>OX344751.2:26279581-27529581 GCA_947034885.2 Thuidium tamariscinum | reverse complement strand
TCACCTGGTCCCCATGATTCTGATCCAGGTACCGCACTCTCATTCGTTTATGCTTCGGATTTTCTGTATTTGGGTGTTGATCATGGTTATGAGGCTTGATTGAATATATCATCTGCAGGAGGCACATGGATGTCTTAGTTATGGATCAGTTTTTTATCTGTGCAATTGGTCCAACACAAACCAGTGGAAGAATCATGCATTTTGATATACTTTGATGACAAACTTTATCTTCTTTGTTCGACCTCCTCATGACTTAAAGCATGGACATGGTATTTCTCCTTAGATCCTACAAAACTTTCTTTTTAGTATAGGTTAATATTCTCCAGAACATCACTCATGTCGAGACATTATTCGATTTATCTGTGTGCAGCATTTTTTGACTTCGTCGAAATGATGAAGGCGAATAGGACAAAAGTTTGAAACGAATCACTTTTGTGCGGGAAATGAGAAAATGGGCAGAGCATCTAACTTCTTAAAAGGCGAGTTCTGTTCAAAGGAGAGGTGTAACTTCCAGCTTGTAACTTTCCCCTGTTTGAGTGGGGTAGTACTTAGGTAGTGACTAGAGAAAAGGAGATTGCAATAAGAGAAAGGTGCGTATACCGATTCGTCCAATTTTGAATACGAAGGACAGGCTCTGCTTTTTCATGATCACATTCACCGCTTGAATGATCATGTTAGATGCTGAGATTAATCTTAGTACATGTATGATGTTACTGCACAACTCAAATAGTTATATTATTTAATTTCACTGAACTTGGAAATTGTCGTTTGATTTGACCCGTATTCTGAGGAATTTTGGTCAGCTCCTTGATTCTTTTGCTAAAATTTGCCCCATAATATATATCATGTAGATCTCTTTCCTTTCCTGTAATACATGTGCTTCCCAGCCCTCAAAAACTGAAGCAACTTCTCTGATGAGAGATGTGATCGCTACCTTGGTGATGCAAAAGTGTGACCATTATTTGGGAGCAAGTGCAGTATGTCATGTTTGTAAATCGCTGACTAATGTGAGGTCTTGCAGTTGTTGGTAAAGTTTGATTGGTCCTGTTGCATGAGGTAAAGCACTCTAAACCTAATGGCATGCTTATTCGACATCTCGACATGGTACGAAGTTATCTACACCTGAAATCATTCCAATAAGCATTTGAGCGTAGTTCTTGTTATTATGTTTCTATTGAATCTGACTGGTAGTCACATTATTCAATTCAACAGAATCGGATAAGCTCTTGCAAAGACTGACACTGAATGAAAACCCAAACCATGTTTGAATTCTCAATCATTTGCTCCATCGAAGCTAAAAATCCTTCCCTTCTGACCCAGTCATCGCAATTGGAGGTGAGTTTTTGAGTGATATTCTAAACATCGTAAGAAGCAGCACAGCGCAGGTGGTGGGTCACCGAATTTAACCAGCAAAGAGCTGATAAGCTCAATCAATCCAGTTGAAGTGGGACGATTTCAACTGAAGGATCATGTGCTAGTTACTGCTGATGGAGGTCTCGAATTCTGAAGTCCATCTCGCGGAACAAGATAATTTGCATCATGTAAGAGTGGCCCTCCTTTCTTGCAAAACGAGCCTGTTTTCAAGCCCAAATGCTTACTTGCTTTGCAAATTGAATGACCTTCAAACAAGCACATCTACTTTTCAAACGAGGCAGGCATGTTCATTGATTTCAAAGCAAACAATGCACTTATTCATTCAAAGCATAGCATTGTGTACCAATTAGGAAGGGGTCCTTTTTGCATCCTTGAAAAGGGCCCCCCACAATGAATAAAATTGTCTTATATGGCTCTTCAACCAACTCAAATTTTTGCATTAATCAAATTGTCTCATATGATCCTTCAAGTACACACATTAACTAATAAGTACACCCAATCCTCACATTAACTAATAAGTCCCTCCCAAGCATTTAGGGAAGCATTATACCTTCTTATTATACATAAGAAGGTTCATTGCGTAATTGTATAATGCCCTTCTAGAAATTTCTGTAGCTACTCTTTTCCCCACTTTACTCTTTTCCCCACTTTGAACAACCTATGCAAACATTTCTAGGAAGGTATTGTACAATATCAGAAAGTCAAATTCCACATTTCCATCAAACCAAAATTTTCACCACATTTTGACCATATCATTGTATAGTGTGAATAGGACTATAGGTAAGTTTTGGAAAACTACATCTAAAAATCATAATCAATGCCATAAGGTTGAGGCACCTATAACCAACTACACCAAACACCCAACTTATAAAGGGGACAATATTTCCAATTAAGCTTGGAATAGATTTCCAACCAAAGCTTAAATTGTGTTTCTTGGGTCCTTTTCAAGGTTGAAACTATTACATGTCCCAAATTCGTGAATGTATGAAGTAGAAAATACTAGGTGGGGAAGTAATTCTTAATTATCCAAATTAGAAGACTTTAAACATTGGCTATGGGTAAAATGCACTTTCACCTCCCAAAATTCACAAGATTTTCAATTTTGAAAATTACATTCTGAATTTTTTTTCTATCTCCATATTTCCTACCTTCCTACATGGAAAAAATGTCCACCACCTCATACTATGCACAATTTCCTCCAAAATTTATCAAATGATCGGTTACCGGTGCCTCAACCTTACAAAGGACAGAGTCAACTTAGGGATGAGGGAGACCGTTATCGCTGGAGCCACGAAAGCAATTGAAATTTAAACCCCGTTTACACCGCTCCCTTTCATCCGCACAAACAGCATCCCCTGTTGTTTCCACGCACTGAGAAACTGGAGCTAGCAGCGCGGCCATCGCTGGCCCAGCTCCATCGCCGTGGGCTTCATCCGCATCTCCCTCTCCCTCTCCCTCCTCGTCCTCATGTTGCCGCCGCATTGTCACTAACTTTCGGAATCCTTCCACATTTGCATAGGACAGAGAGTGTGCCAGGTTTTGAAGCTCACGTCGTGGCTATGGCTTCCACCACTGCCCCTTCTCTCCATTCCTCGGCGTCATGGACCGCGTCTTCCGTGCGGTCATTGCGAGGTGCGTGGTGATGTGATTCTGTTGGGAGAAAGATTGGTGTGTTGGAGAAGCCTCGTATGGGATTAGGGTTTGAGGCCAGAGTCGTTGGTAATGGCAATGTGAAGGAAAATCAGCTTCATGTTGCAGAAAATCTCATTGGAATTTGACTATATTAGTTCTTATCTTGAACTGATTCTAAATTCGAAGAGTTGTCTGTTGAGAGCTAGAGATGTAAGTTTGAAATGGGTGTGTTGGCTGTTCGATAGTGGATTAGGGTTTGGTGTCAGATTCGTTTGAACTGACAATGTGAGAAGAAATCAGGTTCGAGTCATGTACAGTCTCATTCAAATCCAATGTATTCTGTTTCCTATCTTTGATTGGTTCTAAATTCCAAGAGGTGTGTGTTGGAGGAGCTAGTGCTAGAGGTGTAGGTTAGAGATGAGTGTGTTGGTGGTTCGATAGTAGATGAGGGTTTGGGTCTGATTTGTGTGTAATGGCAATGTGAGGAAAAAGCAGATTCAAATCACGTATAATCTCATTCGAGTCCATGTACTGTTTCCTATCTTGAATTGATTCTAAATTTGAAGAGGTGTGTGTTGGAGGACTTAGAGTTAGATATGTAAGTTTAGATAGGTATGATGGTGGAGCCCGGTGTTGGACAGTGGATTAGGGTTTGGGTCGTGTAATAGTATATATATTATATATTATATATCATTATATGAATAAATTATATATTTAAATCTGTATAATTGCATTCCTATGTATATCTACGGTTTCTTTTCTGTAATTAATCGTACAAATTAGAGGTTCTTGACGAGGTTTTTGATGAGGTCGTGGGAATGGTCGTGGTGAACTACCGTAGCTCATGGAACCGGTGCTCATGAAAGAGCTTCATTTAGGGTTACGCATTGGCGTACCTCGTACATTGTGGGATGTCGAGCTGTTATGTCAGCTGAGAATAGGTGAGAGAGCTTTTTTCTTTGCATTTTGCAGTTAATATTTCTCGGACTCTGCTCTTGTTTGCCAATGCCATTTTGGTTTAGGCTTGAGTGAGAGCAATTTTTTTGTTGTTCCATCTACCTTAGGTACTCTTTATCTAGAACTGACGAAACAGTTAGCAGGGAATCCTCGTTTGCATCGCCCAAGTTGGAGAGAGAAGGGGATTTGTCTCATTCTGGGGGTGAGCAATCGAGGTTGGTGCTTGTCCCGTTCAATGCTGCAGTTTTTCTGGCAATCAATGATTGAGCTTTATTGTCCACTTAAAGGGGTGTGAGGGGTAGTATACCATAAAGTGTTTAAAAAAATCTGACGTAAATTATAATTTGCAGTCTGCTTATCCATTGAGTTTGCGTTGTGATATTTCCTAGCTTTGTTTTCATATCTGGCTTTTCAGGCGCGTTGGAAGGGGCTCAAGATTGGTCGGTTCGGGGTCAGCTGTTCCAAAGATTCTTATCTCGAATGACGAACTTTCAAAATTTGTAGACACGTCAGATGAATGGATTTCTGTGAGAACTGGAATTCGCAACCGTCGTGTACTTGGAGGTTAGTAATCTCTCATGCGAAAGTCCTCTTGATGCCCTGTATCTCTTAAATAGGGCTTTCACTTAAAGCTGACTGTTGTAGAAGCTTTTAGATATGATAAACAGAGTCTTTTCCATGATCCGTGGGGAGCGCTTCCTTTGGTCACCATGATCATATGGAGGTCTCTCCTTGATACCTAGAGAGTCCTCTGTATAAGCAAGGTGATCATTTGGGAGACCTCCCGTGAATCGTAGGGAGTATTCTCGTGACGATGTTCTCTAGAACGTTCTCAAAGAGTTGGATTTCTTCTTCAAAATTGGTTCTTTGTACATGTCAACAATATGTTGCCATGTCAGCCTGTTTTTTAGATTAATCTGTAAAGATAGTTCTTGATGCTCTTTTATTATTTTGGATGTTTGCTACGCAAGCGCTGAAGTTTCTAAATAAAGTTTTAGATCATCACGAATGCTGGGGTGATGATCATACTAAACTTGATTAGGAAGCAGATAGTCTGAATCACCTTAATCTCTATTGAAATAGATATCTGGAGCCGGAGCATGAGCCTTTCATTAGGAAGCTTGTTCAAACAGGTTCTTTCGACCAGTGCATTTTTAGTGTATTCTTGAGGGCTATCTAGCTCACATTGTCAAGGACCTGTGCCTTAATTTCTACTTGAACAATTTTGGTCTAGTTTTTGACGTCCTGTGAGTTTGATTCTCAAGCAGAAGAAACGAGCAGTGTGCTAATCTGAAGTCTTAAAACTCCGCAGAGGATGAAACTGTGACATCTTTATCTGTGGAGGCCTCGAGGAAAGCCCTTGAAATGGCTAATGTGAAACCAGAGGAAGTCGATTTGCTGCTGCTCTGCACATCCACTCCAGACGATCTTTTTGGCAGTGCTCCACAGGTATGAGTTCTTAACAAAATACTCATCCTCGTGTAATGGTTTTGTGCAACTTAAACTGTAGGCAACTTCTGTTTTACAGGTAGTCTGGAACAAACTTTAAACTTCTTTACTTTGCAACGACACTGCTGATTATGGGGGACAACCATTTGATGTTATGAATCTTGCTGCTGTAGTATCATGTAATTTTAGATCGATTTTCGCTTCCTAGATTCTGCTAGTATTGATTTGATTAATATGTTGAACAATTCATCTCTTCGTCTGTCTTGCATTGAAACCTAGTGCTCCGTTTGCTGTGTATGAGATTGTCATGATTGCATCTAGAATTGTGTTAAAAAGATAGCTATGTTCACCGGCTTTGGTATGAACGAGAATGTACGATTTATGTATATCTAGTCTTCATTGTTACTGCTTTCAGGTGCAGAAGTTGCTGGGCTGCCATAACGCTTTAGCTTTCGATTTGACGGCTGCATGTAGCGGCTTCGTTCTCGGTCTTGTGACAGCCACTCGCTTCATTAGGGGTACTTCTTTCACTTAGTCCTTTGTGAATAGATGCAAATTTCTTTTATGGTAAATTGGTACACCTGAAGTTGTATACCAAATGCAGTTTAAAACCTTGAAAGAAAGCGTTCTTAGGCACATGGCGGCGTGGATGGATTGCATTGTTTTTCAAATGAAACTAGACATAAATCTTTCTGTCTTCATTATCTGTTTCGAAACGTAGGGAACTGGCCGTCAAGATTTTAACTCTGAAGTACTTCCAGGAGGAGGTTACAAGAACGTACTCGTGGTGGGTGCTGATGCCCTTTCAAGATATGTGGATTGGACCGACAGAGGTACATGTATTCTGTTTGGTGATGCCTCTGGAGCGCTTCTATTGCAGGTATGGCTATAATTGCAACTTTCTGCATCGCCAGAAACATTTTTGCGATAACATAGAAATGAGTACTACTTGTACAGATTACCGATTTCTAGATTATTGGTCATATTTTCTAAATTTCCCCGAGGTAATGCTCATTGTTTTCGACTTTGACTCCAGCACCACATGCGGATGTGATCTTGTTATGCTTGTAAGGATTAGATTGCTAATGATTGTTGGCATTTCTATCACAGGCAGCCACTGATGACCAGGATAGCTTGCTCGGCTTTGATCTACGTAGTGATGGAAATGGTCACAAGTGGGTTCATTCTTTATCTCACCGTGTGTACCTAGTAAAAGAGATCCAAGTTTTTGTCATTTTGCTGCTCACTTTCCTGGTAGATGAGCTCTTCTTTCAATACGATCCTTCTTTGTCTGACCTCAAGGGTGACGTATTTCTATCCGCTATTGTTTTCATTATATGGTAGAGTTAGTTTATCATGTCTCGGACCAAGTTAGCCAACTCGGGTTTTAGTAGCTTTGTTGTTGACGAATACGGATTCTACTCAATTGTTAATCCCCACGTACTTGGGGACTAAATATTGCCGTGGATATTGCAGGCATTTGCATGTCAATGTGGACAATGTTGAGGATTCCTCCTCCAGCAGTGTGGAGTCAAATGGATCAGCATTTAAATTACCCGGGAAGGCTTCATACGAATATCTTCAAATGAATGGAAAGGAGGTGTTCAGGTTCGCTGTACGAGCTGTGCCTCAGGTCGTAGAAGGAGCTTTACAGGAGGCTGGTCTCACTTCAGAAAACTTAGACTGGTTGCTTCTTCACCAGGTGTGAGATTCTACCATAGTTTTTCCTATTGCATTCGTGGGTAAACATGGGTTGAGTCCTAGCATTTTATTTCAACCACATTGTTTAGGCATCTTGCTTTACTCCAATTGTAGCGACAGAAAAGCTATCATTGCGTGCAGTCCAGCAGTCGTACATGCTTCTTTGGCAGGCCTTGGGTGGCTCATTCATTCTGATCATGGGGCTTAACACTAGGGTTTGTATCTATTTGCTTGCAGGCTAATCAAAGGATCCTGGATTCTGTTTCTGACCGATTACACATACCCTCTGAAAAAGTGATCTCTAATCTTGCAAACTACGGAAATACCAGTGCAGCCTCCATACCACTAGCTCTGGATGAAGCTGTTCGAAGTGGCAAGGTAAAGACTGGTGACGTTGTGGCTACGGCAGGATTTGGGGCTGGCCTTACATGGGGATCCGCTGTTGTTCGATGGGGTTAGACCCTCTACCTGTTTATTAACTGCAGCCGTAGTTTTTTCCTTGCTGTCGATTTTTACCTCTGAGTAGGAAATGATAGGATTTAGCAGTCATACTAATTGTAACAACATCATAATTCTCTTGAAGTTAGGTTTTTCTTCGCCTAGGAATATTGCAGAGACCGAAGATTGCAACCTGGTAGTGGGTAGAAATCTGGGGTGGGATGGAAGCATCAATAGCCTGCTTCAATAGAACATTTTTTCTGTGTCTCTTGAGAAGCTTTACCCCTGGGTTTAGGAGCATTACATTACAGAGTTCAGGTGCACAAGGAAACGTGGTACATGGTTGCTGACCTGTTTAATTGTAGATGTAGACATGGCCTAGAATTAAATTACTTAAGGTCTTTGGTTTTTCTGGTAGCTCCCTTCCCTTGGTGTTGTACCACTGATTTGCAGTAGGTAATGGAGGAGGCCGTGTGCATATTTAACGTGGCAAGGTCCTCTGAACTGGTGACTTCAATTTTGACACCGATTTTGTATATTTACTACTTCGGCTGCACTAATGGTAATTGGATATGGTGCCATTTTGAGTCTATTATCTCAGCAATGCTAGCATGGCCTGTATGGGATTTGAACTAAGCTTTGTTATGGATGTCAGAACTATCCTGTAATTCTGAGAGTTGGAGGAAATTATTTGTTTTACATGTGTGCTTTCTACGTGCCCCTAGTAAAAGTTGCCCCTGTTTCGTGATTGATTAGGGCCCTCCTTTTCCAAGGGCTGATCACTATGACTGCAGGCCTAAGTGTACTTAAAAAGTACACATGTAGAGAAGGTTACCTCTGAGAATTGTGTTCCTAAACTTTTCAAGATGTAACTTAGCACTTTGAGGAGGAGAAGAACTGCTTGTGGAGAATTTGGCAAGTTAACAAACCTGCCTATTGTACAGCAGGTATTGCAAGTTCTGACACCTAGTGGACTTGCAGTCTGGTTTCTTTTATTGTTTCAATCTACACAGTATCCTATTTCGCAAAATGAGGTGTAACTCATGTGAAGGGCAACTTATGTTTTGCATCTCAGAGGGCTTGCAAGTCTGGAGGGAGTCTGGAGGGAATCTGGAATCTATTTTTCCTCCTGTTTCTCATGCTGACTATGGCTTGGTTTTTCTCAGATGTAGGATGTGTACCAGTACTGTGGCAGGATCTTCATGAATTTCACGGTTGGGTGCAGAAACTGTTCAAGGATCTTGAGATTTTCAGGGACTTCAGTCTAACGTACAAAACTATTTGGATGTGCATATTTGTGTGTTTCTATGTCACAATTTTCATGTAGCTGGTATGCAGGTCTGCCAAGGCCCATGGACGGACATCTTTGGAAATTGTGCTTCCACCTTGCTTGTAAGGTGGTGCCACTTTTTGGTGCTGCAAACAGTTACTATTAGTACATTGGGCAAATTTTCATATTATCTCGTAGATAAATGAAAGGAGGTTCCAAGGCACCAAAGAATGCCACATTTGGATACCATATGCATAAGTTATGAAGGGTCAAAGTTTTTTTTGGGTAGGGGTGCTAAAATTGTTTCATCAATAGAACTAATATCGACTTCAGGGATGTTCACAAAGTGAGGGCAATTTTAGGTGTTGGTGCTTTGTAGGGGGCCCATTGTAACCTGCTTAGGATTTTGGCTAGTAAGATAGGATGTGGTTATATATATTACATTTTTTGTGTACAATCTAGATTTAGGGTATGAAAAATTGTTTTGTTTGGGCCAAAAAATTAGATGTGATTAAGGTATGTATATACAATAGCATGTCCTATGATTTTTAAAAGATTTGTACACTTTAGTGAAGTATGGAGAAAAAATTTGTGTATGCAGTAGGAATAAATAGGATATGTTCTTTGCCTAAGCATAGCTTTTTCATGTTATTATTAGTACTCTTTCATGTTATTATTTTTTATATTTATTCTCATAATTTGTTCCACAACTTTGCCAAGATGTTTATAACATCCTATTTTGTCCAATATACATAAGGGAACAAGTCCAAACATGTGAAATATTAGAAATCAAGTGCCAAAAATGGTCTCCACGGGTCAAGTTATTCAATCAATTTGGAAATAAGGTATATTGGTCTAATATTAGAGATGTAGTCCTACTATGCATTAAAGCATGCTAATATTATTTTTGTTCATAATTATTCAATACACTAGAAATTCTTCCTATTGTCACCTATACTATTGATTATCAAGTGCTATAAATTTTCACTCTTGATGAATGTTTTTTTCTAATTATGTCTATAGAGATCTTATAAAGTGGGTACACCCAAAAGTGCCACTTATTCATATTGTGCATAGTTATTGTCATTAGTTTGTTTAGATTTTCATGTAGTCTTGTTGGCAAGTGAAAGCATGTTCCAATACACCAAAGAATGCTAGATTTGGATACTGTATGCAAAATTTATTAAAGGTCAAAGTCAATTTCTAAAAGCACCATCTATAGTTTGTAAATATGACTAATTTTGGAAATGTATGTGCATTATAGATGGTGCTTTTAGGAACATGGCACTTTTGGGTATACCTACCTTACAAATAGTATTGATATTCATGCTTTTGGTAAAACTATTCATCTATTGAAAGTATTTTTAGTTTCAAGGAAATAATCTAAATGATACTAAGCATAGTTTTTAGTAAGGTAGAGGGATCCATGCCCAACCTATAATGTGTATCTATTTCCAACCAAGATTGAAATATATTTCTAATTCAAATTTGGAATTTGTTTTATCCTCTTTTTCAAGGTTAGAACCAATAAAATCATGACACATGTCACCAAGTAGTAAAAAAGAAAATAGGAAGTAGTGAGAGTAGAAAAGTACTTAGTCTATGATTGGAATTAGAAGAGTTTAGACATTTGCTATTAGTCCAAACAACTTTTTGGCTTTCAATAATCACAGGAATTTCAATTTTCTGAATAAAATTCTAAAAAATTTGCGATCCCCATATTTCCTATCATCCTACATGGCAAAAAATTTACTTGTGTCATACTATTTACAATCTACCTTAAAATCATTTAAGTGATCAAGTATGAGTACATCTACCTTATATTGTTGTTGAGATGAAAATGTAGAGAAGTTAGGTGAGAAATACAAATAGAAGATAACAATCTCTAAAGGATGGAAGGCATTTTCTAAGAAAAATTGTTACAAATTGTTAATTTTAGTTGCATTGAGTAAAATTGAAAATTGTTGGATTTTAGAAGGATTCCAACAATCTAAATTGTAATAGATTACCATTTCAATGGTATGATTTGTTGAGGCATTTACATGGGGCCTCTTTCAATACTTATTCTAAAATGCATATGAAATTCCTATACTACTTAAATGTTTTTAGGAAATAAGACATGCCTTATTTTACTTGAATTTTTTTGAATTGTCAACAAGGCATGTTGCATACAACATAATCACATTGAATTACCTTTTTCTTAAGTGGGGCCATTTTGATCCCTTTCCTCTATAGAAAGAGATAATCAATTACAAATGTACCTTATACATTGCAAAATTGTATTCAATTCTTTGTTTTTGCAAAGGTGGGGCCTAAATCTCCATTCAGAAAGAAACCAATTCATCGTGATAAGATTGCATGCCAAATCAAATAGTGTAAATCACACCTTGTTGTCATTCCAATAAAATTCAAAATAGAACTCAAATGCTCTCTATAATAAGCATTGAAAGAGGTTTTCGTGTTGTTTTGTACAATAACTATTGTATAGTTTTTTAATGACTTTATAATCAACACTAATTTGTGCAAAAAAATTAATGCCATTTTGCTACGTAGGTGCAAGCATTAGGGGAGTTTTTGGCCTTTGAAAGATTGTATTAGGGTTGTTCCCTAAATTTATTTTCAATGTTGTAGACCAACCCCTACTAGTCTGAGTTTAAGGAAAATAATAATAATTTAATAATTAATTAACTTATATTATCACATAGTAATTGCCTAACCACATCAAAGTACTTATGTGGTAGCGTTCTCAATATTTGGGAGCTCATAGTCTTCTAAAGGCTCAAATCTCCCCTTATGATTACAACATTTGAAGTTTGAAGACAAAGTTTTTTTGACTTTGCAAGACAAGAATAATAGACTATAAGTCTATTGGGATTAAATTTTTCTTCTACTCAAAAATAGGGATCTATACTATTCATTAGTATGTCTTCTTAGGCACATTTATGCAAAATTTCAAAAGCAAATAAGGGATTTACCTTTTTTCTAAATCACCCTTTGTACATTCAAAGAGGTTTTGCAATTTGGAATTATTCTATCCATTTTTTGATGGTTTTTTGTCCACCAATTTATTTGTTTCTTTGAAATTTGGCAAATGATGAAATTATAGAATCAAACATTTCATAAATGTGGAAAAAGTATAGCCTTTGGAGTTAGAACAAAATCATGTTTCATTCAAAATTGCCCAATATAGATAACAAAGTTTGACTCTTTCTAGAGTATGCTTTTGAATTAAAATTAGATTTTTTCAATCATTGGGCCAAATTACATCAATGGTTTTCTTTTTGATGATTTGTGGTCAATTTGTACCAAAGTAATGGGCCTTGGACAAAGATTTCAAAATATAAAGACTAAAATTTGGATGAAATAGCTAAAGAATTCCAAATTATAAAAATTTATTGGATGAAATCCTAGATAATCAATGAAACAAAATTATAGATATGTAATATGTGCTTATATGATATATTCCTATCCAATATATGGATGAATGTTGAACTTTGGAGCACCACTATAACATTCAATATTGCCACTTTTCCACTTCATAAAAAATTTAAAAATAAATTGAATTGCATTCTAATGTAGTGAAAATTAGAAGATTTTTATTTTGTGAGCCTAGGGAACTTAGCCTAAGAACCCAAAAGACAATACACTTATATTATGGGTGTCTATATTTTAAGAACCTTCTACAATTATAGTCAAATTATGTTATAGATACTTATATTGTAGGTATTTATATTATAAATACCTTCAATAGTTGTAGGATATCTACCTATACATATATTCAAAGTTCATATGATCATATTTTCAAGCTCATATGCCAGCATTGTTGGTGAAATTGGAAAGTGATGGCATTGTACCAACTTAAATGAGGAATTGGAGTTGAAAAGGTTTGATTTGGATTGAAGAGATGCCATTTTATGACTTCAATAAACATTGCCATATAAGTTCTACATATAACAAAAGGTTCATTTATTACTCCGCATCTTGGAAAAAGCTTTAGGATTTTGATTGCAATTGTGTAGGAAGATCAAAGAATAGCATTTCAAGCATCTAAATGCACAAGAATAGTCTTCCATCAAACAACTATAAGAGGCTTCATATTTTGGATTTGACAACCTATAATGTCTCTTTTCTTATTCTAAAATAAATTGAGTAAAATATTTTTGGTTTGATAATGGTGTTTGATATCTCTTTATTTATACTAAAATTGAATTGGCCAAAATACTAGTAAATTTTTTTGATTTTCTATTCTAATTGAGAAATAAAATTTGTGATTGATTTGATTAATTTAAATAAGTGAAACCACCCAAAACTGTACTTATATTCATTCCCAACAAGTAGCCTACTTTTACTAGAGGTTGCCCCCAAAGTGCAATTAATGACTATTTCCGTAATTAGTTGATCATTGATTTCTTAAATTTTAGTTTTAGAATAAAGCTATGTGATAGTAGCCTAAAAAGTTCCATTTTGAATTTTTCTTTTAAACTCGTGATTTTCAATTCTTAGTATTACAAAAATGTTTCTATTTAAATAGATGCCTTTAAGTATGTTGGATTATTTATTTTGATGTTTTTGGAAATTTTCAACTTGCATTGTGCATTGATTGAAGAAACAAACCAAAAGATTATTAAGTTAACATGTGTGAAATCACCTTAGGAAGATGGAACTTCATCTCTAGAACTAAGATTCTTATTTTGCCATACTAACCAACTACCCTATGAAAATTTTAGGTTTGGCATAAATTAAGTCATTTTTGGATGGAAAAAATACCACATGTCATCTTGTGAAAAGTATGAAGTGACCTAAACTTTGAAAATTTGATTTGAAAATATGATTTGGGTACTTGAGTACAAAATCAAACTTTCATGTATGATAACTAGGTAGGTAGCATGTGAATACTAACAAGCCTTATTCCATCTAGTGAGGTAGCGGAGATTGTTAAAGGGACCATTCAAGAGCTCATTGCCTTTTGGAGGAAGCTAAGATTTTGGAGACAATTTTCAGTAAACTTTTGTAGGAAGAAAAATAGAATTAACATTTAACCAAAGTTGCTTCTACTATATTTTGGACCTTTGTGGAATTGGTTAAAATTTTGAGGTCAAAATGCAGTGGTTATAAAAAATGACCACCTCCTAAAATGTGTAAAGTTGGTACATTGAAGAAAGTAAAGTGTACCTCTATGTAATGTTTGCTTTCATTGCTTGATTGGAGTTTAAGCCTTCTACTTTAGAGCACTTCCAATGCAACACAAAAAGCCATATAGAAATTGCATTATGACATGGCTCTAAAAAAACCTTACCCCAATGCAATTAGCATGGGCCACTTTTTATTCTAGGGCCTATCACTATCCAACCCAAGGTTGGCATGTAAAGGAAATTTGAAGAGCCTACTAGGAGGTGACAGAGGACATTAAATCCTACCATTGAAAGTCATCCCAACAAGGTGGATTTATCTTAGAGTAAAATGCAAGAATTTTTTTATTTTTTGCAATAATATATTTTTTTTATAAATTTCGAATTCATATTTGCAATCAAAGGCTCCAAATAAGCTAATGGATGTTTAGAACATATCCTAGACGTGGTACAAAATAGGGGGCTTCTTTCACTTTTATCCTAGAAGACCAAAAGTTCATCATGCTAGGCCCACGTATGATGGTAGGATTTAATGTTTTGTGAAGGTGACACATTAGTAGCAAAAATCAATACCTTTTAAACTTTAATTTTTGTGCTATAAATTCAAGCTCTCCTTATTTGTATGGAAGATCTATATTTGATGTAGAATCTCTCTTTTATATCTTTTTATAATGTGATAAAGGTGCATTTGGGGTTTGCATTGTTGGCTTTGCATTGGGGCATTTTTTTTCCAAAAGTTATTGAAATAGGATTATGTCCACCTACCTCCACTTCAAAATCTATGTATTGTGTTGGTCATAGTGTGCTCATTAGAAGTGCTCTTAGGGTGCGCTTATATATTAGTCAGATAGGCAAGAACAATCCTCCTTGAAGCAATAAGATAAAAGAGGCTTTCACCGATTGTCTTACGAGGGTGGGCAAACGGGAAAGGAAGAGGAGAAGTTTTATCGATTTTGGTAAACAATCTCATTATAGGAGACTTGACAAGCTTCAGAGAATCTAATATATGTGCTTTTCTAATTGTATCCCTCTTACCTACAAGGTCCACATGAAAGTACAAAGACTATTTTTTCTTATAATATTCATTGATACATATAAAGAGGCCCTTAGACCATGAGATTCATAAGCCGTTTATGTGACGGCTTCAAAAGTGACTCTAACCAACTTCAAATCCATTTCATAAGCCCCTTGTAGGCACAAACAACTAAGAATGGTGACGTGTCAATCTATGACAGGTTCGACAACTTTTTATGATGATGAGATCAAATAATAAATGACCCATTGGGAATCAATGTTCAGGGCTTTGCTGACAGAGAAACAGATGGCAACTTGGACGGTCGAGGATCAAAGGGGCCCACATGTGATACCAGGGCTCAATATCCGTCTCCATTGGTAACCTGAAAATTCCAGGATTGAGAACTGGGTCGGTGGGGACTGCGGGTGTCTGGACCTGGAAGGGAGGGCGTTGTTGCGGCAGCTAAACGACGGCGGGGGAGTGGCGATATGACGAGGAGCTATGGGGACGGAGGAATTGACCTCGGCTGAATTGGTTGTTTGGAGTAGGAAGCAAGGCGGTGATACAAGCTTATGTTTAGTGTCCATGTCTGAATTCTATAGAAAAATTCTGACTTCGTGGAGATTTGACTCGGTGTGGTGAAGCGTATGCGCTTGGAGTATGAGAGTTCACGGAAGGGAGGCCTGTCGTTAAGGCGCTTCTGTGGAGGTATTTGCGGTGCACTTTTTTAGTTTTCTCTCGGTGATGTATTTTAGTTTTCTCTTAGCGCAAGTAAATTCGTCGTGTTAGTTTACTTGTTGTGTAGAATTTTAGTGGTTGGAGGGAAGTTCTTGATTGATCACTCACATGATGCGCTCGAAGCAGGCAGCAAGGAATTCGAGAAGGTAAAGAGGGGACGAGACAGGTGGCGTGGGATTTAGTGCGTAAGAGACAGGAGGAAAGAACATCAGGAAGCAGCGCGATTCTTGCGTTAGAGAGGAGAAGTTCGGAGGCATCATTCAGTGCTCAGGTTTGGCTTCTAGTGCAAATGCTCAACTCATCTTGCGTCCGCCGGAAAGAAGTGGAATCACTTCCTCTGATTTCGTCTTTCTGCAGTTGCAGGGCGAGTAATTTTTAAACTGCATTTCATTGGGTTGAGATCTTGCGGAGTTAATTTTGCGTGGATAGTCAGTTCAGAGTGCCCAAAACCTTTGCTGACAGATGAAATTGCGAATTTGCGACTGTACGAGTCCACGATAATTTCTCTAGGACAGTGACCTGTGATTTCCTTGGCGGTATTCTACAGTTATGGTTGGTCGATTGCGAAACGGTCGCCCAGGAAATGCAATACCCAATTTCTTAGCATTGCCTGCCTTTTGATCCTTTTATCAAGTGTTATGGAGAGCCCGGCTGTGGTTGATGTTAGCGTGCTTTATTTCGTGTATACTCAGCTCTCTTTTAACTTGACCTTGTCTAAAACGACAATTTGGAATTTCCTACACACTTTGCCACACTATCATCGACTTTAGCACGCTTTTTGCGTATTCATACTTATTTCTCTGTCATTAGTTTGAGACCCCAGGCAGTCAGATTAAAGAGGTCAGGGGGTTGGCAAAGAATGCAGAGCGTTTTCCCCTTTGTATTGTTGTGAGAGCTCTTTCTTGGGACCGTGCTTTTTTTGGAAGGTCCGTCTTCTGAATCGCGGGGGCCCCCATACTAGGGTCGTACCCTTTCTTGTTTATGTATTTTGGTACAAGGATAGACAGTGAGTAAATCAGTAGGTGTGCCGGTAGCCTTTGATTTTTATGGAATTTTTTCGCTTTCTACAAAATGTTACAGGCCACGGCTTACTCGTTAGGTCTGTTGTTATCCCCTCACCTTGCAGAAGTAGCTTCGCGAAATGCAAACGCTTATGGTTGTTGGGTTTTGCACGCAATCTAGGCGATTCCCTCTGTTACTGATTAAATGTGCTTGTTATGAGAAGTAGGGTTGAGTGTATGCTTAAATCTCATCGCTTAGGAATTTCCGTGGTGATGGGATTCGAATATTTGTTTTCGGAATGCTTGATTTTGTAGATTTACGCTGATGCTGTGCGATCCATACGTATTAAATGAAATACTTAGCGAATTCATTTTCAGTGATTTGTTTTGAGCAGCAGGTCAACAATTTTTCCTATTTATGTGCGGGACGCTGTAGTGTTTCAGCAATGGAGACGAGATTGGAATTGACGGAGGAAGGCACAGCTATGGAGGCGCTGTTGGGGGTTGACGGTAATGTGGGCACACCATGGCGGTTAAATGTGAAGTCATTTCGCTTGCCAGGTCATCTTCCCTCTGATTCACCAAAGACTGCTGCCGCCGATTGCATGAAGAAATTCGGTACGTTCATCCTTCCTCGAATGACTGTTGCACTTTCAGGTGATTGTTGAAAACATTTCAGGTCGTCATAATTTCGGAGAGGATACCAGCAGTATATGGACAGTCGTGACTATTAAGCTAAAGTAGAGAAGTTACGGGGAGTTTAGGCATTTCCTGGTTGTCTATTGCACCTTTAGTGAGTCATTGTTAACATTCCTAACAGACTAGGCTTATTTGTGCAGGAAGTGAAAATGGCATTGATGAATATTACAGACAGCAGGAAGAAATGTTGGAGAGCTTTGTGGAAATGGATTCTATTGCAAAAAGAGGCTACATGCCCAGCACCACTCAAGTGAGTACTGCGTGACAATCTGAGCTTTTGAGTGTCTTTTTGTCTTTCGACACTTAGTCTCCAACACTTGGTTCTTTACTATTGTTTGAAGGCCCGGCATGGTCTATCATTCAAAGAAGTTGGTTGAAAGACTTATGATCAGAATAAACTCTACTCGAAGAAGGATATCAGGGGATTTTATGTTGCTTATTACAGCATGCCTTTTATTCTTGACATCTGGAATGTAGGAGGAGCGAGACAACACAAAACGAGGGGAGAGGTTTGCCATCCAGATTTCAAATATTGCCAACTTGGTCATCTTCGCAGCAAAAGTTTATGCCTGTGTGAAGAGTGGGTCTTTAGCAATCATTGCTTCCACTTTGGACTCGTTGCTAGACTTGCTTTCTGGGTTCATTCTCTGGTTCACGGCAATTTCCATGCGCGAGCAGAATCCTTACCTCTATCCCATCGGCAAAAAGAGGATGCAACCTTTGGTACGTCAAGTCTAGGTCTTTATCATGAACTTCAGTTTTGAATGCTCTTGCATGGATATTGCGACTCATATGTGGAGCACAGATCAACATTATAGAATGTGTTCTTTTAAAATGTACAACCGTGTGCACCGATGCTGAAACTAAATCTAGACTAATTCCAGCCATAAGGGTCCCAAAACAAATTCACTATCCTTGATATTCATGATCGAGGTTTTTCTGTGGCCAAGGATTTTTGTTACACGTCTTTTTTGGTGGTTTGTCTTTGTTTAAAGTCTCCCTTCTGTCGTGGCGGCAGGGCATACTGGTTTTTGCATCAGTAATGGCAACACTTGGACTTCAAATCATTTTAGAGTCTGCTCGGGCACTATTTTCACAGGTACAGTGTACATTCTTGATATGTTGTGAGCTCCTCATGCACGTAAGTTTTCTGCAGTTTTGCTTGTGAGAATGTGTTTATCCTACGATTGTCCTGCTTGTTTATCTGGTTACAGTATTGTGGTTTCATTACAGTTGTTCTGTCTTTCAGATATAGCATTAAATGATTCTGAGGCACTATTTTCACTGATATTGTGAATCGTTTATACGAATTGTTAAAACCTCTGATTGGCGTGCAGGAACACTCGCTTGCTTTGGCTGAATCCAGAAACTGGGTGATTGGAATCATGGTGGGCACAACAGTCGTGAAGTTCATGCTGCTGGCATATTGCCGAATGTTTAGTGACGAGATCGTGAGGGCTTATGCGCAAGACCATCTTTTTGACGTTATTACGAACATGATTGGTCTGATCGCGGCAGTTTTGGCCAGCATATTTTATTGGTGGATTGACCCCGCGGGCGCAATTGTGGTACGTTAACACACTGACATCTCTTCTTCGTATGTCGAACATTTGACAGATTTACATTTTTTTCCGGAGTAGTCATGTATTCTTTAAAAGTGTCTTATTTTGTAGGCTTCGATTTTACTCGTTCGCTATTGATGATTTTAAGTCCTTTTTCAGCTCGCTAAGTGCTTCTGACATGATTTATTTAGTCCCCTATACATGTCGCCCTTCTAATCTGTTATTGGTGTATGCAGCTGGCACTCTACACCATGCGGACGTGGTCACTGACAGTGATAGAGCATGTAAACGCATTGGTTAGTCGTACAGCCTCTCCGGATTTCCTACGAAAGATAACGTATCTGTGTTGGAATCATCACAAGGAGATACGTCAAATTGACACTGTCCGTGCCTATACATTTGGCTCACATTACTTTGCAGAGGTTGATATTGTATTAGCTGGGGACATGCCTCTGCAGCAAGCTCATGACATTGGAGAATCACTCCAAGACAAACTTGAGTCATTACCAGAAATTGAGCGAGCTTTTGTACACCTTGACTACGAAGTTACGCATCGGCCCGAGCATGGAAGCAAGGAGTAGTATGCTCTTGCTATAACATCTGAAGGTAAGCATTAGCTGAGCTGAGCTTCACTGGTGGTCGCTTGTGAGAGCAGGGACATCAGTATGTCCACATTTGTATTGTGATTTGAAAGGCTTGGGAACCAAGCGGTCATGACCATCTTTCCTTACATTGCGGAGGGAATCTCCTCACTAGAAGTAGTTTAACCCCTAAACGCCCCAGGGGACCAAAAGTGCCCTCACATAGTTTCAAAGTCCAATTCGAAGTGCGGTAACTTCTGCATCTAATGTCCGATTTCAATCAAACTTGTTGGTAAAGCAATTTCTTCTAGTGTGGTGGTGAAATTTTCAGATCAATTCAAGATGTACTGATTTTTTGGAAGACAATCGAAGTTTGCTGGTTAAATTTGAGTTCACCAAAATTATATTTGATGGCTACAACTTTGAGGGCTTATATCTTCTTCATCCAATGTTCGTTTTTAATAATAATTTGTTGGGTTTCGTTCCCCTTGAGGTTTAGTTATCATGTTAAAAAATTTCATGTCAATCCAAGTAGTTTTGAATCTTTGGTAGTGATTCAAAGTTTGAAATCCCGACATTTTTTTTATTATAGTCAACTTTTGTGGCTTGTTTTTTCTTCATAGTTCATATAGTGTCCAATTCTTTTTTTAAATGGGAAATGGGAAATGTTGCACATACAAGTCTAGTTGTGGTTAAAATTTCATGTTGATCCAAGAAGTAAAGAGTGATTGAGAATTATTTTAGTAGAAGGAGGTTTAGCCTTAGATGTGTTTTTTGCAACTTTTTTTTGCTATTTCATGATATTTCAAGGTCATTTTGTAGACACAATGAGTCAATTGATGCAATGAGTCAATTGAATGATATTTTTTTCACCAATGTGTTTTTAAGTTGGTTTTGAATCACTTTCTAGTTTAGAATTTTTTTCATTTGAGTAGGTTTAGAAATCAAAATTCACCTTCAATTGTGTTTTTAGAACAAATTTAGCATCTTTTTTCAACACTAAATTACTATAATCTTATAATCTATGTAACCAAATGACTCCAAATTTGATTTACATCATTGACAACACATACACTACAATTTGATTGTATGGTTGAAATTACTATCTTAGTTACATTTAGACTTGTAAGACTTCAAAAGCAATAATGTTTTTAAGTCCAAAAATGCTTTGAGTGCATGTTTATGTAGAAATATATATATGATGGCAACCAAAAAATTTAGAATCACAAATTTTTTCTTATATAAATATACAACCTTCAAGTAGCAAATCTTCAAGTGTCTTTACATCATCTTTCACTTTAGAAATGGGAGAAACAAAGATATTGGAGTTAAGATAGAAGTACCTATTTTGAACAAAGCTAATTGTAATAGCTGAATTATGAAACTAGAATGGGTCCTAATGCCAAAAGTTTGCTTTTATATTGAACAAAATATTCATTTTTGGAAAAAAAAACTCTTTTTTTTTTGCAATGTTCCTCATCCCAATGTTTGTACACACTTATATCAATTTCATAGTGAATTTTCCACATCTTATATGTTGAAATGCTTAAATTATCTATTATAGGTACTTCTACTTTAGATAGTGCTTGCTTGAACTTGAATGTATGATTTTGATGATAACAATGATAATTAAAATGTTTAGCATGATGATCATTTACTACTCATGCCAAAAAACACAACCAATACTAAGATTTGTGGTTTTGTCACAAATTGAGTTACAACAATCAATTCTAAGGTAAACTACCCCATTATGGATAAAATGGGAGCAAACCCATTGTAGGCAAAATTGTAATGAAGGTGTATATATCAAAACTTGAATGTACACTTCCATTACAATTTTGCCCACAATGGGCTTACTCTCATTTTGTCCATAATGGGATAGTTTACCTTACTCGTCTTAGTTGTTTAGATCCCAAGGCACCACATTGTTTTCATGAATGTCTTAGAACACAAATAATTAAAGTGGATACCCCCCAAACCACCACTTTTTGCTGATGTTCCTATTTACTATTCTTTGACTAGTTAAATTTTCTATATGTCTTGTTGGCAAGTGAAAGGAGGTTTCAATGTAGCTAAGAACAGGATTTATGTAAAAGTTATGAAGGACCAAATTGTTTTATTGGTGGATGTTATAAAATCATTTCTTCAGTGTATTGTCCAAATATATTGACTTTGGAGATGCGGGAGATGTATACAAAGTGACACTTAGGTGGTTTGGGGCAAGGTGTGATTTTGGATCTATTTACCTTGTTCAAAATTTTGTGATGAATTTAGGATACCTATGTATGGATCAATGAAAAATAGGAATAACATTAGAAACTTTAAAGGTGTTTGGAATGCGGCCTCTAGAAGGCAATCAATCAAAAAGTAAAGGCTAGCCAAGTTAGAAACAAGTCATTACAAAAAGTGCCATGTTGCCAATCAAGTAAAGAATTTGTCAGAGTCCAAGCAATGAGGCAAGAGCTTGCTTTAGCCATAGTGGAATGTGTGTAATATAACTATGCCAAAGATTGCACTTCGTCTTTGTAAACAAATTGAGTTGGGATTTTTTATTAGCAACACTAGGGTTGACAATAGCTTGATTCTTGAGTTTCTTTTATACACATATACATATGTATGTATGTTTGTATGTCTATTAGATAATTAGTTTTAAATTTTGTACCCAACAAATCAGCACTACTTGTATTGCCCAAATGCCAATCCTCTCATTTTTCAAACAAGGCATGGATGTCTATGTACCTTGGTAGCCTTGGCCAATGGTATTGATACATAGGCACCTTTTAAACATGTCCAATACAAGCAACACAAATAGTCCTTGATAAAAGCATGCCCTCCTAAAAAATCACACTTCATTCCTTATTTGGACATAGTTTAGAAGGCCTTTTAAAAAACTCCAAATGGATTTCTAGTGCAACAATTGCAATAGCTTTAAAGTTGGAATCTTCAATCAAAAGTTGCAATCATTTATACATAATTGTATTTGAATTCAATAATAGAATGGAAAAGAACAAAATTAAATGTACTATTTGAAATGGAATAAAAATATTTTCTATGCTTTCATTGTTGTGAACATTGGTAGATGAAATACTTTAAATTCAAAACATGTATCCTTTATTTTCAACTCTATTATAAAAATTCAATTATTCTTTTTGGAAATTACTAGCAAGTGAAAGTAAATGAAAATTCCAATACAGTTTTGTATGCATTATTTGAATAGCATGTATGTAAATTATGAAACTTCAAAGTATAATTGCATCTTGATGTACCAAAAATTGATACTAGCTTTTTGGAGGTGCTAATATTTAACCCTTGAATGCCGGATTGGTTCCCGTGGAAACTGCCTATCCATAAATCCGTATTGATTGTCAGAGAAGACCGCATGAGAAACTATTGTGCAAGTGATTGTTAGAGAAGACCTTCTTCGTAAATTGTGAGATGGCAACATGGATATGAAAACCATGCGTTTGCATCTACCGATGTGAGTAGCAAATCTAAAAATATAAAAGAAGTTCACGGTGCTATTTTTTGCTTGGTATGATGTAGCACGCCTCCACAATCGCATTGGGAAAAAAATGGTTGAAAAACGGTCTTGGGATAAGCAACAGATGAAATTTTCGTCATCCATCGGACACAAAATATTCTCCACATCGTTGAAGGGTTAATAATAATTTCCAATGTAGGACAGTGTTGCATTTTGGACGCTACAATGAACGGGTGAATGTACCCTTGGGAAAAAAACCATTCTAACTTCTAGGAGTTGTTGACCGTAATTAAATTAAGTAGGTATTTTGGACAACCACCTTTAATTACTTCATAGGCCAACGAATTATGGACAACATTTGGATGCACTATTCATTGAAAAAAATTCTTTGTTTGTAGCTTCTCCTCTGATCATCTTTCTTCCTTTAATGCTTAGGGAGAAGTGCTAAAGCTAACCAAAATCGTGTGAGATTATGGAACTACATGTACACGCACACTTTTCATCAATTTGGCAGACTGCCAAATTCCCAGTTCTCTTGCACTGCTGGAGATACTCTCAAGGTCGTCATAGTTGCAGTACCATCATATAGACACATGAAGAGTATGTAGAGTCACAAAGGTAAAGTCCAAGATTTGCGACTGCAATTGGCAAAATCTTTAAATTGCAGCAACGAAAATTACATTACAAACTTTAATCTTCGATTGAAATCGATGTAATTGAAATTCAAACTTTCGAATCTTCTCATCGCAGGAAAAAACTCACGGTACAATATGCTACACAGAATTTGGTACCAACTGCATCTCGTATATACAAAAGGACCCCATGCCAGAGTTTGAATTCTATCTCACAAATTCCTTTCACCACCATTTGCATTCTACTGCAGCACACTACTCAGTGACCTCTACACCGCAGTTGCAACAGGGGTTCCGTGGTGGGGATTCTTGACGGCGTGGTGACCAGGAGCGTTGCCGTAGCCTTCGCCGGTGACGGAGCCCGCGTGCGTGGCCAACAAGTAGAGCAACTCGAACAGAGACAGGATGATCATGAACGCTTCCACGGTTTTCTGCTCAACCAAAACCAGCAAGAGGTTAATTGGGTCCAAAATTTAACTCTCGACGTGTCATGTTCTTAAACAGAGTTGTAACGCTGAAATGCATAAACATCAAAAGATTTCCTAACTCGTAGTTGGCAATCAAGATGCTTCGTTTCCCGAAGTCACCATTCGTACAGGAACCAGGATTCGCATCACAAAACAAATTCCCTGTGGCACAAATAATGCGTAGATAGTGTAGAATTTGAATCGCGACCCAACATTCAACTAAGGTTCTATCTTGTGTGGGTCATTACGATCTAAAATCAAACTACTGCGAGTCATTCTACTGTCTTCATTTCGATTTCATTATTGCAGCAAGCATCCAAATACTGACTTTGACAACAACAAAATCCAAATTGTACACACTCCAAATACAGATAGGATGTGCACCCCACCTATTTCCAAAACTCACACTAAAAGTAAAGGAGAGAGTAGTAGGTACTCGGATGGAATTCCATAAGCAAAACTGGAAGGTACTATTTCATTGATTAAACGAAGAAACATTAAGAACATGTAACGTTGAGGTCGTTACTATTGTTTCACGAGATTCGCACAAGCGGGCGCACAAGACACGGTGCCATTGATAAGACGCGATCGAATTTAGAAGGAATTGAAACGGGCAAAAAATTGTACAGAGAAGTTGAGTGCTTACCAGCCTCTTGCTGCGTCCGTATCGGGTGTGAATCTCCTTGGCCGCCAGACCCATAGCCAACAGAGTCAGCAACCACGCGATCAGAGACGTCGCCGCCGCGGCCGCCAGGCTCTCCGTGCGCCACACGCGGACGTGGTGCGCGCCAGCGAACACCGACGCCAGCCCAGCCATGCACGCGATGAGCACGATGGGGATGAACACGGGCGTCACCACGTTGCCGATGGGCAGGTCGTCATTCTGGCCTGCGTTGGCATCCAAGTTGCGATTCAGAATGGAGCCCGCGAGGCACGCCGCAACGAAGTAGAGGATGAAGTTGATCACCATCAACGGGGCCGTCAACCCCCTTCCAATCCCGAACGCCATCGCTGCCAAGTTCTCAGCTCACAACACTCCAATGGACTGGAAACGGACGCTCAGGCAATCCAAGCAAGCTCAGCAATTGCGATGCGGAAGCTCTGGTAGTTGACTTACTGAAGCGACAGAATGATCGGCTTTATGCTGCGAGGAAGATGACGATGACTACCTCGACTTCCGGAGTTTTTGCCACGTCGTGGGTGCCAAGTGTCACCGTGAGCATATGCAGGGCCTGATTATGCGGGGGCTGGATTGAGCTGGCGTTCTCGTTCGGGCTGTGCGTGCGCCGTGTGGCTTCGGAACGGGTGGGAGCATCATCTCGAATTCGTGGTTTGATTCGGCAACCAGCTCCAATCTTTCGCTCACTTTTGACGACCCCAGCGCTTGTCTGCTTGACCCTGTCACGCAGAGAGCCCGAAGCGCGGACCGGCGGACCCATCTAAAGTCGTCGCTCGGCGGAGAACATTTTGAAATGGTACTCCAGATTCTCCTCTCTGCAAAATTGTTGCCACGTATATTGAGTACATCAAGCTTTCAGCAGTATTGTTGCACAGCACCAAATCACATCAGCATTACAACAATTGTGACTGTCGCATTATTGCAGCCACCGGGTGTGCAACATCATTCATCATTAGTAAACAATAGCCCCAAAAAAAATGCAGCTGTACAAATGTATAAATGTGAAAAAAATGCAGCGATGGAAGGGCATTCTTTAATGAGGCACTTTTTTATTATTTATAAACACATGGACAGTTTTCATTGGAGAGGAAAAAGTACAAAGAACCAAAGGCAAAAGCCGCAGCGGACAATCTTTTTTTTCTTTTCTATGAGGCACCTTTTGATTTGAGCAACCTTAGAGCAATTCCACTACAAATTCAAAAGTCTCACACGACCTTCACCTTACAGTGGAAACATCCAAAACCGTCCAAATAAGGAATTTAGCATAGTTGGAGGCAATGTTTCCTAAAAATGATATTTTTCTAGTATTAGTGAGGAAAAATCATGAATATTAAAAAAAAAATAGATTTTTCAGATACAGAATGTAATTTCTACAAATTTTTGAAGTGTTGGCTCTCTAGACTTGTGGAACCGTCCTGTAGGTGCCCCCAAAACTAAACCCTACGAAAATCAACACTCAGTCAACCAAATTTTCCTATATCTCCTTCAGTTGTGTCAGCAAGTTACAATCATACATATGGCAAACACGTTAAGGAAAGTCTACTGACGTATTTAGGTGAATCTATAGTCCACTGCAAGGAACAGGTGCAAGAATGGGTGTTTTGCCTTTAGAAGAAAGATGGCGGTTTAGGATCTCCAATGCATTAGTAGCAAGTCTCCAATGCTAGCCAGACCATCACAACCAAAAATATTTTAGTGGAGCATATTTCAGATTTGGATATATACACAATTTTGTCTATGATGGGTTGGATGGTATTTGGCCTATCATAGGTAGATTTACCTTATACCTTTTTAACTTTTTGAGGCAAATGCTACAATGCTTTGTCCATGCCATTATTGAGATAGTGCTAGAGCTCGCGCAAGGACTAAAGCCCTTTTGACAACCTCATTTGCACAGACTTATTTGTTTTGCAACTACTACTACTTATGTGAGAGATGGAGTGAGAAGAAGACGCCATCTGTCTCACTCAAATAAAACCTTTTCACATGTTTTATTTAGTTGAAGCAATGAGGTTGTTTGTAATCTTTGTATAGACATTTTATATAAAGTATTTTTTGGATTTTAATTGAAGGGGAGGAGGCTTTGTCTCCATAGAAGCTACCTTGAAGAATTTACAAGTAGCTATCTTATCAAAAGGCAAATAAATGCTTGATAGACAAAGCCCATTATAGTATAACTACTTGATTATTTACAAATGACCATGCACATTTCATGCACACAAAACTCAAGTAGCATTATTTTTTTGATGAATATTAAAATTTATGTAGAATTCCAAAATATATTCTAAAACTATATCTCAAAAAATATAAGATTATACATGGGCAACAACCATAAGCATCCAAATTATAATCTATAATCATCTTCAAAATAACAATGATACAATTCTCTTAAATCTTATTTCAACCCAAACTACACTACATCCTAAAAACAACTCCCTTGAAGAACCTTCATAAAGAATGAAGATCTCAAACTAAACTGTCAATATCAAAATGTAATTTACAAATTACTTAACCACGAAAGGATGAGGTTCTATCACCACATTAAGTAGCTGAAAAAACTACCTTGGAGATCTGAACTACACATCCTTTAATCCTTAAATATTGACACAAACATTTAGTGTCTAATGGATGACAAGGTATCTTTTGGTGTAGAACAAAAATACAACCACAGCTATTCAAACCTATTGTCAATTTGTCATCCATTGAGAGATATGGAGGCATCTTTATTTTCTACCATTTACACAAGATACCTAAACCTTCACACATTTTCTTCACTTTCATTGGAAGTGCGATGATTTCGTAGTTGATAGTATCGGGTCACGAGTGCTACTTGGCTGGAACACCTGCGTCATGATTCGCTCTTCTTATGAAGAAGAATCCAAACTGGCCTCCTGTCCCAAAACGGATTTCGGCCACAATTGTCAAATAAATCGTGACACGATCGATAGCATCCTCTTCAGTACAGGCAACTACTTCTTCAGTCTTTCAAATTGTTAAATACGTGTGGTAGTAGAATATCTCGGAAGCTGTACGTTTAGAGCGATGGAAAATTCCCTACAACTTAGCAGTGGCATTTCTATCACGAATTCCTTATGCAATTCTGAAGGAGATTATGAAAGTCTATAAGTGATCATAAGTTAACCAAATACCTTACCCATTCAAATCTCAGTAACGACACCCTTGAATCCAAGGGATGCATTTAAGCTTCCCTCTTGGTAATGTGACCAACCAAGTGCATGGGTATCCATTGCTGAGGTATTGTTCAAGATATGGACAGAAGAAGAAGAAGACTCGAGGGTTCTAAAGAGGGTATTTGCATCCCCTCCCTATACACCATGATACAATTGCAGACGAAATCATAACTGACGACAGAAAGTTGAACTGATGTACCCAAAATCTTTCAAAATTATCCATTGTCTCACTCCGCATCCAGCTGAGTAATAACATACAATCCGAATAAATTCGGTGACATTTAGTCGCTCCGCACATCGCAGGAAAAAACTCATGGTACAGTATGCTACATAGAATTTGATACTGAATGTATTTTATATGTACAAAACGATTCCAAGCCAGGTATTGAACGTCGGCCCAGCAACTAATTTACAGACCTTTGCAATACATTGCAGGGCTCTACACCGCGGTAGCAACAGGGGCTCCCTGGTGGGGGTTCTTCACAGCTCGGTGTCCTGGGGCGTTGCCATAGCCTTCGCCGGTGACGGAGCCCGCGTGCGTGGCCAACAAGTAAAGCAACTCGAGCAGCGACAAGATGATCATGAACGCTTCCACGGTTTTCTGCTCAACCAAAACCAACAAGAGCTGAATTAGGTCCCTCGAAATATCAAAAAATTTAGACCTATCGTAATCGTGTCATCATCGATTCTGCGAAGACCATAATCCACTAACAATTGCGCTACATATCGCAGACACATTAATTCAAGAATGGCATAGGAAAAAATGGCTGTTGAGGTAAGCAGAGAACGTAAATGGATTAATGCTGTGCTTACCAGTCTCTTGCTGCGTCCGTATCGGGTGTGAATCTCCTTGGCCGCCAGACCCATGGCCAACAGAGTCAGCAACCACGCGATCAGAGACGTCGCCGCAGCGGCCGCCAGGCTCTCCGTGCGCCACACGCGGACGTGGTGCGCGCCAGCGAACACCGACGCCAGGCCGGCCATGCACGCGATGAGCACGATGGGGATGAACACGGGCGTCACCACGTTGCCGATGGGCAGGTCGTCGTTCTGGCCCGCATTGGCGTCCAAGTTGCGGTTCAGAATGGATCCCGCCAGGCACGCCGCAATGAAGTAGAGGACGAAGTTGATCACCATCAGCGGGGCCGTCAACCCCCTCCCAATCCCGAACGCCATCGCTGCCAAATTCTCAGCTCACAACACTCCAATGGACTGGAAACGGAAGCTCGAGCAATCCAAGCAACACGGCAAGCGAGCTCGGCGATAACGGTGGTGGGCGCTCGGGAAGTAGTACTGAACTGGAGTGACAGGCTGCACGGTTTTATGAGCTTTACGGTGCGAGGAAGACGACGACCTTGGAAGTTGTTGCGACGTCATGGGGTGACAAGTGGCAGCACGAGAGGAGGGGAGGGATATAAGGGAGGTGGATATGTTGGGGCTGGCTTTCCGGTTTAACCTGTTCCGGTGCCATCTGGAATGGAAACGGTTGTGAGCTTTCATACCGCAATTGTGCTTCTCTTGCCTGTTCATGTCTGAACCGCTTGACTCGGAGCAGCCAACTGCCAGAAAAAATCAATGGAATCATGGATTGAAGAATGGATGATCCCTCAGTCAGGTGAATTGGAAATTGGAATTGGAAACGAAGTAAGGTAGGTACACCCAAAAGCACCACTTTCTCATACTGAGCCTAGTTCCTGCTACTAATGAGTTCAAATTTTTATGTAGTCTTGTTGGCAAGTGAAAGCATGTTCCAACGCACCAAAGAACGCAGGATTTGGATACCGTATGCAAAAGTTATTAACAGTCAAAGTCTGTTTCTGAAAGCGCCATCTACAGTCTGTGAACATGACTGATTTCGGAAATGTATGTGCACTGTAGATGGCGCTTTTAGGAACAGGGTGCTTTTGGGTGTACCCACCTTACAGTAACTAAGGTAGAACCACCCATTACTGATCAGTTACGATATTTTAGACGTGATTTGGTTACAGTGGAAACACCCAAAACCGTCAAAATAAGGAATTCAACATAGTTAGAGGTAGCATTTTCTAAAAATGATATTTTTCTAGTATTAGCGAGTGAAAATCATGAATATTCAAAAAAAAAAAAAAAATCAGCCACAATATGTAATTTCTACAAATTTTCAAAGTGTTGGCTCCCTAGACCTGTGAAACCGTCCTATAGGTGCCTCCCAAACTGGACCCTGAGAAAATCAGCACTTCGCCAACCAAATTTTCCTATGTGTCCTTCAATTATGTCAGCAAATTACAATCACATATGTGGCGGACACATTAAGGGAACTCTAGTGACACATTTAGGTGAATCTACTGTCTATTGCAAGGAACAGGCACGGGAATGGGTATTTTGCCCTTAATGCAAGGGAAAGTAAACATTTTTCTAAGGTGCAATGATAGAAATGACAGGGATTGTAAAAATTTTGGTTATTTTATCACATAAACTGAAATTACTATGAATTTTGAAAGGCAAAAAGTGTTGCAAACCCATACCCAATATCAAGACTCTTTCAATTACAATCATTGAAGAACTCTTTTCTTATTCATCACTTCTTACTTTCTTGCTCACTGGTTTGGAACATGTATTAAGAATTTATTAGTCCCAACCTTGAAAAAGAAAAAAACATGCATTCTTAGTTCTAGTTGGAAATTTGTTCCAACCTCACTAAAAATAAATGTAGTCTACAAGTTGGTAATGGGGTGGTGATTGCTATGGATGGTTCTACCTTACACCTAAAATGGAGCACTTTTCAAATTCGCCCCCTATTTTGGAAGGGAAAATGAATAGGGAAGATACTCAAAGGTAGAGTTGGGGACCATTTAGAGTAATGTATTGCTTTATTTATAGTATAATTGTGGAGGTGGAAACCATACAAGTGGTCCACTTTGGATATAGGGCAATTGCAAGAAATACTTGTGCTATTTGTTGCATTTCGTCACATCCTAGTTTTTGATCTATTTTTAGCCATAACTTTTGTGTTTTAGCTCCAAATGACTCAAAATTTACAGGGAAGCTATTCATAGCTATTATGTATCTATAATGAATTTTGGACATATTTCAAAAGTAATTTATTGTTTTTAAAATAGCCCCAAAAATTTCTCATGATACTCGATTTAGAGGTTTTTAGCACCATTTATCTCCAAAAATTAAAACAAATTTTGATCTAAAATTTAGAAAGGATGGTCTCTTAGTAGACTTATAGCTACTATCCAAAGGAATTCTAAAAATACTTATATTTATGTATAGTAGAAGTCTACAAAGAGAGCTTCATCTTGCATTTTTTTCCAAAAGTATAAAACATTATTTTGGTGAGTTTTTTGGTTAAATCTCAACACCAAAAAGTTTTTTCAAGTGTTATATTTTTATGCATTTTTTTAAAAAAGTCCTTTTTTTTACAAATTAAAATGTCCCAAGTTGTATTTTCTTCACTGGAACTTTGGACATAGAATTCTCAAGATCCATATTTGGCCAACATTTCTACTTCAAGGAATCAATTTTTGTATATTTTTATATAAATAAAAGATTTTATTTTGTATCATCCACTTGCGATCCATTTTGTTTGCATACAACTTCGGTTTGATCTTAGAATATTGAAGAGAACAAAAAATGTTGGACAAATGATCTTAGGGTTCCAACAAAAATAAGGAGTGCAACTATTCATTTTTTTAAAGCATAATTTTCAAACAACTATTTTGGTGATAGACCCATTGTTTCAAAACTAAAGTAGGGCCTAAATTGCAAGCAAAAAATTCTAAGAAAAATCCCAAAACGTTCACCTCAAAAACAATGCTTACAATTCTTTTTCTCTTAATGATCAAATTTGAAAAATTTGCATTCATATTTGTTTTTTCATCACTAGTTATACAAATTGTAATAAAACAAAGTCAATGTGCAACCTAGTGTGCAACGTGTGTGAAAAGGGTATTTGATTTATTAATTGTTTCTTAGACTTGAAGAATCTTTCACAATAAATAAGGGATCATTAGGGGAGATTTGAGGGCATTAGAAGAATGCAAGTTATCTTAATTTCTTGGATTTTAGAAATGTGCCACATCAACAATCTGACATGGTTGAGGCACTAATTTATCTAAAATAGTCATTTTTTTAATTTTTTTAATTATTATTTAAAATAATAATTTTAAAAAATAGTTTTAGGTTTCTTAACATTTTTGGAGATTTGGGGGGAAGAAAATTAAATTTCTTTCAAAAATTCAAAAATTCAGCCATTAAAGGTGATTTACCATTTCTAGACAATACAAGAAACATGCAGGGGAACAACCTTGAAACAACCCTCCCTTGCCCTCAAACCTCCCCTAATGCTTCAATTCTTGGTTAGTGACTTTATTGATTGAATAATACAATTTAGTATAATAATAGATTCAACAATATAGATGATGTTTCAGAATATTTGTTTTGAGCATCATCATTACTCTTTTAGTTTTGGAAAATTGAATAGTTTGATATTCTTCACTTTATATGTTCTCTTGCATTTTGAAGTACATTTTATCAATTTTGGGGATTTAGACTTCCCTTAGCCTTTGAAGAATTAGAAAGTTACTGTACCAATACAAAAAGAAAATTGAAACAATTGTCATTGTAGTTACATCATCATTATAAGCATCTATCCTTAAAGCTCTTTGGTTGATCTTGCAAATCCAAAACCAAGCGGCGGGGCTCTTTTGGGTTGATCCAGACTACCAATCATATCAAAAATTCTTGTTTCTGAAGCAATGTTAAGCCTTTATTTTATCCAACTATAAACTCTTTTTGTTAAAACTTGTTAGAGCATCTCGTCATAGAATTTCATTCGCAAAGCATGTTACCAATTGTGAGATCTAAATAGTCATTCAAATTTCAAAAGAATAAAATTTGCAATCCTACTAGGAGGTGAAGTTTCACATTCCAAACTATATGATATTAAGAAAATTGTATTTCTTATAACTTGAAATAAAAAGAGTCCTCATGTTGTGCAAACAAGTTGAAATTACATGGGAAAAACTTAACAATATGCACTTCATGCATTCATTTATGATTTTTCTAAATAGAAGATATGATAGTCAAGATTGATTAGAAACTATAATTTGTTAGTAACTAAAATTAATGATTGAAAATTTTTAATTCTAGTAGTGAAGCAATCTACACCTATACTTTTGTATTTTCCTAAGAATCTTAAAACTTTAATTCAAAATAAAACTTTTCATAAGGCAAAGGAATTTTAAGTATACTTGTGTGTAGGAGGAATCTTTTGATTGAAGTTGATTTATCATTGACATTAAGCATTTATTGCAAATTAGCTCTTCAACATTGGTGTGGACATAAAACAACCTTTAGACAAATAAAAACAAACAAATTATACATAAGCAAAAAAAAATTGTTTATTTGGAAGTCAATATATAGATCCAACAATAAAAAATAGAAGAGTATTGAATATTGTTACATTGTGTCAATTTTAAAGGACATTCTAGGACATTTTTAAATTGATTTTTATGTATTGCAAGTGTATGCTCACAAAAGGTTGTGATTATTTTACTATAGAATGACCTCTTTATATTTGAAGATACTACTGTAGTAATCAAAGTACTCTTCTCTAAATAAATGAATGATGATGTATAATTAGATGCACCAAAATTTCAATTGTACATTGCAAGCATACATACAATATTCTCTTTGTATTATTATGAATTTCAAAATTAGAAAGTAAGATCTTCATATAATTGATCTCTTTGGAACAAAATACACAAATGTCAATTGAATAGGCTATAAAAATATTCAATAGATTATTATTGTACATTCATTGTATTTTAATTGGTAGCATGCTATTAGCAAATTCCAAATACACATTGGGAGATCGGAAAGTCTCCCATATTTTACCACTAAATAATATTTTTGTTTGTAATATTTGAGGCAATACAAGATTTCAAACATCCACCTAATTTGAACTAAATTCTAGATCTAAAAGCAATGCCATCTACTAGTACAACTTTGAATATTGTGATTCTAGTACCCCTTGATTTTGTGACTTTTGTGAGGTGTAATGAACTCTAATAATGCACCTAAATATTTCTTGCAAAGATTGCCTAGATGTATTCTCTTAGGTTTTGGAAAATGTAAGAACTTCATTATTACTTGTCATTGGATGATAAAATTTGAACACCTTAAATATAATTCATATTTGGATACATAGATCTTAAGGCACTTTTTAAAATTTTGGCCCCATAGAGGGCCATTAGAATTTTGGCAAATGTGCAAATATAGAATTTTTTAAATTTAAATAATAATAATAATAATAATAATAATAATAATAATATGAAATGTTTTTTAATTGAAAATCCAATAGGATACACAAGGTGACTTTCTTTGGCAAGATTCTACATGTGACACTTGGGGCTAATTATAGTGTTGGAGGACAAAAAATACAAAGTTATGCACCAAACATGGACAAATTATGGACAAGTTTTTGCATTTATATGACCATGTATGTGTTCTAGCATTCACTCAAAAAGGAGAATCTAATCCCACTCTTGCAATAAATTCTAGGTTGTAGTTGATATAATTGGGAATCATTTCATTTTTAAGTAGAATTCACCAAAATCTCATCTTATCTAGTGTTGGTTGCCATCAAGGCTTTTTTTCTAGAGAAATTTTGCTAGATTGTGAGAATTCTAACCTTTGTTTGTCCAATGGATGTTTACATACAAAGCACGACATAGTTCATGATATCACTTTTAACCCTAATGGCAAGCTCTAATGATGGAAGAAAGAATAGAGAAGAAAATTTGGCCTCCAAATTCCTCATTTATATAATGGCTAAAGTTTTGGTTTATTGAATTTTGTATACAACAAATATAATTAATATGGTACAGGGAAGAGCATTTCTTTGTGGCACCAAAACAAAATTTTGATTAGTGGATTCCAACATCTTTTTCAATGAGATCTAGGTACAGTATATTTGCACATGATTGATGGTACTCTATATTGATTTCATGATATTCAAATTTACATGTGTAGAGTGGCCACTTTTGACTCTTAATGAATCTTTAAAAATCAATGCACTTGTGTTGGTCTCAAAAGGAACTAGAGTCTTTGTAAAAGTGAAAGGAATGCCAATATGTCACCCAAAATTATAGGTGAATCACATTAGTTGGTAACAACAAAGGCATGAAATTCGTCCATGAACTACAAACCTTTTTGCAATAAGATATACAACTTGTTTGATTGCAATTGGTTTCTAACTAGGGCCCCATTTGTGCCTTATTTAGATCTGAGTTGTGACTTATTTTCATGAATTAGAGGAATATGACGTGGGCTTTGCAACTTCATTATTGTGCAACAAAGAATTCATTGATACCTAATGATGTTGCCTAGATTAATTTTTGATTATGTGGAGAAAAATTTGCAAAGAACAATACAATCTTTTTTATTTCTATATCTTGACCAGAAAAAATTATTCCCTCCACCATTGTTCAATCCAACATATGTGCTAAAGACTTAACATTATGTCAGAAATAGGTTGTATAACCTACTTTATATGAATGATAAGCTTTCTAAATAATGTAGATAGTTCTTATATTCAAGTTAGTCAAAAAAATTACAACAATGCTATATACACTACACATGAGGAATTTCAAATTCAATAATGCATCTGCAAAGATTGCCTAGATCATTAGAGGAGATTCGAGGGCAACAGGAGACTGTGAGTTCCCAAAGCAGTGAACGCAGGAATCTGTTGTAGGAATGCAAAATTGGCCTCTGCTAATGTGGTCGAGAGTGTGCCACGTCACTGAAAATAAAATAAAATTTTGGACTTCTTTTTGCATTTCAGGACGAACTTTTCTTTTTTTTGAAAAAAAAATTAATTAATTATTGACCCGATAGTATCGAAAACAATTCTGGGAATAGGGCTTTCGCAATCTCCTGTTGCCCTTGAATTTCCTCTAATGTGTATTCTCTTAGGTTTTGAAAAGATGTAGGAACTTCATCATTACTTATCATCGGTTGGACAACTTGAATTCATATTTGGATTCATAGATCCTAAAGTAACTATTGAAAATTTTGGCCCCATAGAAGGTCATAATAGGAATGGTGAATGTACAAATATAGCAAAATCATTTTTTAATTTTTTTAATTTAAAAAATAATAATATAAAATATTTTTAATTGAAAATCCAACAAGATACACAAGGTGACTTTCATTGGCAAGATCCTACATGTGATACTTTGGACTAATATATTCTAAATTGGCACATTCTCGTATAAGAAAACAACTTTCCCATGCTTTGAAGTTTTTTGAAATGTAATTATAGTGTTGGAGGACAAAAAGTACAAAGTTATGCACCAAACATCGACAAATTATGGACAAGTTTTTGCATTTTATGTGGCCATGTGTATGTTTTAGCATCCACTCAAAAAGGTGAATCTAACTCTATTTTTGCAATAAATTTTGGGTTGTAATTGATATGGTTGGGAATCATTTGATTTTTAAGTAAATTTTCACCAAGATCTCATCTTATTTTGTATTGGTTGTCATCAAGGCTTTTTTTTCTAGAGAAATTTTACCAAATTGTGAGAATTTTGACCTTTGTTTGTCCTTCCCTCCAAAATCTAGCTTGTGCAATGAAGCTAGGAGGACAATAGTCCAAACAATCAACTTTGTTCTCATCAAACTAAAATATCAATAGTGTAATGTTCATAAAATGTTTCCAAGGATTTTAAAATCAATCCAAATTTGAATGAAGTCTACTAACATAACTCCTAAAGCTATTTTAAATCCAAACTAATGATTTGAGTTTGTTTGCAACATTCGAAGTGTAGATTCAAATTTTGATTTTTTCTCTCATTTTTTTTTAGAGATTAGAAAATAAAATAACCTTGTCAAGGAATTTAGATTTTACAAAGATTCAATGGTTGGTTAATAAATTATGAGTTAATTTTATTTTGACCTCCAATTTAGGCAAGTGGAACAAAACAATATTATGCTTTGAAAATTGCATACTACTTTTTAACTCAAGATTCTACTAAATGCCATAAACTTTTATATCTTTTTGCAAAGTAGAGTTTGAATTACCTGGCTTGAAAGCTTGACTAAGCCACATTGTCAAAAGTTCTTTGATCCATGCTGCAAAAAAAAATGTTGCATTGTTCTTTCCTTAGTCATATCTTACACGTATATTAATTACTTTTTGACCCTCATTTTGTCAAGCAAGAGCCTTTTTAGATCCTACTGTTGTTAAAAATTCTAAAAAGCAAAAAAATTTAATTCACAAACCTATTTTTAAAATTGGCAGGGTTTTTTTTTACAATTTGGGGAGTATTTTCTAATTTGTGACCCACAAAACTTAAAGGTTAATAGAACATCAAGAATGAAAGTATTAAGATCAAAACACCCATTCCTGCACTTGTTCCTTGCAGTGGACTATAAATTCACCCAAATGCATCAATAGACTTCCCTTAATGTGTTCGCCACATATATGATTGTAATTTGCTAACACAATCGAAGGATACATAGAAAAATTTGGTTGGCTGAGTGTTGATTTTCTCAGGGTTCAGTTTGGGGGGCACCTACAAGACAGTTCCACAGGTCTAGGGAGTCAACACTTTGAAAATTTGTAGAAATTACATACTGTATCTGAAAAATCTAATTTTTTTTTAATATTCATGATTTTCACTCGCTAATACTAGAAAAATATCATTTTAAGAAAACGTTGCCTCCAACTATGCTGAATTCCTTATTTGGACGGTTTTGGGTGTATCCACTGTATACAAGGGTGTCCCCAGATGGATGATTTTCAACTTCGTGTCCACCTAGGCGCCTACCAGTCTACCACCTATATAGACAACAAACCGTCTGATTGGGTCCTTTTAAAATTCAAAAACAAAACAGAAAAAGCCCCCAAAACTGAACAACTAACCCAACTGACCACCAGCTCATACACACGTCAGCACTCGTCCATTATTAGCACAAAGATTTTGACGTTCCCAACTTTATTCCATTCCACGTGGCACCCACCCCCAGTCTCCAGGTCACACTGTTTGAGAAAGAGTTTGTTCAATCATAGCAGGTCGGGCAGCCTACGTGGCCACAACCCAACCCCGTGGCTTACCAATTTCGAAAATTTTCTGTTTCCGTAAGGTAATTACAGCTAGAAGTGCAGGATAAACTCTTTGGCATATTTCATGAACAACAATTTTTGCACATTGGTGAAGGACTATGAATCAAAATGCAAGTACGGTGGAAACATTTGAAACCATCCAAATAAGGAACTCAGCATAGTTGGAGGCAATTTTTTCTAAAAAAAATATTTTTCTAGTATTAGTGAGTGAGAATCATGAATATTCAGAAGAAAAAAAAGATTTTTCCGATGTCATATGTAATTTCTATAATTTTTCAAAGTGTTGGCTCCCTAGACCATTGAAACTGTTCAATAGATGCCCCAAATTTTGAATGCTGCTAAAATGAATAGTGAGCCAATCAGATTTTATGATGTATCCTCTAATTGCGTCAGCAAATAACAATCAAACATTTGGAGAACACATTCACTGTAGTCTAGGGACGGTTTTGGATTAGTCTAGGATCCATTGTAAGGTACAAGGACAATATTAAGTGTTTCTCCCTTAGTCCTTTAATTTTTGAACTCATTGTGAATTAGCTACACATTTTTAAAGATGCAAGGTGCATGGTGCTAGAAGTGTCATGTAGGTGATGTCAAAATGTATTTGATGAGCATGAAGAACTAACACTATCAGTATTTAAACATGTCTTAAAGAAGAAGTTAAAACAATACAAGGTGTATCCAAAATGGACCACTTGTGAGGTTGCCACCTCCATAGTGCTAAATATAGAATTGCATACTATTCTAAATGGTCCCCAACTCCACCCTGCATTTGTCTTTATAATGTGCTCCATTTTGGGTATCTTTCCTATTATTTTCCCTTCCAAAATAGGGATCACCATTTTGAAAAACGGTCAGTTTTAGGTGTAGTTATTGTACAATGGTCTCCAATAAAAAAGAAAATGCATATAAATAAATGCATTAAATAGAACCTCTTAAATATATTACTTTCTTAAGTAAATACTTTCTAAGGTAATATTAGATTGTTTGATCTTGGCTGGAGCTACATACAAGGATGATTACTCCAATGACCTTCATTAATGAAATGCCCTCTCATATAATGCTTTATATTCCACTTATAGCTTTATTAAAGGTGGTTACCCATTTTCAACTACTTGAGCAATGTAGCATATTCAAGGTGCAAATATGCTGAGCAAGAAAAAATATTCCATATATAAAAATAGATTTGAGAGGGATTCCATATATTTTGAAATTTTTATTTCAAAAAAAAGTTACCATGAATATTATAGTAGAAGATTCTATTCATCCTATTCTAGTCATATAGGTCTATCTATTTTGAACTAAAGAATGGTTGCAAAATCAACAAAGGGCTAGTTGAAATATCAAGAGAGTTATAGCCATTCATAATGTGCTAGAATTATGTTGGTAGCTACATTGTAATTGATCACTACTCATCTATATAATACAAAAGGGAGCATGCAATACTACTCAAATGGAAGGGGTGATCAAGAATGGATTGGCTCCAATGCTTTCGAACTAGAGGTTATACTATATTTGCTTACTTGACTATTAGGTACTACATGATAGAGATTAATCTCACAAAGATTGGCTAGTTACTCTAGTAATCAATTTTTTTGGTACTATGTGAATTTTTTATTTAAACCTTGAAGATTTTATACTATATTTTTAAGCAAAACACTCCAAAATTGCCATTTCTAGTATAAGTATCAAATTCCAAGAAAAAAACAAAACATTTTTTAATACATTTAATTATAGGATCTAGTGGTACATTCATTTGAATAGATGTGAAAAATATCTTAGAATTCTCCATGGTATAGATTGCAAGATATTAGCATTTGAATGGACGAAAATCCTTTTTTGGGCCCTACAAAAATGTGGGAGTTGCACTTTAGAAAGTCACATTGGTATGAACAAATATTCAAAATGGTGGTTAATTACTTTTTGATTTCATTATTTAAGGCAAGTTGGCTACATGCTTGAGTTTTTTTTTAACATTTTGAATTGTGCAACATATAGGAAAAAAATAGTATATAGAGAGAAATAGAAGATGCTTCAAAATACTAAATTGTTAAAAATTTATTCATGGAATTGAAAAATGCCAATCTCAATGATTGAAATGTTGTAATAAACAATCTACACCCACTACTTTAGTTGTTTTTTCCAAAAATATAAAAAATTGAATTAAATAAATGGCTTCAAAATTTATCTTAGAATAAAAGTTTTACAACTTCCTACAAACTACCTACAAACTAAAACTCTCATAATTTTCATCTCATTAACCAAAATGGAATGATTCAAAGCTTTCCATGAATATATAAATCTAGGAAACCAATTTTAAATTTTTATTTATTTATAAAGTGATATTTGAAGAAGTTTTTTTAGCTACTTGGACTACCCATTGAGTAATAAAAACAACATATCATACAATAACTCTTTAACCATATAGTCAAATGCTATAAAAAATTGTTGGACCTTATTGCTACTCCTCTCGCATATGTTTTGCAAAAATTTCAAAGAAAAATAACAACAAAAACTCCATTGATAGTGAGTTGTCAAAAAATGCTATATAGCTTAAAAATACAATTTAGGGCTTATGAATTAAAATGAATAAATCTAAGAACAAACATTAGGTAGATGTCAAACTATTGTGCAAGACCTCTTCTTTTCAAATAAAATTCTAAGAATGAACATATGCTTTTCTATCTTACATAGAGTTGTTTTTTTGTCATCCATCAAATATTCAGTGTCTTTAGTGTCTTTCTAAGATTACAATTTTTTTTCAATATAGAATATTACCTTGAATCTATGTTAGACATCAAGGGTGCTATTAAGTGAGTCTAGGATCATAAACCAGCGGTGCTATTCTGTGAGCTTGTGAGTGTGAGCCTGTGAGCGTAGAGCAAGGATTCTGTGAGCACAGAGCTTAAAAATTTGAAGAAGTATTATAAAATTTAATTTTATTCATTAAAATTGATTCCATCTTAAAATTTGAATCAAAATTTTTTATTTCTAATAAATTTTAGTATCTATTTTTGTAGACCTATTACCGTGGACCTATTACTGTGATTATGTTGAAATTGGATGAAGATTCAAATTTTCAATCTTACTTAACAGTATATATTATAAAAACGAGGAACTCAATTGATATGAAAGATGAATAAAGGTGGAATTAAGTTAATATAGAATATTGGTTGATCATTATCCTATAATAATGTAGATCTTTTTGAGGCCTAGGAAAAGGTACTAATGATTTTTATTGATGTATTATTATTACAGTTGTTTAGATTTTAGAAAGAAAATTTGTTGATAAAAATATTTGCTACACTAAATTTTATTTCGGTTGATCATATCTTGTAGCATTATAAGTCTTCTCAAGGCCAATAGGAAGGCATCAATTATTCCCTCTTCATTTTTAAGTCAATGAACTTGTTTAAATTTTAGAAAAAAATTTGTTTGTATGATTTCATTATATATGGAAAGAACTTGGTTGCACCAAATTTCATTTTGTTCATGAGTATCTTATAGTAGCGTAGGTCTTTTCAAAGGCCAATGTAGGCACCTACAGTTTTGTCTTAATATATCAATAATGGAACTTGTTAAGATTTTAAAAAAAAATTTGATTGATAGGGATTACTTTTGTAAAGAATGAACTTTGTTACACAAGATTATTGATTAGTTGACTCATTATCCTCTTGTTCATCAATGAAGGGATTCATTTCTTCTTTCTTGACCCAATGGTTGTTTATTTATCATCTTGAAACAATACTTGTCAGACTTTGCTAAATTTTTGTGAACACTCTCCTTGGTCTTTCTTCTTAGTACCCTCGGCGCCGAGAGGAGTCCCACGGCTCCGATAAAATTATTATTGCAAAAAAAAAAAAAAAAAAAAAAATTCCCCCCCCCCCCCGACGAACTCCCCTCGGCACCGATGGGAGTCCCACAATTGCGGGGTGAAGAAAGAATTTTTTTAAATTGGAGCTGTGGGACTCCCCTTGGTGCCAAGGGGTACTAAGATGCAAGACTAAGGAGAGTGTTAACAGAAATCTAAATTTGTGAAATAAGCTCATTTGATTTCAAAAAATTATAATTAGTTACTAATTTTTTTTCTTCATAAAATCTAGCAAAGTACAATAAATGGCAAAACAAAGTTATTCAAGGGACCACGGTAATAGGTCCACAATAATAGTTTCACTGTAATAGGCACTAAATTTGACCAAAGTTAATCAAATTTGGCCAAAAGTTTTAAATGGAATCTACAAAAAATTGTGTATGCTCGCAGGCTCACAAGCTCACGCTCACAGGCTCACAAAATAGCAACCTTGGATCATAAACCCATGAGCCTTGGAATTTTTGATACCTATATTATAGGTCTGTATATATATTAGAAAACCTTTTCATGATTATAGCCAATATTTAATTGTTACAAATATCTATATGATAGGTGTTTATATTATAAACACCTTCAATGGTTGTAGGGTATCTATTTGTATCTAGGCTCAAGGCTCACATGCTTACATTTCTATCTTCACATGCAATATTGTTGTGTTGAATACTATTATGTAAGGTAGTAAGTTCATAAAGCGACTTTATACAGGCTAGGCAACCTTCTTGATGGTTTTGACATGCCCCAAAGTATTTACCCTTATTTTTCACTTGAAGACAAATTGATGCAAAATTTAACACAAGTGATTTCATGCTTTTTGGGAGCATTTATTTGTTTACTATTTTGGGACATGTCTCATGCTCTTATTGAGTCAAACCTTGAAAATGAGGAAAAAACACATTTCAAGGTTGGGTTGAAAATTTGTTTCAGCCTTGGTTGAAAGTTGAAAATAGTTGTCTTATTGGTTGAGTAAAGGTCCCTATTCAAGAATAGGTGGTCCTACCTAGAGTGTTTTTTTGGACATTTAGATGTGAGATTGTACGAGAAAAAAATAATTTGACTTACAAATGGCAACAAAATGTGAAATATTTTGCTAGAACAAAACTCTTGAAAGAAATTGCTAAATTATAAATGAAAATAAAATTATGAACATGTAATATATACTAATGTGATATTTTCTATCCAATATGTGGATGAATATTGAAATTTGGAGCACCAGGCACTGTAACATTTTATATCGCCATTTTGGCACTCCATGAAAAATGAAAAAAACAAAGCCGTGGTCGTTCCTTACTCACGATGCAACACAGGCAATGAGCGCAGGCAACGAAACCCTACCTTCGTCAACGAGTCTAGGTTTCGTTCGTCCACGTGCGGGCTGCCCGACCTGCAATGATTCGAAAACTTTTTTCTGACCAGGAGGCGGGAATGCCAGGTAATTACAGACTGTACCGCCTCCAAAGCACCCCTCCAATCCTCTTGTACTGCCACTTGTCACCTCATGACGTGGCACCAACCCCAAGGGCTCAAGGTCGTCGTCTTCGTTGGTTTCCTCGTTTTCCTCGCACCGTAAAGCTCATAAAACCGAGCAGTCTGACAGTCCAACCCAGTACTTCTTCCCAAGCGCCCTCACCGCCATTGCCGACCTCGCTCGCCGTCTTGTTTTGGATTGCCTGAGCTTCCGTTTCCAGTCCACCGGAGGGTTGTGAGCTGAGAATTTGGTAGCTATGGCGTTCGGGATTGGGAGGGGGTTGACCGCCCCGCTGATGGTGATCAACTTCGTCCTCTACTTCATTGCAGCGTGTTTGGCGGGCTCCATTTTGAACCGCAACTTGGATGCCAATGCGGGCCAGAACGACGACCTGCCCATCGGCAACGTGGTGACACCCGTGTTCATCCCCATCGTGCTCATCGCGTGCATGGCTGGGCTGGCGTCGGTGTTCGCTGGCGCGCACCACGTCCGCGTGTGGCGCACGGAGAGCCTGGCGGCCGCGGCGGCGACGTCTCTGATCGCGTGGTTGCTGACTCTGTTGGCCATGGGTCTGGCGGCCAAGGAGATTCACACCCGATACGGACGCAGCAAGAGACTGGTAAGCACAGCATTAATCCATTTATGTTCTCTGCTTACCTCAACAGCCACTCTTTTCAATGCCATTCTTGAATTAATGTGTCAGCGATATGTAGACCGTGCAATTGTTAGTGGATTATGGTCTCCGCAGAATCGATGATGACACGGATACGATAAGTCTAGAACTTTTTGATATTTCGAGAGACCTAATTCAGCTCTTGTTGATTTTGGTTGAGCAGAAAACCGTGGAAGCGTTCATGATCATCTTGTCGCTGTTCGAGTTGCTTTACTTATTGGCCACGCACGCGGGCTCCGTCACCGGCGAAGGCTATGGCAACGCCCCAGGACACCGAGCTGTGAAGAACCCCCACCAGGGAACTCCTGTTGCCACCGCGGTGTAGAGGTCTTTCTACTGTAATACAAATGTCTGTAAATTAGCTGCTGGGCAGACGTTCAATCCCTGGCTTGGAATCCTTTTGTATATACGAGATGCAGACGATATCGTGCTCTATGTAGCATATTGTACCATGAGTTTTTTCCTGCGATGTGCGGAGCGACTAAATGTCACCGAATTTATTCGGATTGTATGTCATTACTCAGCTGGATGTTGAGTGACTTATCTGATAATATTGAAAGTTTTTGGATACATCAGTTTTACTTTCTGTCGTCAGTTTATTTCTTCTGCAGTTGTATCATGGTGTAGGAGGTAAAGGAGTTGTATCACCTTGGGATGTCTCGTCTCCTTACTATTCTGTCCTGTTTCTTGGAACAATATCTCAGCTACGGTTATTCATGCACTTGGTGGGTCAGATTACGAAGAGGGCAGCTTCTTTCGGATACAACTGCATCCTTTCTGACCTCTAAATGGGTATTTCGTTGTCAAGAAAGATCATTTTCAGTCGTCCATAATCTCGTTCAGAATTGTATAAGAGATTCGTACGCACTGATAGAAATGCCATCGACAATTGCTGAGTTCCAGGAATTTCTCCACAGCTCTCCACTTCTGAGATATTTTACTCCCACATGAATGTAATTAATTGAAAGAAAGTGAAATAGTAGCCTGTACCGAACATGAAACTATCGATCGTGTCAGGTTTTGACAATTTTGTGCCGAAATTCATTGTGGCGAGTAGGACAGTTTAGAAACTTTTTAAGAAGTTCCACATCATTAAAGTTTTGAACGGAGATTCACCAGCTAAGTACCAATCGTGACCCGATGCTATCACCTGCGAAATCATGGCACTTCCATCTTTTGTTGAAGTCCAACACAATGTGAAAGAGAATGCGTTAAAGTTACGTGACGTCTTGTATAATGGGAGGCAATAAAGATGCCTTCACAACTCTCAATGAATCATGACAATAGGCTTGAGTAAGGTAGAAGCACCTACCGTATATGGTTAATTTAAGCATTTCAGCATATAAGATGTGGTAAATTCATTGTGAAATTGAGCTCACTATGTGCAAACATAACGATTGATGAAGAGCATTGCAAAAATAAATAATTTCTTTCTTCAAAAATGAATATTTTAATCAGTATAAATGTAGGTTTTCTATTAGGACCCATTCTGATTTCATAGATTCATCAATAACAGTTAACTTTCACACTTCTACCTAAGTAATAAAGGAAGACAGATAATTGGACGAGAAGGTATAAACAAAGAGTCTTTTTCAATAAATAGTACATCCAAATGTTGTCTACAATAGGTTAGCCTATGAAGCCAATATAGGGGGGTTGTTTGAAATAGGTACTTCTACCTTAGTGGTTTTTAATCTTGATAGAACTTAGAGAATTAAAAGTGTTTAATGAATAATTTAAGAGAATTACAAATAGGAAGATCATTAAGGCAAGTAGTTATCACTGAGGTGGTCAATTTTTTGGCTACCTAAGTTGTTGATAAGATTGCATCCTTTTGTAGGAAAGCAATTTGTAAATTATATCTTGAAATTGACAATTTAGATTGAATTTCAATTCCAATTCTTTATGGAGTTTTTTCAAGGAAGTTGATTTTAGGATGTATTGTAATTTGGAAAGAGATAAGATTCCAAGGAATTGTTTCAAGATGAACAATTTGGGAGATTTTATAGAAAATATTATATATATATGAAATAATATAATTTTACTTCAATTTTGTTTACTTGAAACATAGCCATCTAAAAAAGTCAAGTAGATATACTATAAGAAATTTTGTCTATGAAGCATTCACTCACCTTTTGATAAGGTATCTACTTAAAAATTCCTCTAGATAGCTTCTTTAGAAACAAAGCCTCATTACATTTAGTTCAAAGTCAATAGAATTGTGTCCAAAGGTGAATGCACAAAACACTTGTACTATTTGTTGTGTTTTGAAATAGTACTCATGAAATTTTCTAGAGTATTTTAAAATTAGGAAATTAATTAAATTTTAAATTAAAAAATATACTCAATGTATGCACCTTTAAGTTGAAGGAAATTACCAAAGGAAATTCATAAAAAATTCTCCAAGAAGGAGAACTACAAAAGTGCCAAAATCAAGTTAGAATACATACTTCAATGTTTTAATTAATAAAAAATAGTAAAAAAAGTAATTAAGAAAAATTAAAAAATTTCATTTGAAGAAAATTTATAGAAATGAACTTTCATAAAAAAATCCACCAAAATAAATTTTTATGTGTTTTGAAATGCAAGCAAAAAGAGAGTCACTTTGTAGACATCTACATTGTGTAAAATTAAATATTTCTAGAAATTCTTTGTAGAATATTTATTAATCTATATGAAGACTATCTCCTTTAAATTCATTAACTTGGGTAGTCAATAGTACTAAAAACTTCTAAATTAGTAAGTGTGACAAAAAATAGGGGGCCATTTTAAAATAGTTTTATATATTTTAAAGTTTTTAAAAATGATATAAGGTGTATTATAGTCATAAGTACTTTCTCTATAAATTTTAAGTCATTTGGAGGGAGAATGTAGAATTTATGGCTAAAAAACATATTAATTTGTAAGGTGTGATACAAAATAGTACAAGTATTTCTTGCAATCACCCTCAAAAAGATAAAGAACAACTTTACTCCTTCAACTTAATGTGAAATGTGAAAAGGTTTTATAGGGAATCAAGCCACAAGACAATTGCCTAATAGTGTCTCACTTTTTTACATAAGTCATAGTGCATTTGAGCTTTATTCCTTACCAACACTTTATCCATCCTTATTTAAGGTCGTTGAAAATGTCATCAAAGATTGTTGGCTAAGGTGGCCCTCTTGCTACTACCCAAGTAATTATTTGGTTACAAAACAAATGGTTCCTCACAATATGAAAGAGAATGATTCCACCATATATAGTCAAAGGATTCGAGTCATATTGCATGAGCTTTGGTGTGGTCTCAAAAGACCTCAATAAAGGAGTGGGTGGAGTATTGTAGCATCCACCTAGGAAAGATGGAATTCAAAGTCCTAGCTACGAACTAGCATCCTAAACCACCATTTGTCTATTACAATGAAGATTTCTATGAATTTAATTGTGTGGTGAAGTTTCTCTAAGGTTATTTGAATCAAGAAGTGTCTCATGAAAGTATGCCCTTCTATCACAGTACATGAGAACCTCTCTAACTTCACCCTCTTTAATTCTGAAAGGATGCGGGGGGTCTATGTGAAATTCATGATTTCTAAAACCGTGGGAATCATTGGTAATAAAATATTCAAAAAAACTCATTTGAAGTCAAAGAACTATAGAAGATCTTGACTTTCCATTCCTAAAATGGAGGATAAATGATTGCAATTCTATCCTACATGCAAGAATTCCTTGTCATCCATCGGATAGGAGTGGTTTGCCACGATGTTACAAGGTTAATACTTGAGTGCCCAGAGCAAATTCACTGAAATCCAAACCTTTCCAAACTCATTCCACTCACACTTTCTTCTAAGAAGAAATCGACATAAACCAACTATACAGATTGGTAGTCAAGAGAGACCTGCAGATTTGGAGAAAAAGACATGTCATTTGACTGTACTACTCAAAAGTTTATAATAGTCAAACAAGAAAGTTTTTCAAATTGGAGAGGCCAGATTTTGGTCGTTGGGGCACTCAAAAGTTAAGACAATAAACTTGTGTAACTCAATGTTGTCAGATTGGTGTTGAACTGGGCGTCATTATAAAGGTTAAGATTAAAATTGGCCCTCTATAAGCAATAAACCTCCATAATTTACTGTTGTCAGCTTGTTCCTGGACCTACTGAGTTACAAAGGTTCTACTGTAATACTGATGCTCCTGTTATACTAATGCAATACAGCTGCGTTATGGCTACTGTTCACTATTGAATTGATTCCGTTGCACAATGTTGCACACCCGGTGCCTGCAATAATGCAACAGTCACAATTGTTGCAATGCTGATGTGGTTTGGTGCTGTGCAACAATACTGCTGAAAGCATGAAATACTCAGTATATATTTATGTGGCAACAATATTGGAGAGAGGAAAAATTTGGACCAAAATGTTCACCGCCGAGCGGCCCTGGGACGACGACTTTAGATGGGTCCGCGCTTTGGGCTCGCTGCGTTTAGCTCCTCCGCTCTGACAGGGTCAAGCAGACAAGCGCTGGGGTCGTCAAAAGTGAGCAAAAGATTGGAGCTGGTTGCCGAATCAAACCACGAATTCGAGATGATGCTCCACCCGTTGCCAAGCCACACGGCGCACGCACAGCCCGAACGAGAACGCCAGCTCAATCCAGCCCCCGCATAATCAGGCCCTGCATATGCTCACGGTGACACTTGGCACCCACGACGTGGCAAAAACTCCGGAGGTCGAGGTAGTCATCGTCATCTTCCTCGCAGCATAAAGCCGATCATTCTGTCACTTCAGTAAGTCAACTACCAGAGCTTCCGCATCGCAATTGCTGAGCTTGTTTGGATTGCTCGAGCTTCCGTTTCCAGTCCATTGGAGTGTTGTGAGCTGAGAATTTGGCAGCGATGGCGTTCGGGATTGGAAGGGGGTTGACGGCCCCGCTGATGGTGATCAACTTCATCCTCTACTTCGTTGCGGCGTGCCTCGCGGGCTCCATTCTGAATCGCAACTTGGATGCCAACGCGGGACAGAACGACGACCTGCCCATCGGCAACGTGGTGACGCCCGTGTTCATCCCCATCGTGCTCATCGCGTGCATGGCTGGGCTGGCGTCGGTGTTCGCTGGCGCGCACCACGTCCGCGTGTGGCGCACGGAGAGCCTGGCGGCCGCGGCGGCGACGTCTCTGATCGCGTGGTTGCTGACTCTGTTGGCCATGGGTTTGGCGGCCAAGGAGATTCACACCCGATACGGACGCAGCAAGAGACTGGTAAGCACTGAGAATCCACTAATCACCTGCTATCTAACTCGTTTCTGTCTGTCCCACAGTGAATTTGTCATTATGCAAACCCAGAACTCTTAACTGGTTGAAACTCCTGCAATGTGGTTCCAAGCAATTTCAATGTTGTGTTTTAGTGTTGTACGATAGGCATTATGAATTTGCCGCTTCCAGAAACGGGGGGAATTCTGACCTTATTAATGTTGTTGATTTTTGATGAGCAGAAAACCGTGGAAGCGTTCATGATCATCTTGTCCCTGTTCGAGTTGCTCTACTTGTTGGCCACGCACGCGGGCTCCGTCACGGGTGAAGGCTACGGCAACGCCCCCGGACACCGAGCCGTGAAGAATCCCCACCACGGAACCCCTGTTGCAACAGCGGTGTAGAGATCCCTTATTATGCGGCAATGCAAGATTACCGAGCATTAATTCAAGTGCCGGTGATCTGTTGTATATACGAGATGCAGACGATATCGTGCTCAATGTAGCATATTGTACCATGATTCTCTTCCATGAGCAGAGCAATAAAATTCAAATTCAATTCCACAGATTTCTTGATGAGACCATTGAGTTTAATGCTGAGTTACTCTAGAATTTTTTTGTCTTTCCAGTGGAGGAATTCATTCTGGGATTGGAACACTTGAAATCTCAACGTCCACACGTCAGAGAAAACACAAGTCGCAGCATTAACAGAGCTACACTTCCGTGCACTCTCAAAATTCTACTGAAAGCACATTCTCTCACTGCAGTAGCGCCGTAACAGCATGTGGATGTGATTTGCTTAGCTTCATCACTAGCTTGCAGTTCCTATATCAATGTCTCATCGTACAATTCAATTCCCACTTGGAAAGTGAACGAATGGTTTACAAATATGTTGTTACTCATTTAAATCTGCATTTCCTTTCGCTGCATTGCATGCGGAAGTAAGTGCACTGCGATTTTGCAATCACCTTCATTCAAGGCGAAGGAAGAAAGTGTCTTAAAACGAGAAAGAAGGGGAAGTTTGTTGGCTTCCTGCATCTCCTGAAAAATGAGTGACTTGCTCTTACAGTGACTCACAAAAGTTCTTGGCCACTGCCTGTGACCGTGAAAATGGGACAAAAGCTTTTGGACTTGTGAGAAATAGTAAGCAAGATTCATCATAGATGCTACACATGTTGTCAAGAACATGTTACAAAAAATTTGTGCAAAGAAAGTTGAAATGGTAAAAAGAAATTGAAAGCATGGCCAAGAACATATGTTGATTAAGTAGGAAATCATGATAACACAAAGAAAATTCAAAATGAAAAGCTCAAAAGTAGTAAATGCTACATATGTACAACAACTACAAGTCTACCAATGTGTATATCCACCCTTAGCTATAAGAAGATCAGCCACCCTAATTGGCATTGTGCGGATGAGTTTCTGCACAAATTCTACTTCAATGCTTTGCCAAATGACTTGAATCTTCTCCCACAAGTCTTCTCTACTTCTAGGTGAATCATCCAACAATCGTAAGCGTCTATCTACTTCATTCCACAAATGTTCAATAGGATTTAGGTAAGGTGATTGTGGTGGCTACTCCATCACAGAGAATTCCTGCCGACCTAGCCATCGTTGTAGAAGACTAGATGTATGCTTCGGGTCATTATCATGCTGGAAAATGACTTCAGCCTCATCAAGACCTTGTCTCTCAATAGTGCCCAACAACTGTGAATCTAATATGTCAAGATAAACTTGCGAATTCATAATGCCATCAATGCGATGAAGGTTTCCTACACCTGCCCAACTCATGCATCCCCATACTATAATGCTACCACCACCATGTTTAACCGTATGTTGCACATGGCAATCACGAAGAGGCTCTGTAGGATTTTTCCAATACCATTGACGACCATCTGAACCAAAAATGTTGAACTTGGACTCATTTGACCAAATGACATGACTCAAGTTTTCTACATCGCAATCTTTTGAAGCCTTTGCCCACTCTAAACGTTTCTGCCTATGCTTCTTTGTTAGCAATGGTTTCTTCCTTCTCACTCTAGCCCCAAGCCCTTGCCTCCGAAAACTCCGACGAATAGTCTCATCGCTCAAACGAAGACCCTGAGCTCTCAAACTATGCCCAACAACCGCCGCAGTCCCTAATTTCAACTGATTCAAGTCCTCACAGCGAGCCTCTCATCCCGAATGCTCAAAAGTCGTGGTCTCCCTGCTTTGGGATGATCAGACACCTCCCCATCTTCTCTGAACCGAGCTAAAATGTGACCAATTGTGCTACGGGGAATGGTAAGATGGCTGGCTATGAAACATTGTGAAAATCCTTGTTCACTCAATACTATGACTTGAGAATGCTCATAAAAATTTGTTTTCTTCATTGTGACTACTAGAAATGTGAAGATTCTTAACTGAAGACCTTTTGAAGCTCTCACAAATCTCTACTTACAATGGAAACACAAGAGGAAGAAAAAGTCACTATAATCAACATATGTAGTTGGCCACCTTAAGTTTGAGATAAATTGAACCATTCCAAAAAAAATGTACCACTTGGATTAGCCAAATGAAGCCACCTATTACTGCATTAAATGATGTTGATTAACCCTAATTAATTTGGGAGGCGGCTTCATTAAACTAACTCCACAATTTCATGCCAAATGGATTCATAGACAGTGGCCAAGAACTTTTGTGAGTCACTGTATGCTGAAACGCCTCTCAGGACGACTTCTTGACAGGATTTATTTGAACTCATGTTCAATGACTCTTGTTGGATAGTACCTCCTATTGCAGTGACATCTTTTGTGATTTTTCTACACAGAATATGGGGTATTAAAGGGACTGAAGAAGTAAAGGGACTGAAGAAGTAAAGGGACTTACCATGGACAACTGGAGATGTTTGAAACGTGATGTACAGCTCCCAAACACTTCAATAACTATTGATGTACCTAGAAAACCTGATCGGTAACTATTATTGCCTCGCTGTTGCCAGTTAGAACCACCGTATATAGGATGTTGAGCTGCATACATCTGCCCACCAAGACCAAGGGGACCTAGGGAGGACACTTCTTGTATATTTGGGGGACCCATGTGCGGTGGTGGGATATTTTTAGGGAGGCTATCAATTACTTGTAATCATTACTTGACAACATTAAAAGAACCCCTATTTTACCATAAAGCGGAAAAATCAACCATATTATCATCCCTATTTTATTTTTAAAACACTTTGCCTTTTTAATGTCCCCTATTTTATATGTAAATATCTTATAAATTTTACCTAAGATTATTTAAATGTACCCTATATTCCGCCGCACATAGGTTATTAAAAAACGGGAAGTGTCCTCCCCTAGCAGGGGGATAGCAAGGGGATCATCCAAGTGAATGCCTGGTGGAAGCACTGGAGGAGGGGATCGACCCTCCCTGAAGCGCTCTATGAGATATAGAGCTCTGCAGAACTCACGTAATGAGAGCATGCTGTCACCATGTTGATCAGAAAGATTCCAAACCTGCTTGAGCACCTCTGAGTCCACAACAAACGCGAAAAGAGTATCAACACAAGAATAGTTTTAGCTTTTTCATCAAGAAAAAGTAGCGTGAAAGGTTTTCTTCATAGCGAATACTGTACATCAAAGAACAAAACTGTCAACAACAGACAGCATATGCAGTTCATAAACTGACAACGTAACAGGAGTAAAGCTGTCAACAATTCACTCTGAAAAACTTACATATATGCAAGATGCTGATGGCAGTAGCTTCTGCTGCATCACAGAAACGAGGTAGTAGGTTGGTCAAACTACCTCCCAACTGAGAAAGAGAGCCCGAGATCCTCACTTATGTCACTATTTAAAATGTTAAACTCACTACCGTCCAAAATTTTCAATGAAACATATGGGGATGTTCTCCATGATTAACTAAATTAATTGTCAATCTCCCAATTGCAAGCTCTCAAAGATTGAACTCCGAAAATCATTGAAATATCTAATTCTAATGTAGAGCTCAGTTAAAAGCGATGTGGAGAGTGTGGAGAAAAAGTACAAGCGCAGAAAATAACAAAAGCGAGGGCAAAGGCTGGTGCGCTTGGAGGAGCTGGCCTTGGCAATCCTGGGCCGGGGATAAGGTAGGTACACCCAAAAGCGCCCTGTTCCTAAAACCGCCATCTATAGTGCACATACATTTCCGAAATCAGTCATGTTCACAGACTGTAGATGGCGCTTTCAGAAACAGACTTTGACTGTTAATAACTTTTGTATACGGTATCCAAATCCTGTGTTCTTTGGTGCGTTGGAACATGCTTTCACTTGCCAACAAGATTACATAAAAATTTGAACTCATTAATCGCAGGAACTAGGCTCAGTATGAATAAGTGGCGCTTTTGGGTGTACCTACCTTAGACTGCAATCCAGATCCAGTTGATAAATCCATAACGACTGAAAAGTGTGTTCCATGTTCCCCAGAAGGAAGAGAGGAAGTCACCCCTAATGGAGGTCTAGCCTGTGCCACTCCCGATCCAACAGTATTGAAACTAGGCAAGGAGAATTGATGAGCATAATTTCCTTGCGGAGCTCGAGGAGTTGGACCAAAGTTCACATTAGGAGGTGGTGTCGGTGCATTGATCCGCGGAGGAGGGATTTGTGAAGCTGCAAGACCATTTAGAGCTGCCTTCACCAGCTCCGGAGTAAGCTTTCTTCCCGTCTGTGCCACTGTCACCAGTTTGAAATTCATCGAGTACTATGTAGAAGAGGTTTAATAGTAATTCGACTACACGGTCATAGGATTAGTAGAGAACAACCTACATCGTTGGATCTTTGTTGATGGTGGCTCCATTTGGGCTGTTGATTTCACACCAAATGAATGTGTTGTCTCCTCTGGTGCCTCCTTTGGTTTAGTGCCTCTCTTTTCCATCCAATATCCCAAGGTTTTGCAATAACTCCTGCTTTTGCATACAATATTTGCATTAATTTTTTTTTAAATGCAAATTTGATATAACGTTGCTTTTGGCTACTTGAGCTTTGAATGTTGTTGATTTTGTGCACAATTTTGTCAAATTGGAGGTGCTATTACGTGGATTGTTGCCATTTCTTTTTTGTTGTTAATTCAAAAGAGACTCAGACTCATAGTGAGTGAAAGACGTTTGGATTTTGGGTTTCTCACGCATTCACACCAATTGAAAAATGGAAGCTCTTGCTCCTAAAATTCATCTGGAATTTGTAGCATATTGCCTGACTATCGAGCATCTTGTACATTGATGAAGTATTGTAGGCTCGCAACGACATTGTAAGTTTATGGCTACAAGTTCAATTGGACCCGAAACATTTGCATGTTTATTTATGGCTACAAGTTCAATGGACGTGATGCCAAGTTGTAATGAGAAGGGCAATGCCAAGTCCTCATGAGAAGGGCAACCCAAAGACAACATTTTTTTTCTTTTGTACATGGTTACCATGATTTTGAGAATTTTCAAATTTTCAAATTTTCTTGTTGGCAAGTGATAGGAGGTTCTAACACGCCAAAGATTATGATATTTGAATACCACTTGCAAAAGTTTTTAAAGGTCAAGGTTGTTGGAATAGATGTTATGAAATCATTTCTTCAACATATGTACAATCATATTGATTTTGAAGTTGTATCCAAAATGATGATGGTCATTTTAGACATTGAGATACCTTCATTAGTTCATCATGAATGTTGATATTTGTGTTTTACTATCCAAAGGAATGGTGACAAATCTACTATGAAAATCAAACTTGGTATTTTGAACAAGATTGTCTGTGAGGTTAGTCACGATATGAAAATGCCATGTTGAGTGGTAATGGATGGTATATCACTTAGTTAATAATAGGGACAAGGACCTCAATGAATTGTTAAGTCTTAGTCAACTTTTATAAGGTGTTTCAATCATTCTAGAATTAACTATATGTGTTACATAAATGTAGATGTGTAATGAGTTTAAGATAGAGAATAGTAGAAAATGATGCATTAGTCTAATAAATTGCACATCACCTACTTTGTCGTGCCAACTACATATTATAGATAACAATAAAATTTCTTCTTATAACAAATTAAATATTTTTTAACAATTGTTAGCAAATAATTGATTTCATCTTTGGTATTTAATTTCGTCTTGATATTGTCAACATACATTGGAATTAAAGCTAGATTGAACAACTTCAATTTTGTTGCTATAAGATGATTCATCATAGAATTTGTAGGATTGTTCATCTTATCTATCTCTTTGCAAATATAGGTGTTTGCATTTTATGTGAATTATTAAACAACCATGAATTTCTAAAATTTGAAAATTAATCTATAGAATAGAGCCACCTTTTTTCAATTATATATGATTATGTAGGTGATTCTCTAGGGTCTACATGTTTGTTTTAGAAAAAATAAAATGGTATAGATTATTTATTCTTATAGCATTACAACCGATAGGATTGACATTTTGCAATTTTATAAATAAATTTGTTTAAATTTAGCATTTTCAATCATTCTCAATTTATTTCTACATATTTATTTTATTCCTATATCTTATATAGCTCTAAATGATCTAAAATTTCCAAGAATGTAGTCAACTTCCCTTGGAAAATGTGTACAAAGAAGCACCACCATTTAAGCCATTTTTTCATACCTATGTGAACTTATGAAGTGTAATTGCGTGACTTTTTGTACCACCAAAAAAAGATTTATGTTAATTGTAATGCTAATATCTTGCAATCTACGTGGTCAAAGTCTTTAAAAGAATTTCTACATCTTTTCAAACTAGTGAACTATAAGATCCTACAAAATTTATGTGTGCTCAAAAATGTTTTTCTTTTAAAATTAGGATTATGTACAAGAAAAGTTGACAATTTTTGGGTATTTTTGGAGAAAATATAGTTAAGTTATATAAGGATTTAGGACAAGATCCATTGCCAACTAGTCAAACATCATGTCTGTATAGAATTATTTAGCTTAGTATTCAAATATGTGTTCAAATATCTATCCTATATATTTTTTTCATCAATTTTTAATAAAATATAAAATATTAGGTGGAAATCCATCAATTATTATAAATGAATTGTATATCACTATGAGAAATTTCAATTGGTTTTTATGAAAAGTTGTAATCCTTAATTGTTATTATTTTTTCTTGCAACAAATTTATCTTTTTATATAATAGATGTATAAAATTTTGATACTTAGTTTTACTAGTAGAATTTTTTATTTTTTATTCATTCTATGTCTTTCAAATTTATTGGTGAATAATCAAATGATTTTCATTTTTTAAAGTAGAAGGTAAAAATAGAATTCTATCAATTATAATTTATATTTGAATGATTTGAACCCGAATTTGAAATTCTTACCATTAATGAAAATTAGAATAGAAAAATTAATATTGTAAGTCAAATTCAAAAAGAATTTTGAAAGGAAAAATTATGAACAAAATCTACAACATAATGTGTATTGGATTTAACATATGGAGCTTGCAATTGCATATATTCCTTCAATTTTTGAATTTTTTCAAGTTTTTAAGATGAAGTAGAAAGAAAATTCAAAAGAAAATTTATCGAGCTTCACATCCTTCATTTAAGTAAAATACCCAAATTAGAATTAAGGTTGATAAAGGTACATCTACTTTTGAATCATATGTAGATCTTTAAGGTTTAAACCTCAATTTCCATGATTTTTGGATACTATAGGTAAGATTGATGTTGAGCAATTTTGAATTTCAAGTTTAAGATCAATCATTCTACAACATGGAGAGTTGTATTTATTTAATTTTCTTGAATTTTATTCAACATTTCTTGAGGTTGCCATTAAGTTCAAGTATTTCTAAATACATATAAACTTCTATTAAATAACACTCTTTAAAGTGATAAACCTCTTTTAGGTAATGTATAAGATGAGTTTGGAACCAAATTGCATACAAACATCATGAATGCAAATGAACATCTCTATTATAATAACTTCTCTATTGTAGTGTATGAGATTACTCCTAAACTTTTGCTTATTAGAGTTTCCATTGTATTAGTACATGATAAGAGAATGGCCACAAGTATATTGGTTGATTAAATTTGGGGTTAAATCATCAAGATTTTGCAGTTAGAGGGGATTTGATCTTTAAAATGCATGAGAGGTGAGGTTTATTGTCCTTTGAATGATTACAAGAAGGCCTACAAAACGAAAAAACTACTATTCATCTAACTTAAAAAACAAGATCATTGAAATCACTTTGAAGGGATAGTATTTGATCTTCCTTCTTTGTTATATTTTTTAATTTATGTAGACACAAGAAAATGGTACATTATAACATTCATGAATCATTGTCATTGTATTGAATGTATTTTGTCAAATTTTTTTCCTCCTTTTTAAAATTAGATTTTAATGAAAATAATGATTTATTTAAAAATTTGGATTCAACTAATGAAACAAAGCCTATTAAGTCTAGTTTGTACTTAAATTTGAAAATTTCCTAGAATTTTTTGAAATTGAGTATATATATAATTTATGTTTGAACAATTTTGGTCTACAACAATGGGGAGGGGGTTTTCTTATTTAAGGATGGTATAGTAACTTGATTTGCACCATGACAAATATGCACATAATAATAGAGAAAGTTTTAGATTTTTGAAGCATGTTTGTATTTGATATGAATTTTTTTCACTTTTATCCAAAATTTCATATTTTTTCAAAATTTAACCTTTAATAATTCTAAATTTTTTTTTAAGTTGAAGAAGATATATAATTACATTTCTACAAGATATTTCAATCCAATATTATAATTGCAAAGTCGGAATATACAAAAAAAATAGACCTTAAAGAAAGTGGTCATAGTAGCTAGTCTTTTTAACATTATAATAAAGTAGGAGGATTGAACCCTAATCAAGCATTGAAAGGCACATTTTGTTGTCTTGAATGTACCAACTCTAGAAGACATTTTAGAGGGTGGTGACTTTTGATGTCCATTTAGGACCACTTCTTTTAAACTTCAAAAATTTGTAACTAATTCTTTAGACTAATATCTAAAAAATATGGAATGACTTGGATTAGATGCATTTACATTTTTGTCCTACTAAAATTTACCAAAATTTAATGCAACTAACTCAACTTTTCTAGAAGGTGAGTAGTTCTTAAATGATTGTTCTATGAGCTTCATACCTTAAGCATATGAATTGTTTGCATTTTTAAAATCTAAACAATCATATGCTCACTCTATTTAGTTAGTATTAAGTATCCAAATCCATAATTAACCCCTAAAGGACCATTGTCCCTCAGGGGACAATTTAGAGTTTAGATAGGTTCCACAGACCTCAATTTTTAATGAATCTTTTTGAAACTTTCTCATAGGATAGGAAAACAGATTAGCTTCATGGGAATGTAATTTTTATTTCAATTGGTGACTAGGAGCAAAAGTTATACCACAAAAAGCACAGATTTTAGTTCAGTGGACAAAATTGTTTTTTTGCAAAAAATAAAAATTTAATTCTTGAATTCTTTTTCTAAAATAATATATTTTTGCCTACATGTGGAGCTTTGATTCACTCTATTTGGACTTATAATGAGAAAATTAAGGACAATCTTGTGTTTTGGGCAATCTAAACAATTTCTTGAAAAAATAACTTATAGGATTCATCTTTGAATGCAATTTTCACAATCTTTCAAAAAAATTTGTTGAACAAGGTTATGTTTATTTGCTAGAACAATCTCACCATTGTAATTGTTGTATTTCAAACCCATATTAGAGTTATTAACCATTTAATTTTTCTTTCAGTCTCGGACCTACATGTACTTAACAATTTTGTAAAGAATGAAAATCAAGTGTTTTTTGTGTGAAATTTTTTTCCTAAGCTCTCAACTCAATTTCTTAACACAAAAAATTATAAATTCAAAGTCTATAGTGCAATTTTTTTCTTACAAATGCCAATCAAAGTCATCTGAAATTGCAAACCACAATTCAAAAAAACTTGTATTTCCAACTTTGAATGCTTATATCTTCCAATCTGTATGGTCAAACTTCATGAAATTTTTACCACTTGATTTCAATCAAGTTAAGTACAAGATCCTACGGTTAGATTTTTAAAAAAAAAATTTGTTTTCTTGGGTGAATGCAACAAAAATGACAATTTTGAGAGGTTTTTGACAGAAAAAAGGCCTTGGTCCTTGAGGGGTTAAAGACGAGAGCTTATTTTGGATCCTGGTCTTCCTAAATAAGAGCATATGGGACCATATTCTTCATGATCCTTGAAACAAATACAGAACAATTATACAACATACAGACTCACCTTCCAACCACTGACTTTAGCAAAATTGACTGCAGACACAAGGTCGGCGTCTGTAGCGAGAAGCACTTTGTCACCTTCATCATCGACATACTGCAATAAAAAACATCCAGAACCACCATACCATGCATGAGTCAAGAGAAAACCTCAAACAATGTAGACACAACCCTCGAAGATAATGAATTCCAAGCAAATGGGCATACCATAAGTCGGGGTAGACGAGTGCGATCTATGTCTTCACCAACACGCTGTACTATCATAGACATAAGCTCGGTCAAGCTTTCAGATCCTGCAATGAACACGACAGTTTCAATTCTATTACAAAGCCAAAAAAAGAATCACTTCAGACTGCACACTAGAAATGTGTGTTTCTATCGATTCTGTGCATGCGAAGAGCATGAATGTTCCATTCTGTTTCAGCGTGTCCTCCCAAGTCAAACAACTAAGGGAAACTCATTCCCAACTTAAAGAGATACTGAAGAAGATTGAGACCCACCACAGTTGAATCGATGGTTTCGCTCCTTCCCATCACGGCCAGTTACCTTCAGCTTGAAGGCAAATTGATTTCCAAGCCCAAACGAGGGATAGCTGGATTGTCTTTCTGGATAGCCAGAGTGCCTTTCTGAATAGACATCAGATTGTCGAGCAGAAATATCACTGCAAACACAACCCCAACGGCATTCATCAGCGGCGACCACAATGACCTAAGAATACAATCTGCCCTGTAAACAATGCATCCCACCTCAGTATGATCTTAGGGTTGACAAAATCCGAAAAGCTAAACCAATCATACTCGGATGTGATTTGCTACAGCAAGTTAGTCTCAAATTAATAAGAAAACCATCTCATAATCGCACAAATCTTCGCAATATTACGTCAACACAAGCTGATCAGCCCAAGTGCAGCATTAATGACCTGTGTGAATCATCATCTTCATCAGCTGGTTCCAGAGCGAAAGCAGAATCCCAGAACTTTTGCAGCATATTTGTTGCCGTGTCAGCACCTCCACCACCAGAACCTCCCACCTTTCATCAATGCATCACAAATTCAACAGTTCAACCCACTCATTCCCTTAGATACAAGCCCGAATCTCTACCTCTATGGATGAACCCGATCTGCGAGAGCACCAAAAGTAGCGCAAATAGGTACCTTTATGACCATAGAAGAGAGAGTGAGAGAACAAAATAAGCAACCGGTAGGCATGATCCCGATACAGAGATAATAGCGCAACCAGTAGGCAAGAGGTCATCACTTACGGTAGCCACGGCACCATGTGTAAGCTGCAGGACGTCCACACAGGCCACAATATATCCGTCTGCACACAGACAACTTGTGAGCAATCAGGAAGTGACGATTGGCAATAGTGAATACTACAATTCCTGAAAATGCAGGAGGAAGAGCTGAGGAGACAGTAAATCAAGACAGTAAACTAGCATTTGTCAATACTTACCTCGATCTGTAACGGTATCATGCATGGTATTATCATGCATGGTATGTAGCGCATCCACAAGAGTAGTATCCAAACCAGCACACTCAGGATTGGGTGTCATGACCTGCATACAAACTCAAAGTCCTTTGAGTTCTGTTGTGAGACAGCAGCTGCTGCATGCGTGAGACTATTCTCGACGATGACATGCCCCTCAAAAATTACTAAGAACCACGTTAGCATTTGAAACGAAGTCATCAGAGAAACTAGTGTGCCCTGTGCCGTTGCCACAACCAAAATTAAAGTAAAAGTAATTTTTTAATTTTTTAATTTATTAAAACGTTGAAATTCAATAACTTTCTCGCCGTGAGTCCAAATGCCACGAAACCAAGCCCGTGCACCCCTCCTCGCCGAGAGCTTTCTGACGGTGCCAAGCACGCGGCCGGGGGACGCACGGTCCGGGAGATCTCAACGTCACAAACAAAACAAAAACAAACAAAACAAACTACCTGTCTTAAGTTATAGATATAGATACAGTGGCGTCTGTAGATTAAGAACGAACCTTATCTAAAGTGGTTGTTTCCGGTTTTAAACTTTGTGCAACAACTCTCATTAGGACGTCCTTGGAGCTGCAGACATTAAATTCAACGAGGTGGTAAGATTGTAAGCAGGAAGAAACAAATGCACGTTGATGATAAGAATAAAATACTACACATGCATATTAAAAAAAACGTGAAAACATCACAAAAAACCAATAGATAAAAGGGTCAAATCCGTACGTAAGAATGCCAGTTGGTTTGTTACTCAGCGAAGTAATGATCACAGAGTTCATGCGGTACTCCTTCATCTTCCTTGTTGCATTAGTGACAGTATCAGAAGCTGAACAAATTGGCACTCTGTAAACAGTCAATACAACTTGAAATGAGTGGAACAGAATAACATCATTAAGCAAATGAAATCATCTCGTGAGCCCGCTCCATCGCTGAATTAAGTGAAGCGCAAAATTTCAAAAAATATCAGAAAATGCAGACTCACTTGGTTCCTTCCGGAATAATGGATCCCAAAGTAGGTCTAAACATCTTGTCCCGAAGATTCTCGACAAAATTTGACTTCTCTGTCAACACCAAGCAGTCAACGGTCCACTTGAGTCTAGAGTATAGCCACTACCAAGATCATAAGATGACACAGCAAAAGGGCGTAGCAGTCAAAAAATTTCAATCTCACTTTCTCACCTTGGGATAGCATATCTTTTGTTACATGGAAAGGCAATATGCTTACCAGTGGAATTGTTGCTCCACTCACGCTCATCAGATTCGACAGCAGCTGCAATTGCATTGCCTTTTTCAGCAGCCCGCTCCAGGCGAGCAATAGCATCATAGAGACACTTTGTGATGTCCAAGAGTGCCACAACCTCTCCATTCCCCACTACGGGAAAATGCCTGAACTTGCCTGCCACAGGTCGAGAGAAGATGATATGAGAAACTGTCATCCTCCACGGCATCTAAAACTATTAAAATTAAATAATTCACGTAAAAACAATGGAAAAATCATTTCTGCTCAGAAAAGAGCGTCTCCTACAACAAGGCATCAGTTACATGCTGCAAGTTCCCCATATTAGGAATCAAGCTAAAAATACAAACATCACCTTGGACCATCTTCTGCAAAGCCTCCACTGCAACAGTATCACCCATCACAAAGACGGGATTCTTCGTCATCACCTTCGAAACTGAAGTCTCCTCAGGCCTTAAACCCTCAGCAATAACTCGGGTTGCAACATCCTGCAAGTCAAATAATGATGACAGAGATGAGGGCTTAAGTGAAATCCAGTATTCGTGCAGAAAAAATTCAGAACTACAAGCCACACCATAGAAAAGATTGCACCGTGATAATTTAACACAAAAGAATCAAGACGAAATCTAGCTAGCTAAATCGTGCACATTCAAGAACAGACTTTCATAGTTTCATTTCAGCCATTTGGGGACTGGTCAATAGTAAACAAGGACGCAAAGCACTAGGTTTATAATCTGAAAAGAATTATAAAGGATTAAGGAAATCAGACCAATGCCTCTGTAAGAACTTTCTTACAAGATCTACTGCATGTGACATGAAATACCTTTGGATGTCAACAAGGGCCACAAAAAACTATCAAATTCCTGATTTGCTATTAGCATTACTTTCTAGACATAGATGAATTTGACCACAAAAACACTCCAGTAACGTTCTATGAAAGTCATGCCTTATCTGTGATAATACCACAAAGGAGCGCACTAGAATCGACGAGCAAGGCAGCATCCACCCGTCTGGTAGCCATCCGACGACACGCATCAGCCACAGTGCTGCCGTCAGGAATGGTGAGAGCCTTCGACAGCCTCAAACGTTTCACCGTCCGCTCCCCAGGCGGCCTGCTTACCAAGTCTTTTTATTAGCTCTCCTCATCAGTCTGAAAACGTACTGTCAAATTCTAGCTCTTCCCTCACAATCTAGAAGCTTAAGACAGTCATCAAGGTAGACGTGCAAAAATAAAACAGTCGCAAATAAGTACTCCGGTACAAAATTTACTCAATTTATAATGAGCAATTTACAACGACATCCAATTCAATGATGTCGGACTGGTAATCAGAACCAGCTTCACAGCAGATTGTCAAGCTCCAGCACGAACAATGTACAATGTTGCACTACATTCTGCAACAATTTGTAGTCAGAGCTACTCAATTTTTATAGCCTCTGCCTAATCCTCTTCTTCTATTTCCCCTTCTTCTAGGCCTTGCTCTTCTTGGATTTTCTTTCGTTGCGCCTTCTGCCTGGCCTCCTCACAAATGCTCACGTGTGTGGGATGCAATTCCGTCGGCATCTGAAACCTCAAGCTCTGGAGCGCAGAGGCCAGTGCCCGCACTTGCTCATCTCCTTGTTTGGAGAGATTGAACAGAAGCTTCGGCACCATGTGGCAGCAGAAACGGCGCGTGCAATGCGTCAGGCTCTTCCCTTCCACGACTCCGAGCTTCGTCAAATGCTGAAGCACGCGGAGGCCCTTGCGGACAATGGCCGTCATCAGATGGCTGGCTTGGAATTTCCAAACCATGCTCACAAGGATGTGAAGGCCTGTGATGTCCGCCTTGGACATGAATACATGGTGGAGGGTGGACTTGGCGTTGGTATTGAGCACGGCCTCCAACAGGATGGAACAATGGCGGTTGCTTTGTGAACACACCGCTCCAGCGAAAAGCTTCAGGAAAGCATGTGGTGTCTTGGCCCCCTTGTTGAGACCCCCATGGTCATCCAAGAGAGCCTTGAGCTCCAACTCCATCAGGGAGAATAAAGAAAACTACAAATGGCCAGAGCGAGTTGGAGCCAAGGAAATTGAGAGAGAAGGACCTAGAGCGGAACAGAGCTTCAAAAGACAGAGTGACGGCAACGAAGACCCGAGAGAAGAAGAACATGAGGAACAATGGCAAGGCCTAACTTATTTATACTAATACTAAGGTAGCGTAGTACTCACGCAAATACCACGAGAAGCCTCCTTTCGGTGTTTCCAATGAAATGGCAAAAGGTACCTGTAGCAACCCAATGCGAACAAAAGAAGATTTGTTCGCACAAGAGAGGTTCCCAACGACTCAAAATGATTCATAATAAACTGGGACAAAGAGGTAATGAACCTCTCGATAACCTCTTCATATCAAATCAGGTCCAAAAAACTCGATTCTCATGGATTAAAACAAAAATTCGAGTGCAGGTTCCTTTTATCTCACGAAGTGATGTTCAAACCCTTGACATCTACAAGAAACTCACCTCTGTTTTTCCTCTGGGACACTTTCCAGCAGCTTGGATATCCACAACTTTATGCCTGCAAACACAACAGAACGTTCGATTAGATATAATATACCTACCAAACACATCGGTTAGATATAATTGAACCAAGCACGCATGGAGATAGAAATTGTTGCCAGAAGACTGGAAATTCTCTTGCAAGGTTTTCAGCACGGTACTCAAAATTCTTCTTCAGCATGGAATACTGAAGTACTCAAAGTACTCAAAGCTCTAAAAAATCTAAACAAAACAAGTTGCACTCCCTATTACTCATGTATCGGGGGGTGTAGAAGTTTTCGATACTCACATTAGTTCAATCGGTTTAACTGATGTGTAAAGAGCCTCAGAAACTCCCACCTGTCTTGCACTCAACTATACACACACACACACTATCAGCATCAGGAAGATTTCAATCAGGACTTCAGAAATTGATAATGTACTGGCTTAAACAAAGGTCTGGGACCCTATAGTTAACCCCTGGGGAGCCCTAAACTTAAAATTCTTCTAATGACCTTACGCTGGACGGCCTCCGAGGTTTAGCCAACCATTTCACCCTTATTACTCTAATCCATAGGGTTTGTGATTTAGGAGCGTCTTTTAAGAGTATCCTAAGTCCAGACTGCGGTCTTCATCTGCAAGTTCTTCAAAGCATTGGACCAGGAAGAAGAAAACCCCACAGTACGCTAAGTTGTGTCGTCCATGTCCTCTGTAGTACAAACTAGCAAGCTTATGTTACTAAGTTATGGTATGAGTTACGTATATTCGAAAAACATATTACATCCAGTTGTTCATATCACAAAAATTACATAACATTTCTTAATCTGTTCTACCAGTCCACCTATCTCACCGGTTCATCTAAAAACTTATTAACAAAATAATGTATGATTTGAATTCCATCAATATGGCAGAGTTTGCTGTGTAAGAACATCATACTTTTCCTTGCTCACAAAGTGTCAATCGAGATCTACTGAAGCAATTGATGTCAAAGGCTTCCTTCCTCAAAATTCTTCAAGTCAAAACGTAAGCGTATGTGTATCAATTTCAGACGATCAAAGCATCTTGGATACCACGATTCTTCCTTGAATTAGTAGATGGGTTAGAGGCTCCTTTCAATAATGTTAAGAGATAGGAGAAGGAGAGAACGTCAATTACCTGCAACATAATGGTTCCTGTAGCAGTTAGGCGGACACCTTGATGAGAAACACTTGAAGGCGTGTCGATTAACAACATTCCATCAATTACATCCTGCACAGAAACAAATCAAAAGGGATTGAGGTGTATTCAGTCATACTGTCACTTGCAACAAAAATCACGAAGCTAAGCAAGAACCATAAAAAAATTCAGAAACCCTAACATGATGAAAACGAAAGTGCTTACAGGTGGTCTGTAAACCCGATCCAGTCGATTCAGTTTGATCTCCAAAGACATTGTATAGGTGTCCCCAAACACTCAGCACTGAATCAAAAAAAACCGACAACGCTCTGATTGGGAAACTACAGAAATTTCAATAGAATAAAACCAAAAAGACACGTGAAATGTTTATCAATTCTCTAAACTGCACAAGAGATTTGCAATGAGTGGCATTCTAGGACAACTGTTGCAGTTATTTCGAAACCACAAGCCACAGTTCGCAAGGAAGCCCAGATTGCGGAAGATTCGCAATTCTGTGAGAAAATTTGGTATGCCCACAAACCCTCAAGTGGAAGATTCGACAGAAGAGTTGAACGTTGTAACAAGACGAACTGTGTCCACTGGAGCCCCTATGACCGTGCTCCGTGTTCACGGTCACCGGTTTTCTTACCCCTATGACCAATCCCGAAAGAGAGAAATAAATTCGGACCTTATAGGTACTTGCTTTGGGTTTTTTGAGTCAGTGCAGAAGGCGATCTCCATTAGAAATGGTGGGGCTATTTTCATCCATTGACATAGTAAAACATACAAAATGTGGATGAAATTATATTCATTCATCCAAAGGTGTATAAATTCATCTTTAGTAAAGTGGTATTGTGTTGATATTATATACCAATCAGTGTTTCCTGGTATCCACCAAGATTTAGCCCATGCTAAATGTACATTGTAGAAATTTTTGTGAAATTGAAGATTTAAGCAAATTTTCCTACCTTAAAATTCCAAGGATGTAAAATTATGAATTCATCCACTTTTGGTTTGGCATTCATCTAGTACTATGTAAAAGAGGTTTAATAGTAATTTGACTACACGGTTATAGGATTAGTAGAGAACATACCTACATCGTTGGATCTTCGTTGATGGTGGCTCCATTTGGGGCGTTGATTTCACCCTAAATGAATGTGTTGTCTCCTCGAGTGCCTCCTCTCCTTTAGTGCCTCTCTTTTCCATCCAATATCCCAGGGTTTTGCAATAACTCCTCATTCTGCATACAACATTTGCATTAAATTTTTTTTTAATGCAAACTTGATACGACATTGCTTTTGGCTACTTGAGCTTTGAATGTTGTTGATTTTGTGCACAATTTTGTCAAATTGGAGGTGCTATTACGTGGATTGTTGCCATTTCTTTTTTGTTGTTAATTCAAAAGAGACTCAAACTTATAGTGAAAGAAAGACATTGGGATTTTGGGTTTCTCACGCATTCACACCCATTGAAAAATGGAAGCTCCTACTCCTAAATTCATCTGGAATTTGTACACTACCACAGATGTGGGTATCTTCAAGCAGACAGATTAGTAAAGAATTCCTTAAATTTCCTTTTTCTTCTTGGAAGGTTGCTCTCTACAGTAGAAACGAGTATAATAAGGTGCGCAATGCTTATTTGACATGGGAGCTTGATAAATGACGGCTTTTTTGGTCGCCTGTGCAGTGGGATTCCCTTCGGATGTCTATGAGTAATTTTTAGCAGACAGAAATGACAATATGAGTTCCATTTTCCCGTTCTCCTTTTTCTATATTCAGAAATTCATTAAATGATGATGGAAGCCCTCTTCTCGGGAAGACTCTTCTACTAGGTCCCACACAATGAAAACCTGAGCAGTGAAAAAAAGGTACTTTCAAAGTCCTTCGAAACAGGTGTACATGCCAACGATATTCTAGCAACGTTATCCTTCTGAGTGCCTTCGTTGTTGTAGTCACGGAATCCTCTGAAAGCGGGACTCACAATTACCAGGTACCAGTAAAACAGATTTCCCACCACTCAGTCCGGGTCCGCGGCATCGCAAAAAGGCCATTTTCACCCTCCAACTCTACTGCAAGAATGCTTAGTTCCATCACTGGACATTGACTTCATGAATTCACTATTGACCATGCTCTCTATGCTTGTGCTCTCTTTCATACAGAGGTATGCTTCAATTCAGCATTCTATAATTGAAAATCTAAGGACATGTAAGTCTCTAGAAAGTACCCTACATAGAAACTACCTGTGTGCTTGTAAGCCCCATGAACTTATTGGAGGCTGCACATGCTTAACGACAGATTCGCTGGCCTCCACTACAAACAATGAACTCTGACGATCGCATATGAAATCATTCGACACAGACGCTGCATTCCCTAAGCCCACCTGTCTTCAATGTCTATGGTTGCTCTATTCCACAGTAGCCCACACCATAGTTCTCAACTAGGCCTCAAGACATTGCAAACTCTGACACTCACTGCCATGGAACTTTTAATTCATCTGTGTTTCCACACTCCTGTAATTAAGAAAACCATGATTGCCAGTCACCCAAAAAATCACAGCAGAAGTAATGTTCGAAAATAATTTGCACCTCCGACCTCACTTTGAATGAGTCGTAACAGTTTACATGCCCACCGAAGGTCATGAATTGCGTCACTGCTACCTATATTAGAAAACTTCACAGTGCTGCTCGCAATGCACTGCACACTCATATAGCTCGTGCCTCACATACCAGTTTCGAACATGCTTTTCCTCTTCGAAGTGTCTCTGCCTAGCCTTCGTTTTCCAAAGCGTTCTATAGTGAAACGCTTGATATGACTGGAAAATTACTCAACCTACTCTGCAAGTGATACTCTACTTCAATCACAAGAAGTTCATGACCGGAAATGAATTCTCTACTTACGTGGGCACTTCGTTCCCACAAATGTCGCTCATGTGACCACCTGCAGAAATTCATGAACATTCCTTTAGTGTCTCCTCTCAACTGTAATCGACATCGTCACTTATACTATAAACTATAATCATTTTCAGATCAAAATTTCACACAAATACTTCTCACATGCCGTTTCCATTCAGAACTTCCGTTCGTGAATTACTGTAATCCAGTTCTACCGGTCAGAGTTCACTACAACACAATTTCAAACACCACTTCTTCAATATCCCATGCTTTCATTCCTAGAATCTTACTAAAACTGAAAACTTATTCCCAAGATTCAATCACTCCATCTCTGAGTACATTCCGCTATGACAGACAGCTGATGTTCAAAAAGCTACTTACCCTTCTTAGTTCATGACAACATCAACTCAAACTGCGGCACTTCCTCACTACCATTGCGACCTGCATCTCACATGTCCAAAGTTGAGTGAAGGATCTGCCACTTCCAATAACGATTGTGTCTGTCCGAAATTTAAATCATTTACATGGTGCATCATGTGAACCTCTTCGAAGACTGCAAAATTTCACGAGTTACAGTTGCTTCACTGTCCAAATACTACCCATCAATTCTTCACGCTGCTCTTTGTAAATGTCCATTAAACTTCTCCGAGACTCCGAACTGAATCTCAAAAGTATTACCTGTGACAAATAACTCAGAAGATCATTAATAACCTACCCTCCTGTGTCCACCACGTCCACTCAATGTTTGTAAGATATTTACGTATCAGGGACATCCCATTTTGGCTTCGCTTTACGGTAACATAACTGTAAAGAACACGTCATTGTGGATATATCACTAAACTCTGCATCCTACATTGGGAGGTTAGTTTCTTGGAATCTTCATTTTCACTCACTGAAACGTAGGACCTCTGCAGGTGGCATTCATGTCGAACAACTCGAAACCTGCATGCATGCAGGTGCTTAAAATTTAATTAAAATCAAACTTCTCGTCTAACCACGCTCACTATCTCTTCCAAATACCTCCGGTTGTACGACTTCTCATCCACAGAATGCGCTCCGCACACAACCCCCAATGATCTTCTCGCATACGCCTTCCAAGCGTCTCTTTCTCTTCCTGAACTTCTCTCCTGCACATCGGTGAATTAATGTTTACAATCCTCTGACGCCTCTTCCAGCGGCTTCACCCCTCGCTTCACTCTTCTGAGTTCCTGAACACATTTCACTTATCCTGTTCACTACGTCCATGCACTCCATGAGTCCCAGTTCCGCATACTCAGAAGCACTAGTAATTCCTCCACCATTTCATTCTACCGGCGCACACAACATGCCCACACATGACACGGACATCCTGTGCTCTGATATGAAGTGAGACTGAGGCGGTGCTCAATGTGGCATTTCATTCGACGACATTTCCCTCTCTGCGAAGACGGTGACTTTTGCTTGAAATGCTGCAAAGCAAGTTCAAGGCTCAGTTCCAATACGAGGTCACTACTGTCTTCACTTCTCTCTGAATTTCGTTTTATTCTCGTATTGTACGCATGATCGTACGATACCATGATATTCTTGAAGTCCGTTACAGTGCACACTGTTTGAAACACAGATGACGCTCTTCCTGACGTGACGTCATGAAAAACAACGTACACACAACATTCCAGTCTCGTGAATAACTCCCACTTAAGGTTCACCCTATTCCCTGACATTATAATACACAACAGTGTTTCTTAAGTATTCTTCATGAAGTTTTTACTCATTACTACTGGTAGAACTGGATACTCTTAAAAGAAAAAGAACTCCACGTTTCAAAGAACATTGGACACGAAACCCTCTATTCTGGAACTGATTGATGTTCATACGTAATCTTGTATCCATTATATTCCTGCTCCAATTACTCACAGTCCATGTCTCTTTTAAAAGTATGAAGTATAACTGTACACAATTAATACATCAAAAGGAATTATACATTTAAATTATGCTGTACACATTGTCAAAGTCACCTTCCCATTGTCGTTCTCCTCTTCATCTTGGACCACTGCACACTTAGTCTTCAATGATGCAAGTCAAGGACGCTGGAGTGACGCGAAGAAACTAACCGCTTCGCAGGGTCACTGCACTACCTGCGGTCTCCAGACTCTGCAAAATGCCACCAAATACATTAACTTCCTATACATGGGTTAAACTACTTCCTCTGCTGGGTTCTTTCCGAAAAATTCTAACAAAAAAGGAATTCCTACATAGACAGCAACTACTTCACACAAAACAACTCATACTCCCTGGGAAAGGCAGACCATTCGATTCATTGTTATCAACAGTCAAAACATCTGGATATCAGTATGCCCTTCCCAGTCAGTCTTCTGCAGTGCCCAACATGCTCTCACCTACCAATCCAGTTTCCACGCTTCAGAATTCGCAAAGTTCACTATACTTTTGATCATCAGAACCTGCATTTCCAATAATTTTGAACATCCACAGTCCTCCTAGAACTCTAGCAAATGCCGTACAGTAAATCTCATGCACCGAGTCAAAAATGCCTCTTCCTTTACGAACATGAACCTCAAAACGCCATTAATCAATGCCATTGACGAACAAAGAATTCTATAACTCCAGCCTCGTCAGTGAAAACCCCAAAACGAAAGCATGTGAATGAGTTATTTCACTGACACAAGACTTCTTCCCCTTCAATATGATTGTCACATCCTCTTCATATTCCATCAGGGTAAGTGAGCTTCCCATCCACTACCGTGAAGTGCATCATGTCTTCCACGGGTTTCCCACATCAAAAGGGAGACAGAATACATATTACTGCGATTGCTAAGCTCCCAAGTAAGATCTCACAATTCTAGTTCACAAAGTTTTTAAACCCCGAAACATTCCAACCTCCCATGAAGCATTCCTAAGTACCAATCTTGTCGAGATTGAAAAAAAAACACTAAATCACACATGTGATCTACTTATTTCCCAACTTCTCCTCACGATTCATTCACAGAACTGACAAATGAAACCATCACTATAAGTGCACATTCCAGACTCATTCCCCTTGACCTCCAACGCCCTCTTCTTCCGTTCCGACAAATAAATCATCGTCTGATTCTTCATCTTCGGACTCCGAGATTCGCTGCTCCACTACAGCATTAGCTACAACGTAGTCTTCCTCTGTCATGTGCTGGCCCAAAATGCCATTCCTTTCACTGGAACTGTCACCAGTCATTTCATCGACTTCATCTACCTCATCATAGGTAAATTCATTTACCCGATCAAGAAGGGAAGGAGGGATTCCCATCTCAACCTCTTGATAGACGCGAGTTGCCCTGGAGTCACTGTGCAAAACTACTGACCAATCCGTTTCGTCGGAGTAGTGACAGAAAAAAATTTGTGACGTCTGAACAGGGAAAACGAAAGAGTTTGAGGACCTGCGCATTAATCTGCTCAAGTTCACTAACGTGAAGCCGTACTTGTCTTGTCGCACACACGCTGTGGGACCTCTTGAAATTGGCGCAACCCAATCGCATTGAAGAAGAACGGGTTTTAGTCTTCCATAATCAAGCTCCAATATCTCAATGACTTGTCCATAGTATGTCACTTGACCAGCTATTTGATTTGAATCCAATACTCCACTGCGTTGCATAGTTTCACAAGTTACAGTCACTCCACAGTCCGATGTGACCAAATTCTTTTCGGCACTATGGATACGGAAGTGCTTTCCATATGCGGTCATTGATTTGAACGATCGAGTCTTTGAACTCGGTGGCAACGACAAATCAACTACATCGTCCTCGAAAGTCTCTAACCCCGACGACACAATCATTTCCAACCAATTCGGAAAATCAGGAATAAGGTTCAGGTGCAAAGGATATTGCATCCTCCTCCTCTGCCTTAGGTGTATTCCTTGTCTATAAAGGGCTCTGGCATCCATGATCTCCGTAGAAAGACGCTGATGCCTCCTGCAATGACGAAGTCCTGTTAAAACTCATTGCTACGTGAGAGCAAATGGGAAGACAAGCTAAAATGTTTGCATAATTAAAACTCGATGCTTGATGAAGGTCAGCAAGTGCAGAAATATTCTTTAGAATTAGTGCACAAAACCTTAAAAAGCATTACTTAATAAGTAAAAAAATTGGGGGGGAAGAACATACTCTCTCAGTTCCTCCAAGCAGCTTGAATTATTGAGGACGCATAGGTGGGCCCAGTCACGCTCCTCCATCGACAGGGTTCTGCTCTTGAATGAAGTGCTGACAACTTCGTCAGTGACTTCTAGTTCCTCCTCCCCATCCCAAACCCTTCTGTGTGTTGACTCACATTCAAGAATATATTCTGTAGATAAACCCAAACCTACTTCCATAGCTGTTCCACTTGCCATACACCCTTCTGGCCTACCCTTATTTCTTACATAAGATTTCATATACTTCATGTACCTTTCGAAAGGGTACATCCACCGATTGTGAACCGGACCGCACAGCGCCAGCTCTTCCACTAAGTGCACTGGTGAGTGTGTCATTGGATCAAAAAATGACGGTGGAAATTCTTGCTCTAGCATAGACATTGTAATGGCGACTTGCTCATTTAAAGACTTCAGTTGTGCAGGATCAACAACCTTCACACAAATCATTTTAAAAATGTCACTCAACTGCAATACAGCTTTCATTATTCGATTAGGTAGCAAACCTCTTAAGCAAACAGGTAGAATTTGTTGGAGTAAAACGTGGTGGTCGTGGCTCTTCAAGCCATGCACTGTACCGTCCACGTCTACTCGGGCCCTCAAGTTTGACATGTATCTAGATGGGGTCCTCAGATTCTGCAGCCTGTCAATAAGTTTTTTCTTATTTTCTCTGGATAGTACGTATGGAGCATCAGGTACATGAAAACCAGGAAGAGGAGGAATAGCTCTTTGGATATGCAATCGTCTCTTGCAGCCAACTTCTTTCATATCATTCCACACAGGTGGACCATCTTTCATTCCCATTAAAGTACTTAGGAGGTTCTCTGCTATGTTTTTTTCACAGTGCATAGCGTCTAGAACATGCCTAACCAGGAGCTTCTGTAAAAAACAAACATAGGAAGAGAGGGATTTGTGAGATTACTGAAAAAATAATACATTTTCAGTATTATTTAAATAGGCATCTCCAAAAAATCTGGAACTTCATTATTATATGTAGATTGCTTAGACACAGCAATTACAAACTTGTAATATGCACACAGACCATTCATGCTTTCATTGTCAATGAAAAACTAATTACTTTTATTCTGTGTTTAAAAGCTTACTACTTTCTTAGCAGGACATAGAACTACTAACAAAAATGTATTTCCTCAATGAAAACAGTAGTACTCAGAGAAATGAATTCAAGGGTGGAATGACGTACCTCCCAATAAGGCAAAACAAACAACAAGAACAGCCGCTTCACTCCATTCCTTCTGACAGGATCATTCTCTGTCCCTGGTACCCCACCTGCATTCAACCACCTCTGCCTTGCCTCTCCCCATCTCTTCTGCTGTGTCCCTGAAACTCTCGGTGGTCTTCCACCATGCTCTTCTTTGCCGTTGAAGGAGTCCTTCATATATCTGTACGGGTGATTACAAGGTAAATAACGTCGATGACCTTGGAAAATATTTTTCCTTAAACTCTTTGAAAACCTGGAATCCACGTTCGGGCCACAAATTGGACATCCTCGATAACCTTTTGTTGTACATCCTGAGAGTAATCCATAAGCTGGATAATCGTGGATGGTCCACAGAAGCATTGCTCGTAGAGTGAATGAACTCTGATGTGGACTGCCTGACATGTCCACGGCGGGTACACCTTCCCACAACACCAACAACTCATCCACCAAGGGTTCGAGATAAACATCAATGTTCTCAGACCTCACAGATTCTTTGCCAGGTATGAGTAGTGATAACATCACAAAGAATCTCTTGGTCACCATCCATCCAGGCAAGTTATAGTTCACCAAAAAAACTGGCCACGTGGAATAACGAGTTGATTTATCCGCAAATGGATTCATACCATCTAGTGCCAACCCAAGTTTCACATTTCTACTTTCTTTGAAAAAATTGTTGTCAATTTCACTCACAGCTTTCCATGCTGCACTGTCTAGTGGTGAACGGACTTTGCTATCAGTGGAAGCATTCTTTTCGTGCCACTTCATGAGGGTAGCTATGTCTCGGCAGCGATACATCTTGAGAAGCCTAGGTATTAATGGGAAATGTCTGAGCACCTTTATAGGGATGGAAGTGCTTCCTGCTACATATCTCGAGGATTTGCACTTCGAGCATTCAGAGAGACCAATTCTATCTTTCCAAAAAAGAACGCAGCCATTCCGGCAAGCATGAATGGTATTGAAAGATAATCCGAGTCTGTCAATGAACCGACGAGCTTCGTACTGGTTTTTGGGTAATCCATTTGAAGGAGGTAGAATATCCAAACGTAAGAATGAAAGCAACTCATCCATGAAAGAGTTGCTGACGTTATGGAGGTTAGCCAGATTCATTAATACAAGTACACAAGCTAGTGTAGATATTTTGGAATCGCGGTACAGTGGTACCTGACTTTGTTTGAGCCATTCCTCAATGTGAGGGTCTGCTCCTGGGTTGTCATTGTCTGATGTTTCCTCTGTTTCGTTTTCGTCCCTTCCATCAGCGAATCCTTCTCTCCTACTGTCGACCTTGTCAAACCATTCAGTTGTGAGCCGCTGAAAGTCAAAGCCTTCGTCAAAGGTTTCAGGCGGAGTGAAATTCGTGTCCTCTTCATCACGAGGTGGTTCTTCATTATTTTCGGTGAAGTTGAAGTCGAAGTTGGCCGAATCCTCAGGCTGCATGGATGTAAAGAAAGTTTTGAATATCAGAAAGAATTAGTAATTGTTATGTATAAAAATTGGCATGGATAGACTAAAACTACTGTTCGACATGGAAGTGGACTTCCTTACTTGAAGACAGAGTTTGGCGTGTCTGTTTTGGAATGATACTTGAGAATTTAAAATTACCGAGAGAGCTTACTACTTCCTTTCCAATTAAGACATAGCACAGTACGTGATTTTACAGGTTTTCCAAACCCTTACGCAAACCGAACAATGGAAGTGAAGTAGGCTTCTACGAGTGCTTCAGAACTCATGCTAGGAAGGAAATGACGGCATTTATGAGAAAACCAGCATGCGATCATACATGCACTCTACCATGAAAGCAAGCTTGAAGAGAAACTGAGTATTGACTTCATAGGGGACAAAGTTGCAGAGGAAATTAGCACATTATGGTTCTATGAATGTATTGCAGTCGCTACTTATAGACGAAAAGGGTTTGGGAGAATAAACTCATAAGAACTTCAAAGAAAGTTAAGACAAAACTCACCAGCATGGAGTGCGTCAACGCGGGATCTCTACCGTTCCTCCGCAAGTGCCTCTCTATTGTGCGTCTAAGAATTGCTCGACCACCCCCTTTGCAATCCGTACAAGGACACTTGTAACTATCGAGGACTCTTTCGTTAGCTCTGGCCCTCTCCAGTGCATTGAGAGCCATAGCGAGAGGTGAGAATCTAGCATCGTCATTACGGGTATTGGATTCCATGGTGACGACGTGAGGAAAAACAGTAGGAGTGCGGTGCTGGGAAGTGTGTCCAAGAAAGAGTTCGAAAGAAATATTAGGGTTGCAAGCTTACTGATTTGGAAGTTCGGAGAGAAGAGTAGGGTTTTGTCATTGAAAGCAGAAATGAACTACTGTTGAACATTCTCTGCGGTGCGGTTCTCTTCATATGTCGGTTATGAACTTAAGCGGGTATTAGGCCTCGTCGGACGTCAATACACTATTTTCGGAGCTTCTGGAAAATCGCTCATGTGATTAGTGTATGCAGAGTTTCGTGAGAGGTATGTGATCTTCTATGAGGTCGACCACGAAGTTGACGATTACAAGCGCTTCAGGAAGCAGTACAAGTAAGACTTCGGTATTTGAGTGCACGCATCTCGAGGATCTTGTTCCTGTTTGTTGACAGTCCTTGTCTTAGACGTGATTCTTGATAGTCCAAGAGCAAGTTCTCAGAGTTCCTTGTCCATAGTAAACTAATTTTGAGGTGTACCCGTTCTGATTCGGATGTGCAAGAAGTGTTGTGAGTAGGGAAAGAAGTTTAATATTATGGCTTCGAAAGAAGGGCTGACTGCATACGAGAAACAGCGGGAAGCCAATGTCAAACGGAACGAGGACTGCCTACGAATGCTTGGCTTACTTCAGCCCAGGTGAGTTTTCCTTTGCAACTGAACGATGAAGTGTGCAAAGTGTTCTTATGTGCATGATACTGTGTGAAATGAAGCACATCAAAATTGTCGCTAAGCCGTCATGTAGACTCGTCTGTGTAGTATGTATTGTTTTAGTGTAACGGAGCCCAAGGTAGGGTGTGAGAGGATGGAATTTTTTGCAGCTATAAAGCTTTGTACACGGAATGCAGGGGAATTGTGCGGACAAGTGTGACCTAATAGTATGTATCCATGTCATTCATTAGAATTCAAGCATGGAAGGAGGGAGAAGAACATGTAGCTTTAATGCTTGAACATTGAATAGTTGTCGAAGAAATTGATATTCTTAGAGGACAGTAGAAGCGGAGTAGGTGCATCCCGAAGTGCTAAATTAGGCTTCCCCAGAGAGAGCACTCGCATAAGCAGCCGCCACCTTTTCCGGTTTTACATGTGCTGCTTTAATGCTGCAAGTTCAATTTTAGGAAAGATGCTGACCATGTCAGATAAATCTGCTTGGACCTTCGTAGCAGGGGACTGGGTAGTTTTGTTTTCTTTTCTTTTTGACACAAGTACAAAAAACCTTTACTGCACTGAAAGAGAGCAAAGAACCCAGCCGCATGCGGCATGGGCGGGGGACTTGGGTAGTTTTAATCTACCTGAAATATGACAACGGTGTTGCATGAGAGATTAACGTGGCAGGAGTAGACAAGGTAAGGAATTGCGCGTACATTGACGGCGCACACATGTGTAGAATCTATTTTTGGTTGCCAAAATTAAAGGGTGCAAAGGGGGCACTGAATGAAGTGGCGGTTCTTCTTCTTTTGGCCAGTTGCAAAGAACATGAAGGTAGAAGCTCTGGAAGACGTCAACGAAGTTCCCCACCTTCAAGAGAAGCGGTGAGAGGGCTTCGAAGGAGTCAGAGAATTGCGGAGTTGATGCAACCTTTGCGAGGTGTCCCAATTTCTGTTGATACTCATGAAGTGCTGAATTCATCAGTGGCATCATCGGTGGAAGGTGTACCGCATTATCTGGCCATGAGGGACGTCGTCCACGAAGCGAGAGGGCAGATCAACCAAGCAAAGGTAAGATACCTTTTTCACGTTACAATCAAGTGATACATTAGTTTGACATTGTTTGTTATGTAGTTTCTGAAATCGTTTTTTGCTGTGTGCTTCGAACGAAGTTCATGCCCAGTCCGCAGGCACTATTTTATGTTTGACAAGTTTTACCGAATTCTATGAGAAAAGAAGTAGACAGAGTGAGCAAAATGGAAGAAGGGTACTCCACCGATCGATCTTCGGACAGTTTCGACGACATGCATGTCAATTTAGAAGAAGCCGTAAAGGATGAAGTCACTGGCACTGTTGTAGGCTCCGAGTATCCACAAGTTAAACAGGCTTTTCCTACTACAGCAGTGAACGTGGACCCGATGAACAGTCACTCTGTTTCAGCGTTCGGTACTCAATTGCAAGAAATCGTAATGAGGGCAGTAATGCAGTCAGCGGCAGTAATTCTAGGACCCAGTGCCTCTGTTTTCTCTGGAGGGGAAGGACGATCGACCGCTACCCCGCTGCTATGCACACAGCCTTTTTCTCCGCCTAGCACGTGGAATGAATCCGCTTTCAACAAAGCAGAAGTTCGGAGGAGAATTAAGCCGAAGATGATGAGAACCTCAGCAGGAGAGAACTCCGATTCCCAGGTAGATGTAGAAGTTCCTGAGAATGAGACACCTCAACAGAAATCACTGAGGGCACGAAGGTTGAATAGGCTGCGAATCAGGAGGGCAAAGGAGTTAAGCAGTAATCGGAGAGCTCTCAAAATGCTGCCCAATGTCATTCACGTGGACGGAAGTGGGAAAGCCAAAGGGATTCACAGACATCAGTGGCGAGCTGCAGTACGTGGACAATGTGGACGCTTAGATCCGAGTATGGACAACATAAACCACCATCCAAAACAAGTGGTGAACAGTATTTGGCAAGCTTTGGAAAAGGAGTGGGAGTTCCAAGGCTTCACACATCGGGCGAGGGAAATGTTTGAGCGCTCTGCCACCAAATTCATGAGAAACAGAAAAATGCAATTAAAATACAAGTCCCAGAAAACACCTGATGGAAAGAGACCAGATGATGTAAGCAAATCCCATTGGTCGAAGATAGTGGACCTCACGAAGAAGTCAACTAAAGAAGCGTCGTCCTCTATCTCCACGCTGAGTACATTGAAAGGGAAAGAAATCGTACCCAGTAATGAGCAGGGTAGTGGATCATCAGCACTTCAGTTACTGGTATGTTTCTAGTGTTTTAAAATGCAATTTTGGGTATGTGTTCATGTCAATTAAGGTTGTTTAGAGAAACTGAGGTTCCCACAACGTTACTTGTATGATTTCTTTAAAGTGGCGTTGAGGACCACGCCTCAATTCATGTGAAGGTAAAATTATTCATGTCGATGATATTTTAGTTATCAGCTCTTTCTCCCGTGAGTGAGTGGGCACCTACTTTGGAGTTCAAGGAAGGTAAGATGGAAGTTAAGATTGCAACGTATGAAGTGAAGTACGCATTCTTGCAGTTTTTCCAGGTACGCATGTTGCATTTTTTTGAACTGCTGTAGTGTGGATCATGGTATGAGTGAAGCAGTGTTGTTATGTTGTTTTGGACAGTGGAGTGAAGAGCAGACTCAAGGTGATACTTTTAATCAACAGAAAGTGAAAGACGGAGTGCTATTCGGGAACGACGACATGGATGCTAAGATTCGAAGTCTGCAGTCTGAGTTGTTGAGGCTCCAGGAAGCAAGAAAGGTAATGCTCTGTAGAATCGTGCAATTGCATTCAGTTTAGGTAGAGGGAAGTGCAGTGCAAGTTTGTTTTATTGAATACAATGAGTCTGCTCATTGATTTGCGAAGTTGGGAACTTCGGCATTGAATAATCTAGTCTGGAACTGTCGGTTACTAAGAAGACGATGTTGTATGTCTCTAGCATTATATGTGGTCAATGAGAAGCACTGTACGGGAAGGTTCTTTGGAATCGAGTGAGGAGTGTCTTCAACTGAGGTGAACCTGTGAATGAATAAGTTGTTAATTTGACTTGCAGGCAAGTGTTCATGTTGAAGACGAAATCGCCGTTGGTGTATCCAGTGCAGCAGCGGAAGACGTTTCTGACATTTTTTTGAAAACAGGTAAGAAGTTCAGGTCGAACTACAAGTGTATTTCAAGACGTCTTGGGCATCATGCAGAAGAGATTGGGTAGATTGAACTGAATAAAGGTAAACGAAAAGTACTTCAGATTATAGGTAATTGCATTCCCAGAAATTCTTTATCAAACAGTAAACGTCCTATTCAGGCTGCTTGGTGAATTGAAGAAAATGTAAAACATAGTGCATTGAGAGTGAGAATGAAGTCATATAAATTTTTGGTTGAAAACTGAATTAGAAAGGGAGGACTCTTCATGTGTCATCTCAGAAATTTCTGCAATTGCAATGGAGCACATTATGAAATGTGCCGCATTCCTGTGAGGAAGGTCAGGGTAAGATGGGTACGGGTCTTGTGGTCATTTCATCGCAGGCATGGCAGGCCGTACTGTCATACAGGTTTTGCATGTTATTTTTTATTTTAGAGCATCATAAAAAAGCAGGGACTTGAGTTCTTTTGTGGCATATAGTGAGAAAAACCTTGTATAGAATTACTGAACTCACTTCCTGTGTTCGCATGTAGGAGGAGAATACAAGGAAGTCCACGCGTTTTTAACACCCACAGTGGTTTTCTTACTTTGCTAATGAGCATGGGAATTAAGGAATATAGAAAGCAGCTTGTGCATTAATTGATGCACATGTACATGAGAAATTAAAGTGTAAATCTTTTGGCAGTTGTAGATGGAATGAAGGAGAACGCAAAGCCAGGAAATTTTCCTGACGAAGTGCGAAGCGGGCAGTATTTGCGGCCGCAATGCAGGAGCCAGGAGTCGTCAGTTGAGGGGAAGAGGTTGGTCGCCGCTGAAAAGAAAGAGAAGTCGTCAATGTTGCAGGACTTCCAGGAATTTGAAGATGTTGAATCAGCGGATAACGTCCGTGAATCGCAAGTGAGTGTGCCTTGACAGTACAGTTCGAAGCTTGTGATGTTCTTCGTCAATTACTTCGTTCGATTTAGTATTGTAGGTGATTGTTCGGTTAGTGAGAAAGAAGTGTTTAACTTGCTGAAAATGGCGTGAAGAGCGTGGTTAACGTTGTCAGTGAAGAGCGTTGTCAGTGACTGTGATATTGGTACGGCATGAGTAGTGTCCGTTTATGGGTAGGGAGTTACGATACCACGGTGGCGACTACTGCTCTGTGATTTTAATTGCATGTTGATAGCAGTAGCCGATGGAAACCGTATCTCATATCTCCATCCTGCGAAGTAGCTGACCGGAGCGTTACGAATGGTGAAAGTTTTAAAAAATTGTAGACTGTTGTCATCGATGACTTCGATCTAGGAACTGGAACTTCTTGTGCAATGCAGTAGTGATTCGTATGAGTCATTGTGTTAGAGTCGTTGAAGTGTTTGAACTGACTTGCGGTGACGTGGACCCAATGTCACTGATGCAGATGCAATGCGGTGACGTTGTTCGTCTCTTCGCGGAAGTGAATGGAATTGAGAAGGAGATTGCGAAAGGAATCGTGATGGGCTTGGCAGGCTCTAAATTTGCAAGGAAAGTCATTCCTCAAGGATGGCGCAGCGTCAAAGTCACAACGTACACATGCTATGCTGGCAGTGTACCTTGTCCAAATCCGAATGCGTGGACTGAGAAAATGAAGCAGCAGTCCGTAAAGGAATCTAACGGTCGAAGTATTGTCTGGCCTGATTCGCTTCTGAAGACGTTGCTGCCGAGTTGAGTAAAGCGAAACCGAATCGAAGGTCAACGTAATTCAACTTCAAGGATTCCTAACGCCTTGACTTAGCAAAACGGTTAGGGAATGATCGATTGCAAACAAAGGAAGGCAATGTATAGTAGAACTACACCGTAATCACGTAACAGTTTCTATGCAGTTCTGTTTTTCAGTTTTCCTTCTCATCCCTGAGATGCAACATAGACAGGCTTTGTCATCAGTGGAGACACACTTTATCTTGTATTTACAGAAAGCCTTGTCAATAAATAAAATTTCATGTTTCGAAAAGGATGAAATGGTACCTGCTTCAGAAGATTCCATTATTCCTATGAAGACATGTGGCTTTCTATGATGAAGAAGGTGCAGAAACTTCTATGCAGCAACAGAGTAGTGATTCCAATGTTCCAAAAGTTCAATGCAATCAAAAAACGCCAAGTGCCAACAGGAGAAAGCAACTCAGGAAATTACCATACATAAAATGGCAGGAATGACGGGAACAAGAAATTAGCTTACCACAATCCATCTGTAGATTTAATAAGTGAATTAAATCTGTGCTAAAAGGACATCCTCTGTCATTTCAAGCCGGTGCATTCGGGCATGTCCTAGACTGAAGTTTTTCAGCACTTTCGACTGAAAATACAGAACATTCCAGTATGCAGTTTTGGGCTGAATATTTCGTTTAAAGAACCGGCTTCCCTTGTAGTGGTAGCATATTGCTTGACTATCGAGCATCTTGTACATTGGTGAAGTATTGTAGGCTCACAACGACTTTGTAAGTTTATGGCTACAAGTTCAATTGGACCGGAAACATTTACATGTTTATTTATGGCGACAAGTTCAATGGACATGATGCTAAGTTTGTATTGAGAAGGGCAATGTCAAGTCCTCATGAGAAGGGCAACCCAAAGACAACATTTTTTTTTCTTTTGTACATGGTTACCATGATTTTGAGAATTTTCAAATTTCCTTTTCACCAAGTAATAGGAGGTTCTAACATGCCAAATATTATGATATTTGAATACCACTTGCAAAAGTTTCTAAAGGTCAAAGTTTTTGGAATAGATGTTATGAAATCATTTCATCATATGTACAATCATATTGATTTTGAAGATGTATCCAAAATGATGATGGTCATTTTAGACATTGAGATGCCTTCATAAGTTCATCATGAATCTTGATATTTGTGTTTTACTATCCAAAGGAATGGTGACAAATCTATTATGAAAACCAAACTTGGCATTTTGAACAAGATTTTGTGTGAGCTTAGTCATGATATGAAAAATGCCATGTTGAGTGGTAATGGATGGTATATTACTTAGTTAATAATAGGGACAAGGGCTTCATTGAATTGTTAAGTCTTAGTCAACTTTTATAAGGTGTTTCAATCATTCTAGAATTAACCATATGTGTTACATAAATGTAGATGTGTAGTGAATTTAAGGTAGAGAACAATAGAAAATGATGCATTACTTCGTCCTACCAACAACATATTAAAGATAACAATAAAATTTCTTCTTATAACAAATTTAATTTTTTTTAACAAATGTTAGCAAATAATTGATTTCATCTTTGGTATTTAGTTTAGTCTTGATATTGTGAACATACATTGGAATTAAAGCTAGACTGAACAACTTCAATTTTGTTGTTATAAGATGATTCATTATAGAATTTGTAGGATTGTTCATCTTATCTATCTCTTTGCAAATATAGGTGTTTGCATTTTATGTGAATTATTGGAACCACCATGAATTTCTAAAATCTGAAAATTAATCTATACAATAGAGCCACCTTTTTTCAATTATATTTGATTATGTAGGTGATTCTCTAGGGTCTACATGTTTGTTTTAGAAAAAATAAAACGGTATAGATTATTTATTCTTATAGCATTACAACCAATAGGATTGGCATTTTGCAATTTTATAAATAAATTTGTTTAAATTTAGCATTTTCAATCATTCTCAAGTTTTGTCTACAAATTTTTTTATTCCTACATCTTATATAGCTCTAAATGATCTATAACATTAGAGAAATTTTGAACTCTCTAGAGGGCCATTAAGAATTGACATGCAAAGCTATTTATTGAAGGCTAAAGATGATAGCTTTAGTACACAATATGTGTCGCTACCTTGTGTGAATATTCATCGAGTACTTATGAATTTGTTAAATAAAGAATTCACTTATTGCACCAAGGATATAAATGACAAAAAGTACCTATTGTTCCATTGTCCAATAAGAGGTATTTCATGGTGCAAACATCATGAGCATGAAGTACCAATGATCTTATTAAAAAAAAAAGTCTCACTCATTGTACTAAAAACACAAGAGCCATTAGTACTTAATTGCACCAATTTTGTCCTTCTCCAAATAAAATTATCCTCAATGTACTTAAAATTTGAATGACAAGAAGTACCTAATGTCCCATTATCCAATAAAAAAAGATGTACCTTTATAAACATCATGATGTCAAAATGGGTGGAAACAGGGAAAAAAAGTTGTCCTTTATTTGACAAGTACGCATTTAAATCCAATTGAGGACCCCAATTGAGGCCATTCTAAAGGCCCTTTGGAGAGTTCAAAATTTCTCTAATGATTTTTAAGAATGTAGTCAACTTGCCTTGAAAAATGTGTACAAAGAAGCACCACCATTTAAGCCATTTTTTCATACCAATGTGAACTTATAAAGTGTAGTTGCATGACTTTTTGCACTATCAAAAAAAGATTTATATTAATTCTAATGCTAATATCTTGCAATCGACATGGTGAAAGTTTCTAAAAGAATTTCTACATCTTTTCAAACTAGTGAACTATAAGATCCCACAAAATTTGTATGTGTTCAAAAATGTTTTTCTTTTAAAATTAGGATTCTGTACAAGAAAGGTTGACAATTTTCAGATGTTTGTGGAGAAAATACAGTTAAGCTATATAAGGATTTAGGACAAGATCCATTGCCAACTAGTCAAACATCATGTCTATATAGAATTATTTAGCTTAGTATTCAAATGTGTGTTCAAATATCAAACCTACATTTTTCGTTCATCAATTTTCTATAAAATATAACATATTATGTGGAAATCCATCAATTATAATAAATGAATTGTATATCACTATGAAAAATTTCAATTGGATTTTATATGAAGTTGTAATCCTTAATTGTTATTGTCTTTTCTTGCAACAAATTTATTTTTTTCTATAATAGATGTATAAGGCTTTGATAGTTTACTAGTGAATTTTTTATTTTTTATTCATTCTGTGTCTTTCAAACTTATTGATGAATAATCAAATGATTTTCATTTTTTAAAGTAGAAGGTAAAATAGAATTCTATCAATTATAATATACATTTGAATGATTTGAACCCGGATTTGAAATTCTTACCATTAATGAACATTAGAATAGAAAAGTTAATATTGTAAGTCAAATTCAAAGAGAATTTTAAAAGGAAAACTTATGAACAAAAACTACAACATATTGTGTATTGGATTTAACATATGGAGATTGCAATTGCATATATTCCTTCAATTTTTGAATTTTTTCAAGTTCTTAAGATGAATTAGAAAGAAAATTCAAAAGAGAATTTATAAAGCTTCATATCTTTCATTTAAGTAAAATACCTAATTTGGTATGTTAAAAGATAGAATTAAGGTTGATAAAGGTACATCTACTTTTGAATCATATATAGATCTTTAAGGTTTAAACTTCAGTTTCCATGATTTTTTGGCACTATAGGTCAGATTGATGTTGAGCAATTTTGAATTTCAAATTTAAGATCAATCATTCTACAACATGGAGAGTTGTACTTATTTAATTTTCTTGAATTTTATTCAATATTTCTTGAGGTTGCCATTAAATGCAAGTATTTCTAAATACATAAGAACTTCTATTAAACAACAAGCTTTAAAGTGATAAACTTTTTTTAGATAATGTATAAGATGAGTTCTGAACCAAATTGCATACAAACATCATGAATGCAAATGAATATCTGTATTAAAATAACTTCTCTATCGTAGTGTATGAGATTACTCCTAAACTTTTGTTTATTAGAATTTCCATTGTTGATTCCTAACCCTAAACTACAAAACTGGGTAATTATGTGGTTACTAGTACTTTAGAGAAATTCCACAATATATCAAAGTTTGAGTACACCAAAATTAATTTGGACTGGCCTCTTGGACTTAAAATTTTAGGATCATAAGAGTGCATCAAAATCTACTTAAGGCTCGAATAAAATTTGGAAAAAATATTATGTCCGCCCTTTGTCTAGAACATTTTGCTGGTCTAAGAATTCATGGTCGAAAAACATCAAAGTTTTTGGATTCCTTTTGTACAATCTCATTTTAGCATTTCAATTTTAATATATCTATGAAGCTATGCTTAGCCAAACATGTTTCATCAATCTTATTAATGGTTGCATTTTCTCAAAAACTGTGTACTTTTATAAATCCATATTAACAAGAAAAACTAAGCAAATCTTCTTTCAATTCATCAATGGTAGTCATAGAAAATATTCCACACTTAAGGAATTAGCCTCACTATAAGAGCTAGTCAACAAAACAAAAAAGTTTGGGTTCTCACACACCTAATCCTTAACCCCAAAGTGACATTCAATTTTCAGGGTTCAAAAACATCATTGCTTTTGAAGCTTTATAAATTCGAATGTCTTTATGTTATTCAAATCTCAATTGTATAATCTTTTAATTTACATGTTGTAGATGAGATGTACGAAATTTGAAGTCATTTGACCATATAGATTGCAAGATCGTAATGTTTTAATGTCGAAAATGAATGTTGAAGTTTTCCCCAAAACACATTTGGAAGTGAAATCTGATTTCTAAACCTACTCAAATGAAAAAACTTTATACTACAAAATGAATCAAAACTAGTATACAAACACAATGGTGAAAAAAAAATTCATTCAATGGACTCATTGTGTCTACAAATCGACTTTGGAATGTCAAAAATCAGCAAGAAAAATTGCAAAAAACACATCTAAAGTAGAACCTCCTACTCAATCACTCATTAATTCTTGGATTAGCTTGAAAATTTAGCCACACAAACAAGACTATTATGCACAACTTTTCCAAAAAAAATTATTGAAAGTGGCCTTTGTATGAAGAAGAAACAAGCCGCCAAAGTTCACTATACTTGAATAATGGCAAGATGTTAAACTTTGAATCACTCTAAAACATTCAAAACAACTTGGATTGATATGAGAATTTTATAACAATAAGTAGACTTCAAGGGGAACAAAATCCATGAAATTTTACTGAAAACAAACATTAGATGAGGTAGATACAAGCCCCAGAAGTTGCAGCCCTAAAATGCAATTTGGTGAAATCAAATTGAGCTATAAAGTTCAATTGGCCACTAAAATTTCATTATAACTTGGATAGATTTGAAGTTTTTAACACACATATTAGAAGAGATTGTGCAACTTTTCCAACAAGTTTCATTGAATTTGGACCTTGGATTCAAAAGTTACAGCACTTTGAGCACTTGAATCTCTATGAAGACAATTTTTATCCTCTTTGACATTTTGGGTTAAGGGATGAAAGTTTTATAGTTTTAATGAACTACATGCTAGAACTAACATGGTATAAATTTTTTATTTTTTTGTGATTTGTTGCCATTTAACACCTAATTAATGGACTTTACACAAAGCCCATACAAAGTAGTTAATAAAATTTTAAACAAAACCACTAAATTGAAAATGATAATATAATTCTGGATTTCTGATGTGTGTGTCAGCTTACTACTTTCTTTCCAATAGATGGATACATTGCTAGGAACTCTACAACATTTATTATTGCAACTTCATCACTTCATGAGAAGTAGAAAAAATACCCTAATGGTGTGAATGGCAATACAAAAGTTGGGCAAAATGGATTTATCTTGGTCTATACTTCTGAAGTAGAGGCATCCATAACCATTTGTATACCCATTCCTTGACAATAGAGTTCCCTTAAATGATCTCCGATGGTACCTTGAAACCATAGTTAGTGGGTTATAATTTCTTTTAGATTCTGGTGAGAGAATCAAGGCAACTTTACTAATACATGGTTCGGGGTGCCGAAGAGGAAAAATTTAAAAATTCATGTATGTTTGATACCTTATAAAAAAACTCACGATTTTCAAAGGCTAATACTGCAAAAATCATTTTTTCTAGAAAGAGGTGACTCCAACCATGCTGAATTGCTTCTTCTGATGGGTACGGGTGCTACTAACCTTACATGATGAAGTGAGATGGTTAGTTGAACAGCAAATAGATCCATGGGAGTGTCCCACGGCAACACCACCCCCGTCTAAATCCTCTCTCCTTAATAGTGGGTAACCACTGAGTGGATAGTCAGAAGTACACGAGTTCACAAAATCACGAAAACATTTCGCTAGAATGGAGCATCCAGTACTCTATATCCATGCACGCATAGAATACGCTGTCGAAACACCGCATGTGCATCACCGCATCTGTCATAAAATTACAACTTACATTGACGCTTAAGTCCTGAATAGTAAATTCAAGAGCAGAAAATTTTCCTCAATCCAGGACCTTAGACTCGGATAATCCAAACCGCCATCATCTCTTCAATAGTGATCAAAGAAAATGCAGACCAGACACAGTAATCTTCGGTCAATATCTCGAAACTGCACAAGCCTAAAGTTCGTCAACTTGTACATTTGCAGCTCCTCGATGCATATGAAACTGGAATATGTGAGTTCAAAACAAGAGACAAATCCTACACAGTATAACGCAGTTCCAAAATGCAAGAGGGGAAACAAGGCAGTCTAGAACATCGAAATGGAGAACATGCAAAACAACTAGCTGTTTCGGGAGAATTCCAACCACAAAACAACTGCACGAGAATGAACATTTACAATCTCAATACCTTGAACCTCTATGCCTGTAGATACATGTACTCTAACATTATGACTAAATTCAAAGTTTGGAGGAAGGCTCAGTCAAGTTTGTTAATCATGTAGAGGAAAACCTCAATCATGAAATAGGTAAGATTTGATCATCCTTGCCTAGCTCCCCAGCTCAGGAGCTGCCATACGTTAGAGTTCCAGACCACTCAGTCCACTTAAAACAATTTTAACAGAAAACGTAAACGAAACTAGACGGAGGGCACATAAAGAAAGTTGGTTTTATGACTTCAATCAAAGGAAAAAGACATTGCAACTGCACGATAGCAGTCGGTACTCTACAAACACACAACGCTGGATCATACGGGCCCCATTCCCTACTGAAGATGGGAAGCTTAAACGTAAGCAACAAGTCCATATATTCTTGCAGTGCAGCGGCGATCTCAGAGGATATAAACGATCTCAACACTGGGTTCAGACAATGTAGGTAAGTTTTGGTCATCACTGTCCGCCACTGCACTATTAGGGCTACCACTACTCCGACAACGATCAGGCTTCCCCTCCCTCAATCATACGCAAAAAGAGGAAACAGTAACATGAGATGGAACAATAAGCAGGAAAATACACGAAGAACAAACACTGACCAGAAACACGCACATTCGACATGGACATCTCAAGGGTGCACCCCAAACTGAAATTCTGGGCCAAAATACTTTACTAATCCAAGAGCGCAAAAGCTTTTGAATCCTCCAACAAAGCATGAGCTGCGACGGTTCCCAAATAACTGTAAATCTAAGCTGTGGCTGATGTGGTGCCACTGCGCAGGCGAGCTTGGTTCTTCCTGTTGGACCGTGGTGCAGACACTTCCTCAACCTGCAGATCAAAATAAACAGCGGAGCACTGAGTTCAGGTTTCTTTACACGAGCTACCACAATAATTGATTCTGTCACATGGAGTGAAAAGAGTTGACAAAATATGCCCACAGCAGATCCAGGACCAGTAATAATACCTCTTTCTTCACAGGAGCCTCCTTCTCGGAAAGAATGAGCTCAATGTGACATGGAGAAGACATGTAAGCTGCATAACAATAACCCCGAGTCTCAGTTTAGCGACAAAATGGTATTTAAACACCAGATCAAGAGTCAGAAGATCCTAAAAAAAGGAAAAAAATAGCACCCACAGATCACTTACGATTGATACGTCCATGAGCACGGTAGGTCCGTCTGCGCTGCTTCTGTGCCTTGTTGACCTGAATGTGAGACACAACAAGAGTGTCTACATCTAGACCCTTCACCTCTGCATTGCTCTCGGCATTCTTCAACAAACCGAGCAAGAATGTAGCTGACTTCACGGGCCAACGTCCCTGTCCGTTAGAGTGGCGTGCCTTCGCCTGGGCAGTACGCCCAACACCGCCACAAAACCTACGGAAAGGGATGGCTTGCTTATGAGCACACACATCCTCGAGATACCGTTTGGCCTTGGACAACTCCATATGCTTAATGGATTGCGCTGCCTCCCTGGTATTCTGCAACCAAAAAAAAGACCCAAAATAAAAATTCTTCCCTGCTTCCGAACAGTAACACAGAGCACATGAACGAAGTGTAACCTGTGCATTTCGACAAATCATTAATCCCCAAAAGTATGAGTTCACGAGTGTGAATGATACCTTGAAGTGCACTCGCAAATCCGACCCTCTGGCCTTGCAGGCTGCATTCACCAAATAATTGAAGCTTAGTAATAGCCTTTAAAAGTACGACATAAGACCTAACCACGTCAGAATAACACAGAAATTGAGAACCTTGCTCAGATATTGAGACGTACCCTTGGTCGAATTATCCGGATCCCTCGCGTACTTCACCTGCGAGGACAGCAATACATTACCACCTTAAATTCCGAAGAACTTCCGAAAAAACAATACACCGCCACAGGACCTTGAGTATACACTAGCAGCTAGTAAACCCTAATTTAACTCTGCCACGCTCACAAGCTCACCAGCAACGTCAGCAAGTTTCCACCACAGAGAAAACACTACAGTAGTGATCAGAAAAAGTCCCAGCAACGGAGAACCCTAAACGTGAATGTTTGTGTACAAAGGCGAAATCGGCGCCATCGAGAGCTGCGGCGATAGCGAGGACCAAAAGAAACCGAAAACAATTTTGCGAGGTGTGAAAACGAAAGAATGGTGCGGTGTAGCAACGACGAAAGAGACGAACAACATACCATTGCGGAAGGTGGAAAACCAGCGCCCGACCAGAGCGAGACGGAGTGCGAAGAAGAGATAGAGGAAGGCCGCTGCTCTAGGTCTTCATACCCCCGCTCTTGCAATTAGGGTTTGGACTCGCGGAACTAGGGCGTCGATCCCCGGCTCTTGGAAATAGGGTTTCATACCAGCACGCATCACCGTGGGTCCTAAATCCGTTCGTTTTCGGAAATTTTTAATGGTTATTGATTTCATTCATTTTTGGCAGTGCCGCGATCCTCAGGTCTACTAAGGTAAGAGGCTCAGAAACCGCTCATTTGAGGACTGGTCTGCTTTTATCATGTATTTTTTAGATGGTGATATTTTTTGCTCATTTTTCAGTGAAAGAAAAATAAGTAAGGAATCTAACGCAAGTCGTTTCATAGTTTTCGAAGCATTTATGAATTACTCATGAATTTTTAAACAAAATCTGGCATAGGTCCCTATTTGAGATTTGTAGGCCTTGGAAACCCCCACATGCTTAGTTTTTAAAAAAACTAGTTTTTTTTCAAAAACTAGCATTGCAAAATGTAAAAAGTAATAGAGATGGTTTTTAAATGTGACCCTTTTTAAAATTGAAATGAATGCTTGAATCAATCATTATTTCAGATTTTTTTTAATCTGTAAGAAGGTAGTTGGACTACCAATTCTTATTTTGAATAAAATTAATAGACATCTATCCACTTAGTTAGGAAAGAACCAATTGTAGCTCTTAAACCATCCATTGAAGAAGTATAAGCGAAATCTTATAAATCTCTAATGTAATCAAGAGGTCATTTTTTCACAATCAAGTATTCAATTCATAGCCCCTACTGGATAGTTGAAAATGCCTACATTGTTTTAGAGCCCTGTGCTATACCATACTAGTAGGTGTGCCGTATGCCATTGCCACAACCAAAATAAAATAAAAGTAATTTAAAAAAATTTAAAAATTTAAAATCAATAACTTTCACATTGTAGGTCTAAATGTCATGAAACAAAGCTCATGCATCCCTCCTCATTGAGGGCTTTCCCATTGTACCAAGAATGCAAATAAGGTATAAATAAAAATAGTTTTTTACTATATCATGTGTCATTGCCACAACCAAAATCTAAGTATAAGCAATTTCCTAATTTTTATAATTCCTAATTTTTTTGAAATTCAATCATTTTTTCACCATAGGTCGAAACAACTTAAAACAAAGCATTAGGAGGGATTTGAGGGCTGCAAAGGGCCGTTTCAGGACTGTTGCCGAAACAGGTCTGGGAACGGCTAGCCGTTGGTCAGCATTTTCAAAAAAAAAAATTTTAAAAATAAAAATTGGGGGTGGGGTCCTGAAATATGAAAAAAAGTCCAAAAAAAATTTCGAAAAAGAAAAGTCGATGATGTGGCAGTCGCTCAACCACGTCGGATTCCTACAGAACTGCGTTCTTGCAGCTGTTTTCGTGATTTCGGGTTGTGGGAACTCACAAGCTCCCAGAGCCTTCAAATCCCTCCTAATGCTTGTAGAACCTTCTTCACTAAGGATTTTCTTGATTGTACTATGCATGCACCTAAGAAATGAATAGTTTAGGAGATCTCAATATAACAAACAAACAAATAAAGCAAAACAAACAAAACAATCTAAATTTAGATATAAATGAGTGATGAAACTATTTACATCCATAGGCTTGAATTAACCCCATATAAGCATTTCGAGGGGATGATTTCTATTCAAAATAGTGAACTTCATCCAATTAGTATTCATTCAAGAAGTTAAAGAAAATAATGTGTTATATTAATGAAAAGAAGAAATAATTATCAACAAGAATTGATGATATATAAAGATATGTATGTAAAAATTCAATAATTTATTGTAAATTTTCAAAAATAGTCTTACTATCTTTAGGTCAAGCACTTAAGAGTTATATATTTAAAATATGGATGAAAATTCATTTTATTCACCTAATATAGTGTACATCCCTTCCAATCAATCATACATTCCTAAGATTTAGTAGCATTTTCAACAATTTCATATTTTGAAAAGGAAAAATCTATCACCAATTATTCCATTCATGTCAAGTCTTGTAAACTTTCATTCAAACAAAAAAACTCTACCATTCACTTTGATTCTTTGCATCAAAATAATATCCCCCTAACTTAGCTTGCTTCACAAAACATGCACACCATTCAACAATATAAAAAACATTTCAAAGTGTAAATGTGTAGTTTTTTTATTCAAAGCTTAATATAGACTAAATTTAATTGATGAAATTTACATATAATACATTGTACATACACAAATAGTATGGTGATCTTGGAGCACCAAAGAGTAGTGTCAAAATGTATTGCCTAAGGCCCACATTGGCACCAAGCTAGTGCCAATATGAGCGTTGGGCACTAAGCTCTAAATTTTTTGGTTTCCAATGACCACTCTTTCTAATAGTAGTACAATACAAGGATGCAAGTGAGTCAAATTGGATTTAGGACTAGAAATTCAATGACACTAATATGTGAGCATAGAAGTGTGAGCCTATGAGCCTTGAGCCTACATATAACTAAGTATCCTTCACTCATTGAAGGTGTTTATAACGTAAACACCTATAATATAGGTGTTTAGAACATAAATATGCTATAACCATTGAAGTGTCTATAATATAGACACTTATATTATAGGTGTATCGAATTCAAGGCTCATAAGCTCACTTTCTATGCTCTCATATTAGCAATTGTGGAATCGTTGGCAAGGTCTTACAAAAATTTCATGAACCAAAGCTATTGCAATTGAGGAAGAGAGCCCATTGCAAATTGTTTGATGCAAATATAGTTATTGCATTCTTGTAAAGAATAAAAAATCAAAGGTTATCTCATATGCATTTTGGTCAATTCAATTTTGAAAAAATAATGATTAATAACAATCAACTACCCTTTTCAAGGTTTAGATTTTTCAAATATGTACAAAAGCCACATGAATGTATTTATAGAATTCATTAAATGGAGATTTTTCAATTTGATAAAGGTTATATATAGCTCATTTAGATAATTCATGCCTTAAATATAGGTACCATTGACTTTGGCCACACAAGGTTTCAAATACTAAATTTTCCTACTACCAAACTCTAGAACATTGGCTAATATATTAGAACTAACCCTAATTGTACTAAGGCAATCATTACCTCCATGCAATTGTAGCTTCATAGCAACTTAGGTGGCTTTCTACCTAACAATTAATTAAAATGAAAAAATAGTTTGGCAACTCTCAAAATAAGATATTAAAATTGAACAATTTTAAAATATAATTCAAATAAATTAGACTTTCATACAAATTGTAAGGAAGCTATGTATTATATGAATACAAAAATAATTACATAATTCAACTAGAGCACTAATGTACTTATAATTGTTGCAAATATGCATAAAACTATAATGCCACTTATAGTTATGCAACTCCTAAGACTACTCATAATTGTTGCAACTACTTATACTATTGCAATATTACTCAATATAATTATAAGGGTTTTTTTTTGGACTAATGTCTCCCCTACTAGCCTTATTATACATGCCAAATTTTAGAGGCATGAACCAACAAAGGTTAGAATTCTATCAAGCTAGAAAAATTTCCCCCCAAAAAAGTCTTGGTAATAATGCAATTGTTGAGAAATTACAATTGAATTATTATAGTTGAACTATACAAAAGATGAATAGTATCACAGTTGAATTAAATTGAGATGCAAGGACAAGGTACCATTAAAGTTGAGTTTCCATGGATTAAATCATTTTTATATTATTATTATTATTTCGAAGAGGGGACAAATTTGATCAATGATTTAAAAAAAATTTAGGTACTCTTTTAATTGTCTATTTTCTAACCATGGCAAGCTACTACAAAGCTACAATATTTTGTACTTTGTATAAACCAAACCATCATCTAGCCATACTTATCATTCAAACACTATGTATTAACAAGAATATGTCGTTTACAATGTAATTGTCCATTACATTAGAAGGGATTTGAGGCCTCTAGAAGATTGCAAATTCCCAAATTGTGCGAATGCAAAAATGCAGGAATTTGATGTGGTCAAAATCATGCCACACGCTACAAGAGAAAGGGGTAATTTAAGTATAGTCCTAGAGATAACATTTTAAGTAATGATCTTTTTTGGAGACTTTAAGTAAGAAATAAGTATCTTTTTAGTAAAATTTTACTAAAAAGATACTTATTTCTTACTTAAAGTCTCCAAAAAAGATCATTACTTAAAATGTTCTCTCTAGGACTATACTTAAATTACCCCTTTCTCTTGTAGTGACATCATTATTTTTTTTTAAATTTATTTATTTTAATTGTTGGCTTGACAGTAGCCAATAACTTTTGGGAATATTTTCAAGAATAGACTTGAAATGGCCCTCCAAAGTCCTCAAATTCCTTCTAATACATGTCTTAGAATCTCTTTCTTAACCAATGCATGTAATCTTGGTGTATATTGGGATGCATCATATTCTCTATAACAAGATGCAAGTCCCTAGATGAATGAACTCTTCATTTATCTCTAGTCAAAATCAAAGACTGGAATTTCTTCTCCTTCTTTCTTGCATTCCAATCTAATTTCAACTCTTTTATCCTCAATCCCAAAACTTTGGGAACCAATTGCACATTTAATCCTTCAAAGTCTAAATGGCTCAAAAGTTGCTTAAATAGATTGGCAATCTGAATTAAAAGTGCTATAACTTTTGTATCCATTGCTTGAATTCAATAAAACTTGTTGGGAAAGTTGCACATCCTAATCTAGTTTTTGTGGTAAAATTTTCAAATGAATCCAGTATACAAAAAAAATTAGGAAGCTAGTTGAAGTTCTTAAGTTCAATTTTGAGTTCACCATACTACAATTGATGGCTGCAAATTTAGGGGCTTGTATCACTTTCATCCAATGTTTGTTTTCAATAAAATTTGTTGGATTATATTCCTCTAGAAATCTAGTTATTGTGGTCAAATTTTCATGACAATCCAAGTTGTTTTAAATGTTTGGGAGCAATGCAAAGTTTAAAAACCAAACACTTTTGAATTACTCTGAACTTTGGCGGCTTATTTCTTCCTCATATGGTGTCTATTTCTAATTTTTCTTTTTGGGAAAGTTGTCCATTCTAATTTAGTTTGTGTGGCTAAAGTTTCATATCAATACAAGAAGTTATAAGAGATTGAGAAGCATTTTAAGAGAAGGAGGTTCATTCATAGATGTGTTTTCTTCACCCTATTTTGCGATTTTTATGACATTTCAAAGTCATTTTGCAAGCACAATGAATCAATTGAATGACATTTTTTTCACCAAATGAATGTGTTTGTTAATTTTGAAACACTTTTTAGCTTAAGGTTTCTCATTTGAGTGGGTTAAAAAATCAAATTTCACCTCTAAATGTGTTTTTGGAAAAATTTCAGCATCTTTTTTGAACATTAAAATATTGTAATCTTGCAATCTATGCTATCAACTGACTCCAAATTTGATCCATGTCATCTACGACATGCTCACTACAAGATTGTAAGATTGTACAGTTGAGATTTTCATACCTTAGTGACATGTAGACTTACAAGGCATAAAAAGGAATGATGTTTTTAAACCTCAAAAGGCCTTGGGAGGTGAGGGGTTAATGCAATAAAACCTGTTAGAATGCAACAGATGGATCCAAAGGTAGAGCTCTGAATTGGGCTGCCGCTCACAATGGGTCTGCTCACCTTAGAATGCCAATGATAGGAGGCATGGTTTTGCAAGAGCGTATGATCAAGAACCATCAAACTGTACGCCCGAACTTCAAGAAGTAGACCCGCTGTCTTGCATTTGTGGGAGGTGGGAGGTGGGAGGCCGGGACCATGAGAAAAGATAGGCTGAAGCACAAGATGGTGGAAGATATCGCTTTGATGGTAGGTTCTAAATTTGCAGCAGCTTCACAATTCTAAGCTTCATATCACAACTACCAATATCTTAACTACTAATCTCATAATTTCACATCCACATGATGTACTGAAGTCTGGAAACCAAAATACAAACAGATCTCCATGTCTTCGACCAGTCCCCAGCACTTGACCTCCGAAAGCAAAGTGTCATATCACCGTCAGTCAACGTATTGATTAATAGATTTGCAAGCGTGAAAACATTCGCTTGCTAGCATCCCCCTGCACCAAAACGGAAGCATGAACAAGGGAAGACAACAGAAGACTAAGACTGACACAAAAACGTCTGTACTGTACAAGCAGCAGCTGAGTGATCACAATCTAGGACTAACGGCACTGAGAATTCCATAACTAACTAGCTTCTTCAACTGCTGCTGAAGGAGGATCTAGAGTTGCAGCATCTTGTGGGGGATGCTCCCCTCGCAAACTCTCTGCAAACTCCACGATGTAATCCGCCATTTGGCGATCGAATTCGGGTCCTTCCATCTCAAAGTGGCCCGCTCCAGGCACCAGGCGCGTCTCGTTCCTGCCGGAGGCACTCTTGAGCTTCGTTTCCAGCTGCTTCACCGACGTGAAGCCGTCGCTGGTACCCATGACGAACAGCTTGGGCTTCTGCGACGCCAGGACGGGCTTGTTGTGTCGTCCAAACAACACCGAAGCTAATATTCCGAACGGATAGCCCAGGGCCACATAGCCGACGACCTCGGTGACTTCGTCGATCGCCGATCCCGAGATCGGCGCCCCAGCGGAGTTTCCCACGAGGATGATCGAGCTCGCGCCGACGTGCTCCGTCGCCCATTTGCAAACTGCAATCACATCTTGCACCTCCGCGTAGCCCGTGAGCGAGGGGCGACCCGTGGACCTCCCTGCACCGCGCATGTCGAACGTGAGGGTTGTGAACCCGCGCCCAGAGAGCGTCGTCGCCAGGCCTTTCATGAGCGCTTGGTTCCCGCCTAACACTGAGTATTGGTGCGACATCACCACCGTCACGTCGCGCTTCGGCACATCCCAAGGAGGGCGGAAGATGCGAACGGACAAGGCAACCTCGTTGGCTTCCACCGTTGCGAACTCCATCCTCGCCCTCGCTCCTACCTCACAGCTTCCTCACTTCGCCATGCCCGTGATGGAAAGCAAACCTCTCAGGATCCGTAACCCCCCTTGCAAACCCTAATAAAACCTTGCAAACCCTAATCGCCCTGCAACATCGCAAGCTGATCCTCCCTTCACATCGAAGACGAAAGACGGACAGTGAGTTCGAGACTTGCAAATTATAGAACTCGCAAATCTCAGCAGAATCAAAATTTCAGAGACGGAGAGAAACAAAAAGTGATCCGCTTGGATGATTTGAAATGACAATGCACTGAACCCAATTGTAAAAGCAGTGGCAAAAGATGCATACCTCCATCAATCGGAAGGATCGGACTGTGAGAGGGCGCAGTGGAGCAGAAATTTGTTGGCTATGGCGAGTAAGAACGGGGGATGGTTGATTGCGCGAGTGTCTGACGGATTTCCATCTTTCTGACAAGCACGGCAAGGGAATTGAATGCGAAGAGACTGCGGAAGGCAGGGGCATTTCCGAAAGAAATCGGGGGCTCGTCTTTCTGAGGGAGACGATGAAATGCTGTGTGGGAATATGCAATTGAGCATTGAATTGCGTACCTTTATGTTGGATCTTGTTGGAAGTCTACAAAGTATTTTAGAATCTTTTTCAATACATTTTTGGCACCTTAAGTGATTATGAATTTTTGAAGTGTTGGAGATAGGTGAATCCAAAAGTGAATATAGAGGCTATACATTTTCAACAAAAATCTTTTGGTTTTTGAAAGGGGTAAAAATTTGGTGCAATCACAAAAATGAAATTAAATCCTAAGCATAAATTAAATTTGGATGAAAAATATACAATTAATGATTAGACTTGTCTTTTGATTTTTTTAGGCCATAATAAATACATAATTTTTTTCATTGGCAATTCCACCCAATATTCCACCCAATTCATTGGTTGTAAGGTGATATATATATATAAAGTTGCACTTATGGAATAAAAAAGTGATCCATGTTGATAATAAGATGAAGTTTACTAGAAGTTCTTTGATGCAAGTAAGATATCATTGCAAATACATTTATTCTATGGTGTATCTAGAAGAGTCACACCAATTGCATAGGCAAGAGATGAGAGCATCTTGAACACTCACACCACATTGATGTATTAAAGGATTTGGCATAACCTTGAATAAATGTCATTATCCACTAATTGGAGAAACGAGGTATTGTCAATTCAAGCCACAACAAAATTCAAGCCCCACACTTCAAGCTACAGTGTGTGGAGCATTTGACTTGTACCACGGCATGTCAAAAAAAGAATTGTTGTGATTTGTATTTGATGTAAGAATAGGTTTCAAGGAGTGAACATCCTTCAATATAAGCCACACCACCCAAAATAACAAGCACAAAGAACTCTTCATCTACTATTGCTTAGACTCCTTCTCCAAATTGTAACAAGCTTGTCAATCAATCCTTTTGAAGTTTACATTTCTACTCATTTTGTTGTGTAATTAGTAGGGCACTAATAAATCCAAGGCCTCTCTTTTGCACTTGATATACGCTACAAAAGATCTGGCATATTCATGTGATGTAGCCCCAATGGAAATGCTTTTGATTAAAAAAACACTGGCTCTTTTAATTGCAAGATTTGTAATCAAAAACCTATATAGTGAGTTATGAAATGATAGTGAAGAAGGTTGCATTCAATAGAGATTTTGATTAGACTTATATTAAATAAAGAAATTGTTGAAATTGCATCTTGGTCATATCCATATTGTATTTGAGAAGTAAAGAGTATTTTTTGAATTCTACTACAATAATAAAGTTGTATTGAAAGTACTCAAAAAATTTGGCATTGAAAAAAGTTTTCAATAATTCTAATTGTCTTTGTTGTCTTTGGCTATCTTGTCAACCATTTTGGATTGTTTTTTTTAGCAATGACATGCTTTTAGTCCTAAAAAGTTTTCAGTGAACCTTTTATAGTCTATTTTTAACTTTGTGTCATTTTTGAAGATGAAATTGCTTAAAATTTTTTGAACAATTACATTTAGATAAGTAAGATGCAATAGAAGAATATTTCAACTTGAATTAGGATGGAAATTGTCCTAAATGTATCTTTGGTCACATGACTATTGATAAAAAGTGAAACTATCTATTTTGTTGAAGTGATGAAGTTTCAAAGAAAGTGAAAAGAAGATCATTTTTATTAAACATTTAAATGAAACTTTAACAGTACAAAGTTATTCAAGAAACTTTCATTGTATGTTACTATAAAACAATTACAAGATCTTTGAAAGACTAAAGTTAACTCTTGAAGGACAGAATGGTGGCCATAGAAATCATGGATTTTCATACCGTGTCACATCAATTGCTTTGAGTAAGCCAAATATACTCATTGGAAGTCAAAATATTGTAGAACATCTCCCCTTTCCACCCTTAATACCAAGGATGAATAGTTGTAGTTCTATCCTACAAGGAAAGATTCTTTGTCATTCATTGGACACAAACCGTCTACTATGGCATATAAGGGTTAAGTATTGTTCTAATTAAACACACTTCTTTAAACGAAAACCACCCAAAAACTTAAGTGATATAGAGTACTCACTCCGTTTCAAAATAAATCCATGACATCTCAAAATAAATCCATGGCATCTCAAAATAAATCCATGGTGTCTCAAAATAAATCTGTGATTTCTTGAAAAACACTAAATAAATGCATAAATCCGTGGTGTCTCAAAATAAATATGTGGTTTCTTGAAAAACATTGGATAAATGCATAAGCTGCTCCTATTTTGACAAAAATGCATAGTTCTTGTAGCTTCTAGTTAGCCCCAATAGGCTTAAAAGTTTCAAACTTAAAAGTGAAGCAGACCATATTCCATAAACGGAGCAAAATTGACAGTTTCCTTGTTTTCTTCCATCGGCTCCGGTGCAATGAGTTCCGGTTGTCCTGCTACCAACTTCCATGAATCTCACTCCTCTCCTTTCAGTGTCGACGACTTCAATCAACTTCGATCAGCTCCTTTACTGAATTTTGATGACCTAAAGTCGACATTTATCGATACTTTCTCTATCCTCTAGAGTTTGTGAACCTTGTTCGCTCAGGTCCTATACAAAAACTACAATTATAGTGAAACCACTATGATTAGAACTTGGGAGCACATGGAGATTCAAGACTCGTAATTCAAGTTGTGTCAATCTGGCAATTTCTGTGAACAATTGAAACATCGAATTTCATTTGAGACAAGCAAATTTCGAAAATACAGGATTCATTTTGAGACAGAGAGGGTATATTATAACACACCTGGAGTACGTCCGAAACCCTTGAGGCATTTAGGAATTGAACACCCCCCAAAAAATACTCACTCAACCACGGACAGATGAAAATGGAAATGGCATTGAGCTCAAAATTATCAAGAAAAAATTGTTTGTACACATGAGAACAACCCGAGACAAGGGTCAAAAATGCAATGCTACAGCTATTTAATTACTCCCTCGAAACAAATCCCCTATCATGCTCTCCATCACTTCAGGGGAATATTTCATATACTTGTCTGAATCACGAGAGCGACCCCCTTCCAAGATTGGCCCAAAGTGACCCACAAAGCTCCGGTAGGCAGGCACCACCATCTGCGTGATGGCGGCCAAGGTGCCGTCCCTCAAATCATTCTCCGATATGATCCACCTTGACTGGGTTTGAATAGTCTCGTCGAAGGTTGCAGTAAATGCCCTCAGTCTTTGCCGGATCAAATCACGTGACCCGCTCCTGCTTGAGGAAGAGCCCTGAAGCCCCTCACGATTCAGATGTTGGAGCACCCGTTGCCAACCTTCGCGTTGGTACTTCAATGCATTTTGTGATACCTAAACATCCAAGTCCAAAATCAACCTCAAAGCAGAAGCGCCAGGTTACCATTACTCATGAAAGAGTTGGTGACATAAGAAAGAGCACACAATTCCTCAAAACTAAACAGAAATGCACTGAAAGTATATTGATCAAGAACATTGATATGTGGAGTATGACAAGTGAAATGTTTGGGAGTAAATACCTTCTTGCCAACTTCAGATATCCAGTCTTCGCCCAACAGTGGTCCCAGATCACTATTCTTCACGCGATTGCGGATGTAGTACATGTTGTTCATCAAAAATATGTGACGCAAAGCGGGGTCGTGGAACTCGTTGCCTCGTGCCTCGACTAGCCCTTCAAGAGTTTGCAGAATTTGAGCTATGCCCTGAGCAAGTCCTCTCTCCTGAGCTCCTTCCCAACTCTGGGCAATCCGGAGCACCTTGCTCAATGTCTTAGGAAACAAAGCAAGCACATATTTCAGATAGTTCACCACCCAGCTGCACAGTTGCATGACCCTGCCGTCTGAGGACACGCCTTCCTTCTGATCCTTTACCCAGTCATCAATCTCCCAAAATGTCTTTCCAGTTGCATAAACAACCTGCCATCGTGGAAAATGCTGCAAGTGAGAATGTTGGACCTCAATTTCATGAAAGCAAAGCTATTAAACTCAGCAAATCCTATACTACCAGATAAGGTGGTTGAAAGCACACTCGATATCACTGGGACCATGATACTTTTGGGTTTAGGCGTTTAGAATTTATCAATATAACATGCATACACGTCACAAGCCATGCTTGATGAGGTCGGGGAGGAGTAAGCACCTGTTTCAGAAGCTCTCGATAACGTTGTCGAATCTCACCACAAGCCTGCCCCTCAAACACCTGAAGAATACTGTGTTCACACTTCTCCATGCTTTCGTACATTTCAAGTAGCTTGCAGAGCTTCTCAGGAGAACGTTCACTCGCTGCAACACTCTCTCCAAATCGTATGAAAGCGTTCATCTCGGGCTCAGCCAGATTACATAGAATTTCCACCCATACTGTCTTCGAATTCTCCACATTCTTAAACACCTGACGAGCGAGGCGCCTTTCGCCAGCATACAGCATCTTGACAACCACCTCAAGTTGTTGGGTCCATGTTTCTATCATGCTCTGCAGGTCATCCCAAGGGATTGCACTCACTGATTTTGGAGTTATATTATCCATATAACTCACTTCCAAAGCCTGCAACAACGCATAGGATAAGTCGAAACAGTCAGCGAGACTTTCTCGAGCTAATTGCAGGACATTTATGCAGAAAAAAAGGATTTCCAATTCTAGAGGCATCTTCTTAAGGTATCCTGTCAGTGAGAATTTTCACCGCAAATTCAAGCACTCGAATAGTCTTCTTTGTGCTAATAATCATGACGATGAACGGAAATAACGGATGAAAAAACCCATAAGATGTAATACTTACTTGCAGGCTCTCTTCGCAAATGCTACCTCGGATGTCTTGGTATGCATCTATGCATCTGTCATAATGAGCATTGCCTGCTAGTCTTGCGATGATAACTTGAAGCTTCTGCAGCACCTCTGGAGGGAAACTGAACAAATAACTCAACTCAGAGGAAGAGGAAGGAGATGCTCCTTCTTGAGAGGCCACCCGTTCGGGTAAAAAAATCGGTTCACCGTGCTCGCTCAAGAGGCGCTTGAATTCTTTCTCAAGCTTCCCTAGTGCAGTGACTAACAACCCACCATCGAGCTCATTTGACCCACCTGCAAGAATTTGAAATGTCTGCCGTCAGCACTTTGGACCCCTTGAAGAAGACAATGTTAAAAAATGTGGCATATTCACCTCCGTGCAAACACGTACCTGTCTTGTGAGCCTTCAGAGCTTCCAGTGATTCATTGAGTCGTCGGAGACGCGCAGTGTCCGCGGAACCTGTTTCGTTCAAGTAGGTGACAGCTTCTTGTAACCACTTGACGGCTAGGATCGAATTGTGCTTCAAATAATCTAGAGCTTCTTCCAGTTGCATTAATGCGGCCAAGTACGCATCGAAGTCATCCCTCGGATCCCGCAACAGCCTAACCCTAATCTTGTTCACCACTTCAAACATTCTAAGCACTGACATAGCAGGTTCTAAGGTTTTATCAATTCTTTGCGTCAACCCCTCCGCTATCATGCATTGCTGCTGCAAGGGCACCAATGCTCTCCTCACCGGAGATAAACGCTGTTGTACATTCTGCAGTCGTCTGTTGGATTCATCCAATAAGTTGCCCAATTGACGGGACTTTTCCAAGGACAGACAGAGTGCATTTCGAGCAGCAAGGAGCTTCGCCAAGCCATCTGACTGAGGCAGGACCGGTCTCAAGGTCAGCCATGGTGACTTCTCTTGCCCTGCACTTTCGGCACCCATGGTGCCTTCTCACGACCTCACAAGAGCCTGCAACTTCGATACGTTTCCCCGCACGAGCACATAATTCTGCTTGAAATCCACTTCAAGCCGTTTTCCCAAAGCAATATACTCACAAGCAACTCAATCCAGATCGGACTATGCTGTAACACTCTGTTCAGCTTTGAGCTTCGTGATAAACGCCTAACGCGCCTCGAAGCGAAGATCGGACAGACGCTACAACTTGCTTTCAAGTTGGTGAGCAAGTGGAAAGGCAAATTCTCCTGCACGTCTTCGCTACGAATAGATGTTACCCTGAAATATAGACTTAAATCGTCCACATCCCCGGATTCAATCCTGCAGCAGGCTCAATCCAATGGCCTCACACTTCTCTGCAATGTTCACAGTTCACCGCGCCGCAGCAGAGAAGAATAAATCCACAAAAAAGTTTACTTCCTCCTGCAACATGTGAGAGCTTGCTTGATTTGCAGACTTGCAGACGCACTGCCGACCGACGAAGAGAAACTGCCGGCACGAGCCAGGCTAGAACCTTGCAATCCAGACTCAGTCTGCGAGTGAGAAGTGTGAAAGAGATCAGAAACCAGCAAGCTGTTTCCAAGAGACCAAAAACCAGCTGTAATCCTGCAGACAACCAACTCCGCCTCTGACAACCAACCAGACCAACGTCGCTGCCGAATATGCCAGGAAATGGTGATAGAGGAACAAGTTGGAGGTTACACAAGTAGGCAACCTTTCAGAACAGGTCTCCAAAGATCAGAAGCAACTGTCTGACAAAGTTAACAAGTTGTATGTGAAGGACAAAGCACGCAGCACGGCTCCACAACAAGAAAACTCAAATCTCTCGACGGAATCCTTTCATGAAACATTCAATTCCTCTCCATACGCTCGCGGTAAGAAAACAAGTGTCTGCCGCACAGACAGTAAATATACTTCCCCTTCACAACGAGGCAAGCCGCTACTCACTCTGACAAGCAACACGGAGTACGACTCAATCGTTCAGCTTACTCGTATTCCACAACAATCAACGCACGGGCATTCCGAGAACCGCAAACGCAAGAAAGTCGACAACGCAGAAGACGGCACGAGATACTCTGCTCGTTTTAGCCTCTGGTCTCTCCCGCGAAAATCAGGGTTCAGAGTTCAGAGTTTACGCTGCAGATGAATTTATTCAGATTATCTCTTAATTCCTCTAATCGGATAATTTCAATTGTGACGGAACAAGGTAAGATTAAAATAACGCTGTGAAGTTTGAAAGAGCATTGCCCGGGAGACTGACGTCCAAAGTGGACCATGAAGTAGTCCGCCTATTCCAAAAATTCAAACAACCGAGTAGCGTGAAAGTCTTTCCTACGGACGTCAGCAGAGCGAGACTGCGGACAGTGGGAGCACATGAAAACACGCAGAGACAGGTCCCACCATCGCCAATACTGAGGCGATCAGCACCAAAGGTGCCGACGCCTACCAATCCGCTATCAGTGGCGACCGGAATTTCTGCGTTCAGTTACTTGAACTCCTTAAAACCTAAAATCTCTTCTTCACAAAAACTCTGTTTCTAATCAAAAGCAAAAACTCCAAGTCCCGATCTCACATGCAAAAACTGTTTTCAAGCTAAGGAAAGCAAGTTGTGCCTACCAAATATTGCAGAGCGGTAACGTTGGATGGCCCGTGAGCTCCGAATTTTGAGGCTTGACTTCTCGTTACCTCCAGGCTGGGCCTACTTGCACTTCGTCGGCAACGAGATTCTGATGAAGCAACAGGTCGTTATTCGATTTCCGAACAATCAGCGAAGCCGCGCGGGTTCTGTGAATATGGTGATGAAGCTCTGCGCTGTGGCGATGGACGACGAAGCGGACAGAGGGGACTAGGTCGGCGACTAGAGGTTGCCGTCTAGAGGTCGCTGGGGTTGCTGAAGCGTTTCACGAGGATTGTGCCGCCTTGTGAGAGCCGGACGGAGGTACGTCCGTCAGTCGCTGTCTGACCCGCCGTTCTCGAGTGTGGCGGCCGACTGATGGTAAGTGCAGAGGACCGGGACCTGTCTGACAGGGACACTTGTCAGGGGTTTGATTTTGATTTTTTGGGGGACACAAACGAGGCAAGGCCTTACTTCAGTTGGCAGGGTATTTTTATTCCATTCATTTGGGGCGGTGCAGAGTCAGCATAATTTTGGGGGACTTTTACATGTCGCCAAAGTATTGTGTACTGTCTTCTGTACCAAACCCAAAGGAAAGGACAGAGGTATCCACCCAAAAGACAGTGAGGCAGATTTTTTATTTTCCCACCCACCAATTGAGTACGCACACATATTTTGTATTTTGGATGACCAGTTTCTCCATCAATCAATATGGGATATATCTAGTATTAAGGGCCAGCTTCCATGTGAGCTGGGCCGGTAGAACTTGCAAGGGAGAGCTACAGTGACAAGTGAGTGATGACACTTCTATGTAAACCTAGTGGGTGGGGGAGATATCAAGTAAGAAAAGCACACGTAACGATTCCCTTGAAGTTCGATCAATCTCCACCAATCCCCTCGTTCACCGATATCGGTGAAGCGGGAACTCCTGCTTCTCCGCTCATCAAGGCCGGCAAGAGAATCGGCAAGAGCTTCTTGTCGTCTTCCTGCTTTCTTACCGGCCCGGCTTACATGGAAGGAGGCCCTAAGTATGTATTAAGTATATATTCAAATCATATTTAATATCGAATATGTATTTTTTATTTAGTATGTATTTAATATTCAACATTAAATGAACAGCATTAAAGGGGGGGGTTCAATTTATTTTTTATTTCAAATCAATGTTAGGGAATTTGTGTGTAGGTGGGATGGGAGGGGAGGGGAGGGGGTTGGTGCCATCTTTTCAGTGGATAGTGCTGATGATTTCTACAATTTACTACAATGAAAATTGAACAAAAGTATGTTGTAGCTAACAAAAAACATCGCCTAGATTTTGTTGACTACACGTTTTCAAACATAGATTTTGCATTTTCAAATACATAGTCAACAAAATCTAAGTGATGTTTTTTGTTGATTGCAACATATTTTTCTTCGAAAGATATGGAAAATTTGTGGCCTAAGCTCGAAAATAAGAAACAAAAATTTGCCTCCAAGTTTTTAGAGTTTTGTTTGTCATTGGCCTTTGCACCAAGTTGATTTCTGGAGATAATCACTACAAGAGAAAGGGGTGTTTTAAGTAGTGTCCTAGACATCACGTCTTTTAAGTAATGTCTTTTAAGTAAGGTTTTAAGTAAAATTTTACTAAAAAGACTGCCAAAAACATAAATTGCCAAAAACATTTGTCATAGTTGAGACTACTCAAAGCAATCTTCAATAGAATTTTATACTATATACATCTATGAATATCGATAAAACATGGAAACAAGAATGAAAAAGTATTTATTCAAGAACCTATATTTTGACCTTGTTTCATTTAAATTGGCTAGAATGAACAAATCACCTTTTTTTACAATGTCTTGCTTCTAGAATGCCACTTGAGGTCTTCAAAGGGCTAATTCAAAGCTTGAGTTTTACAATCTTTCTTAACTACTAAATGCCCAAGGTCATTTCTAAAATTCTTTGAATTTGCTTTAAAACAAAAGCTAACACTAAGATAAGTTTTATTGTTTTTTATAAATTGCAACCATATAAATTGCAACTAGACATGTTCAAAATCAAATGGGAAAAGAAAACACAACAACATGATCACTTATGGATTGTCAATTTCGATCACGATGGCATCAAAATTGTGAAAGTAATTTGAAGTCTTTCAATCCTATTTTCACATGTCAAAATTGACTTTACATTAGTCACCAAAAAAATTTGAAGTTAAAGGACATAGCATGGATAATTCCAATCAATTTGTAGCTTCTCAAAATCTACTCTACAATTTTCTTAAATGAATTTTTGATGCAATTTCTACATATAAATTTACTGTATTTAAAGTTTATTTCTAAGAGACTCAAACATTAGGAAAAAAAAAAAGACTTTCAATAGACACCCTTGCACAAAACCTTTAATAGAAAAGCATAATGATTATTCAATTTCAAAATGTGATTTTAGACACAAAACTAGACTTCAAAAAAAAAATTCAAAAATATGAACTACTATGAATACTACTCTAGTAAGGTTTTATTTATTGTTTCAAAATATTGTAGACAATAGAATTTGGTGCCTTGGGCATTTATGACTTACGTGGGCATCATGTAGCTTAATAAAATAATATTCAAATGACCAACCAATTATAAGCTTCTACCCTCTTCAATGTCATAGGCAATCTCAACCTCACCTTTAGAGCCACTATCCAAATTTTTTTTTAAACTTTCCAATCCAAAGACTACAAATTATCTTTCAAAGACCATGACTTAGATTGATATATGCATCTTGTGAAGACAAAGATATTCATACAAGGAAGTTCACATGTAGTTGAATATTGGCAAAATTTTCTTGATGATTTTTTGAAAACTAAAATTGGGTATGTTGATTAAGAACTAAGCCCATTTTGCTAAGTTCATATAAGAATCGTTGAGTTTCTTAAGTGGTTTGTTCATATAAAAAAATGAGGTTCTTATATAAATAATTTGATTAATTTGTCACATGATGTCTAGGACACTACTTAGAAGACCCCATTATCTTGTAGTGGAATGCCAATTCTATTTGCCTTCCAAGGTTAATGTAATGAAAAATATTTCAAAGACATTGAATTCTCCAAATTAGTTTTTAGCCTTTCGAGGTGCTTTAAAAATGTCCTACTTCATTGGACTTACCTACTTTCAATTGGTTTAGACTTTGTACTAAGGTAGCTGCAACTAATTGTGTTTGAATTAGTAATGAGCAATTAAATTTTTTTTTGGTTGGTTCTTATTGGAAGTCAAAAGAATAACATGAAACCCTTTCTTATGAATTTTTGGGCCCCTATTTGGGACATTGTATGAATAAGCTATGAATTTCCAAAGTCAACAAAAAATAGGCCTATTCAAAAGTGACCATAGCAACTATTTCATTTTGAACACAATTTTTTTGCACATGGTGGATTATGATCACTTTTTATACACAACATGTCCATCACAAACTCTTTCATTTTATATAGTGGGATTATATCCATCTGCCTAAATCCCAAAATCGAAGATCTAAGGTACAAGTTCCATAAAGCATTTAGGCTCTAAAAGATTCCTTTAAATGCTTAGGCATTTCATATTGCACTAGTGATGAACAAATTGTCTACACTTTAAACGATTTGAATTAGATGCCAATTCCATTTGTCTTTCAATAATAATTTAATGAAAAATATTTCAAGAAGGTTAATGGCTTTCCAAATTAATATCTAATTTCAGTTCTTAACCCCAAAGTGACATTCAATTTTTGGGGTTAAAAAACATCATTGCTTTTGAAGCTTTATGGATCTAAATGTCTTCAAGCTATACAAATCTCAACCATACAATCTTGTAGTGTACATGTTGTAAATGACATGTACAAAATTGGAAGTCATTTGGCCACATGGATTGCAAGATCATAATGTTTTAGTGTTGAAAATGAATGTTGAAATTTTCCCAAAAACACGTTTAGAGGTGAAATTTGATTTCTAAACCTACTCAAATAAAAAAACTTTACACTACAAAATGATTCAAATCTAGTATTCAAACACATTGGTGAAAAAAATTTACATTCAATTGACTCATTGTATTTACAAAACAACTTTGAAATGTGAAAAATCAGCAAGAAAAATTGCTAAAAATATATTTAAAGCTGAACCTCCTTCTACAAGAATGCTTCTCAGTTAACATTAGTTCCTGAATTAACATAAAATTGTAGCCACACAAACTAGACTAGTATGCACAACTTTCCCAAAAAGAATGATTGAAAATGAACTTTATATGAAGAAGAAATAAGCTGCCAAAGTTCACTATACTCCAATCACAAGAGGATTTCTGGCCCCCAAGAAGATTGTTTCAGGAGTGTTCCCAGAAACTGTTCCCATTGCTATAGACCAGCCCCTGCTGGTCTGAATTTTTTAATTTTAATTTTTTTTAAATTTTCAAAAATTTTCAGAATTTAAAAAAAAGAAAGAAAATGATTTTTTTTTAAAATTTCAAGAATTTTTTTTGAAGTATTAAATAATTAATTAATTAGTATTTTCTAACGTGGCAGTTGCTCGACCACATTAACACTACGTTCTCAGCGTTCCCAATGTGTTCCTAGCATTTGGGAACTCGCAGTTTTGTAAACGAGCTGAAAATCCTCTAATGAATGGTTGGATTTTGAACTTCAAATTGCTCCCAAACACTCAAAACAACTTGAATTGACATGAAAACTTTACCACATTAACTATACTTCAAGGGAAGAAAAACCCAATAAGTTTTATTGAAAATTAGCAATGAATGAAGGAGATACAAGGCCCTGAAGTTGCAGCCCTAAAATGCACTTTGGTGAACTCAAATTGAAGTTGTGAACTTTGATTGGCTTCCAAAAAATCAAAACATTTTGGATTGATCTGAAAATTTTACTGCACAAACTAGAGGAAAGAACGTACCTTTTCTAACAAGTTTTATTGAATTTCAACCTTAAATGCAAAAGTTACAGCACTTTGAACTGGACTTAAAACTGTGTGAGGACATTTCCTGTCTTCTTTGTCACTTTGGGATTAAATGGGTGCTTTTGGGACCTCCTACCTTATAAGGTGGGTACACCCAAAAGCACCCTATTCCTAAAAGCACCATCTACAGTGCACATACCTTTCCGAAATCAGTCATGTTCAGAGACTGTAGATGGCGCTTTCAAAAACATACTTTGACTGTTAATAACTTTTGCATATGGTATCCAAATCCTGCGTTCTTTGGTGCGTTTGGAACATACTTTCACTTGCCAACAAGACTAAATAAAAATTTGAACTAATTAATAGCAGGAACTAGGCTCAGTATGAATAAGTGGCGCTTTTGGGTGTACCTACCTTAATCATATGCCAGTTTAGTAAGCCTGCAATTGGAATTCGTCTGTCGACGATCGTCCGACAAACTTCGTTCGTCCGATTTCTCCTTCGCCTTCCTATGCAGAATCCTTCAAGTCCACTAGCTCATCCAAGCATCTCCGTTGGTTTGTACGTCCACTGGATTCTCTTCCAGCTCTTGTTTGCAATTCTTGACATTGCAGTGCAGGTACGGAGGGGTTGCACACTCCAATGAATATTTGGAAAGAAAGTCGAGGAGCAGATCGACGTAAGGGAATTGTTGGAGATGCTGGCAAGTTGGGAGTCAGAGCAAGTTTCAAGCGATCTCGAGCCGTGCAAGTTCAAGCAATTCTGATCAGATAAGGAGTCCCGTCCCAGTGATTCCATCCGCGCTTGAGTGCGTCGCAATGTTTCAGATGGTATACAGTAGAACCTTTATCTGCTTCTCTTCCCGTTTCTACTACTCTCACATAAACTTGTAAACTCCTTGTAAACTTGTAAACTTGTAAACTTGTAAATTTCATGCGAATCCACAAATGCCGCATTGGTCTCGAAACATCAGGATCGTCTATGAATTGTTGTGTTGGTTCCCAATGTCAGGTAGGATTCCGGACGTATAAGAAATGGAGCCCTAGGATCCAGTCGATCCCATATCGTTTGATTGACCTGAAATTGCAAGGAATATGTGGCATATTTGCCACTACCTCTGATACCAGGACAGAGTAGCGCTCGTCTGTAACCCTGGCGCATGTAGCTCGTGCCCATGTATTCCCTGAGTGCGTGTTACTCTTCCCGGTGTGTATCACTCGAATGAGTGAAGAAACCCTGTGGTGTGGCCAACACCCTAGGGTGTCCCAGCGGGAGTGGGTGCTGCAGCCCTTGCTGGTGAGGCGCCGAGAGTGGGTGTCTCCCTAGCGGGTCACCTGCAACGGACTGGGCCCTGCAGCGCAATATAGGCAGCCTACTCTGAACCTCCATTCCTTTTGTTGCTGTGTTTGGGACGGTTGACGTTGACCTAGCTTACGGTTGCAATCGTTTCTATTACGAAGCAGATGTTAGAGTTGCGGTCGTGGTTGTGAATAATAAGGAAGGAAGAATTATATTCTACTTGCTGGGAGTCTCAAGTCCAGTTCAAGAATTCTTGAATTTTTAGGCTTAGCTTCTAGTCGCTATCTTTCCTGTTATGAAGCAGATGTGATGATTGTGCGATTGTGGGAGTGTATGATCGGCTTCGTAAAATGATATTCTACTTGTTGGGAGTCTCAACGTATCTTTTTGATAGCATCTGGGACGAGCAGAGTGACAGGGTGTGAGCAATGCCATTTATGGAATGGCCGAGTAGGTCTCATTTCTCAACTCTGTCTGATTTCAGTGAGATCTAACATTTCGAGTAGCTTGTGTTGCATACTATAGGGAGTTAAAATAATAGTTTACCTTTGGGGAGTCTCAACATGTGTCAATATTTTTTGAAGCATCTGGGACGACCAGAAAGAGAGGATGTTGAACAGTGGCAATTATGGAATGTCCAGGTAGTTCTCAACTTTGTTTGGGTTCAAACAAGAATTACAGTATTACAATAGTTGCCAGAAATATTCAACATGATGAATTCTTTGTCATTTCACCTAATTTTTGATAGTCTGAACAATGTCGATCTGGAATCTGAAACTGGGAAAAAGTGCCACACATTTCCTTCCTTGGGGGCTCTATTGTTTAGCGTTACACACATGTTCCACCACGTGGAAGTCAAGCATTTGTAGGGGCCATTCATCCCTCTCCCAATCGTGACTGGAATGGCTCGAAGCTCGCGTGATTTTTGTAAGCTAGAATTTTTGTAAGCATTTTGGTTCTTGGCTGTTGCTTTTGCTTTGACGATTTATTGAGGAAGATGTTTGCTTGTATCACTGAGGTTGTGACTGAGTGCTGTGGTTGGTGATTGTTACTGTCGAATTGTGTTTGATTTCTGAAACCTCCTTCAATCACTAAACGTACCAGTGACTGAGCTCCAAATCCTAACCCTCGCAAACGCACTTGAAATGCAGTGGATACAGAAGTCCAGAGACTTTGGTCTCCCGTTTGAAACAGGACGTGGTTTTATCTGTGCTGTGACTTGCAGGGATCTAAATTGAATGAAGCTGTGAAGAATAGTTGTGTTTGCATTTCTTTATTTACTTCATGTTCATGTCACGAGCTGGTTACATTCCAAGCTGATTGATGAAGAAGGCAGAATGGATACGAATTTACTGTCAAGACTTGAACCTCACAACTGCAAGAGACGAGTTTCTACTGAGGTCTACTGTGATGCAAATGTGTATGTTGCAGGAAAGCGCACCTGACCTTTTTTTACGTCACAGTCTAGCTAGTTGCATTTATACGTTGAGACAATGTATTCTCACTTGTCAACATGGGCATTAAATGAGTGCTAGGGATTGCAAGGGTGAAGGTAATCCTGTAGAAATCAATCCTTTTGGAACTCCTTACAATCACATTTAGAAACAACGCCTTGTGACATGACAAAGTGTGGTTATTAAAGTAGAGTGTGTTTGAAGTGGTCAGTCAGTTTTTAAGGGTCTGGTGACGGAACACAGAACGCAATGCAGAAAACTAGATGGCGCCTTTCTTTTTTGAATGTAAACGAAGAGATTTCATTGTAAAAACAGATACTCCAGCTCACAATAGGCTTAGCTTTGCGAGAGGACAGACAAAAACGAGGAGCTTCAGAATTATGTACAAAGTATAATTATCTAAACTGCATTTCTGCTTCAGAACTGTCAATCTGCTCGACATGTTCTGAAGCTGATGAAGCTCCCTCCAATGATTCTAAAATCCGCACAGCTTCCGCCATGGTGGGTCGACTGGAAGGCTCCTGATACACGAACAAACACTTCGTCAGAATTATACAAAATGTCGCCTGCAAATCTCTTGCATTCCTATAAGGAAACTGCTTGTCTAGTTTGAGATTCAATCCACCGAACCAAATAAGAACTCAAGTGGGATTGAAGCTGTTGAATCGGCCTACACGAGGTGGAATTTAGTCTACGAGACTCGAAGGCAAAGTTTGACATCACTTTCACGAACGGTTGGCATTCATGCACTAGAGAAATTTCCCAATTCCTTGCAACGGCAAAATTTAAGAGATGGGCACTGTCCTAGACGCCTGTCTGGAACCTCAGATTTTTACGGGTTCAATTTATAGAGAACTATGCATCTGACTCTCTAATTTGGTGCTTTGAAAAACATGCCGCTTAAACGAATCTAAGGAAGAATCTGATCACTCTGCAAACCGGTGCTTTAAAAACGAAAAGGCTTAAGCAAAAGTGTCACGAACCTGAGAAGTGCACCTTAAGGCCAGCTTAATGACGCTTCCAACCTGATGACCATTATAAACGAAAAGTCGGGGGTCGATGCATTCCCAAATTCTTTGCTGTTCCAACTTCCTCTTCACATAGTCTCCTAGCAGAACTGTGGCTCCATGAACTTCTGCATTAGGTAATTGACCAGTTACAAGCTCCAGTAGCACGACTCCGAAGCTGTAAACGTCACACTTCTCAGAAACACGTAGGCTTCCACAAGCGAGTTCGGGAGCCACGTAAGCCAGCGTTTCGTAGTATATTCGGCTCGAGATGTATTTGTTGTGGATAGGTAGGAACTTTCTAAGCCCATAATCACTAATCTTTGCCTCGAAGCTATCGTCCAAAATAACGTTTGCCGAGGTAAGGTTGAAATGCATTAAAGGCGGGCTGCATCAGGAACAAAGGACATTTAAGATCATGATCGCCATCAGTGAAAGGACTATCATCAGTCAAAAAGACACAAATTTAAGCTTTCCACCTAGTTGCAATTAATGCAGATTCAATTAGTTATATTACAAATAATTTTTTCTTAAAAAAACACTAATAACGAGTGAATTAATTATCATAATTCCAGCCATTCTTTTTTGCATGTGACTAGTACCAGTGTTTGCTGTGAAGATGATCGAGCCCTCGTGCAATGCCAAGTCCAATATTGAATCTTTGAGTCCAAGTCATGACCGTGGCTGTAGGATTTCGATAGTGCAAATGGAAGGAGAGGGTTCCATTCGGAATGAATTCTGACAAGATTAACTTCAATGTAGTTGACAAGTAATAGCCATGAAGCTCCACCAGGTTTGGATGTCGTAGATTTTCCATACTACGCATGTCAGCCTCAAACTCCTCAGAGTCACTCATCCGTTTCAACGAGTTCAACTTCTTCACTGCAACGGTAATACCATCACTTCTAGTTGCTTTATAAACAGTGCCAATGGATCCGCGCCCAATGATCCTTTTGTCATCAAGAAGAGTGCCAATTCCCTTCCTGACGCAATCCGAGTACGTCGAGGAATGAACGCTGTTAAATATAATTAGATTCCCAGCACCTGGAATTTGGCTGCTCAAGTCGTCCATGAGCTTCTCCTCATGGATCCCGAGGTCTAGTCTCTTCTTGTTTCTCCAAATCAACACGCTAAGAAGTGAAACAACCAATACAACCAGAGCAATCGTCGCTGTACACGCGATGGCAAAAATTGCTGTCCTGGTAAGATAAGGTCGTCGCTTGAATTTCAAGTCAACGTTGGGCGTTGTAAGTGGAGATCTGGTTGGGGGTGGAGATGGTGAACTCGCTGGTAACCCAACTTCTTTACACGGCGTGGTCGAAGGCGCACCACATAGATCCGAGTTCCCAAGGAAAGACCCGATTCCAAAATCTGCCAAAGAATTTTCTCTTGGTATTCGACCCGACAGGTGGTTGTGTGAGACGTTGAAGATGGTCAATAAAGCCAAATTCCCCAAAGCAGATGGGATATCACCAGTCAACGTATTATTTTCCAAGTCGAGTTCCCTGAGATCTAAGAGCTTGCCAAGATCGGCTGGTATGCTACCGTTCAATATATTGCGGGACAGATCCCTGCACATACAGAACACATCCAGAATGTTATTGATGCTCCTTTTATCCGTGGAGGAATGACCAAGTTCTGAAGTTAGCAATGCACATCGCGCAGTCAAATTTCCAAGCTGTTTTTAGGTACTAATTATGAATGAGAAACTGGACTACTCGGGTATGTTGCAGACTGACCTCAGATTGGTCTGCCGTGCTCACTGAAGTTTCTAAAATAGATGGAGAGCGGTGAAGTGAAAACTTACAATTTCTGCAACGCTGTGCAGCTCTCTAGTGCAGAAGGGATGCCACCATCAAGGTTCATATTTGAGAGATCAAGTATCTGCAATGCCTTGAGGTTTCCAATCTCTGGAGGTATTTTGCCATGAATTCCGTTGTTTCTCAACACCAGGGCACTCATGGCAGTCATTCCGCCGATGTTAGCTGGAATTTCACCGACTAACTGGTTGCCGCTTGCATCCAAGGAGGTCAGCCCGGCCAGTAAACCAATATCGGGAGATAGGGTCCCATTGAGCCGGTTGTGTGCTATATTTAGGAACACGAGTTGAGTACAATTACCCAATGCATGAGGTATATTTCCTTCAAACATATTCTGTGCTAAGTTCAAACCCTGAAGTGACCCGCAGCCACTGCCATTGAGCGGAATCCTTCCTGAGAAAGTGTTGTAAGACAGATCGAGCTGCTGTAGGCTGGGCAGCGAGACAATTTTTTCAGGAACCTCCCCTGAGAGGAGGTTGTTATTCAATGACAGTTGTTTTAAACTATCCAGTTGTTTCAGTTCCTCAGGCAACCGCCCACTAAGCATATTGTTACCCATATTGAGATAGTTTAATGATGTAAGGTTTCCGAGGGCCGCTGGTATTTGTCCTGAGAGCCTGTTCCTTTGAAGATCTATGTAATCCAGATCCTTCAGCTGGCTCAAGTCAACTTCGAGATTGCCTCGTAATGAATTCGCCGAAAAATCGAATCCGGTGAGCTTCGTACATTGGTAGAGACTGCTAGGGAGGGAACCCTCGAGCCTGTTTTGTGCGAACGATATATACCACAGGTGACGGCAGGTTCGGAAAATCGTCTCAGGAATTAGACCCGAAAGGTCATTATATGACAGGTCGAGTATCTTTAAATTAGAAAGATGACCGAGCTCCCCCGGTATACTCCCCGAAAGACTGTTGTGGTCGAAATTCAGCTTCTCAAGGCCCCCTGTTTCAGTCTTTCAGATTGTCAAACCCGTGGTAACAATTTTACTCTCATTTGTCATTGATAGTATTTGGGACGGACGGACGGACTAAAGTAATAAATTTCACCTTGCATCACCTAATCCTGAGTAACAGCTCAACCCGATATGGAACGTAAGTATTATATACGGCAGACATTGGGTAAATAATGCATGACATTCATCTGACTTGTGGAAGATATACAATATAAATAACACACAAGGTTGCACATTGTACAAGGCATAAGAATAAGAAGCTCTGTATCGAGCACTTCATCCTGCATGGCTTACCAATCTCTGATAGCTGCGGTGGTATTGAACCAGAAAAATTATTCCCAGACAAACTCAGAATTCTCAGTTTCTGCAACCTGCGTAATTCTGGGGAGATTGTTCCAGACAACCCGCTGCGGTGAAGGTTGATGCCGCTGACATGAAAGTTCTTATCACAGCTTATACCGTGCCACTCACAAGGATATGGATCTTCAGCTTGCCAAGCACTCAAAACCCCGCGCGGGTCTGATATTACTGAGCTTTTGAAGTCCAAAAGAGCCCACCCCTCGTCGGTGACAATTGCTCCAACCCCATTGAAATTCGCAAGCAAACAAACCAGAGCTACTAGAACAGCTGTTCGCTGGATACGAAAGCGACTTTCCCATTTGTACACCAGTGCAGTTATTGTCATGACTGCCCGGCTTTAGTGCTAATGCAGAAGTACACATGAGACACACACTCATGCAAGAAACTATTTCTGAGCTCCATCACGCTGATGAGAATCCACCTATGTGCAGGGGCAAGTTAACCTTGACCAGTGCCATGGTACAACCTCGTAAACTCCGGATATGCCAATTCCTGCACCAATATCACTTGTTATCACCACTGCTATTTGCTCGAGAAATTGATATGCCATCCTCATCATCGAAACCTTCTCTTCTATTCCTCGCTCTTATCTTATGCGCATGATTTATCCTTCATCATCAGGGTCAAGATCATTATCAGATAATCTGCCAAATTTCTCACAGGTTCTTATTTTTCTGTTAACAACTGAAGGGTGTAGTGATTCTTTGGAGACCTCCTCCACAGATGAAAAACCTAAGCAAGTTTTTGGTGTCTTCTACAAGCACAGCATAAATTACTCCATCGTATCTCTCCAAACACATTGCTCCATATTCATAACCCTAGAAATATGTAACTGACTTTCGAAGCTGCCTAAGTGGTACATACTATGTAACTAACATCCACTTATTCAACCACCAAGAAAGCTCGGAAAAGAGAATCGAACAACAAAATCGTGGTAATAAAGTACATAGTCACAGTTTTCAATCCACGAGTCCAGATAGTACGGGGAGCATGGGGAGAAACACGAAGGAAGCGACCGCGGTGATCGCTATCAGGACAGCTATCATAGAAATAAGTCACCGTGCCTCCAGAGTGGCCGACGCTCTACGAAAGAACTTTAGGTTAAGAGTTTAAACGGTGTTTCTCAGTGGCCGAGAAGATGTTTACCATATTTGAGGTAAGGACCAAGTATCAACACGAGACCGACTACAACGCAGAGGACGACTAAAAAGGTAATAACACACATGAACGAGGGTATTATCGACATAGTTAACCACTTCTAAACTCTTCTGCAACATACAAGCAACTACAAATTCATACCTAACAGCGTATGATAGAGCTAGCTAGACGACTATTCCTCCATTAATTTCTTTCTATTGCTGAACATAACAATTAACTACCTTACACGGGCGTTAATTCTCATGCGACTCGTACAACCAAGGCTGCAAGCTGCTCTTGGCGCTCGGTCAATACACCCTGGATTATTCCTCTATTCGTTTTATTGCTGAAAAATATATAGAATGTATGAAAAACATATAAAATTTAATCCTGTACAAATTTCATAGAAAATCGGAAAAGCATCTTAAACCCTAAAGCATTCACAGAGAATAGCGAAAAAACATTAACCAAATCAAAATTTCACAGGGAATAGCAAGAATTCATTGAAAACTACATCAATTCAAAACAGCAGCAAAGAAGGAATCCGTTAATTACAGCGGCAAATCTGAAACCGAAAAAGCTCTTCGCGGCCTTCACAATAACCCTGAGAAAAAGCCGACAAGCTAAGAATGAACGAAGAAACACCGAGGGAATCGAACTACACAGATTACGCCTCACCGAGTCCGGGACGGCGAGCTGAGAAACAGGCAGCGACGCGTGACGACGACGAAAGAATACCGGTCAAGCGAAACTGAAGCTGCAAACTGCCAGTACATACAGTGGCACTCTCAGTCGGCGAAAAACCCGCCAAACTTCTAGTCAGCCACAATACGAAATAGGATCCACACATTAAATTAGGTTGTTTGTTTTGTGTTTTGTGATTTGTTTATTTTGTTTGTTTGTTATGGTGAGATCTCCAAAACACTACTTTATGTCTCCAATTGCATTTTGGATACTATCAATAAGTCTTGTAACAACAAAAGGTGCATGGGTTTTGTTGTGTAATATTCAGCCCTTTCTACTTTTTTTTACTTTTTGAGGAAGTGCCAAGATGACAATCACTTCAAATTTGGCAAAGCATTGTATTTCTACATTCATTTGTCTTTTGGGCTTAAAAACACTTTTTAATCATATTCATACACTTTTTCATCCAAATTTGGCAACTTCATCCATATTTAAAAGAAACTGAAAACTCTTTGGCAAAAAAAGATTACTTTTATCTAGCAAAAAAAAGACATTTATTTTGAAATGGTGCAACTTGGCCCCATGGTGTTGGAAAAAAAGGGCTACTGATATTAAGACTTATGGTGTGAAAGTTATTGAATTTTGGATTTTTATTTTGAATTAAAAACAAGATGTGTAGGCCCTCAAGAATCTCCTTTAAGAATGATAATGTTATGTATTATATGTCTACATCAAAGAAATTGATCTCGCAACATGTAGATGATAATTATTCTTAGGAATTGAATTAGTATTATTTTCAAAGCTCTACGTATTACTAACATATATCTATCCTAATCATGTGCATTAAGAGGGGATTTAAATGGGGGATATCAAATACTTGAAATACTTATGGTATAAATATTCAAAAATATTCAAGATATATTTTAATTAGATCTCAAATTATTCCTTTCTTGAGTTTAAGGCACCCTACATCATATGTAGTATTTTATAATTTAGAAGAAATGTTACTTTTTATAAATAAAATGAATACGATATTTTAAATCATATGGTTTTCTAACTCAACCCAACTATCTCTTCCAAGTTATAAAGGAAGTTGATAAGGATTTTATTAAGGAAGGTGAGGTGCTTGCAATTGAAATAAGGGCATGTTGATGACAAAGTCATTTCCAATTTACTTATTGGATTAGTTCAAATTCATCCAACCAAAGAGCTTTAACCCCTCATTGCCTAAGGGGACCAAAAGCATCTTTAGATAATTTGGAAGTCTAATTTGAAGTATTGTAACTTTTGCATTTGATGTTCAAATTCAATAAAATCTTTTTGGAAAATTTGTATACTCTCTTCTAGTTTGGGTAGTAAAATTTTCAAATCAATCCAACATGTAAAAAAGTGCATAAGAGGTTTTTCAGCTTGTGTAGAAGACTGCGAGTTCCCGGACTGTGGGAACTTGTTGAAAGCTGCCTTTAGAGGCGATCTGATGTGACCAAGAGACTGCCCATTAGAAAGAAATTCAGGGCAACAAAAGGCCGTTAAGAACAATTTTTTGGAGAAGGGTAGCATGCCAAGAATACTCAAGAGCTCAGATTTTCCCCTATACCTGCGCACCAGATGAACGACTGGGATTTGAGTGTCCTTTCTCGCAAACGAATCATTGATAGTTTCTCCCGCCTAACTCATCCTCGCTGTCTGTACACGCAGCCCCCCTTTGCCATCTTGGCAGTCCTATTGGCATTTGCGTCACTTTCCTTCGCGCCAATTACTGTAAGGCTGGCATTCTTGTTGCGCCAAATTTTGAGCTTCTCTCTCTTTCTGAGGAGAGCTTTCGGAAGAGAACCAAATTCTGAGGAGCCAAATTCTCTTCGATCGCACAATACTTTTGGAAGTGATTTTTTGGGTTTATTCAATTTCTTTGCACTTTTCAGTACTAGTTACATTCCTTTTTTTGAATTTCAGATTTTTAAATTTTCAACGAGATGCTATAGCGAGATGTTACAGGGAGATGTTGCGAGATGTTTGTGATCACTTTGAATGCATAATCATCTGATCTTTAAGGGGTTAATCGTAGTAGTATAATCCTTTGAATTAGATTTTGGACTTACTGTTTCCTTATATAATGGAAGGAAGACTTACATGTGAAACGCCTTACAAGGTACAAGTAACATTAGATCCCAAGTATAGATCAGTCATTGTTAGAGGTCGTCCGATCCACGAGCAACCTGCGAAATCAACATTTCCTGAGAAGCGTAAGGCTGGCAACAGTAACTTAGATCTGTGGCTCGATGGGCACATTTATCCGATGGATCCTTTGACAAACAAGCGGCCTTGTTTTCATGACGTCAAAAGTTTGTTGGAGTACGTGGGGGATGGAGAGAAAGGCATGTTGGGCTACATGACCCGCTGTAGTCACCCCTTTTCTTTTGCAATTTTACCAATTGTCCTTTTCTGTAGAAAAACTACTAGTAAACATATAGTTTTGCCTAGTTGAAGTGATAGGATAGACTAATAGTTGCAGTTTTGTGGAAATTCAGTAAAGTCACCTTAACTAGTAGTTACAGCTTTTACAAATTGTCAGTACCGTTTGAAAGCTGATCGGCCGACAGTTCGGACGGTTCCAGCGTCTTCCATATAGTCAGACAATTCGTTTTCTTCCGCCCCCACTCTCTCGGTTTTCTCGGTCTTCGTTTCGGTTTTAGTCGAATTGTTTTTGTGTAATGATGAACTCCTTCAATATTTTAATATAAATATATTTTACAAGTTGTGTTTGTGTTGTCCAGTGATTGGACTTGTTGTTATTTGAGGTGGAGGCTTAATTCTAATTGTTTCTTGTGTATCCAGTGATTGGATTTTGAAGGAGATTTTGTGTGTGGTTGTGAAGGCTTGAATAACAAATTGTGTTATTGTGTTTGATTATTTAACAAGTTGTGATTTACTTGTGTATGTTGAATGAGTGTTTGATTCTGAATGTTGTGATTGAACGAATTGTCTGTGGTTTGGATATTATACCAACCAGTTGTCTTTGTGGATGTGTGTGAGTGGAACAAGTTGTTCAAATTGTTTATTGTGTGAAGTGAGATCCAGTGATTGGATTTGGGGAGTGATTCAGTGTGTTTAAGTGAAACAAATTGTATCTGTGTTATGTCTAATCGATTGCATTGTTATTAATCTGCGATTCATAACAAATTGTTTAAGTAATTAATTCTTTGAGAGTCTTAATTGTTTGGAGAATACTTGGTCGCTGGATCCGAGGATTGGAGTCAATTTGCACGACTGTGGAATTATTCTGGACTAAAGATGGATGTGTTGGAGATCAACAATTTGTCAGAACGAATGGAGCAAGGCTGGGCTAAACAAGGACCAGATGGATCGAGTGAAGACTAAACAATTGGTTGAGCCTCTATGGGAGAGAAGCTGTGAATACTCTGGTAAGATAATCCCTTCCTTTTAAAATTAAACTAATCGTATGGGGATTATGGACCAAGCTCTAAATTTTGCACCTGGATATTCAAACTAATAAGAAATCTTCTGTTCTCAAATAGTTAAAATAAAATGCTATGATCGTTTAAGTGGTAACTATATTTGAACATCCAGTTGTTTTATTAAAGGAAATGATTTGAGTAATTTGAATTATGAATTGAAAACATTTTATACTGAGTCATTATCGGTTTGGAATCGTGATTAACTCCAATTCGGGTGAAGTTATTTAACAAATTGTTTAATTGAATGGAAATGCTTTGAATATGGATATAGTGCGAACCAGAGTCAGTATTGATTTATTGTATTGATTTGAAACTATTTGTGCTGATTAATCATAATTGTTAGGCCAAATTAAAATTGCACCATACAACGGTTATGCTACTAATTGTTTTTACAAGCATAACTAATTGTTTTGGTTTAGGAGATATTGATAAAATTTAATTATCAAAACAAATTGTGTAGCGATCTGTTAATCTCATACTAATTGTAATAGTTACTGTTCAGTACTATGTTAAACCATTTGGATGGCGATATGTTGATGTCAATTGGTTACTTGTATGTCGCCAACTAATTGTTTTGGTTTCTGAATTGTGCACGAGCCTGTTTGGAGTAATCTGCATCAACAACTGGTTGGAATTTAATTACTTTGTTTCGTTGGGTTGATTCTTGGTTTTATCTTGTAAATTACAAGTAGTCAGTGTATGGAAATTGTTAGTAAATTATATGCTTTCCACTGGAATTGATTACAGACCAATTGTCATAGTGGTTTTGAAATTAGTTGTATACCTTGTAAGGCATTGTGAAACAATTGATTAGTTATGGAGCTCGTATTCTACAGCCATAAACGAATTGTAAAACGAATGGTTCAATCATTCAAGTTCATATTAACCATTTGTTTTGGAATTTGTAACTTCGGATTTGTCACTACTTATTAGTGGTTCAATTAGTTGTTGATAGACATTATCTTTGTAAAACAATTAGTTAGCACTGACTGGCTCACCTTTCTAAGAGTAACCTGGGATTTTGGACCAATTGTAGGAAACTATCTTTGTGGTTGATTATTCAGGTTGCTTTACTGAATAATAGTTTATAATTTAATATTTGATAAATCATTTGTTGATAGGAAATTTGTAAGGAACTATTTATTGGCTAAAATGGTATGAACAAGTAGTAAAATGAAGTTGTTGGATTAGGATTGTTAGAATTGGTTGTTGGAATAATAAGAGATTTGGTTTCGATACAAAGATTTAGTTTAGGACAAGTTGTCATTTTTCCTTGGGTGTTTGGTATTTGGTCTTATCAAGGCTTAATTCCAACCACTTGTTTGAGATTTGGAATTAGTCAATTAGTAAACTAAGTATAGGATGCTTTAACCAATGGTTTTGAAGTTGTGCAGATGAAATAAGGAGCTTGCATTACACACACACTCATGCCCTGCATTTAGATAGTGACAAATTGTTTTTAGATAGGATAGGGACTATTTCCTTGAGCATCCTAAATTAGTAATTTGGATAGCTAAGTAGTGACAGCGACAATTTGTTGGGTAAAGACAATTACCAGTAATTAATGAACCATATGTTACTCAACTATTGTTATATATATTATTATATTTCAATTGCATTTAAGTCTAGATCATGCATGACAAATTGTGGGTCTACACGACTATTTGTTTATTAGGAATTGAGCCACACACTAGTCCAGGACTGTGACTGCATTCATGCATCCATAGCATTATTAAGGACTGGCCAACAAATTTGTGTACTTGGGAATAAGAGTGGATACGAATTGTTAGAAATTGAAGTGTTATTATTATATATTTCCTATTCCATTTCTGAATACAAGTGACTTTAGCCACAATATGTTAGACTATTTGATCATTCCCCTAGATTTGAACCCCTATACTATAGTCCTGGGTTTTGTGGGAATTAGACAAAACTTAGACTACACCCGCTTACAAAATTCAGATGGTGATCTTCTTAGTAAGTTCATAATTGATCAAAATAGAAGTGAAAGTCAGATTGTGTCATTGAAGGAAGCTTTACAGTTGTGTCACCAACGAGAGGAACAGTGCATGAGTAGACAAGTGGCGGAGAGAAAAAGCTCCCTCGCTGAAATTCAAGAGTGTAAGAAACGGCATGCTGATGTGCAAAGTAGTTCTGAAAAGGTGATCACATCATTGAGAAGTGAATTGGTAGAGGTGACGACAGATTTGCAAGAAAGTATACTAGCTGAAGTTGAGCATGAGAAAGAAATTGAGGACTTACAGAGAGACCATATCAGGTACACACAAAATTTGGAGCAAAGTAGTCATGCTGAATTAGAGAGAGTGAAGCTAGAATTAGCAACTATTGCTAAGAATCTCTCCGTATTAGAGAGAAAATGGAAGCAACTTCAAATCACCCTCTACGGATACACGAAACAACAAAGAGCTCGGAGATATATACACAACTTATCTCAATCTGGAGGTCATGCAAAAGCACAAAGGAGATTAGCACGCTCAATTGTAGCCCCTGCTACCATTAGACACATTCAAAGAGGCAATGCTGTAAATCACACGAAGCAAAGGCTGTGCGGTTCTAAAGAAACGCAGATGGAGTCAGGCAAAGTCTTTGCATCGATACTGTCAAAGACGGAGGTGTCAACGATGTTACACATGCCAGTTATGCAGTCCGTGGGAACTGACATCACCAATCATTATTTAGATAAAATAGGAGCAAAGATAGGAGGGAATGAAATTCTGGAAATAGAAGACCGCAATGGTATTACAAACGAAGCTTACAGTAACATTTACAAGAAGTTCAAAGGAGGGGCCAAAGCTGCTGGCAAGGGACTCCGTATAGGTTTTCTACCGAAGCCATATCACGTGTCGTTACTGCGGAAAGAAATGAACAACAAGTTACGTGATTTCGTCGGTGATTACTACTCCAACCACAATACTCTACAGATTTTGCCTGGCCCAAAGTCGAAAAGAAAAGAACCGATACAAATCGAGTTGAATGAGAACAATTCATTGTTTGTTGATGTTGAAACAGTTGGCGCGGCTCAAGCGACCTGCGGATCAGATCAACCGGCTGAGATCAACCGACTGCCCCTAGGCTCCAGTACCAGGCAGGCCCAAGACAGGAGGACGAGAGATGCGCGGTACTCAACGCGTCTGCGCGTGGGGAATAGGGCAGGGCAACAGGCGAGCCGATCATCCTGCCGTGCTACCGGGATTGCGAGCATTCCGAGGCCCCAGCCCCATTTTAGCCTCCTTCGGTTTAAAAGCCAGCCCAGCTCCGTGTCCCCGGCGTCCGTAGTTCTGCAGCCTCCCACCAAGCGAGCGAGCGCAGAGGCGAATCCTCAATAACAACAACAAAGCATCTGGAAACTGTGGAAATACTCTGATTGATCGACAGTGAGGGACCAAACACAATAGTCTAGATGCATGATTCCAGTAAGATGAAACGTCAAAGGGTCAACAGGCTAGCTAGAGTATATTACTGTTGTTTCCCAGCTAGAGTATATTACTGTTGATTCAAGTTCAGTAAACAAATTGTACCTTTATGGTTGAGTGCCCTTCTTGTACGATGCTCATGCTGAAGTCTGCAACTGCAGAGGAACACAATGCCATTTCGATTTCTGATCTTACAGAAGTTAGTGGCCAGTTATGCCCTACTTCAATTTCTTGACGCCAAGCACCCAACACACATTGAATTGTGACAATCCTAACGACTTCATGTTGATCTATTTGCTCCCATAGCCCACCATGTTTCAATCTGAACCTGTAGAATTGGAAATTGGTGTACAACATCGACCTTCCTATGTGATACTTGAAGAATATAGAGTGGAGGTCAATGACACATTTAATTTCATCTGCTCCCAAAATTATTACCTCATTCCATCCTTTGTCCATCAATGAGGCGAACAGCTCATTTGATATGTGCTTGAAGACGAACATTGTAGGTGTTCTATGCACATTCTTAGCTACGGCAAATAGGTCCTCCATTACACCAATCGGCATGAACCAACTAATTCGAGTTATTTTGCTACTTGTACTTGGCTTACATGCATGCAGGAAATCTTCTTTCATTTGTGCTCTGAATGCTTCAGTGGTTGCCATGTCAGGTAATGGCCAGGCAGGGTCATCGAAACTAGGCAAAGGAAGATAGTTTGTGTAACCATAGTCGCCATCAGGATCTGGGAAATATTCGGCATTGTAAAAAAAAATAGAATCTTGAAGCAACTGTCTGTGATTTCGGGATCCTCTAGTTAACTCCCCAATTTCAGCATGAATGACACAAAACACTTGCAAAATGCTCTTAGGGTCAATCCAATCTCTGTAACGAGATGGATACAGATTTGGAAAATCCAGCAAGTAGGAATTCAAACAACAACACCTACTTAACCAAATGAAGGAGAAACCAAAGTGAAGAGTAAAAGCAAATGAGCAAACATATGAGCAGCAAAGGTGTCACTTTTGAACTTCAAAAACTTACAATTGCAAGCGCTAGAAAGCACATCAGGGCATGCAGGGTGCATTGACAATTCTCGTTTCATGTATGCATATTGGACTTCAATCTCAGTGACCATTGAATCAATCACTTTAAATTTTGTAACTCGAGCCTTGTATGCGCCATCAATTGAACACCCTCTCCACTCATCCGATTGCAAAGCAACCCAACTATTCACCTCAATTTTAAGGGGTATATAATCACGATTATCATCTTTACTATTATACAAGACTACACTCTGGACGTGTGCTCGAGGCCTCATGATAAAAAAAAGTCCCACAAATCAAAGCTTCATAAGCTTCAAAGTTTCACAAGCAAGAGGAATTCATAATCTAAAATGCTACCGAACCAGACAAAAACGCGGCAGCACCTAACAGTGACCTTCCCGCCAAATCCCTCCCGCTCTTGGTGAACCAGCACAGCAGAACTTCTCGCCCCGGCATTCGTCCGGCACACTCCATCAATGAATAGCAACTAGCCAACTGGAAACAGCATCCCAAACGGTCAGAATGCGACCACATCAGCCGGACTAATGATGGTTTCTGGTAGGCTCGTCTCGTATTTTACTGAGTACCAAGACCCCTACAAACTCACGGCCCTGCATAGCCCTGAGTATTTTTCTAATGACATCAGATATTAATATTTAATTAATTTTTTAATAATTTTTTTAAATTTTTTCTTAAAACTTTAAATTTTAAATTTTTATTTTTATTTTTATTATTATTTAATTTGACGGGTTCACTGACTGGGGAACAAGTCTAAAAATATGGCTAATTTCTTGGTATTTACAGGTTCAATTTGAATCTATAAAACTACATTTTAATGGTTTCAACTTCAAGGGCTTGTATCTCCTTCTACCAATATTTGTTTTCAATAAAAATCTATTGATTTATGTTCTCTTTGAAGTCTAATTATTGTATTATAATTTTCATACCAATCTTGAGTGTTTTAAATGTTTAGAATACTACAAGAAAAAACAATCTTCAAACCAATATGGAAATGAAGTGATATATATGGATTAGGATAGTTCATTAGGACATTTTGATTTCAACATTAATCAATAATTTTATATTGAATCTATTCCTTAATTTGGTTAGAATTTTATTTCTTGAAAATTTGTCATGTAGGCAAAATTTGCCATCGAGGCAATGCTGCTACATCAACACATAATTATGCCACATAGATGGGATTGCCATGTCAACACATACCTTACCTTTAGGGCACAATCAGCACATAAATGCCAAATAGTTAATTAAAATTCTCAAAGTAGATTTTCTACTTTAATACTACGTATTAATTTTTAAAAATTCAATAGTTTATTCAATGTTCAAAGAGTATATTTTTTCCATTCCTTTGAATTCCATAGATTTAGAAATTGAACGTTGGATACCACTTATCTTAAAGTATTGTATATAGGAGAGACAAGCTTTTAATATAAGTGAAGTAGAAGGAGCTAAGACCACCCATGTGGAATATGTGTAAATTATTATTAGTAGGAGCTCAACCATTTATAGCTAAGACAAAACTAGGACTCGTGCTAGAAGTAGAATTTTTTTATCTCATTTAGGTAGACTAAAATTTCTTTTAAAAAAAAATTTGTACTAAGAAAATCTGGGAAATCAAATCAAGTTTCATCTACACAAAATTGTTTGAGATTTCAAGCCTCTAATCTAAAGATATGAACAAATTTCAAAATGGATTAGAAAAGACATTCTTTTTGACAACTCTAAAAATTTCCATTGTCAAATTTGTCAATAATTTTTTATTCAAGGCTTGAAATGTCAAACAGATTTTTGGAAACAAAACTTGATTTGATTTTCCATCTTTTTTCATTCAAAGCTTTTTGAAAAAAAATTATGTTACAATGCTTGAATGAAGTCTAAAATTCTACTTAAATTATGTGTGATAGATTGCCAAATCAACTAGGCAAATTCTAGTTTTGGTCAAAATCAACTCATTTCTATTGATTATTGTTTTTGTCAAGAAATGTTGTGGCCAAATCAACCATCAGGGGAGATTTGAGGGCATTAGAAGATTATAAATTATCTTGAATTCTTGGATTGTGGAAACATGCTACATCAACAATCTAATGTAGTCAAGACAGTGCTACATTAGAAAATAGTGATTTAAAATTTTTTAAAATTATTTAAAAATTATTTTTGAAATATATTATTTTTGAAAAAGGATAATTTCTTAAATCAAATTTAGGTTTCTTAATACTTTTTAGAATTAAAAAAACAAAAGATTCCAAAATTCCAAAATTCAGCCATTATCGGTTGATTTATTGTTTTAGGACAACATAAGGAATAAGTAGGGGAACAACCCTAATATGGCCTTCCCCTGCCTTCAAATCTCCACTAATGATACAAAATTCTATTTTTTTTCAATCAACACAAATTAGTTGATCTTTGTCTTGATTAAGGCTCCTATTTCTTCTAGTGGGAGCAATTCAAAGTTCAAATTCTAGACATTTTTGGATTAAGGTGAACTTTGGTAGCCAATTTCTTCTTCATACAATATTTGCTTGCAATGAAAAAATTAGAATAGATACACATACTAATTTAGTTTGTATGGTAAGAATTTTATATCAATCCAAGAAGTTATGAATGATTGAGAAGCATTTTATTGGAAGGAGGATCAACTTTAGATGTATTTTATTCAACTTTTCTTGCTATTCTTTTACATTTCAAAGCCATTTTGTAGATAGAATGAGTCAACTGCATAATATTTTCTTTCACTTATGTGTTTGTATGAATGCATGCTAATTTTTAAGCACTTTACAATTTAAACTTTTTCATTTGAGTAGGTTTAAGACTCAAATTTTGCCTTCAAATGTCTTTCTAAGAAAATTTCAGCATCCTTTCTCCACCAAAACATTATAATCTTGCAATCTATATAGCCAAATGACTTTAAATTTCATTTATATCAACTAGAATACATACACTACAAGATTATATATGTCATGGATGCAAAAGATGATGGAATCTTCTAAATAATGTAAAAGTTACACTTCTAGTCATTTCAAAGTGTAACTTCTAGAAACTTTGGAACTTCAAGCTTATATATATATATATATATTCTATTTATAAAGCTTTGAATATATATAGAAGTCAAGACTAAAAGGTTCCTTAGTCTTGACAATTCACTCTCTTGATGTCTAATTCATACCTTTGAGTTTTAGCTTTCAACCCAAGCCGATTTCTATGTACTCTTATTTCCTTGAATACATCCTTTTGCATTCATCGAGAATCCTTGTCACACTCTTATTGTTGTTTTGGTACTATCCTTGACAATATGGTTGATTTATTTTCTATACCTTAATGACATTTTGAACAACAGCACTTCAAAAGCAATGGTGTTTTTAAACCCAAAAAGGCCTTAGGCAATAAGGGATTAACGTCACTTGCCCTTGTTGACTTACCAACTGAAAAATAGAAAGTTTGTGGCATTAGAAGAAAATTTGAGGGCAATGGGAGTCCATGAGTTTTTTTGAGTTCCCGGATTGTAGAAATGTGCCACATTAGTAGTCTGTTGTGGTCGAAGATTTCTCCTTCAAAAAATATTATTTTTTAATTATTTTTAAATGAAAATAAAATAATTTTAAAAAAATCAATTTTAGGTTTCCTAACACTTTTTAGAATTCTTGGAAAAAAAATTTGAAAAATTCAACCAAAAGCATAAGGGACGAGTTGGAAAACACCCTTAAAATGGGCTTTTCTTGCCCTCAAATCCTTTCTAATGAGATCACAAGAAGATCTTGTCATTCCAGCTTGAGAAAAGTAAGCTCACTCAAAGCTATTATGATCATCAAGCTTAATTTGCTATTGCTATTAAATGTCACATGTTATGAAAATATGTGATCACTATAGTGTTTGTGACAAAGCTTTGCAATTGTGATTGCAATTTTTACAAGAAATTTCCTATTAATTTGTAGTTTTTATGGGAGATGTCATATTCTATTGTATTAGAGGATTTTTGAGGCCTTCAAAGAATCGCAAGTTCTCGGATTGTGGGAACTCTAAAAACTTTGCTATATAAGCAATCTAATATGGTTTGGAGACTACCATGTTAGATAATAATGTTTAAATAATTTTTTTGACAATTTTTTTGATTTATTTTTATCTTAAAATTTAAAAATAATAATCAATAAAATTTAAAAATTATTATAAAACTATTTTTTAATTTGGCCAATAGTGGTTGGTTCACAACATTAGGAATGGGCTTGAAATAGCCTCTTAATGCCTTCAAAGCTCCCCTAATTGATTTCCACAAGATTGAGCTTTCCTTGTGAAGTTCTCACAAGAATTTTTTTTGTGAGTAGTATTCTCAAGAGCTCTCTTGTTTGTAGTTTTTATAAGCACTTTTCATTGGTAGCTTTCAAAAGAGCTTTCTTCTTTGTTTTTTTGGAAGAGATTTCTTGGTTCTAGTTTTCACTCGTGATCTTTTTGTGTCACCTCCTTTGTTGATAATGCAAATGAATGTAATGATCAAATGATCAAATGACTATCTATTCAATCTATTTTTTGATTTGCAAAAAAACCTGGAAACAATAGTTGGTTGCATTCTAGGCAATGTAGAATCAACTCTAGATATGATCTCATGGCAAAGTGTTTGTTTTGGAGAATTTGTTGAGGTTAGAGACTTAGAGTTCATAATATGCTAATCAATTGGATCATGTTGATTTTCGATCACTTGATTATATCTTGCTCCAAGATTGTTAATGAAATCTCTTATTATTTGCAAAAGATTTCAATTCAAGTCTCTTTAGAGATTCTACATCATTCATGTTCAATGATATATTCAAGAAGTCTATTTGATGTGAGACATGTTTTGAATTGCATTGTTCTTCATGAATGCAATTGCTTATAATGGCCGCAATATGAATTTCTTCTATTATGGTGGTAATGTGCTAAACTCTTTTCCTCAATAGCATTTATAGTTGAACTACCATAAAATTGTCTATATGCAAAACTAATGAAAGTCACCTCCTATGTAATGAAAACAAGCTCAATAATTTCACAACAAGATGCAAATGCACTTTACAATCTACACTCTCCACGTTCATCAAATTCACAAAGAAAAGTCAAGAATAACAAGCTATAGTGCAATTGTTTAGTAAAAAAATACCTAAACATTTGTATTTGTGAATTACAATTAGCACAATGAGCTATATCTTTGAGTGTATAAGTAGATGTCTAACAAATATATTAGTACAGTTAGCATATCTTGCACCTTTGGATGCTTGGTTCTTTCACTTCGAACAAAAGATAAGATCCGATGAGAAACTCATATGAACTTTGGGAACATTAGAAGAGTTTTTGGCCTCCAAGAGATTGTTTCAAAATTGTTCCCAATGTTGCAGACTAGCCATTGATTTCTAACCTGTACTGTCAAATTCAGCACAGAAGTTACCCAAAAAAAAATTAAAAAAGAATTAATAGAAATAACCACCAACTACGAATTCCACTGGAAATTTGACGTTGAACTCTGAGAGGTTCAATGTTGCTAAGGAACTAATTCCACTAGCTTCCGTGGATGCTTAGCTGACTAATCACAAAGTATACATGACTGATTAACCTCTGGAAAACTACATGAAGAGCAATTGCTTTCATACTTCCTCCATGTCTGTCTGAAAGCATCCACATGTGCACTTCCATTAGCTCCTTTAGTCTTTGGGATTACGCTGCTAATGATATGCTAACAACCAGCCTCAGACGCAATTAGTAACTAATCTAATAACCTTACATAACCCCAAACCTGAAATGTCCAAAAGTGACTGCTTTCATATCTTTAGGAAGCATTCATAGCAGTTGAAATAGTCTAGGAGGCTTCAAGGAAATTGGCAATATATACCAATGTAAAGAAGAAAACATGCACAAGCCATATTCGTTATATTGGGACTTTTTAAGACTTTTGAGACAGAATGCTAGTTATTGGAAAATTCATTCTAAAAAATAGTCATTGAAACCAAAAATAAATAATGTTCAAATAGTGATTCTATAATGAAATTCTAAAAGTTGGTGTTACCTATTTATTAAAAACAACTAGTAAAAAGATAGAGCGTTTTATCCTCAAGGCGAGGATTAAAACGAGTGTGAAAAAGTCTCAATATAATTGAGTTATTTGTAAAGTAAACTAAACCGGGGTTTAAACCCATGAGTTTTGTGAAAAAGTCAATTGAGTTAAAAAAGTCAAAATAAAAGTGGGTGTGAAACTTATTTTTCCATCAAAATGGTGCCTAAAAAAGTTTGGTCCCTACTTTTGAAGTCGTGTGACATAAATATCTTGCAAAAAGTTTGACACTTTAACTATAGTTGCCTTCTCAACTTCAAAAAAAGTCATGCCGAAAGTGGGGGGGGACGTTACAAATAACTCAAATGTATATAACCTATAATAAATATGACTATATTTTGGAACAATGAAAAGTTACTATAACTGACTACGGGGTTCCAATGAGGGCTTTCTACTTATTCTTTCAGGCACAAAGAGGTTATTCGTAGTTTCAGAAACTGTCGCCAAACTTTGCAGTTGAAAATTTTCTACCCTACAACAAAGCGAACTTACTTGAGAATCGACACAGCTTCTGAGATCAGGAGCAAAGATCGTGGCTCACTCCAGCCTCCAGAGTGAGTTTCTTGGATTCTGAGCTTCACGGATTCAACGTTGTTCCTTCGTCCTGACAGCGTTCAATCTGTGATCCAAATGAAAGCAGTCACTTGGTTGGTGCCTTGCTACATACGTACGTAACATGGACTCATGCAGCAACTGTTTCACTCTTAAAAAAGTCTTCGGCACATGCGAGTGGTCCATTTTCAGTTCAAGCAAGTATGTGGCACAACGTGCTTAATCTCCATCAAATGTGGTACTCTGCAGTGCCGCATCGATCAGTTTCCGTTTTAATTTAAACCCACTCTGAGCAAAGTAATCAGGTCTCTTACAGCTATCAGCTTTTTGAGGATTGAATCAACATCTTTCATCACTCAGAACAAGATGGAAGGGATGAATCTAACCAGGAGAAGTAGCACAGGGTGCTTTGCGGTTATTAACTTTCTTCAGTGGATTCTGATTCTGGTGTCTATGCCGGATTGGATTGGTGCATTACGTCCAAAAAATGAGCCGATCTTCAAGCTGCCGCACCACCAAGACACCACCGTTTCTCATATGGTAATTAGCCCCACTGGAGATGAGTTCGTGAAGACAAATGGGCATCAGTTCAGTCTGGGAGGGGAGGCGCTGTACGTGAATGGAGCCAACATCCACTGGTTGATGAGCATGGCGACCGAGGAAACTTCCAGGGCTGCGGTGACGGAGGTGCTCACCGAAGCAGCGGGCGTTGGGGTAACGGTGGTGCGCACCTGGGCTTTTGCCGATGGCACCGATTACCATCCGCTGCAACTCACGCCTGGCGCGTTTGACGAATCCGTCTTTCAGGTAATCTGCAAGGGAAGCTCAAATCAGAATTCATTCTTGGGAACGAAATGCAATGATACATACGGTAGAGGATAGGAAAACCGCTGGGGAGTGGGGACCTGGTCCCGTCTCCCGCAATGAACCCTGTATCAACAGCACACTAAATTCGTTCATACACTTGGATTGTCTTCAATTAGCAAGTGGTGTCAGTATGATTTGGCTAAATGTCAATGGCCACCGATCTTCGAATGGAAATGGAGGTTTCCTACTGTCACGAAGAGTGGTCTACAACCTCCTACTTTTGAAATTGCATGAGAAAATCATATGTAGTGATAAAAATTGATCTGAATAGATTTGACTCTCGTGCCCCCAAATCTCTATCAAGCTCTGAACTGATCTCCCAACAACCACACTCCATAAGATGTGTATATGGTAAAAGTCACAGTAGTAGTATCTACCTGAACTGAAAGAGTTTCAAGCACAGGGACTCGATTTCGTTGTCTCGGAAGCGAAGAAGAAAGGAATTCGGCTGATTCTGAGCTTGGTCAACAACTATGGTGACTACGGGGGCAAGCCGCAGTACGTTGCATGGGCGAACCAATATGCAGAAGCAAGTCTTGGATCCGAAGATGACTTCTTTTCGGACGCAACCATTCGGAGCTGGTTCAAGGAGTACATCAAGGTGATATTGATCAGGCACTTTGCCGTCTAACTTCCGTGAATACTGCACAGAAACCCACTTGCGGAAATTAATGTCTAATGAATAGTTGTTTGGATTTCAATGAGCAGACAGTGGTGACGAGAGTGAACACGATCACAGGCCTGGCGTACCGTGAAGAGCCAACCATCTTTGCATGGGAGCTCATGAATGAGCCTCGCTGCAGCAGCGATACCACCGGAAATACTTTCCAGGCATGTCACTCATCCTGGTCAGGCACTCTTCATATCTGCAAAGTAAATTACATATTAAGTTTAGAAGAATGTGGTACACAATATTTGGGAAAAAGGATCGTATTCCAGGGTAAGAGAGGACTCCTACTCCTCCAACACAATGCAAACCATTCTTGACTGCAGTCCTCAAATTATCGAAAAACATTTAATCGAAAGATATTCTTTGAAAATTGACGTACCTTCGTCGCTGATTCATATTAATCTTCGAGATGCCCAATCAGTGATTCGTCAGTCAGTTGTAATCACGGGACATTGATCCAACGTTAAAAAGCTCGGCTGTTCCACGACGCTGGTGTTCCCTATGGCAGGCCTGGGCAGAGGAAATGGCAGCATACGTGAAAAGTGTGGATGCGAACCATTTGCTCGAAAGTGGTTTGGAAGGCTTCTACAGCTCCAGGGTCTTCCCAGAGTCAATTGATGAAGAGAATTCGAATCCCGGAAGCTTCTTCACACAATATGGAGTCGACTTCATACGCAACCATCAAATTCCGGAGATAGACTTCGCCAGTGTTCACTCCTACCCTGACAACTGGTACTATGCTCGTCCATTAGCCTAACTATTTCTCCTATTTTCTAAACTCTATCAACGAATCCAGCTCTCTTAACACATCCTACAACCCATCTGTCACATCCTCGAGTCAATTCTAAACCTATTCTGATTCTCTCCAGTATTGCCTAATCACAAACGTAGCAGCCAGGATTCCAGGTCAAGTCTCATTCAAAGATTGCCACCATTAGACGGAACTCCTTGGTCACTTGGTCCCAAAGACTCTAGAATCTCTGTAGTCACTACTGCACAACCCAAGGATACCTTTGTATTGCATGATGACAGATGTACAACGTCACAAAAATCCCTTGCTGGCACAGACTCTCAAAATTGATAAGTGCATGACTTATTGACACGTGCATGGTCAACAACTTGAGAACTCAGGGACTACATCTGCAAAGTTTACTTCGCATGAAAGATTTAAGCTAAAGAACGTTATGCTGATTTGACTCCTCATAAATCCCAATAAAAAAGTCAAGTTTAACGATAAAAATTGGGGTCCAGGATACCTTCACTGACAGAGACCGAGAAGCAAGAGTTCATGGATAAGAACCCACATCGATGACGGTGCCATTGCGTTGACGAAACCAGTGCTGTTTGCCGAGTTCGGCAAATCCAGCAAGACGGGTGGCTACAGCAAGAGCGAGCGACTGTCCGCCATGAGCTCAATGTTCGACGCCATTTATGATTCGGCCGTTGAAGGTGGCGCTGGCGCTGGAGCACTTGTCTGGCAACTCCTCACCAATACCACATATACTGCCTTCGCAGACGGATTCGAAATCGTTCTCTCCTCAGACCCCGATATCGCCTCCCTCATGCAAATGCAAGCCTCCCGCTTGTCCTCCCTCTCGTAAAACCCTGCCTCGCATGAGGGCCTCCATTTCGCTCCAGATTTGTAGCAGCGTTTCAAAGTTAACATGATAAACTCGAAATGTTAGCTTAAAACGAGTAATTGGCTGGACTCAGCATGTAATCCAAACAATAGGACAGACAAGAGTCTCACGATGATAGAAGCACAAAACACTCATGATTTGAGAGGTAACGCAGGAATCACACTATTCCTGGTTTGGTTATTATATCATTGGTCCAATCAGCAAGGTGCACAAAATTTTCAATCAACCTATTTTCTACCACTTTGACTAGAAAGATCAGGATAATTTACTAACAGAAACCTGAGACTTGAGAAATCGGAATGTCACCCTCTACCTAAGAACTAGGTGTACTGTACAGTTGTCGGTGACTACAATTGTTGATCACCAATCAAAGTTTCCGCTTCGTTAGTTTCTACATCATCCAAGTTGTTGTATTTGATTTGGTCTCTGTTTCTATACTTTGCGAAATACCAGAATGCTAAACTTACAACAACTGCAAGTATTATCACCACTCCTACTAACACTGTAATTACGACCCCCACCTTGACCTTTTCGGAATGAATCCAAGCCCTGTGACAATGCAACGTAAGATTCTTAGGAGCCATATCAGTATTGTAAAATAGATTGGTAACTCTAGTGTAGATCGAGAATATGACTTGAACTCCTGAAGTTGCCCCAGGAAATTAAAATGCAGAAAGACGGGATAGTACCAGTGCACCGTAGAGACAGGTGAATAAGCGCCTTACCAATTTGAGGGAGGCAGACCTTTCCAGCTTCTCAGGTGATACTCACCGAAAATCTCCGGCAGTTGAACAGTATGCTCTTCAAACTTTACTGCCAATGCCTGCCAAAGCCACCATTTGTGAGTGACTATTCCACTTTCTATATGGGAATTGACACATTTGCTTGACTCTCCACCGCCGCAAGAAGCAGACAATTCAGAGTAGGAAAAAAACTTAAGGTAAGAAAATGAACCTTCGCAGAAGAAGATGTGAAATGATTTAAAGATGCTGCCGATATGATACATCGCACAACTACATGCCCCTCCTCTTCTTTAATCCCCCCAATGCTTATCTGCAGAACACTTGGGACCACATCTGAGTACAGAAATAAACTCGATCACCTCTAGAAAACCACGACGGGAAGTTATTTCTGAATCTATCAGCATGAAGAGGATGACAGCTGAGTCATGGTGAATATAAAATCTGCTCTCCGACGCACGATCTACATTTGTTCAGTTTCAAGATAGGCTGCAACTGAAAGTAGAAAAGCAGACGCATAGCAAAAGTATCCAGTTCTAACCTGTGACGGTAAAACAGCAAGCTGAGAGGAAATGCTTGATATAAATAGGGGGATCTTGCTCGAAAAGATGGTAATATTTGCATCCAGTGCAATTACCAGTTCGATGCTCACAAAATTTTGTTCAGCTGTAGAGTGAAGCATATAGTCAGTCACATGAAAAGTCGATAATTGATTTTCCTAGTATGCCGAAAACCAACATTTGCTATAAAATACACATGAACTCTTTTGCACCTTAAATTTGCACTTTTTCAGTGCCATCAATATATCGTCTTCAGATTTCTCCTATACCTCAACCGAAAGTATATCAACATTAAGGCCATCAAGACTATGTAGTCTCAATGTGCATAATACTTCAAATTCAGAAAGGCCAAAAAGACAATGCGGCCTCCTGAATCTGAATATACATACCCTCTGGTGCCGGTGATTGCGTTGATAGAGGAGGGGCAACAGGTGATTCGACAGGGGAACGTTTCTCATTTACCGGAGATACAGCTGGAGGCGGTCTAAGTGGGGCTTCAGCGGGCAAAATGCTCCACAAATCTGTGCAATTCGTCCTGAAGAAACCAATTTGTTGATTGAATCTGTCATAGGTAACCAGCATATTTCTCACAACGATCCCTGCACAATTCCAAGGAGCTCACTTCATTGGAAAAAGACGTGCCTCTTAAGCATATCATTGACCTGTCACGTGGTTGACTGGACAGCAAGATCCATTTACCAAGTCACCCAATAATGAAGATACGAACTGCTCTATGTAATACAGTGAAACACATTAAATGACACAAGAATACAAGCCAAAGGAATCAAGCGTAAATAAAAGGCAATAGCTAATATTCTTTCAAACAATGGGATTATGCACAATGCAGCCAACGAAACTACCTCCAAGTAGTGTGGTAGCATCAACGTTCTTGAAGAAACCTAAACAGTACGCCCCTGGTACTTTCGAATGCTGAGGTCAGAGAGATTTATTAGAAAGCAGCAACATAAATATTATTGTATTTGAAGAAGTGTAAGACATGCACAACGAGCGTTAAATACGTGATCCTTGCTATATATGGAGTGCAAGAAAAAACTATTGCTTAAGATAAACATTTTAATGAAAAAGAAAAGAACTAAAGCGAGAGCATAATGGAAGAGAAATCTTGACTAAATTTAAATGCTTAGAGTTACTCAGAAGGAGGTGAAATGTTTCCAAATTGAATTATCTCTGCCATCATTATATTAGCTGGCCTTGGCATGTGCGTGGCTTAAACCCTAAGTGGCCAAGTGGCCAAAACTGTCCGCCTCCATATCTACACGAGTTGAAATTAATCATACGGAGATAGCTTACACGAAGAAAACAAAATGTCGCAATAGAAAGAAAAATTGTGGCCATAATTCCTGAACGATAGAAATATGTTTCGGAGGTTACTATAATCGATTCTTAGCTTTCAAGGTAGAAATTCTTTTCACAGTATGAGCACCTAGGGGTTAAGATATCGAAATCCAGTGAATTACGAGACTACTCAGCTGCCAATGCCAAGATTGTGCAGTAAAGAGCTTTTTACTTAAAACTACGTATCATCAAAGAACTGGATTGAAACATTTAACTTCCAATTGAATGGCGCACCTTAAATAGATAGTTTTCTGGAGCCAGAAACACCTTTTTGTTTCCGGCAAATACAAAGTCAACAGGAGGGAAATGCTTGCCCAGCTCTTTGGTGTCACTGTTACACAAACACCCGCACAATCAGTGCAGATTTTTACAGCTCGGTTGGTATATACAAGAACACATACACGAAAGAGAGCCAGCACCACAAATCCAAAATTATGCTGAAACCATACTGGATACTAAAAACGCGCATGCTCCATGTATGGTCCAAAGAAGGATCTTCACATCCAAGATACAACACACAGTATGTGCCCATAACTTAAAAATCACAACAAAAACTAAACATTTAAGGCACTTGACTAAACTAGTTAACTGTTTATCAGTGAGATAAATTCTACTTACGTTCCGGCCCCTGCATAACAAATATCAGGATAATTTGGGTCCGGTCCGCCGACAGCTTGCAGGGATCCAAGCTGCTGAATAATCTGCGCTCTCAATCGCCAATTCAAATCCCACAATCAGTGCGATGTAAGTCATGGAGATTTGTTTTCTGCCAATAAACAAGCTAAAAAATTGTACTCCAGCCATAAGAACACTTCATAGTCTGCTAAGGAATGCAGTAGCCAAACCCCAAGTTTTGAAAGGGAGGTTCACCTACAGCGTCTCTGAAAGCTTCAAAAGCTCCATTTGGAAGATAAGCGTACGTTGTCCCACTGTCTATGATCGTGCCATACTTTCCATTGAAAACTTTACTTTCCAGCTTCAAGCTGACTCCTTGTACTTGGATTTCGGATAAATCAAGGTTGTAGTAAGAGCTGAATCCGACAAAATTAAGTCAGTAACAAATGGCTAAATCGTGCACGCTCAACTAAAATAACTCCGAAGCACTAGTTTCTTCATAACAACCATATCATCCACTGTCCATTTAAACTATTCACATCCTCTGCTGTAAATTGGGTGATTAATGAGCTAAAGAAAGAGCCCGAGAGGACGCAGTACTAAGACCTGCGCTCTGGATCTGATGTTGCAAACACCATGCCTTGAGGCGCTGGAATTGCACCCAACACCATAGAACCGCCACCCTCGTCCATGCCACCATAACAAAGGGAAAACGAATCCTCCATGACTCCATTCCCTACGAGCTGGTCAACAATACTGAGTGGACCACGTCCTAGACCCATGATGCCATCAGCATGTTGCAGATAAAGATCTCCAGTTTCAGCAGTTTCACAACCAAACAAAAGGGACTGAGGTAACAGCCGACTGGTAGGACCAAAACCTAGAAGGTCCTTCCCGAGTACTCCTTTGCTGGAACTCATCTCCGCATACATCCTCTCGTATTTGCATTGGTGATTCTTGTCGCACATCTCTGTTATACAGTCTTGCGAATCGCAAGCGACCGCCTGATACGAGCTTGAATTGTCGGGCACAAATCGAGGGTCCTGCGACAGTATAAAACAGTCAGAATTATCCAAAGCGATAATTAACCCCTACGTACCCGAACTAAAAATCAATGAGCATTTAAGAAGTCCACTTTGGAAGATAATAATCGATCCTAGTAGCTTTCAAAACATAATTCTTTCGTTCAAAACTGATTTCTTCTTTCCATAGACTCACATTGTCACCTTCCTTGAAACTTCTTAAACGATACGAACTCCTATAAATAAGGAAGCGGACCCTTTCAGTCAGTCAAGTATATACTGGTCAAAAAACCCACCCATTCGTTCTGATATCATACACAACTCCACCATAACCCTTGTGTAGTTGAAGCCCGGGTGACATATGAACGTAAAATTCTCAGTCTGAGACACCGTGAGAACGACTCTTGGCTGACTCAGATATTCTTTATTTGAAATTAATCGATCGTCTCAAGTTCCACAACACGAAGGTAAATGTGCCCTACAGCAAATGTCGAACCATACCTGGTGGTGGCCACAATGAGTGCAGGTGGAGCAGGGAACGTATGTAACAGTGCTTCCTGTGTCCACTATGAGTGCGAATTCCTGCGGAGGTGACCCAATAAAAACCCTGCTCGTGTAGTATCTGCATTTCAAACCCTACAAGTTGATCAGCAACTTCGTCAAGCCAAATATTGCTCTCTATGTTCACAATGAGATCTCGGTGCAGTGAAGAAGAGGGACCAAAACATAATGCTTATCAGTCAACCTCTCTTTTGACAGTCAATATCGACAATCAATGCTCTATACGGAAACATTCTAGCATTTCACAAATAATAGATCCATGATCTACTCTAATATTTTGAATCGACCTCTGTCGACCTATAAACTTGAAAATGACATCATGATTTTTCACTTTAAAATCGCATAATGATGTCTTGTTGAGGTCCAACGCTTTAAACGGTCTGACGCTGAACAATTTTGTTTTAGCACTTATAAATAGATGCTACCTCACTAACATAAACTTCCGGTGGGTGATGCTACTCTCCCCACATAGAATAGTACTAGCAAATCAGAAGTCACAAAAAGGCTTACACTACACAGGGATATTTGGAGAGACTTCAGCTATTTCAATCAATAAATATATTAAAACTTTACGCTTTTCTGCGCTTCAAGGATTGCTCAACTTCTGAGTGACCTTACAGAAATGTAAGAGCACAGCCACACGTAGAACCCGTACCGGTCACTTTGGTGTAGTTTCCATCTTGACCCTTTCACACAATCATGGGAAAAAATGGGTGGGCCTTTGGTATGTGCTCACCCAACAAAACTAAATTTAACCGGAAGCTCTCTCAAGATTCTCGAAATTCCAAGAGAGTTTCAAGGAAGAAGCTAAAAACGTAAGAGACAAGCACTATTGACCTACTATAATAGTTTTAAGAAACAAAGAAGGGAACCCGTCAAGTAAGAAGACTTTGCCAGACAATCTTGACAAGCCCGCATTTTTTTGACGACTCGTCATGGAGATGACGGGTTGAGAAATATTGGTGAACATGTGCATCACCCTGTCCCTACCAAAATGCAGGGACGGGGGTAACATGAAATAAAGTTGGAGTCGGTAGTTTTGAAAACACCATACCACACACAATTATATGAAATCCTGACGATAATTTCTTAATAACAGACAAAAATTACAGATTTTCATCACCGACACGCTTATTGCACAAGCAATTTCTACTTTTATAAAACCTGTATTCTGTACAGTTCTGGAAGCACGGAACTCTCGATTAAAGACAAAACATCAAACGTCTTCAAAGGATTATTCAGAAACCAGGCGATTAAGATCCGACAACTCAGGACGCTACTGTCTGTACCTCCGCTTCCCGCTCGCAATACGACTTCAAATTTGAAACAAAACCCTAACTGATCAAAATCGCAGAATGCAGACACGAATAATCAAAATATCTGCCACTGCAAAGTAGCCAGATCCACGAATTTCATGGAACGGGAACGACAACTCGCACCCTTTCGTGAGCAAATCGTCGTGAAGTGTCATCCGCGCATGCTCCCATTCTGCTTCGTACTCCAGCCCTCTCCTCCGTTCATTGAACCGACGATCCAATGCCCCGCCGTTTCGCTTTAACTCCACCAGAGGCAGCACGAGCGCGGAGCCACGCTCTGATTGAATCTGCAATCTTCTCCCATTTCCACTCACAGATTCACCAAAGCTCAAACTGACCAATTCTTCGAAACTCAGAATCAAAATCACCAAAATCACTAAAACCCCGATAATTTCACGATGAAAGTCCATTTTCACTCGAAATGTGTCTCTTTCTCGATCAAAAATCCATCAAATCAGCACACCTGGGACTTGTCGTCGCCAATAATGATGCGGAGCTCTGACGACGACTGAAAAGCAGGATTCGTTTTTGCACGATCCGTGAAAGAAGAGTGCAATGCAGGATGTAGTCACTGCACATCACATCGGAATCGTGAGACCTCGGAGCACAAAGTCCACTTCGATTAGCGGATGCGCCGGATCCGCAAATCGCAATTCGCGGCACCGACTTCGGGTTGCGGTGACGCCGGGCCACTTGCTCAAGCCAAGCAAATGGATCGGTCCTTTTACCGTCACCCGACCCTATGGCCGTGGTGGAGACATGTGACCGTGCTTCGGCTTCAGCTTCGGCTTCTTCCTTTTTAGGGTTTAGGCTCCACGCTGCCGTATATAAACAGGCCGCTGCACACCCTACAGGCATTAGCTGTAGTCGGTTCTATGTTTGTTTCGTAGCATTTCAGTGGAGGCGGTCTCGTCATTCGTATCCGAGTCCTAGTCCCTGTGGCGCACCTATGTATTGGGATTTTGTGACCCGCACAGGGTTGGTTAGGGCTTTGTTTTAAGCTTCCGGTTTTGTCTACGGTAGGGTTTCAAATTTTTAGTGTTGGGTTGGTTGAGAGTTCGCGTGATGACTAAAATACTGCAACAAAATGAAGCTAGCTTTTGATTACCGATATTTAAGTCTCTGATGTCTCTCTCTCACCCTTGTTTCCTTGTTAGAGAATGTCATTTTATTGCTACGGTGTTGTGCTATGATTTTACCAATTCCTCGTACTGAGTGCCGAAGGCATGACAGACTACTTTACACCCATAGAATATGAGCACATTGTCTACTTGAGGAAAATCCGTCTTTCTTTGCCCGGACGTGATGATCGCAATTGGTCCGTGTTTCTGAACGAGCTCTCGAGCTCCCTGGAGAAACACCAGCGAGGTTTGCCATCTGATCCTTAAAATCAGTTTCATGGAATGGGACCTAAAGTTTGTCTTCTCAGTTGATACAAGTGCTGTGGAGTCGAATAGGAGTCCCTAGAGAGAGGTGATCCTTCACTTTATCAGATCGCGTTTTACTGCTTTTTGGTCATTTTTGGGATTCAACATTAGCTCATTGATCCTAGTCGTGACATTAGAGTTTTGTGTCACGATAGCACATAGCATATGATTCCCAGTGATGACAACACCATGCTAATCATGAAAATAAGTGATTACAAAAAGATATCCGATTGAGGGAAACTCTAACCGTATACCAATGATAATCTTACTGCTTTGGCTGCGAGGCGTTACCACTTTGTCTTCCTTAACGGAGTGGGTGTCGGCTAAAGCACAGATTGCATGTGTTCTTCCTTTGCTGGAAGAAACCCAGCCTCAAACCAATGCCTGCTCCTTCCATGAGCGCGTGTTGACCTGTCTACTGGGACATTCCGTAGCCTAAGAGTAGTTTTTGCATTCTTGTGACCATGTATTGCCGATTTATTTGTGAAGCAAGGCATGTCATGAAATATGATTTGTAGAAGAATGCAGAGAATGATACCAGTGGGTGAATTAGTTGGTACCCGAGAGTGGGTGCGGACTCCAGACCCTGCCGAACAACTAGGTTTAGCAGTCTACAACTATGTGGCGGTGCTTTAGTGCGAGATGTGAGGACCGGTCTTTGAAGACCATTCATTCTCACAGGTCATCATGTGGCCCCGCAGAGCAAATTCTTAGCCGTAAGCTTTTCGTTGCAAGAAACGATCGTTGGTTTTCTTCTGGAGCTCCAGCACACATCGCTCACGATAGTAACACAGATATAAGGCCCGCCTTACTCAAAACATCGAGACGTCTCTAGACATGGTTCACATCTGTTATCTTCAAGGAACCTCAATCCGTAAACCCTTTTCGAAGGTAGGATGCTCGTTCGTATTCCCCTGGGTGTTAAACACATTCATTCATAGGAATAAAAAAACTGCAAAACTACGATGCACTCCACAGAACTCAACCCATATTGCACAGATCAAGCACTTTACGAGGAAACCTAATCCTGTACTCTAGACCAGCAACTGTCACGAGTGACGACCTCATCCCTCTTAGCGTCATTGTGAGACGCACTTAAACATGGCATGCTGCATACTGTACACAAACTAGATGACAGATTCACAAATGCTCAACCATGAACTGCATGAAATCACCACTCGGATATCGGTGAACCGAGTTTATTTACAGATTGGTTCACCCTCAAATTCTGTGTACTTCACATATACCCAAGAGTGCACAATGGATGGTACAAGGTAAAATTCAAAACTACAAATCTGGCAATCTCATGGTATTCTTGTAAAATATTTATGAACCCTATCTTCCCCGCCATGCACCTGACGCCATTCTTTCTCACGTGCTACTCGATGTACAAGAATGCCATGTCCTTCCTATGGAATCCTTTACACGTGGTACATTACTAGTTTCTTCCGTAATCTTGAGAAGTTAGAGTACCTAGGTCTGCAAGATGGACTAAAACACAGCGTTGTTGCCGCTTTCCGTACGTGCGCAACAGCCTTTTTATCTTCTTTATACTTTGTGCCTGCAAATACAACAAGAAGAGTTCAGCACGAAACCGTGGCACCCAACCTTTCGCCTTTAAATTGAAGACCTTCAGCATACTCGAGATATCTTGAAAAACATGTGAACTGTGTAGTGATAGATTTCAATAGAGTTCAAGCCTTTGCGCCCCTTATGATGGCAATACGGAAAACGCAACTTGAAATTTCGTAAGTGGGGGCTAGAACTTTGAAACAAGATTACAATGAGACTAAAAATCCCACAGAAAAATGATAGAATCAATAGCTGAATCGCCAACTCACACCTTATTGTAGTCTTTCTACAAAAGTGTGAGTCCTTGAAGATCTCAGCGACCTCGTTGAATTCTAAACTTCAACCCTATTTCCTCACACATCACCACTAATTTCTTGGCATGAAAAATGGAATTTAGGTGGCAAGATCTGCGTATAAGGGATGCATGTACTGCTCAGGTATGATGATACTAATAGAAAAGAACAGCTTGGTGCGCAAAAACCTCTTTCCTACTAGAGTGAAGAAGGATTATGGGTATTTGAATATTAGCCATCTTTCGTGCTAACCCTTCGTGCTTGTGGAAATGGATACATAATTGCAAAGCACAGACAAGGAAGGACGGAGCCATCTTACTGGAAGGGGACTGAAGCAGATGAGACAATTTGGTGTACTTGAAGGAGGAGTGTTGTTTCAAGCGCGGTGAATCCTCGTCCAAGCCGCTGCTGGTTCCAGCCTCCGAGGTTGAAGTGTGGTCCTGGCTCTGGGTGAACAGTGAGTCCTTGTCCGACTGCTCTTGGTAAGCTTCTTGTTGGATCTTAGCTTGAGCTGCGGAGGAAATCCTCCGACTGGACAGTTGCTTGGGGTCCCCATAGCTGCGAGACACATGCTTGGAGACTTGGTCGTCATCTTCAACTTCTCTTACTGCCACAATTGCAAATCAACAGTCAGAAACGAATCCGTGCCAAAGAGTCTACTATAACTGGTGGCTAACATTCCAGGCAAGAAGAGCGAGTGTCTATGTCAAAGAAAGAATTTCAAAGAATTAGTCATCTTCAAAAGTACGATTTTCTTTGAATTAGCAGACGACTCAAGCTGTTTGCGGTTTCTTTCAAGAATGTTGCGGTCCTTGAGGATTGGCAAATGCAGTTAATTTCAACCATAGCGTGAAGAAGGGTCGCCAGTCAAAACTGCTCTAGAATATAGCAGTGTTATGGATGTCAATTCTGTAGAACAATTTCGCTATGATAGCATGGGAGGATAGCAAACTGTAATTGATGTTTTCCTCACATTGAGAAAAGAAGCCGTTTCTTCCGAGTGAACCAGATCCAGCCAACAGCGTGGTCGTGATTTCAGTGTCCCGCATCGATGCGAAATCAAGGTTCTCAGTGTCCAAGAGAACCCCAGCCAACTGCCAAAAGTTACAAGAAATTTGTGAACAGAACCCCAAATAGCGCACTAAAATGACCAACCCCAGTGCAAACTTATAATTGAGACAGATTCAAGAACTCTAGTGCACGCAAACCACTCGGTACGCTACGAGAGTGCACAAAAATTCAAAACCGACAGTTGCAAAAAATTCTACGAGATTCTTTTTCTTCATAAATTGACTAAGTAATGTTGTATTTGTTTTGGTCGTCCTTGTTTCTTACCAAGAGAGTCTTCATGTACCGTGGTTCCAATAAGGCTTGAGCTTCAGCTACCAGCCTCTCTCCTAAAAGTGTGCATACCGAACCCACCTGCAAGTGAAAGGGTCAATTGACTAACGAACTTGATTGCGTGCTCTAGAAAACCAGAAACCAGTAATCTCCACTGTGGAATTCGCTTTGAAGCGAAGTATGAGACTCTCTTAGCTCAACAGATTAATGTACTTCAAGAAGCTACACACTCAATTCTTAACCTAAATTGAGTCAAGAGAGATGAGAAGTTGTGCTCACCTCGTTCTTCGTCACAAGAACATCTTGCCCAATTGTTGAGATCTTGATGCGACCTGCTTTAACCAAGCTTGCCAACTCCATCTGCACAATCAAATGCTTTATGAGCCAGCAAGAAGAAGAGGAGGAAGAAGAAGAACTCTGGTCTCTAAGACCGGAATTAAACCCGTATCAAGTAAATATTCAAAAGTACCGGTAGTTTGTGACTTGAATCTCGAGGGGGGGAGGGGGACGGCGGCTATTCAACCGATAGTTTAGGTTAAATTCGGTAACCCTATTAGTTGGTATGTTGATGGGAAGCTCTCAAGAACAACCCTGCACAGATTCTATATTACCCAAACTACTGTGGCTTGACATTGCTAATCATGGCTGGACAACTACTGACCTCGTCTGCAAATAACAACGCCGCAGGGTCGATGCCACAAGCATCGAACAGCCAAGCAGCATCCTTATGCTTGTGCATCTGGTGCCTCGGAATATCAATCATAGCAACAGCATGCCATGCCTTGGCGGTGACCTTGGGTCTCGTGTTGTCAAGAAACCACGCATACGCCATAGCGGCCACCATGGAGCTTACTTCTGCCAACAGCCCACACAAATCTTTCAGAAGCGAAAGTCTTTCAAAAACCAGCTGCAGCTACGCTAAGAAAGAGAGGTTCTGTCCGTGCAGCACTGCCTCGTGCCTCGATTTCCTAGTAAGGTCCTAGTTAAAATTCGTCACATGTAGCTTCTGCCAATGCAAAGTCTCCTCCCCTTTGGTCCAGAGCCAACAATAAGCCCTGGGAATCAAAGCAATTGAGGGAACGCACCAATATCATTCCCCGAGAGGATGACGTTGAAGCAATCACTGTTGCCTTTCGCGCGTAGGAGCCGCTTCTTCTGACTCCGAAGGAACTTATTGAAGTGCTGAATCTCCCTGCACTTGAAGACGAACTTCAACGAGGAGTTGCAGAGCGCAGCCACGTCGCCGATCGTCAGCGTTTGGTCTGCTTGCAAGGGCGGCGAAAAGCTCCATTCCGTCTCATCCGCGCTATCAAAGTTTCTGAAGCTTGCACTACTGGTAATACTTCGGAAGCTTCCATGGTGGCAATCTTCAAAAACCTCGCCCTCCCGGAAGCTTGCAAGACGGGAAACACTTCGAAAGCTTCCATGGTGGTAATCTTCAAAAACCTCGCCCTCCCTGACGCTTGCAGGACGGGAAACACTTCGAAAGCTTCCATGGTGGCAATCTTCAAAAACCTCGCCCTCTCTGACGCTTGCAGGACGGGGAACTCTTCGAAAGCTTCCATGATGGCAATCTTCAAGAACCTCGCCCTCCCTGACGTTTGCCGGACTGGAAACACTTCGAAAGCTTCCGAGATGGCAATCCTCAAAGTGCTCGACCTTCCTGACGCTTGCAGGACTGGAGAAGCTTCGAAAACTTCCATGATGACAATCCTCCAAGTGTTCGCCCTCCCTGTAGCTTGCAGGACTGGAAACATTTCGAAAACTTCCATGACGGCAATCCTCGAAGTACTCGCCTTTCCCGAAGCTCGCAGGACTGGAAACACTTCGAAAACTTCCATGATGACAATCCTCAAAGTGTTCGCCCTCCCTGTAGCTTGCAGGACTGGAAACACTTCGAAAACTTCCATGATGGCAATCCTCAAAGTACTCGCCCTTCCCGAAGCTCGCAGGACTGGAAACACTTCGAAAGCTGCCATGGCAATCCTCAAAAACCTCGCCCTCTTGTCTTCTGAAACTTTCCGGGCTTTCGAAATCCTGGTAGACTTCACGGACATCGCAGTCCACTATCGATTCAAGAATGTTTTCCATTGCATCGTTGTCATCTTGGTGAATGCGGGATCCCCGAAGAGGTGTAATCACGGCTGTCGTAGCATGGGAAGCGCAGCCCCACGATGGGGTTCTCTTATGGCGCTTCGATTTCGGTTCTGCACATTCACAATTTCCAATTCAGTACTCTCAAACAAGTAGCTAAATTTAGCGAAACTTCTGCCAAACAATTCTGAAACTGCTAGAAATGCGAATGCACACCAGTGTCGAATTTGAAACCGTAGCACATTTAGCAGTGTTCTTAGCATCTAGAGAAATTCCTTCAAATCACAGTAGGCCCGCGGTTTCAAACCTTGAGGAGCTTCACGAAGTTGCGGTGGCGCCATGGGCAGCTTCGGCGGCCCAGCAGGCTTTGACGAAGACCCCCACATCCACTTGAACAACCACGGCGTCGAGCTTCTCTTCTTCCTTGCGTGCTCCACCAATGCAACTGCCTTATTAGAGCCCTCTTCTTCATTTGGAACCCCATTTGTTATTCCAAGTTTCCGTGACTCCAAGCTCTTAGCGAATTTCTGGTGCTGCGACACGATGAGATTGTTCACGGCTTGTGACCCTTTCTGCTTTACGAGGTTCTTCGCCAGCACAATTTCGTTCTCAGCGCGCGAAGTACTGATTCCCAATGTCCGAAACAGCTTCTCTTTGCGCGACTCTTTGCTGAAGCGAGGCGATGAGGGTAAGGACGTCGAAGGCGTCGTGTGCACATACATTGCTTCGCGCGTCGTCACCCGCAACGAGCCACCCAGCACCACTGCGTCCTCGCGCAATCGAAGAGGTCCAAGAACTCTGTAAGGATCCCTCGGAAGCAGTGATTCCCCTGTTTTCGTGGGGGGGTTGTTCTTGACGGTTTTCTCCACATGTGACCACGAGCGTGACGACTGGCAGCTCCGTCGCGACGAGAGCACGCTGGCGTTATCGACGCGGTGGAGCGCAGCTTCGGATAATTGCTTCCTGTGGCTGCAGAGGCGACGCATCTCCTCCGCGCACACTCTGGGGGTGCCCAATCCTTCCCCGAGCAGAATTTCACGACCCACGGCAGAGAGCTTCTTCGACCGTATGGGCGCGTCGGCGTCGGCATCATCATCCTGATTCAAACCTGCAGGCGCGAGCTCCACCGGCATGCGCTTCGTCCGGCGTCGCGACTCAGCTCCTCGCGGCGTCAGTTTGGGCTCCTCGACTGCAGTTTCCCCTTTGGAAGAATTCGAATCCTCGTCTGCTGTCTGCAATTTGGGAGAGTCCACTACAGCAGCAAGCTCACAATCTAAGGATGGTTTCGCACTTTCTAAGGGCGGCTTTGGAATTTCAGAGAATGAAATTTCGAAGGCTGGAATCGTAATTTCGTTCCTGGGTTTGGGAAACTCCACGGGCTGATCCTCCGCGAACTCGTGCGGCGACTGCCGCGACTTCGATTGATCGCCTCCAGCACCCGCTTGCCATGGCAAAGTGAAACCCATCGCCGGAACCTGCAGCAATGCGTGTATGATCGAACTAAATCAGGTGATCCCTCTACACAGATGCAGATGCAGAGCTCTTGCAGCAGGAATTGAGAGGCTCGTCACTATTATCATACCCCTAATTTTAAGCTTAGTGAATGAACACGTTTCTTGATATATGCTTGTAGCATGTAGTTGCAAAAATTCCAGAATGCACTGACGTTCTCCCTATTCTAAAACTTCGGCCATGCAGTGTTTGTTCATTGCTTACAACGAAAGACTAGTTAAAGATTGATGAAACGTGCACACACCTGATCCATTTTGGAGAGGAGAGTGGAGGAAAGATCCACCGCCGAGGTCCACCAGCTTCTGTTGCGAGAGCGCCATGACAGTCCCTGTGCTTCTTTGCAATTCCCTTCCACCATAGCCTCTTCTTCTCGCGTCATGTTACAGAGTCGGCCTTTCCTCTCCACCAACTTACCGAAACCAAATTTCAATTTCTAGCTGCAAATGTTCTTCCCAACTAGCTAAAAGACTATGTATGTGCGTAGGTGAGAACTTGCGCACCCTGGAGCAACTTCTTGAAACCCATCGTCCCCCTCGACAACCACCTTGCAATTAGCACCATGTCTCGGTTTCCAAACTCTCCGACCCCACCCCCCACCCCTGCAGGCTATCTCGATTGTGACCCCCAGGTGATCGAACTCCACAGGTGCTCCTCACCTCAGATCACAACTCTCCAGCTTCGAAATATCACCAATGGCCGCTGCTCTTCTTGGTTTCAACACTCAGTCTGTCCATATCCACAACTACAGCTGCGAATCTCGCGCGCAGATCAAAGCTTAGATTGGAATTTGTCTCCGAAGTACAGATTTCAGCAGGAATACGAGCATGCTCAAGTATCTTCCATGCGGATTAAGCTCCTTCCGGACGGACGCTGGAATCAGCAGTCCGAAACTGGGACAAGAGCTGGCACCAGCAATGAGTCTCGACAACTGGGAGAGAGCACAAGGGGAGGCAGAGCAACTGTGTCACACTTAAGCTTGAGGGGCGAGAGCTTTCTGACAATTGGAAGGAAAAGGAGAATCAAAGATCATGCGGAGAAGAGAAGGACGGACAGCAAAAGAAAAAAAAGAAAGTCCTCGCATGGTCAGAATCGGTCAGAGGGGGACCTTGTTCAGCGATCTTCTGCTTGTTCGTCGTCGTCGTCGCTGCTCTGGTGGGGGGAAAAGCAGCAACTTATTATTTACTACGAGCCAGAAGATCGACTTTCGAAGAAACTGAATTCGTTGTTTGGATTCAGAGATTCCAAATCATCGCAAAGACGAAGAGAAAACCAAAGTTCACCAATCATGAAATATTGTAGCATCCAAAAATAACATATGATTGTCTTGAACATAGGCTCTAGACTACATAGGTCTCCAGAATATAGGCTTTAGAATATTGGCTCAAGTACATTGGCTCAAAATTAGAAACTCAAAAGTGGAAATTCAAGAATATAGTCTCAAAGGAAGGAGTCATCTAGACACTGTGCACTTGGCATTTTTCAATGCCTCGTGCCTTGATGTGAATTTTCTTTTTGTTGTATTTTAATTGAAGAAGGCTGCGCCACCCCCACCCCACCCCACCCCCTTTTATGGCTTTCCTAAGGAAGGAATAATCTATGTACGAGCCATGGATGTTACTACTTCACCCCTTAAAAGAACATTGGTTTCAAGATACTTAATTCTCTTTCAAGTAGAAAGAGACCATCAACAAAATAAAAGTAAGAATGAAGAAAAAGAATTTTGAATTGACAAAATTTGAACGCAAAAGGTCAATTACAAAGTAAATACAATAAAAAGAAGGCAAAAACTAAAGGTACCCCAAAAAAGAGAGGGAAAACTACCAAACTTTAGCCTAACCAATCCTAATGAGAGAACTTTGTTGGTTCTAAACAATCCTACATCCTTGCTTGATGCCTAGCTATTCAAGTTTTTCCTATTTTAAGGTTGAATTTTGCAAACTCGTTACTCTCACAAGCAAGTTCTTTAGAGGTCTTAACAAAACACTTGTATTGCACAATTGGTTTAGAATTGTTATGTAAGTGCAAACTTTATATAATAAATTATATAAATTCTAATCAAAAATTGGAAGTTGTTCATCTCCAGGTCCATAAAAGATGTCTAATTACAAAATCGTCCCATCTAGATTGATGCTTAAATGTTTGACTTCAATACATGAGAGCCTATAGATAGGTGTATGTTTATTTTTCATACTTTGAAAATGCATAGTTTCACACATATTCTTGCTAAAAGTATATAGCTTCTAAGTATAAATTGGAAGTTAAAGTATTGTAGGAGATCTTCCCTTTTCAAACAAAATTTTGAAGAGTGAATAGTTATACTTTTGTCCTACATATAAAGATTCTTTATCATCCATCAAACACCAAAACATTCTTATTGACATTTAACCCTAAAACAACATGGAAGATCTTTGTGAAAATCAACCTTTTTGAAACTATAAAAATCATTGCACACATATTAAAAAAAATTTAAACAAAAAAATATTAAAAAATTCATTTGAAGTCAAAATATTGTAGAAGAGTTCCACTTTCCAACCCAAGTTCCAAATGAATGTATGCAAGAAAATGCCTTACCATTCATTGGACACTAAATGTTTGTAAGGGAGAAACACCTAATATTGCACTTGTACCTTGTAATGGACCTTAGTTCATCTAACATTGTCCCTAGATGGATTGCAATGAATGTGTTTGCCAAATGTTTGATTGTAGTTCATTGATGCAATTAAAGGACACATACCAAACTCTAATTGGCTCACTATTGATTTTAGCAGCATTCAAATTTGAGGGCATCTATTGAACAATTTTAATGGTTTAGGAAGCCAACACTTTGAAAAATGATAGAAATTATACACAGCATCTGAAAAAATCTATATTTCTTTTTTGAATATTCATGATTTTCACTCGCTAATACTACAAAAAATTTATTTTTAGAAAAAACTACCTCCCACTATGCTGAATTCCTTATGTGGACAATTTTAGGGGCTTCCACTGTTAGTAGTGTCCTTTTTGCATTAGAAGAAATTTGAGGGCATTACAAGGCCGTTTCGGGTCTGTTCTCAAAACAGCTCCCAATGTTGTTGGCCACTGTCAAGCTAGCTTTAATCCAAAAAAAATAAAAATTGGGGGGGTCCTGAAATATGAAAATAAGTCCCAAAAAAATTTTGAAAAAAAAAATTACATGACAGGGTCACAACCACGTAGGATTCGAGTTCATAGGGCAGAAACTACATAAGGTGGGTACACCCAAAAGCACCTTGTTCCTAAAAGCGCCATCTACAGTGCAAATACATTTCCAAAATCAGTCATGTTCACAGACTATAGATGGCGCTTTCAGAAACAGACTTTGACTGTTAATAACTTTTGCATACGGTATCCAAATCCTACGTTGTTTGGTGCGTTGGAACATGCTTTCACTTGCCAACAAGACTACATAAAAATTTGAACTAATTAATAGCAGGAACTAGGTTCAATATGAATAAGTGGCGCTTTTGGGTGTACCTACCTTACCCGTAATCTCCTAATTAGGGCTTTTTTTTTGGACCATTGTCTCCCTTGTTGGCTTCATTGCAAAGGCGAGATTTTGGAGGGACAAACCAGGAGAGGTCAAAATTCTTACAAACTGGCGACATTTTGCCAGAAAAAAAAAGCCCTGCTCCTAATGCCTTCAAATTTCATCTAATGGGAAGCTCCATTTTGTGACTTGCCGTGTAACTTATGTATTCGGCTGAGCCCCCTTTTGAAATTGCGTGGGCGACGGCCGGCCGGCCGGCTCCCTCGGTGAGTCTGCGTCCTCGTCCGTTCATTATGACTGCCGTTCCCGGCGAGTCTTCCTCTGCTCCGTCGCTTTCAGTCAGTCGTCTCTGTCGTCTGTGTCGTCTCCCTCGTCTCTTTCGTCACGTTGCCGGCCCAAAGCGGCAGGTCTTCTGGAAGAAGTGGAAAAAGAAAAGCCCAAGCAACCAGTCGCAGCAGGGGAGGTCCACGGAGTGTCTGTACTGTACAGGATGTATGCTTCCAGGGCAGGGCTTTTTAAGAAAAAAAATGATTTCCCACTATTTGGGGCAGAGCAAAAAGCCGGCTGGTTGGTGACATCGATGTAATGGAAATGGAAATGGAAATAGAAATGGAGGAAACGTGGCTCTTAAATTCAACTGAATTCTATCTTAAAAAAATGAACATTCATTCAAAAATAAAAGCAATGTTAGAATTAATCGTAGAGTGGGAGCATTGCCGGACTAGAGGAGGAGCTGGAGTTTGGGAAAAAGACAAGATGAAACTCTTAGAGGAGCACTACACTGGAAGTGCAACTAAAAGGAATTTGGTGTTGTGTTTGTTTTCTACTGTTCTGAGTTATACCTTCCCCTCTCACACTAGTGTCAAAGGAAAGTATTTTCCATAATAGTAGAAACCAAAAAGAGTACCAAGATAATTCCGTTGGACTTTTTTTTTTGGTGTTCCAAGGAGTTTTGTCCTGTCTTTTCCCAAATTCTAGCTCCTCCTCCCACATTGCTACCACTTTACAATTAACTCTACTGCCTCTGCAATATGTAAAAATATGTAAAAATCCCACAATTTCATGCATTGGAAATGGGAGAGTACTGTATGTATATCACCTTCCTCATATTCAGTTCCCTCCAGAAAAATTGTATGGCTTTTGAATGGAATATTAGCTGACTACCTGGAGGAGCAGGAAAATTTGTACAGCAGACTGTAGAAATTTGCAACTATTGCTTGCGGATGTCACAGTGAGCCTCATAAGGTAGTTTTGAGTTTCAACTGCACATCCATGAATCATGTATACACAGTATGGTGGATATCCTAGTTGTAGGTCCAGGTTCGCGGAAAATAATTCTAAAAATAAATATTAAAAATATAGGGAAATAATTGTTTCAAAAAAACAGAGAAATTGTACAGTGATAAAAAAGAATAGTGACAAAAATTCTATTTTTAGCATTCATTGAACCTTGTCTTTAGAAGAAAAAAAATATTTGGCAGAGTAGTACCAATCTTGTTCTTCTCTTATGGTATTCCTTCTAGCTCTCACAATTTCATGCATTGGAAATGAGAGAGTACTGTATGTATATCACCTTCCTCATATTCAGTTCCCTCCAGAAAAATTGTATGGCTTTTGAATGGAATATTGCTCCAAGAAACCAAACATGCAGTCCAAGAGGGAGGAGCAGGAAAATTTGTACAGCAGACTGTAGAAATTTGCAACTAGTGCTTGCAGATGTTACAGTGAGCCCAATAAGGTAGTTTTTGAGTTTTGACTGTACATCCATGAATCATGTATACACAGCAGTGTGGCGGATATCCTAGTTGTAGGTCCAGATTCACGGAAAATAATTCTAAAAATAAATATTAAAAATATAGGGAAATAATTGTTTCAAAAAAACAGAGAAATTGTACGGTGGTAAAAAAGAATACTGACAAAAATTCTATTTTTAGCATTCATTGAACCTTGTCTTTAGAAGAGAAAAAAAATATTTGGCAGAGTAGTACCAATCTTGTTCTTCTCTTATGGTATTCATTCTACAGTAGCTCTCGTGCCTATTAATCTGGGCATCTCACACAAGCCTACCTCCTTCAGTTAGTCGGATTTTGATGCAACTGTTTCACTGGAGGCTGTTGGATTGACAATGGAGGGTACTGTAATAAGATAATCCAATGTGAAGGAATTGTAAAGAAATTGTAAAGGAACTGTGGAAGAGGGTTTAGGATGGACAGACAGCAGCAGGGATTTTTTTTCCCCCATTTTTGTGAAGTGCCAAAGTAGTGATATTACATGTTATTGTGGTGCTCCAAATTTCAACATTCATCCACATATTGGAAAGAGAATATCACATTAGCAGGCACATATCACATGCACATACTTCTATTTCCATCCACAATTTCACGATTTTTTATTGTTATTATTACAAAGTGGTTTCAGTGAAAAAAATTGTGATTTTTTTTGCCATTTTCTAGCCAAATTATTATTTTCGGATGCAATCTAACCCCAAGAAACAAAATTAAAAAAAGGCCCTGGACAGCAAGCAGGTGCCGTGCGGCCTTCCACCGTACACTTGGACCTGGATTTGGAGCATCTGTGGAACTTTTGGAATTAGCTTTGGAGACTCGGTTGGCTCTCATCTTCAAATGTTCTCGGTTTTCCAACTCCAGTTGCTACCATCATCCAGGACCCATCTAACTTACACTGAAAGGTCTTGGTCTTTGTTTTTTGGGGGTTTTTTGAACAAATGGAAAGGACCATTGCATTGAAAAGAATACATAACTTAATACAAAACAGCCAAGCCAAGGAGGCTGGATAATGAAGATGTCTTTGTCCAAGAGAAAGCATGGCTTTTTATGGGCCTGGGAGCATCTCCACTCTTGCATAGGGAAACTGCCCTAACTTGCCAAATGACTTTTTGCAGACACAAATCTTGTTTTGGGCTCCACCGGTGAAGTAGTTTCTCACCCTTTCTCTCTGTATCTCTCTGAGCTTTGCAGTAAGGTAGGAGGTCCTTAAATGGACCACTTAACAGCTGATTTGCATTTTGGGGAAGCTAAAACTCCTTGAAGTATTTTTCAATAAATTTTCATCAAAAGAGAAATGGAATTGACATCTAATCCAAGTTGTTTCATATTTTTTGGACCTTTGAGGAATTAGTAACAAATTTTTGAAGTTGCAAAAAAGTTCATTTCAGTGGGCTCGTAAATGGATCGCCTTGTCAAATGTAGACTGCTTGTACATTGAAGAGTGTAAAATGTACCTCTAGAGCTTGTTCCATTCTAGAACCTATGCCATTTTAGGACCTCCTACCTTAGCAATGGTGGGAGTTGCTAGAGTTGTCAAATGATTTACAAAGTGTAACAAAAACATACTTACAGTGGAAACACCCAAAACCGTCCAAATAACAAATTTAGCATAGTTGGAGGCAACGTTTTCTAAAAATGATATTTTTCTAGTATTAGCAAGTGAAAATCATGAATATTAAAAAAAAAAAGATTTTTCGGGTACCGTATGTAATTTCTACAAATTTTCAAAGTGTTGGCTCCCTAGACTTGTAGAACCGTCCTGTAGGTGCCTCCAAAACTGAACCCTGCGAAAATCAACACTCACCTAACTAAATTTTCCTATGTGTCCTTTAGTTGTGTTAGCAAATTACAATCATACATGTGGCGAACACATTAAGGGAAGTCATTACCAGAAATTTCAGCCCTTGGAAAGGCTGCGAGTTTCTGGACCCCTCTAGTGCAATTAGGGAAAAAATCTGAATTAAAAAAATATTTTTTATTTTTGAAAAATTCAAATCTGACGTGGCACTACTGGTACCACGTCAGCACCACATCAGATTATAATTCTTTTATAAATTTTTTTTTTTTAAAATAAAAATTTTTAATTAAATTTTTTTTTTTTTTTTTTCTATATTTGCACTGCGGGGGGCCCGAAAATGTAATGTTAACGGCCATCTGCAGGGCTGAAATTTTTTCTAATGTCTACTGATGCATTTGGGTGAAGCTACAGTCCATTGCAAGGAACAAGTGTGGGAATGGGTGTTTTGCCCTTAGTTGGACAAGCAAGAATCCAAGCTCGGTGAAGAAATGGGAGGATCTATCAAGGTAGAGGGGTGAAGATTTGTTTCGTAGAGACCAGAGTTTGTTTTATTTCCTTAGGTGTATTTGCAATGGGAGAGACATTAGAAGATTTTTGAGGCCATTAGAAGATTGTGGGTTCCTGGACTGCGGGAACACAGCTTTTGCCGCATGAATAGAAATCTGACGTGGTCGAGAGAGTGACACGTAATTATTATTTTTTGGGCTTTTTTCTGGTAAATGTTGGCCTGACAGCGGCCAGCAATTCAAGAACAGTTTCAGGGAACATCCCCGAAATGGCCCTTTGGAGGCCTCAAATCCCCTCTAATGTGTGAGAAGCCGAGCTCATTGTAGACTAGGTTGGGTTTCTTTTTGGTGAAAGAGTGCATGAACTCTAATATTGTTTTTTGCCACATTGAAGTGGAGTGTATACCTTCTTCAATAAGCTTGAGTTCATCACAATGATTATGCATAAAATAAAAGCTATTCAATATGTCTTCATACAAGTGATGGACAAAATTGGTAGCATCTCTTTCAAGTTGAAGCAATGATGGCTAAAGGACACTTCTCAAAATTGTTGAAGGCACCCCAAACCATCACATGTGTTCAACAAAATATAAAAGTAGGAACTAGACACTTCCACAAATATCTCAAATATACTTTCGGCCATACTCCAATTTGCCTAAAATTCTTGCCAATTTCAAGAGATGACTTGTGTATCTAAATAATCTTCTTCCACTCTTTCATTGTCTTTTTGAGCATATTTGCAAGCAAATGTTAATACATTTCTCTCTATATATATGTCACTAAGATATGACTTTTTTTTAATAATTGTGCTCCTAAATACCAACCTTTGCAAACACACATGTGTTGGACATTTGCCTAGTATAGAAGGTACACTAGTATTTATATTGCAATTCACTACTTTAATCGTTTTTCAAGATTTTCAAACTTTCTAAACTTAATCCATTAAATTGTGATTTACAATTTTACAAAAACATATATTTGTGAAGATAGAAGATTGTACCATTTATTAAAAAATAAGAATAAAAAAGAAACAAACATTTTAATAGTCACAATGAAGCATTAATAGAAAGACTAGTGCACATCACCTTCTTCAAGTCACATTTTAATTGAGCCTATTTGTACCACTATGGTACCAATTGTATACATTTTGAAATGTATGTTGGCTCAAATAGGATGGCTCACCTTGTGTGTTACAATGGAAGACTAGAAGTGTGAAAAAATAAAACATTTTGGAGAGAAGTTGGAGTAGGCCTTATTTTTTACCTTTGAAAAAAGTGTTGGGATGGTGATCACTTACATTTTGTGAAGTGTTGTAATCCCATGTCCATACAATTTTTGAACCAAAAAATACTTACCAATTACATCCATATGCTTTTTCATCCCAATTTGGCAACTTCATCTACATCTTAAATAGAAATGGAAAAAAATTGGTGAAAAAAGACTACTTTTATCTAGTGAAAAGTAGAGATTTATACATTAAATTAGGTTTCTTATTTGGGTTTGTTTGTTATGCTGAAATCTCTAAAACCACATGTCTCTCAATTGTGTAAATGGTAACTTTAGTAAGCTCTTTACAAGGACAGATACACATACTTTATTTTTTGATATTTGGATGTTTGATATGAAAGTTACATATTAATTTTTTTTTAAATATTTTTATTATAATTTATTATCACTAGTTATTAGAATGAAAAACAAAAGCATGACCAAATCATGACAAAAACTAAGCCAACAAACACAAGACTAAGCTTACACTAAGGGCAAAACACCCATTCCTGCACTTATTCCTTACAATGGACTGTAGATTCACCCAAATGCATCAGTAGACTTCCCTTAATGTGTTCGCCACATGTATGATTGTAATTTGCTGACACAATTGAAGGACATGTAGGGAAATTTGGTCGGTTGAGTGCTGATTTTTGCAGGGTTCAGTTTTTGGGGCACCTACAAGACGGTTCCACGGCTCTAGGGAGCCAACACTTTGAAAATTTGTAGAAATTACACATTGTATCTGAAAAATCTATTTTTTTTTTAATATTCATGATTTTCACTCGCTAATACTAGAAAAATATCATTTTTAGAAAACGTTGCCTCTAACTATGCTGAATTCCTTATTTGGACGGTTTTGGGTGTTTCCACTGTAGCACACCAGGGCTTTTTTTTTCATTTTTGGGGAATAGCCACAATGGCGACATAAAATGTTACAGGGATGCTCCAAATTTCAACATTCATCCATTTCTTGGATGTATAGTATGGTTTTCATCCAAAATTAGGCGAATTCATCTACTATTTTTCTTTATTTCAAAGTTGTCTGGCGATTTCATCCAAATTTTCCAGCATTTTTTGAGGTGTTTTTTAGCCAGATTATTTTTTCTGGTGCAAACTGGCACCAAAAAGCCAAAAAAAAAAGCCCTGTAGCACACTATATTTTGAAATGGTGCAATCTGGCCCCCGAAAAGAAGAGTTGGGTCAGAGGAGCAGACTCATGTGCCAATGCAAGAGCCCCACTTGCTGCTTTACTTTATGATTCAAGTGATGTCACAATATGGGAATTCTGTACTCTGATAGGGATTTCACGGGCTCCCTTGGTTTTCTTTTCCGTGTATAAAAGGATTTGGATTTAACCCATAAAGGACACTGAGGCCATTTTCCAGGAAGATGAATGAGGAAAATGCAACTATTCATCTTTGGAATTACGGGTGGAAAGGGAAGATCTTGTGCACTACGTGCTTTGACTTCCTTCCAACAATTGCTTTTGAAATTTTTTGAACCAATGCTTCCCAGGGTGTCAAAACTCATGATTTCCAAGGTCAATGTCTCATTGTTTAAAGGTTGAGAGTTGTATTGAGTCCTACTAAAGGTACAGTACTCTAAAAGCAACCCAGCTCCAAACGCAACCTCTAAGACAATGGTACATTTTCCTTGCTTCAATGTGCCAACGGTGTACATTTCAAGAGGGGGGCAATTTCAGTTATAGTCTACAACATTTTCAACTTTAAAAATTCATAACTAATTCCACAAAGATTCAAAAATTATAAAATAATTTAGGTTCGGTGCCAATTCCATTTCTCTTCCTATGAAAATTTACTGAAAATTATTCCAAGGAGTTTTTTTTACTTCCCTGGCCCCCGGGCAAATGGAATGAGCTCATAGTCGTAGTGAAAGGTCAGTCGCTTTAGGAGCAGGCTATCTTCTGGTCTCACACGTGCCTGGCGGTGCGCTCTGGAACCCAGTTTGCTTTTCTGGAGAATGTGTCATGTGATAAGCTTCCTTGCTTCTGGTGGGCTGCCATGTCCTGCACCCGTTTCCAAGGAACCCCAGATTTGCAGACATTGGTGGAGCGTGCATCCAAGGACGGAATCCAAAGAAGGATTTGGTGCTAAGCAGGGTTTTTTTTTCTGGCGATTTATCCAGCTTCCCGCTCTGGCTCATCAGTGTTCGTGGCTCCCTCCCAATATTGGCCTCTAGTGGGAGGCCAGAGAGGGCTTTACGTAGATGCAGAGTACCAAAAAAACACCTGGTGCTAAGTAAGGTGCTCAGAATGTTTCAGTCCATAATCCTCTAACATTGGCCAGCACCCCTAAGAGCACCTACAATGCTTATCCTGAAAACAACATGGGAAATTGTAAGGCCTGGGTCTGTTGCCGTAGCAGGGACTGGGCCAAGTTCATTTTCAGCTTCCGACGCCCCAACACGATAACAGATCGGAGACGGCAAACTCTCTTTTTTTTTAATCTTCCCGAAGAATTTTTACATCTTCAAACCCCGGAACCACCACCACGTGTCATCATTGTCAGAGAATCTGCTCACAAAGTTGTATTATGTGCTCGGCAAATTGCCCAAATATGTAGAGCAGGGGCTCTTATATGCAGAGCCCTAGGAAATGCGATTAGCAGTAGTGGCTACATTGGAAAGCAGTTTTTGGCAAAGCAACGTCAAAACGCCTGTTTGCACCATTCCCATGTTGTTTGCAGAGACACATTGGAAGTGCTCTAAAGGCCATGAACATCCCATCTATGAAGGTAGAACCACCTATACCCGATCACTTAAGCAATCCTAGGACAGATTGTGAATAATATAAGGTAATGCAATTTTTTCTCTTGTAGGGAGACAAGAAATATTGTGAGTGTAAATCTTTTGTAATTTTATTCCCAAGATTGAAATTACTATGAATTTTGGGAGCAAAAAAGTGCTTAGAGCCCATAACCAATGTCTAGACACTTCTAATTTGGATCATAGCCAAGACTACTTGCCCACTTGGTACTTCCCACACACTTTAATTATGACACTTTGAGACATATGTCATGACATTATTAGTCCCAAGCTTGAAAAGGAGAAAAAAAAATTCCAAGTTTTGGTTGGAAATCTATTGCAACCTTGGTTGGAAATAGCTACATCCTACACATTGGGTACGAGTCCTCAGTTAAGAATAGGAGTGGTTTTACCTTTATGTTAAATACACATGGTTATGCAATCTATCACAACCACTATTAAAAAAACAGGGTAAAAAAGAACCCCACTTATAATTGAGTGTGAATCTTTTTGCCACATATTTGTGCGTGCACGTGTAGTGAACATTCAACTTCTTTTTCTATTTTCCACTACAACTTAAATACCTTTCCAATGGTATATTACATGCCTCAAAATTCTAAAAGTTGCAGTGGAAAATTGCAAAAAAAGTTGACTATCCACTACATGCGCATGTACAAAACCATGGCAAAAAGATTCACACTCAATTATGAATGCAGTTCTTTTTTTTTACCTTATTTTGTTATAGTGAACCCATTGTCACAAAATAACAAGGTCACATTTTCATCCTAAATGTTTTTCATCCAATCTCAATCCTCCTCAGTTCAATTGATGTTACATAGCAACAAGTCTATGCTAGTATGATGAAAATGCAAACAAATGGGAATAAATTATAGATAAACCAAAAATTGACCAATGGTATATTACATGCCTCATAATTCTAAAAGTTGTAGTAGAAAATTGCAACAGAAGTTGAATGTCCACTACATGCGCATGCACAAAACTGTCAATGGCAAAAAGATTCCCACTCAATTATAAATGCAATTTCTTTTACCTTGTTTTGTTATAGTGCACCCATTGTCACAAAGTAACAAGTTCACGTTTTCATCCCAAATATTTCATCCTGAATGTTTTTCATCCAATCCCAATCCTCCTCAATTCAAGTGATGTTACATAGCAATAAGTCTACGCCAATATGATGAAAATGCAAACAAATGGGAATAAATTATAGATAAACCCAAAGTCGACCAATGGTATATTACATGCCTCATAATTCAAAAAGTTGCAGTGAAAAATTGCAAAAGAAGTTGAATGTCCACTACACGCGCGTGCACAAAACTGCTAATGGCTAAAAGATTCACACTCAATTATGAGTGCGGTCTTTTTTCTACCTTGTTTTGTTATAGTGAACCCATTGTCACCAAGTAGCAAGCTCACGTTTTCATCCAATCCCAATCCTCCTCAGTTCAAGTGTTGTTACATAGCAACAAGTCTACGCTAGTATGATGAAAATGCAAACAAATGGGAATAAGTCATAGATAAACCAAAATTTGACCAATGGTATATTACATGCCTCAAAATTCTAAAAGTTGTAGTGGAAAATTGCAAAAAAAAGTTGAATGTCCATTACATGTGCGTGCACAAAACCATGGCAAAAAGATTCGCACTCATTGAAGTTATGAGTGCGGTCTTTTTTCTACCTTGTTTTGGTATAGTGAACCCATTATCACAAAGTAACAAGCTCATGTTTTCATCCCAAGTATTTCATTCTGAATGTTTTTCATCCAATCCTAATCCTCCTCAGTACAAGTGATGTTATGTTACATAGCAACAAGTCTACAATCTTATGATGAAATGCAGACAAATGCGAGTAAATTATAGATAAACTAAAAGTGGATTGCGTCGTGGACATCACTCACAGCAGGCACACATTCAAAGGGAATTGCTGACCAACTTGTGCCAAGATGTGGTGTGTGGAATTTGAAGTGCATCATCTCCTTCCAGAGTCGGGGCATCAAGGTACAGGCCAGGGGGGTGGGGGTGGCAGGGCAACAGCAACAGCATGTTTTGAGATGCTATCTTTTACACAGACTGAGACGATATACTAACAGTGAAACAGTATTGGGAGTCACACTATTTGAAAATATATATATTTATGTATGATGGTATTCCATGATTTTAAGGAAGATTTTTGGGGGAGATTATTTAAGGAATAAATTGTAAGAAACATCAATATTTGGAGTCATACTTTAGTCAATACTATCTCACTCAATGAAGTTTTATAATAACTTGTGACATTCTTACCACAAAATCCGCGCCCCTCCCCCCACCCCCACCCCGACCCCGACCCCGAAAAAAAACACCCAACCAACCAACCTTGGTCTAAGTTACTTATCTCAAGAATCTTGGAAAAAGAAAACGAAAAACTTGTGTTAAGAGAGAGGCACCCAATGGCGCACTTGTACCCAATGCCGTTCATTTCTACAATACACAATCATTTCAGGTTATAAATGTAGGTAGGCAGTACATGGCTTATTTCTTTTGACCTAGAACAATAAGCAATCTACAGTCCCACTACATTTCTGTTCTAGAATGAATGACTGGCTTAGAAATGGATGGCATTGGGTGCAGGTGCGCCATTGGATGCCTCTGCCATTAAAGTTTTTTTTCACTGTGCTAATGAGTTTGATTTTAAATTTCAAAAGAGAATCAAGAATAGTTTGATTGTTTTTTTTGAGAAAACATTGTTTTTTTCTAAATGTGTACAAAATATAAGTGTGTCTGGCAGCTTCGCAGCACCTCCCTTGCTGTCAACAAAAACCTCCAGCATGCCATTCCAACAGCATGCTGTGGAAATGGCTTGCCATGTGCGTGGATTTTAGAGGTCAGGGAAGATAATGTTATGATTGCTTTTTGCTTAGATTTTGAGTTTTGAATTGACTAATAGTAAAAACTAGTATCTATAAGTGTAAGGGCTGAATAATGATGTAGTAGGGAGGCTTCTAGTGGGTAGGTTTGACATGGTGACGAGGGTGGCTATTATGTGAGCTTAGAAGTGTGAGCCCATGAGTTTAGAAGATTATATATCTATGATAAAAGTGTTTATATTATAATATTTTTTTGTGATAATAATGCACGTATGTTGTAAATATTTATATTATAAGTGTTTGTATTATAAACACCTTCAATGGTTGCATGATATCCACTTATATATGTATTTTCAAGGCTCACATGCTTACACTTTCATACTCACGTGCTAGCACCGTTGACATGGGGATAAGTCCATTTTCAAATCTCTCAAGTGAATGAGAATTAACGGCGTTCACAAACACTGTTGAGTTTTATATTCACAACCATTTCTGACTTCATCAATGCTTCAGTCTATGAACCATAATAGATACCTACACTCTTGTGACTTCTAAAAATCATCCTTAATTCATTTTGGCTCTAAAAATTGTGCATTCAATTGACTCAAAACTACTCTTCATTTTTCTTTGTACTAAAAATGTAAAAATCATGTTTCCATCAACTTATTTTTTCAAAGGCTGGTTCTTACCCTTAGATGCTTGTCTTAAGAGCAGACTACCAGATCGCTTGCAGGTTAGGTATTACCTTAAGTCAAGTTTAACTCAAATTAAGTTAAATTGAAAAAAATGGAGGAACGGTTCTGTTTGACATGCTTATGACTAACATGAGATTATTTTTTCAGTCACATACACACGAAAAAAATAAAATTAAAAAGGGAAAAAAGAAGTTGATGAAGTAAAGAATGCCTAAATTATAAAACAGACACTCTGAAGTTACGTATAGTACATTATTAGAATATAGTAGAAGGCTCAAGAACAGTTCTGACATTAAAAATGCAAATTTTCTCAAATGTACATTGTTTGTATATGATGCTTTTTCATCTTTACAGGAATGTACAAATAGTGTACATGTGAAGAGGTGGACGGTTTGAGAGCCAATACCATTTTGACTTCAAAAATTCATATCTGATTCCACAAAACTCTAAAAGATATGAAATGAAGTGGGTGAGATGCCAATTCCACTCAACTTTCAAAGGCAATTTACCTTATATAGGAGGCGGCTCTTGAATGGAGCGGGTTCTAAAATGGTGCCCTATCTTAAATGTACAATATTTGTACATTTTACATTTTCATAGCCTTCAGCAGTGTACTGACAGTGTACATTTTAGCTAGGGCACCATTTTAGAGCCCTATGCCCTTTCAACTTCGGAATTTGATAACTAATTCTAGAGAGCTCCAAAAAATATGAAACGACTTGGGTTAGATGCATATTCAAGCTGTCTTTCAAGGAAAATTCTCTGAAAAATATTTCAAGGTGTTTGACCTGCCCAAAATTCTGTTCCAGCCCTTAGATGGTCGGTTTCTGGACCTCCTCCCCCTATTACTGAAAATATTTCAAGAAGTTTCAGCTCCCACAAATTCAGTTTCAGCTGTTAGGTGGGCGCTTTTCTGGGTCCTACCTTACCTTACCTCCAGTTACTGTGTTTCGAAAACAAGGCCTGAGCTGTACACCTCTGACTGGACCACTTCATCGTGTCTCCTTCTGTGCCACGTGCCCCAAGAGTTGTGGGTCTCACTCAACTAGCCAGTCAGAGTCGAGCAGATAGAAGTTAAAAATGAAATTCCTGTGAAATTCCAAGACTCTGTCAACGCCCAACCAAGTGCCGTGCTGGCGGGACTGACCTGGCAGACTGGCTGGGCAGGGTGGGGGGGCCAGATTGGGACCCATTCCCATTTGAACATGTCTTGGTGCGGTACATTCTAACTTGTATTCCGTGGAGCAATTCACCATAGTTGGAGACAACTTTTCATGAAAAGAAATGACGTTTTTGTGGTATTAGCAATTGAAAATCATGAATCTAGAAGAAAAAAAATTATAATTTTTAGATAGGGCATTTAAGTTTTACAAGTTTTATAAGTGGAAGTTTCCTAGATCATTGAAACCGTTGTAGAAGTGGATTTGAAACTGAAATTTCACAACAAAATTGATAGTTGATTGATTGCAATTGAGCAAAGGGACAATTGAATGATACTTTTGGGAGATACCTTGATGGTAGTTTAGAGATGCAACAAAAGAAATATATTGTGCATAAATGGGTATGAGGATGGTTTGAGGAGTTTCTACCTAATGAAAAAAATTTGCAACAAAATATTCCTTTCAATAGGAAGGCAAATTATTTTTTGTAATCTTGTCCTTGCCCCATGAAATCCATATCATTAGGGGAGATTTGAGGGCATTTGAAGATCATGAGTTCTCTTGAGTTCTTGGACTATGGAAACTTGTTACATTAGTAGTGGAATGTGGTCAAGAGATTTCCACCTCAAAAAATAGTAATTTTCAATTTTTAAGTTTTTGTAATTAAAAAAAATCTTAGGTTTCTTAACACTTTTTGGAATTTTTAAAGAAAAAATTTCTCCTAAAATTCAAAATTTCAATCATTATAGGTTGATATATTGTTTCAGAACAATACATGGAAGAAGTACAGGAATGGCCTAAAATGCCCCTCTCTCACCCTCAAAAGCTCCCCTTATGAATCAATAATTATAAATTTTTCATTCATCAATTACATTTTTCATTCGGGTGTCAACAAATGTTGCAAAGGGCCTTTAGTTACTTGTATAACTCCAATCAATTTATGGCTTTCCTAAAACTACTCTACAATTTTCTTAAATGAATTTCTAAATAATGTGAATTTTTCTCCAAGATCTAGTGTATTTGAGGCACATTTCTAGAAGCCCTTGATGCTACAAAAAGGCAACATTGCAACAGACACCCTTGTACAAAGGCTTGAATAGAAATTCATAATCAACCATTTCCAAAAATGGATTTTTGATGCTAAAACTATACTTCAAAAAGAGTTTTTCAAAAGTATAAACTATCAAGTGTAGAAACTTGGTCAAATTTTATTTAACCTCAAAGTATTGTCAACACTAAAATTTGGTTCTTCAAGCATTTAGGGGATAAGTATTGGATGTTAAGTTCTAGGTGTGGTGGTTTTTTAATCATCATATTGATTTTTAATTACTTATATTAAATTTTTTGGAAGTCAACCAAACTAATATCTTATAAAATATAGAAATTAACAATAAAGAGCATTAAAATCTATATCATTAAAATGTAAAAAACCAACACAAGAATCTACAAATTATTAGATTGACAAAACTCCAAGATGTTGTTTGCATTAGATGTGTTTTGAGAAGCCTCCAAAAAATTGGAAATTCTTAGATTGTGGGAACGCTTTGAAAATGCTTGGAACTTTATAATGTAAGTGATTTCACATAGTTGAGAGACTACCATGTCAAGTAATATTAATTAATTAATTTTTAATCAACTATTAAAAAAAATTGAAATTCAATAAAGAAAATTCAATTTTCAATTTTTTACACCTCCTGAAATATTTGAATGTTTTTTTGAATTTCAATTTGTAAATCCAAAAATGAAGAAATGAAAAAAAAAAATTGGTTGTTTTATACTATAGAGAATAGTTTTAGAAGACAACCCCAAACCAATCTTCTAGATGCCTAAAAAAATATCTAATGCTTTGGATACACTTGCATTGATTTGTTGTTTCAAATTTAAATGACCCATCCTTAATCCTACAAGACCCAATGACTTTTTGACAATGAAAGTTTTCAATGAATTGTGCCTCTTTGATATTTTTTTGCACATAGATGTACTTGAATTTTTTTACTTCAACTATACAAACGTAAAGACTATTTTGTTTAGTATACATGGAATTAATTGTGAAATTTTTTGACCATTGGATTTTTTGATTACAACAATTTTGATGATCAACTTCATAGGTAAGAATTACAGATTTTGGAAAAGAAAATTTTAAAAGATGTCTAATGATTTTTTAACCCCCCCCTCAAAAAAAAAATTGTCTTAGAATCTAAGACAAATGTAGTGTTTTTTATTTAAGAATTTGAAAATTAAAAAACTCTCTCAAATTTGGGTTCATTTTTAGATAGAAGGAATAGAAAGCCAAAACTAACCAAATTGGATCCTACAAAAATTAAATATGTGTAAAGTTATAAAATTTAACAAACAATATTATTATTATGTTGTTTGGAACGTCTTCAAATTTTTTGGAATCATTCTAATTATTTTGTGATCTTAATAACACTAGATTGAATTTTTTTAAATTGCTAAAAGTAAAATTTTGGTTTTTTTCCAAATCTTGTTTATTACTTTATTTCTATTGAATAAAGACTAAAAAATGTCCAAGAAATGTTTGTTTTCCATCTCTACTACTCCTTTCATTGGAAAAACATTATATTTGATCCCTGTTCTATTAGACTACATTTCCTAAAGAAAATTTTAAATGCTTTATGCATTCAAGTTTTGAAAATCTGAAAAAATAACAAGTTAGTTTACAAGTTCTTAGTTTACAAAATATTGAGATTTATTTCACCCTACCGAGAATTTGCCATTGAAAAGTTGAAAAGGACACATTATGTCCCTTGGTCCTTGAAGGGTTAACTCTTCAAGGAGTAAAGAAATGGAATGTGTCCTTTTCAAATTTTCAATGACAAATTCTTAGCAAGATAAAAACAAAATCTCAATATTTTATAAACCAAGGCCATGTAGAGTTGGCATGTTGGCATACTTGAATTGGTAGGTTTTTTCAATTTTCAAAATTTCAATGTGACAAGTATATTAAATTTAGTTTTGCAAATGTATTCTTAATTGGGAAAGGGGGAGTATATATAGGCTTTTTATTGTAATTAAATGAATAGAGGGGGTGGAAAAAAATTCTTAGACATCTCTAGTCTTTAGTCTGTATAAATAAATTGAAGTTGGAGGAAATTCTTCCAAAGTTGTATTTATAGCAATTTTATAAATAAAAAGACTCAATTTTTTGTTATGAAGGATACAAACTAACTAGAATGATTCCAAATATTTTGAAGATGTTCCAAAAGATATTCTAAAAATAAATTTCAAATTTATAAAATCAATGCACATATAAATTTTTTATTATTTGGTCAATTTTGGCTTTCTATTGTTTTGGTTTGAAAATTTGTATAAATTTACGAATTTTTATAATTTTTTATTGTTTAAAAATTAAAAACACTTCACTTGCTTTAGATTCTAGTATAAATTCTATGGGAGTTTTTAAAAAAAAAATATCTTCTTATAATTTTTATTTTCAAAAGTTTATTTTTTTGCCTTTAAGTTGATTGTACAAAATTGTTGTAATCTAAAAATCTAATGGTCAATCTTTTCACAATTAATTCTACATACATACAAAATAAAGAGTAGGCTTTTACTTTTATGTGGTTAAAATTAAGAACCTCAAGCACTTTCAAATGCATAAAAAATAAAATTAGGATGACTCATGGAAAACCTCTATTATTAAATAGTTGTTAAACCTTGAGGAATTAAGGCTTGCACTTTTATCTCTAATTTAGACAAATATAACCACATGGAGTAGAAAAATATAGGATAGATTTTTAATGTATTATAAGTGAAAAAAACTTAATCTTCATGAATGCTTCTCAATTATTGAAAACATCCAACAAATTGGATTATCATCTTAAAATTTATATCTAAACAACATCAAATGAACAATGGTAAGTCTTCATCCATTTGAAGAGCAACAAAGTTGCATTTCAAAGTTTTTTGTATTTTAAAAAGTGCACTCAAAATTTGCTCTAACTCCATTCAACTTGTTTTCTCAACAAAATACAACAATGTAAGGGAGAAACACCGGCAACTGATAAATAAGCTCATTTGGAGTAGATGGTGAAGAATAAGAGCTGGTAGAAATTTTTCCCATAGAAAATATGGAGATACAAAAAATTTCAGAATTTTATTGCAAAAATTATGATCTTTTAGAGTCAAAAGTGTGTTGTACAAAAAAACAATGTTTAGAGTCTTCTAATTCAGATCAGTCTAGAACTACTTTTCCACTCACTTCTTTTAAATATGTGTCATAACCTTATTAGTTCCAAATACAAAAAAACCCAAAAAGAACATTTACAACTTGATTTCGATCCTAAAGTTGGAAATAATACGCCCTACAAGTTTGTTTTGGGGCGTAGGTGATTCTTAGTGCTTCTCCCTTAGTACAAAGTGTCCCTTTTGAAGGAATAGTAGTGATTACAATCCTCTCACTTAACCAATAAAAGACATTTTATTTTGGGACTTATCAAACTTCATTAAATTTCTACATTAAAACACTTATTTCAAAATTATGATATTTATCACATGTAAGGATACATGTTTAAAATTTACTCTCATTTTTTATAATGAAAAACATCAAATTTAATTTTAAATGATTTTAAAAATAAATTATGTTGTGAATATTGTAATAACTATTGTGCCATGTACCATGGCACATGCAAAATCAAAATCAAAATAATTTTCTAATTTTTTTATCCATTTAAACTTCAAAATTCAATAATTTTCTTACCATAAGTTGGAATACCTCAAAACCAAACCCGTGCACCCGTCCTTGCTAAGGGTTTTCCAATGGTTCTAAGAACGCGACTAAGGGACGTACAATGAGAGAGATTTAAACATGACAAACAACCAAACCAAATCAATAAATAATGTACCCTATGCCATTGCTACAATCCAAATCAAAGGTAAAAGTAGTTTTCTAATTTTTTTAATCCATGAAAACTTAGAAATTCAATAACTTTCTAACCATCAGTCTGAATGCTACAAAACAAAGCCTATATACCTCTTTTTGCCGAGAGCTTTCTCAAGGTACCAAGAATGTCACCAAGGGATGTACAATTTGAAAAATCTCAATGTAACAATCAAACAAAAAAACAAAAAAACAAAACATGTCTTAAGGTATAGATTGCAAAAATGCTTAACCCCTTACTACCAAAGGGCATGAAAAGTGCCCTCACATAGTCTAGTGGTCAAGTTCAAAATTCTATAACTTTCGCATCAAATGCTCAAATTTAATCAACCTAATTGGAAAAGTTTTGTATAGTAGTATAGTTTGTATTAAAAAAAAATTCAGATGAGTCCAAGATGCACAAATGTTTTGGAAGACAATCAAATTTCACACGTTCATTTTGAATTCTCCAAACTGCAATTGATGATTGCAACTTTAGGGGCTTGTATCTCCTTCATTTGATGTTTGCTTCCAATAAAATTTGTTGGGTTATGTTCTTCTAAAAGTCTAGTTATTGTCATGAAAATCTCATGGTAATCCAAGTTGTTTTGAATGTTTAGAAGCAATTTGAGGTTCAAAATCTAAACATTTTTGGATTACAATGAACTTTGGTGGCTTGTTTCTTCTTCATACAATGTTCGTTTCTAGTAAATTTTTTAGAAAAGTTGTACATTGTTGTCTAGTTTGTGTGTCTAAAATTTTATATCAATTAAAAAATTATAAGTGACTAAAAATCATTTTAGTACAAGGAGGCTTAGTCATAGATGTGCTTTTACGTCCTTTTTTGCTATTTTTTTGACATTTCAACGTCATTTTGCAAACACAATGAATCAATTGAATGACATTTTTTCACCAATGTGTTTGTATATTGATTTTGTAGGACTTTCTAGTTAAATTTTTTTTCCAATTGAGTAGGTTTAGAAATCAAATTTTGCCTCCAAATGTGAATTTAGGAAAATTTTAGCATCTTTTTTCAACACTAAAACATTGTAATCTTGCAATCTATGTGGTCAAATGACTCCAAATTTGATCCACATCATCTACAATATGCACACTAGAAGATTGTATAATTGAGAATTTAATACCTTTTTGACATTTAGACTTTTAGTGCTTGAAAAGCAAGGATACTTTTGAGCATGTTTGGACTTTAGACAAAGGGGTTTTTAATTACTATGAAATTTTAAATAAAAATGGAAATAATGGTGAAAAACATCATGGTGTAGTTGATGTACAAACATAATGGAGTAGAAAAAAATTCAAATAGGATAAAAAGTAGATTTTCTAAACTATATTTTCTTAATTCAACTTCAAAACATTTAAGATCAGGAACTCTACCAAAATTCAAGGTTTTGACTTTCAAAATGCATTTGGGATTTGCAATGACCTTTAAAGGTTAGTAAATGGTGAATTAATCCCCCCTATATATATATTTTTTTTCAACATGCTAGATTACAATCATTATGTAATTAACCCCTCAAGGACCAAAAGGACAAAATGTGTCCTTTTAGATTTTCAATGGTAAATTTTCAATAGAATGAAACAAATCTCAATATTTTCTAAATTGGGATCTTTTAGAGTAACAAATTTACATACTTATTGCATTGTCTAATTTTCAAAATTTGAATGTGAGAAGTATTGAAAATTTTATTTAGGAAATGGAGCCTAGTAGAAAAAGGAAGGAAATATAATGTTTTTTCAATTAAAGGAGTAGTAGAGATGGAAAAAAAATAATTTCTTGAAGATTTTTAGTCTTTATTCCTTACAAACAAACAAGTTTTGAAAAAATTACTAGAATGATTCCAAAATTTTTGGAAGATGTTCTAAACAATATGATAATTATAAAAGATATGAAAATTTTAAATTTACACATATCTAATTTAAAAAAAATTTAGGATCCAATTTGGTCAATTTTGGATTTCTATTCCTCCTATTTGAATTTTAAAAATGTTTACAAATTTGAGGGAATTTTTTATTTTTCAAATTTTCAAATGAAAAGAAATACTACATTTACCTTACATTCCTAGACATTTTTTTCGTGGGGGTTTAAAAATTTATTCACCTTCTTATAAATCTTTTTCTCAAAATTTTGCATTTTTTACCTATGAAGTTGATCATCCATAATTGTCATAATTTAGAAATCCAGCGGTCAAAATTTTCCACAATTGATTTTATGAATACTAAACAAAGTAGTCTTTACTTTTGTATGGTTGAAATAAAAAATTTCAAGCACATCTATGAGCAAAAATATCAAAGTGGCACAATTCATTGAAAAACTTCATTGTTGAAAAGTTGTTGGGCCTTAAGGGGTTAACAACCATATCCTGTTGTTATAAAGATTTTCTATTAGGTTTAAAATAGCATGGATATTTTATTGTAGAAGTTCTCTATAAATATCCTAAATATCCTAAAGACCAATAAATGTACCCTCAAAATTATTTTCTCCTTAAAATCTAGTACTACAATTCTTACTAAGTCCTAAAAACTACTATACCTCACTTTGATCTAGCATATCTTATGGAAAATCCCTTCAAATGTCTTGAAATTCTTCTACAAAGTAGATGATTTTATCACTCTTTACATGCCAAGTTTCATCTTTACACAAAATACTATCTAACTTTGGTGGACATTTTCTTACTATTGACTTTCTACCTTTTTTGAGATACCCTAAACTAGCATAGTTCACTTTCACGTAGCATATCTTATGGAAAATATATTCAAATGTCTTGAACTTTTGTCATAAAGTAGATATTCTTATTAAATCTTTGCCTTCCAAATTTCACCCTAATCCAATTTATTGTCCAAATTGAATGGACATTCTCCCACTTTGATTTTGCTTGGTCATGGTTTCTACACCCGGTTGTATTTTTGTGCATTCTTCATAGATCCTAAGTTCATAGAAGTTAGGATTTGGACACAAGGTAGGAAGTTAATGAAGAAAAATACCTTCAAAGTTTCATAGTCATAAACAAAGAACTCAATAAGATCCAAGCTCCTCAATACATCCTTTCTTAGTTGTCATAGATTTCAAACACCTCCTTTTTGAAGTCTCATATCTCCTCTTCCATAATAGATCTCAATCTCAAACTTGACATTATAATAAACCAACCTTTCAACAACTAAAATTCAAAATCTTACTTTGATCCAACACTTTATCAAAACACAACAAAAAAATCCTTAATGCATGTATTCTTCAATGCAAAATCCAATAAGGACACATAGTTTGCACCCAAGTGCGTCTACACCTCTCAACCACTAAGAAAACAAGAAAAATAAAATAAAAGAAGAAGAACAAGGAACCAACCTTTGCCTCAAGTAGCCTCTATAAACCCTCAACCACTAGCCGCTGCCTAATCCTAGTTCTACCTTGACTACCCTACTATCAACTACTAACAAATCAATTATCAAGTGGTAACTATAAGGTCAACAACAAAAGTTCACAACTAACAACTCACAACACTAACAACTTATAACACAAACAATTCTTTTTCAAACTAACAAAGATGTTAGTGGACATTGGACAATCCACATCACAACACTATATCATGAATTCCATATTCTATACATGTATTCACATATTGTACACTACCAATATTTCATGTAACATTCTTATTCCATATTTATATTATATAAATTTGTACTTGTTCCACATATTGTATCCATATAAAAAAAATGATTTTTATTTTATTTTATTTTATTTTTTGGAGGGGGAGGGATTAATTGGATGGGCTAATCAAACATGTTTCACTTTTTAAGATCTATTTTTTATTTGTTGGGGTGGTTAATTAACTAATAATATTTGTATATATCTCCTACTTTCCTAACAAAGATGTCTAATTTAAATAGTAGACAACCTACATTATGACACTGTATTTTGAATCCCATATTCTATACATATATTCACATATTGTATACTACCAATATTTCGTATAACATCCATATATTGATAACATTTGTGTAAGGTATTATGACCACCCATTCTCGATAACCACCCTACAATCAATCAATAGGGTGCCATATTTCCAATCAAGGTTGGAACCAATTTCCATTTTTTTCCTTAGAATGTGTGTTTTGTACTTTTTCAAGGTTTGAATCAAAAACTTAATGACACGTAAGTGAGCAAGAAAGCATGAAGCAATGAGTGGGAAAGTAATTATTTGATGATCTAAATTGGATGACTCTATATGTTGGTCATGAGCTCAACGCAACTTTTGCCTTTCAAAATTCATAGTAATTTCTATTCGTGCGATAAAATTACCAAAGTTTTTGCGATCTGCATTATTTCTATCATTACACCTCTCGAAATATTTGCTTTCCCTTTCATTACACCAAATCAAGTCTAAAATACCTTAAATGATCGGTTATGGATGGTTCTAAGGTAGTCGACTCTAAAATGGAGCGGGCATTAAGAATGGACCCTATAAAAGGCTATAAAATGAACAATAGGCAGTTCTTAAATGGACCTCCACATTCATTGAATGAATTAAGGAAAGATGCATTGGGAATAGTGAGAGCCAATGATACTCTTTGTTTTTTCATCTTTCTTTAGAAATTGCAAGTGAACCATTCATGGAAGACCTAGAGACATAAAATAGGGACCTACGGCACATCTCCTTTGAAAATTCATAACTAATTTAAAAATGCTTCAAAAATTATGAAACCACTTGTGTTAGATTTCTCGTCAATTTCTCTTTCTTTGAAAAATGGTCTAAAAATATTTCCATTCAATAAAATACACGAAAAAAGGGGACCAGCCCTTAAATGCTCCATTACAGAGCCGACTACCTTACCTCATGTCCCCCCCATAGGCTGGACACACAAACAAAACACACCGCCTACACCAAACTCCATATTGAAAGGCAAGTCCGCCCTTGTCAGTGTGTGTTCCTTTTCAGGAGATCCGGTAGTAAATGAGCAAAAGGCTCCATTTGATACTGTGGCCCCCCTCAGTAAGTTGAATTGACAGAACAACAGCGTAGCCGGCCTAGAATGGAGCCCCCATACGATTGATCTTCAGATGCAAGTTCTTGTTGTCACGAGTTCATGATTTAAATGATTTTTGGCTTTTTCAGCAATGAAATACCAATGATATTAGAATCCTGAGGAAAGGTACTTACTTGTAGTCGGTGTTCCTCAAAATACCCCCCAAATGTATGGAATTTCTTTCTCTTTTCTTCTTTTTTGTAACACATGGACAATTCCCATCGACAAGGGAAAATTGCTTTTTGTGGCACTACAACTTCAATTTTTGAAACAATTTTTGAAGAGCCTGCTTGTCCAGTTACATGAACTTGTCTACATACAGCGTATGCCATTCTCAAAGTAACGTGGTATATTCACAACATTGAAGCAAAAAAGGTCTCAGTGGCATTATTTTTGAACAATTGGTCATGGTTTATAATGGAGAATCCCTTTGCATCGTGGTAGGACGCATCTCCTTTCCACTGACAGTTTTTTTCGCTATTGATTTGATGCGGGAATGTCTGGTTTCTAACAAACTACTCCGTAATTCCTAGTTTGCTTTTTCCTGTTTTGGGAGACAAATGAAACGGGATTTTATTGCTAGAAGACGGAGCACAAAACGCCAGCCACAAGTGAAACAAATTCCTAGTTTGGTGTACTGCTCTCTGTTCAAAACCAAGAGCTTTTAACCGAGATCTAGAATCAGCTAAAACCCAACTTTAGTTGTGGAGAAAATGATTTGATCACATTGTTGAAAGACTGATAGAAGAAGATTATGAATTAGAGAAAGCTAATGCGGAGTAAGAGTTAGAATGGTTACTGGGTGGAGATAAACACTTGGTGAAGGAAGAATGTGTACCAAGTTATATTCTACTTTCCAGTTGATCTGAGAGCTGACAAAGAGCAGCTAAACTTATGCATCTGATTCAAAAACTTCTTCAGCTATGCCAAGGAAAACAATTTTCAACAATAAGTTTCTACTTTGTGCAGTAGAAAGCAACCAGGCTATCAATCAATTTGAAGAAAAGCTGAAAGAGAAGTACTGTGAGGCAGGCAGACCCATAATCGCCTCTGGTGCAATTTTACCGTATTGCATTCTGATGTAGTGAAAACAGTGAAGGGTTGGTTTCATGACAAATTCAATGTGGAATTGTTGAAAGGGTTGAAAAGTTGCAATTTTATGACTTCAATGAATACCACCACCATACATATTCTACACATAGCAAAAGGTTCATTTCACAATCTTGAGGAATGCTTTTGAATACAAGTACAGCTTTGTAGAGAGTTAAAAGAGAGCCACATAAGAACACAAATGAACAAGAGTAGTGCACCATTGGAGCAACAATGAAAAGTTGAATGTCTTTTACTTTTGACCGCCTATAATGTGTCTTTTAACTCAAAAGGAGCTGCCAATTTGCCAATTTGTGAATCCGATTGGTCTTAGCATCAAAGGACAACAATGAGTCAACTTACCTTATTTCTGAATCCGATCGATCTAAATATCCAAAGGGACGGCAATGGGTCAACGTAGATAGAGTCAATTCTACATACAGTCAACTTTACAGAGTCAACTCTTAGACAGAGTCAACTCTACATACCTTATGTAGAGTTTGTCCAACAAACTTGTATGTATTTTACTAATGCGTGTCACTGCTACAACTGTAATACTGTATAGCACCCCCAGAGCTCCAATTGCAAACTTTTCAAAGAAATACGTCGCCTACTGAAACTCTCTCTCTCGATACATTTTATGTGAGTGCATAATTGTGATATGGTCCACATCCATTGTTGTTCTCACACTAATCGTCGATGTGGTAGGCATTGAGCCACACACTGAAAAACGGACACAAATGTAGTCCCGGAAGCAACCCAATGTCCAGGAAGATTCTTTGAACATAAAAATGAGAAATGAAGATTAAGTACTGTGGTTCTTCACTGGCAGCAGAGAAAACACAGTAGATGTCGCCTCATGTTCAATGACATACACTATAATACCAATGAGCCACACCATTCAAGAGCACAATCCTCTACGAAGGGTGTCCACAGTAATAGTAAAGAAGTCTGGCAATTTCCAATTGCCTGAATTCCAGGAGGCCTAAAATAAGGTTTTAGGGTATCCCAACAACTAGGACTGTATGTCATTCAAGGTATCCCGCCCTAACCACATAATTTTGAAGAAACAAACTGCCATTCTGATCAAATCTTACCCCTATGATGCACTGCGACCTTCAAAGGCGTTCAACTGCTCTAGCGTTAATCCTCTCGTCCTGGCTTGAAGGTGACGAGGCAATTGGTTCTCCATACCAGGCTTCACAGTCAGGGTGGCAATTTCCGTGTTGTATAGATTGTAATACACTGCCGCAATCCTTCTCCTCCAGTCCCGGGCCAAGTCATTATCCAGTTTGTGTTCGGGAGTGGTCAGCAGATACTCATCCAACCCCCCTGCCTTGTCAATGCAACGCAGAGCATGCATGGTAATGCTCACTCTGATGTAACGATCCAATCCTAAGCTAAAAATCCGTTTCGTTTGCACATTAGGTTTCCATGTCCGGCGAGATCTGCAGTCCCCCGAATGACACGAATTGCTTAAAATCAAAACCTAGAGGAGAATGATGTAACCACTAAAACTTGAGGGGTCTTGGATATTGAGAGATGTAATTGAGATGAAAACGAAAAGAAAAACAAGACTGAGAAGAACTCACTTATTGCCACCGTCTTCACTGACTTGGTTGCCAAATTGAATGTGGCGACCTGCGTACAAGCCCCGCTTCGCACGCCCCATTACCACTCTGGCTGCAGACATCTTTGCCGAGAGACGCAGAGCCTAGTGCCAAATGCTGCAAAGAAATTCGGAGGAGCGTCCAGCAAATCCCTCCGCCATCGCCCGAACTTGCAAACCCTAAACCCTCAGTCATTCGAAGGGACAGTAGGAGACCCGGGTTAATTCAATTGATACCCTGATATACCCTGTGGAATATCGTGAGCAGGTACACCCTACTGAAACCTTGGGGGGTGGCTCCACATTAAATTGAAGGAAATAATGAAATAAAAGTGAGGTTTGTACTCCTAAGTCTCTCCAAAATCCATTTTTTTAATGATAAATGGAGACAATATTTCTCCAAATAACTTCTCATTCATTCATCCATCCATTGTAAGGTTTGAATCCTTAAAAGACAACCTTTAAAAAAAAATTCAAATCCAAATTGAGATAAATAATATATGCATATACATGAATAAAGATTAACCCTAAAGCGCCTTAATGTCCAATTTTGGACAATGAACAGACTAGAAATTAGTTGTCTTTCTCATCAATGACTGGATGAAAGTCATCCTAATTTATAGAGATACTTTATTAAGTTGTTGTTGTCTAATCTAAAGATTGGATTTGGTGTTATTGGAATATATATTTTTCTTAAATTATAAATGTGGAAGTATGTCAAGTGATTGACCAAGCCAGAATTGCATTGATTTTAGTTCAGAATTTGATTTGTAAAAATGAGGTTTAGAGTTTGAAGAACACAAAAATTCAAAAAATCCCCTTATCAAGTAAAACCTCATTTGAAATCTACTCCAACAAAAATTCTTGAAAAAAATGACAATTTTTTGCTTGTAATTGACTTTAAAAGGTATTTTGAAATTTCCCTTTCAAAATTTATAGAAAAATTATTGGTAATAAAATTTGTAAATCTAACCATATGGATGGAATCTACATTTCAAAGTCTACAACTTTTATGTGTATCTCATTTCCCAAATACTCTTCCAAATAATACTTTATAATATTTTTTTTCTAAATTGTCAACTTTAGAGAAGACTTCAGACACTTAGGGATTAATCTTATTGGTCCATGTTTATTGGGAACACCTTTTGTAGTCTGGATAAGTAAAGTCAACCTTAACAATCCCATTCCACACTAGCATGACTAATGATGATAAGATAACTCTCACGTAGATGATTTTATTTCTACATATCTAAATATGGATTTAATCTATCATGGACTAAGGAGAAATAATTTGCCTTCTTTAAATTTTCAATGGCAAATTCTCAGTAGAGTAAAATAAATCTCAAAAGATTTGTAAACTCAAAGCAAATGGATATTAACAATTTCTTAAAATCAAGTTAAAATGAATAGAACTAGGAAATGAAGTAAAGTTGGCAAGCTTTATTCTTCACTTGTGGTACATGTATGCCTTTGGAGACCTCACAATAATCAAATATGTGCTTCTTTTCAGTGAAAAATGAAAGTTTTCAATAGTTGACCCTTAAAATTACCCCCCAAAAATTTTAAAACAGTTAAAAGGAATTTAACTACCCGCATAGAAATGGGCCTAAGATTTCAAATCGACCATATATGGTTGATTGGGTAGTTAGGGGTTAAGTACACAAAAAATTAGAATGATTGCAAATTTTTTGAATATGTTCCAAATAATTTGATAATAATATTATTTGTTAAATTTCAAAAATTTGTACATATCTAAATTTGTAAAATTTTTGTAGGATCTAATTTGATCAATTTTGGCTTTCTACTCATTATATTTGACAATGTGTACAAAATTGAGATAGTTTTCTATTTTTCAAATTTTTAAATTAAAAAATACTTTATTTGCCTTTGAATCCAAGACAAATTTTTGGTGTGTGCATATAAAAAAAGCATTATCCATCTTTTGTAAATTTTTTTCCAAAATCTGCATTTTTCCCCAATGAAATTGATCACCCAAAATTGTTATTATCTAAAAATCTAATGGTCAAAATTTTCTTCAATTAATTCTGTATATACTAGACAAAGTAGATTTTACTTTTGTATTGTTGAAGTTAAAAATTTCAAGCACATCTATGAGCAAAAAATTATTGAAGTGGCACATTTCATTGAAAACCTTCATTGTCAAAAGTTGTTGGACTTTGAGGAGTGAACTTAATGGCCCCTAAAGGATCATTTGCATTAGGGGAGATTTGAAGGCAAGAGAGGGTTGTTTCAAGGAGGTTCCCTTGCTTGTTCTCTATGATGTTCAAAAATAGTGAGTCAACCCATAATGGTTGAAAAAAAAATTAAATTTTTGTTTAAAAAATTTGAAAAAGTATTGAGATACCTAAAACTCATTTTCAAAAAATATTTAATTAAAAAAAACAATAATTAAAAAATTAAAAAATATTATTTTTTGATGTTGCAATTTCTTGACTACTTTAGATTGATGATGTGGCATGTTCCCATAGTCCGGGAACTCAAGAGAACTCATGGTCTTCTAATGCCCTCAAATCTCCTCTAATGTCCCTTCAAGAAACAACTTGAATTTTCAGGCAAGTATCTACAGTCTCAATTTTAGTCATGATTTATTGAAATTTTTTTGGAAGATAGAAAAATTGATTATCTTCTTAAAAACATAATTTTTTTACAATTGATGATGGTGAACAAAATTTATGTTCAAAATTGGGGAGGCCGGGCAACAAAATAATTTAAATTTTTTTCTATATAGATTAAATTTTTGTCTATAAAGAAAGCTTTGATTTGTTTCATTTAGATAAAACAAGTGGAAGTGATGGACAATCTTGTTTTTGAGTCAATATAAGCATCTTATTGCAAAAATAATTCATAGGATTCATTTTTTAATGCAATTTCTACAATTTAAAAAAAAATTCCACATAGTTTAGTTTACTTGCTAGAATAATCTCACCTCTGGGATTAATTCTATCTTGGAGATACTGATAATTTAAATTTTCCTTCTTTCTTGTATGTACATCTACTTAACAATTTAAAAAAAATGAAAATTATGTTTTTGTTTCTTGAATCTTTTTCCAAACTCTCTATCCAATTTCCCACTGTAAAGATTTGAAGCTTAAAATTGCATAGCGCAAAAAATTTAAGTTAAGAAGTTTTAGAGTCAAAAAATATAATTGTGCAATGTGTAAAAAAAATTTCTTACCTTTAAATGTAGGTATCTTGCAATCTATGTCATTAATTTTTTTGAAATTTATTTTACACATTTTCATACTAGTTAGGAGTAAGATCCTACAAGTTAGATGAGAAAAAAAACAATTTTCAAGTTTTTTTACTCTATTTAGTAGAATTGGTGTTTTTGAGTGTTTTTTTGGGCCCAAAAAGGTCTTGGTCTTTTAGGGGTTAAACAAAACATCAAATTAAAACATTCCCACTATAGGATCATGTAGTAGTCGATAAAACAAATAATATGGGGCATTTAAATTAGTTCAGAGTTAAAAAAAACTAAAATTTCAATCCACCCTAAATCTTAAGATTGTTGCCTTGTACAAGATGTAGGTGTTGGTTATTGTCTTTAATTTTTCAAAGACTATTGTCTTGCAAGGTCATCTAAAGGATTGTGATCCTTGATGCCTGCGTGCTTTGTTGAGTTTATGGTTTACGTTGGAAACGATGTTAAAGCGCATTGATTGGGCTCACCTTCAATGGCACAATTTAAGGTAGAAGCACCACTTGCCAACGATGCCCACTTCCCAACTTGTAGGAATATAGTCATTCCAATACTATAACAAAACATGGTAAAAATGTAGGCATAGTACACATTTTTGTGTAGCCCCACTACACATGTAGTCAACTTCTTCTTTTAATATCTGACTACAATTTTTAGAATTCTAAAGCATGTACTATAATGTTGGGAAGGTATTTTCAAGCCCTTTTCAATGGTATATTACATGCTTTAGAATTCAAAAAAATGCAATAAAAAATTGTAATGGAAGTTGATTGCCCACTACGTGTACATATTAAAAAATGTAGCAAAAAACTCCACACTCAATGTTCTTTATACCATGTTTTATGATAGTGCAACTAATGTAGAAGAGATTTCCAACCAAAGCTTGGAATGTTACTGGTCTTTTTCAAGGTTGTGACTAATGAGATTATGACACATGTTTCATGGTAGTGAATAAAAAAATAGGAAGAAGTTAGTGGGAAATAAATTCTAGAAAGATTGAAATTAGAAGATTCTAAACATTGGCAATGCATGAAGTGCTCCCAAAATTCACAATAATTTCAATTTTTGGAATAAAATTATGAAATTTTCTCTATTTTTGTAATTTCTATCTTTCTTCATGGGAAAAATTTCCCTAACCTCGTAAGGTAGAAGGTTCAGAAACTACTCATTTAACGTGAATTTGGCCTCTATAGACAAATTGGTGGATTCAATTTTTTTGGCCTTTTTTTTCCAAGAAGAGAAGGCAGAAATACAATAGTGCATAGTGGAATCATATTTTTTGATGCTAGAAAAAACTCATAGTGAACTTTGGAAGTGGTAGGTGTATAAGTTGCTACAACAGCTCATAGAATATAGTAGAAATCAATTAAGACATGCTAGGAAAGGGAGCAAGTAAAAGTAGAAATCAATGAATAGAGTCTTTAGTATGTATATAGAAGTTCAAAAAGCATCTCTTGTATATTCAATATTGATGGTAAATATGTCTTCACTACTCTCTATGCACTACACTCCAACTACCATCTACACTTATTTATTACTCATCTAAGGTAGCTGGCTCAAAAAGCGACCCTTTAAGGGTTGTTGGCCTTTTTCATGGGTTTCAAATGCTCGAAATGTTCTTTCACTTATTTTTTTCTTGAAGAAGAATTGATGGGGAATCTAATCCAAGTGGTTTCATATTTTTCAGAGCACTTATGAATTACTTATGAATTTTCAAAGAATTCTAGGGTAGGTACCTATTCTTGACTTGTAGGCCTTACAAAAACCACGTAGATGTGGTTTGACTTCAAATAAGCACTGCTGCATCAAAAAAGTAATACATGAAGTTCCTAAATGCAATCTTATTAAAACTAAAACAAATCTTACATTATTTTAACATTTGAAAGAAGTTAATTGGGCAATCAATTTTCATTTAGAAAAATTAAGTAAACACGCCCTGGCTCTGAAATGGACCCTCCTTGGCTCTAATTCCATCCATTGACAAAGTATGAAGCAACATATGACAAGCCTTAATTATGCACTTACATTATTGGCAATCCATTTTGGAACTAGTGACTATCCATTACATGGGCTCCCCTACTAGACCATTTGAAGAAGAGGGTCTCTTTTCGAGCCACCTACCATACATCCTAGGAGCATATTTTGTACTCACCCCTTCTAAGTCATTCTCACTCAAAAAGCGTGCATTGTAAACCACATTTCTACAATACACTGACCATGTTCCATTCCAAGTACTCATTGCTCTATTTTGAGCACTTCTTTGGGGCACTTGTTACAACCCGAGCAGTTTTAACACCTCTTCTTTTACTACCTATAAAATATGTTTGCACTTGATGTTAGGAGTGATGTTATTCAGTCCAGAAGTAAGTCTGAATTTGTTCTTAAGACCCTCAATAACAACACTCTTTGACACCAAGTGCGAACTTACCTTATCTGCTCCAAAATTGCTCAGATGAACGACTACAGTACTGGGACTTCTATCTGAAGTCCCAGTAGTCTCCAAGGCGAGCAGAACAGCGCCAGCCACACGTCTCATCCGTTTCCCCGGCCATCGCCAACAATGCCATTCCCATCTAAGAAACCCTACAATTTCCGTATCAGCCCAATTCCTCCTCCGAATCCGATTTCTCTGCCGCATTCTATTCAATTCCATTTCGTTCAGGGACGCCATCCCTGCCATCAGCCATGGCGGAGGATCTCGTGGACCTCGTTATCCTCGGCGCGTCCGGCTTCACAGGAAAATACGTCCTCCGGGAATTCCTCAAATTCGCCACTTCCTCGCCCCATTCCGCCCAGCCTCGGAAGATCGCCATCGCCGGACGCTCGAAGAAGAAGCTGACCGCGGCTTTGACATGGGCGTCGCGCGACCTGGACTCCATCAGCTCCATTCCGATCTACGAAGCGGACGTCAGTAGCGTGGAATCACTTGTCAGTCTTTGCAAGAAGACCAAAGTACTGGTCAGCTGTGTTGGACCGTATCGGAAGTATGGACGACCCGTGGTGGAAGCCTGTGTGGAGGCAGGAGTGGATTACCTGGATATCACGGGGGAGCCGGAGTTTATGGAGGAGATAGAGTTTCTGTATCATGAGAAAGCCTTGCAGACGGGTGGGTGGTACTATACTTGCCATTGTCCCTGCCGATTGAACTACACTTGCCATTGTCGTTTGCTAATTTTGAGGCAGTGTAATGCACTTATTGCTGATGAAGGGGGTCTGGCACTTCTTAGGTCTAATACTGCATTATCCTTGGTTTAATACTGCATTATCTCGTGGTGGTATAATGCGCTTATAGTTGATGGATTTTTGGATTTTTGGATTTTTTAGGTCTAAACTGCATTGCGTTTTGGCTGTTTTTATGGTGATGAAATGCACTTCTTGTTGATAAAGGAGTTTTTTGACTTTTTTCGGTATAAAATTGCTTTATCTCTGGCTGATTTCTGGGTCGATGAAATGCACTTATAGCTGATGAAGGAGTTTTGGGCTTTTTAGAAATAAATCTGCATCATCTTTTGGCTGATTTTTGTGGCGATGAAGTGCACTCATAATTGATGAAATTGATGAGGGAGTCATGGACTTTAGGTGTACGGAAGTTCAACAGAATTACATTTAGTTGTTGTCATCCAAGGATTACTCTAGGATTAACTCAAGTCCAAGTCATTGCGTAAAAATCATGTAGGTCAAAGGAAACTGTCGGTAAAGCTGCTGAGCCCTAATTTATTGATAGAAAGATGTTTGGAAGCAATGAAATGACTGAATAACTTCTGAATTTTTTTAAACCGGTCTAAGTAGACCAGAAATCGGAGTTGTAGATCATGAAGTGAAGTGATTTTTGACCAACAAAACAATTTGGACCAATAGTCCAGATTTGACTGATTTGTATTGAATTGAATTTGAGTTAAAGAGTGTGTTAGCAAGGGAATGTTAGCTATTGTGGCTTTGGTTTTCAGGGTGGTGATGAGATGAGATTCATGATGTCGTGCAGGTTCATTGGTGGTGAGCGCTTGTGGCTATGATTCAATCCCAGCGGAGTTTGGGCTCATTCACAATACACAGCAGTGGGAGTCTCCTTCTGTTCCCAACAGTGTGGACTCGTATCTTGTGCTTGACACTACTGGCAAAAGCTTGAAAGGGAACATAGGAACATGGGAGTCCTTAGTTCTCGGTGTTGCTAACGAGACTAATCTTCAGAAATTGAGAAAATCAAGACCCCGTCGCTCGCGTCCTCAGGTAGTTTATTCAATTTCATTTGTCCTATCTCTGTGATTTGATCGTGTTTGATTGTTTGGGATAGTAAGGTAGCTCACCCTATCACCAACACTTTTGAGTCATCTATGACATGTATAGCTGGGCTGGCTTTTGGGCCTTGAACACATTTAGGATCTCTCGGCATTACTTCTGCGGGTGCATCACCCCTAAAATCTCAAGGTCCTTTCAATGAATGAACTAATTAGGGTGGTTTCTGCCCTTGAACTCTAAAACTCTAATTTCTGGTAGCTAAATTACAATTTCGTGTTTAAAATCTCTGTGATTTAATCGTCTGTGAATTTTCATAGCTTTTGGATACTCAGGTAGCTCGCCCTATCACCAACATTTTGAGCCATCTATGGTATTTATAGCTGGACTGCCTTGCATCTTGAACTGATGTCGATATTACAGCAGGTGAAGCAGCTTGGAATTCCGAGCTTCTTTTAATGATTGAACTTGAACCTAATTCTCCGCAACTGCTCAAAGATAACGGAACAATTGATGTTTTCTTATTTTCTGGTGATGTGGATTTTCTGAAGGTCTCATGCTGTATGTGAAACATTGCATGTTAATAGTTTGTGAAAGGTGATGGACATCATCTCGAATTTGAGAGTCCTGGTTTATGACTATCATCTTTGCATTCACTGGTTGAGATCGGTGCAATGATTCGTTTTCTTAATCGTGTTGCTTCGTTTTGTTCAATGTTGACTCTATATCAGTCCAAGTAGAAAGGTTGCTTACATGAATCCTGTTTGACGTGCTCAAATTATTTGAGAGAACAAGGTTTCAATCTATCACTTCGAGCAGATTGGACACTTTGTTACCCCAAATGTGTCGTATAGGCAGTGGATTATTTTAGGTCATCTCACCTCATGATGTTGGTTCAAACATTATGCTTGGATCTTCGCAATCTCAAGTGACCTTAGCCATATGAAGCATCGTAACCCCAACCATCGTTTCCTTCTGTTATAGATTCAAGGAGGCTCATTGAAGAAACCAGGGTTGATTCACTGGGAGGAAAATGCTGGTGGATGGGCAATTCGGCTTCCGTCAGCTGATGCCACGGTAGTACGTCGCACTCACGCCACCATGACTGACAATCCCAATGGGCTTTCAAAAGCAGGAGAAGATGTCTCCGATGAGAAAGCCTGGACATCGATTAAGCCAGTCCACTATGGATGCTACGTTATCCAGAAGTCAATTGTTGGGATAATAGGAATGTTCATCATAGCGTTCGTTCTGGCGCTGTTTTCGCGGTTTAAGTGGGGTCAGAAGCTATTGATCCAGTTTCCGGAGGTTTTCTCTTTGGGTATTTTCCATAAGGAGGGTCCCAGTGAAGAGGAGATTGAAGCAGCCTCGTTCAAGATGTTTTTTGTGGGCCGAGGATACTCTGACTCTGCTCAGGTGAGTCTTGGGAAGAAGCCCAACAAGGAGATCGTCACTAGAGTTTCAGGGCCTGAAATTGGGTATGCGACCACTCCTATCGTGCTTGTCCAAGCGGCTTTGATCATGCTGGATGAGCGGAGGAGCTTGCCCAGAGGAGGCGTGCTCACACCTGGTGTAGTGTTCGGTGGGACTGATTACTTACAGCGGCTGCAAAAGAACGGAATAAGTTTTGATGTTCTCAGTACCAAGAAGATCTAGAAGAGCCCTGTGGTTGTGAGACAGTTTTTTACAGAGGATGGATTAGATGAGGCAGCATATTAGGATTTCTGCGATATCACCTAGTAAGCGGTTCTCCTCGAGGAGATGGTACGTGAACGGCCTGTTCTGCCTGATCTGCCTGACCTGCCTGATCCTGTTTTAGCTTCAGACCGTTAGATATATGTTTTTTGCAAGGATCCCAATTGTGTATATGAAGCACGAACTGAACAAGTTCTTTTTATGTACTTACATCTTTTTGTAATTGTAATTGATACATCAAGAAGAATTAAGTGCACATGAGATGTCTCACCAAATGTTGCAGTGGTTAAAAATCGCCAGCCATGAGATGTGAAGATGTCTTTTTAGACTTCCTATCAGGGGGGTGGGGTGGGGTGGGGTGGGGTGGGGGTTGAGGTGGAGCTGAAGGTGGAATCCCTCGTGGCATTTGTTTATACCAGTGTAAGAGTAGTGATAATTGCGTTTATTTTGAAATCTTTGGAAAGCCAGTTTTCTGATTAAGATTCTGCTTTCAAGTTGTTCTAATTATCGCTAAGAAGGCAGTCGTTTCGATACTGCCTTGTGGAGAAAATCATGTTTGACATATGCCACTATTTCTTCTGACAACTTGTAGGCCCTAGACATGCGCACTCCTTGGCAGTCTCCTCAAAATTGAGTGATTTTGTTACCCCTTCACGCCAACCATTATTACTTCGTTAATCCACACTCGGTAGTGTTAAGATTACGTCCCTGGTTAACCCAGTGTTAACTTAGTGACTGTGTGAATTGTGCAGCCTCAACGTCTGTCAAGTTTGAAGACCAGTGTCATACGGCATGACTGACCACTGTGACCATTCCTGAGTTCTGATCCAGCAGAGACCTGATATTTGCAACAGAGTACATTATGGTCTGCATTTGTATGCAGTGCCTGCCAACTGTGTCTCAGTGAATGACTGTTCATCAAGGGTTTGATGCTGACCAGACTTTCAATCATTACGGTTAATGACTTCCAAGTATGTGTTCGCCACTACCGCGATGGTAATCAATTATGTGGTTATTTGTGTGTAGGACGAGGTGTTTTTGTTGAACAGTTGGATTTGATTAGAAGTAGGGATGTGCACAACTGCACATGCTTGGGTTGTGAGTGGTACTAGAACCCTTAACTCTTAGACTGTTTGTTTGTGTGATTCTCACAGGATACTAAACTCAACAATGCCAGTTTTCATTTTGTGACTCAGCGGAATTGAAAAGCAAGTTATGAATGATATATCTGGTAAGTAAGTCGCCTTCACTTGATATCGTTGATTGAGTGTATGCAATCCTTGAGCTAGATTGAAATTCTTTCTGACCATCTTTTGTGTTGCTTGCCCCCCCAGGTCGCTTGCGGCTGGGTACATGTTCGTTTTATTTTCGTGCAGAAAGGTTCCTTTACTTGTATCAAGAAAAAACTAAAAACAACAACTTTCTGGCAATCAACACTTTACTGGAGCTGTCTATTGCCTGGCAGCCACAGGGTTTTAAACCTGTGCGAGGAAAATGGATCTGCTTCAAAGTCTGTGTTTTAGCAGCTGATCTGTTTTGTGTACTGAATTTCTTATTGCCAGGGATTTATTGACTGCACGTTGCCATGACAGGCTGATTCAACAAACTGAAACGGGAGGCTGTAACGCAACTGAGCAAGGAGGAAGTAACTATGCTGTGCCTCTTTGTGTTCGTTTTATTCTCGTACTGCGCAGGGGTACGTGCCTGCGAACTAAATCTGACAGACGTGGCAGTCAGTAAGTCAGTAAGTCAGTAGCCCACCTTGCGGTCTCTTTATATCAAAGCTGCTGTTACTTCACCCAGCCCGGCTTCCTCGAGTACCTAGCGTTCATGATCTTAAAATGTCCAATTCGTTTGATCGTATTGTGAAAATAATCAGATGGAGCCAAACTTTATATCACTAGAATCAGTGAAAAACATTGCATGTGTTAGTCTAATAATAAATAAAATTGGACTAAAAAACTGCCCCCTAATGACCCACTCAGAACTGCTAAATATTTGAGGCCCGTTGGTCCTTTAGGTATTATGTTGCATGGGAAAACGGATCTACATGAAATTGATCGTTTGTCTCATGTCATGAATCAATCATCTGGCTCTTAATTTATGATCAGCCCACCCTTCTGCCATTGCGAACAGTTGTAGTACGCGTCTGCTCTGCCTCAGGAGGAGTTCGAACAAATCTCCTGTGAAATACTTATAAAAGTTCACCGACTGCAGTCAGGCTAGTGGAGAAATCGTGGCATCAAATGTCCTCTCGAGAACCTTAGCAGACTCTTAAACTTTTTAAGAATGATTCCATGCCTTTGGATCATCGTCAGTTTACGTCTCCGAACTAAAGTTGCTAGCACTGAATGACAGAATTAATCAATACTAATGATTAGTGTAAGCGGGTCTGCTCAGATTCATCGTGGGTCCAGTTGAATCGTCTAACATGCTTGGTAGTGTCCTGCAGTTGCAAATTGGCTTCAACCATCATGATCGACAACGCGGCAGGCTTCTTCACTGCGGTCAACTGAGATACCTGGTTGCAATTGAGGGATGGCAGAAGATGCAGGGCATTTAGAGAAAACGGCCTGCACACGCCATTAACAAGCAGCTGTTGCGCGCTCTTCATGACTTGATGCTCTCCCGCGGGGGCCTCTCCGATCCTGGAGCCTCCTTGGCACTCACAATATATAGACTCCATGGTCCTACTCTTCCCTTCACACTCTTTGAGCTGCTCCATCAACATCTGAAGCCAGTTCGATCAGTTCATGCATTCTGCTGTCACGCCTGCCTAAGAAGAGGATTGCGTAGTTTTCATCCGAGTTTCACATTTTTTACACGTACTTCTCCATTTCTCTCTCTCTCTCTCCTTTAAATTTTTTTCTGCAATGGCAAGAGCAGCGTATGCCATGTTGGCGTTTGTCACCTTCACATGCTACGTCCTGGTCGTTTCGGCCACCGTGGAAGAGGTATGACTCATCCACAAGCTTGCATTCACTTGCATGTAATAAAATTTGTTCATGTTCTATTTCCTGCAAAATTTAAATATTCATGTTTTGAATATTTTATTTTTGTTTTTTGGTCTCACTTTGTGTTGTTACGATCAACCTTGCTGGCACCTTTCAAGAACGCTCAAGAAAAGACCTACACCACACCCACACCGCCAGCCGAAGCCCCCGATGGAGATTGCCTCCCTCCACTACCATCTCTACCACCTCTTCCACCTCCCGGGTCATGCTCGTAAGTTCCAATTCACATGTCAAGTTATTCACAAATGGATTGATTCCTCCTTAGCCATAAGCTTTAACAGGCAATGCCGTTGTATCTGAAGTCAAGACTATATGTTTAGCGCAGAATATTAATGTCATTCGCTTATATTAATATGCCATTCGGTGTAAAGATGCTACACATCATGTTTTATGTTTTTTCAGATTCTGGTTAAGAATGAACTCCACTTGCTTGTCATACGACCTGTGTAAAGATGCTTTGTATCATGTTTCATGTTTTGGTGCAGATCCTGGGCTAAGGCCCTTCCTAAAAACTTTCCGGATTTCCTGTCGTTCTTCACGCCCATCACGAGTATTTTCTCCGGCGACGGGGGAAGCTCCAGCATTGACGCCATCACCAGCATTTTTGGCTCCAAAATCACGCTGCATCAAGGCCTGACTCAGAGCGGGACGGACGGCTACAGTGCTTTGCTGCGTCAAGGATCCGCCGCTATTTTGAACTCGTACACTGTGCGTGACTTTCCTTACAGGCCCGTCCAAGTGAAATCTGCCTTCCGAGGGGCTCTGGTGTCCCAGCAAGCGGCTTTTGTGATGGCCACCAAATTCGAGAATGCCAACCTGGGCTACGGAGCTCGGCACTAGAAGAGCGCTCCGCTGCTCCCTCTGAGACACACCAGGAGCCGCAACCAAGACCGCCGTCATCAACTGCTAGACTCGGAATTCTTTTGTACAAACTGATTGTTTCGGTAACCAATCATCCATTTTGGCTCATTTCTTCGGGCATCCAATTCCAACAGCGTATTCTGATGCTGGTTTGTTTCACTTCATGCTAGGAATAATAACACCTTGTATGCGTTGGCAGAGAGAGGCTCGCCATTGAAGCCAGTCTGCCAATAACTTCAGCTAGCCAGTTGTGGCATGTTCGCAGTTGTGGATTAGCCAGCTTAATATTCTGTTGCTTTTTTTCTTTTCCTGATTCTTCGTAAGAGATTAGATCAATTTCTTTCACTGCAGTAGTTGCACGTAGACGTGGCTGTTTTTCTTGTCATGGCAGCAGTGGCCTGTTATAATAATAATAATACTGTAGGAGCAATATTATGACCGTGTTTCGTTCTCAGTTCTCACTACATCGATGTTCAAATCAGTAGACTTGGTTGGCAAGATATGTACACTGTACTGAAACGATAATATGCAGGTTCTTTGTGAGAATGGTGTTGCTATGAAAGGGTACAACCAGACTGAACGGAAGGGGAATGTAAATGGTTTCCCTTGGCTTGCAGTTGTTTTGGGTAGGGAACACTTCTTCTTTTTTAATCTTCAGCTTTTTTCAGTGATTTTCAATGTTACAACAATGCAGGTTTCATCAATCGCGGCCCCATTTCTACCGTAGTGCTCTGTGCCATTGCAACAGCCAAAATCCAAGTAGAAACAATTTTCTAATTTTTTAATTCACAAAAACTTCAAAATTTGATGACTTTTTGAGTACAATGATGTTCTCAAAAAAATTCACTTCAATTTGTATTTGAAAGGAAGAAAAGCTTCATGGATTGAAACTTGTATGAAATATGGAGTAATAATTTAAACTGATTTCATGCATTTTCATTTAGAAACAAAACAAATCCTCCTATCTCCACAAAACATGTGGAATGTGATTAGTTTCTATAATCTTCAACACCTAAGATAAAGAAACATTGTTGTTTGATTTTGTGGATTGTCACATAGTCTTTGAAGTCATGTTATCTCTATCATGCTTAATTTATCCACTTTGTAGTTGATAAATAGTTTCTAATTTTAGGATATGAAATAATTATTTAGAACAAATGTAGGATTTGGATTCAAGGTAGACTATTCTTGAAGCAACCCTTTAAGCATACCTAACTCATCATTGAGTATTACAAATATTTCAAAGAATTTGTCATTTAGTTCTAAATAGGAGATGCATTTAGAACATAGTTGCTTTAAAAGTACTCTACCTTAGATGGGGATTGGAATTGAAATAAGCATACTCAAAACCAACAAGCATGTATATTCCAAGAGGCTTGATGGGTCATTGCAAGAAACACCAGTCCTATTTCGTGACACAATACGAACCACTTTTTTGTTTTCCACTATAACTTTTGGAGATTAAATCCAATGAACATGAAATTTTTACTGAACATACCTAACTTGAAGTTTATTAGATCACTTATTTTTCAAAAATTTTAAAAAATCATTTTATATTTAAAAAACATTTTCGTTGAACTATCACAAAATTATGTTTATGGTTATCATTACGTTTGCAGTGTCTAAATTTAATGATTTGAAGACGAAACTTTCATGGTCTATTTGCATAGGTGTAAAACCTATAAATTCCAAATAAAAATCTAAAAATATGTTTTTTTATGTCCTCCACATGAGTACAAATTTTTTCCCATGGCACGCAATTTCTGAACATTGATGATGGTTCTAAGATTGTTCTTTTGGTCAAATCTCATCAAAATCAACTTTCCTCAAATAGAAAATTTTTAGTTTTTCTAAAAATTGATTTCCCATCTTTTACAAATTAAGATATAGAAGTACTAATTTTCATGAGATTTTGCACTTTTCTCGATTTCCTACTTAGAGATTTTTCCTATGCTTTTCCTTTCTAAGGTACCTTCTTCTTAAAGGTTTATACATGAAACATATTTTTCACTTTTTTTAAAACTTGTTTTTCTAATTTTAAAGTACTCCCAAAAAAAATAGACTACGTTTGAAAACGCTACGCTTTTTGCACAGTGTTTCTTTCAACAACCCTAATGGCCTTGTAGCCTTGACTCAATATGTTGTTTTTGTTTCTTAAAGTTGCTCATTCCTTAATTAAAGTCTTTTTCAAACTTCTTTATAATTTTTTATTTTAATATAAAGGCTCTTCTTCATTTGTAAGAGCTAAGAAAGCGTCCAAAATGAACACTTTTATATTGTTCTTATTTATTTCATATCCCTAATATACATTCTAATACACATGCCTATTTTTAAAATTTTTGGATCTTGTATGTATGTAAATATATTATAATTGACCTAAAGAATGTAGCTCCCACGTAAAGTTGACATCGAAAGGCCATGAGCTTGACTCCACCATCTTTGTGCATATTCAACCTTTGAATACTTCAAGAGGACAAGTAGACTTCTTTGAAAATAGAACTTTATATTTGTTTATAATTCAACATGTAAAATTGTACATCCAAATGACTAACATTACAATTTCTCATGAAACAAGAAGCTATACTAGAAGAAGCTCTATCTTGATAACACTAGCTTGCTTTTCAAGTGATGTAGCTACTTAAGCTTCCTCATAATTATAGTACCTTCTATCAATGCAAAGCCTCTTCCTCATGTAGTCGATCTAAAGCTATAGGAATTGTACAATATTCTTTTGCTCCTATACAGAGACACCCATTTTCAAATCCAATTCTTTATGATTTTTGTGCAATTTTTACTAGATCATTGTGTAACTATATATAGTTTGAATCATGCATACCCTATTTCAACTTCAAAAAATCAAAACTCTATTTTTGATTAACTTTTTACATTAAATTCATGAATTACATGATAATTGATTGAGAACTATCCTTGGAACTGTCAATGATGAACTTTCAAAATTTAGTTGTACATACATGATTAGGAATTGTCTACAAGTACATCTAGCCTTGGGAAAAAAATTGCAAGAAAGTTTCAAAATTCACACTATTAAGAGTTCAATGCCAAGATTGACATCTCATGTCATGATTATGTAAAATAAATGTCAATATACAATACTGTAATTAACTATACAAAATAAGTTAGAACCACCTATAACCAATTGGTCCCCCATAGCCAACCTATTGATGGATGTATTTCCAACCAAGGCTAGAATGTTTTTTTTTCTCGTTTTTAAAGTTGGAACTTAAAGTTTATGACACGTATCCCAAAGTAGAGTGCAAGAAAGTAGGAAGGAGTGAGTTAAAAAGTAGTTTTTTATGTGATCAAAATTAGAAAACTCCACAGATTGAGATTGGGTCTAACACACTTTTTGCCTTCCAAAATTCATAGTAATTTCAATTCATTTGATAAAACTACCATAGTTTTTGCAATCACCATAATTTTTTATCTTTGCACCTTTAAAAATATTTGTTTTGCCTTCCACTACACTAGATCATGTCTAGAACACCTTAAATGATTGGTTACGGGTGGTTCTACCTTAGTGAGATTAGGTTGCCTTACACTAAAAAAGTTACCTTAGTTATAAGCCATCAAACTCAATACATTTATCTATAGATACTTCCATTTATATACATGGAGGTTTATGAGTCCCAATCACTGATTCAAAAGTAGTACATTCTTATATAATTCTTGTACAATAAGTTTAAATATTTATATTGTCGTCAAATGTTGAGAAATTAGTGAGGAGCAACCTAATTTCACTAATTTGAGTAGCCACTTTAAAAAATATGAAAAAGGAAAATCAGCTCATTTATTCATTTCATTTATTATGCAATTTTTGTATCATTGAGAAAGATTGCTTTTAAAAACCAAAGGGCATGACAATCTTCTTGTCAGAGCATTGTACAGTATACGTAAGTTAACAGAGTAGACACCTACGATGAAACTGGTGAATAACTGACGTAAATCTCATCCCCGAGTTCATTCATCCGTGCGTTTCATTCATCCCCGAGTTCCATCTGAGTTTGGATAGGGTTTTGCATTCTCGGGGTTTTGCAGGGGTTTATGCATCTTTCCGCTCACTCGTCCTCCCCGATCGCAACCGAAGTCGACGACGCAGTTGAGCTCACGCATTCTAAAGAATCAGCTTCACATTGCATTAGTGTTTCCGAGATTCATATCGTAGTCTTTCTTTTCGTTCACCATTCCCATTTCGCATTGCTTTTTTGCTTCAAAGACTTTTTCCCTCTATGTCATTCAATCATCGCCTTGCACTTCACATCCATTGAGATCCGGTCGAAATGTTAGTCCTTCCGTCCCCCTCGAGGTGCACCGTCCAAGTGAATTCAAATTCATCGTCTGGTATGAATTCAAGTTCTGGGCATGAGTTAGTTAATTCTTTGAAGGCAGGGTTATCTGGTCTGTCTCCTCGTGATAAGGTGTTGCTGAAGGACGTGAGATGGCAAGGAAGAGTGTCCGGGATGCAGGGCGGTGTGTTTGGGGCCAAGCGTCTTCTTAAGGTGCGAAGAATCATCTCAATTCTCTTTTTAAGAATTTTGCTCTTTAGGTTTTATTTGTGTAGAGTGGAGCTTAGAATTGAATGAGCTTATTACTGTTGCACAGGAACGTATTTTCTGGTCTCGTGTTTTCTTTTTCAATAGTTATAGATATTGGACTTCTGCAATTGTGAGGAGGATGTCCCTGGGTTGTGCTTCTGGCGGCTTTTAGCTCTGGTGGTGACGTGGTGTAGGGAGATTGTGTGAGGTGAGCAGGGGGTTTGTTGTGGAAGGCTCGTGAATGGAAGCGCATTCCATAGCAGGAGAAAATCACTGGCCTTTCGTGTTGGCGTTGGAGGGGTTCGTTAATTTTCCATCGTTCCATTACGACTCGGTTTTAACTGTATTGAATTTGGCACTTGTCGTCATCTGAGAGATAAATTTACCTCCTGTTTCTGAATCTCTCCTGTCATGTGACATAGTGTAATTGGTGAGGGAATTATGGACCCGAGCATACCTCGAGCTTTTTCAGTACGCTGGGAGAGTTTTTGAGCCTGGCACTGGCGCACAGTGTTCTTAGTGAGACAGGGTGCTTCCATTGCAGGCCCGAGGGTTTTGGGTTTAGAAGTTTGCCAGCTACCAAGATAGAATGATACATTGGCGAAGTGCCCTGTGCAAGCTGAAAGTAGAATGTCCATTTTGGAACATGATATATTGTTGTATATAGTAACTCTCAAAACAGGTTTCAGAAATTTAGGGTTTATCTCTCTCTTTCTATTGTTAAAATTTGTTACCCTGCACATTTCTTAACGATTTCTTTCAACTGCTAAATAGATATTGGCCATTTTGAAATTTGGGGGTTAACCCTGAAACGTCTCGATCCTTTTTTGAATTTTTGCGCATTTTTGCTCATAGCTTTGTACAGATATATCATTTACTAGAATTTAATGAATTTGGCCATTAAGGAATGTTGTCTTTTCTAGATTCAAGTGTTACATTTGATAAATAAGAAGTTAATTGGATGAACAGTGCCTTGAAGGCCTCTGTTCATCGTCCAGAATATGGACGTCGGAGCGCTTCAGGGTTAATCAGCTTGTATAAGTATATCCAGGGTTGAAGAGAATTGTATTGCCGCCGACAGCTTGAAGTCCCTTTGTCTGTGAATTCTAATGGCTATCTGTTGCATTTTCTTTCACTTTCGACAGGTCAGTTGTGCCTCAAGAGCATCAATTAGGGGAATGCAGACTTTAAACCCAAATTTATACGGACGACAACGAAGGCGGGGCTCACGAATTCGTGGAGCGGAGGATGATTTTGAGGTTGAAGATGCGGTTGACTATGAAATGGATGGAGCGGGTGAGGACGACGAGGATGAAGGTGATCTTAGGGACTATGAGACTGAGTATGATATGCCAATGGGGGAGTACACTGTACAAGAAAGTGAGACGTTTATGTCTACCGAAGGTGTGGAAGAGGAGCGAATAGTGGACTATAAAATTGATGAAGACGAATTTCATAAACTCAGTCTCTATGACTGTGATTTCTTCATCAGGAAAAGACCGGATCAAGATGACGACGTCTTCGATTTTAGAGAGGTCTGGATCTTGAGACTCTCTTGGTGTGACACCTTTCTTGGAATATTTTTTTTCTGATGCAACTTAGTTTTAGCCATGTTCAGGATACGAACTTGAATTTGTAGCATTCTGGGACATTGCACCTTCCTTATATCTTTTCTTGGTTAATGCACAGATGTATGTTACTGCTCCAGATACAGACACGTACGCAATTCCAAAGGTCGTAGGTGAAATGCCAAAGAAGGTCGGAGAATCTATATTTCCGTAACCTGAGGGTGATTCACTATTTGTTGAATTTCTACTACTTAGTTGCTCTGCACTTCCCTTCATTAACAGTTGCTTTGTATTTCGAAGCTTAATAGGATGTATAGAATGTGATCTGACGTCCTTGTATCTTTGTGCAGCCTCTTCGCTGCATGAAGAGTAATTACGAATACATCTCAGTAACAGAGCCTCCAGTCGATACTCCGCGAGCACCTCTTTCGAAAACTGAATATCAGGCCATGAAGGTCCTTCAACATTCTCTTTATGGATGGTTTCATTTTGAAGTTACTGTTCTCGTTAGGGCTGATCGTCTCGTTTGGTACCGGTAGCCTGTGCCGACAAGTATTTTTAATCTCTACTCCTAGAACATCGCAAGAAGCCACGTAGTGGTATTTTCTGTCTCAAGAGAATCTTAGATGGTTTCGGCACCTTAACCTATTGGTCAAGTTATTTCTGTTTTAAGCTTTAATGACATATCTTGCATGCAACAGGTCATTCTGATAAAGCACTATCGAAACCTTCGGGAAGATCATGAGGACTTTGTTCTGGACTTCGAAAATGTTTATGTCATCGATTCTGCTACGAAATCAATCACAAAAGCCGACGTCAAGGTACATGACATAGACAGATACTGTCATATTGGATGCTTATTGATATAATCCAGATAGCAATGCTATCATTTTGCTGCATTGTATACGATAATTGTCTTGTGTTCCCCATGTCAAATATATAGATTGTTGAAGGCTTGCCCTCGTCATCATAAAAACTTTATTGGCATCAATAAGTTTCACATTCCATGCAGAATCTTCTCATTACGTATTAGTAATTATTGTTACATTTTACTGAGTATAGCAAGTGTGGTTTGAGTGAATGATCAGGTGGAGGTTAGAAGAGGCAAATACCGGGACCGCAGTGCTGAAACCTTGATTGTTCGAGATGATGGAACGACGTTCAAGATCATCCCATCGGTTTGTTCAAGCCTATTCCTCCTACACGTCTGTATACACTTTTCTTTGGGTTGTGTGTGCGTGTGCAAGACATCCAATCAACGGGAGCAGTAGGGAAAAGTAATGCAAGTTTTAGCCAGAGTGTAATTATGATTTGATCTTTTGAAGTCTGCTGTAACAGGGTGCGAACTTGATTAAATCTTTGCAACGACATCTAATTTTCTGTTACGTTGATGTTCAGGACGAAGCACGCAGCCCTGATGAGGTAATCCAGGCTCTTCAGTGGGACCAAACGAAAGAAAACATGGACAACTATCTGCGAGGTTTCCGTGACTACGAGAAATCAAAATGGTTCTGAATTATTTATACCTAAGGTATTGATCTATATCTGAGGAAGAGGAGTTCTTGTAAACGGTCTTTTTCCCGTAGTTTCTCCGGGCTATAGAGATGAGGAGGATGACGAATTTGACAACACAGTTTTGATCTTAGGAGAAGTGCTTCTGGGTAACTTGCTTAATGGGACAGGCAGTGCTCTTATCGTGAGGTATCTTAACCTGATTCCATTTTTATACAAGAGATTTTACGATACTGTTCTGATAAACTTTAGTCTTACCGATACTTGTATTTGAATATCATATGAAAGAAGGATCTTCTATACCTGTGCTTTGAGGAATTTAAGGACTCATTCATTCAACCACCAATTGAGATTACGGATATCAATTGTCGATTTCGTTGTTGGCACCATTTTCAGGTCCAAATGGAAATTTCTTGTAGGAGTATTTCTTATTTTTCTTGAGAGGGCATGGTGACCGTACTGACTATTCTTCAAATGTGAAGGCAGATGTCTCCAAGTATCACGTCAATTGCTCCCCATACAGAAGTCAACTGAAGATACTTGACGTAATAGACCTTTTGCAAACAATATTGCATGTCGTGCATGACCAGTTAAGAAATGTTGTATACTTTTGCATGTAGATTGATGTGATTCACTTTTGGACTCGAACCTACGTCCTACAGTGCCTGGATTCCAACCTCATTGGTGGCTGACTTTAATCCCCAAAAGGATGGGCTGGTCACCGAGGAAATCATCCTTTTGGGTACTGTGGAAATCATTTGCATAAAAAAAGAAGTGTAGGAGCACTCATTGGAGATCAATCTATTGCATAAGATGTTCCTTCTCATGTAGAATCCAAGGATGAACATCTACACTTCTATCTTGCATAGAAGGGTTCTCTATCATCCATCGTATGGCTGATTTTAACCCCTAGAAGGATAGGTTGGTATCACTTTTTAGATAATGTGTAAATCATTTGCTTAAAAATAATCTAGGAGCACTCATTGGAGATCAAACTATTGTGCACGATTTCTACTCTTCACATAAAATTCCAAGGATGAACATTAAAGATTGTTATTATTTGAACCTAAGAGGGTGAATATATGAGCCTAAAAGACTATACATCTATGATATAAGTGTCTATAATATATAAACCTTCTATGATCATAGTGCATTTATATTATAAGCACCTTTTGTGGTTATAGGATATCTACTCATATATATACTCAAGGCTCACATGCTCACATTTTCATTCTCATATACTAGTACTATTGGATGAACATCTACACTTCTATCCTAAATAGAAGGATTTTGTCACTATTATTCATGAGACACTTAGTGACTATAGTGTCCTTCTAGGATTATGGCTTAAGTGCTTGTGTATAGTAAAATTAGGTACAATATTCTTTCAAATTGTCTATTGTGACATTTAATGAATTTTGCATGATGTGAACAACAATTGGCATTTTTTGCCCTATGTAATTGACATTGCTTTCTTTTTCAATCTCTAATCAAGCATAACAAGTTTCCAAGTTCAAGAACTCAAAACTCCATTTTTAGTGAATTTTTTATTTAATGTTTATGGATTAATATAGAAATTGATTTTAAAAACACTAGTGATGAATTTTAACATTCAATTGTAGAGGTATGAAGCAAACATCTATGTTAAAAAATTATCATAGATAACCCTATATATAAGAGCTCAATATTTAGGTGTTCAACTACATTAATTGTCTTCAACTATATTAAAAAAATTACAATTGCAATCTAACAATGCTTTTTGAAGTAATACGTAGATTATTTAGGCTGAGAAGATTTTATACCTTCAATTTATTTAAGAATCTTCAAATATCATTCATATAAGTATCAAATGAATTTGTTGAGTCTCAAAAGAATTTCAAAAGAGTTTCAAATTGAGTTTCAAATGAACAAAGGTCAAATTTTAATATCAATTTTAGTAAAGGGAGTTACTATACCATTAGGGAAAAAATGAACCTTCAAAAGGTTTATGAGCTTTAGATACTAGGGAATAGCCAAGAAACTTTAGTAGGAAAAAAAATGATAAATGAAAAATAAATTTCTTTTTGGATAGTAAAGTGAAGGGCTTGATTAGTGTCAGACAATTCAATTCAATGATTTAAGATTTTAATTAATTAATTAAAAATATATCATTAATATAAAATTTCAAAATTTCAAAATTTCAAATATGATGTGACATTAGTGTGATCATGTCAGACTGCTATTTTTCAGATTCTTATTTTTAAATAATTTAAAGTTTTTAAAATATTTTTTAAATTAATCTTTTAAATAATTTTTAATTTTTTTAATCTTAATTATTTTTTAATATCTTTTTAATGTGGCTACTATTCATTAATGATGTGGTTGTTATTCATTAATGATGACTTCTGATTGTTGTTTTGTGAGTTCCATTGAGGGGAACTTCTCAATAAGAAGGAACACCTTTTAAGGTTGGAATTCTTTGTAATGAATGTTTAAAGATTTATCAAGGGAAATTGTTAATTTTGTGATGTTTAGAAAGCATCATTGTTAATATGTGAGCATAAAAATGTGAACATGTGAGCCTTGAGTATATATTTAAGTATATATATTACGACCATTGAAAGTGTTTATAACATAAAGACCCATAATATAGGTATCTATAATATAAATACACTATAATCATAGAAGGTTTTTTTAATAAAGACACTTATATTATAGGTGTGTAGTCTACTGGGCTCATAGGTTCATACCTCTAAGCTTACATACAGTAATAGCAACCCTTGTTTAGAAAGCAATTTCAAATTTTATTTTTTGCAATTTTAGAAAGAGGTTTACAATTGAGTTTGTTGGGTTGCAAACTTTTGAGATTCATTTAATTTTTAAACAACAATTTCATTTTACTTACTTTTTTTGAGGAAGTGTATAGTACCTTGCGTACTACAATTTTTTTATTTAGACTTTTACAACTCCTTTATTGATTCTTGTAGTATAACTTTTGGAATAGGATTATTCCAAACACTGACTTGACTTTATAAAATGCTCTAGGATAGAGTCAAAATTCTTTCCTATTAGATAAATACCACTAATTGTGATCCCCACCTATTTGCCATAGAATGTACACATCCTCATTATTTCATAACCTAAATTTAAGATATTCATACTTGTCTTATGAGATTTGTATCACATGCTTAAGATCAGAATGACAACCATAGCTTTAAATTTTCAAATGATGAGACACTCATTATAATCCAATTAGATAGGATCAAAGTTGCAATTAGGTATGTCTACCCTACAATAGCCAAATGAAAAGGCACATGCAACCTCAGCATAGTGGCTTTGACCTTGGCACATCATTGACGTGGTCATGAACTCAAACCTAAATGTAGACTTGAGCCTCACTAGTAGGGTCCATTTTTCAACTATCATAGGCTTCATATGTTGTAGTGGTAAAGCTCATGCTCCACCACAACATCACATTTAGACTTTATTTTTTTTCTAGCCCTCACTATTTCTTGCTCACTACCCCAACCCACGTCACTTGCACTTGAGTTTTTGTATTTTTTTCCTCCTCGCAATAAAAGCAAACCTTTATATATGTCTAAAAACACACATAGGTGTTGGTGGGGTGTTTACCATTATAGTCCACCAAGCTACAACAAGGAGGCAAATGACCTTGTTGTCCCTTGGGGACTCCAAGAATTTCTTGGGGAAAGGAACATGCCGATTCTGTACATTCTTTATAGAATCTACTTCAATTCCAATAAAGGCATCAAAGACAAAATTTTCCATCTAGGTCCATGAGGCTTTGCTACGTGTACTATTCCCAACAAACACTTCATTCACGGTGGTGTTTCCAACTAGAGTTTGGGATTCTTCTTCCTCTTCGCCAAGGTATAAAAATGGAGCACATTGACATGGAAAGGGATTTTTGGAGTTTCCAAGGACTAAGTAAGCTTTTTTTTTAAAGTGAGGGACCCAAATCATTGTCATCCGTCCCCTTGTGCTTGTGGGACCCCAAATTCCAATTGTTTCGTTCCCTGTAGCATGCTTGTTGCATGAAAAGTGAACCTATCAATCCAGTCCAATGCTACCTGACTGGTGAGAATCAAATTCTATTTTAGAGAAACTACAGTAGTGTGCCTGGTGCCGTTGCCACAGGCAAAATCAAAGTACAAGTAATTTTCTAATTTTCTAATCCATGAAACTTCTGAATTCAATATTTTTCACATCATATAGTGGAAACACCCAAAACCGTCAAAATAAGGAATTCAGCATAGTTGGAGGCAGCATTTTCTAAAAATGATCTTTTCCTAGTATTAGCAAGTGAAAATCATGAATATTAAAAAAAAATAGATTTTCCAGCTACAATATGTAATTTCTACAAATTTTCAAAGTGTTGGCTCCCTAGACCTGTGAAACCGTCCTATAGGTGCCCCAAAAAACTGAACCCTGTGAAAATCATCACTCAGCCAACCAGATTTTCCTATGTGTCCTTCAATTGTTTCAGCAAATTACAATCACACATGTGGTGAACACATTAAGAGAACTCTACTGACACATTTAGGTGAATATACTGTCCATTGCAAGGAACATGCACGAGAATGGGTGTTTTGCCCTTAGGTCCAAACATCACAAATCATAGTAGAACTGATTTTCTAATTCTCTAATTCATGAAACTTCCAAATTTAATACCTTTCACACCGTAGGTCCACACTCTACAAATCAGTGCACAAATAATTTTCTAATTTTCCTAATTTATGAAACTTCCAGATTCAACATCTTTTTCATTGTAGACCGTCCAAACACCACAAATTATAGTAGAACTGATTTTCTAATTTTCTAATTCATGAAACTTCCAAATTCAATACCTTTCACACCAAAGGTCCACACTCCACACCCCACAAATCAATGCAAAAATAATTTTCTAATATTCTTAATTTATGAAACTTTCAAATTCAGTACCTTCCACATTGTAGGTCCAAACGCTACAAATCAAAGCTTGTGCACCCGTCCTTGGAGAGATTTTTCCAACGGTACGAAGAACACATCCGACAAGTGCATGCTCCCAAGTAAGACAGCCTAACTTGAAGTACGCATTGTTAGAGAGTATTTTTTTTTTTGGACTAGTGTCCCCCATGGAAAGTGAGCCTATCAATCTAATCCCTACTAGAATCAATGGAGTGAGGATCCAACTCTATTTTATTAGTTTAGGTGAGAAAAAGGCCGTGTAACCGGGAGCCAGAGGAATGGAAAGGGGAGCATTTGCAAGTTGAGTGGCTTCGAGACTGGAGTGTTCCCAAAGCTGTGGCCATTTCGTTATCAGTCCAGCTCAACCCAGCTCCCTTTCAGTGAACCCATTATCCAGAGCGGCACAGAAAGTGCAGCTTGATGTTGTAATTTGCAAAGAATATTTCTTTGTTTACTGGTGTTTTGTTGTTTTTTAAAACCCGATGCGGGGTCACCTAGGAAACCATCTTTTTTGAAACCATGGGAATCATTGGTATTAAAAAACTCAAAAGTGTGCATTTGAAGTCAAACAATTGTAGAAGATCTTCCTTTTCCACCCCTAATTCGGAGGATGAATGCTTGCCGTTATGTCTTGTGCTACATGACGCTCTCTCGTTCATCGCCCACAAAACGGCTCCAGCGTCGTTTAAGGGTTAACCCTTGAAGGACGGATTGGTGGCCGTGAAAATCATACATTTTGATATTGTGTGACATCATCTACTTTGAATAAGTTGAATATACTCATTGGAAGTTGAAGTATTGTAGAAGATCTTCCCTTTCCACCCCTAATACCGAGGATGAAAAGTTGCAATTCTCTCCTACAAGGAAAGATTCTTTGTCATTCAAAGAACACCAAACATCCATGGCGACGTTCAAGGGTTAATGAAACAACACTCCTTTGTTTCACGTGAGATCTAGGGAAGAAGAAATAAATGCCGTTGTGGCCGTGTGGCTATGTGAATCGTAATATTCATGATTTTCACTCGCTAATACTAGAAAAGTATTATTTTTAGGAAAAATTGCCTCGAACTATGCTGAATTCCTTATTTGGACGGTTTTGGGTGCTTCCACAGTATAGATAAGCTTTAGAAACAGAGATCCAAAACCCACAGTCGCTCTGTCCAAAACGACAGAGCCGCTAAAAATTTTAAAAATATAAAATGGAATGAGGGCGTCTGGTGTCCACACGCACTCAGTTGTTTGGGGGACGAATAGAGCTTCCAGGAAGCGCCCTGTGCGAGCCGTTGAATGGATGGAACGCTTTAAGATCTGACATGGCAGACCTCAGCCAGTGCCGGGGGGAGGGGAATAAATCCTTCAATAATATAAAGTATTGGATTGTGGATTCAGTATCCTTGGATTTCTGACTTCATCTATTTATCATGGGCTTCCCAGCTTTTGGTCCATAAAACTGACAATTTCCTTATGTGAAATTTCAATAGTAAGGTAGGGGCTGTAAAAGCAACCCTGTCTCTAAAAGCGATTTGGTAGATTTTGCCTCTAACATGTACCAGAAGTGTACATTTCAGGAGGGGCGCTTTTAGAAACCACTGTGTTTTCAACTTCAAAAATTCATATCTAATTCCATGAAGGTCCAAAAAATATGAAATGACGTGGGTTAGATGCCAATTCCATTTTTCTTACCACGAAAATTTACTAAAAATTGTTTTAAGAAATTCAGCTTCCCCAAAATGCAAATCATCTAGTAAAGGGTCACTTTTACAGCCCTCTACCTTATAGGAGCTCTGAACCCTTGAAGGACAAACCCTAGTGACCGCAAAATTATAAATTTTGATACCATGGGAATCACTCATTAAAAAAATCTAGAAGTGCTCATTGTAGGTCAAAGTATTGTAGAATTTCAAGGATGAATAGTTGCTCTTCTATCCCACAATGAAAGATTCTTTGTCATCCATCAAAAGTTTGGCAACTGAGTCAACGTTCAAAGGTTAAATTAAGCAATCATTTACAATTGACCCTACAAAAGGTGTTAGAACACTGCACATGCTTTGCAAAATGGATGAGTTTCTTTTAACATAGAAAATGTCATTAGAAGTGAGTGGTTTCAAAATAGTCAGTAGCCAATGGGGACAACCATTATGATTAGTGCATGACTTGGTACTATGTGATTGAATAGCTTGAACACAAATTCAAATGACAATAAAGATAATATTAAATCCTAAAGCATGAAGGCTAATTTTCTATCAAAACCACTCAAAACTACCATTCCTTCCTGCATTTATAAATACACAAGAAAAACATTTTTTTAGAATCTAATTGTATAATCTTACATTTAACTTGTTTGAGATTATGTGGTAAGAATTTCATGAAGTTTGACTATATAGATTGAAAGATATGAACTTTGAAATTTTTTTGCTTGCCAAATTTAGTTTTAGACTTTTTGTGTTATAAATTTTGCTCTTAGGCACCGATTGAAATTAAATTATATTCCCACAAATCTAATCATTTTTTTTAATCTTATGAAAAAGTTTCAAAAAGTCTCACAAAAAATAGAGGTCATAGGAACTTGCCCAAAATCCATTTTGCCTATGAGGGGAAAATAGTCCTTTAGGGGGTAAAATGTACTTACTTGTGAGGTTTTGGCCAAATGAGCAATACACAAGTACACAATTGTCCTACTCATTGCTTTGTTTTATTTTCTAAACAAATGAAACAAAATTTCATTGCAAAAGGAACTTGTTTAGTTTTGACACTCTATTTGTGTATGGGTAGACACTCACAGCATCTTCTAAATCAATTTTTGGGATTCTCCTACTCCATCAAAAATCACAACCCAAGTGATCATTATTGCTGCCTATGCACATATATAGATAGTGCCCTATGCACCTTTGCCTCCTGAAAAATGTATCTTGTTTAATTGGGGTTAGAAATTTACCAAAAAAATTGCCATACTTGTTTTCTCTTTTCCTCCATCTACCAAAAAAAACATTAGAGGAAATTTGGCTCCTCAACTACCTGTTTCAAGCCAATTCCCCTTGCTATTCCTGCAGTAGTGAGGGAACGGCTGAAAGTAGTCAGCCGACATAAATACGAAAAAATAAAATAAAATATTTTGGGCCAATGAAATTGGAAGAAAAAAAAGTCGAAAAAAAAATCTTGAAAAAAATTAATTTGACGTGGTCGTCACCCAACCACATCAACGTATTGTTGATCTACAGTTCCTGTAGTTTTAGACTGCATGGGAAGTCACAATCTTCTTTGGGCTGAAATCTCCTATCATGTTTGAGGTGTTTGGGCAAACAGCTTGAACTTCAAAGCAATATTTCTTCTTACATAGTTAATTATTGAACTACTTACCCTAGCAAGATGCCCAACATCATTATGTTGTCCAAAAATGAAATTTAGTTCTTTAGGGGTTAAGAATATTGATTATCGATAAAAGGAAGATACAACATTTGCAAGCTATTAATATATTTTGTGAAATTTTTGAAACCTAGACAATTGATGTTTGGATAGTCTGGATGATTGTTGTCATTTGGAGTTAGATTGTTAATTTGAAAAAAATTGATTTATGTAAAAAATTTAGTAATCCATATGTTTTAGTTCAATCAAGTAGTTAAGTGTTTTTGCAACAATAGGGTTGTTCATAAGTTTTCAAGTATATTGATATGAAAAAATTGTTAATCTAAACATGTAATTTTGAATAACATATAAAATAATTTACATCTAGAACATTATGCAAATTAAATGGTGTTATAAATCTTGAATTTTATCAATGTTTTAAGATTTGTTGCATTTCAAAATGTAGACAATCTCCTTGTAGCAATTTGAATTAACCCCTAAAGTCCCAAAGTCCCCTCGGGGGACACTTGGGATTTCGGGCAGGCTCGTGTGACTTGAAATTTTGACCTGATTTTTTAAAACTTTTTTTGAAGATAGGGAATCACATCAGATTTCTAAAAATATAATTTTTTTATCAATCGGTGCCTGGGAGCAGAAGTTTTGCCATCCGAAGTCAAAAAAGCAATTCGGCGGGCAGAAAAAAAAAACCACAAAAAAATGAAATTTTTTTTTTTCAATTTTTTTTCAGAAATATTATTTTTTTGTCTACATTTGAAGCTTTGATTCATCCTATTTGGACTAATAATGAAAAAGTTATGGACAATCTTGTTTTTTGGGCAATCTAAGCATCTTCTTCAAAAAACAACTTATAGAATTCATTTTTGAATGCAATTTTCAATTTTTTTCAAATTTTTTTTTGAAAAGGTTAAGTTTGTTTTCAAGAACAATCCCACCATTGGGATTATGATTTTTTAATTCCATCTAATGGCTATTAACAATTTAGTATTTTGTTCAACTTTGGACCTACTTCTACTTAACAATTTTTTTATATGTGAAAATCAAGTTTTGACATTCTGAATTTTTTTTTCCCAACTCTCAACTCAAATGTTCAAGATAAAAAATTTTAACCTTATGGTGTGTAGTGCAAAAAAAATCCACAAATGGCCATCAAAGTCACCTGAAATTGCAGGCCGCAGTTGAAAAAAACTTTTTTTTCAACTTCAAATGCTAATATCTTCCAATCCGTATGGTCAAAATTCATGAAATTCTTACCACATGATTTGAGACAAGTGAAGTACAAGATCCTATGGTTAGATTCTAAGAAAAAAGTTTTTTTAGGTTTCTTGAGTGATTGCAGCAGAAAATGCCTTGGTAACTTAGGGGTTAAAGATCTCAACTAAGAGTGTTGATAGTGAAGAAAAGAAAATAAGTACATGAAAATCGATTTTTTTTAATTTAGAAAATTTGTTTTAATTAATTCATAAAGTTCTTTTAATATTTTCCTTGAAGTGTCCCAAATTGCAAAGATGCTAGTGTGTGAGCATGGAAAAGTTAGCATGTAAGCTTTAAGCATGTGTACAAGTAGATGTCCTGCAATCATTGAAGGTGTTTATACAATGATTTATGAGTGTGTGGTCCTACAACCATTGAAAGTATTTGTAACAACGTTATACTATAGTAATAGAAGGTTTCCATGCTATAGACACCTACAACAAAGATATATAGTCTTCAAGGCTCATGGGCTCACAAATTCTGGCTCATGTAATAGCAACCCTCCCTAAATTGTTGTTTTCTAATACATTGACGACAACTAAAATAATAAATTATTTTTCAAAATTTTAACTGTAGAAATTTGTAGAATATTTTGAGACCATCAACCATAAATATTATAGAATCATAATGTTTGAAATTAAAAGGAAAGAAATTTGGGCCTTATCCAATGGGATCAATGTAGTTTGAGTTCACTTTATCAAGTAGGAGCTACTATCCAATTTTGGGAACACAAACCATTAGAAAGGCAATTATGTTTGTTAATTGAATGTCAATTTACAAAGATAATGGAGGTATCTAACATACACCAAACATAAGAGGTTTTCTCATCATGTTGGAAGACTGCGAGTTCCCAAATTGTGGGAACTCGCTGGAAACAGTCCCAGCAGCAAATCTGATGTAGCACAGAGACTGCCACATCAGATAATAATATTTTATTAAATTAAAAAATATTTTTTAATTAAATTTTATTATTTTATTATTATTATTTTTTCATTTTTTTCATTTTTTTATTTTTTTTAATATTTTTTTAATATTTTTTTATTCTGACCAGCAGTGGTTGGTTCACAGAATGGGGAACGAGATTGAAACAGTCTCTCAATACCCCGAAAAAACCTCTTATGAATTCTTGCATTGAGAGGATGTCCTCTTCAAAATACTACACTAGCAAGATGTCAATTTTTTTGGTGAAAACTTGCTTACTAGAATAATTAAAATTTCAATGGTAAAAAACATGCTTTCAATGTCTTAATCAAATACAAAAGAAGAAGAAGAAATCTCATGAATTAATGTTGTAATTTGTCTCGATAGTTCTAAAGTTGTACCATTTTTAGTACATTGAATGAATTTTTTTTTCATTTTCCACCTTGCATTATTTTTTGTATTAATGTAAGAATGTATGGAAAAAATTCCATTCCATTTAGATTAATAGATTGTGAGATATAAGTGTTCAAAGCTATTAAAATAACCTTTATACCTTGTGTGATTGATGACTTTCTCTATTAGTATACTACCTATATTGGGTACATCCAAAAGGACAATTGATCTTGAAGTGCCATCAACAAACTTTCTACATTTCCAAAATCAATTATGTATAAAGACTATAGATGGCACTTTCAAAAACAAACCTTTGACCCTTAATAATTTTTCATATTGTATCCAAATGTTGTGTTCTTTGGTGCATTTGAATGTGTTTTTACTTATCTAAATAGCCTAATAAAAATAACTAGTACATTGCCAATTTTTGGCCCTTTTAGGTGTACCCATGTTAGTCAAACCTTAAACTTTTGGGACCCAAACTTTTAATTTGGCCAATAATAGAATGAATAAATATGTGTAAAATATTTAGAAATATGCATCTTTGGTAAGAATTTCACTTTCATCTACTCAAGATTGACTTCGTATGAACCTATCCAAGCTTTCAAAAGCTTTGTGTAGGCTAAAAGGCTTTTGGAGTTTGTGTGTTTATATGTATATATCAATTCACATTCAAATCTTGTTGTAAAAGTTTTAAAAAAAATTCTTTCACAAAACTAATTGGAATTTTTGACATTAATAGACAACACACAATGGCTCAATGGCATGTAATAAAAATGTAACATTCAAACTCTTATTGCTTGTAAGGACAAATGAATTGTAATGGAACAAAGTTCATAAATTAAGAGATGAAATTAATATACTACTTTTTACAACAATGCATCCAAAAAAGGCAATCACTTCTTGTTTTGCCATTAGTTCCTTGCTTCTCTCAAAAATCACAGCTGTTGATTTTTCTTTAAAAAAATGCTTCCCCTACAAAATGCTCTTGATTTCTCAGAAAATCACAAGTTGATGATTTTTGTGAGATCTAATATTGTGAGCCATCCAAATACTAACTCGGAATATAAATATAGATATTGTATGAATACAAATAGAGATGCAATACCAAATATGAATATAGATACTTGATATGGATATGGATACAAATAGCATATATGGGTATGAATACAAATATGAGACACATGATACAGGATTTTGAATTGTCCCATTTTCATTGTCAAGTTAATTGGGTTCTCAAAATTTCAAGTAGGGCAAGGAAAGGGGGGGGGAGAGAATTAAAAAACCTTGGAGTTATGAGGAAGAATTTATTATTTTTCATAAAAAACTACAAAATTAAAAAAAAATTGGGTGCATTGTGATATAGAGTCACTACAATGCCAATGCACCCTAAAGTGGCAGTCACTATTACAACAACATAACTAGTTCTTACTATACATGAAAGTAAAATCATTTGGGGGATTATTGTGAAGAAAGTAGGTATATTCATTATTTTCAATTTCTTCCCTATCTATATTTGTCCATATATTAGCTAAAGGTGCATTTCTTAAGAATATTAGAAATTAAAGTTATTTTATTTTATACATTTAAGAGATTGTATAAATTTATAGATCTATATTTCATCATACCCTAGACAATTCAACACTATTGCTTAAAATATATGTATACTTTTAAAATTGAAGAAACTATATTAATTTGGAAGGGTGGGACAAATCTTTTAAATTGGAGATGAAGTCAATTCAATATAAATAAATTACATGCAAATGTAACTCATAAAGTTTTGAAGATACCTTAAGAATTAATTAATGATTAAAAATAAAATCAATGTTGATAAATAGGCAGTACTTGACAAATAAATGTGAAAACAATATTTAGATATTAAAATTGATTAAGTACAATTGATTGAATCCATATGATTGATGTACCAATATTATAACCACTAAACTTGCTAAAAACTAAAATAATAATTATTTCAAAAATTTATTGTAGATAATAATTTCATTCTTTTTCATGATGTTTTCTAACAGCCTTAAAATATAAAACATTTTCTAAGAAAAAAAATTAAAAATTTAGTTTCCACTCAAATCGTATAATTTATCTTTTTAGATTCATTAAAATTTAAAAGGTTGAAACATATTTCCACTCTACAATTTACAAAAATATTTGTGTAAGAGAACTTGGGGGGCACACTATAATCCCCATAATTACTTGATTTAACAAAATGGCCTACTTATTGGAATCCTATAGTTACTTATATTTTCCATGTCAATGTATTATTTTTTAGGTGATGCTATAGAAGACTTTTATGATTCATAACATTCAGTAGCCCATAGAAGGACTGCCTTCTCCTTGGTGAAGTCTCCATCACCTAATTTCATCTGACATTTCTTGGAGTTGCAACTTTAGTTATTGAATGGTGTGGAATACCATTGGTGCTGGATGGAATGGCGTGGGATATTCCACACCATTTCATCCGCTAGGAGGCAGTGTAACAGTCTGCTACTGAATGTAATGTTTATGGAATTAAAAGTTAAAAAAAGTCAAATCAATCCCAAATCAAAATTAGATGGAAAGATGCTAGAGCAATGAATTTGCTTCAAAATTATGCCATAGAAAACATATAGTAAAGGGCACATAAAAATAAACAAATTATATAATTGAGTTTCAAAAGTCCCAAGAAATGAATTAGTTTTTGTTTTGGAAAGTGAATACTTTAAAATAAGTAAAAGTAAGTCTAACCTACTTCCCTCTTTCATAGATTCTCCATAATGTAACAATTATCAAATTTTAAACAATTTTTTTAGAATAGAACATACAATAATATATATATATATAATTTTAATTTTTAAATTAATTTTTTTTTCTTCTTCTTAACCCCTAAAGGATGAAGTTGCATATTTTGGCAACAAAGAAATTTGGGGTAGATACATGTGACTATAGATTTTATTGTTTTTCTTTGAATTTTTCATACAACATGTGGATGAGGAATTTTTTTAAGGCCCAACAAATTTTGTAACTTTTGACTATATGGTTAAAAAATTATTGCATAATATGTTGTTTCTTTTTCAACTAGGCAGTCCATGTACTAGATGTGAAAAAATCACTTATTTTAAGAACAAAAAGTTGAAATTGATTTTCTAAGTTATTATATACATGGAAAACTTTGAATCATTCCATTTTGATCATCTTTTGGGATTGATATTTTGTAATGTAAAAAATCTTTCCATCTAATATTTGATTTGGGATTAATTTGACTTTCATGAGTTAAAAGTTATGAGGAGTTTTTGTATGCAGATAATTATGAATTCTATACTCCCAAATCAACTTTGAAGTCCTTTATTCAATTCAATTTTAAATCTTTTTGAAAAACAATAATAACATTGGTTGTAGATTGTTTATTGAAACAACACAACCATTGGGATTGATATTTCGTAATGTAAAAAAAGATTCTTAACAATTGAGTATTTTGAATCATTCTCCACTTCTTTCTACTTATTAATTTTTTCTTGTATGTTGTACAATTCAAAATGATTTGAAAATTTTCAAGCACATAGCCAACTTGAATTAAAGAACAAATCCAAAGAAGCACCACCATTTTGAACATTTTTTTGGCACAAATGTGAGCTTGTGAAGTGTAGCTACCTCATGCTCTGTAAGGCCCAAAATAGGATTTTGGCCAAATCAAATGCTAATCATGTAATCCATGTGATAGAAATTTTTGAACTTTTTCCCTATACATTTTCAAACAAGCGTGCTACAAGATCCTACTACGGTAGAAGGCTCTTAAGTGGAGCGGGTTCTAAAATGGCGCCCTATCTTAAATGTACAGTACTTGTACATGTTGCTTTTTCATAGCCTTCAACTGTGTATTGACACTGTACATTTTAGCTAGGGCACCATTTTAGAGCCCTATGTCCTTTTCAACTTCAAAATTTGATAACTAATTCCACAAAGCTCCAAAAAATATGAAATGACTTGGGTTAAATGTCAATTCTACTTGTCTTTCAAGGAAAATTTACTAAAAAATATTTCTAGAAGTTTTACCTCCCTGAAATTCAGTTTCAGCCCTTAGATGGTCCATTATAGGACCTCTTACCTTATTACGTGTGTTCAAAAAATGTTTTTTTTTTCTGAAACTTGGTACGTGTACTAAAAATTACAATTTTAAAGGCCTTTTGGCTAAAAAATAGTCAAACAACTTTACGAATTAAGACATCTTTAGAATAAATTCACAATAACAACAATATTTTATACTGTGCCTTTAATATTTACCTATTTCCATTGTCGGTGGTCAGTATGCCATATATAATTCGTACTGTATTCCACTTGACTGTTTTGCTGCCCTGGTCTCATCAATGTTGCTGGTACGTACATTTCAGAGCCTTTGGAGTCTATTGCCAGTTGCTGGTCAAGTCTGGAGAATAAGTTAACCCTGTAAGGATGGGCTGGTCTCTGTGGAAATCATGCTTTTTGAAACTGTGGAAATTCTCCGGTCAGGCCACTTGAGGCTGGCTGGTTCCTTGGCAATGAAATCCCCTTTTCATTTGTTAAAAAAAAAAAAAATGTGAAAATTCAGAAATATGTATTGGAGACCCAACCTCCCCTTTCTGTACAAAATTCCAAGGATGAACAATTGCAGTTCTGTCTTACATCAAAGAATTCTCTGCTTGTCCAGCCACTTGGCTTGGCCGGTTTTGTATCTTGGTTCTTTTTAATGCAGTGGGGTCTCTCCATTTGTTTTATAAATAAAAAATTTAAAAAATTTAAAAAAAAATTCTCTGTCATCCATTGGACACTTAGTATGGGCAGCGGCATTTCAGGGTTGCTGCAGAGCTTTGCATGGTACTCACCAAACTCTTGTCATTTGCATGGTAATCATGCCATTCACATGCAGCACATGCAAAACTTGAATCATAAACTTATATAATGTACCACCTGTTGTAAGTGTATAATGGAGGAGGACATACCAGTGCATATATCAGTACATATACAGTACATATACAGTATATATACCCATATATATACTGATATATGTATATGGGTATATATATATATATATATATATATATATACGTATCTTGATGCAATGGTATTGCAGCATCAAGTACCTACATAAGATGTACCCAACATTATCTTTATTGGTCATTGCACAAAGTAAGGTTTATCATTTTTTTTTAAATGATAAGGTAGGAGGTTCATAAACCGCTCATCTAAGAGCTGAAGCTGACTTTTGGGGAGGTAGAACTTCTTAAAATATTTTTCAGTAAATTTTCCTTGAAAGGCAAGAGGAATTGGCATCTAACCCAAGTTGTTTCATATTTTTTGAAGCTTTGTAGAATTAGTTATGAATTTCTGAAGTTGCAAAAAAGTGCATTTTTGTGGGCTCTAAAACCGCCCACCTCCTCAAATGCACACCACTTGTACATTGGAAAGTACAAAATGTACCTCTAGAGCCTCATTGGTTTTAGAACCTGCTCCATTTTAGGACCTCCTACCTTAGATCTTTGAGTTGAAAGTATATATTTTTTTAAAAAGACCTTTTCACTCTATTAACCCTTAAATGAAGCTTGAGTTGTTTATTGGGTGATGAACGACAAAGAATCTTCTTGTGTAAAATAGAAGTGTGATTGTTCTTCCTTTGAACTTTGTACAAAAAAGAGAGATCATGTATAGTAATTTGACCTTCAATGAGTCGACTTTTGGTTGTTTTAAAGTTAACGATGTCACATAATTCCAAAATAGATGATTTCCACAATCACTAGCCAACCATTTAAGGGTTAAAGACATGTTATAGGTGATTGAAGAAAAGTATGAGATTTTCCATCCTAGATAATGAGAGAGGACTAGTCTCCTACTTTCCTCCAAAGGATCAAACTGTGTTTTTTTGGCAATACAAAAATTTTGGGCAACTCGCTATGCATGGAGTTTCTATTGTTTTTTCTTTGAAATTTTCATACAATGTGTGCCCAAGGAGTAGCTTTAAGGCCCAAAAATTTTCATAACTTTTGACAACATGGTCAAAAAATTATTGCATGATATGTAATTTTCATTTGATAGTTGGGAGCTTGGGCAACTCAAAAAACTTCTTTATGAATAAAAATTTGAAAAAGATATAGTCTTTGAAAACCATACCTTCTTGTAAACTAAAACTTCTCATAACTTTCATCTGATTAATCATAAAGGAATAATTGAAGCTTCCCATGTATATATAAATCTAAAAAATTAGTGTCAAATTTTTATTTTTTGAAAAATCTATTTCTAAAGAGGTTTTTAAATGGTTTGGGTTGCCAGCCATTGAATGAAAATTACATATTGTGCAGTAATTTTTTAACCATGTAGTTAAAAGTTATGAAAATTGTTGGACCTCAAAGCATTAGAGAAAATTGCAAGCCTCTAGAGAGTCACTCCACAACCCTTTAAAGACCAAATAAATTGCTTTTAATTTGGCTGAAGGATTTTTTTTTCATATTCTTGCTCACCTAATGTTGTAATGTCACCTTTTATAAATTTCATGAAAGATGTCAATATGTATACCAAGGAAACAAATGGAAGCATACCAAAATAGAAGGCAATAGAGCACACAATATTCAATTGGAAAATTCAACCCCTAAAGGTTTTTGACTAAGTTGCACCAAAAACACTCTAAAATTGCAATTTTTATACAAGTGTAAAATTTTAGAAAAAGATATTTTGATACAAATAACCATGGAATCTTGTAGTAAGGTTGTTGGAAAAGATGTGGGAAAAATTTCAAAAATTTCAAAAATTTCAGCCGTATAGATTGCAAGATATTAACATTTGAATTCACAAATTGTTTTTTTAATTCCTCTAGAAATCTAGGCAACTATACTTCACAAGGTCACATTTGTATGAAAAAATGTTCAAAATGGTGGTTATTCTTTAAATTCACTCTTCAATGCAAGTTGGATGTATGCTCAAAAAAAATTCAATTCATTTAGAATTGTACAACATATAGGAAAAAAAATAGTAAGTAGAAAGTAGTAGAAAATGATTCAAAATACTAAATATTATTGTGAACAATTTATTTATAGAAATGAAAATGCCAATCCCAATGTTTGTAATATTGTAATAAAAAATCTTCACCTAATGTTTTAATTTTTTTTTCAAAGTATTAAAAATTAAATTATATAAAGAATTTCAAACTTTTTTTTGTAGGGTAGAGACTCTATAATCACACGCAAAATATCCCAAACTAAAACTCCTCATAACTTTCATCTCATTTATCAAAATAGAATTATTCAGAGTATTCCACATAGGTATAAATCTAATAAACAAATTTCAGATTTTTATTTTTAAAATAATAATTTTTAAAGAAATTTTTTTAGCTCCCTAGGCTACCCACAAAAAGAACAAAAAACAAAACATATCATGCTAGAACTTCTTAACCATGTAGTCAAAATTTATTAAAATTGTTGGGCCTTAAATCTATTCCTCGGGGAAATGTTTTGTGAAAATTTCAAAGAAAAAAAAACTTCATTTGTAATGAATTGCTTGAAATTGCTATATTGCCAAAAAAATGCAGTTTAGTCAATTTTGTGTGATAGAGGATGAAAAGAGAAACTCTTTATACAAATAAAGTGGTGGTGGATACAACAACCTATGTGGAATATGTGAATTAGGACTAAAAGTGGAGCTTCACTAGTCATGATTAAGTAAAAACCCAAGAATTGTGTCAAGAGTCAAATTTTAGACATCATTTAGGCATAGTACAGAAATTCCTTTCAAAAAACTTTAGACTAGGAAAAGTTGGAGAATCAAGCTAAGTTTTATGTTGGAGAATCAAGCTAAATTTTTCTTTGATATTTCAAAACTCCACCTAAAATTAATGGACAAATTTTAGAGAAGGTGTTTGAAAATGTCAAAAAAAATGTCCCTTTCACCCCTTCTCTAAAAAATTTCCATAATTATTAGATGGAGTTTCAAAATATCAAACGGATTTTTAGAGATAAAACTTAGCTTAGTTTTCCAATTTCTTTTAGTTTAAAATTCTTGAAAAAAAGGTATTATACTATGCCAAAATCAGGTTTGAAATTCAACTTTAAGTACAATTCCAATGTTTACACTTGACCATGAGCAACTTCATTTTTTGTGAACAAAATTGAAAAGTTTTGAATATGGTGCAATCTTAGTGGTGGAGAATTTTCTACTTGAGTAAGTGAATTCAAAGATAATCCCTTTCTTAAGGTGAACCCCATTGATTCCTATCTAATATGTACAATGCCATTGTAGAAACATTAATTTTTAGCATTGTAAAAATTCATAATTTTTTAATGAGTTGTCTAAAGAAAAAATGTATCTTAGTAAATTTTAGAGTATTCTTTTGACTTCTACAAAGATTCAAGAAAAATTGACAATTTCTTACTAGGAACAATATGCAATTGCATATTTGGTCACATTTATGCGTAATTACTTTACAAGAATTTAAGAATTAGTCATATTTTTATCATCAACTCTCCATTGCAACTATTTTTTTTACATATAAGTGTAATGCATAAGTTTTGTCAATCACAATTAACTTTCATTCAAGTGATGAAAAAAATTACATTTTTTAGATATTTGAAAGTTATGTGTTTTTTAATTGATTTAACAAAATGTAATTCTTGAAGATATTAGAAGCTTGATGTGAATAGTTTCTAATCATCAAGTTGAAAATTCAAAGAAAGGAAGAATGTCAAAAAGGTTATACAATATTACATATTATTAATAGCACATGTAGATTTGGTAAAAATCAACTTTTGGCATATAGGGAATAAATCCCATTTAATTTGCAATAAGTTTAGGAAAATTAAATGAATTTTTAAAAATAATTAAATAGTTTTAAAAAAATTAGGCAATGTTGAACCCTAAAATTATCTACAATGGAAAAAAACTTTGGAAAAAAACAAGTCTACAAAGGACAATGAAGATTTATGGTATTAATTTCTTTGAACATGTCCCTTCCAAGCCCTCTTTCAAAATTCTCCACCACTAAGATTGTACTATACAACACTTTTCAATTTTGTTGACAAAAAATGAAGCTACCCATAGTTACATCTCAAATATACACCCCCCTCTCCTTTGTTTCACTCTTTGTTTCAACATTTGGTGCATTAGTGCACTTTTTCAAAGTTGTGAAAAAAACTAAAAATTGGTCAATTGTTATTTGAAACAATAATGGAATATTTATCTAATGGTTCAATGTATAAAAAAAAATTGTTTCAATAGCATGTCATAGTCACACCATCAAATTTGAAATTGATTTATATTAGCACACCATCTATCCATTACAGAAATTATGTTTAAACATCATCATTTAGCAATTATTGAATCAATTACAAGATTAAATTTAAATAACAATGTTTAGCCATTGTTAAAACAACAATTAGACAAAATTATAAATGAGAACATTTAGCTATTGTTGAAACAAAAATGAGTCATTTTTTAAGCAAAAAAATTTAAGCATCATTGATACAATAATAAAATATTGTTAAAAAATATATTGTATAATAATCCTTGATACAATATTGAAACAACCTTCCAAAATTTCCATCTATTGAGAAAATAGAAACTTAGGTCATTAAAATATAGGACTACATGAATTGCACACAAAATATTTGCAACATCTACAATAATGTATTCAAGCCTTTTCACTTGATTGACTTATGCTCTTACTAATTAGTAGGAAGTGACCATGAGAGTTGAATGCACCTTGTCAAAGTGTCCTTGTGGTCTCGAAATAACTTGCAATAAATTTACATGAAAACAAGACAAAGATCTCCATGGCAAATGAAGAGTCTTATTTGTCCATACCATGTTTTGATTAGTTGTCTTTTTGCTTCCATTTCTAAAGCAATGTTACTATACTAAGGACATCCATGGCAGTATATAGACCTAATATAAAGTGTTCAGTTACCAAGTTGATCTTTAAAGCTTGCAAAATAGTAAGTCCCTTACATATTTTCAAAGTTTGAAAAGAAACTCAAAAAAATACATTAGACAAATTGTATTGAATTATATCTCAAATTCAATACAAACTACTAAAATTAAAATTAAAAATCTACATCAAAAGTTCAATTTCAAGAAAGGTATAAAAGTCACTTCATGTGAATGTAAGTATTTATCAAGTTCATACTCTTAAAGTAGTATTTTCTGTTTTACTATTTTATGTTGGTTGTTTTAGAATTCTTAGATTACTTTTGGTACTCTTGCAACATCATAGCCCCTTCTCTTTGGATATCCTAAACCAAAGCCAAAGGTGTTTCATCTACCTCTTGTTCTAAAGGTCTCAACCAAAAGCAATGCAAGTTTGTATATGAATTTGATAATACATTAGCACTTGATGCAATAGCTTGCAAATTTCAAGATAATTTCAAATATGTTTAAAAAATTAAATTAAATTAAATTTTAGTATATATAATTATACAAAGGAAAATTAGATAATTGTTCACAAAATTTTGCCTTTAATATTATCAATAAAACTTATCTTCTTTGAAGCAATCACTTTATCAACATGCACTGAACTTGTATCATCCATTTCTTGTCTAATTTTTCAAAGTATATCAAAGCCTTAATTATGCTTCACAATTTCGACATTGGCATCTTTTTTGTTGTTATTCCTATTGGTAAACTTTTTATGCACTATATGAAAATGTTATCACATATTTGTTGGATATTCCCAAAGTAGGCATGAAAGATTGATACAATAGGTGAAGTGACTCATTATTTATACTTTTGTTGTATTGAAATTAGAGCTTTTAATTTCATCCAAACATTCTTTCATAGAAGTCACTACCCTAAATGTTCATATGGAAAAAAATTAATCAAATAGAATCAATTTTGTAACAAGGCTTCAACAGCATGAAATTGAATGCAACAATCCAATGAAATAAAATTTCAAAAATATTGAAAGCACCAAAAAAATTTCACACCTTATAAGAAGTTCCATTTCTTGAAAGGTACCCTCTATGTGATATGAGCTTTAGCATGCTTGACATCTTATTCAACAAAACGGGTTATTGTGTATATAATACGATGTTCATATAAACTATGTAAACAAAAAATAAATACTTGCATCACAGTCCTATGTTTGAATCCATTATAATTAACTTAAAAGAAGAAATAGACTCTTTTTACATCCCTAGGTAATAAAAAATGTGGATATTTATAAGTTTTGTTATCACCATTGATCTATTATCAAGGGCTTGCAATACATATATAAGGGTTTACCAATTGGCATAAGATATCCACCAATATGTTGAAAATCCCAATGTTGCTTTGATGTAGAACATCAAGATGGACTGAAAGGTATAGATTGCGAAGAAAAATCATTCCCCCATTAAAAATCCAAAGAACACTATGTCACAAAATTTGAGAGCAATTTAGATGTAAATAATTAAACCTTGACAACATTGAAACATGTCAACTTGAGACCATTAATGGATTTAAGTAGAACTAGCACTTATAAGCATTCAATGAAGTGCCCACCTTTTTTAAACCTTGGGAAACCCTTATAGAAGATGATTTCAAAAAATTCAACCATGAATAACTATTGATTCAATATTCTACACCACCACATTGAAAATGTTGAAACAATATATTTCATTGACAACATTGACTCAACATAACTTGTGAAATTGTTGAAACAACTTCATAAGGCTAGTTTGTATTTGTCATATTGTTTCAGCAATGGTAAAATATTTATTCAAAATTCTAAAGAATTTGAGATGTAAGTGAAAATATGGGATTTATGCTCAAATTCAAATTTCAAACCTCATTTAGGCATAGTATAATACCTTTTTTCCAAGAATTTCAAACTCAAAGAAGTTGGGGAACTAAGCTAAGTTTTATCTCCAAAAATTCCATCTAATAATTATGGAAAAAATTTAGAGAAGGGGTGAAAGGGACATTTTTTTGACATTTTCAAACACCTTCTCTAAAAATTTTCCATTAATTTTTGGTGGAGTTTTGAATTATCAAAGAAAAATTTTGGACATAAAACTCAGTTTGCTTCTCCAACTTTTCCTAGTCTAAAGTTTTTTGAAAGGAATTTTTGTACTATGCCTAAAAGACGTCTAAAATTTGACTTTTAACAAAATTCTTGTGTTTTCACTTAATCATGACTAGTGAAGCTCCACTTTTAGTCCTAATTCACGTATTCTATATAGGTTGTTGTACCCACCACCACTTTATTTGTATAAAGAGTTTCTCTTTTCATCCTCTATCACACAAAATTGACTAAATGGCTCAAATTAGTACGTGACCTAAATTTAAGTATGTAGTACAAGAATCACTTCATTAGTTAAATTTTCCAATTGAATATTGTATGCTCTATTGCTTTTGTATTCTGCCTTGCCAGTATCTACAAGCTTACAAGCCATTTCTAGTCACTTAAAGAATTCAACACAACTTTGAATTGATTTTGGTTGGGGGGAATCCTTTCCTCCATAGGAAAATAGATTTAACACAGATTTGAAACTTTTTCGTATTTTTTTGCCTAATACCAAAATTACTATGAATTTTTTTCATTGAGATTCTCTAAAACCTATTCTTGACATATAAGTATGTGTGATTTTAGTCGCAGGTCGGTCAAAAAATGCAAAGAAAATTAATGGCTCATAATACATCGTAATGGGCCAATTACCTCCACCTCTTCTTCTTGGAAATAAGGTGGGTACACCCGAAAGCGCCATGTTCCTAAAAGCACCATCTACAATGCACATACATTTCCGAAATCAGTCATGTTCACATACTGTAGATGGCGTTTTTACAAACAGACTTTGACTGTTAATAACTTTTGCATACGATATCCAAATCCTACGTTCTTTGGTGTGTTGGAACATGCTTTCACTTGCCAACAAGACTACATAAAAATTTGAACTAATTAATAGCAGGAACTAGGCTCAGTATGAATAAGTGGCGCTTTTGGGTGTACCTACCTTAGAACCGGCTCCACGAGCTGGGTCACTACCCCAGAGGTTTCGCTTTTTCAACCAATCACCTTTCCTCTGCTCCCCTCTAGCCCTCTACGCAGTGACGGTGCCCCTTGATATCCCCCTCCCCTACGAGGCTATGCCCCAATGCCCCATGAGCCCAGGGGGTCCGTTGCCACATCAGCCCAAGGAATAGGTCTACGTGGCACAGGATCGACCCAGGCTTATAATAGAGTCCCTCCCTCCCCTTTGCAGCTAATGATTGTCTCTAATAATATATTCTGCCTATCATGGAAGCTGATTGGGAGTGGCGGGGACTGATTCTATTTCCGTCTGATTCCCAAGAGAAGGAATGAAAATAGACGACGTTTTCTTATGATTTATACTATTTTATTTCTATGGGGAACCGAGCCCTGGGCCCTGGCCATCAAGCAGTGAGTGTCGTTTATTGGTCTATTTTTTATCCACCTATCCACACTCGACACGTACCTCCCCTGCCAATTCGGAATGTGGAAGTCAAAAAGTGGGTATCTCTCCATAACTTTTGCCTGCACTGGACTGACAGGAGGAATTCGAGAAACTCGGAACTCTTTTTTATTGCATGTTGCAAGGGAAAAAACAAACAACCTGAAAGGGGGAAATAAGTTACTTTCGGAACTGCCTGCCCACCTGCCCGCCTGCTACGGTATGGGAGTATGGGACGGAGGCCAGAAAAACAAATTATTAAAAGCTTCTTCCTTTCGGAGTAAGTTAAGCTTACTGACGTTCCCATGCAGTGCACTGCAGTAGCATGAAAACTCAGTCAAAAAATCCCATTTGTCTTTTGTGTCAAAAAATAAAAATAAAAATAAATAAAATTCCCATTTGTTTTTTGTTTTAAAAAAAAAAAAAAACTACAAAAAAAACCAGAAAACAGAGAGAAATAGGAGGTAGTAGCTTGGTCCCTTTGCTCTTACCTTGTCAGTTAGAAAGTTAAAAAAATACAAAAAAAAAATCGCTGCCGAGGGCTTGCCCTCTGGTCTCTGTACTGTTTCCCCATTAATGGAAATTGTCCATGTTTCAAAAAAAAAAAAAAAAAAAAAAAAAAAACTCAGTCAAAAATTGAATTATTTGCTTTTGTACTTCGGCTGGCCGGGGGCAGTTTAAAAAAAAATTAAATTAAATTCTTTTTATAAACTTTATAAATTTTTTATTTTTATTTTTTTGAAACAAATGGAAACCAATCCTCCTATGAAGATAGACTGTTTGTTTGTTTGGATGTTTGTTACGTTGAGATCTCCCGGACTGTAAGTCCTCCAGGTGCGTGTTTGGTACCGTTGGAAAGCCCTCGGCGAGGAGGGGTGCACGGGCTTTGATTCATGGTGTTCCAACTTACGGCATAAAAGTTATTGAATTTTGAAGTTTCTATACATTAAAAAAATTAGAAAATTATTTATTCTGTTGTTTTTCTTTTCTTTTAGACCGTGGCAATGGCACGGGCCACCCTAGTTGCATTGAAGTAAACATGAAATAAAACAGCCAAGCCCCGACAGGCATTACCTTACAAATTTTCTTAAAAACTACCAAAGTGTCCATATGAAATGTTACATGGTCGGTGCTCCAGATTTCACTATTCTTCCATGCATTGGAGAGAAATTATCATATTATGGGATCACATCATATCACTCATGTCATTTATAATTTTGTTTCACTCATTATTTGGTGATTTCATCCAAAATTGTATAACTTCAATTTTCAAAAAATATGGTGGAAGCTCCCTAAACCGTCCAAATAAAGAATTTAGCATAGTTGGAGGTAATTTTTTCTAAGAATAACATTTCTTTTAGTATTAGTGAGTGAAAATCATGAATTTAAAAAAAATTCTAAATGTCATATGTAATTTCTGTAATTTTGTAAAGTGTTGGCTCCCTAAACCACTAAAACTATTTGATAGATGCCTTCAAATCTGAACACGACTAAAATCAGTAGTGAACGAATCAGAGTTTGGTATGTCTCCTTTAATTGCGTCAATGAATTATAGTCAAACATTTAACGAACACATTCACTATAGTCTAAGAATGGTTTTGGATGAGTCTAGGGTCCATTACAAGGTACAAGAGCGATATTCAGTGTTTCTCTTTTAATTCAAGTTTTTTTGGCATTGTCATCTGGAATTTACTGATTATGTTTTATAGACTTGGTGCAAGGCCTATTGCATTGGTGTAATGAGACAACAAATTGCAAGAAAAAAAACAAGAAAAAAAACTGAAGGGTATACCTTTCTATAGCAGACAAGATAATAAAATTAGGTGGCCTTAGCAATTAGGTTGCCCATCATCAAGAAAGTTACTTTACAAGCCATCCAAGTCAACAAATATTTCTAAAAATATTTTCATTTGTATATATGGAGGTTCATGAATTTCAATTACAACACCTAATTCAAAAGTAGCATATTCTTGTTCTATAATTGAAAACATTTATACAATATTAAATATTAAATAATTAGAGTGGATTGACCTAATTTCACTCTTTCATGTAGAAATTACATTCTTCTAGGTCAAAAATAATTTGAAAAATCTAGAATAATTTGTTTTGGCTGAAATTTAAATATTCCCAAGTTTCATCAAATAGATATGTGAAACATGGCTCTTCTCAAAATGTAATGTCCAATGGAATGGAATGGGATGTAGTAACTTAGTATGGGCATAGCATCAATGGAATTGGTCAATAAAGAGTCCAATGCAATGCCAATTTCGAGCCCATTACTAATGAATATGGACTAGAAATGGGTTCACATTAGTAATGGGCTCAAAATTCACAATAATTGAAATAATTTTGATCCGAAAACCATTAGGACATACTATTTGCTCATTTAAAAAAAATGGGTTTCCATGCTAATATTATTTTGTAATATTGTTAAGCTATTGCATTTTGTCACACTATGGAATTAGTGTTCAAATAAGATAGAATTTCACAATTGAGGATTAAATTTCTTTTAATATTGAACAATAAAATTTGTGGTTTTCTATATATTGTATCCTATAGTAAGAAAAACGTACGTCAATTCAGTCATTTCACTAAAAGCAACTAATACTATGGAATTTGTCCATGTGTTTTTAAAAAAACAAAAACCCATGATGGCACACTCTTGCTTAGTCTCTAAATTATCTAGGCCTTTTTTTCCATCAAAACATCACTCAAAATTTCCATTTCTATTGCAAGGAACAAAAAAATATATCTTTTTTTTGCATATTTAACCATAGTATCTTATACTAGAGTAATGTGCATTGTAAGATATTTGCATTTACTATCAAAAAAACTAATTATTTTACACCTTACTCAACTAGATTTTTTGGCTTTGAATCTTCTTGATTTAAAATCTTTGCACTATCGTATTTTGAATTTTTCATTATTTGTATTGGATTATTTAGTAGAAAACCTATGAAAAATTTTCTAAAAAACTCACTTTATTTATTTTTATTCTAAAATTGTTAAGTAAAAGCACATTTAAGATTGAAGGAAAAATTAAACCATTAATAGCTCTAAGATGGAATTAAATGACACTAATCCCAACAAGGGATCTTAATCCTTAAAGAACATTGAAAGCCCCATGAAAATTTTGAGAGTCAAAAAGTAAATTTTCATACAATTTTTGATTTTATATACTTTGAAGCCTAACTATAAAATATAGATCCAATTATCTACTTTTTACTTCACTTGACTTTTTTCCAAAATTGTTAAAAGTGCTTCTTCTGTCGCTCTTTGAAAATGGCAACTCAAAAGTTCAAAATACACCACTTTTGAACTACAGTTTTATACTTAGAATATGTATTAGCAAATATATTGTATGTAATTGTTTGATGGTTTGGGTTGACAAAAAATATTTGTTGCAATATATATTAGATCAAACCATTTATTTTTATTTTTAAGTTTATACCTAGTTACATTTTCAACTTTTATTAATTATTTGACAAGGAATGCCAAAATGCATTATTAGATATAGTATATGACATCCATTCAAATGCTAACAATTTCAAAATATATAAAATAAAGATGTCTATAAAGCTATGAATCATTCCATTTTAATTAATGAGATGAAGATTATGATGAGTTTTGGTTTTTGGTTAGTTATCGATTCTCTATTCTAAAAGAAACTTTAGACTCCCTTATTTAACTCAATTTTCAATATTTTTGAAGAAAAAAATTGGTTCAGATTGTTTTTTACAACATTATATTAATTGGAATTGGCATTTTTCAATAACATAAATGAATAATTAATAATTTAGTATTTTGAATCATTGTCTACTTCTTTCTACAAACTATATCTTTTCTATATCTTAAACAACTTTGAATGATTTGAAAATTTTCAAGCATGTACTTAACTTGCCTTGAAAAATGAATCCAAAAAATAACCACCATTTTGGATATTTTTTCACACCAATATGAGCTTGTAAAGTGTAGCTACCTTGTTTTTCAGAGGACCAAAACAACGATTTATTTCTGAAATTCAAACGCTAATATCTCCAAACTATATGGTCAAAACTTTGAAAACTAGTATACAATAAGATCCTTAGGTTACTTACATCTAAAATAAAAAATTTCTAATATTTGGGTGTTGTACTAGTAATGGCAATTTTGGAGTATTTTGGAGAATAATTACATTGTCAAATATAGGTTGGAGTTAACCTTAAAGGACCAAGAAATTATTTTGCCATTAAAACACTCAAAACCACCGTTTATATTGCAAAGAGTAAAAAGAATTTAAAATTATTATTTTGAATATCTAATTGTAGGATCTTACATTCAATTAGCATAAGAATGTATAGAATGAATTTTTAAAAATTTAACCATATAAATTGCATGATATCTATATTTAAAGTTTAAAAATTAAAAAATTTAGCGCATTGCAAGACTAGAGTTTTTGACTTTGAACTTGTTCAATTAAAAAATGAATTCAAAAAACTTAATTTTCATTCTTAAAAAATTTATAAAGTAGGGATAGGCATAAGATAGAAGAAAATTCTAAATTCTAAATATTTCTAAGATGGAATTAAAGCACATCAATCCCAATGGTGAGATTGTTCTAGCAAACAAACTAAATTATTGGAATTTTTTCTTAAATGGCAAAGTTTTCCATGTAGACAAAAATTAAATTTATAGTTTGTTTGTTTTTAGAAATCTTTTGCAAAGTTTGCCTTGTTTTGAATTTATTTGGAAATGACTTTTGATTTGGTCACCAATTTGGAAAAAATATTATATTCCTACAAAGTTAATCAATTTTTGTTATCTTCGAATAAAGTTTTAAAAAATCATGATATAAATTGAGACCATTGGTCCACTTAATAGACAATGGTCCTTTAGAGATTAAGATGAAGGACATCTTCCTCCATCATTGCAAGTTCAATGTTCTTAAACTTTAAAATGTAGGTTATTCTAGCCCTTCTCAAAGGTGAAGTGTCTCTTCAACAACTAACTAAAAAAATTAAAAAACATTTTTTTTAACATGCAAGTTTTAGTCAATGAACCAAAAATGGATTGAAAAAATTTATGAAAAGATTTAACAAAAAAATATTTCATAGTTAATTTTCAAGTTTTATAAAGTAGAATGTAATAATAAATGAAAGATAAAACAAAATTTGCAAAAAACTCTTACAAATAAATCAGGGTTGCTATAATGTGAGCTTAGAAGTGTAAGCCTCTGAGCCTAAAAGACTACATGCTTATGATGTAAGTGTCTATATAATAGGATCCTTCTCTAATTATAGTGCCTATATGTTATAGATACCTATATTATAGATGTTTATATGTTATAAGCACCTTCTATGGAAGTATGATATATATATATATATAAGGCTCACATGGTCACACTTTCATACTCATATACTAGCACCATTGACAAAAAAACAAAAACTATCAATTCTAATGGTGAGAATTTCAAGTGAATAATTGGTACCATTTGATAATTTTTTTAAATTCCAAAAACTTCAAAATTGAGTTTAAAAAACAACTTTATACATCTTTCCCCCCTTGTTTCATTTCAAAACTAAAACTCCTCATAATTCTCACCTCATTATTTGGATTTAAATTATTCAAATGTTTTGGAGTAGGTATCAATCCATACAATCCACTAAAATTAATCAACTTTTTCCAAGAATATATATATAGCTACTCAATTTAACATTGAAATAAAAAAACTCTTCTAACATTTGCAAGATTTATTGGAATTACATACAACAAAACTTTACAACTAGATAAGGATCGGATGATTAGCATCCATTTCAAAATATTCATGTCAATTTTCCAAATTATAAAGTCACAAAGTTTATGTAAGTTCTTAATGAAACTAAAGCATGCCCCTTGGTCCCTTAGGGGTTAAAGCAATGAACAAATTTTTTTGGCAAGTCTTTTAGTATACCTTAGTTATTTCTGTATAATTCACAATTTAAAAGTCTTTTCAAATTTTTTCATATGACTAAATGAATATGTTATGAATAAAATATATATAGTTACAAAATTCAACTTAGGAAGGTTCTAAAATCAAGTCCTTAAACCATACTTGGATTGTAGATTTTGATATGACAATGATTATCTACTTTATAGGACCAAGGTATATTTTTGATAGAAATTGTTAAAAATTGTCACTTTTTGTACAATAAGGAAAAAAAATATGAAAGTTGTATTTTTTGAAATTAAACCATATAAAATTGTACAAGAATACTATAGGAATGTATAGAGAAAAAAATCAAAATATTCAAAGATTGAAAGACCATAGTTTTTGTTGTTAGAAAATAAAGTTTTTGTGCCAATCTTCATTGCTAGGAACAAGAGACTTGGACTCTACTTGGCATGAGATTTTTTCATCATACATAGGAATTTTTTTTGACATGTGCACTCTATATCATATAAGTTCCATACTTGGTAAGTTTCAAAAGTAGAAGACAAGTTTGTCTCATGTTGCTTGAAGTCCCATGACTTGACCAAAAAAACTTAGGGGAGACTACAACTTTCCATTTTGGACACCTAGTTGGAGAAAAAAAATTGTAATCTCCCAAAAGAGGTAAGCCCACATATTTTGTCGATAGAGTTCATTAAAAAAATGATTTTGAAGGAACCTACCTCAACTCTTAATTGGACATTTCTTGAATAGACACTCGATTCTTTAGGGGTTAAAATTTTCAAAGCCCATTCCAAGGGTGGTGCTTGGACATGAATCTTCCTTACTTAAAACAACCCCACAAGAGCATTGTGAAGCAAATCAATGGAGAACATTCCTTTGATATAGAAGATCAATGGCACTGAACCTTTAGAGTGTTGTTTGACCATATTACTTTGGGGCTCCTCTTACAACCTCTGGAGCTGTAAGTGGCAACTTGATCTTGACAACACTCCCAACCAATGAGCTCATGCTCGGGGGGGGGGGGGGGAGATTTGAGGCAAGGGAGGGCCATTTCACATGTGTTCCCCTTGTTGTTCTCATAACAAATAAAAATTGTCTGGCTCCTGTCAAGCAATAATTACCAAAAAAAATTTGAAAATTAAGGGGTCTTAAAATGTGAAAAAATATATATATATATTTATTTAAAAATATTTATTTAAAAAATGACATGGCCAGGTCTCAGCCATGTCACATTCGTGCCACAGTACAGTTCCCTCATTCCCCGCAGTCTGGAAACTTGCAGTCTTGTTTTGGCCTCAATCTCCCGTAATGCCCCAAACTGCTCACTCATTCAAGTATTAAGTTACTGTAGTGCCAGTGCTCCAAATGATCAACTTTTCATGTTAAAATTGGCAGAGAATTGGCTCCACACTCACATGGAAAGTGTAGATTCAGATGGGAACTTATGATGGGCAATGATATTTAATCTACTCTCGTCATGCCTGGCCCTGGGGGCATATGAGAGAGCCACTGCCTTCATTATAAAAATCCGAGATTCTCAATAATGAAAGCTGGGGTCTCAGAAGAAGAGACTGGAAACTTTAGGGCCTGGGAATGTCTGGGACATGTAAGACTTACATTTTTTTAATAGGAAATAACATGTCAGCGATTCCAAAGGCACGACTAAGTTATGGCACATGGATAGGTCATCATCAAAAGGGATGAGACAAGAGAAAAGACTCAAAATGGCCTTTTATCATACCATTTTTTTTAAACAAGTGAGTTGAAGAATACTCTGCAAGGGTTTCTGTCATGAAGATGGGCTTGTTTCACACTAGGTAAACCACTTGTCACCACCAAGTCTCCAACCTGCAACCATGCCATCCAGTTTGAGTACCTTTCTTTTTCTTTCTTTTTTGAAACAAATGAAATAAACTTCATTGAAGAGGAAGGAAGTACAAAGCCACCAGCCGCAAGCGGCCTGGTGGGAACAAAGGAGGGACTACAAGCACACAAGACAGAGACTAGACCTAGACATGAAGCCAAGAAAACAATAACAACAGCACCAAGAGAGGCCGGTAAGCCTATCTTTCTGGGAACAGACCGAGCCCCAGCTTCATGACCATTCAAGGAGGTTCAAAGACAAAACCAGCGTCAGGGCCTGAGAGTTTCCATCTAGGTTGCCCATCCTCCATCTTGGCAAAAGTCTCAAATAGTTTGGGTACCTTTCCACTATCATCCGATAAAGGAATGAAGAGGTTGGATTAGTGCTCAGGCTCAAAAACCGCCCACCTTCTCAAATGTACATTGTTTGTACATGGTGCTATTTCATCTTTACACTAATGTACAATCAGTGTACATTTGAGAAAGTGGGTGGTTTTTGAGCCCTATGCCGTTTCAACTTCAAAACTTCATAACTAATTTCACAGAGCTCCAAAAAATATGAAACAACTTGGGTTAGATGGCCAATTCTACTAGTCTTTCAAAGGAAATTTACTAAAGAATAATTCAAGAAGTTTCACCTCCCCAAATTTCGGTTTTAGCTCTTGGATGGGCACCTTTTGGACCTCCTTTCTTAGTTTAAGAGAGAAACACCCAATACTGCACATGTACCTTGCATTGGACCCTAGACTCATCCAAAACCGTCCCTAGACTTCAATTAATGTGTTAGCCAAATGCTTGACTCTAATTTGCTTATGTAAATTAATGACAGATGCCAAAATCTGAACGGCTCCCTACTGATTTTAGCAAGGTTCTGAATTGGAGGCACCTATTGAACAGTTTCAATGGTCTAAGGAGCCAACACTTTGAAAAATCATAGAAACTACATACAACATCCAAATTTATTTTTTTATTTTTTGAATATTCATGATTTTCACTCGCTAATATAGAAAAATATTGTTTTTAGAAAGTTGCCTTCAACTATGCCAAATTCCTTATTTGGATGGTTTTGAGTGCTTCCACCATAGGATCATCTTTTTATCATAACATTGAGTAACCAAGCAACGTACCTTGGAATGCTAGAAGGGCATTGGACTTATTACTACCACCATCCTACTAGAAAAAACATAAATCCGACATTGTGCATGTACCACTAAATTGTTCTATTTATTGATTTTGCTTGTTGATTGAGCAAGTAGTGTGGAATTCAAATCAATTAGTATGCCTTGTATTGTTGTTGTTATAATAAAATATAAAAGTGAAGTAAAAGTGATTTTCTAATTTTTATTTCATATAAAATTCAAAATTCAATATCTTTTTGGTGTTGAGTTGGAATGCTTGGAAAAAAGTTTGACCGCCCCTCCTCGTTGAGGGCATTTAGATGATACAAAGAAGATAATTCTATTATGAAGATCTTACCATAACAAACAAAACAAAACACCTCATTTAAGGTAAAGAAGATTCATGATCATTTAGTTCCATAAAATTCCACATTGCTTACTGGACAGTCTAAATCAATAAACATAGCTCTTTTACTAGTATGTGCACTACTTTTGATTAGAGGTTTATAGTAGGATGGAAGGAGTATGAGTTCATTCAAGAATTGAAGTTGGCAAAGGAGACATTTAATAATTCAAATGTTGGAGGGTTTCTATTTCCAATTATGCAAAAGGGGCTTCTACCTTATTGGTAAGCAATGTTATATATGCCATTCTACACCTTTTTTCCTTTATTTCCTTGATATTTATGTGGATTAATGTTTGCATCAATTTAATCAAAATAAAATCTATCTTAAAGATTCTTTGAAAATGATATAAATATTTTTAGAAAATTGATCAATCATCTTTAACCCCTAAAGCCCTAAACTGTGTTTTTTGGCAACATAGCAATTTTGGGCAACTCACTACAAATGGAATTTTTATTTTTTTTCTTTGAAATTTTCACACAACATGTGTCCAAGGAGTAGCTTTAAGGCCCAACAACTTTCATAACTTTTGACTACACAATTAAGAAGTTATGGCATGATATGTTGATTCTTTTGAATTGCGAGCAGCGTAGGCAGCAAAAAAAAATTCTTAAAAATTGATTTTTAAGAAAATAAAAATTTGAAATTGTTTTAGTAGATTTTTGTCTATGTGTAATCCTTTGAATCATTCCATTTTGATAAATGAGTCAAAAGTTATGAGGAATTTTAGTTTGGGGTAGTTTGCAGGTAATTATAGAATCTCTATTCTACAAAAAAAAGTTTGAATTCTTTATTTAATTCAATTTTGAATATTTTCAAATAAAAACTAAATCATTGGATGAAGATTGTTTATTACAATATTTTAACCATAGGGACTGACATTTCTCATTTTTATAAATAAATTGTGAACAATTTAGTATTTTCAAGCATTTTCTACTTCTTTCTACTTACTATTTTTTTCCTATATGTTGCACAATTCCAAATGATTTGAAATTTTTTGAGCATATAGCCAACTTGCATTGTAAAATTAATTCAAAGAGTAACCATCATTTTGAATATTTTTTCATACAAATGTGACCTTGTAAAGTGTAGCTGCCCGGGCTTTTGCAGGGATAAAAAAAGGAGGTTTGCTAGCTTAAATGTTAATATCTTGCAATCTATATGGTGGAAATTTCTGAAAAATTTTCAATATCATTTCAAACCACTTAACTACAAGATCCTACGGTTACATGTGTCAAAAAATGATTTTTTTCAAAAAAATTGCACTTATATTAGAAATCAAAGTTTGGGAGTGATTTTGATGGAAACATAGTAAAAAACCTTTAGGGGTTAAGGTAGAAAGGCTAAAAAATATTCATGTCGATGTGTATATTGTATAGATAGGATCAAACTTATAATTAGGGATTTCTTTTCACTCATATTTGAATTAAAATCTTAAAATGATGTTTTATTTATTATTACATCTTTTTATAGATTGGTAATTATATGACTTTTCATAGACAAGACTTGAAGAAAGCTTGAAAAGTACTATATAAAGATGTTTGGAGTACTTTTAGACAAACCAAAACTATTCAACAATAGCACTATTACTTTGCAATCCTATAACATCACACATAAATTTGTAGATATAATGATGGTTCAATCTCTAAAATCTTAAGTGTCTTTACAAGAAGTTAATGTTATCACAATGTCAAATTTGATTTTTGAAAAAACTTCGAAGAAAAAAAACCCATTAGTTTTTTGGAATATAATTTTTAATTCAATCAATGCTTGAAAGCAAAAGTTATTCCATTCAAAACAAAAGTAGAACTTGATGGTTAGTACCTTTTTTCCACCTACAAAAATGTGAAATAATTAAGTTTTTTTCTTAGACCATATTTTAGTCTATATGGGAAGCCTTGATTCATCCCATTTAAAATAGTAATTTGAAAGTTATGGAGCTTCTTGTTTTGGAAGCAATCACAATATCTTTTTGAGAAAATAACCAATTTGATTTGTTTTTTGAACTTGATTTTTTATGGTTCACAAAAAAAAAGTTCCACGAGATACAATATGCTAGCTATAACAACTTCACCATTGGAATTAATGTATTTCAATTCTTTTTTTAACCCCTAAAGGCCCATTGTCCCCTCGGGGGACAATTTGGAGTTTAGGTAGGTTCCGTAGACCTCAATTTTTAATGAATCTTTTTGAAACTTTCTCATAAGATAGGAAAACTAGTTAGCTTTGTGGGAATATAATTTTTATTTCAATTGATGCCTAGGAGCAAAAGTTATACCACAAAAAGCCCAAATTTGAACTTAGCGGGCAGAAAAATAAATCTACAAAAACTTGAAATTAAAATTCTAAATTCTTTTATCTTATAGATTACATTTTTTTCTGCATGTAAAGCTTTGATTCACTCTATTTGGATTAGTTATGTGAAAGTTATGAACAATCTTGTTTTGGGGCAGTTTTTGAAAATATAACTTATAGGATTCATTTCTGAATGCAATTTTCACAATTTTTCAAAACAAATTGCTTGAAAAGGTTAAATTTTCTTGCTAGAACAATCTCATCATTGGAATTATTGTGTTTCAATTCCATCTTAGAGCTATTAACGATTTAATTTTTCTTTCAATCTTGGACCTACCTCTACTTAATAATTTTTTAAAGAATGAAAATCAAGCATTTAAAAAAAATTCTTTTCTTAGATTTTCAACTCAATTCTTAAACACAATTTTTTTTAATTCAAAGTCCATAGTATAAAAAAATTCAACAAATGGCAATCAAAGTCATTTGAAATTGCAAGAGAGTGATTAAAAAAACTATGTTTTCCAACTTTGAATGCTCATATCTTCCAATCTATACGGTCAAACTTCATGAAATTTTTATGACATGATCTCAGACAAACAAAGTAGAAGATCCTACGGTTAGATTCTATATAAGTACTTTTTTTTATTCTTTTGGATGAACACATCAAATATGGCAGTTTTGAGTGGTTTTTGAGAGAAAAATGGCCTTGGGCCTTTAGGGGGTTAAGTTATAAATAGTCTAGATTTTCATCTTATCTCATACCTACTTCTACTTAATAGATTTGTAAAGAATTAAAAAAGAAACTGTTTTAATATCTTCATTGTAAGTACAACTATCCCTTGAAAAGATGCAACCTTTTACCTCCTCTCTCCTCGAGCATGACAAAACAATAACCATTGATTGATTTTTTTGGGAAAAAAGAACCCCTTTCTCTTGACATCAATCATGGATACTCTAATATATAAAATCATATACAATACAAGAAGAAGATGGATACTAAATATAGGTATATACAATAAATACATACAAAAATATATATCATTAAACCAAATTGTTAGATCATCAAATTGTTTCTGGAAATTATAAAATGGCGGGGGAGGTGTTAACCAGGCCTAGAATAAATAAATAATTGATTGCTAACCAAATTGTCTCATGACTTAGAAGATAGGCCACAAACTAGAAGTCTCACTATCTATTCAAAAGACAAAAGACACATTAACATTCTTGCAATCTATATATTCAAAGTTTTTAAGGCTTCTTCTACTCATTTTTATATTAGTCTACTGCAAGGTTCAATTTTTTTTTAAACAATTAAATTAGTTTTTGCTCTATGCAATAGAAAAAGTCGTCTTGAATGGTTTTAATGAAAAAGGCCTTCAAATTTTAGATGTTAATGTCATATTAATAATACTTAATGAGACCCCTATTTGGCAAAATTGAAGAAGGAAATAAATTCAAAAATGATACATTATATCTTTATAAAAAAAACTTTAAAAAAAAATCCTGATCTTTTTGTCATAAAAGTTTTGTAGAAAATTATCAAGGCTTCAATCCTTAAAGCCTTGAAACATGGTTTCATGCCATTTTTGACCTTTTGGTAGGCCCTTTTAGAATGCAGTTTTTGTTGAATTCTTTTGAAAATTTTGCCAAACCTATGTTTTACTACTAGCTTAATACATATAAACTTTTAGAACAATCTAAGGGGTATTTGAGAAGTTATGCCTCAAAAGGACATTTTGTCCATTTATAGGTAGTTTCAATGATGATAGAAAGGTCTAATTGGGATTAAAAATTTTTTAACATATTGTCAATAAGCTTTTCAATATAATCTCTAAAGTCGAAAGGTATAAGTGTATATGATTTTGACTTACAAGCTTTTGAAATTGAGCTTTGTTAGTTTTGAATTTTATCCAAAGAAAGAGAGCCCAAACTAATCTTCCTAGTAGAAAAAAATGCTCGCATTATACAAAATAAACTTGCAAGAGGATGGACGGTCTAGAGACATTTTACATGTTGTTGAAAGTCCTGTTGTTGGACATATTAACTCCTTGTCCCAAATAACCCTCATGCTTCCCACTTTAGATTACTTTGACAAACTATGAGCAAATTTCAAATAGGGCTCTTTGATATACATCATCTAAGGTAGAAAATTATGTTATGAGCACCTAAAAGTAGCACTCTCCTAATTACAACACAATTGTCTATAATTCTCCATTATTTCTACAACCATCAAATATTTCAAGATTTAAATCTTGGACAATTGTAGATGGGTGTTGCAATTGAAAAAGTGCTACTTTTAGATACACACCTTAGACCTAAATGAGAATATGAATACCATTGGGGATAGCTAAATAAACTAGATGGAAAGTGCATGATGCAAACAACTTTGGAGGTGTTGCTCTAAGGTGGTGGTCACATAGGTGTAGAGATTCTCACCTTTGAAATGACTTTTAGAACCTAGGTTGAGGTGGCAAGTGGCAACTACATGGGCGACACTTTGAATGCTAATGGACATTGGAAAAAAATGTAAAAAATTTGGGATTAGGGTCAATGTTAAAGCAGAACCACCAATTAGTTCATTGTTAGCCAAGGGAATTGGGACAAATTTAGTTGCAATTTGAAAACATTTACCCCCCATGGTCAAATAACCTATAGTTTTTTTGGATTAAGAACCTATGATTTTTTTTATTAAGAGTGAAAAATAGAAACAAATAGAGAAAAATGAACTCTTCACTTGAAAAACTGGTTGAATATAGGAATTAAAGGAAAATAGCTAGTCAAAGTCCCAAAAACTTGAATGTTGGTTAGTATTTACAAATTGTGGATACAATAAGGGGTTGTCATATCTTCATTTCCTTATCTTCAAAATCTTCAAAGATTGGATCTTGAAATGGCACTCTTTTCTTGAAATTGTTCGAGGCCTATTTTCTTGAAGATTGAAAAGTTTTTTTCTTTCCGTCTTGAGGTGAAGAATGGAGGTGCAAAGTTTTCATTACTTTGCCTCTCCATTTCACCCTACTTGTTGTTACTACCTTTGTTGTTGTTGGAGAGCTAAGTTGCTACAGATCTCCATATCTAGCTTAGGTAAAAAAAGACACCAATTCTTTATAGATTCATCCAATCGTCATAAAAGTTTCATTCTCAGGGAAGGTGGGACAACCCCTTGCCGACTTCAAGTCCCTGAAACCCCAATCCTCCTCAGCGTCATCACAGATCTTCACAGCAATAACTTACAGTGCGTGCTCCTTGGCATCGGTGTCTACGCGCCGTGCTTGTTCGAATCAGTAAACCTTTGAGAATCCCGTAGGACACTCCGGAGTGCTGTCGATCTACTCTGTAAGCTTAGAATTAGGAGCGAAACATCCATATCCTCCCACGCCTCGTAATAGATATATATCATCAATTCGTGCGTAAACAACAATACTCGATGACAAAATTCCAATTCGAACCAATTATCGATCATTGCAACTCCTAGGATACCGTAGCCAGCGGCTTCAGTTGCTAGCTTTTTCAAATAATATTGCGATAATTTTGCACCAAGAAAAAACACCCCAAATTAAGATGCGGGCCCTTTCTGACACTCCTACAACCCATCCTACCAACCTGCCAGAATATGCTTGCAAAGTCATAATGGACAATTGTATGATCTGGGGTGTCAGATCGATCTCAAGACTTCTGTAGCAACTAGCATCTACAGATAGGTTTGCACTGCACTGAGCCACTGACGACCCGGCATTTGGTGCAGAGCTCATGAGAAATATATAAACAACAGCAGCTGCTGCTGCTCTTAAAGATTGTCATGGTCGCGCATGACTCTGGGGTTTGTGCACTTTCACCTGCCGTGCGCCCCAGCGGAACGCGCCTCAGTGCCTCCCCTCACTGCAACTCAGGCAGGCCTGGAAAACTGGGCTTCACGGATTGATCAGAAATGCCCTGCCACGGCAACTGAACCTCATTGAGCAGAATTTCTGGAGTATTTACCAGATTCTGCATCCGTGTCAGCCAATCCGGTTGCGCTGCTGCGTCGTCGCCTGAGTGCCTGACTCACATTCCACATGGTAATCCCCTGGTCGCAAGTAGGCCTGGTGAAAATCGCAGCACCCAAGGCAACGTCGTCGTCGCCGGAGCAGACTGAGTCACTGAGGACTGAGGAGTCGGAGCAGAGCCGGGGCAGGGCCAGGGGTGGCGTCGCGTCGCCTGGGTCATTCGTGGGCGCCTTGCTGCAAGGGTGATCCGTTGGATATCGTGGTGTCAGGGGGGATGAGAGGACTCGATGCAGGCCCAACATGGGGTGGGAAGAGGCGTCTGACAGAGATTAAGTTAAGTAAGCAGTGCCAATTAATGTAAACATGCCTATTGCTATCAGGCTAGGAAGTCGGGTACCTTGGACAAGCTGTTTGTCAACTCAAAATTTTGGGAAGTTCGAATCAAGACATTCTGACAAAAAATGAAATTTCTGTGATTTTTCAAAGTTTCAGGTGGGACAAAATTAAGGTAATTTAAGGTACTGTAGTCGGCTGTGTAATGGAGCATCTAAGGGCTGGTCCCCTTTTTTCATGTATTTTATTGAATGGAAATATTTTTAACCCATTTTTCAGAGAAAGAGAAATTGATGAGGAATCTAACACAAGTAGTTTCATAATTTTTGAATTATTTTAAAATTAGTTATGAATTTTCAAAGGAGATGTGCCGTAGGTCCCTATTTTATGTCTCTAGGTCTTCCATGAATGGTTCACTTGCAATTTCTAAAGAAAGATGAAAAAGCAAAGAGTATGATTGGCTCTCACTATTCCCAATGCATCTTTCCTTAATTCATTCAATGAATGTAGAGGTCCATTTAAGAATCATCTATTGTTCATTTTACAAACTTTTATAGGGTCCATTCTTAATGCCTGCTCCATTTTAGAGCTGACTACCTTACATGTACCTATTACTAACACATGCCCCATCAACAATGAATAGGGTACCCTATTCCAACCAAGATAAGAATGGATTTCCATTTCATCCTTGGAATGTGTGTCTTTGTACTTTTTCAAAAGTTGGATGAGAAAATTAAGGTAAGAGGTCCTATAATGGACCATCTAATGGCTGAAACAGAATTTCAGGAAGGTAAAACCTCTAGAAATATTTTTGAGTAAATTTTCCTAGAAAAACAAGTAGAATTGACATCTAACCCAAGTCGTATCATATTTTTCTGAGCTTTTTGAATTAGTTATCAAATTTTGAAGTTGAAAGGACATGAGGCTGTAAAATGGTGCCCTAGCTACAATGTACATTGTCAGTACATTGCTGAAGGCTATGAAAAAGCAACATGTACAACCACTGTACATTTAAGATAGGGCACCATTTTAGAAACCGCTCCATTTAAGAGCCTTCTACCTTAATGACATACAAGAGCATCCTTATGTCAACGCAAAATATGTCGCAAATTGCAAGTGGCTGGGCCCGGCCATTTTAATTGCCCCATGACATGCACAACAAAGCCACAAAAAAAGCTCGGCCTGGCCAAATTTGATGATGGCACGGCCAAATGGAGAGTATTTGGCTAGGCTCAGTGTGTTTTTTTCCTATCTAATTGCTACTTTCGAGGCACTTTTAGAGTTGAAAAAGGTTTAGCCTTGTTGACATGTGGCACCTTGGAATCCAAAAATAGTTTCCCCGTGCTTATTGTCGGCTTGGAGTGGTATAAATTTTTTTGGCCGGGCTTGAGCTTCGTCAATAGCTTGGCAAGTGCTCCTTGGCCGGGCCATTTGGCCGTTTCTCGTGTAAGGATGCTCTAAGTGAGTACAAAAGTAGGAAGTAATTAGTAGAGAAGTAGTTCTTGAATTATCAAAATTGAATGACTCTAAATGTTGGTCATAGGTTAAGCCCAACTTTTGCCTTTCAAAATTCATAGTAATTTCAGTTGAAGAGATAAAATTACCAATTTTTTTGCAAACCCCATTATTTTTGTCAATGCACCTCTAAAAATATTTGCTTTGTCTTGTACTATCCTAGATCATGTCTAAATGTGCTTATTTTATTGGTTATGGGTACATCTAATTTAGTATTGCGTGAGTATAACTCATGGTAAACCACATGTTGATGTGTTCTTGTGCCAAAGTGCATTGTCAAGATGCTAAAGGCTTGTTGAGATTGTGGTAGTAGATTGGTGCACGGTTTCTTTTTGGCCATTTGTTACTTTGTTGGCTTTGCTACAATTGTGGAAATGTGGCAGGATAGTACTACAAAAAAACTAGAATTTGTTAGATTGAGTGATACTTCATTGATAAAAATCCTCATAAGTTGGTGACTCACAAAAATGGAAGGGTCTAATAGATATTGGAAAAAGGTAATTGGCAGCATTGTCTTATTCTACTAAATTGGATTGGCTTAATCCCTAAATGTTTTTAACTATGTTTTTTCCAAAAACACCCCAAAACTACCAATTTTAATACAAGTACTAAATTTTATAATTTCTTTTTACATTAGGGGAGATTAGGGGGCCAAAAAGGGCCATTTGGAGGTTGTTCCTTTGGCAGTTTCTTGTAGTGTCTAGGAACTCCAAACTTGCCCTGACGGTCAGATTTTTTGGATTTTTTTAAAGAATATTAAAAAATTGAAAATTGAAATTAAAAAATTTCAAAACTAATTAATTAAATTAATATATGACATGGTACAATCTTGGCCACATTAGACTGCTAATGTGGCATTGTTCTCATAGTTTCCATAGTTCAAGAACTCATAGTCTTGTTTTGGCTTCAAACTCCCCTAATGATACATGTAACTATAGGATCTTGTAGTAAGTTGGTTGAAAAAGATGTAGAAATTTTTTTAGAATTTCCCACTATGTAGATTGCAAGATATTAGTGTTTGAATTGACAAAGATCATTTTCTGGCCCTGCAAAAAAAACTAGGCAGATATACTTCACAAGGTCACATTTGTATGAAAAAAAGTTCAAATTGGTGGTTACTTTTAGAAAATAAATAATAAGTAGAAAGAAGTAGAAAATGAATCAAAATATTGAAATATAAACAACTTTCTTATAAAATTGAAAAAATCCAATCCTAGTGATTAAAATGTTGTAATAAACAATCTACACCTATTCTTTCTATTTTTGTCCAAAATTATTTAAAAAATTGCATTAAGTAAAGGATTTCAAACTTTTGTAATGTAGAGATTCTATACCTACCTACAAATTACCCCAAACTAAAACTCCTCATAATTATGACTCATTGATCAAAATAGAATGATCCAAAGCCTTACACTTAGATATAATTCTAAAAAAGAAATCAAGTATTTATTTCTTAAGAGTTTTTTTAAAAGAATTTTATTTTTCTATCCAAGCTGCCTCCCAAGCAATGAAAACTACATATCTTACAATAATTTTTTAACTATGTAGTCAAAAGTTATGATAATTGTTGGGCCTTTAAGGTACTTTTTGAAAAAATGTTATATAAAAAATTTTGAAGGAAAAAAATAAAACTCTATTGGTAGTGAATTGCCTAAAATCACTATGTTGCCAAAAAACACAATTTGGACATTTAGGGGTTAATTTAGTTGTATCTTCTCAACAATCAAAGAAAGACTCTTCACATATTTACATGCATATATTTAGGAGATTAGAATTATCCATAAAGTCATTGGAAGTAGGGGTATTGACTTTGATTGTGTGAAAAAAGAATGTGTGTGTATGTTGAATTTTACGAATTAAATCCTCTAAATGTGCGCTACTAGGCCTTTTCTTTATGGCTTTATTACATATTCAAAATACAAGTAGAGAAGAGGTCTTAGAGGTATTAAAGTGTAGTAGTAAAGTTTAGTTCAATAAGCCCCATACATGTATCAAGCTAGTGATTTAGACCTTTGAAACCAAATTTTCCTATTAGAGCTTGGTGCCTATAGATTGGTTCTCTACCATTGAAATATTGTTTGACTTTGACAACTTTTCAAATCTAAATTCTCATATATACATTTCAAGCAAGTATATATAGATAGCTTATTGAAATATTGTTGGAATTAGGTGTATTTTTTTTACTTGTCTTTTGCTTAATCCCTAAAGCCTCAAGGCCTTTTATGGTCAAATAACATATAAACCTATCATTTCTATTGCAAGTTTCTAAACTCTTAAAATTTAAATTTAAAAAAATATAACTCCAAGATCTTGCACTAGAATAATAAAAGATTATATAAGAGAAACTTGAGAACTTTTGACTACATAGATTGCAAGGTATATGCATTTGAAGTGAAAAAAAATTTAAATTTAAAAAAATATAACTCCAAGATCTTGCACTAGAATAATAAAAGATTATATAAGAGAAACTTGAGAACTTTTGACTACATAGATTGCAAGGTATATGCATTTGAAGTGAAAAAAAATTTAAATTTAAAAAAATATAACTCCAAGATCTTGCACTAGAATAATAAAAGATTATATAAGAGAAACTTGAGAACTTTTGACTACATAGATTGCAAGGTATATGCATTTGAAGTGAAAAAAAATTTAAATTTAAAAAAATATAACTCCAAGATCTTGCACTAGAATAATAAAAGATTATATAAGAGAAACTTGAGAACTTTTGACTACATAGATTGCAAGGTATATGCATTTGAAGTGAAAAAAAATTTAAATTTAAAAAAATATAACTCCAAGATCTTGCACTAGAATAATAAAAGATTATATAAGAGAAACTTGAGAACTTTTGACTACATAGATTGCAAGGTATATGCATTTGAAGTGAAAAAAAATTTAAATTTAAAAAAATATAACTCCAAGATCTTGCACTAGAATAATAAAAGATTATATAAGAGAAACTTGAGAACTTTTGACTACATAGATTGCAAGGTATATGCATTTGAAGTGAAAAAAAATTTAAATTTAAAAAAATATAACTCCAAGATCTTGCACTAGAATAATAAAAGATTATATAAGAGAAACTTGAGAACTTTTGACTACATAGATTGCAAGGTATATGCATTTGAAGTGAAAAAAAATTTAAATTTAAAAAAATATAACTCCAAGATCTTGTACTAGAATAATAAAAGATTATATAAGAGAAACTTGAGAACTTTTGACTACATAGATTGCAAGGTATATGCATTTGAAGTGAAAAAAATTATATTGTGCACTATGCTAGATTAGACCTTTTGGTTTTGAATCTTCTTAGCTACAAATTATTGCACTACATATTTTAAATTAAAAAAAACAATAATGAAGAGTTGGATCAAAAGTATAGTAAAAAAATTTCTTTAAAAAATAATATAATTTTCATTTAAAAAAATTGTTACATAGATGTAAGTCTAAGATAGAAGAAAAAACTAAATTATTAATAGTTGTAAAATTGAATTGAAATACACTAATTCCAATGGTGAGATTGTTTTATCAAACAAATTAAATTATCTCGGATTTTATTTTTGAATAATTGTGAAAACTGAATTCCAAAATGAATTCTATGAGTTATTTTTTTAAGAAGATGCTCTAATTGACTAAAAACAAGATTATCCATAATTTTTCATAGCTAGTTTAAATGGAAGGTTGGTTATTATATAAGCCGAGGATCATAAGTTCATAATAGGTGTTTATGTTATAAATACCTTTATTGGTTGGAGGATATCTATTTGTACATATATTCAAGCTCATATGCTTGTATTTCTATGCTCACATACTAGGATCATTGGTCCAAATGGAATGAATGAAAGCTTTTATATGTAGGCATAAATATTTTCTATCATAAACAAAATATTTAAAATCTTATTTTATTTCATAAAGGACCAAATTGCATTTTTTGGCAATATGGCAATTTTGGGTAGCTTAATACAAATGGATTTTTTGTTTTTAGTACCTTGGCCAACTCAAAAAACTTCTTTAAAAATCACTTTTTGGAAAAATAAAAAATTGAAATTGATTTTTTAGAATTATATGTACAAGAGAAGCTTTGAATCATTCCATTATGATTAATGAGATGAAAGTTGTGAGGAGTTTTAGTTTGCAGATAGGTATAGAGTCTCTAAAATCATACCTACAGGCAAACTAAAAGTCCTCATAACTTTCATCTCATTGATCATATTTGAATGATTCAAAGCTTGTCATGTACATATATAATTCTAGATAATCAATTTCAATTTTTTATTTTTTCAAAAACTAATTTTTAAAGAAGTTTTTTGAATTGGCCAGGTTGCCCTAAAATCAAAGAAGATCTTACATTATGCAATACTTTTCAACCATGTAGTCAAAAGTTAGGAAAATTGTTGGGCCTTAAAGCTACTCATTAGACACATATTGTGTGAAAATTTCAAAGAAAAAACAAAAATAAGAACTCCATTTGTAGTGAGCTATCCAAAATTGCAATATTGCTCTAAAATGTAGCTTAGTTCTTTAGGGGTTAAGCTTTTCTGATTTATTTTGTGCTACTTTGTAAACTACTTTCTGAACTTTGGAGGGCATAATTTTTGCTCCTAGGCATTGATTAAAATAAAAATTATAGTTCTAGAATATGATATTGTGTTCTTCCACATTCAAAAAAAGCTTTAAAATCATGCCAAAAAATGAAGTGATAGGAACTTGCCTCAACCTTTAAAATTTTACAAAGGATCACTTGGTTCTTTAGGGTTTAAGTTAAGTGCACCTAAATAAAGATTTATTTCTTATTCAATAATAGCTTTGACACTTGTGAGGAGAATATACAATTATATATTTTTGAATATTTATATCTAATAGATGATGGTAAACTAGCCCTTCTTCTTGAAACTAGAATTTATCTCAATCAAGATAATTTTGAGACTAATGATGAAGTACAATATTTAAAGCATATCTTAGATTTTGGAAACAAACAAGCTTCTAGGAAATCTTATTTTTTAATAAAGATCCAACATATGTTTGGAAAAACAGTTTTGAGGGGGGCTTCAACTCAAACAAAAAGGGGACTGAAATATCTTTTACCTTTGAAAATTTACATACTTCATCCGAACTTGACGCTCCATTCAAATATGAGGTCTTTTAAATCTTTTGTATAGGATTTTTGAGTTAAGGACCTTCAAAGCTTTGCAAAGCTGCCTTGTCAAAATTTCAAGTAGTTTTGAAAAAATATTTTGTTCTACCTTGCAAGACTTTAATTCTGATACATACATTGTCATTAGACTCTAAATTTTTTGCATGTGATCCTAATACTAGTCAAGAAAAACATCCTACATTTTACAATTACTAAATATGAATGAAATTTGATAAAAAAACTTATTTTTAGAAAATACTAATGTTTGGCAATTTGGGTAGTATTTTCCAATTTTTTGACACATCAATCTTTATAGGGATAAACTTGTTAACCCTTGAAGGACCATTGTCTCTTTAGGAGACAAATGGGATTTTAGGTAGGTACCATGGGCTCAATTTTTATCATGATTTTTTGAAATTTTCTTTGAAGATAGAAAAATTGATTAGCTTGATGAAAATATATATTTTTTCAATCAATGCCTCGGAACAAAAGTTAGGCTCAAAATAATAGGGGAAATAAGCTCAAATAGGGGAGATCAGGCAACAAAATTAAAAAAAAATTGAGCTTTAATAAAAATAAAAATTTCTTCTCATAGATCATATTTTTGTCTACATGAAAAGACTTGATTCAATCTATTTGGATTTGTTATGAGAAAGTTATGGACAATCTTGTTTTTAAGGCAATTTGATCATTTTCTTAAAAAAATAACTTGTAGGATTCAATTTCAAATGCATCTTTTACAATTTTCTGAAAAAAAATTATACATAGTTTATTTTACTTGCTAGAATAATCTCACCATTAGGATTAGTGCATTTTGATTCCATCTTTGATATATTAATAATTTAGACTTTCCTTCTATCTTGTACTATTTTTATTTAACAATTTTTTGAAGAATAAAAATTAAATTTTTTGTACTTTCTTTTTTTCCTAGACTCTCAACTCAATTATATACTATAAAGATTTAAAGCTCAAAACTCTATAGTGCATAAAATAAAGTTAAGAAGGTTCAAAGTCAAATAATCTAGTCCCTTAATGTGCTAACTAAAAACTTCTTCTTCTTTACTTTAAATGTAGAGATCTTGCAATCTTTGTGGTCAAAAATTTTGAAATTTCTTCCACATACATTCATACTAGTTAGGTGTAAGATCTCACGGTTAGATGTGTAAGGAAAAAATAGTTTTCAGATGTTTTTACTCTTTGCTACAAAAATGGCAGGTTTAACACTAAAGCGCTCCGACGTCCAGAATATGGACGATGAACAAAGGGCTTCAAGGCATTGTTTCATTCAATTAACTTCTCATTTATCAAATGTAACACTTCAATCTAGAAAAGACAACCTTCCTTAATGACCAAATTCATTAAATTCTGATAAATGATATATCTATACAAAGCCATAAGCGAAAATGCACAAAAATTCAAAAAAGGATTGAGACATTTCAGGGTTAAGTGTTTCTATGTAGAAAGAAGGTCTAGGTCCTTCAGGGTTAATTGAAGCAAATCTCCTCCTAAGAATTTGTTTCTCGAGTTTTTCTTTTTCATTGGATATAATAATTTTAGCTAAAATTCAATGAAATTTTGCTCTTATTTGTTTCAAGATAAAAGAAAATTTTGAGTTGGTATCTCCACTTGCAAATCCTTCATCATTGATTTTTTTTTTAAAGTAACAAAACATCATTATAGCATGAACCGTTTTAATTTTTTTGAACAAATGGGGATAGCATGAACCGTTTGAGCACCTCCACACCTGCAACTCACCGTGCAACGTCTCCTTCGGAGTCAGGTTAGAATCGAAGGCTTACCGTATTATTTGGCATGGCCGGAGATTCATCATCAAATCAGCGAATCCCGTCTCTCTCTCTCTCTCTCTCATCACTCAGGCTTCATTTGAGCTGTTTGGATTCCGACTTCCGAGCTTGAGCTCCGTTGGGAAATTTTCCACTGCCGGACGCCGTGCATTAAATTTCCGAGGTGGAGTGCGTTTGGAAGTATTCATGGGCCAGTCGTGATGTGCGAGATCCAGGCCGGTTTCTCTGACCTGAAAGAGCCCGGCTTTCGGAGGGTGGATTGCCACTCATCAAGTGGTGCTGATGAGTCGCAAGTGTAAGTTTAGTCATGACCTGGAAACGGAATGCCATTGGGTGGCGCCGCGAGCGGCTTTCGCTCCGTAGCCTTATTATTCTGTCTCTGCACTCGCTGCTCTTCAATGCGCCTCGTCCCATCTGCAGCGCACTCCATTTCTCAGGGGAGCTTCAATTCCTTCACGGAAGGACTAAGGTGGGTACACCCAAAAACGTCAGAAGTTGGTACTGTGTCTAGTTACTATTATTAGACTGTTCAGATGTTCATGTAGTCTTAGTGGCAACTGAAAGCACGTTCCAATGCACCAAAGAACACAACATTTGGAAATTGTATGCAAAAGTTATTAACCCATTAAGGACCAGGTCGATGACTAGTTGATGATTGTAGTTGAAAATGACAAGTTTTCATTAGTGATCACTTTAACTATTAATGAAAACATGTAATTTCCAACCAAATATTCATTTGCAATCATCGACCTGGTCCCTAATGGGTTAAGGGTTGAAGTCTGTTTTTATAAGTGCTTCCTCCAAATAGGTACATAAATAATTTTGGAAATGTATACAAGCTATAGATGGTGTTTTAACGTAAGCTATGCCTTTGGGTATACCCATTGTATTGTCTTTCTCCCCTCTCTCTCAAGTGAGCTCTTTGTAGGCAATGTGCACTTCTCTCAGTTTTCCATCACACGCACTCAAAAAACAAATACATATACTTAACCTAGTAAGAACAGTCTAGTTTCCATGGAAATCATCTTTTTTGAAACAATGCAAATCATCTACTTTGAAAAATTCAAAAGTATTCATTGGAGACCAAACTACTATTCATAACCTCCCTTTTTTGCACAAAATTCCAACGATGAACAATTGCACTTCTATCTTACATACAAGAATTATGTGTCATCCATAGGACCATTCTCATTTGCAACGTTGTTACAGGATTAACGTTGAGGTGGACATTTTGTGTCCAATGGATGATAAAGAATCTTTCTATGTAGGATAGAAGTGCAACTATTCATCCTTAGAATTTTGTATAGGAAGTGGAGATCTTCTACAATACTTTGACTTCCAATGAGTGCTTTTGGATTTTCTTAAACGAATGATTCCCATGGTATTAAAATGGGTGATTTCCACGGTCACTATCATGTGCTTTAAGGGTTGAGTATACACACTACTTCTTAGTCTTGATGAGACAAATAATAAAGTAGCAATTGTAGGGATGTAAGGACTTAAGTTAAAGCTATAGGGAAGCTAGTAGGAGGTCTATAAAGTGCCCATGTAAAAAGAGCTAAAAATTAATTTAATTCCAAAGGGAACTTACACTTCTTGAAATATTTTTCACAGTTTTTTTTAATTGGAAAGACAAGTAGAATAGGTGTCTAACTCAAGTGTTTTGTATTTTTTGGAGCTTTGTGAAATTAGTAATGAACTTTTGAAGTTGAAATGTAGTAGTCATTGGAAGTGTTCACTTCTTGAAATGTACTTTGTTTGTATGTTGTTGGTGCAACGATGAAGCAAACTATGCATCATTATGTGAAAGGATGCTATTAGAGCCCAAGCACTTACTAGAAGAAGCCCATGATTTTTGGAATTTTTTGCGTCAAAGTTAATGGCCTAGTATGTTACTTTTTTTTGTCACTAGGCAATTTGAATAGATTGGAAAAAATCACTTTCTTCAAAGACTAAAATTTGAAATAGGTTTTCTTCATTCATATAAGTGCGGAAAGCTTTGAATCATTTTATTTTGATCAATGAGTCAAAAATCATGAGGAGTATTTGTTTGTGGTTAGTTGTGAATTTTCTAGTCTAAAATAAACTTTGAAGTCCTTTATTTTACTCAATTTTCAATATTTTTTGAAAAAAAATAGAATCATGGAATGCAAATTGTTTAATATAACATTGCAACCATTGGGATTGACATTTTTTAATTTCATAGATAAAAAATCAATAATTTTGTATTTTAAATCATTTGCTACTACTTTCTACTTATTATTTTTTTCCTATATGTTGTACAATTTCAAGTAATTTCTAAATTTTTAGGCAAGTACCTTACTTGGCCTCAACAATGAATCCAAAGAAATACCATTGCATTAGGAGAGATTTGAGGGCTCTAGGAGCCTACGAGTTCCTACAGCCCGAAATCCTGTAATCTACCGTGGGAACGCAGTTCAATAGGGAATCCTATGTGGTCGAGCGACTGCCATGTCATTAACTTTTTTTTTTTTTTTGAGAAATTTTGGCCTGACAACGGACAACCGTTCCCCATACCAGTTTCGGGAACAATCCTGAAACGGCCCGTTGGAGCCCTCAAATCCCTCCTAATGGTTTTGTACCATTTTTTGTATGATTGTTAATTTGTTACCAGGTTCTAAAGTGTAATTGCCCTATTTTTTGCAAGGTGAAAAAAATGATTTAAAGCATTTAAATGCTAATATCTTGCAATCAAAATAGTGGAATACTTTGAAAAAATTTCCACATGTTTTGAAACCACTTTTACTACAAGACTTTGTAGTTACAAATCTCAGAAAATGTAAAAAAAAAAAGATATTAAATCTAAAATTAACAATTTTTGATTGTTTTTGGAGTAAACATAATTAAGGAACTTAAGGGATTAAGTATATATATATCCTAGGTCATAATGATAAATGTAACACATATAAATTTTTTCTTGAAAAATTTCTCCAAAAAGTTTTTATTTGTTCTCATGAAAAGTTTTTATTTGGTTTTCTAGCTAAAGATCTAATTGAAAAGAGTTGTTATAAAATTGTATATTCATTTTTTTAATTACACGATTTTTTTGAGAAATTAGAAAGTATATATAAATCTCTAATTACAAACTAGTCACTTTGGTAAGGTAAATTGTTTGAATGCTAGAATTTCCAATATAAATGCTTGACAAAATATTGTTGAAAATTGTAACTCATTTAGTTAATGGTATTGAAAGATCAGGTAAGTATGATTATACTTATATATCTGTCTTACAAAATTTGGATGTTGTCTCTATGACATTGGAATTTAAATAGAAGAAATTTTGAATTTCTTTTTGGAGATGTTCATTGAAGGAAATATGGAAGTGTGGATGTTCCCTACATATTTATGCAATTGAATTTAAAATACATTCATCACCAATGTTTTTCAATCAATTATTATATACAACTATGAACATTAAATGAAACAATTCATCCAAAGCAAAGTTATTCTTTTTGACTTGAAATTTGGTATGCTTAATTGGGATTTTGTAAGAATTTAATGTTAAGTACAAAAGATGAAAAATGCTAATTATATTTTGTATTATCCTAAAAAAATGAATGGTCCAATGGGCAAATTGTAAGGTTATTGAACCCCACTATACACATTAACCCTTGAAGGACACTGACAAAGCCACAAGCAACCAATGGATGACTTCATTGTTCACAATAGAAACAAAGAATACACTGAATGATTCAATAATGAGAGCAATTTTGGTGACTTCCCTTGGTCATGGGCCCTATATCCTTTAATGGTTAAGTACACTATGTTTTCACATTTTTTCACACGTAGATGCAAGTACCCACTTTAAAAAAAAAGATTCTACATTGTTGATTGAGAAGATATTACCCCATTTCATTCTTTCAAGAACATCTTTTCAATCTTTCCGAGATCTACTTCAAGTCACCCACCAATCCATTCCCCCCACTCTCCACACCCACTATCGTTGAAAAAATAATACCCAGAAAATAAGAGAAAGCCTGGTTCTTTTTTGACCTCCAATATTCACCAGATATGTAGAGACAAGAGGAAGCTGACAACGGAAAGTTCGCTCTTGTCTGGTGTCAAATTAAGAGTCTTTTTTCACAAAATAATGCAAAAATTTCACACTTTTTCCAAACTGAAACTCATTCATTTCTTACTTCAGTCCCATCTGACTGGTCTCCAACGCTTGACTGTGTGTTATATTCCTCCAAGTGACGAAGGTTTCAAAATCGGCGTTAATAACCCCAAAACTCAAAAAACCATGATTTTCGATCAATTCCCGAAATGCAGACTTGCAGTTCTGAATCCAGTCACTTGATGGTGTAACTGAAGTTACTGCCGCTCCAACTCTTCGTCAGCAGGAGCTCGATGACACTCACTCAAACGACTGAATCTGCCTGACTGACATTGAATGAAGCGCCCGAGTCTAAGCTCGGGATGGTCCCGTCCGTCAGTAAAAAAAAAACCCAACTGAATTTCGGTTTTCTTCGGTGTCCAGTCTTCGGATTTGGCTGCTGTTTTGTTTCCGTTTTAATGCAAGGGCTCTCGCCTTTTGTTCAAGAAAAAAACCCCAAAACCCAAAACCCAGAAACTGACTGGAGTGGGAAGATTGATGGCGGATGGACCGCTGACGGACGGACGGACGGACGAACTCCCTGTGCTGCGGCAGCCAGTGCGGCTCTATCCTGTTCCAGATAAACTGCGCAACAGGCAGCCCCGGCCAAGCTGGGAATGGAAACTCTCTGTCTCCATTGGAGCTTGCCGATGGAGAGAACGACGAACGCGGCGAATAAACGATGAGTGACGGAGTGGCGCTCCCTGTCCAAACGCCGGGGGAGGAAATCCACCACTGCCTGTGGACGGATCGATCGATCTCAGGGCGCGACGGACCGTGGCATGGCGGGGGTGGAGGGCCACGCGCTGACGCTGCGCTCGAGTGATTAGAAAAATGAGAAAGAAGAATATTATTCAAAGGGAGGGAGGGTGGCTCCCCCCACTCCGCACTTCCTTCTGGTGAGAGGGAATTAAAGTGAGGAAAGTAAGTTGTACTGAGCATCAAATAGAGCAGGTTGCAAAAAATAAAAATTTAAAAATCTTATCTACGCCACGACTTACTATGATCTCAATTTAGATCTTGCGACCATGGAGATGGTCACGTAACTTCTTTATCATCATCGTCCTACATTTTTCATTTTTAAAAGGTGGAAGGAAACGTTGGTGAAACGGAAGGGGGGATTACAAAAGGGACGGAGCCGTCATTTCTTCTTGGACGGCTAGTTGAAGAAGTGCATGTGGAAGGAGATGAGTGGATAACCACGAATACTATACATGGTTCTTAATTACGTAGAGGAGGAAGGACGTATTAAAGTGGATGCACTATTGATATAATTGAAATTCTCCAAGATAAAGGAAATAAAGTGTACGAGTATTGATAGTTCGGATAAGAGGAAAGCTTTTTAAAAGGATTTCGGTTTTAAACAATAATCTTACGAGCCTTCACGACTGGAAGGGGCATGAATGCAAGATGTTTCCTACTAACTTATGAGAGATATAAAAACATGCTCCCTATTTTGAGTTGTTAATATAATATTTCTTAGCTTCTTTCCATTGAGTGTAAACTAAGTCTTTTGATTCCAAGTACAAATTCAAAATTTTAAGAGTTTTTCATCCTTGGTAAATATTTTGTTACTCCATTTCCACTTCCAATCTAAAATTTGATTGCGCGTCGGGAGTCACTGATGTTCGAAGTCCATGTCTGGGAGCCAATTTCGATGTTGGCGACGAATGAGAATGACACCAGAACATTCTTACCTCGCCAAATCAAGGCGCTCCTTCCCTGACGGACGACTCTTTCACTCCCAACCTCGTCACTTTCATCACCTGTCCTTTACCGTTTCTTCTGGCTCCGCGGAGAATTCCCGGTCACCAAAACCAAGTAATAATTTACTCCCTTCTCCTTTCCCTGCCTGCCCCGATGAGCATCAATCTCCGCTTCGTTTCCTTTCCCCGCTAAAAGTTAGACTGCCAAAAGCGCTCTCTGTTTTCTACCCAGTTGTCGCAAATTGTGCTGCAGCTCCGTCGCCCGAGCTCCACTGCCACTACTCCATCTGCTGGTGCTAGAAACTCCGCCTACGACGGAAGTCCCGTAGCCCCCTACACAGCTCTTGTACTCTGTAACAGTCCGTTCTTCGTCTTCTTCCCATCCGGCCATCCCTCTCTCACAGTCCTTTCCCTGCGCCCCTTTTCCACTTCAGGCCCAGGTATGATAGTGTAGCTAATTGCAGGTCAACTTCTGCACGAAGGTGTTGTCTCGAGATTGGGTAGTTTGGTTCCTTCCCGAAGGCGTGGAATTGGTGAGTGAAGCAAGCTGGGAATTGGACAGCTGCGAGTCCACCTGCCAAGAGTCCTTGCAAGGGGAACTCGTAGTCATTTGGGGTAGTACATGCACACACCCTCGTGGAGTTTTTTTCTTGTGACGGGAAGGATCAGGGGGACAGAGAGGTGAAGAGGATAGGAAGAAGGCGGTACGAGGTGTACGAGTGTGCGCATGCGCAGCGGTGGTAATTGTCACAGTTGACGTGAATCGCGGTGGTTGGAGTTGAAGTTGTTGTGGATCTCTGCTGCTGCTTTGGTCGACGTCGGTGTCGAGCTCATGGGATGTCAAGGTCGCGTTGTTGGGTGGCAGTGGCGCTAATTTGTCGATACTGAGTGGGGTAGAATCGGTGAATGATCGAATCGTTGGATTAGAAATAATCGGATTGAGCAAGCCTGCGATTGGTTTTTGAGGATGGATGGATTCGTGGGATTGGTGATTGGGAGTTTTCGTAATTGTATTTGAGAATCAGAGGTGTGCGTGGTGACCGGATATCGCTTGTTTGATTGCGATTTTAGAGTGAGAGCGGTGGTGAAGGCAGGATCATATTTTGAGTAGCTATCATGGTGACGAAGGCAGCGACGGTGGCCACGACCGCAATGGCGATAGCCAGCCGCGCCTCGCGCGCGTGCGACGTGTGCGCCAGCAAGAGCGCGTGCTGGTATTGCGCTGCGGACGCGGCGTTTCTGTGCGATCGCTGCGACACGCAGGTGCACAGCGCGAACTCACTCTCGCAGCGGCACGAGCGCGTGCGGCTCACGCCCACGGGCGCCCCAATGAAGCCTCTCAGTGGGGAACTCTCCGAATCCCAGAATCCCACCAAGCTCACGAAGCCTGCGCATCACCACAGTCACAATCCGCCGCCGCAAGTGCTGCCCGCGCGCAAGCGCACGCGCACCAGTCGCCCCCACCCGCACCGCCCGCCGCGCGCGCAAGACCAACAGCAAGGCCCCGAAATCGTGCACGTCAAGGTGGAGGACAATACCAGCCTGTTCCCCGATTTATTCGACACGGAGGATTTCCTCATCGACCACCCGCAAGAAGTCCCCTCGCTCATCACCGATTTGCCCACGTCGCCAGGCTCGAGCTACGAGTATGCGCCGCTGGACTCGCCGCTGGACTCACCCGGGAGTGTGACTTGTTTCTCTCCGGAAAGCTTTCATGGCGTGGGTTCTCCCGAGGATTCCTCCTTCGCGTCATGTTTCAAAGGGAAAGCCGCTCAAGATGATCATGTCCAGTTTGGGCTTGTTGTCCCAGAGGACGAGCACGGAATGGTGGGTGAGCTTGGACTCGTGCCCACCGGGATTGATACCATTTGCTGCGACGCAGATGGGAATATCTCTCTCGCGGGCGACGCCTGCTTTGTCCCGGGAGATATTCCGGGCTTGGAGGCTTTTGATGACTGCAGCTTGAGCTTCGACCTCGCACTCCGCGGCGCGGCGGAGGCCTTTGAGGGAGATCGCACAGGTAATACCCACCACCACTGCTGTGTTGCCCGTGCATTTAGTGTTCATAAATGTATTTTCATGTGATGATATTCTACAGTTATCAATGTGGGGCTTGGGAAGGGAAAGGCCCAAACACACCAACACTATAGTGGTGCTCTAGTTCAGCATGCACGGACCCTCCCCTAATGCAGACTTTCCATGTACACATTTCCTGTCACTCTGGCGGTGCGTACATCAACATTTCCATGTAGCAGAAATCAGCCATACTGATGTATATATCCATTAATCCGGGATCAGATTGATGTTCTAAAGTCGAAGCCATAGAATCGATTGTAGCAGTCTTATTGGTGCAACTAGGGAACCTCCGTGTAGCAGATTAGGATTAAACTCTTATTACCTTGACCGGATCACCAGAGCGTGGAATTTTCGTCATTTCCAACATGCACGGCATGTGAAAGATCCATTCCAATGCGGCGAGGGTGATTGTTACAATCATGCTAACGCCGTGATTCTCGCTGACTGCAGGAACACTGGCGTCGAAGACTGTAGTAGAAGCTGATAATTTCGCTACGGGCCCATTCGCGAAGTACTTCGTAACGAAGCCGAAGTCGAAGCCTGCATCTGCATCCTGGAGTCCCGAAATCATCAAGAGCGAAGCGCGAGAGATTCTGCGCTGCTGTACAGAAGGCGAAGGCGAGGCGACTGCGGCGCGGCCGACGCTGCGCCTCAACTACGAGGAAATCATCGCAGCGTGGTCCGATAGGGGCGAGCCGTGGGTCCATCCCGAGTGTTGTAACATTGCCGCCACGGTAATGGGCTTGCCTGGTCAAATGCCCGTCCTAGTTTGTTAGGCCGGAAATACAGTGGCTCGATAACATACTCTTAGCAGCACCGTGTTGAGCTGGATTTTGGTATTGAAGTGGGCCTGTTTGCCTTCTGGTGGTGCTCCAGGACGTTGGTTTAGTGCCGGATTTGGGGTTGCCAACAGAAGGAGATGGCACTGCTGATGATCCTGAGGCGGCCTCGGAGGGGGGCTCCGGAGGCCGCGAAGCTAGAGTGTTGAGGTACAAAGAGAAACGGCGGAGTCGGCTGTTTTCCAAGAAGATTAGATACGAAGTTAGGAAGCTCAATGCCGAGAGGCGACCCCGGATGAAGGTCAGTGAGCATCCACCCACCTCTTTCTAGAAGCTCACTTCGCAACACGCGCGCACGCGCACACTCTCACTCAGCACAGAGAAATCCAATCAATGTTTTCCCGTTTCCCGTAGCTTTAGTGGTAGCTCCCATTTGGGAAAACCAAAGTCCCAGGGTGAAGTACGTCTTTTACTGGGCCAGTTGCATTTTGAGTCAACTCCCTTGGTTGTGCAAATTTTTGTGTAAGTTCTGGAAAGCAACGGAAATCTGTGACCAAACCCACTTGGTACGTCGTTGTCTCACCTTTGGTGTTTCGATTTCCGGACTTTGGAATGCAGGGTCGGTTTGTGAAGAGGACAAATATCGGTGTGTCTTGATCGATGTGCAACGCCAGCTGGCCCGTGCGGAGTTTTCATAAATTTTGTAGTTTTTGTAGTTGTTAAGAATGGAGGATGTGCTAGATCGACAACCAGACATGCCAGGGCCGTTAAGACCTGAGTCGGTTATCGTGCATAACTCTCCTCCGTGTGAAGACCGCCCAAACTCGGAGACCTGCGGCTCTCTCAAATACTGTGGGTTTATGACTGTAAACCTGCCTCTTTTGAAACTGGCAATGAAAGAGACAAATAGTGGGTAATAAATAATGATGAAGAGCATATGCTCAGTGATTCCCTTGCAAGGGAGGACTGGGACGGAATAGCAAAAGGGTTGAGTTTCGTTTTGCGAGTGATGTTGAACGGTAAAATAGCTTTTGTAGAGGCCTTGCGAAGGTAGCCATGGCGCAGAGAGACCGAGCTCCTAAATCTTGTTTATAATGGAGCTCCAAAGGATCCATGGATGTGCAGAAGGAGGTGATTTTTGAAACGGAGGGTACAGGAGTAGGACTTTGAGGAGATGAGTGGTATGTTGTTTTTGGTGTAAAGAAAGAGGCTTTTCACTCGGTGGTGCTGCCTGTGACCCTCACTGTGGTCACCGCGGGTTGTAGAGGAGGGTTTCTCTGTCAATTGGGATTCTCATCACACTTGAGCTCATACTTGATGCTCAATAAAATTTTGTTTCCTTACAACTACAATGGTTTTGAGGTGACGGTTTCCTATCTATCATCCTCATTTCGACTTCTGGCGCTGGTTGATCACATTCTATACCTCCAATCATGCCGTGAAACTCCAAAATTTGGACTTGGGTTTCATAGAAACTGTGTGCGAGGGATTCTGTTTTCGACATACGGCATTGCTCGTCTCTTCAGAAGAGAATTCTGCAAATGTTGCTCCATGCAGTTCCCAAGTATTGAACCATCCATGTGTCGAACTTCTAAATGCTTGATGCAGTGGGGGTAATGCAGTGGGTTTTCCCATTTGTTAAAAAACAATCAAACAAACTTCTAAATGCTTGTGGAACTTGTTTCCACCTGAGAAGATGAAATAAACGTTCAGTTAGCGACGATGAACTTCCAGCGGATTTGCATGAAATAGTCAGGTTGTTGAAGAATTAATACTCCCGAAAGCTTTGCTTAAAGCAGACGCCTCATCTGCTATGAATGTCAAAGCAGTTGTGAGCATTTCGCAGTAGTCGGAGGGAATTGGACAGATTTAGTAGCTACCAAATATGGATTTTTGTCCACCCCGAAAGATCTTTATCGGTTCTTAATGACTACTTGAGTGGATGTCATATAATACGGAGTGCTAACTAATAATTAGTTGAGCCTCGATTTCAAAAATATGATCAGAGTCATTGCTATGATTCCTTCGATTCCTTGCTTTTGCTTTCATAGATTCCTACAGAAAGTATACGACCCCCACGTACATAAATTTCTTTGACAATAAACTTGCAAAACAAAGACAGTCATCAACTCCTTTGACGAGACAGTCATCTGTAAAGTATCTCCGTGTGATCGATGCCTTATAAATATGATGGATTCCGTATATGATGGCATAACATTCAGTAGCAGCCTGTCACACTGCCTCCCAGCGGATGAAATGGTGTGGAATATTCCACACCATTCCATCCAACAGATGAAATGGGGTGAAATATTCAACACCATTCAATAACTAAAGTTGCAAACTTCAAGAAATGTCAGATGAAATTAGGTGATGGGGACTTCACAAAGGGAAAGGCAGTCCTCCTATGGGCTACTGAATGTTATGGGTCCCGCACTCCTGCTTGTGGCTATTTGTAAAGTGTGTTGATGGTATGGCTACTTTAACCTCTAAGGGTTCATTGTTCCCACGGGAACGAAGTGGATTTCAAGTAGGTTCCTATGACCTCAATTTTTAGTGAAAGTTTTTGAAAGTTTCTTATAAGATAGAAAAAATTATTAGCTTCATGGATATCTATATTTTTAAAATTTTCAATTGGTGCCTAGGAGAAAAAGTTATACCACAAGAAGTCCAAATTTTAACTTGGCGGGCATGAAACTAAATCCACAAGACCTTGAAATTAGATTTTAATTTTTTTTCTTCATAGATTGTATTTTTGTCTACATGTGAAGCTTTGATCATTCCGTTGGGATTAGTGAAGTGGAAGGTATGAACAATCTTGTTTCTTAGGCAATTTGAGCATCTTCTTGAAAAAATAACTTGTAGAATTCATTTTTGCATGCAATTTCAATCCCATCTTAGAGCTATTAACAATTTAACTATGGTTAGGCATGATATATATATATATATATAAACCTTGTATTTAATAATATTTTCATAGATATTTTTTTGAAATTGTAATTGCACAAGGTACATAGCCTCTAAAAGACAAATGTGATTTTTCTATCAAAAACCACTCAAAACTATCATTTCTATTGCAAAGAGGAATATATATATATATATTTTAGAAACTTTGATTGTTTAGATTGCAAGATATTTTCATTTAAAGTGAAGAGAACAAGTTAATTTTGCACCCTTGCTTGACTAGATTTTTTGGCTTTAAATCTTCTTAACTTAAATTTTTTTGCACTATTGATTTTGATTTTCTACTTATTTATATTAAATATTTGAGTTGAGAATCTACAAAAAAAAATCAGGAAATAAAGCACTTAACTCCTAAAGCACCAAGTTGTATTTTTTTTTGGCAATATAGCAGTTTTGGGCAAATGATCATGAATGGAGTTTCTATTTTTTTTCCTTAAATCTTTCATACAATGTGCCTAAAGAGTATCTCTAAGGCCCAACAATTTTCATAACTATTGACAATAGGGTTAAAAAGGTGTTGCATGATATGTAATTTTCATTCAATGGCAAGCAAATTTGAAAACTCAAAAAACTTCTTTATAAAATGCTTTAAAAAAAAATTAAAATTAATACTCTACATTTATATATGCATAGGAAGATTTGAATCATTCTATCTTGATTGATGAAATGAAAGTTATGAAGAGCTTTTGTTTGCAAGTAGGTATGGAGTCTTTGAAAACCATATCTACTTGCAAACTAAAATCCCTCATAACTTTCATCTCATTAATTAAGATAGAATGATTCAAATCTTCCTATGCATTTATAAATTTAAAGAATCAATTTCAAATTTTTTTTAAAGTGATTTTTTAAAGAAGTTTTTTGTTTAGTTGCCCAAGTTGCTTGCCATTGAATGAAAACTACATATTATGCAACATTGTCTTAACCCTATAGTCAATAGTTATAAAATTGTTAGGCCTCAAAGCTACTCCTTCAATACACATTGCATGGAAATTTTAAAGAAAAAAACACAAAAACTCCACTTGTAGCAAGTTGCCCAAAATTGCTATGTTGCCAAAAAAACACAACTTGGTCCTTTAGGGGTTAATTTTCACTCATCCAAAAATTGTTAAGTAGAGGTAAGTTTAAGATTGAAGAAAAAATCAAATTGTTGAAAGCTCTAAGATTAATTTGAATTAGAATAATTCCAATGGTAAGATTATTCTAACAAGCAAACTTAACCTTGTCTACCAATTTTTTTTTAATTCTAAAAGTTGCATTCAAAAATAAATTCTATAAGTGTTTTTTTTAGAAGATGCTTAAAATGCCCAAAAAATTAGGATTGTCCAATTTTTTTTCATTATCAATTCTAATATGATGAATCAAAGCTTCACATGTAGACATAAATATAATATTTGAGTTAAAAATTTAAATTTTTTTTTACTTTTCGTAATTCTTTTTGTAATATCCAAGAAACTCTGTTTTTGTTTACTGTCAGTGTGCCATAACTTTTATTTCTCTCAAAGAATTGTTCATCTTTACAAAGTTTCAAAAACATTCATTGAAAACTGAGACATAGGAACCTACCCAATCCAATTTGTCCCTTGAGGGAACAAATGGTCTACTAGCCACATATTAAACTCATTAAATATTATGATTTACAAAAATGATGAAACTCATTTAAGTTTGGGCTTTTTGATTAGTCTTGAACAATTTTTATAGGGCTCAAAAAAGGCCTTGGGCATATAGGAATTAAATTGACAAGGTTTAAAAAAAATTATTCTTTTGTGCAACACCTTTTATAGCCAAAATGACCATAATTGTATTTGTCTAAATGAGACGACATGCAATCTTATATTATCCTTGACCCTAGATTTAGATGATAATAAGTGTTCAATATTGAGATAATTTGATAAATTGAGACTTTAATCTATCAATATATTTACCAACCTTTTACTCTTTAAAGGTTGATTCATTAGAATGGGAGTCTTCAATAATGGAATTGAAGTCTCAAATTTTGCAATGAAACAAAATTTGTCTTTATTTAACAAATATGACCAATGGCAATTTTGTACACATCAATATGGCTTATGCATTAAATTGTAATGCTTTGCAAGACCTTCATAGTTCATACATAATGTAACACAATAATTAAAAGAGTCCAAGGATTCAATAGAATGATTTTTAAGATTCGTCATCAAACAAAGAATGAACCTATTCATCAAGTGATTGGATCATCTAAGTTGGCTAACTACCTTAGTGATATGCTTTGTCTTTAATTTCAAGGTTAATGTAGGATCAAACCATGTTTATTAAAAGCACGCTCTAAAAATTATAGAGAATAAATAGATAGATGATTGTTGTATCATGTATATGATGTATCATGGATAATGGAATTAGGATGCAATTTTATAATATTTACTAATTCACTTTTACCTCTTAAAATTCTTGGGTATTATGACTTTTGGATATTATATTTAATTATTGTTTTTTTGACTTCATTCAACTGTATCAACAGTTGTTTTTTATGTGACTATAAACAAGAGTTCCTTAAGACTCAAGTATGATTATTGAATAAATTCACCCAAGTTAATGTGATGTTACTACTTGTATAGGTTGCGATATTGGTAACATTACTTGTTTGCAAATTTTGACATCAATTATTGATTTAGACCTCCAAATTTCATACAATTAATTTCTTCTCTCAATAACATCTATTTACAATGCCTAGAATTTTTCTACACACTTACTATTCTGTATATCTATAACTTAGTCAATTAATGGATAAATGAAATCAATACAAGGAATCCAATAGTTTAAACTTTGGCAAGTGACAACATGATTAATCAAAGAATGTTACAACATAAAATTATAAACATTATTAAAAGAGTAATAAAATATAATAATAAATTTTGAATAAGGTATTAAGAATTAAAAATTAAATTTTTTTAATAATATTTTAATGGATTTAAAAATATTATATCATTGCATGTAGTTTGTAGTGCCGCTTTGTGCACTTGTTGAGTTTTATATTGTAGTTCTATATTTTCTTTTTAGTGGATAGTCACAAAACTTGTTCTCATTCAATTAAAATTTAATTTATTTACTTGGAGTACACAAGGCAAGCCATGATAGGACCAAAAGAAAATTTTCACATATGGACCATCTAAGTTGTAGAGAAACAAAACTCTAAGTTTTTATACAAAAAGAGAATTTTGAATTCAAAAATGGAAGGAGAATTTTCATCAAGAAAATTGTGTAGAGATCAACAACCGTTGTGACAACAAAAGTAACCTAAATCTAACTCAGCAATGAATGGAATATGACATTAGATACTAAGTGCAGCAAAAACTATGAAAAGAAGTACCTACTTCTTGTATACCTTAGTGCATTCTCACATTACTCGCTACCATAACTTCCAAAAGTTTTCCTTCACCATGCGCTCTCACCTTACAACACTAAGTACAACCGCAAGGGCCCCTCAAAAGCAAAACAAGAAACAAACACAATGTCAAATTATCAAATCACAAAGAGCAATTTGTCTTCTCAATGGTTTTCAAGCAATTAATTTTCAGACACAAGATTGTAAGCTGAACACAAAGAATATAACCTGCATAAGAACTCATTCCAATGCAACAACAAAAAATAGCATTGCAATGCAACAAAAGATGAACAGTGTAGTACAATGAAGCAAACCCCCAATTCCAATGCAACAAAGATGAAGCAAAACCCTAAGTAGCGGAAGTAGACAAAAGCAGCAAAGATTAACAATTGAGATGAGCAACAATAGAAATGATCAATGGTTGAAATTACTCAACTTCTTAAATTTAGATCAATGGTAGAGGCAAAGGGAGGGGATTTTTGTCAAAACTAGATTGACGTCTCTTGTTTTTTTGCCAAGGGGTACTATAGCAGAGGAAGGAGGCATCATCATAGGAGATAGTATAATTGCATTTGCTACTATTGAGAATGTAGTGGTGACTTTGTGAAGTTGAACTTCACATAAATAAATCCATTTCCATAACTCTCAAAGGACAAAATGTATACATATCATTTGTTTCAAATAAATATGGTTGTCAATCAAAAATTGTTGCCTCCATTTTATAAAATCTTGATCAAGATAGGTAGGAAATTTATATTTAATTGATTCTTGTTGCTCCCATGACTACATAGTGCCCTATACCTTTGATAATAACTTCATTCACTCTTTTCTATAGGAAACTAATATAACTACAATATTGATTTTTAATATTATTCAATAATATTATAGCATTTAGCACATGTAATGATTTTTTTAAAAGTTTCCTATCTATAATCGAAAAATATTTGAAATTGTTGAATCGACACTAAAATTGTTGTTATTGTAATCAATGAAGAGGGAATTTTGTGATGTTGCCTTCAGAGAAGATTTTTAGTTTCCATGTGCCAATGCTATTGCACAAGATCTTTTCTTACTTGCCAATTCTAAAAATTGCAAGTCTAGATTAGATAAGGTTATTTAATCCATAAAGTTTCTCTCCATTCTAAAATGCCATAAAATCAACCAAAATCTACATGTATGGCATACCAAAAACATCCCCTTTCCAATTGCAACTCCTATCTTCACTTGTCTAAGCTATGAAAACCCAAACCTTTGTGACTAAGTCGGAATGCAATTAGCAATAGATTCCTTTTGCAAATACTCAATTTAAGTAATTCAAATATGGAGGCCGGAGATGGAAGATGTGCATCCACTTGGTCACTCACAAAACTCATCATGCAATGTTTTCAAACCACCAAGAATTTTTTCCCCACTTTGGAAAGTTTGGCAAAGGTTTGTACAACAGCTCGAAAGTCAAAATCTACAACCACGATCCAAGTTATCAAACGAAACTGCAATTGCACATCTCACCTTTGGCGATCAGAAAAACTATGAATATCATGGAAGATAGTGTTAAGATCCTGATTTGAGTTAACATCTACACTCACAAAATTCACGTTCCATCTCTCTGGACTACTAGAATCACTACAATAAGTTGCTTTAGTTTTCAATCAGCTTTGCAAATGTAATAAGAACAATAGAACTGAATTGCTGAGACGGTATGCGCAAGGTTTACTCGATTTAGAATAGGAATATTGTGGGTCGTGGATTTACCATTTTAGCAAGCAAGGAGTAGAAAGCAAGAAAATCAAAATGGATAACAACGGCTAGATTCTGAACTTTTGGAGAGCAAGTGGACAGACTGACGAAAATGGAAGATTAAAATAAAATAAGTTAGGTCCTTGTTAGGTCCTCACAAGTTTGCTTATCATGGTCTCATATACGCAAAAACTTTGTGAGGCAAAGTTTGCAGCAAGGCCACTAATTAATAAGTAAAGAAGACATTGTACTTACAGATTTGTATAGACTGTCCAAAGGAGTGACTGTATTCAGACTACAGCGGAAATTCACCTTCTCCTTATTCCTCTCAACCACTTTCCTGGCTTCCCCTTCTATGATCTGTAGCATGAACAGCAGATTTTTGATGATTAGTCTTTCTGAACATAAACAAGAACACAAAAATTCAAAATATGGGCATCTTTCCTCAAAGTACTAGCCTCCCTGAGGATTTTCTGATGTACAGGTGGCAGCAGCAATTCAAGAAGCAGAGTTTCTATACAGGCCATATCCCTCTCGTCAAACAGGTTTCTATTCTGAAATTCAGTTTCAAAAGATTTTCTAGTTCAAGAGCTCTCGTCCATAGAAGAAGACGATCTCAACATCGCATTCCAAATCTCGACCAGGGGCTAGTAGTTTGAGGAAAGATGCTCATTTCGGAAACAAACATTGCTAATTGTGCAGCACAGGTCATGAAATCTAACACCTCTCTTGACACTATGCTAGGGAACTCAAATCTGAAGCTGGTTGCTGGTGTTGTACTGCTGGTCCATACTTTGAAATACAATCCTCAATTTCAAATCAAATCAAATCAATCTGAAGCTGGTTGAGGGAAAAAAAAGAAGAAAAAAGGCCTTTGCCGCCAGTGCAGGTACTATTTTCCACAACAAAAGCTCCAGGTTGATGTTACGTACTACATGGCAACCATAATAATCTGTCTAATACTTTTCCTTCCTTCAACATAAGCATGCATTTCACTGATAATCAAAATGCCTCTACCTTGAGCGCTTGAAATTTCACACGCATATGAGGTAGCTACAGCGCTTGCAAGCTGCTCTCTTTGCTAAAAGAATGAAGAAGGCATTTCATACCACTTCCTCGTGGAGGTGCAGGTTGAAAAGGAGTAGCCGGGAAAACAGATGGCACAACGTTAGCTGCCCTGGGAGGAGCCGGAGTCGGAAACGGAGACGAAGACGAGTCCTCGTTCATAAAGCTTCTGGATGTCGACCTAATTGGGGCCGAGGGGTTTGGCCATGGCGATGAACTCGCCGTTGGGGCTCCGCCATAGCGCAGCGTAGCTTCCAGTTGCTGCAACATGGGAACTACAACCCCAGAAACACCCTCCACAACATCAGAGGACACGCTCTTACCCATCGCAATCTCAACTAAGGGCTTATAGACTTCATGCGATAGCCAGTCTTTCAAGAAGCGGGACAGCGTTATGAGCCATTACCACTTGAATTCCCTCTGTGCAGGTTCAATCCTATCCCTAAGTACCTCAGAATTTTGCCGAGATTTGCTGAGGTTATGCAAATTATCTCGCTTTGTAAAGTTTTGAAAGTCCCTATTAATGATACAGCAAGGGAGAGGTTCCGTTCACCACACGGTGAACTTTGAGCCTTTACCTACAGCAATCGAGAAGCTTGCACCATCCAAAAGTTTGCAAATCTATTTTGGGTTAAGATAACAATTCATTGCAAAAAAGTAGATGAAGTATTTTCACAATCAGCTCAATTCAAGGCTCACCTGTTCGGTCAATGGAGCCTCTGATGTACTGTGTGATTCATGGAGTCTCTACCTTCGAACCTAGTTGTGGAAAGATTGCATTCTTGAGCAGTTCAGCATGTGCTATTGATTGTCCACAACTGGGCTTTACGTTGGAGTTAAACTTAGCACTGAACAGGATTTAAGGGCAGCATCAAATGAAGGTTGCAAGAAATTAGGGTTTCATGAGGATTTGAAACTTACACACCGTGGCTCCCAGAGGGAAGACGTCGAAAGCTGTGTCTGCTTGCGTCAGAATGTGGGCCGGAATGCCTTTCCCGACCAAGAACTTCGCAGCTTCGTCGGTGAAGTTGTTGCAGTTGCGGTTCAGAAGGCTGTATGTGAACACCGAGTACCGTGATGCAATTCCTTGCAGATACTCCTCGAACACGTCCTTGGGTACGTGAGTGGTCCCTAACTCAAGGACTTCCACGGGTGATCCGAAAGGGCTGCCACCAATTGATACTTTGTGAATGCAGGGTCCGAAGAAGTACTCCTTTCCATACACTCCTATGCCAGTGTGCCTGCATCCAATTCAGATCGTTTTAAACCCTCATGAAACCCTAATTGCTGAAACCCACTATGGTACTAAGGCTTTAAGGCTTGCTGCCACTTCACCAATTAAGAAATCACACAGAGGTGTCCAAGAACATCTAACCACATTGAAATGGATACAGCATATGTTAGAATCTGCCAGGATGCCATTACAAAATTGCAGAGTTTAGGGCAGCTACGTTTCCTACAACAGCTCTTGGCGATTTTCTACTCGTGCTGATTGTCATATGAATACGTACTGTCACTAAGTCTCTCTAACTAGCAGGAAGATCTTTTTCAAAAAGATTTCAATAACTAATAAACTGATTGATTGAAATCACGTCATACCAGACGGCTTCAATGGTATTTCCGAGGAAATTTGACGACAACCGTCGAGCAATTCCTTGCGTGAGGTCGTACACGTACAGGAACACCTTCTCTCCATCATCCTACAGCAGGAAAACAGCGAAGCAAATCCAACTCCTGTACCGTTTATATGCATGAATCTCAGAGCAAGGAAACCCTAGTTCAGCTACTAGAAAACATCACAACATATCGAATTAGCTGACGAGGTGACCAGAAATGGACCTGTTCCATCGCTGAGAATCGATCAATGCCCAGTTAGTAATGAATCTGCAAAAAGGACAGCAATTTACACAGTTGGGGATACTCTTCAGTGACTCAATCAATTCAATCGCTTGAGTAGTTCCGGAATATAATTGCTTCGATGTCATCAGATCGAGTTCCAACACAGAATGAACTGGTTGGATCAAAATAACCGAGCTGAATTCAATTGCGTGGGAGCTAAGTCTCAACTAAGATAGTCATGGGAATCAAGAAGTTTTTGATTTTCTCCAAGTCACACATACCCACCTTTCAGATGAATGGATTTCCACTCTCCAACAGTAAGCTTAGAATTTACTAAGCTCTGTGATTGACTCAGCCTGGAGCTCTTCAATTGGTGCTTCGCAAATTCAGATGACAGAGTTCAAGCAACCGGATTTGCAAGAATGCAAGCTGAACGGTTCGGTTGCTTTTGGTTGAATTGAAACTTGCGGTGAAAGGCGATTTACTGGAGCTCTTGAAAGTCCATTTCCCATTGTTTGTCAGGGCGGCGATGATCAACGGCTAGAATTTCTTTGCTCCGCAGTACAAGATGGAGGGCACTGCGGGGGTTCCTGAATTTTTTTTCCAGCATGCTCGGCAGAGGTTCAACAACGACATTTCTCCTGGAAAACACACATCGACGGCATTCGCCTGGGGAGGTCCTGGATTCAGATAATTTTCTTTTAAACATGGACAATTTCCATTGATCGGGGAAACAGTTGGGTTCTCTGGATTCAGATCGAAAACTGGGGATTTTTCAGTGCAGGGGCAAGGGGTGGGGTGGGGTGGCTTTCCACTTTGGGGCTCATAAGGTGGGTACACCTAAAATGGCCACTTATTCTTACTGTGCCTAGTTCCTGTCATCATGTAGATCAGATTTTTATAGTCTTGTTGCTGAGTGAAAACAAGTTCCAAGGTACCAAAGAACATAGGATTTGGATACCGTATGCAAAAGTTATTAATGGTCAAAGTCTGTTTCTGAAATAGCCATCTATAGCTTGGGTACATGATTGATTTCGGAAATGTATGCACAGGGTAGATGGAGCTTTAAGGTTAGGTGCCATTTTGGGTGTACCTACCTTATTTCATAGTTACTCAAAAACCGATAGACACCGATACCCCAAATTTTAAAAATTATTTACTTACTTTTCATTACCCTTGAGTAGAAAATTTGAAAAAACAAATAACATTCAATTTTCATTTATCCCTAGACAATGAGTCTTTTCTAAACACACACACTAATTAAAAGAAGTAGGGTATATGATTATATGTTGTATCCATATATACACCACTATATATCCATATGTCAAATCCATTTTCAAATGCCATTATCTGTATTGGATACTTGTATCCCATATTTGTACACCATATCAATATGTCCATATCCATATCAACATATTAGAGTGTACCTCATATTGGGGTGGGGCAAGAATTTTGATATGAAGTGGTTCATTTTTTTCTTTAATGTTTGGAGGGCAAGTAGATTGTTTCTTGTCAAGAGATAGCAAGAGATAGTCAAATGAATGTCATTTTGGAAAAAAAATTCAAATGGAATAAAAAATAGACCATTTGAGTAATTAAAATGGCATATTCTAATTGCCATTTTAGATTGTGCAATCTTAATGATAAATGTCACATCCATGATTGGTATAGATTTCAAGCCATCTAGGATGGATATAGACTTCAACTAGTTACAGTACATGTATGTTTCAAAACACATGGTTTAAACTGTATAAAGTACCCAAGTTCTACAATTGCACCATTTGAAGAAAATTCAATATACAATTAAAATGAAGAACTATATGAAATTCATATTTGACCTTTGCTTTTACATGAATTTTAGTCAAAAAAGTACATTTAAAATTTAAACTCAACCAACAATAATAAAGCCTATTATGTCGTTATTATTCTATTTTGGAATTTCCTAAGTTTTCTAAAATTGAATATATTAATTGTTGCTATTTGATCTTTGGATATACAATAATGGAGAGTTGATTATTTTAATTTTAGAAAAATATAATATATTAATTTGTACCATCATTGAAGTTGTATATTATAATTATACACATAATTATGGAGACATTTCTCGATTTTTTGAGTATGTTTGCATTTGATATGAGTTTTTTTCACTTTTATTCAATAACAAAGTCACAATATTTTCAAATTTTCACAAAAAAATCCTTAAAATCTTGATGAACTATAGAAGATATATATTTAAGGTTAGTCCCATTAGGGGATTTTTGAGGCCATTGGAAGACTATGGGTTCCCGGATTGCAAGAATGCAGTTTTCTGCTATGTGAACAGGAATTCTACGAGGTCGAGAGAGTGCCACGTCATTAAAATTTATTTTTTTTGAATTTATTTTTGTTTTTTTTTGAATTTTTTTTCATATTTCAGGACCCCAATTTTTATTTTGTATTTTTTGGATAAATGCTAGCCTGACAACGGCCAATGGTTATGGGAACAGTTTCGGGGAACAACCCCGAAATGGTCTTTTGGAGGTCTCAAATCCCCTCTAATGACACAAAAGGGCCTAAAATTGGTACTATGCCTATTTATTATTATTAGGCGATTCAGATTTTCATATAAGGTAGATGTACCCATAACTAACACATGCCCCATCAACAATAAATAGGGTACCCTATTCCAAACAAGATTGGAATGGATTTCCGTTTTCTTTTTAAAATGTGCGTCTTTGTACTTTTTCAAGGCTTGGACCAATAAGTTGATGACACATAAGTGAGCATAAATGTAGGAAGTAGTTAGTGGGAAAGTATTCTTGAACAATCAAAATTGGATGACTCTACTCTAGCTGGTGGTCATTGATCAAGCCCAACTTTTGCTTTTCAAAATTCGTAGTAATTTCAATTCAAGAGATAAAATTACCAATTTTTTTGCAATCCCCATTATTTTTGTCAATGCATCTCTGAAAATATTTGCTTTGCCTTGCACTACCCTCGATAATATCCAAATGTGCTTATTTTATCGGTTATGGGTACATCTACCTTAGTCTTGTTGGCAAGTGAAAGCACATTCCAATGCACCAAAGAACAAAGAATTTGGATAGAATATATAAAAGTTATTAAAGATCAAAGTTTGTTTCTGGAAGCACCATCTATAGTCTATGTATATAATTGATTTTGGAAATATACACAATCTGTAGATGGCACTTTAAGATCAGTTGCACTTTTGGGTGTACCCACTATGAGCTTACATCCCAAAAACAAAGACCAAATTACTGAGTGTTTTTAGTAGCAAAATGGATGCAATGCATGCCGGGAGAAACTTCCATCATAGGCCAGTCCTTTCAGAGTTCAGGCGGTGTGCATTTGCAAAACCAAATATAGTTGACTAGTTGTCGGTACCGACTGCCCATATCAATCTTTATTTTGTTTTGAAACAAATGAATGCAAAATCAATCTTTGAAGCCTCTAATGATTTTACAACTTTTTTTTGTGCGGGGGAAGAGAGGTGACCATTAAAAAGAGGGTGAATAAAATCGAAACCAGGTGGTTCCTGTGAAGCCATAAGGTGAAAGCACCCAAAACTGTCAATTTAAGTAATTTAGCATAGCTGGAGGTAACTTTTCGTGAAAGTAATGCTTTCATAGTATTCATAAGTGAAAATCATGAATATTAAAAAAAATAAAATTTGAATACCGTGTGTAATTTCTATGATTTTTCATAGTGCCGACTCCCTAGACCACTCAAATTGTCCTATAGGTGTATCCAAATTTGAACTTTGCCAAAATCAATAGTCAACAAACCAAAATTAAGTATTTGTGTCATTCAAATGTGTCAACAAATCACACTCAAATATTTGGAAGACATACTAACTGCAACCTAGGGATACAATTAGGAGTAGTCTATGATACAGAAATGGGAACATGGATACTAATAGGTGTTTCTACCTTTCTGGCGATGATTGTGTATAAGGGAGAGGCACCCAGTGGCGCACATGTATCCAATGCTGTCCGTTTCTACAGCACACAATCATTCCAGGCTATAAATGTAGGTAGGCAGTACATGGCTTATTTCTTTTGACCTAAAACAATAAGCAGTCTACAGTCCCACTACATTTCTGTTCTAGAATGAATGACTGACTTAGAAATGGACGGCATTGGGTGCAGGTGCGCCATTGGGTGCCTCTCCCGTATCTTTTCCAAATGCGGGAGCAAATTTCAGAAACACTGATTTTCTTGCCTTCAACACAGATTTTCTCGCCTTCAAAAGAGGTAGCAGTTACGCGCACACCAAAGTCTCCACAGAATTGCGGAGCGAAGAGTGTCCCTTGCGATGTTGAAGTTCAAACCATGATTTTTTCAACTTAAGTTTTCTGCTAGATAATTAGAATTCCAAATTGAGTGCTCAGTTCGTGAGTATGATGATTGATTTCAGTTGTTTCATCTGCAACTCACACATTCAATGAAACAACAAGACATTCAAGTGGATATTGTGTACTGTTGTTTTTTTGTTTTTGTTTTTGACACAAATGGCACGGAATTCCATTGCAAAGAAGATATTGCGTACTGGTTTTGAAGAGGATGAATGAACTCAAGTTTGTAAGATTACCCAATTTGGAATGAGCAATTATACCTTACAAATTGAATGCTGTCTCCTGGACTGACCAGCATTACAAACAACAAAAGCTCATACGAACTCTGTAAAAAATTATCAGTCCAGTGTACTACACTAGGGGTAGTCACACCTTCTTCAGCAAGCAGATTTCATAGAAGAAGGGAGAGGAAACAAGAGCCAATCCAATGCCGTTTTGGGTGAAGAAGGTGTGATGCCCCATTTCGGTGCACTGATGAGGGAGATTCAAAAACTGAAGAATCGATTTACCTACACACAATACGGAGCCAATTGGAGACGATCTGAAATGCAGGCTATACGCAGCTTGTGACACTACAGCAGAGGTGAAACCTTGGAGCGCTGCAGGGGTGAAACCAAGGAGTGGCAAGTAACAAGGAATAGCTTGCGAAAGCTTCCACGCACCCAAAATCCACCTCTGGAGTAGAATAATCGACATCATGAAGGCTTCACAGGAGATTCAAAATCTGTGTTCGAGAGGCTTCGGCAAGCCAACAAAACCCTGACACGTCCCCGTTCTTCAGATTTGGGGCGGTGTAGAAAGAAGGTGTGATGACCCCCTACTGTCAAGCTCTTACACAAACAATTTACAGAATTACATTTGGTGATGATCTATAGTTCTACACTCCAGGACTCTAGGCTACGCAACTAATGCAGGTAATGGACTAGGCAACCTTTGAGCTCCCGGGAGGCGGCAAGTTGGTTGATGAACATCATCAACCTTGTTCCCAGATGAAAATTCATGTAATTGTTGCCTTTATGGATGAATATTGTGTGGTTATAGATGAAACATGTATAAGCAAAATGACGCATACAATTAGAGATAGTTACAACTTCTATCTATTCCTCGTCTAAGCCTTGTTCTTTATGTACTTTCTTCTTTTGCACCTTCTTTCTTACATCCTTGCAGATGTTGAGTGAAGTTCCCTTGGCACATGAAAAACTCAAGTTTTGGAATGTAATTGAGAGGCCAATGTTTGCACTTGATCACCTCCATGTTTTGTAGGATTGTAAAGAAGCTTGCACTCAAACACACTACTTGTTGTAAAATATTAATCATTAAATGATTTAATGATTATTCTAATCTATTTGGAAAAACTAAAGTAAGATTCACATTTTTTGAACCATCAATCCAACCGATAATTACTAAATTGTGGATGTTTTTTAAATTAAAACTAATCTGAAAATAATTTAAGAATTTATAAAGTAAAAAAGTTGGATCAAATTCTATATTTTGAGCTCAATAATTTATATTAAGTTCATTAATATCTAGCATTAATTGATACTATACATGGAGATCATCTTTTTGTTAATTGAAAATAAGATTTAATCTTCTTAAATTTTTTATTAAAATATTTGTCCAAATTTTAGTTATAATATCAAATTATATATATATGAAAGAGACAAAAGAAATTTATGCTATATTTTTAATCAAATGAAAACATCTTCTTTCTAATAAAGTTATTAGTAAAATTTCCTTTAAAGAAAAAAATCTTATTTCTATTGGAATAGTTTTGTTTTTTGTAGTGTAAAGTTGATTTTAAAGTATTACTTTGTCATTGTATTATTATTTTGGTTTGAAACCCTAGAACAAACATAAAGAGGTTGATTTTGCCACTAATATATGACAAAATAGAATTATTTTTTCAAGATAAAATTATTAAAAAGGATAGTGTATAATTATTTTTTAATCATCAATTAAAATTTCTAAATAACTTTTAAATTTGTCTTGTCTTACAATTGGATTATTAATTTGAAACCTCATAAATTAAAGTACTATTAGAAGTAAATCTTGCTTTAGACTTTTGATAGTTATTAACCCCTAAAGGTTTTTGACTATGTTTTCACCAAAATCGCTTCAAAACTGTCAATTCTTAGACAACTATCAAATTTTTTAAAAAAACATTTTTTGACAAAAGTAACCGTAGGATCTTTTAGAGAACAAGTTAAAGAATATGCAGAAAAAATTTCAAAAAATTCCACCGTGTAGATTGCAAGATATTAGTGTTTGAAGTGATAAAAGTCATTTTTTTACCACTACGGAAATCCGGGCAGCTGCACTTCAGAAGACCATATTTGTATGGAAAAATGTCCAAAATGATTGTAACTCCTTGGATTCATTTTTCAAGTGAAGTTGGCTACATGCTTGAAAATTTTCAGATAATTTGAAATTGTACAACATATAGGAAAAAAATATTAAGTCGAAAGAAGTAGAAAATGAGCCAAAATACTAAATTATTAACAATTTATTTATAAAGTTAAAAGAAGACAATCCCAATGGTTGTAATGTTTTGTTAAACAATATACACCCAATGTTTTTGTTTTTTTTCAAAAATATTGAAAATTGAGTTAAATAAAGAATTTCAAACTTTTTTTGTAGTGTAGAGATTTTATAACTAGCCAAAACTACCTCAAACTAAAAAACCTCATAACTTTTGATTTATTAATCCAAATGGAATGATTCAAAGATTCCCATGCCTATATAAACCTAAAGAATCATTTTGAAATTTTACTTTTTAAAAAGAAGTTTTTTTGAAGAAGTTTTTTCAGCTGCCCGGGCTGCCCGAGTGCCCGCCGAGTAAAAAAAACAACATATCCTGTCATAACTTCTTAACCGTGAAGTCAAAAGTTATGAAAATTGTTGGGCCTTAAAGCTACTCCTCGAGCACACATTGTATTAAAATTTCAAAGAAAAAAAAAACTCCATCTATAGTGAGCTGCCCAAAAAATTTATAATCTCAAAAAACGCTATTCACGGCTTTAGGGGTTAAAGATTGAACTAACAATTTTTGTCCATTTTACAAAATAGTTAACCCTTTATTATTACATAATGTTTCATTTGTTTCCTTCAAATGAATAAAATTTAGCAATTTTATGTATTGTTTTCTATGTTTAATAAAATAGATTAATAAAGTTTTTAATTATTAAATTTTATTAAATTATTACTAATCAAATTCTCTAAATATCTACTACAAAAAAAATCTATTAAAATTTTATATATTTTAAAATAATTCCATAGTTCAAAATAATTGAACTTAATAAATTTAGAAAAAAATTTAGAAAAAAAGAAGAACCAATACAAATAGAATTTATAGTTCCTATTTGTTGTTTAATCTACTTAATGATGACTAAATGTCAATAAAAAGATGGCCAAATAAATTGTTGATTATTATATAGTTTAATAATTTCTTTCAATAAATGTAATTTTCCAACCTTCAAATGAATTATCTAGAATTTTCTCTCATTTAAGTTCAATACTAATGAATTTAATGATTTATTAAATATTTTCATATTTTATTAAGATATTGATAGAATGTAATTAGTTCAAATATTGATATTCAATGATAATTAGAAATAAATAAATAAATATTTATATATTTTCACTAATTGAAAGTAGAAAACCATTGTACATAAATTTCAATTAAAGTTCACTTTATAGAAAAGGTTCATTTTGAAATATTTTATGTATTTCAGTTTGTGAAATTAATTAAATAAACTTCTTAAAAAGATGACAATATATTCTATAGATACAATTAATTTATTTTTTTACTATTAAAAATATTATCCATCAAATTGCTTTGAAATTATACATCATAATAAGAAAAATATCTATCCCAACTAACCATTTGATTATTTTTGTTTTTCATTTTAATCAAAAATTTAGAAAGTCAATAAATTTCAAAATATTTTATATTGTGAGAATTATTTTTTGATTTTGTACTTAGAATATGTTTTAAGAAAAAATTTAAATTCAATGTCTTCAAATTTACTGTTTTTCTACATTACAATAACATTAAAATTAATCAATGAAATTAATAACATATCTAAATCAAGTTTATACAAAAATAGTAGTTATGATTACTTGAAATTTTAAATTTTGTGACAAATATTTTTATATTTACTTTTATTGAATCATTAAATTATCATTTCATTTTCTTATCCAAGAAAAAAAATTCTTGGTAATTTTCCTATAGCTATACATTTTATTAGTTGTGTTTTTTGAAAATGACAAAATGACAAAAATCATGATAAAGTATAGTTTGGAGAAATACTTTGGAATTGATACTCAAATAAAAGTTGTAGATTTTGAATTTTAGATTCCATCTCTATGGATAGACTCACAATTTTTTATACATTTTGAAAGGAAATTTCAAATTTCCTTTGAAAGTCAATTACAAGCAAAATATAATCATTTTTTCAATAAAATTTGTTGGAATGGTTCATTTGAAATGAGATTCTTTTGATATGGTAATTTTCTAAATTTTTTTCTTCCTTTCATTTTATAAGTTATAACATCATTCTTGCACTTTAGTTTTGAACTAGAGACAATACAAATTTGGCTTTGTCAACTACTTGACATACTTCCACATTTTCAATTTCAGAAAAATAAGTACTCTAATAACACTAAAGACCATTACCTAGGACAAATAAACACAATTAATAAATAAGAAGTTGTAGTTTCTTAATTTTATTTCTTAAATTAGATGAATATTAAGAGTTAAGAGAATTTAGTGTATTTGTCATAAAAGATTGAGATTTCAATAAAATTTGATTAGAGATTTTTAATAAAATAAAATATATTGTTTCATTTTGTTGTGCTACATAGAAAAAATGCTTCTAGTATGATCTATTATTAATTTTATAATTTTATAATAAAAAATAATAATTAAAAGAAAAGTTATTAATATTTTATCAAAACCTAAATAAATGTTTAGTTCATTATTATTATAAAATGTGATTTGTTATAACTTTGAGATTTTCTTATTGTCTTTATTTATTATCAAGAATAAATGAACAATTTTGATATTATCTTATAGCTTTGAAAAAATTAAAATTAAAACTTTAAATTAAATTTATAAATAATCCTTTTATTTTACTCATTATACCATTCAATAACTAAAGTTTGTCCATAAATAAAATTTATTATATTAGAGAATATCAATTTAGAATATTTAATAAAACTAAATTTATTTCTTCTTTCTTATCTTTATTGATTGGAGATGTTTATTTGAAGTGATTTAATTTTAATTTATAATATAATATAATTTATTATGGGCCCCTTGGTAGACGCTTACGCTCCATTCACTGGAGCTGCGTCTACCAAGAGGAACGGGGAGCTTCGGAGCTTCGGAGTAGAGTTTACGGCAATCTGTGTGGTGCTTCGGATAGGGTTTGCTAGTCATCAGGACCTTCAGTCGCCGTGCGTGTCGAAGAGCTCCTTTCTTGTCCCCAGACTTCAGAGCCAACACCGTTGCAGCTCTTGAGCTGCACAAACACCACCGCGTGTATTTTGAAAATTACGAGAAGAAAAAAAGGCTGCAGCTAGTCCCTCAAAACTGTCTGCTGTCCATCTTAGGTCATTTTGCAAGTCATCTGGAACGCTACCGCCTCTCCGTCGCTCTACCCGATTTCATATTCGAGGATGACTCTGTCCAAGAAAATTCCCGAGAAAATTCCAATCTAGTATCCTACTAATCACACGAGGAGTGATCACAGTTTGCAAATTTACACTGATAGGGACGAATCAAGCTTGAGTAACGGTCGGAACTAAGCATTAACGTCAGCTTTGCTGCTCATACTAGAGGAATTGATATTCTTCTATTCATGAAAGGAATATTTAGAGAATTTTACTACAGAATCAATTTCAAACCTTGCCGCTCGGAGATCAACGATATTCACTTGTTGCTGCAACCTTTCCAAGGTCCAATACAAGCGCAGCACATGAGTGTCAATTTCCATGACAGCAGGAACAGGTTCATCCTTGAGAGCAATTTTGATCCCCTGCAATGAGAGCCAGCACTGTGTGAACTTCCTAATTTACTGAGCTCAGGGTTAAAAAGGAGGAACAAGCACAAGAAAGAGCTGCAAGCAACACGATACTTCCTCACCACATATGACTACGTTCTTAAGCTAACTTATAAAAAGCACATTCGGGCTACCTCTTAAAAAGACACCAAAATTTTAAATGTCAGCTACATTGTTTTCAATGATAAAATAAATATCCAAGGGAGCACGCGGTTGACAGATGCGCACCTCAATCGTTTCCTTCTCGTCCAATTTGATGTGGCGAGCTCTGCCTTGATTAATCAGCCCCGCCATCAGAACCTCCGCAGTCTCGGAGGAACCGCAGAGTTCTCGAAAACGCGTCATTGTGACCACACACACATGCCTCCACTCAGCTTCTGATAACGCTTGGATGACAAGGGAGCTGCGATCCTGATGAGAAACCGTCCAGTTGCAAACAACTAGAAATCATTAGTTACAGTTCGGGATATAATACCTCTTGGGGAACACCGACAGGTCATCGGAGGTGAGTATGCATTAGAGAGTGCATTACTAGTTTTAACGATTCCAAAATTTTAAAACTAAGCTAACTAAGTTGTATAGTTATTGTCAAGCATAGTGCAGCTACAGTGAAAGTTCTCTAGAAGTTTTGAGAGAAGGTTGCAAACAAGATCCAAAGAAAGTGTACCTGTAGTAGAGGAGTGACGATCAGCATATCAGGCAGTCCACTCTCAGATTGTGCTCCAGCGGATGTACCACGGACTTGGCTACCCACCCATGTGAAAACCTGTCTGAAAACTGAGCCCGTATACTGAACAAGCGTTGCCTGGGGCCGCATCAGCTCTTCCCTTGTTTGAAGCTCCCCAGATTTACGCATTTCAGTCTAGAAAATAAGGAAAAAAATGAGATTCTGTAACTAAAGACTTTGCACTGCCTGAGGGCCACTGCAGGTCGAAGCAACAAGATTGAGATAACAACAATTGATTAGTGATTGATTTTCTTTACCTTGTTTTGTTCAATGTCAATATTGCACTATTGTAGTCCAAGTAACAAGAATGAGCATGACAAGGTAGTGATTACATGGCTCCTACCTGGCAAGCGAAAGATGGTTGGGATAACAATCACTAGGACAAAGGGGTGTTTTATTCCACCAAGCAAATGATCACTTCCATTAGACCTTAGTAGCATTGAACCTTTCACCGGTGGAATTGCTCATCTTGCTTGGTGAAATAGAACACCCCTTGAATTAGAAAGATTTCAAGCTACCTGTAAGTTGGTCCCTTGTTACAGGCTCCTTGTTACCTCGATACATCATACATGCAATTCATAATTTAAAGCTCTGAATCTCTCCCCTAGTTCCACATGGAGTTGTTTCAATTTATAAGCCTACTATCCGATGCAACTGGTGCAATCTAAAGTCACACTGAATCAGTCTACCCATGGAGTCCATACATTCAAAGAAAACCTGGTATACAACGGCATTCACACTTGACTTCTGAGTTGATGGCAAAAGATCAATCACGAAAGTAAGTAGGCCATGTATAGGATATGAGCACTATACCAGAACTGTAGATATTCCCAATGGCGTGATCCCTTCACGAAGAAACCACAAATGTTGAACCTGGAAGAAACGCAACAAAGCCAACTCAGCATCAAAGCAAAATCCAGGACCACAAAACGGGCATAACATTCAATCTCAGGAAGACTCGAATCACGTACTTGGCTGGGTTCAATGGCGACCAGGCCAAGGTGGCGCGCACTCTTCACCACCAAATCCTTCCAGAAGTGCAGCCGATTCTCCCAATCCGCTCTCTGGCCTGTAAAGCCCTTGTACCGAGCTCGGGCCACCACCTCATCGTCCCAGTCCGGCACCTCCGTTTTCAAAAACCTCGCCAACGGCGACTCTTGGCGATCCTTGGCAGCCATAGCCATACCTCACCCGATACTCAAGCTACTTTCACATTCCGCTAAATTCTCACCCTAGTAGCAATCCAACTCAAAGCAAACATCAAGACCATCACACCATCACAGCTCCTTCACCAAGTTCCTATTTCTTCAACCCTAAATTGCAACCGGGACATGCTTTCGCGCTCTTCAATTGGTCTCTCACTCGGTCGACCAGTAGAAATTCTTTTTGTGCACTCCGAGAGCACAGTCTCACTTCCAACAACGATCCTGATCAATCCCATCACAACTTGCAAATTGGGCCTTTGAAATTAGAAGGTGAGGCTTCAGACAGTGAGGAGGTGGAGCGAGGGTGTGGCTTATAGAAGTGCACACGGGGTGGCCCTTCGCTTGGGGTGAATGAGTGAGCCTGCTGCTACAGAGGACGTCAATGCTCAATTCGGAAGATTGCGTGATCGTTGTTCTTCGCTGTAGGGCATTTAGTTAACAGACTGCCTCAATTTCGAAAGATCCGTTGCAAGACTTTCGAAAGGTCTGTTGGAATGTTGTTTCCCGGAGTGAAGTACTAGAGTCGCAAATTAAGATGCGTGGGAGCTAGATCTCTGGATCGGAAAGTGAAGCAAAATGATAGAGCCGAGCATCATTGATGCGATCGTGGTCGGCACGGGGCTGCAGTAGGCCATTCTGGCAGCCGCCATTGCGTCTTCGGGAAAGACGGCGTTGCATCCACGGCTTTCTGCCGTTTCTGGTGCCAGATTGCACCAGGAAAAAAAGAATTTGGCTCCAAAACCCAATTTTTCCTTGGAAGACGATCTCATGATCCTTGTTGACAATGTTGAGGATGTGCAGTTGGGTACAACAACATTGCGAATTTCTGCATTGCCAGGAAAATAGTTTCACTGTAGTCAACTTGGACACCCTCCTGAGGGCTGAAAAATTAATTTTTTTCCATGAAATTTTTTTCCAAGATAATGTATAAGTTAATAATATATGTGCCAAATTTCAAGTTCAAAAGATTTACCAAAAAAAAGATATTCAAAGTCTACCAACATGTATAATTGTGACAAAATTTCAATATTCCCAACTTTGCCACCCTTCCAAGGATTGAAATTTTTATTTTTTTCCATGAAATTTTTGTCATGAGATCATCTCTATATTGATTATATATGACAAATTTCAAGTTCAAAAGTATCAACCCCCCCTCCCCCCCCAAACTAATACTAACATGTGTTTTTAAAGGGACAATTTCATTATTACCAACTTTGACGACTCCCAAGGATTGAAATTTTTTTTTAAATCCATGAAATTTTTTTGAGGAAATCACTTCTATGTTGATGACATTTGAGCCAAATTCTAGATTCAAAGGATTCACTTAGAAAAAGATATTTGAAATCTACCTACATGTATAGTTATTAAAAACAATTTTACTAGTGCCAACTTTGACACCTTTCTAAGGGCTCAAAAATAGTTTATTTACCAAGGTCATTGCAAGAAACACTTACCAATTTTGGCTTGAAGTAGCCTATTTCAATGAGTATTGTGACTTGTGGAATAAATTTTTTTAAAGTAAAATAAAATATGGATAATTTGTAAAAGATTAAAATACTAAGGTGCATAAAAATTCAAGCTTAAACAAATTTATCTCTAAAAGTTATGTACTCAAAGAGTGATGAAAAATACCATGAAAATGAACAATTTAATGTTTGATTTTTAAAAAATAGTAAAAAAATTCAAAAAATTCTCTATAGAAAAGCCAATTTTTCTAACATAAAGATGCTCTTCTTCAACCATTTTCATCTTTGAGAAAAATATGGATAAAATAAAAATAGGTTTAGCCATAGAATCTCATGTGTTTTTTTGTTACCTTTTTTTATTGTATTTTGACATTTCAAAACAATTTTGCAAACACAATGAGTCAATTGAATGATTTTTTTTCCACCACAATGTTTTTCACTTGGTTTTGAATCACTTTGGAGCTTAAAGTTTTCTCAATTGAGTATTTAGAAATTGAATTTCACCTCAAAATGTGTTTTTAGGAAAATTTCAACATCTTTTTTCAACACAAAACATTGTAATCTTTCAATCTATATGGTCAAATGACACCAAATTTGATTTACTCTATCTACAGTATACACACTACAAGATTGTAAGGTTAAGATTTTTATACCTTACTCACATTTATACTTATAACACTTGAAAAGCAAGGTTGTTTTCTAACATGGTTAGGCATTGGGTGGTGAGGGGTTAAGTCTATTTAGAACATCAAAATTTTGATTTTGAAATAACTTGTTTTTCATTTTCTATTGAAGATTTTAAAGAAGGATGCAATCCAGATTTTTTTAGCTCTTCTTTTAAATAGTACATAATGATGATTTTTACATATTTTTGACTGACTCTTTGAAGCTTGACTTTTCATTTTGAACACCCTTTTGATTTCTAACTTCAATGGCATTGTAGTCATATTAACTCCCTTTAAAATTCTTATATTTTCTTGCATCCAATTCTATGGAATATTCAATTTATACAATGATGGTTGGAAGGATCTGTCTTTCAAACACATAGAAATTTTAATTCAAGAAGTTTAGAATTTTTCAATCAAACTTTCATTAGAGATATCAAAATACTTTGATTTTTTTCTACCTACAAGAAGACATGGAGATTCCACTTCACTCAAAAAGATTTAGACATTAAACATTCATTACAAATAGTCCAAAGATAGTCTACATTGTTCTATTTATATAGTTTTTTTTCAAATTTTTAAGATAAAGACTACTAATCAAAAAATTAATCTATTTGAAAGATTCAACTTTTTTTTAATGTATGACTTTGTAGGTGATTCTTTGGGGCCCACACGTCTTGTTTTTTAATAATTATAGTTGTATTAAAAAGATTGCCTGAATAAATTATACTTGATTATGAATAACTTTCTTAAAATAGAAAATAGTTAAATATTTAATTTGTAAAAACAAATTTTAAATGTGTTTTATATGTTTATTATAATCCGAAATGCTCGTATTTTTATGAAAAGATAATGAATAGAAAGCCATAATAATTGAAAATTTTAAATTTAGAGTATTTGAATTCTATTAATCAAACTTATATCTATTTATAAGAAAGACCTTGAAAGATAAAAGTATTAAATTATTTTTTATTTTCATAAAAATCTTATAACAATGAATTTAATTTATAAAAACTCTAAGGACTTTATTCTTTTATTAGCTCTCAATTTGTTTTTTTTTATTCTTCTTAAGTAGTAGAGGCACAAATTTTTAATTCATCTATAGTTAAAATAGTTGATAAATCTTAGAGTTTAGTTTCAAAAGTTTGGTACTTTATAAAATATATAATTGCAATATAATTTCTTTAAGATTTCTATAAATAGATGTGTCATCTATAATATATCATTATCTTTAAAGGACTAAGAAATAATTTTTTTTCTTATCTTGATTAAATATATATTTTCCATTTTTAGGATTGATTTAGCTAAATTTAGTATTGATTAAGTCTAAATTGTATTTTTAATTTTAGATTTGTCTTATTTTTTTATTTAAGACCTTAATCAATCAATTTTTAATTATACGGTAATTTATTATACTTTTTTGGTATCAATGAAACATATTTTGATAGTTGATTTGAAATTTTTTATTAACTCCTATGCCCAATTTATAATTGTTTTTTTACTATTTTATTATTTTGATTTAAATAAAAACCTCAATATCCTTCTACTGATATCATCTTTATTTAAATAATTTTTGTATTTTTAAATAAAAATTTAAAGGATTTTCTTAGGATTTTATGATATATTGGAATAGGAAAAAAATTCATTTAGTACTTTAATAAGTATTTTAAAATTTAATCATTTAATCATTTAATTTAAATTTTTTATTTTTAAAAGAGTCTTTATTTTGAAAATTAAATTTTCATAAAAAATAAAAAATAAAAAATAAAAAAAATATATATATATATATATATATATATATATATATATATATATATATATATATATATATATATATATATATATATATATATATTTATAACCAAACTATCTTCTACTATTTTTTTCATTTTGATTCCATCCTAAATTTTATTAAATTTCTAATTCATAAAAAATAGAATTAAGACCTTTTTCCAATTATATTTTGACAAAGTATATTACTTATATGAAATTAAAAAAAATCTTGATTATATTTTTATCATTTTTATCATTTTTAATAAGTTTCTAATTTTGTTTATAGAATGGAAGATATTTTTCAATCATGCAAAATTTCTTTCACAGTCTATATTTCCATTGTGATTCTAACTATTTAATAACATTTTCATTATATCTTGATATAACATAGAATTTTTTATTTAAATTTTCCTAGATAATAAAATATACTTTTTAAAAATCAAATGTGTTAGAAAGAGTTCAAGGTTTCCTTTAAAATAAATTTTATATTTCTAACAATTTATATACTTAGAAACTATTTTAAAATATCTTTAATTATTTTTATTTTAACAATATTAAAAGATGGATATTAAAAAGAATAGGAAAAGTATTTAATATTGAACTTTTGTTAGATTTTGAACTATTTAAACAAAGTAAAAGTAGTAAATATAATAATAATGATGATGATAATAATAATAATAAAAAATAAATAAATAAATAAATAAATAAGTAAGAACAAAGAAGATGAAAGCTATGAGAAGAATCAAAGGCCTCAAGGTATTTATACTATCCAACCAACCAATTACAATGTAAAAGTAATGGCAATTATTGGTTAGGTATTTCCAACCAATCATAATTAAAGTAAAACCTATCATAATGTAAAAGTAATGGCAACCATTGGTTAGAGGTTTTTAACCAACATAATCAAAGTAAAAGTAATGGGAAGTAATGATTAGATATTTTTAAGCAATCAAAATTTAATTGCAACTATTTCTTAAACATTATCAACTAATTATAATTAATGTAAAAGTAATGGTAGCTAGTGGTAAATTATTTTTTTCATTAATTAATGTACATAGCATTGTTAACCCCTAAAAGACCAATGTGTCTTCTTCAAATTTTTAATGGAAAAGTCTTAGTAGAATGAAATAAATTTCAATATTTCATAAACTAGGATTTTATATAATAAGAGATTTACAGACTTGTTGCATCTTTTTATTTTCAAAATTTGAATATGAGAAATATTTAATAAAATTATTGTAGAAGTGTAGTCTAATAGAGAAAAGAAATAAATACAATGTTTTTCCAATGAATAGAATAAGAAAGATGGAAAGAATATATATTCTTGGACATTTATAGTCTTTACTTTGTACAAGAAAATAAAGTTTGTAGGTTCTTTTTCAAATTTGTATATTTGACCGTTTTAAATATAAAAGGCTCAATCAAGTGTCATTAAGACCATAAAATAATTAGAATGATTCTAAATTTTTTGAAGTTGTTTCAAAAAATATTCTTATATTATCAATTGTTAAATTTTAAGAATTGACACATAAAAAAATTTGCTTAAAATTTGTGAGATCTAGTTTGGCTAGTTTTAGCATTCTACTCTCTCTTTCTATATTTCAAAATGTGTACAAATCTAAGAGAGTTTTTTATTTTTAAAATTTTAAAATTACAAATGCTATTTTTTCCTTAGATTCCAATATAATTCCTTGAAGGGAATTGAAAAGAATTACTCATCTTCTTTTAATTTTAAATTTTCCAAAAGTTGCATTTTTAGCCAATAAAGTTAACTATAAAAAATTATTAAAATTTAAAAATCCAACCATCAAAATTTTCTACAATTAATCTCGGGTGGGTCACTCTTTATATGTTTTATACCCCCCCGTGCGGCAAGGGGGTATTTTTTGGGGGGCTATTTACCTCAAAGGCTCGAATAAATGGTCCCCTATATTTACATAATTTGTGAAAATGTCCTATATTATGGCACCCTATACTTACTTATATAATGTAGGTGAAAGTATTTTTTTCTAGGGTATTTTCTTTATAAGGGAAAAAAGTGAATCAAAGAAAAAGTTAAAAGCAAGAAGGTTAGAGGAAAAATTAAGGAAATTTGCACGAAAAGTTAGAATGTTTATTTGGCTCAATATTTTTTCCGTTGTCACACTCTTTTTTTGTATTTAAAATTCAATCAAGTGAACTAGTATGACAATTTTACCACTTGCAATACACAAAAATCCAAAAATTGAATGTATTAGCTATGCAAACATTGTGTATTACCTTTATACACTAACTACTTTGTACATCTAGCTATGCAAACATCGTGTGCCACCTTTATACTTTGACTACTTTGTACAACCAACTCTAAATAAAACTGACCTTACTAAATACAATTTCCAAGATCCTAATCTCTAGTCCCTAAATTATATGTAAAATTTTTTAATACTTGAGATTTTTTAGCTACCTATTTTACTTATAATGCATCTTCGACTTTGAAAGTTTCCTACTTTATTTGTAAATCCTTTATAAGTTTTACCTTAAAACAATTAAATCTATGCTATATTATGCCGCACATGGTTTCTAAAATGCGGGAAGTGACCCACCCGAGCAATTAATTCCATGCAAACTAGACAAAGCAGTCTTTACTTTTGTATGTTTAAATTTTTAAAAATTCAAGCATCTCTACTTGCAAAAAAATATCAAAGTGGTAAAATTCATTGAAAAACCCTATTGTCAAAAAGTTGTTGGAACTTGAAAGGCTAAATAGTCAAATGCCTTTCTCCCCTAGGACACGGTTGCTAGTATGTAAGCATAGAAGTATGAGCTTACGAGCCTCAAAGATGATGCACCTACAGTATAGGTGCTTATATTATAGAAACCTTCTATAAAAAGAGTACATTTATACTATAGATACTTATATTATAGGTATTTTTACTGTAAACACTTTCAAAGGTGGTAATATACATATTAGAAGCTCACATGCTCACATATTCAAGCTCACACACTAGTATCATTGTCCCCTAGGAGAAGGATGATGCCTCCTTGGTTTCAAAAGAGGTAATTTAGTTATAACTAGTGTGCCTTGTGCCATTGCCACGATCAAAATCGAATAGAAGAATAGCCTGGCCTAGCCTAGCCTGGTGGGATTTTCTTGGCGCCAAGGCGCTAGTCCGGATGCGTGGGGAGGAGGATCGGCCGATCCTTTGCATGTGCCAAGCAGGCAGCACGCACTTCGCCCCCCTTGGCACGCAGGATGGTTTCAGCTGATGCGTCACCGGGCAGTGCATGCGTCACGCAATTTCCCATCCGCCAATGGAATGCAGCAGTAGGCGAGCACAGCCTGCTTTGAAATCAAAAATCAGCTGAAATCAGCCATTGTCCGTAAGTTCCAATTTTCGTTTTTACCTACGCATTCTACTCTTCACTCCAAGCATCACTCCCCCCTCAGTCAAAATGGCGTCCGAAGCTTTCCCAGGCGCAAACGCGATCAACAAGCTCATCATCAACCTCGCCTCTGCCAATGCCAGGATCGACAAGGCCGAACCGCAGGACCTCGTCAACCTTCGCACTGGGCAGGTCAAGATTGGCGCTGGCAACCAGTACTACTCGCCATGGGAGTTTGCCGTTGGCATGTTCCGCGACGCTGCCATGATGAACTGGTACCCCATGCTCCAGAAGGTCGTTGAAGCTCAGTTGTATTCGCGCGAGGTCATTGTCGACAGCATCAAGAAGGAGAACGCTCCTTTCATGAAGTACCTCCAGTACAACATGTTCATCGAGATGAATCAGTTGTACGACCGCTTCTTGGAACTCGCCGACAAGTGCAACCGCGTCCAGCTCGTCAAGATCATCGAAGGCTTCCTCCGCTACTTCAATCGCTACACCTCCTACGCCCTGTACTACTTCGACTTCAAAGTCGGTGGTGACAAGTACCAGTTCGCTCCTCTTCCCGAAGACGCTCCTCAGGCCGACCTCAGCCGTCGTGTCACCATCAAGGACGGTCCTCGCATGAAGATGAGCTGGCCCAAGCTTGGCATCGTCGTCTACGCTCGTCTCGCTCTCCAGGAGAACCCGGCTCTTGTTCGCACGTTCATGCAGGCACTTCCTACTGAGAACCTTCACCTTCACGTTTTCGTGAGCGGGGAAAGCAGCTACTCATGGGTCCCTGTCACCACCACCGTCGATGCCCCCGTCAAGGAACGCCAGTGTGACGCTCCCGTCGGCCGTCTTCGCTTCTCGAAGCTCAGCGGCCAAAAGATCGTCATCCAGCACGGTCCTGTCACCGAGGACATCAAGACGCCGGTTCTTGGAGAGATCGAGGAGAAGTACCGCGGTCTGCTTCCGCAGCTGGGCCACACTTTGTGGAAGGACACCTACGAGACGAAGGACGGTATCACCCTGAAGATGGAAATGGTGGATGAGATCGAACGACGACCCCACGACTGTCCCGGATGCTCAGACTGAGGCTATGGTCGCAGCGCTCGCCGAGGCCATGCAAGAGTAGAATGCTCTAGCTGGTTTCACGATTTTCCTTTGTCAGATCGTCGCACGCATTGAATTGCTTTTGTCTTTTCGCGCATTGTTTCTGCTTTGGGTGTTTTTTGGAGTTCGGGTTCTGCTTGGTACGCTGTGATGGAAATGCAAAATTGGTCTTTGGTTGGCGGTAAAAAACTTGCCTGCTATGGTCTAGGACGTTTGATTAGATTGTAGCGGATATGCTCTCCCTGGGCGGGTGATTAAAAGATCATATCCAAAAAACTTTCCGTCCCATTGTGCAACGTGACATGCAATTCGTAACCGGTGACTTCCCTTGTCAGAATTCGATAATGCCTTCACGAAAAAATCTCACGACAAGAAAACAATAAGGGAGGAGGTCCATAAACCAACCATCTAAGGGCTGGAACAGAATCTTGGGCAGGTCAAACATCTTGAAATATTTTTCAGAGAATTTTCCTTGAAAGACAGCTTGAATAGGCATCTAACCCAAGTCGTTTCATATTTTTTGAAGCTCTCTAGAATTAGTTATCAAAGTCTGAAGTTGAAAGGGCATAGGGCTCTAAAATGGTGCCCTAGCTAAAATGTACACTGTCAGTACACTGCTGAAGGCTATGAAAATGCAACATGTACAAGTACTGTACATTTAAGATAGGGCACCATTTTAGAACCCGCTCCATTCAAGAGCCTCCTCCTATATCCTCATGTAATCCTTCCGCGGACCGGCCGCTTCCACTAGCCTAGCCTGACCTAGCCTGACCTGTGCACCCCTCCTTGCCGAGAGCTATCTGATCATACCAAGTACGTGACCAAGAGTTGAACAGCACAAGAGATCTCAACATGACAAACAAAACAAAACAAACTACCTGGTATGGATGTAAGGTATGGACGTAATCAACACTGTCCATTGGTTGGCCACTTGCAATGAATAGGGGAGTTCAAGTGGTTATTGAATCTCAGTAAAATTCTACTTTTCAATAGTTGCTTCTCTTTTAATTTTTAATCTTTTAAATTTTCCATATTATAGTTTTTTTTAGTGTAACAAAAAGCTTCAAATTTGTGCAATGTTCTTTTATTTCATATTTTCTTCATGACTTCAATATTAGGTTTGGCATGTAATAATTACTTCAATTCTTTTTTTATCCGATCAAAATATTATGATCTCTCAATCTAAATGCAATATTAAATGCAATTAATTTTTCCAAATATTTTAGGACACGTCTACTTTAGGATTGTACAATTACAGTCCACAATTTATTTTTTGATAAAACTTATTAAAACATTGACTTTCTGTTTTTTCTTGGAATAAATTCAAAGAACCTCTAAAAATATCTTTCCAATATGACTAATTTGAAAATTAATGATGTTATCTTTGGAATCTTTGGAATTGAAGTAATTTGAATTTTAAGCTTAACCTTTAAAGGACTAAGAGGACACAATGCATCTTCTTCAAAGTTTTCAATGGCAATTTCTTGAAAGGGTGAAACAAATCTCAATATTTGTAAACTAAGATCTTGTAGAAAAAGAAGTTTACATACTTTTTGCATTTTCCAATTTTCTCATTTTGAATGTGAGAAGTAGTTAAAAATTCATCTAGGAAATGTAGTCGAGAATGTAGTCTAGTAGGAAAAGAGAGCAAAAATAATGTTTTTTTCATGAAAAGAGTAGTAGAGATGGAAAAAAAACCCATTTTCTTACACATTTCTATTCTATAATCCACAAAAACAAAAAAAATTGAAAAAAAAATTCAATTTTTTGTTTTTAACAATTTAAAAAATAAAAGGTTCAATCTAGTGTAATTCACAATACAAAATAATTAAAATCATTCCAAATTTTTTGAGATGTTCCTTACAATATGATAAACAATATGATAATAACATTAGTTGTTGAATTTCAAAAATTTATCCATATATAAGTTTTTAAGAATTTTGTAGGATCCAATTTGCTTAGATTTGACTTTCTAGTGTTCATGTTTGAAAATGTGTACAAATTTGAGGATTTTTTATTTTTCAAAATTTTTAATATAAAAATACTACATTTGCTTTGGACCCCAAATAAGTTTTTCTAGGGGGTTAAAAACTCTTTATTCATCTTTTATAAATTCTTTCCTCCAAAAACTGCATTTTTTGCCTATGAAGTTGATCATTAAATTTTTTTATAATGTAGAGATCTAATGGTTAAAATTTTCTACAATTAATTCCATGCATATTAGATATAGTAATATTTACTTTTATATGGTCAAAATTTAAAATTTTAATTACTTCTATGTGCAAAAAAATATCAAAGTGGTAGAATTGATTGAAGACTTCCATTGTCAAAACTGTGTTAGTCCTTTAAGGATTAAGGCAAGAATGATCATCAACATTTATATTGAATGTCAATCTTAAGTATTGCATATATTATGTATAATGTAAAAAAATTCTATGCAATTCACTTGTATTATTTTATTACTTAATTGCTAAATGCCCAATGTACTATCTTTTGGTATGCACTAAACTTTGAAGTAATATAAAATCTTATCAAAATACTTTTTCCAGAGGGGATAGTTGAATATTCTATAAGGTCTAATTTAAACAAAAATTGATTAAAAAATCTTCATTTTCTTATCGAGGATTTTGTACAAGGGTGCCCATTGCAAATCTTGGTTTTTTAGTGTGAAGATGAGCTTCAAATACACTTGACAAAATCTTGAGGGTTGTTATTATGTGAGCCTTGGAGTATGAACCTATGAACCTAGAAAACTAGCTCCTATAATATAAGTGTCTTTATTAAAGAATCCTTCTATTATTATAATGCATTCATATTATAAATGCCTATAATATAAAAGTATTTATTATAAGCAACTTTGATGGTTGTAGTATATATACTTGTATATGTGTTTAAGGCTTGCAAGCTCACATTTTCATGCTCACATTCTAGCTCCATTGAGAAAATCACATTGAAAATTCATTCAAAAAAATTGTAGAGTGTATTTTTAGAAGTTGTAAATCAATTATGGTTATGCATGATGTGTCTTTTAAAAGATTCACATTTTTTCATGACCTTAGTGTTAGATTTGACATGGAAAAAATGAATTAACCCTTAAAGGACCAAAGTGCATTTTTTGGCAGGATAGAAATTTTTGGCAAGTACAAGTGACTAGAAATTTTTATGTTTTTAGCCCAAACTCTTAATAGAAGGTGTGGACAAGGTTTATCTTTTACAACCAACAATTTTTGATACTTTTGACTATTCCATGATATGTTGTTTCTTTCTCAACTTGGATCCTTTGGGTAGATATGAAAAAAATCACTTTTCTTAGAAACAAAAACTTGAAATTGGTTTTTTAGATTCACATATAAGTGGAAAGCTTCAATACATTCTATTTTGATAAACAAATCACAAGTTATATAGAGTTTTAGTTTGTAAAAAGAGATGGACTCACTACTCTAAAATAAACTTTGAAGTTCTGTAATTAACTCATTTTTCAATATTTTTGAAAAAATAATTAAAAAAATATTGTATAGATTGTTTATCACAACATTTGAACCATTGGAATTGGAATTTTTCAATTTTACAAGTAATATTCTTAACAATTTAGTTTTTTAATCATCCTCTACTTCTATCTACTTACTATTTTTTTCCTATATGTGGTACAATTCCAATTGGTATGAAATTTTTTAAGCATATAGCCAACTTGCCTTTGAAAATTCAAAGAAGTGCCACCATTTTCGACAATTTTTATACAAATGTGAGCTTGTGAAGTGTAGCTATTTCAATTTTTGTTGGGCCAAAAAAAGAGTTTTGGTCAATTCAAATGCAAATATTTTGTTGTCCATATAGTAGAAAATTTTGAAATTTTTTCTAACTTCTCAAACTAGTTTTCTACAAGATCCTACAATTATATGTGTCTAACAATCTTTTTTCAAAAACTTGATACTTGTGTTAAAAATGATAGTTTGGAGCGTTTTCAATGATAATGTAGTCAAGAAACTTTAGGAATTAAAAGACAGTAATCACTTTCATAATTCTAGCACCTTCATCAAACATCATAATCTTTCAATCCAAAAGTAATATTATTAATTTCTTTTTCCCATGTGATCCAAAACACATCTCGTTCAAATTTATAAGCCAGATTGCATTTCAAAAAATAGTTGATAGACCTAATCAAAACTTAGGCATTTTATTTATTTAGATTTGAAAACTTACTTATTGTTATTTTGGATGTTTCATCCATGGCAGTAGATGATGTTGATAACTGTGTTGATAGAGAATTAACTTCAGATTGTTTTGAAAGGTGCAATAAATCCTCCTTTTGAAGTGGGCCCAATAGGGTGGATTTACCTCGGCCAGAAATTGCAGGAATTTTTTATTTTTTGCAATTTTGGCTAATTTTTTGTATATACCCTAAACTACAAAGTGTGACAAATTAGCATATAGGTAAATCCACCCTAGATGCAAAGTGTGACAAATTCGCATATAGAGTAGATTCAAATATCTTGCATATACCCTAAACTACAAATTATGACAAATTAGCTAAATCCAAAATTTAATTATAAATTATATTTATTTTTTTGAAAAATAAGGAATTTGATTGTTGTTATATTAGACATCTCCAATAAAAATTTCAAGTTAATCTCGTTAATACTTTAAAAGTTATAGTCAATGACAACTTTGTCATTCCAAGTGTGACGCAAAATAGTATAAGTTTTTGATTGATGCTTTCACCCTTGTAGGTAGCAATTGGGAGTAAGATTTATATTTACACAAAGCTAATCAATTTTTCTATCTTCCAAAAAAATTTAATAAAATTATGAAAAAAAATGAAATTGTAGGTAGTTATCCAAAATCCAATTTGTCTACTAAGGGAACAATGGTTTTCTAGAGGGTAAAGTATGTATATCTAAATGTTTCAAAATTTGGAGAGGGCCTATATATGTACTAGAATGAGCATTATTGCTCTTAATAGACTACATTGTGAAATCTAAAAAGACAACCTCTTCAAATGATAGGACACTAAATCCTCCATTTGAAGTCAACCCAGCTGTTCAATTTTTGGATTTTTTAGAATAAAAGTAAAAAGAATCCCCCTATTTTGTGTTGTGTTTAAGAGATGTACAAGATCTCCACTAGCTTATTTTGAGTCTTGAATTGCAAGTGTGAATTCAGAATAGAAAAAAAGCACAATTGAATGTCAATGTAATTTTTGGCAATTAGCAATTTTTGGATGATACTGATAATGATGATGGATTTTTTGGATTTTTTTGGATAAATTATATGCATCATGAATTCAAGTCTTTGAACACTAAAATTGAATATAAAAATTCATCATATAATCATAAAATATAAATTGTACAAATTGCCCAATTCAACAAATATTTTAAATACAAAGGCATTTAGATATAACAATGGTATATTTTGTGACCTATACTCTCTTTACAATGGCTAATGCAATCCCATTCTCTCAGTTCCAAGAAAAAACTCAAATTTTGTGAGAACCAACATCATTTGCAGGTATGTTAAATTTTTAATATTTTAAATTCTATAAATTAATGTGAATTTCCTTCAATTTTTGTATACAAAAATAAAAAATTATGTATACTAACATACAAGGCACAAAAAGTTTTTTTTGGGAGTTTTATGAAAAAATTGACAAAAAATAAAGTAAAGCCAAACTATGTTGAATAAAACTGAGTTTTTGATATAGTAAACTTTGGAATTAATTTTCTTTCAAATGACATCTAATTTTTTCATCAAACATCCATGGTAATGTGTCATATATTATGCTCTATATCTTCATGTGTAAAATTTTAGGTTTTATCCATTGATGCTTATGGTATGGTTGTTTGAATGAAAACGTATCGCAAAAGTACGTATCATGAGTCAGTGTACATTGAACATATTTTTAATTTTTTTTAAAAAAAAATTCTAATTATACAATACTCCTGAAAAATAAATGAGTACATTGGAAAACGTTACAAAAATCGGTTGGTCTTTCTTGTTTTCATCCATGAACAAAAATTAAGCCCAAATAAACTCAAAACAAAAGAAATTGGTCAGTAATTTTCTTGAGATTTTAAATCTTTTTTTAAAACATATTTTTCTCATAGATCACATTTTTTCCTATAACGAAAAAATATGATGCATTTCATTTGAAAAAGTTATGTTAAGGGTATGGACAATCTTGTTTTTCAGGCCATCTATGCATCTTCTTAAAAAAATAACTTGTAGGGTTCATTTTTGAATGAAATTTTTATAACTAAAAAATAATATTCCACATGGTTTAGTTTGGTTCCTTGAACAATCTTACCATTGGGATTAGTGCATTTTAATTTCATCTTAGAGATATTAATAATTTAGATTTTCTTCTATCTCAAACCTACTTCTATTTAACAATTTTTCTAAGGATGAAGAATATAAATATTTTTTAATTCATTTTTTTCCTAGATTCTCAACTCAATTTCCCACTATAAAGATTTGAAGCTTAAAAGTCTATAGTGCAAATAATTCAAACTAAAAAGGTTCAAAGTCAAATAATCTAGTCTTGTAATGTGCGAATTTTTTTCTCTAAATAGTGAAATTAGTTTGCCATTCACTAATTTCTTGACATTCCAACTATATAGATATTATTTATTATTGTATAAGAATGCAGTACTTTTGAATTAGATATTGATGTAGTTGAACCTAATGAACCTCCATATGTACAAATGGAAGTTTTTGTAGAAATAATAGTTGACCTTGATGGTTTATAGAATAAATTTGTTGTGGCACAACAACCTAATTGCAAAAGCAACCTAATTTCACTAGTTTGTCCTACTGAAGGACAAAGGCCTTCTTTCTTTGAAAAAACACTTAAAACTACCATTTTTATAGCAAAGAATAAAGAAATCTGAAAACTATTTTTTTGCACATCTAACTGTAGGATCTTACCCCTAACTAGTATGAGAGTATGTAGATCATCGATCACATACACAATCAAGAGCCTTAAGAAATACTCCCTCTGTCCCACTAAAAGCTTCCCAAATTCTCCTTGCACAGACTATAAATCAGCCTAAGATAATTAGGAAGTTCTTATTAGTGGGACAGAGGGAGTAGAATTCTAAACATTTGATGGCACATGCAGTTACAATGATCAACTATGCTTTAATTTCTGCAAACCTCACATTCTGCCCTGCAGTTATCCTGATTTTGTCCATAACTTTTACCCATAAACTTTCCGTGCATTACTAAAAACACCTGACCTCGTTCACGGTTTCAGCATCTACAGTAGAATCCGAGGAAGTCGGTTCAGACAGAGTCACCAATCGAAAAAACGAAACGGAGACCACCGTCGACACGTACTGAAATCGTTAATAATTCGCATCAACGAATTGATCATTATGTGTCAAAGGAGGAGTCGATCAGCCAAGCTAGCCGTCGACCGCAAGCTTCTCGGGCTTGTATTTTGTAGTACGGTGCCCAGGCCGCTGCAAACGTGACTCCTTACATTATATATACTTTTCAAAATTAAGTTGCCATTAATTAATATACTGTATAAAGAGACGATGAAGTTGGTCATGTTCAATTCAGCTACTGCTATCAAGTTGTAATCAGTGTCTTGCCTCACACAAATAGCACTAACAGCTTCAGAGGTTACAAACTATAGCTAGCAAGCTGCTACACAAATTCAAGTATTGATTCTTCATAGCTCTCTTGCCTCGTGCGTGTCCCGAACTCATACCCCAACACTTGCATTGTATGTACAGTACTGCATATCACGCAGTCGGTAGCAGGCTGAAATCACAACATCCCTCACACCCTGTGTCCAAGATCATCAGGGTCCCGTGCCAACAGTACTAGCTAGCTGGGATCGGATGAGGGTACTGTATCGATCAGGCTTGTGGAGTGTCGTCCGGAGAATGAAAGAAACGGCGCCAGAAGCTCATCGGATCGTCGCAGTCGTGGAGTTGGTCAACGGCCATGGCGGGGTGAGAGCGCTCCGCCGTGGTGGAGGTGGGCAGTCGATCCTGTGCAACCAAAGGATGCTCGAGATGTTGCAGCGGAAAGAGCGCCTAGCAAACAGCGCACGCAGACACAGACGTGAGAAAACGACATGAAGATGGCCTCGTGTGAACAGAGATCAAGGCGCCACGTGCTCGGGACAAACCCCGAAACTCCGACAACGATACTGTACAGGGACGCGTGTCGAACTCCCTGTGGTGGCTTCAAACAGGGACCGGTCAACTTAGTAAGATTTGACCGACCAACAACTTTTTGAAAAAAAAAACCCCATTTAAGCCAGAGCCTTGCCACGCCATCTCGCCACGCTGGCTTCTCATGCAGCCCAGTCAAAACTCCAGGCTTCATCCATTCAGTGCTCTGCTGGTCGGTTCAAAAATTTCTGTTCCTCTGGTACACCCACTCACACTGCTGTAGCACCGCTGACGTCGCTGGCTCTTGCATTCCTGCCCCTAAAAACACCCACTGCCGGAAGTCCCGACCTAGCCGCCCACCTCATCGGAGTCCAATAAACACCTCCTGTCCGTCCATCGTCCAATACATGCAAGAGTGGTGATATATGAGTTTCGCTGTCTGCTCGCTCGGATGCTCGCTGGTTGTTTCCAAGGTTGATCTGTCCCGGACGGTTCAGCTGAATGAGAGGTGCGTGTCAGGAAGATTTCTCTGAGAACCCCAAATAGAAAAAATTCTTCCTCGATCAAGAATAGCAAGGCGTCACAGGCAGGGAGAGAGCTGGATTTGAAAATGTTGTGCTTGATTGCATAAGCACCCTGGGAAGTTGGGAAATTGTTGCTTGCGCCCGTACGAATGAAAATTGGCACCCACCAACGCTGCCAGCCACTTTGCACCAAGGTTGGGAAGATTGTCTTTCAAGGCTTTTAGAAAGCCGAGGCGTCTGCTCGACCATCTATGGAAATGATCTATCAACCCTGGCTGCTGCTTCTGCTGCTGCTGGGTAACCTTCTGCTTCAGTTCACGATGAAGGGGAAACGGATCAAGAAGTAACCACCATAAGTTGAACAGCATCGGTTTGGCTTCCTCGCACCTCTGCTGCCTCTTCGTCTTTAGTAGCACCGAGTAGTTGTCAGTGAAGATGCCAGCTTCCTCATATTGCCTCCATCCCTGAGAATTGAAGAAAACAGGCAAAAAAGAAGAAAAAGAAAAAAGAGGAGAGAGAAGTAAAGAGAGAGAAGTAAAAAGGGGAGAGGGAGAGAGAGTGACCCCAACCAAAAAAAGAATCGCCACAACAAACAAACAAAACCAACCATCCTGAAAAATGAACCCACTGTGAAAGAACCCCTTCCCCACACGACCAAAAATTATGAACACTGATAGCAGCAATTGCATGCAAGAAAGTCACATAAAAATAAACCCTACAAAGAAGTTACAGTAATAGTCTGGAAAAAGTCTGAGACTTCAATGGTCAGCAAAAGCTAAAAAATTCTAGGACACACAACTGCATCAAGCGATCACAAAGCCATAGCCTAAAACAATCTGCTCCAAACCTCAAATCCTGTCACTCAAGTAGAGCTTGGAAGCAAATATTGCGAACCAAGGAAATCCGAAACGAAGAGACGAAAACCTCTATCACATCGTCAACTCCCCGATCGCATGTTACTCTTTCGCACTCATGCAAGCATGCGGGCGTGCACAAGTGTGAAGATTCAAGGAGAAGGCTCCTGGGCTTCGAATATAAGTAGCTCAACAAACCAAGCCTCACACCGGATTTTGCCACTTACAAGCCCTCTATCCAGATTACGAAAAATAATTAGCCTCATAAAATCAGGTCAATGCAAGCAATATTCCTGCCTCGTATTCTCATTGCTCCCGTGTTCTTGCACTTCTGTGTGTCAGCTTCGATTGGAAAACAAACAGTGAAGCAACTGAAAGGCTTTCAAAACATGGACTAAAAAGGAAATGGACAACCTCTTCCATTGAAAAGGTTCATGAGGGAAACATACCGTTGGTTCACCTACTGCAGGCCCCTGCTCCACTGGAACGGCTGCTGGCATCAATTTTAGACGATGAGACGCCTCGAGATTGGGGCATGCGCTGCTTGGAGCATTGGGCTTACCTACTGGATGGGTTGACGTTGACGCTCCGTTCAGTTCATTTGCTGCAGGCCCTGCAAGAAAGGAAAGTGGGATCAAAGATTCAGAAACAGCTACAGATATACGCACAGTTGCAATGAATCCACGGAAACGCTATTTATTGGACACCGATGAAAAGGCAGGGGATGTGTAAATTTTCCACTTACCAGAAGATGTTATTTTTGGCCGAGAGGAACAGTCGTCGATCATCTTGTACCAATCGCCATTCGTGAAGAAAGACATATCCAGCTTCATGCTTTCAAACTCGTCCTTGGAGACCTGGCTGAGTTCTTTGCTGTGGGCAACACAATAGCCCTTGATCTTTTTATAAGACTTCTTAACAGTGTCCCACCGCTGTCGACACTGCTGAGTTGATCTTTCTGGAATTTGACTGGATATGAGCTCCCAGCCCGCATTTCCTCTCGGAAGCGATGGCTGTAATTTGCATGTGATTAACGCCTCCGTTTGCTTTGTGGTCCAGTTATCTGCTCGCTTAGTTCTCTTGGTTGCCTCGGAGTCTGGAACCTGTGATGCAACCCTTCTTGAGCTTCGTTTCAGAGGGGTTGACAGCAAATTGCCACAAGATTCTGGCCCACCTTGATTTGTAGTGTGAACTTCTTCGGTTGCTTTCAGGATATCGGAAGCTTCTTCGAGAGCGTCAACTGCTTCAACTGGAAGATCGAGATCATGCTTGCTTTCGTCCTCAGTCTCGATGCTGTGAATCGGGCCGGAGTGACCTTCCACACTTTGAACATCCTTCTCCAGAACATCATCTGCACCCATAAAAAGAAGAATTAGCCTCACGCACTCTCGATGATACACAAGAGCAGAAACACAGCACACAGTAAGGCTGACGTAGCCTAAGCTTGAACGCGATGAGAGTAGATGCACTTTCCACATAAATGGTAGGTTCAGGGTTTCCCCATGTACAGTAGTGACTTACTCGTTCATCAAATAAGCTCCCTCGGCGACAGGCAATCGTACGTAGACAAGAACAGGAAAAGAACTATGGAATTTTTCCAAGAGATGCTAACCTAATGTATAGCAATTGAGCAAGAAACTTGACTCAGAGGCAAGTGAGCACCAGGGCTTGACTTATGGACAGCAAGCACAATATTTGACCAGGAACGTTCAGTGGATTTCACTGGGCATGTCATGTCAGAATTTTGCATCCCCAGTACGTGAATTCTAACATCTTAAGAGAAAACTTACCGCTTTCTCCAATAGCACCACCCTTGTCTGGAACATCGACACTACCGACGTTTTCTTCATCGCGCTCGTTTGCACTCAGTACGCAAACCGGAACGAAAAGAGAACCTTGTTGCACAATACGAATCCTAGCCATAGCTTGTATGGTCAGAGAGCAATGACAAATCGTGGAAGAGGTAAAGAACTCAAGCGATCTAGTTCGAAACCCTAGAGCATCAAAGCAAGAAGTCGACAGAAGGGCTCAGTACAGACAACGAGAGAGGACGATGAACCCCTGAGGCAGAGTGACCAAGGAAGACCAGTCAATGGCGGGCCATCAACAGCCAATACTGTGCAGGGGAATATACCGGTGTAATGATTTTTTATTAATTCTTCATGGTCAGTAGGGAATGGTATATAGTACCGGATTTGACTCTTAGAATACGAATTATGTACTAAACTATGACAAAACATCCTCCTATGAAGATAAGCTGTACAACTGAAGAAACCATTTTCACATGCTCTTAAAGATCTGCAAAGCCCAATTTGAATCGCAACATGGTGTTTTTTTGACATAGAATGTGTTTTAGTGCAGTTACCTCGGTGGAATGTCTGTATTTCCTTTTGAAAGATAATTTATAGCTCCTGAACCATCCTGGCATGAAGATAACTAACAATATCGATACTCAGTTGCTCCCGTAACCAAACAGTTGATCAGAAACTAGGGCTCCATACCATCTTTGCGTCTCTTGCGTTCCTCTCTTGACACCGACTCAAGGGTAGGACACAAGCACATGCCATAGAGTAACGGTTACATAACAGGATACGCGAACAGTTCTATCAACGGAGAACCTCCTGAACGTTGACTACGCGCGGTGCGGAAAATTTTCGGTTGTGCAACGAAATTGAGGAAGGAGAATGTGGCAGAATGGAGAGACAGAAAATCTGGCGCAAATCTGTGAGCTAAGGGTCCTTTTCGGCTGGGCGTTTCAATAGAAGCATCAGTTCTGTGATTGAAGCCATTTGATGCCAAAGTGTAATCAAATTACCAGTGCACCGAGCAGCATAGAGACTCGATCCTTCAACTGGTAAGATTATCGTCTTACCAACCTTCTCTTTATTCCATTCCACAGCCTTCGGTTGACATGTGTGCGAAAATTGTAATGAACTTCTGCAGATCGAGTGGTAGCTACTCAACCATCCTACACTACCAATTTGCCACAATCACAAATTGCTATTGATCAAGGTGGTCGTATCTTTACAGTTGGGGTCTGTAAATCTATAACAAGAATCAACTCTAAATTATGCGAAATTTTCAATGTCACTACCTGACCCCACTAATGGATTCATTTTGACTGGGAAGCAGAGGATCATTCCCACGTAAACTCCTCACCCGAGGTTCTCTCTTCCCAGACTCCGCTTCTGTCTTCCCTGACGTGGAAACGGCTTGCGGCTCCGCAAAGGAATCCACATCCTTTCCTGCAGCAGAGGCATGAAACGGCCACAAATACGAAAGTGCTACAACGCGACCAACAATGATGAGTGTGGGCGACTCCAATTTCGCGGCGGCCACCTCCGAAGGTAAATCCTGCAACTGCGCAAAAACCACTCGTTGCTGCGCAGTAGTGCCCCGTTCCACTGCTACAGCAGGCATATCCCCGGCGAGTCCATTCGACATAAGCTTTGCAGCCAGCCCAGGAAGCGTTGCCAAGCCCATGTAGATGACTAAAGTCGAATCCGGATCCGCTGCGCGCTCCGCAACGTACAATGGATCGTCTCCCCCCTTTCGAGAATGGCCGGTTAAGAAGCGGACACTATTGGCAGCTCCCCGGTGAGTGAGCGGAATCCCGAGCTCAGCAGCAATGCCAGACGCAGCCGTGATGCCCGGGACGACTTGCACGCGAATCCCTTGCTCCTGCAGAAAATCCATCTCCTCACCCCCACGTCCGAAGACCAAAGGGTCACCTCCCTTGAGACGCAATACTGTGGCGCCGGACTCAGCGAAACTGAGGAGAAGCTCGTGAATCTCTTCTTGCGTGCGGCTGTGGTAGCCCGAAGTTTTGCCCACGTAGAGAAGCCGTGCGCCGGCGTGGACGAGCTCCAGGATGGAGGTGGAGACCAGGCGGTCGTAGAGGACGAGTTCGGCGGATTGCATCAGTTTTAAGGCCTTCACGGTGAGGAGGTCGGGGTCACCAGGACCCGTGCCGATCAGAAACACGTTTCCAGGGCCTCTTTTTCGTTTGGAGCCTGAAGATTCTTCGTGAGCCCATTTCGTGCGGAGGAGGGACAGGACTTCGCGGAGCTCAGGTAATCGGGCTGCGATGTCGTCCACTTCGTACCCTGGACCTGCATTGGAATGGGATGAGATTCACGTTGTACAAGTTTTCAATCAATGAGACAACACTGTAGATGGTGAATCTGCGAATTCTCTGTATAACAGGAATGGGAGATTAGAAGAATTCAAAAGATCCTGAATGTTATTCCCGAGAAAGACAGGAACAGGAGACAATATGAAATATCAATGTGTAGCATCTCAAAACCCGAATCAACATGGGAAGATACAGGGCTGGAGAACCTAATTCTCATGAAATCTAACAGACTAAGATCACGAGAGTGGGATATATTTGCAATGGTCTTTTCAAGTGGTGCTGTTAATCAAAGTGCTTTTGGTTATGACTCTAGAGTGAACATACCACATCCAGAAAGGGTAGCTCTAGCTTCTCGAAGACATGAACTTGTTAAACAATTTTAACAGCTGACCAGAATTCAAACAAGTATCATCGATTGATAAAAACGACTTAGGTTTCTGCTTCCCTCTATAAATCTAGGATTGAGTTTGCCGGAATTCACAGAAATCGGTCCGATGCTTCAAATCCAAAACAGACATTCACCTGATGTTCTTTAAGAGGTATCGTTACTCAGATTGCTTTCTGTCACTACTCTAGAATATACGACAACCACAAGCAGCATTATACTAGAAATAGTATATCCATTTCACAAAGAAATAAGACTGAGAATGGATACACTCTTTCCAAACGGAGGGAGTAGTTTTTATAAAACATTAACTGGCTACACAATATCAAAAATTGATCGAAATTCAAACAAGCCTCATCAGTTGATAACATAACCTCATTCTCCTTCCTAAAATTTAGCTACGACTTTAGTTCGCCTCGAATTTCGGAGTACACAAAAGTCAGAACGGTGCATCGAGGTCAAAGTCCCCGTTGAGGAGACGCTTCAGAGGGGAAATCACGAAGCTCAGCAGCAAGAAATGTAGTTGTAACGGTCTACTCGAAGAAGTACCGCTACTCGATTATATTGATTTTACGATTCTAGAATGAACATACCACAAGCAAAACGAGCATTCTAGTTTTTCCAAAACATAAACATGTTCCACAATTTCAAAAACTGATCAAAATCCAAACATGTACCATCGATTGATGAAATGACCTCCTGCGGTAGTTCTCTCCTTCCTACGATTCAGCTACAATTTCAGATTTCGAAATACAAAGTAATCAGTCCAATGCCTCAAATTCAAACTCGGAAATTACCTCATGAATCAGACTGAGGCTAACGAAGCTCAGCAAAGGACTGCTACTCGAATTGATTATTTTTACGAAGCTAGAATGAACACACCACAACCACAACGAGCATTCTAGTTTTCTAAGGACTTTGACACGTCACACAATTTCAAAAACTGATCAAAATTCAAACGTGTACCATCGATTGATAAAACGACCTCCTCGCATTTTCCTTCCTACAATCAAGCTACATGTCCAGAAATGTCGGAATACAGAGTAATCAGTTCAATGCCTCAAATTCAAAATCATCATTTACCTGACGTATCAGACTGAGGATCTTCACGAAGCGCGGTCGTGGTGCTGGTGAAGCTCCCAAATCCGTCCAGGGAAGCTCCTTGTGCTTCTCGCGTATTCCAAAGCTCCACGCCACTCAACTGGCCCCCTCCCCGCACTTTCTTCACCGAAGTCTTTTCAGTGAACGGCGACTCCTGCTCCCGACTCGCTCGCACACACAGGTGCACCGAGTTCGTGGAAGTACTCGCCGTCGCCGTCGCCCAATTCGACTTCCGCTGCAACGGCGTGAACTGCGACGTCACATGGTGCCAGGACACTCTCTGGCACAGCACCGCCATAGCCTCGAATTCTCACAATACTCAAGCACCCAACTCTCAAAATCCCCAAGAACTCAAAATCCTGAAGTACTCACTCCGAATTGACAATGCAACTTGAGACTCGAAGTCCCCACTTCAAAATGGAAGCTTAACTCCAGTTGCCGAGCGGATCGACACCCTTATATAGCAAGAGGGCGACAGATTCGCAAGATTCTGAAGGAATAAACGATTTTCCGCGGGCAAATTCCGGGACTAGTACTGATCCTGTAGAAGGGCTCCCTCGATTAAATGTTATTTAAAAGCGAGGGCTCCCGTTTGATGTGCACCTTGCAACGGAATTGCACTAGGGGTTCACGAAGCAGCAGGGAAGCATCAGGGGCGGCGACGCAATGTCCCTGGGAAGTGGCGCAAGGGGTGTCCGTGCAGTGCGACCTGTGGTCGGCGTCCGAGACAAAGGGATGAGAACGCTACGACTAAGGGTCGGAGACGCTTTGAAGGGCCAGTAGCCCAGAACCCTAGAAAGACCAGGAATGGCGAATGAGACCACGTTTGCCCCCGACCCGAAGATTCTGGTGCATCTTCTTGCAGGCCCCAGGTGCAGAACTCCTCCTTTTGAATTTTGGTACTTTATTCATTCAATTTGATGATTTCTTATGTTTTCAAATGATTATCATCCTTCAAGGACATTTTGACAAAATTGAAGAAAATACTACTCCGGAGGTACAAACAAGGTTTCATTGTTAAGTAGGGAAACTTTAAAAATTTGGCTACAAATTTTATATAACCTTGGTTTTATTGGATTTTGATTGCGAGGGAGGAAGCTTTTGTATTGACAGAGTGTATTGTGTAGCTTGAGAAGTTTGAGAAGCTATCTAAATCTTAAACTAAGCCATCTTCATCCGTAATGATCCAAGCAACCATTTTCTAATTGTTAGTTTACCTTTTTGAGGTATCCGTTTCCAATTTTTTTTTTAAAAGTTGAATGGAGTAGTGCAATTCACAGCTCATTTGTTGGGGTCCGTTTGGAGTATGAACTAAAAAGTCAACCAACCAATGGGATTTTTGTCTACCTCAAAATGGTCAGATTTACTTCAAAAAAATCAAATCCACCTCAAAAAGGAAAAATCCAAGGAGCTCAAAGACAAGACAAGTGTCCCATTTTTTTCTCTATAGAAACACTACACATTAGGGTAGATTTGAAGCCTTCAGAGGGCTGTTTTGAGGTTGTTCCTAAAACTGTTCTTGATAATGCTAGCCATTGTCAAGCCACCATTTACCAAAATAAGTAATAAAAAAATTGGGAGGTCTTGAAATGTAAAAAAATTCAAAATAAATAAATTGATGACGTGGCACTCTCTCAACTGTGTCGGATTCTTGTTCCCATGACAATTTCTATGTTCTTGTAGTATGGAAATTCACGGTCTTCTACAACCCTCAAATCTCCCCTAACACATTTCAATGACTATTATGCATTGCAAGCTCTACTATGAATTGAAATCAACTTTAGTTAGATGTTTACAAAATTTTGACACAAGGTGTGAACATTCACCTCTTTAGTGGAAATATAATTTTCTATCTAGAAGGTGCGGGGTGCTTGAATCAAAAGTAATAAAATATACCATGCAATGGCAAATTTTAATTCTTAAATTATATTCTAAGAGGAATCAAACTCTATTACCTATGCCAAGGCAATTTCAAAAAATAATATTTTTTTAAAACTTCAAGCCTTGTTATCTTGTAATCCTTCAAAATCAAAGTTCTTAAATTATTATTTTGTGTAGTCCAAACTCAAGTCCAAATATTTGTCTCTAATTTTTTGCCATTTGAATTTCAAATAATAAATTTCTATATTGCATAAGAAATCATCAAGAAATGATTAGTGTATTGCCAATTCACTTAACCTTTGTGCATTGCAAGGTGATTTAGGAGAAGGCTATAAGCTAAACTCCACATTTGCTTTTGAAATTTTTTACGGGTGAATTTAACATCATATATATATGAATGGTCAAAATCTTCATTTTTATGCAAAAATAAAAATTAGGACATGGTCATGATTGTACTTAAATCATGTATGCTTCATGTTTTGATATTGAGTTGTTTTGATGATCAAACATTACTGATACAATTTTCTAATATATTGGAAAAAAAATTTATAATTCCAAAAATCTAAACAATACCTAAAGAATTCCATCTAATTATGTCTTCTTTCTAAAAATTGATTCATACTACATATTCCAAGCATAATATTTTGGCTTCTATTCATAGTAGTCCAATGGCTTGTAGGCTAGGGTAGGATTGATTTTGCTTGCACCTATTTTCAATAATACAAAAAGTTGAAATTTACTCATGTGCAAAGTGTTTAAAATATGTGTGCTAAAAAAATTCACAATCTCTTTGTTTCTTCCAATAAAAAATAACAAAAATTTGGATAGCCCAATAATGTGAATTGTTTAAAATTGCTTATTTAACCAATTTTAGCCATTTCATTGAATTTTAATTACCACTTATGTGACCAAAGTGACAATCATACACTTGGTTATGTGAAGTGGTTGGATGTATTTACCTTAAATATACCACATAAACAAATAACTACATGAATAAAAATAAATTGTATTTATCTATAACTTATAGGCACTTTAATTATAATGGCATTTTAGACATTACAATGGCAATACAATGGCATTGGATGAAATTGTATCATGAGTATGATCAACATCCATATTGCCATTGCTATAAGAAATGCTAGTGGAAGCTTGACTTCCTATAGTTCATAGAATCATAGATATAGTAGGGTTTTTTTCATTTTTAATGCCAAGACTTCTTTTCATATTTTGTGAAATTCATCCAAAATTTGGGATAATTATTATTTTACAACCAATGAATATAATGATCATACATTTAATTATTTAAAGTGGCTTGCCATAAGCACTCCACATAAGGTAATCCAACCTATGACATGCAAAATATCCATCACAAACTCCAAAGGAATGAATTATTAAAGTCTTGCATTAATCTATGACACCCATTTCCAACAAATGGGATTTGGACTACATTAGATTGAATTAGTAATGATAATCAAAATTTTGGAGGATAGTGATAAAGTAATTAGCTATTGCAAAAGGAACTTCTACCTCCTAATTGAATAAAAATTCATTAAAGGATTCGATTTCTTTAGGACTTTATATTGTGGCTATGCTAGAAAATATTGTGGTTAATTTAGGTGAGTAAGATAACTATTATGGATACACTTTTTGTTGGTTTTGAATAGTCTACATATTTTCTTAGGCCAATTATACAGTACAATTCAAAATTTCATTATAAATTCATACCTTATCAAACAAATAAATTTTTAATTGTTCTCTCTTTTTCTCACATTTGTCTTCATGGAGAATAAAGTTTGAAATTTTTTAACAATGCCAATATGGCAAATCAATCATTCTATGTGTTATAAGTTGGTCTATCTTATATAGTCAAGTCATTATAAAAATAGTGACCCTCAAGAGGGCTACTAGAGTCAGACCAACAATACAAAAGGGATACATTAGAGTGCAAGTTTTTCAATTTTTCCAACTGTAGTGTTGGTTCTAGATGCCCTTATGAAGCCATATTTTTTTCTATTTTTAAATATATGATCTAAAATATTCTAACTATAGTAGCTAAATTAGATAGTGGAGCTAATTTTAACAACAATCAAATTGTAATCCAAGTAATCTATGATGATAAGAGTAGTCCCTACTAATTCAATCTTTTTCAAGAAACACTTTTAACAAAGAATGAGCAATGGAGGGACAATTCTTCTATGGGAAGAATGTGGGAATGGTAGTAAATTACTCTTTATGCTAGAAAATGCACCCACCAAGGTACATTCTATCCTAATTACAAGTCAAGGCTCACCCTCCTAGGCTTGCCTATGAATGTGTTGTAGGACAAAATGTTCCCTATGAGATGCACTCGCTATTGTGTGACTATGACAATTGAGGTTCATTTTGTTGCTACTACTAAGGTGGACAAGAAGGTGGACCAACCTAATTCCATCTCCAACTCATTTCTATCACTCTATTTTAGGCCCCATTTCCATCTAGTCAAGTATCTAAATCCATAAATAAATTAGCCAAATTTGTCTACAAATCTCATTAAATTAGTGCATTAATGTGAATAAGGGTAATGTATCAATAGGCGATTGGTGAATACTCAGATGTTAATAAGTGCATAAGAAGGTAGTTACAAATTGTTATTAGGGCAATTATGACCCTAGGCTATTGACTCTTTTGTAATTTTAGATTGAACACTTCAAAAATTCATAGAAATTACAATTTTGATCAAAAAATTATAATTCCACTTGGATTTCATTCATGAAATAGGTGCACACCTCTACAAAATATGTGCCCCTCTGCAAAATGGCACTAAGATATTCAAATTGTAAATGAGGGTAGTAATAGGCTTGTCTACCTTAGTTTAGACACTCCTAATAGAAGCTTGACTCGCATTTATGGAAGTGTCCATTACATTCACACTCCTCTTTTGCACATTTAAAAATAAACTTAGAACATCCCCACCACTTGATTCAGAATTTGATTGAAGATGCTTAAGGCCCTCTACAATATTTTCCAACTCTGGTCATGTTAGATGATAGTGATTTGTCCCACTGTAGAACAATTGAAACAACCTTTTGAAAGGGACAAACACTGTTACTAAAGTCCCAATTTATTTTGCTTTAAATTTGAATCCAATAAAATTGGTTTTTTATCCTTTGAGGTGTCACTCTCCTTATTTGAAGAAATTTCAAATTATTGTGAATTTGCAGTGGAGCAAGGCTCCTCATATCAACATAGGGAGAAGGAGGTGCCCCAACCCATGTGAGATTTGAACTAGTTTGAACTAGTAGGAGTTCAAAATTTGAATGGAAGGCTTCAAGGCACTATTTAGTCCAACTAACTTCTCATGCTTCCAATATAAGGGATGTTTCACACTATAGCCGTCCAAGTGGAGAGGCCATCAATTCCACCAATTATATTTGAGAAACCATGATTTTCACCAATCAGATTTGAGAAAACCATGGCCTCTCGACTTGGATGGCCATAGTGTGAAACGCCCCTAATACTTGAATTTGGAAAATAAAAAACTTTTTTAATGACCAAATTCATGAATTCTAGTAAATGATATTTTTGCTCAAATGTATAAGTAAAAATGTGCAAAAATTCAAAAAAGAATTGAGGTATTTAGTGGTTAAGCGCCACCAACTATAAAATGTTAGTGTATGGAAATTCCACAACCATGGTGGACCGAGACACCAAGTGACATATCCAAATTAGGTGCAATTTCACTAGATTCTTTCTGACCACCTAGTTTGCCAACAAAAGTAAAAACAAACCACCTGTTCATATCCATTGTTTGCAATAGGCTCAAAAATTTTAAAACTTCAATTATTTCCATCCACCCACCCAAGCTAGTTTAAATATTGAAACTAAAATTAAAATATTTAAATTTTAGTAATATTGACACTCCCTACCCCCCTCTTATAATTTTGAGAGGGTAGAATTCCATACAATCAATATGGGGCAATTAGAATAGCATCCATATTTGTATGGTGTATCTGTATAATATATCCACATCTGGTAATTATTGATCTTTCTTGAAAGGGGGTAGGTTTTTTTTGTTTTCCATCCTACAGCTCTTGATTGGGGGGGGGGGGGGGGCAAGGAAATCAGAAATAAGGTTGACTACCTTTTTTTGTTACATTGTTTACTTAAAAGAATGCTACATAGTGTAAACATACTCCTCACCATTGACAATTGGGTTTCAAATGTTTTTATGCAAGGAGGGTATTACTTTTTCACTATTTTTTTTGACATTGTCTTTGGAAAATGAGATGAGAGTAATTTAGTAAAATGAAATGACAATTGTATAAGAAAAGTTGTGACCTTTCTACTGATTAAGTTCACATATACATGCACTAAATGTACTATTCACTAACCGTGTACATTAGATTTCACTACGACTACGAGAGGTACAAATGTTGCCGTCTTCTTTATAGGCATAGGAAGTTCATGAGGTTTTGTTACATGATTAATGATCGGATGGTTGATATTGCATTTGAGAAGATCGGACGGCTAAGATAAAAAGTGCATAGTAAGTAAGTGACATTGCACAATTAGGTGCACAATATGATGTTGTGCACAATTAGTGGTTGTGTGCAACAAGTGGCATGATTGCGATAATCAATCTTCTCCACACCAAAGCCAAACGGGGAGCCATACTCTATAACACTTCCTTCTAATCATGTTTGATATCATAGTTCTCATCTCTCGCAAGTCCAATGAAATCTTCTTATCATTTACAACAAATGAATGTGCAATACTCATCAATTGCCTCACTAGGACATCATAGACAAACACATCAAAACATCTTCTACAACTTTGATTTAATCATGACAGAATTGAAAAAAAATTCACAAGCAAATGTTGGCTGAGAAGTCTAGATTAAACTTGCCAATTGCCATATAGACAAAATTCAAATCCTTCTCTACATAAATGTAGAGACTTTCGTGTTTTGAAATTTGTCTTAGTTATTAAATATCATGTCAAGATTCACCTTCCAAAAAAAAGAATGCAATAAATTTTATTGCAATCACTATAAGAGAAAGGGGTGTTTTGAGTGAGTTTTAAAGTATGATCTTAGACATCAAATTATTAGTAGCGATTCTAGAATCATTGGTCACATAGTCATTGATGGATACATCAACAGAGCTCTAATTTCTACAAAGCTTGGCTAAAGGAAACGAATTCCTGACAACTCAATTAGTTGGTCCGAGACTGGGTGAAAAGTTTCATATCGATCTCCAATTTTGTCAATTGTTTTGATCTGTGTTGAAAGTTTAGTCCAAGGTAGCAGACCTATGAGAGACTAAAAGAAAGAGGATATAAATTGTAGCAATTCCGCCACGATGGACATTCACCATGATTTGCATCTCAATGATAAAAGATAATTTAACACAATTACTCCTCATGGAAATCTTCAATTCAAAGCTTTGGATCACCTACAATTTGGCTCTCCATGCCAGGCAAGCAGTCGTAGTTCTCAAGGTAATCCTCTAATTTGCAAGATAAATAAATCACTGCACTAAGTATGCAGAGAAGTCACAATGGAATCCTCAAATATAAGAAATGAGAGCTTCTTTATTGACAAAAATTGGGTTGCAGGATTGAACCTCAAACAATGACAATGAGAGAAAACTATAGCAAATACAATTCACAGGAGAATTCAGTTGTAAACAAAAATAAACTGCTTCCAACTTCAAATATTCAAACAATGGATAGATACAAGACTCCAAACCTGCATTGCCCCATTGGAGATGATATCATCACAAAGCCTGCTGGAGTTCCTCAAACAAAGTCACTAAAGCATCAACTGCATTTGCTTTAGTCTCAAAACCTTCTACAAATCTTTTATATTAAGTACAGATGGTCACAGCCCGTCACGACCCAATGTCGCAAAACTGGTCACGGTTTTCATCCAAAATATATTCCATTTAATCCATTTTCTCCTAAGTTACACTACAACAGGTCTGTGCTAGTATATCATAACTATGCAATTTCTAATTCCATATACTAAGTTGCAAAAGATCAAACCTTACAGGCACTCTCAACACTTTCGAAGTCGCCAACCCTCGAGAACTAGATATCAGAAACCCCAGCGCCCAAGTAAAAAACTCTATTCTGAGTCCATAATCGCATACTTGCACACAAGCTCAAGGATCACACCATCCAAAACCTAAATCCTACATATGCCAAGAAAGCAAGTTCAAAGTCTCTAAAAGCCATCTCAAAAGATCAAAACCATTGTATTCCAGTAATTCACAGATTGGATTCCACAGATCACGAAGTTTGATGTAAGGTACTCCCATTACATGCAAACCAAGCCTTTCATCGTTTACTAGCCCTGGAGAATTCGTTTTCGAATTCCCCAAAACATGAGTTCAAAGCTCAAATCTGTGCTCCAAATCACGTACCTGCACACGCGCTCCACAATTCACAGCACCCAAACCTCACATCCGATGATCTTAGACTCTCAATGCGGCGCAGGGGGCGCGAGTGTTGCTCATGTTGGCGCTAGTGCAGAAGATGCGGCATTGGAGAAGAGAAAAGAACGGTACAAACAAGCCATTGCAACCCTAATTTGTGGACAAAACCTCGATCGGCAAGCACAGGGCGATTATTTCTGAAGGTGAGATTTGTACATAACTTAATTTCACTTTCAATCCCAACAGGAAAAAGTAAGCTAGGAAGTAAAAAGTTTAAAATTCTACCATCAAAGGTGGGCCCATCGGGGTAAATTTTGGGTTCTCTGGGGTAAAAGTGGATAAAACAGCCCCCTATTTTACGCCATGTATAGGGTACAGTTTAGACCTCTTCAACCTAATTTGAGGTCTGTGATTGCAAATATGAATTTGGAATCTAAAAAAAATGAATTTCAAAAAGTAAAAAAATTCCTACATTTTTCCCTAGGTAAATCTACCTTGTTGGGGCCACCTTTGATGGTAAGATTTAATATCCTCCAAATTTTTTGTGTTACATGCATGCTTGGATCCCACATATGCCCTTGACATTAAAAACTACTAATGAAGGTGGGTCCATCAAGGTAGATTTGGGGTTTTTTAGATTAAAGGAAAAAAAAGCCCCCTATTTTATGCCATGTCTAGGAGATGTTGTAGACCTCTCCTAGCTAATTTGGGGTCTTTGATTGCAAATGGAAATTCAAAATTTGCAAAAGAAATACTTGAAATAAATTAAAAAATTCCTATATTTTATCTAGAAGTAAATCCACCCTATTGGGCCCATCTTCATTGGTCGGATTTCACGTTCTGCCAATATTTATGGGTTAAAGGGTACTAGGTAGGGACTATGGAAATCATTCCTTGATTATTGTATGAACCATTAGCTTCAAAATTTGTAAAAGTCTTAGCACTCATTGGAAGTCAAACTACTCTAGAAGACTTCCTCTTTTCATGATAAAATTCAAAAGATGGATAGATGTTCTAGTAGAAGGATTCTCTTTCATCCATTGGACCTAAAAAAATGTCCTTGTCTATATGTAAAGGTTAAATGTTTTTATTTATCTTCCCCTCTATTTTGCAATTACTATCAATACTAATGATTTGATAATGTCATCTACCTAGGACCAAGCCTCACAGTCATACTATTCTTGTTGTCCTTTCATATTGAGTTCGAAAGAATATCCAATTGGATTTTTAGTTTGACATTTTTAGGGCTATTTTTTTACATTCTGGTACCATGCAAATTGCACCATAGACAAAAATTTGGCCAAAAATGGCAAAAAATTTAGGGTTCGTTGCCAAAAAACTTTAAATTATTAAAAAAAACTTCAATGAAATTGCCAAATTTTGGAGGGAAACATAATTAAAGATTTGTAATATGTACAAATGTATTATTTTCTATCTAATATGTAGATGAATGTTCAAATTTAGAATACCACTATAACATTATATTTCACGACTTCAACACTTCATAAATGAGAAAAAAGCCTTGCTTTTTCTAGTGTTTGTATTCACAAAGTTAAGAAGTTAGGATAAAAACACATTACAAAAAATGTTCTTTTAGTCTATTTTCAGAAGTTGATGCTCTTTATTCTAAATATAAAAGTTCTCCATAAAAATGATATTTATTGGGTTTGAGTACAACTAACAAAAAGAAGATCATGTAGTACTTTAGATAATTACTACTCCAATTTGAATTTAGAAAAAAACTCTTAAGATTCAATATGTTATTGCACTTCAAATTCTACATGTATTTTAAATGTTTACTCGATTCTAAATATAGAATGACATGGAAATTGAGTTTACACTACAATGATTGTCATTGTAATGGATGAAGATGATGAAATTTTCAGGTTTTAAAAATTAATTTTCTAATTGATGAGATCTTTCTACATTATTCCTTCAAAAAATCTCATGAAAAACAATTTTCTACAAAAAAATCTAAAAACTTTGTGAAATAAAAAAGACATGTAATTTCATCTTTGAAAATATAGATATAGAATTTTTTATACATATTTTGTTTCAAAATGGCAATAAATTGAATGATGAACAATGGGGCCTTGAAACTATTGGTTATGGGTCCATTTTTAAACCATTAAACAACGATGAAGATGTTTCGTGTTCAATGAATGACAAATAATCTTTGTGTATAGGACAAAAGTGCAATTATTCATCCTTGAAATTTTGAGTGATAAAGGAAGATCCTCCATCAGTGATGCCCAAACTGGCTAAATTTCGCTCATTTTCTACTTAATTTTTTCATGTCGTTTGTGTAAATTTTTAAAAATCTTCCAAAAACGAACATTGGCTAAAAACCCTGAATCTGTTCTGAGATCACTGTCCTCCATAGTACATTGACTTCCAATTAATGCTGTTGGATTATCATAACCATTGATTCCCACGGTATTAGAATAGATGATTTCACGGTCACCAGGGTCAGTCCTTCAAGGGAAAATAATTTTATATATTTCCCTCGCACTACAGTGCTGTGCCGACTGTTGCGTCCCTTGCTTCACTCGCAGGGGTGAGGCAAGGTGAGCCCTTTGTCTGTACTGAGCTTTTCTGTCCATTTCTTGCTTCGATCGATGCTCAAGGGTTTCGAGCGCGTGGGATCGCTTTCGTTCTTCCCCTCTTTGAAGCTATGGCTTGGATTCGAGCGTTCAAGACCATTCAAGCTATGGCTTGGATTCGTCGTTTTCTGCCACAAGCTCTCCTGCACCTGCTGAGTGCAAACGAGAGCAATGGAGAAAAAGTCGGTAGTGGCGATGTTACAGACAACGGTGGTGCTATTGCAGGAAGCGGTAAGACTTCTCTTAACATGTTAGAATTCATGTATTGGGAGATATCCAGTGAACTTGCCTGGTTAGAAAATAGTACATGTCGTTCTTACGATGCTCACTTTTCTCTGATGTTGCTCATTTGTCATACTGGTTTGCATCTCTTGGAAAGAATTCCACAGCTCTTTCCTTGTTCTTGTTTTCGATTGCATGTCGCCGTTGGAGCTTCATTATTTGATGAACGAATAAGTCACCATGTTGTATGGAGAAGCCCACGATTCGGGTTTTTTCAGTGACTTAAGAGAAACCTCCATGCCTGCTTGCCTCTTCTGGTTCAATTTTTGCAAGTGCTCAAGTTTATGTTTTAAGGTTTTCATCTTTTTATGACAAAGCTCACATCTAGCTTTATATGCTCCTCCAAACTTGCTTGTCGCTAAGGCCACTTCTTTATTGAACAATAACCTACCCATTGTCAAAACCCTAGTCGACTCTCGAGAGTATGGAAAGAGCATCTCCTTTCACCAATTGCATCCGTCCAATTAACCATACTGAACGTCGTGTCTTTGGATCCTCTACCATTGTCGATTGTGCGGACCTAATTCTTCAGTTTCATGGGTTCAGCTGATGTTCTAATGACGGACACCGGAAACGAGGTATTTTCCTCCGGTCCGATTCCCATCACCGAACCAGGGGACAAAAATAAGCTTGAACCGGATACTTGGGAAGCAGCTGAAGCTTCTGATGCTCAAGAGGCAACCGAAGAAGTTCACAATACTAACCAAGAGCAATCCGAATCCCTTGGCAAATTCCCGGCGGGGTTGCCATCGACCTCTCAGAAACGGTGCAAGAGGAGGGCCACAACTCAGGTACCCGGCTCCGACACTCCACAGGAGACAAAGAAAACTAGGCGAGCCAGGGGCCCGAATTGGACCAGCGAAGAAACGGAGAAGTTGAAGTTTTGCAAATCGCTGTCTCCTCTTCCTAAAGGAGAGAAGGGTTGGGAGGCAATAGCCATACAAATTCCAGGCAAAACCGCCAAGCAGTGTCGACAGCGGTGGGACACTCTACAGAGACGTGACAATAAAACACTGACAACGACCATCTCTTCCGGTAAGTGGGAAGTGTACACATCCTCTGCCTTTTCAGTGGTATACAATAAGTTGTGTTTTGGTGGACTCATTGCAACTGTGCCTATATCTGTAGCTGCTTCCGAATCTTTGATCCCCCTTTCCTTTCTTGCAGGGCCGGCAGCAAATGAACTGAACGAATCGTTAACGTCCACCCTTCCTGTAGGTAAGTCCAATGTTCCAAGCAGCGCATGCCCCAATCTCAAGGTGTTACATCTAGCATCTTCGTCGGTGGAGCAGATGCCTGCGGCAGTTGAATCGGAGGTATGTTTTCCATGTGGACCTTTTCAATGGAAGAGGTTGTCCATTTCATTTTCTGTCAACGTTTTGGAAACTGTCATCGTTTCACTTTTTGTTTTCCAATCGAAGCTGCCTCACAAATGTGCAAGAACAAGGGAGCAACGAGAATCCGAGATAAGGCAATTGTCTGCATTGAATTGATTTTTTGAGGCTTGATATTTTTTGCATTATGGATTGAGGGCTTTATGGTGGCAAACTTTGGTGTGGGTCTTGGGTTGTCGACTCATTCTCTATGCTAAGTCGGGGTTTGAGGTTTGGAGCAGATTCGTTCTAGGGTCTGGCTTTGTGATTGCTTGATGCATTTGTGTCCCTTACAGTTCCTTAGCTCTTGTTCACCATTGAAGTGTTAGCCTTTTTTTTTTTGACTGTTTGTGTCAGTTCTTTGTGTAGTTCATTTTTGTGCAACTTTCTTGCATGCAATTGCTGCTATCGAGTGTTTATAATTATTGGTGGTGTGGGGAAGGGATTCTTTCACTGCTGTTTCTTACTTCTGTATGGTTGTTTTTGTTTGTTGATTATGTTGATTATGTTGATTCTTTTCTTGATAGTTCTTTTTAGCTTGGGGTTGTGTCTCTTCTTTTCTCTCTCTGTTTTTTTCTTCTTCTTCTTCTTTTTTTTTTTCCTTTTCAATTTACAGGGATGGAGGCAACATGAGGAAGTTGGCATCTTCATCGACAGCTATTTGATGCTAACAAAGACGAAGAAGCAGCAGAGGTGCGAGGAAGCTAAGCCGATGCTGCTCAACGTATGGTGGCTACATCTCCGTTTCTCCTTCATGGTGAACCACAGCAGAAGGTTACGCAACAACAGCCAAGGTGGAAGGATCGTTTCGATGCATGGGCCAACAGTACGGCATGGCTTTCTAGAAACCTGAGAAGACAATCTTCCCAACCTTGGTGTAAATTGTCTGACAGCGTTGGAAGGTGCAACATATTTTCATATTCTTACGGGCACAAGCAACAATTTCCCAACTTCCCAGGGTGCTTATGCAATCAAACACAATATTTTCTAATCCAGCTCCCTCCCTGTGACACCTTGCTACTTTTGATCGAGGATTCAGTATTTCTTCTAGGTGGCTGCAGAGAAATCTTCCTGACACGCACATCATGTTGAGCGTGTGCGCCTGGGGTCCGCAATGTTTTGGAAGACCAAGGGACCAATTATGTAGAGCTGTGATAACCTTGGAGTGGCAAAGCCTGGATGAAGAGAGAAAGTTCGATAGAAACGGAACGGTTCAACAGGGTAGATCGAGTGGGAATTGCACCTCAAGAGCTGGAGTGGCTTGGAGTGCCAACAGCATGACCGCCGAAGGCTGATCAAGCTTAGAAACAGTCAGCAAACGTGCGAGCGAGCAAACCGTGAGACCCATCCGCGCTTTGTAGGCCTCATCAACCTTGCACAATGGATGGACAGGCAGGTGTATTTGGTGGGCGGGACTTCCGGCAGTGGGTGTTCGTAGTGCCAAGATGCATGAGCTAGTGAAGCTACTGAGGAGCAAGACGGACGAATTCCAGGAACAGAATTGTGAAGTGATGACCAAGAGAGGATCCAACGGTCAACGAAGCTTCTATCTGCTGGGGTTGGCGATGGTGGACAACTGAAGTAGACGGAGCCTAGGGTATTGATGACTGGACTGCTTGAACCGCCAGCGTGGCGAGATGGCGTGGCAAGGCCGTCGCTGAACCTTTTTTTTTTTTTAATCTCCAGGACGTACAGACACACGATTGTGAACCGTTCACTGGGCGACTGAGCCACCACGCGGGTGTCGACACGCGTCCCTGTGCGGTACCGCTGTTGTCATCCGTCCTACTGTAGGATATACCCGGCGCACGTGGACATCAGGACTCTGTTCACACGAGGCCCTCTTCATGTCGGTTTTTCACACCTGTTCTGTGTATCTGCGTGCGGTGTTTGCCAGGCGCCCTTCCTGCCGCCCCTTCCCGAGCTTTCTGCGGTTGCACAGGATGGACTGCCCACCACCACGGAGCGCCCCGACCTCACCGTGGCCGCTCACAATGTTCACGATGGCGACGATCCGACAAGCTCCTGGTTCCGAAACTTTCGTTCTCCGGACGATCCGATATTAAGCTACTGGCGCCGAAACTTACTTTCTCCGGGCGACACTTATTGAGCCTGATATATACCCTCATCCGATGCTGGTTAGCTACAGTAGTAGTGTTGGCACGGAACCCTGGTGATCTTGCTCACAGGGAGCGAGGGTGCTATGATTTCAGCCTGATATAAGTACTTACTACGTGATATACATATTCTGCGATTCTGTACATGCAGGCGTGCGTTTAGGTAGGAGTTCGAGACTCGAGACGAGCTATAGGGTTACGAATAATCAATGCTTTTGTGTTGCAGCTAGCTACAGTAGGTGGTAACTATGAAGTTGCCAATGGAATTTGGGTGAGGCAAGACACTGATTACATTTGGGTTGCACAAGATAGATGCACATCACCGACTTCATCGTCTCTTTTACTATAAGTGGATGCTTTTTTTGTAAATTGTAATGGAAGGCGTCACAATATATCTTGAAATTAGTTGGTCCTCGCTTTGCACTTTGCAATAAGCACTATCCGGTTGAGTCTCTTCAGGAAATCTCCCTGATTGTACAGCATAATGCACCTGTAATAGAGCCTGGCACTGATTACAGAGCATGTTTAACGAAGCGAGAGGCTGTCGTGGTGGGGCGTCCCACTATCCATTTGTGGTCCGTCGCTGCTCGTCAGTGCCCAAGCAGCTTCAGATCGACGGGCTGGGGCTCCTCTCCTTCGACATTGAATGCTCGGTGAGGCTTCTTCTGACAGTATCTGTGGTGCGAATCTTTATTTCAGTGTTGGTGGGGACTGTCTGTACCGACTTTCACGAATTCAACAGTAGCTTTTTTAGATTTAAACGTTTAAGCTCATGATGAATATGTAAGGTAGGTACACCCAAAATGGCACCTGACCTTAAAGCGCCCTGTACAATGTGCATACATTTTCAAAATCAGTCATGTACCCAGACTGTAGATGGTGCTCTCAGAAACACACTTTGACTGTTAATAACTTTTGCATATGGTATCCAAATCCACTGTTCTTTGGTGTGTTGGAACATGCTTTCACTCACCAACAAGACTGTAAAAAAATTCTGAACAACATAATAACAGGAACTAGGCACAGTATGAAAAACTGGCGCTTTTGGGTGCACCTACCTTACATGTTGGATGATATGTGGGCATTGAAGGATTATGGGAATCAAGTAACATGGGTTATGTTGGGTTGTATGGTAGGGAGCAAGCATGCAGCATTGTAAATTAGGTAGAGTCCCTTGCTGTAATTGTGTAAGGGAAGGAACCCATTTCTAAGTACTTAACCCTTAAAGGACTTTGCAAGCACTATGGGCATTTTGAAAGTCAAAACATAAATTTTCAAGAAGTGCTTAACTCTTATAGGACCAAGTTGGCAATATAAAATTTTTGGGCAATTCATTATAAAAGGAGATTTTATTATTTTTCTTTGAAATTTTTACACAACATGTAGATGAGGAATTTTCTTATGATCCAACAGTTTTCATAACTTTTGACTACATAGTTAAGAAGTTATTGCATGATATGTTATTTCTTTTTAAACTTAGGTATTCAAGATAGATTTGAGAAAATCACTTTTTTTAAGAACAAAGATTTGAAACTGATTTTTTGGATTTAAATACATTGATGGATAGCTTTGAATCATTCCATTTTAGTTAATAAGATGAAATTTATGAGGAGTTTTAGTTTGCAAGAAATCATGGATTTTCTACTCTAAAAACCCCTTTGAAGTCCTTTATTTAATCTCATTTTCAATATGTTTGAAAAAAAAACAAAAAAAACATTGGGTGTAGATTGTCTATAACATTATTACCATTGGAATTGACATTTTTCAATTTCATAACTAAATTCTTAACAATTTAGTATTTTAGATCACTCTCTAAAGTTTTCCTACTCATATTGTACAATTTCAAATGATGTGGAAAATTTTAAGCATGTAGCCAACTTGCCTTGCTAGAATGAAACCAAAGAAGCATCAACAACATGGACATTTGTATACAACTTGAGGTTGAGAAGTGCAACTACCCAATTATTTGGTTGGCCAAAAAAAGGACTTGTGTCAATTCAAATGCTAATATCTTGCAATCCACATGATTGGTAGAAGTTTATGAAAAATTTTCAACATCTTTTCAAACCATTGTACTGCAAGATCCCATAAGCACATGTGTTCAAAAATGTTTTTTTCTAAAGTTTGATACTTGTACTAGAAATGGCAATTTTAGAACATTTTTGGTGAGAATATAGGCAAAGAACTTTAGGTGTTAGTTTTAAATCATTTAAAGCTTTATTAAAAAAATGTGGTTCTCAAATTCTACTTTATACTTAATTTTAACTCTATTTTCTAAATTCCTAAAATTCTTATTTTTGTGACAAATGTATATTGTAGCAACTTAGCTTCTAGACTTGCAAGATGAACCATTAATCATGATAAATAGATGCTTTTAGCAATATATAATTGTATCAAGTAAGACATCAATACATAGTTTAGTTGTTAAACAAACCCTGGATCTTGAGTGGTAGCTCTCTATAACTCTAGTATTTTGCAATCTACTTGGCAAATGCATGGAACTTCAATCTTGTGTTCTTCAATACATCCTTTAAATTATGCTCAAATGAGTTTATCATCCATTGTGTAAGCTGGTGAATCTAGAAGAAAAGTATTCAATTCTTATGACATATGTATATAAGTTACAAGATGGGAGAGATTATAGCAATCACTCTAATTGTTACATTGTATTCTATTGCTAAAAACAATGAACATTGCAACCAAAACAAAATAGAGAAAAAAAATAATGTTGAATGGAAAAAAAGACTAGATTTGATCTACTCGTAACAAAAGACCTAATTTGAGCTTCTTGAACTAAAAGGGCTCAACAAATATTTCCAATTAGCACTGCTAGACACGGTTGTTAGGATGTGAGCATAGAAAGTGTAAGCCTATGAGCCTAGAATTCTACACACCTATAGTATAGATGTCTATATTATAGAAACCTCAATGGTATATGGGTGATTGCAAGAAAGACCGGTACTATTTTGCGTCACACTTTGAATGACGGAGTTGTTATTGATTATAACTTTTAAAGTATGAACCATATTAACCTGAAATTTTGACTAAAGATTTCTAACATGACAACAATAAAATTCCTTATTTTTCAGAAATTTTCAAAAATCATTTTATAATTAAATTTCAATTAAGCTAATTTGTCACACTTTGCGATTTAGGGGGTTTTAGTACTGGGGAGCATCCAAAATTAATGATCTAAAGCTGAAATTTCTGTGACCTATTCCCATACTAGGTAGACATGTTTCTACCAAAGGAAATCTTTAAAATCATTATTCTCTTTCCTCTACATATGTGCAAACAGGCCTCCCTTGCGCGCATACTTTTGAACATTTGAGATGGGTTTGAGATCATTCTTTCGGTGAAATCTCTTCATTATAAAGTTCTCCCCAATTGCCAAATTTTAGTTTTTTTTAAAATTCTTTTTCCTATTTTTTACAAATTAAAATGTCAAAGTAGCTATTTTCATGAAAATTTGCACTTTTCTAGTTCTCCTACTTAGAGAATTTTCCTACGCTTTTCCTTCCTAGGGTACCTTCTTCTTAGAGGTATATACCTAAAACATATTTTTTACATTTTTTAAAAATTGTTTTTCTAATTATACAATACTCCCGAAAATTTCAGCAGTACTGTGGAAAACACTACATAAATCGGTCGGTCTTTCTTGCAATGACCCATATCTATATTCTAAATACCTATATTATAGGTATTTACATTATAAACACTTTCAATGAGTGTAGGATACTTATTTATACTTAGGTTCAAGGCTCATAGGCTCACACTTCTATGCTCACACACTAGCATCGTTGTCGCATGTTCCAATATATGAATGACTTTACCAAACCCTAATTAACCTATCACAACAACTCCAACCACAACACTACAATGGTTCTTAGAAGAAGCAACATCCTTAGAAAAGATAGTATATCTGAAAGAGATAGCCTCTTATTCCCTTTAATTGTGAAGTGTTTTGAGGTATATGCTAGATGACAAATAGAGGGCTTCAAGGCACTATTTAGTCCAACTAGCTTCTCATGCATCCAATGTAAAATTTAAATCTAGAAAAAACAATCTTCCTTAGTTAATCACCAAATTCATGAAATTCTAGTCAAAAGCTATAAGCAAAAATGTGCAAAAATTCTAAAAAGGTTTGAGGAACTTAGGGGGAAATTCTAAAAAGGTTTGCACTACCAATTGCAAAATGTTTTGTGTATATAATCTCTCCACAACCATGGCTTCCCAGTGACATCTTCAAACTAGGTGCAATTTCACTAGACTCTTTTCGACTGTCTAGTTCGTCACCTTAACCCTTGAAGGACAAACTAGTGGCCTTGAAAATCATGCATTTTGATACCGTGTGATATCACCTACTTTGAAAAAGCCAAAAATACTCATTGGAAGTCCAAATCTTCTAGAATTTTTTCCCTTTCTACCCTTAACACTGAGGATGAAAAGTTGCACTTCTGTCCTATAAGGAAAGATTCTTTGTTAATCAAAGGACACCAAACATCTGCAGTGGCATTTAAGGATTGATGAAAAACATATCACTCGTTTGTGTTACTCAAAAGAATGTTAGATAAGTTACAATTTTTTTTATATGAACATCAAAACAATGCTAGATAATCAATTCAAAGCCAAACTCTTTAACACACTACAAGAGAAAGGTGTGTTTTAAGTAGTGTCCTAGACATCATGTCTTTTAAGTAATGTCTTTTAAGTAAGGTTTTAAGTAAAATTTTACTAAAAAGACTGTCTTTTTAGTAAATTTTTACTTAAAACCTTACTTAAAAGACATTACTTAAAAGACATGATGTCTAGGACACTACTTAAAACACACCTTTCTCTTGTAGTGACACTTGTGGCCGCACACATTTTCCAATCACATTTGCCATCAAAATAATCATCTCTTGCAAGTCCAATGAAGCTTTCTTTATTATCACTCACAACTATGCACAAGATTCATCAATGGCCTCACTAGGGCATCATACACAAATGCACCAAAACTTCATCAGTTTTAGAGCTTTGATTTAATCACAAGAGAATACAAATTTTCCACAACCAAATGTTGATTGAGAAGTGTAGACCAAACTTGGTATACAAACAAAATTCAAATCCTTCTCCACATAAATGTAGAAAATAGTATGTTTTCAAAATTGGTCTTAATTATTAAATGTCATGTTGAGATTCACTTTTAAAAAATAAAAAAAAACTCTCTATAAATTAAACAAGTGTGTCCTATGCAGTTCCTTTAGTCAAAATTTAAATTCAGAGTAATTTTTCCATTTTTGAATTCATAAAAGCTTTGAAATTCAATAACTTTCACACTACTTATCCAAAGACCACAAAACCAAGCCCATGCACCCCTTCTTGCCATGGGCTTTTCGATAGTACCAAGATTGCAACCAAAATATTAGTAAAAGTAAATTTCTAATTTTATAGATCCAAAAATAATTCAAAAATCCATAACTTTTTCACTGTAGATTGGAACGCCACAAAACAAAGCCTGTGCACCTTTCCTTGTCAAGGGCTTTCTAATGAGACTAAGAACACAACTTAGAGATGTATGGTCCAGGAGATTTCAATGTGACAAACAAAACAAAACAAATAACCTCTCTTAAGGTATAGATGTCAATTTAAAGGCAATGAAGTCGAAGTTTAGTTAAAATTCTTGCAATCGTTTATTACATAGTGTGCAGTCATTGATACAAAATTTTGTTCCCATTGCAATTGAATTGGTAGTTGAATTGTATGGTTACTATTAAGTGGAATTATTAAAAGGGATTTGAAGGCAAGGGAAGATTGTTTCAACTATATTGTCTAAATACTACAAACTAGCCAATAATGCTTGAATTTTTTAATTTTTGAGGAAAAAAAATTTGTACAAATTTTTTTAAATCCTAGAAAAACTTTAATATAATTTTAAAAATTCAATTTAAATAATTTAAAAGTAATCTTTAAATTTTTGAAAATATATATTTTTGATGTGGCAATCTCTTGATTATGTCAAATTGCTAATGTAATGAGTTTCCATAATTTGGGAATTCAAGATAAGTCATAGTCTTCTAATACCTTCAAATCCCTTCTAATGTAGTTGTGTTTGGTTCTAGATCCATGCAATAAATGGCAAGTTTATTCTTATATCAAATTGAAAGATTTTAAAGTTGAACAATTTTAGTACAAGGCAATCAAAAGCACATATAGTCATAGACTAAAGAAAAACCAAAGCTAAATGATCGCATTTGGGTTGCACAAGATAGATGCACATCACCGACTTCGTCGTCTCTTTTACTCTAAGTGGATGCTTTTTTTGTAAATTGTAATGGAAGGCGTCACAATATTTCTTGAAATTAGTTGGTCCACGCTTGCACTTTGCGTTCAGCACTATCCGGTTGAGTCTCTTCAAGAAATCTCCCTGAATGTACGGCATAATGCGCCTGTGTTAGAGCTGCGTGCTTAACGAAGTGAGAGGCCGTTGTGATGGGGCGTCCCACTGCACATTTGTGGTCCGTCGCTGCACGTCAGTGCCCAAGCAGCTTCAGGTTGACGGGCTGGGGCTCCTCCTCCTTCGACATTGAATGCTCGGTGAGGCTTCTTTTGACAGTATCTGTGATGCGAATCTATATTTTAGTGTTGGTGGGGGCTGTCTGTACCGACCCTCATGAATTCTACAGTAGGTGCTTTTAGATTTAAACACCTCGGCTCATGATGAATATGTACATGTTGGATGATATGTGGGCATTGAGGAATTAACATGGGTTATAGGGGGTTGTGTTCAAGGGGGCAAGCATGCCCCATTGTAAGTAGGTGGAGTCCTTTGCTCTGATTGTGTAGGTAAGGGAGGCAACTCATCTCTAACCACTTAACCCTTAACCCCTCATCGCCGCAGGGGACAAAAAGTGTCCTCACAGCCTGGCAATCTGATTCAAATTTCTATAACTATTGCATTTGTTGTCCAAATTCAATAAAAAAATTTGTAAAAGTTGTGCATACTAGTCTAGTTTGTGTACTAAAATTTTCAAATCAATCCAAGATATACAAATGATTGGAAGCCAATCAAAGTTCACAAGTTCAATTTGAGTTCACCATTGCAATTGATGGCTGCAACTTTGAAGGCTTGTACCTCCTTCATAAAATGTTTGTTTTCAATAAAAATTTGTTGGGTTACATTAATCTACAAGTCTAGTTATTGTGGTCAAATTTTCAAGGCGATTTGAATTTTTTGGCAACATAAGTTTTTTTGGCAGCTTACTACAAATGGAGTTTTTGTTTTTTTTCTTTGAAATGTTTACACAAGATGTGTTCGAGGAGTATTTTTAAGGCCCAACAATTTTCATAACTTTTGACTTTGTGGTTAAAAAGTTATGGCATGATATGTTGTTTTTTGTACTTAGAAGGTAGCATGGGTAGCTCAAAAAACTTCTTTAAATTTTTATTTTTCTTAAAACTGAAATTTTAAATTGATTCTTTAGGTTTTTATAGACATGGGAAGCTTTGAATCATTTAATTTGGATAAAGGAGTTAAAAGTTCTCAAGAATTTTAGTTTGTGGGTAGGTACGGAGTCTTTGAAAACCTGTGACAATTGGTAACAATTGGAGTGATCACTAGAAACTCTCCCATCTTATCACCTATATATATTTCTCTAAAAAAAATTCCAATTCATGCACTTAAAATTTTGGTTAAATTGCCACCATAATGCATCAAAACTAATTTTTTCATTGCCTTCTTAGCCATTCAAAAAAAATTAAAATTCCCACAAAGGCAAAATCTTTGAAGTGAAAAAAAAGGTTGGACTAGAAGATACCAAGTAAGTTTTTTTATAAAAAGTTGAATTTTTAACAAAAGAAAAATGAAAACATATTAAAGAAGGTTTTGTTGAGTTTGGAAGAAGGGTAAGAATACCTATGAAGGAAGTAATTGTCATTCAACACCTTGGTCCCTTTAGTCAACCAATAAATAGAAAGACTAGCTAGTCAATGCATTGGTTTTACCAAGAAAAGGAAAAAAAAAAAAACCATTTGAATTCACTCAAATTATAGACAATGGAGACATTTCACTCTAAGGTATGTGTCTAAACAAACTATTCTCTTTTATTTTGAATTGTCTTAAAAATCCACATGCAAAGTAGGAATTAAACAAAATAAGACCTCTAGAAGTATTCAAAATTATAGACTAAGATCCATATTAGTATAAATAATCTCTAGGAGTTTTTAGAACCATATTACACTTAGAAAAAAGACAAAAATTGATAAATATACAATAAAATGAAGGTGGATGCTAAAGTATTGGATGAAAAGAGACAAAAGCCATCTAAGTCAATGAAAAGAAGAATTTTGGAATTTACATTAAAGATGGAATTGAAAACCAAAAAGGAAAGTCACTTTGGAATTGTAGATCAATAGGAAACGTTTATAGAAATTTTAGGCACATTAGTTTGTAGCCAAACATCATCTGTCCATATTTTTTAATAGAAAAATCTAAATTTAAAGTACTTTAATATTTATAGCTTAGAAGGACTGAATACCTATAAAAATAACAAGTTGAAAATAAAAATTTGATTAAAAAGATAAAAATAGATGGTCAATGAAAATCTTTTGAAGACACCTAAGGAACATTTTGAACTTAGAATCACTTAGAAAATATTTAGAGGGTTTTAAGACTAGTCTACACTTAAAGATTTGAATTAAATTGAAGAAGATAGGATAGGATGAAGTTTGAACTCAAACAAGTATAGATTTGGATGAAAGTAATAGTTACTTGTCGCTTTCAAGAGAAATCTACTATAAACTATAGTTTCTAGAATTAACTTTAAGTTAATTAAAAAATCAAATGTAATTTTGGGTATAAGAGTTAGTTGAAATTGATGGATTAGTGAAGTTTGGAAGAACAATTTCACAAAAAAATGTCCTCTACTCTTAACATCCACTCTATAAATATTTGATTTCAATGATGGTTACCATTTTTGAAATGACCAACAATTATCTATGAATTAAAAATGTGAACTTTTGATTTTTGACTACCTTATATCATGGAACTAGAGCTTCGGCTTAATTGGGCCAAAATAATCAACATTGTCAATTATTTGCATTTTAGAACTATTTCTTTTGCAATTTAAACTTCTTAGAGCAATTAGCAATCAACTACTTGCCCTTTGATTGAAAAGCATTGCGGATGATATTTAGACACCCACCTTAGGATGTGCAACAGTGAAGAAAACACAAAGTAAGATAGGAGGTCCATAAAGCGACAGTCTAAGTGCTGAAGCTGAATTTTGGGGAGGGAAAACATCTTGAAATATTTCTCAATAAATTTTCTTTGAAAGACAAGAGGAAATGACATCCAACCCAAGTTGTTTCATATTTTTTGGAACTTTGTGGAATTAGTTATGAAATTTTGAAGTGGAAATGCCTAGGGCTCTAAAAGCAACCACCTCCTAGAATGTACATGACTTGTACAGTTTGGTGTATCGCAGAAAGCGAAATGTACCTCTGAGTCATGTTTGGTTCAAAATGCCCTGTCGGAGTTTGAGCCTCCTACCTTACTCATTGTATATGCACCCACTCAAATATGGAGTCCGTATTGTTGCTCACAGTTTGTATCTCCCCGTTTACAATGAAGCTAAGAGATGGCCTATCTTTCATTTGGTGTAGCAGGATCAATCATATGAACAATTATATCAATTAACTGCCGTGGTCAGTCATAGACATCAAGCCAGAGTGTGCTCCCTCCTTCACTGCAACATTTGACTGTGTTTAACTTACTCTTTGAGATTGTCAACTTTTGTAATCACAAATACCTGCAACTCTCTTTCCAATGCTTTCACTTTACTGCTTTAGAGTGCAACTTATGCAAGAATTCATCTAGTCCTCGGCATAATGCCAAGTCCAAGTTTCCAAATCAACTATACAATAAGTTACTCTGTTTGGCCGGTCAGAAGAAGGATGCAATTCATGACCTTGTTGACCTTATCTAGCAAAAACTACAGATTTTGTCATTCAAGATGCAAGAAAAATACTTACTTTTATGTTCAATGGAAAAATGAGTAAAACTTATTGTACCCCTTTCCGATCAGTCACCCTCCATTTCTACACATTAACCCCTAAGTGCTCAAGTGACCATTTCATGGTCGCTGTCCAACTTCGGGCAGCATTTTTGGGGAAAGAAAACACTTTTTTCAAATTTTTTTTCCTTCAAAATTTGAAAATATTGGATTGTGTTTCAACATTTGCATTCAAAACTAAGATCTATACTGTCAAACAGAAGTTATAGCAAAAAAAAAGGAGAAATAGCACAAAGTGTTTAAAATTGCTTAGTGTTGAAAAAATTACTATTTGGAGGAAGTATTGATGCTCTCATTAATAAATATTTTTTATTTTTTAACAAATCAATAAAAACCACAATTTTGACCAATCAAGAAAAATTTCAAATCCTAAAAATAGAAATTGTATTTTTGGTGAATTTTTGAAGTTATATCTTCAAAATTCATTTGAAGAGAATCTATAAATATTTTTTTAATTTTTATCATGTGGATTCTTTCTACTTTTTGTGCTTTACATTGTCTTCTTTGATGCTAACTTCAAAAAAGTTGTAAAGCTTATATTTTATTACACATTTGTGTTTTGTCCTAACCCCTTGGGCTTTTAGGGGTTTAATTGTTCTATTTCGGGGCATAGAAGATGGGAGTATTAGTCCATTATGATGCATTATGAGTTGTTGATTTCCTTTGGATTTCCTGACTAGCTTATGGTTGGAATTTGACATACCTATATATCAAGAATGAGTTTAAGAGAATCTTAATGAAAAAATTTCTCAATAATAATTTTGTTTTTGGGTAAGAAATTATAAATAAAATTCAAATCCATTTGAAATCTATTTCTCTTTATGGGAAATTTTTTCCTCCACCAAACCCAACTAGAGCTATAATGTTGAATCCCCTAAGTGGTCAAAAATGGGTTGTAAGCTTCTATAGTAAGTGTATAGTACCCCTATTAGAGGTTGACCAAATTTTTTACAACCAATGTAAAGACAATACAAATAATTCATGCTAAATTTTGCCAATTTTTGATAGTTTTGATAGATTTTCACAATGTAATACACAATGTAATTACAAGTGGCAAGCACTACCATATTAATTTAAGAGAGAAGATTTTCCAAACTAAAGGATAGTTTTCTCTACTAGGTCTATCTGAAAGAAAAAAGAACATAGTAGAAATTGAAATCAAACAAACTATTGGGTATAAAATCCAAATTGGATTAAAATTTCAATTAAGAAGAAGATATAAATCCCATTGTTACTTTACAAAGACCAAAAGTTTCATAGTGCACTGATTAGCTTCATGGGAATGTAATTTTTATTTCAATTGGTGATTGGGAGCAAAAGTTATACCACAAAAAACATGGATTTTAGTTCAGTGGGCAGATTCTTTTTTTTGCAAAAAGTCAAAATTTAATTAAACTTTTTTTTTCTAAAATAATATACTTTTGCCTACATGTGAAGCTTTGATTCACTCTATTTGGACTTATAATGAGAAAGTTATGGACAATCTTGTTTTTCAGGCAATCTAAACAATTTCTTGAAAAAATAACTTACAAGATTCATTTTTGAATGCAATTTATTGTATTTCAATCCCATCTTAGAGTTATTAACCATTTAGTTTTTCTTTCAATCCTGGACCTACATCTACTTAACAATTTTTTAAAGAATGAAAATCAAGTGTTTTTTGTATGAAATTTTTTTCCTAGACTCTCAACTCAATTTTCTAACACAAGAAATTATAAATATAAAGTCTACATTGAACTTTTTTTTACAAATGCCAGTCAAAGTCATCCGAAATTGCAAACCACAGTTCAAAAAAACTTGTATTTCCAACTTTGAATGCTCATATCTTCTAATCTGTATAGTCAAATTTCATGAAATTTTTATGATTTGATCTCAATAAAGTTAAATACAAGATCCTACAATTATATTCTTAAAAAAAAATTGTTTTGTTTTCTTGGGTGAATGCAACAGAAATGGCAGTTTTGAGAGGTTTTTGATAGAAAAAAGGCCTTGGTCCTTTAGGGGTTAATAGATGTTGACTTCATAAGAATTTTTGATTAAAAAAATGAATTTATTGTGACTTTTTTAGTGTAATATGTACATAAAATTATATCAATTGCACTATGTGTCTATGTGTTAGAAAATAATCAAAATATTGAACAAAAGCCTCCATCTAGGAAGAAGCCAATTCTATGTTTTTAGATTGCATGCAAAATTCCAAATTGACTTTTCAAAATATTCAAATAGAGTAAGCCATGCCTTATTATCATTCCTATAAATATTCAAGTAGTATTAAGATTTCAAATGCATTTCATCCTTTAAGGTTGCACTGAACACTAAGTTTTAATGGGTAAGAGGTCCGAATTCTTCCACATAAGATAGAAGTGCAATTGTTCATTATAGTCTAAATTTTATGCAAAAAGGGGCAAGCTTGCATAATAGCTTGGATTCCAATGAATAATTTTGATTTTTGTAAAAGTAGATGATTTGTAGAGTATCAAAAAGAATGATTTCCATGGTGAGGAGCCTACCCTTTCAAGGTTAAAATTAAGTATTGTAAGGGACACCACCCCAGACACCGTTGACATAATTAGGGATTTTGCATGATTTTTACAATTAATTATATTCTATTATTTCTATTCTATAACAAGAAGTTTTCAATTACAAGATCTCAATAAGTTTTTGGATTTCTTCAAAATTCTCAAATGAAGTAGAAAGATAACCACTCTTTCAATTTCAGTTTCCAAGTATAAATCATAAACCCAAAATGAATACTTTGAGAGTCACAATCAAGTTGGTTGGACCAAGGCACATCCAGTTCTCCCACTTCGAGTAATTATGCTCCTCTTTGCAGCCGGCTTCGTCCCAAGTGCTTGCAGATTTCGAAGAATTCTTTGCAATTTATAAACATTGCATGTCTGGATCTTCACTCACCTCTCACCTCCGTCCCTGGGGCACTAAATTGCACAATCACTAGAGCAAATCCCATTGTTTTTCATTCTGGATCTCACTCAGGAATGCTGGTGTTGCTTCTAATTGAAAATGAACTATTGTTAGTAGTAAAGTTGGCCCCATATTTTATCCTTTGTGGCTATTTCCACTAACTCCTCGCTTTGTCGCTATTTCAGGGAATGAAAAGCGCCTGGTTATGCAGTAGTGAATCCATTTCTTGTATGCACTTGCAGGTGGTGCAGATTGTTGCTCATTCCTTACCTGTGAGTCTGTGTGAGAGAACTGCAACAAACTGACAGATATGGACCCCTAACTTAATTTTTGATCAGCTGCTTGCTTATGGGAGCAGCCGAGTAGCGAAATTGTTGAGTTTTTTCACTTCAGGATGGTCGAGTTCAGGAGTTTCAATTCAAACTAGAATTCATGGTTGCAAACCGATACAAATCGGTCCTTCGGTCTCTTGCTTCTCGATCAACATAGTGATGCGCGCCTCCGAAGTAACCGAAACATCGCTGCGGCTTTCAGATGACAATCCCGGTACTCTCGGTCTCAGGACAAGGCAGCCAATGGGAAAATCACTTATATCAATGGTGCTAAATTAACCCAGGAATGCTGCTGGCGCCAATAAGGTAGAAGCACCTAAAAGCAACACTTGTTTCAAACTCATAGATATTAAGGGTAGCTACAAAATAAAATGATGTGGGTTTGTTAGGAAATGGTTCATGAAACCAACAAAATTGGTTTTGTATTTTTTTGAGCTTGTATGAATATAATTTGAATTTTAGAAAACAACTATCTAGATGCACCTTTTGTAAACTCTAGACTAACACCAAAGTTGGCAAGGAAACACCCAAAAGTGATACACTCTAACCTTGGATCTTGTGCGGGTGATTGGCCATTTGGTAACAACTTCTTAAAACTTCATTTGTGTCCTTTAGAACTATCCCACATGTTCTTCTTTGGATCCACTTGTGCTTGGATTTAGGTTCTTCTCTAAGTGTCTGAGAACGACTAGTGTTGCATTTGGGTGCTCCTACCATATTGTATGTGGCTTTTGGATGACAATCCAATGAACTCAAAAGAGATTGGAAGTGTATTTTTCACCTGCTTTTATTGTTCACTATAGATAGAGACTGTGGAATTGCCCCCTCATTGTGTTTGGTTTATGAAAATCCAAATCTTATCTACAACTACATTCACATTGCACAACATGTTTCGGGATGAGTAGGAATTCTAGGAAACAAAGTTTGTACACCTAATTTAGAAAACTAGCATCTCCATTAGAATCAAAAAAATGTCTTTTTTGGATTTATTATAAAAAATCTCACCTAGTTTAGACAATGTCAGATGTTTAAGCCATGCAAGTCTACCCTTTGAAAATCTAACCTATGTAAGTCTAACCTATGCAACTTTAACCTCTGTAAATCTAACCTATGTGAGTCTAAGTCTCTAACCTATGTTAGTTTAACTTATTCACAACTTTAAAATATAATTCTATACAACTCATGACCTTACTAGTGCTTGTATACATCAACTTTGGGTTTTGAGAATTCAAATTCTATTTACAACCAAATCTATACTACACAACACCAACATATTTAAAGACGTGGAAGTTGAAATTCCACAAATCAAAGTGCATGCACTTGAAGAAAAATATCTTTTGGATTTAATGGAAAAATCCTCATCTAGACTTACAATGGAAGATGTTGAAGCTATATAAGTCTAACCTTTGTAAGTCTAAGCTACATAAGCCTAACCTAAGTAACCCTAACCTATTTACACAACTGTACACAAATCGTGACTCTTGTGGTGCTTGTATTCTGAAGCTACCTATAAGCACTTGAAAAAATTAACACAACTAAAATAATTAAATTGAAATCAATCAAACGCCCCTACTAAATTGAAAAAATTAGCTGCTTTGAATTAGAATACAAAACCATTCTGATCAATACATCAAGAAAAAATGATTCCAAAGTCTTTTGATCAAGGCAATTGAAATCGAAAACAGAACACTAAACCCTTTCTTTTTTAATAATCAATTAACTAAATTTTTTTAATTTAAAAAGATAAAATCATGTCAGTCGGACATGGGGGTTCCACCTGGGCGGACCCCCTGTTTGAATAAGTAAAACCTGATTTTCATGTTTTCAAGCTGGTAGCTGATAACAAGAACTTCTCCCACCATCTCTTTTACCATAATCACAATTACATTCCCTCCTCACAATACAATACTGCATTAATGATCGGGCCCAATTCCAAGTTTCCAACCAAATACAACTATTGAGTTCACAATTTGCAAGTTAATACAAGGTCTCTAAACTAAGATACTAGATTTTACTTTGATGGTTCTTGGTGTCACAAATATTGTAGTGCGTATAGCAAGAGCTGTCACCCACTCCCATGCATGAAGCTTGAAAAAAAACCAAGAAACCTTGGTCAATGCAAATTTTGATTCAGTAGATCAAGAAGAAAGAATACAATCTGAGATTCAATAATGAAGAAATCATACCTGATGCTGACTTTGGCGAAATGAGTTAGTACAATTGCAACATCTCTGCTCCCCTTGCAGGTTGTCAACAAGAACCTCGCAAATTCGACATCACATGAGAACCTCGCAAGCGCTATGCTGCAAGTGGAACTTGTGTGGGAAATTCTTCTAACAAAGAAGCAGCACCTGTTTCCAAGAAGAAAAAATTCAAGTGGCAATTCTAGAATCATTGGTCACATATGTCATTGATGGATTTCGTCAACGGAGCTCTAATTTCTACAAGCTTGGATAAGGGAAACGAATTCCTGACAACTCAATTAGTTGTTCTGATACTGGGTTTTATATCGATCTCCATTTTTGTCAATTGTTTTGATCTGTGTTGAAAGTTTAGTCCAAGATAGCAGACCTATGAGAGACTAAAAGAAAGAAGATATAAATTGGAGCAATTCTTCCATGATGGACATTCACCATGATTTGCATCTCGATGATAAAAAAGTAATTTAACCCAATTACTCCGCATGGAAATCTTCAATTCAAAGCTTTGGATCACCTATAATTTGGTCTCTCCATGCCAGGCAAGCAGTCGTAGTTCTCGAGAGAATCATCTAGTTTGCAAGATAATTAAATCACTGCACTAAGTATGCAGTGAAGTGACAATGGAATCCTCAAATATAAGAAACGAAAGCTTCTTTATTGACAAAAAAATCCGGGGAGGACACTTCTTGTGTATTTGGGGGACCCACGTGCGGCGGTGGGGTATTTTTAGGGGGCTATCAATTACTTGTAATCAATACTTGGCAACATTAAAAGAGCTCCTATTTTACCATAAAGAGAAAAAATCAGCCATATTATCATCCCTATTTTATTTTTAAAACACTTTACCTTTTTAATGTCCCCTATTTTATATATAAATTTCTTATAAATTTTACCCAAGATTATTTAAATGTACCCTATCTTTCGCCGCACGTAGGTTATTAAAAAATGGGAAGTGTCCTCCCCTAGCAAAAAAATGGGTTGCAGGATTGACCCTCAAACAATGAGAGAAAACTATAGCAAGACTACAATTCACAGGACAATTCTATTACAAACAAAAATAAATTGCATCCAACTTCAAATATTCAAACAACGCATACAAGACTCCAAACATGCATTGCCCCATTGGAGATGATATCATTACAAAGCGTGTCAGAGTTCTTCACATTTCAATGTCACTAAAGTACATTAGATGAGATTTGAAGCCTCTAGAACACCGCGAGTTATCAAGCTATGAGAACAAAGTAACTGTTGCAAGAAAAGCAGAAACAACGGAAGCTAATGTGACCAAGACTAACCTTGCCATTAATTTTTGTTTTTACAAAAAATATTTAAAAAATTAGAACTTTTTCTGCGTTTCAGGATCAAAACTTTATTTTATTTTATTTTATTTTTAAATTGTTGGCTTGACAGTGATTAGCAATTCTGGGAACTATTTCGGGAACTGTTTGAAGAACAAACCTGAAATGGCCTTCTTGAGGCCTCAAATCTCATCTAATGTCAGCTACATTTGCTTTAGTCTTGAAACCTTCTACAAATATATCATAACTATGCAATTTCTAATTCCATACACTACGTTCCAAAAGATCAAACCTTGCAGACACCCAACACTTTCAAAGTCACCAACCCTCAAGAACTAGATATCAAAAAACCCAATGCCCAAATAAAAAACTCTACTCTGAGTCCATAATTACATACCTGCACACATTCAAGCTCAAGGATCACACCATCCAAAACCTAAAACCTACATATGCCTAGAAAGCAAGGTATTGCAAAACCAAATCCAAAGTCTCCAAAAGCCATCTCAAAAGATCAAAACCATTGTATTCCAGTAGTCCACAGATTGGATTCCACAAATTACGAAATTTGATGTAAGGTACTCCCACTACATGCAAACCAAGCCTTTCATCGCAGTCACCAGCCCTGGAGACCCAAAACACGAGTACAAAGCTAGCCCAGGGTGATTATTTCCAAAGGTGAGGTTACATAATTTCACAGCACTTCAATCCCAACAGGATAAAACAGGCTAGGAATTTTTTTTTAAAATTGTGTCACATGCACACTTTGATCCCACACATGTACAGGACATTAAATCCTACCAACAAAGGTGGGCCCATCAAGGTGGATTCTGGGTTCTCAGGGGTAAAATTGAAAAAAAAATCCTATATTGTGCCATATTTAGGGTGTATTGTAGACCTCTCCTACGTAATTTGGGGTCTTTGATTGCAAATAGGAATTCAGAATTTGCAAAAGAAATACTTGAAAGAAAAAAAAATCCTGCATTTTACTCTGAGGTAAATCCATCCTATGGGGTCCAGCTTTGTTGGTAGGATTTAAGGTCTTGCCAACATTTTTGGGGACTATGGAAATCATTCTTTTGTTACTATATGAACAATAGGCTTAAAAAATTGTAAAAGCGCTCATTGGAAGTCAAACTATTCTAGTAAGAGGATCTCCTCTTTTCAAGATAAAATTTCAAAAATGAATAGTTGTCTTCCTGGAAGCATTTTGAGTCATCCATCAAAGCAAAAAAATGAATTGTCTTGTCTACATTTAAAGGTTAAATATTTTTATTTGTCTTTTGAATTTACTATTAATATTACTATGATCTAATATTGTCATCTATTTAAGACAAAGCTTCACAATCATACCATTCTTGTTGACCTTTCATGTAGCGTTAGAAAAAGTATCCAATTGAGTTTTTAGTTTGACTGTCATGGGGCTTTTTCTTTTACTTTCAAGTACCAGATTGCACTAGAAAAAAATTGGCCAAAAAATGGCAAAAGAACTTGAGGTTTATTGCTAAAAAGGTTCAAATTGTAAAAAAAAACTTGGATGAAATTGCCAAATTTTGGAAGATAACATAATTATAGACATGTGATGTGCAAATGTAATATTTTTTTATCCAATATGTAGATGAATGTTCAAATATAGAGCACCACTATATCATTTTATATCACTATTTTGGCACTTCATAAAAAATGAAAAAAGAGCTTTGCTTTTTCTAGTGTTTGTTTTCACAAAGTTAAAAAGTTAGTGAAAAAAAAAGAATTACCAAATATGCTATTTTAGTGTATTTTCAAAAATTGTTGCTCCTTGCTCTAAATCTCAATTTTTTCCATGAAATTGATATTTTTTGAGTTTGAGTACAATTAACAAATTGAAGATCTTTAATTCCAGTCACTATTCAAATTTGATTTTAGAAAAGAAAAATCTTAAAATTCAATTTGTTATTGTAGTTCAAGCTTTGGATGTATTTTAAATGTTTACTAAATTCTAATTATAGAATGGTACAGAAAGTGACTTTACACTACAACGATTGTCATTGCAATATGCAAACATGTTGAAGTTTTTAAAATTTATTTTTTAATTGATGTGATCTTTCTTCATTATTCCTTCAAAAAATCTTATAGAAAACAATTTTCAACAAAAAAATCTAAATTTTTTGTGAACTATAGAAGAGATGTAATTTTGTCTTTGAAAAAAAATTAAAATAGAATTTTTCATACATATTTAGTTCCAAAATAGTAGCAAATTGAGTAATGGGCAACAAGGCCTTGAAACTAGTGGTTACAGGTCCATCTTTTAACCTTTAAACATTGATAAAGATGTTTGACATCCAATGGATGATAGAAAATCTTTATATATAGGACATAACTGCAACTATTCATCCTTACAATTTTGAGTGATAAAGGGAGCTCTTCTACAATACATTGACTTTCAATGAATGCTTTTGGTTTATCTTAAACCATTGATTCTAGTTGGGATGAGCTGGCCCCCTTCCTCAGCCACTCCAAGTAATTCTAGGGATATAAGTTAAACAATAAGTCCTCTATTATCTATTTAACTAATTTACCTTATACACTCCTCCTAGCTAATCTGGAGTCTCTAATTGCAAATATGAATTCTTAATTTGCAAAAGAGATTATTTGCAAAAAAATAAAAAAATTTCACCGTTTTCCCAAGTGTCCGAGCCATTGATTCCCACGGTATTAGAATAAATGATTTCACGGTCACCGGGGTCCTTCCTTCAAGGGTTAAGGGTTAAAATAATTTTATATACCGGTACCGGTAGATTCCCCTCGCAGTGCTGTGCCCCTTGCCTCACTCGCCTCCTTTTGTCTGTACTGAGCCTTTCTGTCCATTTCTTGCTTCGATCAATGGTCAAGGGTTTGGAGCGAGTGGGATCACTTTCGTTCTTCACCTCTTCTACGAACTGCCAGTGCGGTCTGACCATTGAAGCTATGGCTTGGATTCGTCGTTTTCTGCAACAAACTTTCCTGCACCTGCTGAGTGCAAAGGAGAGCAATGAAGAAAAAGTCGGTAGTGGTGTTACAGACAACGGTGGTGCTGTTGCAGGAAGCGGTAAGACTTTTTCTCGTAAGATGTTAGAATTCATGTACTGGGAGATATGGATTCCTTACCTGCCATGCCCAGAGATATCCAGGGAACGTGCCTGGTTAAAAAATAGTACATGTTGTTCCTACGGTGCTCACTTATCTCTGATGTTGCTCATTTGTTATATTCTTGGTATGCATCTCTTGGAAAGAATTCCACAGCTCTTTCCTTGTTCTTGTCTACGATTGCATGTCGCTGTTGGAGCTTCATTATTTGATAAACGATTAAGTCACCATAGTTTATGGATAAGCCCACAATTTGTTTTGGAAATTGCATTTTCCTCTCATCGCATTCAATCATAGGCTTTACGCCAACCGTACTCCATGTTGTGTGGTTGGTCTTATGTAGCATCATAGATTCACTGAACATGCCAGAGAGTAACGATGTCCGTTTCTTTTCAGTGACTTAAGAGAATCCTCCATGCCTGCTTGCCTCTTCTGGTTCCAATTGTGCAAGTGCTCAAGTTTATGTTCTAGAGTTAGCATCTTTTTAGAACAAAGCCCACATCTAGCTTTATATGCTCCTCCAAACTTGCTCGTCGCTGAGGCCACTTCTCTACTGAACGATAACCTATTCATTGTCAAAACCCTGGTCGACTCTCGAGAGTATGGAAAGAGCATCTCCTTTCACCAATTGCATCCGTCCAATTAACCATACTGAACGTCGTGTCTTTGGATCCTCTACCATTGTCGATTGTGCGGAGCTAATTCTTCAGTTTCATGGGTTCAGCTGATGTTCTAATGACGGACACTGGAAACGAGGTATGTTCCTCCGGTCCGATTCACATTACCGAAGCAGGGGACAAAAACAAGCTTGAACCGGATACTGGGGAAGCAGCTGAAGCTTCTGATGCTCAAGATGCAACCGAAGAAGTTCACAACACTAACCAAGAGCAATCCGAATCCCTTGGAAAATTCCCGGAGGGGTTGCCATTGACCTCTCAGAAACGGCGCAAGAGGAGGGCCACAACTCGGGTACCCGGCTCCGACACTCCACACGAGACAAAGAAATCTAGGCGAGCCAGGGGCCCGAATTGGACCAGCGAAGAAACGGAGATGTTGAAGGCTTGCAAATCGCAGCCTTTTCTTCCTAAAGGAGAGCAGGGTTGGGAGGCAGTTGCCGCTCAAATTCCAGGCAAAACCGCTAAGCAGTGTCGACAGCGGTGGGACACTCTACAGAGACGTGACAATAAAACACTGACAACAACCATCTCTCCCGGTAAGTGGGAAGTGTACACATCCTCTGCCTTTTCAGTGGTATACAATAGGTTGTGTTTTGGTGGACTCATTGCAACTGTGCCTATATCTGTAGCTGTTTCCGAATCTTTGATCCCGCTTTCCTTTCTTGCAGGGCCTGCAGCGAATGAACTGAACGGAGCGTCAACGTCCACCCTCCCTGTAGGTAAGCCCAATGTTCCAAGCAGCGGATGTCCCAATCTCAAGGTGTCACAGCCAGCACCTTTCTCGGTGGCGGCATTTGAATTCGAGGTATGTTTTCCATATGGACCTTTTCAATGGAAGAGGTTGTGCATTTCATTTTTTGTCAACGTTTTGGAAACTGTCATTGTTTCACTTTTTGTTTTCCAATCGAAGCTGCCTCACGAATGTGCAAGAACAAGGGAGCAACGAGAACCCGAGATAGGGCAATTGTCTGCATTGAATTGATTTTTTGAGGCTTGATTTTCTTTTTAATATGGATTGAGGGCTTTATGGTGGCAAACTTTGGTGTGGGTCTTGGGTTGTCGACTCATTCTCTATGCTAAGCCAGGGTTTGAGGTTTGGAGCAGATTCGTTCTAGGCTATGGCTTTGCGATTGCTTGATGCATTTGTGTCTCTTAGAGTTCCTTAGCTCTTGTTCACCATTGAAGTGTTAGCCTTTTTTCTTGACTGTTTGTGTCAGTTCTTTGTGTAGTTCATTTTTGTGCGACTTTCTTGCATGCAATTGCTGCTATCGAGTATTCATAGTTTTTGGTGGTGTGGGGAAGGGATTCTTTCACTGCTGTTTCTTTCTTCTGGATGGCTGTTTTTGTTTGTTTATTCTGGTGATTCTTTTCTTGATAGTTTTTTCTAGCTTGGGTTTGTGTCTCTTCTTTTTTGTCTCTTCTTTTTTTCTTCTTTTTTTTTCCTTTTCAATTTACAGGGATGGAGGCAATACAAGGGATGGAGGCAACATGAGGAAGTTGGCATCTTCATCGACAGCTATTTGATGCTAACAAAGACGAAGAAGCAGCAGAGGTGCGAGGAAGCTGAGCCGATGCTGCTCAACGCATGGTGGCTACATCTCTGTTTCTCTTTCAGGGTGAACCACTGCAGAAGGTTACGCAGCAGCCGCCAAGGTTGAAGGATCGTTTCGATGCATGGGCGAACAGTACGGCATGGCTTTCTAGAAATCTGAGAAGACAATCTTCCCAACCTTGGTGTAAACTGGCTGTCAGCGTTGGAAGGTGCAACGTATTTTCATATTCTTACGGGCACAAGCAACAATTTCCCAACTTCCCAGGGTGCTTATGCAATCGAACACAACGTTTTCTAATCCAACTCCTTCCCTGTGACACCTTGCTACTATTGATCAAGGATTCAGTATTTCTTCTAGGTGGCTGCAGAGAAATCTTCCTAACACGCACATCATGTTGAGCGTGTGCGCCTGGGGTCCGCAATGTTTTGGAAGGCCAAGGGATCAATTAATTAGAGCTGTGATAACCTTGGAGTGGCAAAGCCTGGATGAAGATAGAATGTTCGATAGAAACGGAACGGTTCAAAAGGGTAGATCGAGTGAGAATTGCACCTCAAGAGCTGGAGTGGCTTGGAGTGCCAACAGCATGACCGCCGAAGGCTGATCAAGCTTAGAAACAGTTAGCAAGCGTGCGAGCGAGTAAACCGTGAGACCCATCCGCGTTTTGCAGGTCTCACCAACCTTGTACAATGGATGGACCGGCAGGTGTATTTGGACTCTGAGGTGGGCGGGACTTCCGGCAGTGGGTGTTCGTAGTGCCAAGATGCATGAGCCAGTGAAGCTACTGAGGAGCATGACGGGCGAATCGCAGGAACAGAATTGTGAACTGGTGACCAAGAGAGGCCCCAAGAGAACCTGACGGTCAACGAAGCTTCTGTCTGCTGGGGTTGGCGACGGTGGACAACTGAAGTTGAAAAGGGCTGCGGTATTGATGACCGGACTGCTTGAACCGCCAGCGTGGCGAGATGGCGTGGCAAGGGCGTTGCTGAACTTTTTTTTTTTTTTAAATCTACAGACTGAACAGTAATTCAACCACTCTTAAGTAGCAATTTAGGGAATGCAAAAGAGTGAAAATTCTTTCCTTTTGTTCAAAAAAAAAAAAAAAAAAAAAGAGTAACGGTACAGTAGGTTCCGTTGAGGCCACAAGGAAAGGTTCCGTTGAGGCCAGCTCTGAAGGGCACCGGTGTGAATGCTCTTAAGTCACAAACTCACAACAACTTGGAGTTTACGTGGTCGGTCGGTGCGCGACTGACCACGCGGGTGTCGACACGTGTCCCTGTGCGTCATCATCCGTTCTAGTAGGATATGCCCGGCGCACATCAGGACTCTGTTCACACGAGGCCCTCTTCATGTCGTTTTTTTACGCCTGTTCTGTGTGTCTGTCTGCGTGCGGTGTTTGACAGGCGCCCTTCCCGCCGCCCCTTCCCGAGCATTCTGCGGTTGCACAGGATGGACTGCCCATCAACTCGAAGTGCCCCGACCTCACGATGGCCGCTGACAACGTTCACGATGGCGACGATCCGACAAGCTCCTGTCTCCGAAACTTTCGTTCTCCGGACGATCCGATAGGCTCCTGTCTCCGAAAATTACTTTCTCCGGACGACACTTGTTGAGCTTGATATATACGCCTCATCCGATCCTGGGTAGCTACAGTAGTATTGTTGGCATGGGACCCTGGTGATCTTGCTCACAGGGAGCAAAGGGGTGCTATGATTTCAGCCTGATAAATACTTACTACGTGATATATTCATATTTTGCTACTCTGTATATGGAGGCCTGCGTTTGGGTAGGAGTTCGGGTCTCGAGACCAGCTAGAGGGTTGCGAATAATCAATGCTTTTGTGTCGCAGCTAGCTACAGTAGGTGGGAACTTTTCTTTACCTGACGAGTTCAATTTGTAATTTTCTTTGCTTGCGTTTTGAAGGGGCCCTGCGCCCCCGCCCAGCCGTTTTGGCTTTCACAGCTGCAGTAGGTGGTAACTATGAAGTTGCCAATGGAATTTGGGTGAGGCAAGACACTGATTACATTTGGGTTGCACAAGATAGATGCACATCACCAACTTCGTCGTCTCTTTTACTAGAAGTGGATGCTTTTTCTGTAAACTGTAATGGAAGGCGTGACAATATATCTTGAAATTAGTTGGTCCACGCTTGCACTTTGCAATAAGCACTATCCGGTTGAGTCTCTTCAAGAAATCTCCCTGATTGTACAGCATAATGCACCTGTAATAGAGTCTGGCACTGATTACAGTGCATGCTTGACGAAGCGAGAGACTGTCGTGGTGGGGCGTCCCACTATCCATTTGTGGTCCGTCGCTGCTCGTCAGTGCCCAAGCAGCTTCAGATTGATGGGCTGGGGCTCCTCCTCCTTCGACATTGAAGGCTTCTTCTGACAGTATCTGTGGTGCGAATCTTTATTTCAGTGTTGGTGGGGACTGTCTGTACCGACTTTCACGAATTCAACAGTAGCTTTTTTAGATTTAAACGTTTAAGCTCATGATGAATATGTAAGGTAGGTACACCCAAAATGGCACCTGACCTTAAAGCGCCCTGTACAATGTGCATACATTTTCAAAATCAGTCATGTACCCAGACTGTAGATGGCACTTTCAGAAACACACTTTGACTGTTAATAACTTTTGCATACGGTATCCAAATCCACTGTTCTTTGGTGCGTTGGAACATGCTTTCACTCACCAACAAGACTGTAAAAAAAATTCTGAACAACATAATAACAGGAACTAGGCACAGTATGAAAAACTGGCGCTTTTGGGTGTACCTACCTTACATGTTGGATGATATGTGGGCATTGAAGGATTATGGGAATCAAGTAACATGGGTTATGTTGGGTTGTATGGTAGGGAGCAAGCATGCAGCATTGTAAATTAGGTAGAGTCCCTTGCTGTAATTGTGTAAGGGAAGGAACCCATTTCTAAGTACTTAACCCTTAAAGGACTTTGCAAGCACTATGGGCATTTTGAAAGTCAAAACATAAATTTTCAAGAAGTGCTTAACTCTTATAGGACCAAGTTGGCAATATAAAAATTTGGGGCAATTCATTATAAAAGGAGATTTTATTATTTTTCTTTGAAATTTTTACACAACATGTAGATGAGGAATTTTCTTATGACCCAACAATTTTCATAACTTTTGACTACATAGTTAAGAAGTTATTGCATGATATGTTATTTCTTTTTAAACTTAGGTATTCAAGATAGATTTGAAAAAATTACTTTTTTTAAGAACAAAGATTTGAAACTGATTTTTTGGATTTAAGTACATTGATGGATAGCTTTGAATCATTCCATTTTAGTTAATAAGATGAAATTTATGAGGAGTTTTAATTTGCAAGCAATTATGGATTTTCTACTCTAAAAACCCCTTTGAAGTCCTTTACTTAATCCCATTTTCAATATGTTTGAAAAAAAAAACAAAAAAACATTGGGTGTAGATTGTCTATAACATTATTACCATTGGAATTGACATTTTTCAATTTCATAACTAAATTCTTAACAATTTAGTATTTTAGATCACTCTCTAAAGTTTTCCTACTCATATTGTACAATTTCAAACGATGTGAAAAATTTTAAGCATGTAGCCAACTTGCCTTGCTAGAATGAAATCAAAGAAGCATCAACAACATGGACATTTGTATATGACTTGAGGTTGAAAAGTGCAACATTAGATGTTTTTGGGGAGATTAGAAGACTGTTTCAGGCCTGTTCCCAAGGCTGCGAACAGTGAGAATAAAATATAATTAAAAAAAATTTAAATTTAAATGATTTTTTAATTTTTTTAATATTATTTTCTGACGTGGCAGTCTCTCGACCACGTCAGATCGCAGATGTGGCAGTTCCCGACAGCGTTCCCACAGTTGGGAACTCGCAGTCTTCTAAACTGCTGAAAAAACATCTAATGCTACCCAATTATTTGGATGGCCAAGAAAAGGACTTGTTTCAATTGAAATGCTAATATCTTGCAATCCACATGATTGGTAGAAGTCTATGAAAAATTTTCAACATCTTTTCAAACCATTCTACTACAAGATTCCATAAGTACAAGTGTTCAAAAATGCTTTTTTCTAAAGTTTGATACTTGTACCAAAATTGGCAATTTTAGAGCATTTTTGGTGAGAATACAAGCAAAGAACTTTAGGTGTTAGTTTTAAATCATTTTAAGCTTTATTAAAAAATGCGGTTCTAATATTCTACTTCATACTTAATTTTAACTCTATTTTCTAAATGGGTCAAACCACACTGAAAGGTACCAAAGGCATTACTTTACTAGGACATGACTAGAGTCCTTCTTTTAAGTTTCAAAGCTTTAAATTACTTTGATGTTGTCATTTTAAAAAGAAAATAATAGATGGATAGTATTGCAATGGGTTCTTTTGATGATTTTGCAAAAAAAATTTATGAAAAAAATCCTTAAATAGATGTAAATCACGCTAAATTTAGGAATTATTTTAAAATATAGTAGTTAAGCAGGACTTTTTATCAAAAAAATTATTCTTATCAAGTATATAGTTATAAAAAAGTATTTTATGAAAATGATTCTTAAACTAAGAATAATATAATTTTTTAATCAATTAATTGATTATTGACAAAGTATTAATTTGTTCTAAGAACAAAATTAAACATTTAATTTCAAAAAATAATAATATAGAGACCTAGATGTCAATAATATATACACTTTTTGTTTTGACACAATCATCATTTGGATTATTTTATGTATTGAAAAAAACGTTCAAAAATTCTCACTTCTGAATATTATAGAAAATAAAAATATAATCAATTTGTGTCAAAAACATCCTTTTCTATTCTATCATATGAATATATACATATATGATTTTTTGGGATTCAATCACATTATAATTCATTAGAAATTAGACTCCTTTTTGTCCATTTAAAAAGCTGACGCATTGACAATTCAAGTACAATTGAATTTTTAGTAAAGAATTTTTCTTTTTTTTATGAATAAAATTCTATTAGTCTTAACATGACTTGAAGCTTTAATAAAAAATGACTAAATTATCTAAAATTAGTAGATTAGCATTAGAAAACAATAGATTGAAAGAAGTTACATTGCAGATTTTGGTGTGTCTGACCCCTTTTGTGGTACATTAGAGTGTGATTTGACCCAAATTCCTAAAATTCTTATTTTCATGACAAATGTAAATTGTGGCAACTTAACTCCTAGACTTGCAAGATGAACCATTAATCTTGATAAATAGATGCTTTTAGCAATATATAATTGCATCAAGTAAGACATCAATAGATAGTTTAGTTGTTATACAAACCTTGGATCTTGAGTGGTAGCTGGCTATGACTCTAGTATTTTGCAATCTACTTGGAAAATGCATGGAACTTCATTCTTGTGTTCTTCAATACATCCTTTAAATTATGCTCAAATGAGATTATCATCCATTGTGTAAGCTGGTGAATCTAGAAGAAAAGTGTTCAGTTCTTATGACATATGTATATAAATTACAAAATGGGAGAGATTATAGCAATCACTCCAATTGTTACATTGTATCCTACTGTTAGAAACAATGAACATTGCAACCAAAACAAAAGAGAGAAAACAAATAATGTTGAATGAAAAAAAAGACTGTGCATGACCTACTCAAAACAAAAGACCTAATTTGAGCCTCTTGAACTATAAGGGCTCAACAAATATCTCTAATTAGCACTGCTAGATACGGTTGCTAGTATGTGAGTATAGAAAGTGTGAGCCTATGAGCTTAAAATTCTACACACCTATAGTATGGATATCTATATTATAGAACATAGTTCTAGTATATCTATATTCTAAACACCTATATTATAGGTGTTTAGATTATAAACACTTTCAATGAGTGTAGGATACTTACTTATACTTAGATTCAAGGCTCATAGACTAACACTTCTATGCTCACATACTAGCGTTGTTGTCACATGTTCCAATATATGAATGACCTTACCAAACCCTAATTAGCCTATCACAACAACCTTCCAACCACAACACTACAATGGTTCTTAGAAGAAGAAACATCCTTAGAAAAGCTAGTATATGTGAAAGAGATAGCCTCTTATTCCCTTTAACTATGAAGTGCTTTGAGGTCCATATGCTAGATGACAAATGGAGGGCTTCAAGACACTATTTAGTCCAACTAGCTTCTCATGCATCCAATGTAAAATTTAAATTTAGAAAAAACAATCTTCCTTAGTTAATCACCAAATTCATAAAATTCTAGTCAAAAGCTATAAGCAAAAATGTACAAAAATTCTAAAAAGGTTTGAGGAACTTAGGGGGTTAAGCACTACCAATTGCAAAATATTTTGTGTATATAATCTCTCCACAACCATGGCTTCCCAATGACATCTTCAAACTAGGTGCAATTTCACTAAACTCTTTTCAGTTGTCTAGTTCGTCGCCTTAACCCTTGAAGGATAAACTAGTGGCCTTGGAAATCATGCATTTTGATACCGTGTGATATCACCTACTTTGAAAAAGCCAAAAATACTCATTAGAAGTCCAAATCTTGTAGGATTTTTTCCCTTTCCACCCCTAACACCAAGGATGAAAAGTTGCACTTCTGTCCTATAAGGAAAGATTCTTTGTCAATCAAAGGACACCGAACATCTATGGCGACATTTAAGGATTAATCAAAAACATATAATTGGTTTGCGTTACTCAAAAGAATGTTGGATAAGTTACAAATTTTCTTTCTATATAAACAAAAAAACAATGCTAGGTAATCAATTCAAAGCCAAACTCTTTAACACTTGTGGCCGCACACATTTTCCAATCACACTTGCCATCAAAATAATAATTTCTTGCAAGTCCAATGAAGCTTTCCTTATTATCACTCACAACTATGCACAAGACTCATCAATCGCCTCACTAGGGCATCATACACAAATGCACCAAAACTTCATCAGTTCTAGAAATTTGATTTAATCACAAGAGAGTACAAATTTTCCACAACCAAATGTTGATTGAGAAGTGTAGACCAAACTTGGTATATAAACAAAATTCAAATCCTTCTCCACATAAATGTAGAAAATAGTATGTTTTGAAATTTGTCTTAATTATAAAATGTCATGTTGAGATTTTCTTTTTAAAAAAGAAATTCTCTCTATAAATTAAACGGGTGTATCCTATGCCATTCCCTTAGTCAAAATTTAAGTTCACAGTAATTTTTCAATTTTTGAATTCATAAAAGCTTTGAAATTCAATAACTTTCACACTATTGGTCCAAAGACCACAAAACCAAGCCCATGCACCCCTTTTTGCCATGGGCTTTTCGATAGTACGAAGATTACAACCAAAATATTAGTAAAATTAATTTTCTAATTTTATAGATCTAAAAATAATTCAAAAATCCAAAACTTTTCTATTGTAGATTGGAACGCCACAAAACAAAGCTTGTGCACCTTTCCTTGTCAAGGGCTTTCCAATGAGACAACGAACACAACTTGGAGATGCATGGTCCAGGATGTAACAAACAAAACAAAACAAAACAAATAACCTCTCTTAAGATATAGATGTCAATTTAAAGGCAATGAAGTTGAAGTTTAGTTAAAATTTCTTGCAATCATTTATTACATAGTGTACAGTCATTGGATAGTGATACAAAATTTTGTTCCCATTGCAATTGAATTGGTAGTTGAATTGTGTGGTTACTATTAAGTGGAATGATTAAAAGGGTAAGGGAAGATTGTTTCAACTATATTGTCTAAATACTACAAACTAGCCAATAATGCTTGAATTTTTGAGGAAAAAAATTTGTACAATTTTTTTTTAAATCCTAGAATTTTTTTAATATTATTTTAAAAACTCAAATTAAATAATTTAAAAGTAATCTTAAATTTTTTTTAAATAAATATTTTTTGATGTGGCAATCTCTTGACTATGTCAAATTGCTGAGTTTCCATAATTTGGGAATTCAAGATAAGTCATAGTCTTCTAATACCTTCAAATCCCTTCTAATGTAGTTGTATTTGGTTCTAGATCCATGCGATAAATGGCAAGTTTATTCTTATATCAAATTGAAAGATTTTAAAGTTGAACAATTTAGTACAAGGCAATCAAAAGCACATATAGTCATAGACTAAAGAAAAAACAAAACTAAATGACTATAATTGTAGAATTTCATATATTGGGATTAACATTGGAACCCTATATCTTTGTTCCAACCAAACCCTAATCTTATGTGAGAAAATTTTAACTACACGTATTTTTAAATTTCTATTGTTCGATTTCTTATTTAGGCATTGGAATGCATTGTTTGTACAAGATATTCATTTTGTTTAAACATTGGTTGGAATGATTTTTGTTGAAGTTTGTAAATCATGTCTCACCATTTACTGTAGATCATTATCATCAAATCTATTCACAATGGATGCAACAACATTTCAAATTGCAACCAAGAGACCATCTATGATAGTAAATGAAGTCTCAGAGTCTTTGATTCTCTAAAAGGCTTTACATTCCATTCAAGTTAATATTATCAACACTTTTCTATATTTTTTTTGAAAAGAATATATAAACCATTGTTTTACAATACCATTGGAGGTGGGTTGTCAATGATGTACAACATACAATAAAATGTTGAAGGCATTGCTGCTCAAAAAAGAAACATTTTTTGAGTGCTTTTGAAAAGTAGTCAAATAATTGAGTCTTTAGGGGTGGCTAGCTTTGAAATTCAATAACTCCAAACCCTATTTGCATTTTACTTCAAGTTCTCTATGATTGTAGAGTATGCATGACACTACCACATTCATGTTCACTCATTTGGATTGTGTATTCATTTTCTAAGTATGACACATGGAGTGAAACTACATAAAACAGACTCGATTTCTAGAGTTGCTATATGCAAAAGATAACTTTAAGAGAGAAAAACACACAATCAAGAATGCCACAAGCAAACCTGATTCGAGTAACTAACTACCACCAATTCTTTATTTCATACCTCAAAGCACTAAACGATCGATTTCTAAATCAATTCTTGGAAAAGAAGCAACTATCCTACACCTGCTATTACACATAAGATAAGAAGGATCACTCAACACCAAGTGTGTTCTCAAAAGCATGCCCCAATAAATCTAGATAACAAATAAATGCTCATCGCTGTCCAAAATTAAAAGCAGGGCACAAATCTGGAAGCTCTACCAATTGCACTTTGATTTCTTCTAAAGTAACTTCTGCATATAATCTTTATACACTATTCTTGGACTTCATCAAAACTTAGTTGCCAAGTGCAATTAAAAAAAAATGAGACCTCACTGACGCACAACCATGGCAGTCAGAGAAACGTACTCGGAACTAGGGATCCGACCTGAATCCTGACATCCTCATCACTGATATACATCCTGCAGCTAAACTTTGGGTGCACCTGGTGACATCCTCATCACAAATAAAATGATCAGATTTCATGAGACCTGGCACGACTGAAGAACACGGTTCAAACTTTTGAATGGGAGAGCAAAAGTATTGAATCTAGAGGTAGCAAAATAGGCTTCCGGCAGAGGATAGAGATCATCCGCGTAAGGAGAATAGTAAATACTACCTTCAAAGCATGTTTCAAATCTCAGCCCTCTAGATTCAACAATTGCTCATCAGCTCAGTCGCACTTAGAAAGATCTCTAGCCGACAATCCTGGTTCAGAGTTTTCTTCACAATATAGCTGGGACAGGCTGAGACCCATCCAAACCTGGAGGAGTTGGAGGAGTCGATGACGGTTGTTCTGGGGGGATGCCACCTTCAGACGGCTGCGCTGATCCTAGCTTGGCCTGCTCTTCCCGCGAAGGGGCAAAGCCCATCTTAAACTTGTCATAATTCGAGAGCTCTGCATGCTTGAATGGCCTTTCACCCAAAATGGCTACCAAGTCCTCTTGATGCAATACTTCTTTTTCCAAAAGCTTAAGGGCCAGAGCTTCAACGCCTGCTTTGTGCTTCGTAACTAAAGCCAAGGTCCTAGCATAAGCTGTTGCCACCCAGTCTCGGACTTCCTGGTCAATTATTTCACCTGTTTCATTACTATAAGGCTTGGTCATCTCCATTCCATCCTCTTTCGGTGGAAACGAAAGAAGACCGACTTTGTCACTAAACCCGTACACTGCGACTTGGGCGTACGTCATTTTCGTAACTTTCTCCAAATCATTTTGCGCCCCTGTTGATATTTTCCCTAACAGAACCTTCATAAAACAAAAACTCGAAAGTTAGACGGAACGCCTGATTCAATCTCCCAAAATAGAATTTCTGTAATAAATCCATTCACGAATGATCAAAACCAGATCGCAAGATGGATAATGGCACACAAAATGTAACCACTGATCTACCGACTCAGGCACGTCTTGCAAAAACATGTACACGATAAAAGGAAGCACACACACGATCCATGATTTGCTCAGGAGAAAAACATAGGAATTGTACTAAGAATCATGCAATACCTGTTCAGCAGCACGACCTCCAAGTGTCATACAAGTCATGTCCAGAAGTTGCTCCTTCGTCATTAGCAAATTTTCATTTGGTAAGTATTGAGCAAAACCTAGAGCAGCAGTACCACGTGGTACGATAGATACTTTGAGCAGTGGTTCAGCATGTTCGAGAAACCATCCCGAAACAGCATGCCCAGCCTCATGGTAAGCAACTGTCCTCCTTTCTTCTTTACTAATCACCTGGTACATCGAAAACATTATACTTGAGTCATTAGATATGTAAAATTCTTCAAAGTAAGGCAGCCAAACTTTCTAAGAAATATCAAGAGCTGTGCAAGTTTACATAAATTGCGACGATTAGCAGTACCCAGGAGTCAACCCATACCAAAAACGCTAACTCAAGACTCTACGTACCCGCTTTTTCTTCTCCAAGCCACCAATGATTCGATCAATTGCAGCTTCAAAATGGTCCATGGTGATCTCAGTTTTCTCATTTCTGGCACATATTAACGCTGCCTCATTGCAGACATTAGCAATATCAGCACCAGCAAACCCCGGGGTTAGAGCCGCCATCCGTTGAGAATAATAAACAGGATCTTGATCCAGTTTCAACTTCTGAAGATATATCCTAAATATCTGCTCTCTCCCATTAATATCAGGCCGATCAAGTGCAATCTGCCGATCAAAACGTCCCGGCCGCAACAAAGCCTTGTCTAATATATCAGGTCTGTTTGTTCCTGCAAGAACTACCACACCAGTGGTTGTGCCGAAACCATCCATCTCCACTAAAAGCTGATTAAGTGTACTTTCACGCTCATCATTGGCTCCTGCAAATCCACCTCGTCCTCGAGCACGTCCAATTGCATCAATCTCATCAATGAAAATAATACTGGGACTAGACTGCCTTGCTTGAGAAAACAAATCACGAACTCGAGAGGGACCCACCCCAACAAACATTTCCATGAAATCCGACCCACTTATGGAAAGAAATGGCACTCCAGCTTCTCCAGCAGTTGCCTTCGCCAACAAGGTCTTTCCGGTGCCAGGTGGACCAACCAAGAGAGCTCCCTTTGGAATCTTAGCCCCAAGTTCCTGGTACTTCTTTGGGTTCTTTAAGAAATGAACAAACTCCATAATCTCTTGTTTTGCTTCATCACAACCAGCAACGTCCTTGAACATCACCTGCAATGACAAGATGGACACATTAATCTCACGAGAGAAAATTCTAGGCATCACGTAGGCGCTTAAGAATGCCCACAACCAAAACATCATAATTACAGACCCACTCATCCTAATTTCTGTGCAGAACTGAAGCACATAGAAAGACTGCCATGATGGTGACTAATACAGAAAAGATGGTTCAGTCATAAACATATAAACTAATCAAAGTTCAGCATACTCGTTAAAGAGTCAACAAAAACCTTATCCTTCTGTTTCTTGCTGAGCTTGGTCACTTGCGCTTTCCCCACATTAAATATACCACGCCCACCCATCCCTCCAGAACCTCCACCCATCCCAAAACCACCTTGCATTCGCCTTGAAAAGTATATGTACCCAGCAATTAGCAATATGGTAGGAGCCAAACGCAAAAGCTCCTGCTGCCAGCTCAACTCCGACACGTATGTAACAGGAATGTAGTCACGAGGGTCTGCATTCAATGAATCCTGGGCATCCTCCAACTTGCGCTCAAATGAGTCAATACTCCCAATGTTAAAATAATATTTATACACAGAGCTTGAGCGCCCGGCCTGCGGCCTTGAATCCGTCTGCATGCCTTCAATTCCTTCATCAATGTTACCTCCGCCTCCTCTTGCTTGAGCACCCTGCTGAGAACCTATATACAAGTCGAGCAATATCTTCGTCAATAATACAAGAACATCAGAACTAAGTCCCAACACTGTTACCCTGTCTCACATTCACCGCGAGAAGTACCATTTCGAAACTATCAAATGCAATAAGGCATGCTTCTGTTTCATTGAGAGAGGGATCATCTGCGCATACCTGAATAAACATAGACTTTCGCTAAACTTTTGTTGGTGACTTCAATTCTGTCGACTAGGCCCGGTTCCAGCAATTTATTCTTAAATTCCTGGAAGCTGATCTGCTTCAGAAAACCATTACAGGAACTTAGACAATTGCCAACAAAGTAATCAATTACGTGCTTTAAAACTGAAACGCATTTATAAGACCAACAAAGTTTCAACAAACAATGTAGCTATGAACTGTACAACCTCAAAAATTAACAGTCACACGACCCAATACAAAACCTTCAGTAAAGATGCCACTGACTTCTGTAGCGTCATATCTCTTTCATGCAGGATGAAATAGTAGCATGGTATATAATCCTGAAAAAATTTATACCTGCTGAGCATCACTGCGACCCATGGAAAGAGTAGTAAGGATGGCCACTGTTGCAGCGCCAGTGGCAATTAGAGATTGCATTTGTGATTTGGAAGTCTCGGTGAAAAACTTCTCCCCCTCTTGCTTCGGGTCTTGCTCTGCAACATTGATCACACCATGATATAAGACAATGTGAGATATCACTACGGAATTTTCAAACCTCGAATGAAGTTTCAGAGTTCTAATGGGAAGGATCCCACAAGAAAGAACATAACAAAAGCTATATGTATGCTACACAAGAGAAGTGAGCAGGACAACCAGAATACTCTAAGCAATTAAACAAACTCACCTCCTTTTTGTTCGGACTTCTGTTCATTACGACCCTTAGGAAGGTCCTTCCTATTCTTTGGATAGAAATTTTCAAAACCTGCAAAGTCAATACCTCAATAACTAAGAGACTGTTTTCGACTCCAGCGTACAGAGATTCCCTGAATAATCTAGCTCCAAAATCTGACCATCGTGGAAGACAGATTTAGAGAACTCTATAAACCTTCCTAACTTCTCATAAGAAAAAACGAGTCGTTTGCAAGATTGAAATGTCTCAACTAAGCTCAGATGATACCCCAAAACACAACAATATTCGATATGATCTAGCAACAGCTATTATGGATAAACATACATTCTACCTAAAGACGAATCACGTAAGAAGATTGCTCAGCATCAAAACTCCAAATTTCTCACCTTTCTTCCTAGGGTTTTCCGAACAAAACGTTCTCCTGCTCCCCATATTCCGAAGCAAAGCCCTTTGAGCATCACCGCTGCCAACTCTCGCAATTTCATGAATACCTCGCTTGGAGGTGCCAAACCTGTCGAGCGTCGTTCTTGTAATTGCAGAACCAGCAGTTCCAGGCCTTAATAGTCCAAGACTTCGAAGCCATCTTTTAGACGCGTGTTGCTCCTGACTGCTTGTTGATGAAAACGGCTTGCTGTGCCCTAAACCACTGACAGGTTTAAGGCCTTGAGCAGTGGAAGTAACTTGTTTCGTCAAGACATCCTGTTGCATGTCATACCAAATGCGATATTAGACGCTGAGGTCATAGCTCTTCCCTGTACAGCAGGAAATTGATAAACAGAAAAGGCATCCGATTGCTGATCTCAACAACGATAAAGCACTTGTAAGTCTGCTTAGAGAAGGAACCACTTAAACCAGTTACTAGCAAAACAAGAAATTCTCATGTGCCAAATACAAATGTAATTTGCAATCTCCAGTGCCAAATGCGCCACCCTCGGGAAATTAGGGTTCAGAAGAACATCTACGTTTCACTCGAATTTTCTCTATCAAAACGACACGTAACCCTCGTTCCCAAGAATACTTAGCGGCACACAAACTCGTAACAAACGCAAAGTTAGAAACTAAGTTAGCAGCTTTTTCGTGAAAACCAGGGCAAACAAGAAAATGTATCATGTCGCTGACCAAAGTACATGTTTGTCTGCTTCGATAAGGAACCACTTGCACCAAGTTCTCAACAAAACGAAAAATTCTCCAGAGCCAAAAAGAAAAAAATGTTACAGAGAAAGTACTATCCAGGGATGCAATTGGCAAAATCCTGTGCCAAGTGCGTCAAACTAAGGTTCACAAGAACACCAAATATACAGAAGAATTTATTTTCTTAACGTCACGTCGCCCTTAGTTCCAAGAGAACACCAAAAAATATCAGCGGCACTCGGACTTACAACATTGCGACGCAGCCGGCGTGCCAAGGCTGCCGAAGTTTGAGATGACATCGAATTAGCCTTCTACCGCAACCTCGAATTCCTTGCGCTCACGCCCTTCCTTCGACGACGTCAGACTCAAAATCTTCCCTCAACTCCTCAACACGTAAAGTCACCAAGAGTGTTCAATCCCCCGATCCTAACCCTGGAGTATCGCACACTTCGACGTCGTCGCAAAGGACCAATATCAGAGCGTCCTAATTAATGACACCAAAAGAGAAATCCCACTTCAACGAAAACCAAAATTCGCTGATCAATTCAACTAAGAATCCCCGATCGATTGCCGTTAATCTTCCTCCGCTTCACCTCCGGACAAACTCTTTCTTGAATTCTTCGTCGAAATTCTTCCGTTTCGACGAATTATCGCCGGGTAACTTGCACCCGGCCGCAAAGAGATTGAGGCGCAAGGCACGATTGAAGACGAAGGTGGAGTCGAATCTTCCGCTTCAGGGGTAAGATAAAGGAGGTGTAATTCGTGACTCCAACACAAGGCCACGTCCAGGCTCCAGGGTTTCTAGGGTTTCTTGTGCTTCGAGGCATTCCCGACCTTTGGTCGTCGCGTTCTCGTCACAGGGAGTGTTCTTCGAAGAGGACGGCGACCATTGGTCATGAGTTGGGACGAAGTGGTCCAGCGCGGTGAGAATCACCGCTCACGAGAACGCTGCAGCAGTGATCCCCAAACTGGCTAATTTTACCAAAACAATCTTGGTGCTAAGGTACATTGTGAAAATGAAGTCTAGACAAGGATTTTGAGCCAAAATCTAGAAGGCTAGTCACTCGAATTCAAAATTTTGTAGATTTTTAAAAATTTGCAGTAGCATAGATTTGAATTTAATCTCAACTAATCGCAATCTTGTAATCTAGGTCGTTGATGAAGTAGCTAGGCAATTTCATTTGAAGGTTGAGATTAGCGAGCAATGTCCTCCTAATAGCATTTATTCCTCTTGTTTCTTATACACCTCTAAGAATCTCACATTAACTCCTACAGAGCTTGGATCTTTTGAATCATAACGTTAATCATTCTTCAAAACTTGCATCCTTGCTTCCTCGATTTGAATGTTGGCATCTTGCTTTTGAGCTTCAATAACGTTTTGTGATTTTGGAGGTGCTACTATGCTACTTGCTCTCTACAGTGGAATTCTTAGACGGATAGATAATTTCTATTATGAATCCTTGATTCTTGCATTCACCACAATAGGGAAATAGAGGTGGCATCAAGGCAATGAAATGGTTCCTTAATCAAAGAAATAATAGATCTCCACTTTGAATTCTTCATACAACCATCAATGCCTTTAGTGATCTTCTCTCAGCATCTATCTTTTTGTGTTGCTATTGTTGAGGGTGATCGAGCTCTAGTTTGCAATTGCATTGTATTCAGTTCCATCAATTTTTGATTTGTTTAGTGCATTGTTCTTCTCTCTATAAGTTTTTTTTGGTTGCATGCTTGCTTTTGATATTGTGGCCTTAGGGTGTTTGGGTGTAGGCTTGTGGTGATGGCGCCATGTTTGAAACTCCCAAATAACATTTGTATCAAAACATTTGGATTCACTAGAAGAAACTTTTTTTTTCCATAGGGCCAAATTTTATGTAAGAGGATGAAGACATGCCCCTTGGATGCAATTACTTTGATTGAAGTTGAAACCTTGATGTCATCAATTGATTAGATGCAGATTATTTTCCACCTTGTTGAAAATAGATCTTTATGATAGTTGCATTTAATAGTGATATATTTTTAATTTGATGCATATACATTATTGCCTAAAATGTGCAACCTAGATTTGGCATAAAGGGCTATAATCTATTTTTAACACACCTAATTTCAACACTTTAAAAACTCCTTATAATATCCAAATAATGTATGTCATGAAAATCTTTAATTCTTTGTTTGATTCAAAATAAGATCCAATTAGAAAAAAGTCCAAAACAAGAAGTGTTTTCAAACACTTATTTCGAAGATTTTTGGTGTACTTCAATAAATCCTAAACTTTCTTTAGACCATATTTTGAACGATGGATGGAAGTAACTTTTCACTCATCTAAAATATTATTCCATATATAAATCTTCAAACCAAAAATTTACAATTATATTTCATAAACGGGTTTAGACATCAAGTGGTATCTCTAAAAATTGGGATGACTTTCATCCAAGCTGTCACGAGAAAGAAATCCGATTTTCAATCTGTTCATCGTCCACTTTCAGGGGGGTTCCCCACAATAACGGAGCACACTCACTGCTGCGGATTGGACATCGGACTTTCCCGCCATTTCAGACCACGTCAGCCGGCAAGTGCGAGTCGGGGTTGCAACGGAGAGCTTGAGTTTGAAGTTTTGCAGCAATTGTGCAAAATCATGAAACCCTAGAATCCTTGAAACCTTTGAGACGGAGCGATCGATTTCCACTGACTGTCGCATTGGGCGGACGATTGACTTCCCCCCGCGTGAGAGGACATCATGGGTATCAAGGTAACAGCGCCATTCTCACTTTCACATTCGTTTCTCCACTAATGCAACATTGATGGAGCACTTTAAAAAAAAATTCAGAGTTCGTTGACATTGAGGTTGAAGTAGGTTACGTCGCAAGTTTTTGAATTTTTTGAATTTATTCTGAATGGCGTGTTTGGAAAAATAAACGTTCGCAGGGATTAACGAAGTTACTTGCGGACAATGCTCCCGGCGCAATGAAAGAGCAGAAATTCGAGAGCTACTTCGGCCGCAAAATCGCTATCGATGCCAGCATGAGTATTTATCAGTTTCTGGTACGCTTAGGGTTATTTGTTTGAATGAAGAGATTTTTTTGTGGTTGTTGAAATGCCGACTCTGCAGACTTCCGATCACGGTCCTACATTCTTGGTGATTGTTTGATCGCTTGGTTCCATAGTGAGTTTCTCTTTTTATACCGTACATTTGCGTCGTATCATATTCTATATGTGATGCTGTTCTTGCAGATAGTTGTAGGGCGAACTGGAAGTGAAATGCTCACTAATGAAGCTGGAGAAGTGACAAGGTGAGAGATTTTTCGTTTCGTGCTTCTCGTGACCTGTGAAGGATTAATGTTAATTTGATTTTGATCGGCATGGGTTTTGTTTCGTACGTTAAGATTCGTCTTGATGTGTGCATGACGAGCCTACTGACGTTGATGAGATGGACTGTTGTACCTTTTTGGAAGCCATCTACAAGGCATGTTCAACCGGACGATTCGAGTGCTAGAGGCCGGTCTGAAGCCTGTGTACGTACCGCTCTGTAAGCATGCTGTGTCCTGTTCTGCGGTGCCTATCACATTGAGATATGATATCGTTGTATGCCCAGTATTTTCTATCTTTTTGCTCGGAGTAGTAAGTTACTGTAACGTACTCTGTTTGCAGTTATGTCTTTGACGGAGTTCCACCGGACATGAAGAAAGGGGAGCTTGCAAAACGGTAAATATCTACAGATTATTCTCCGAATTTTAATGGTAGTTAGTGTTCTTCTTCTGATTTGGTAAAAAAGTTTACTGCCGATGAGGATGTATTGATTCTTGTCCCTCTCTGTTGTATAGTTATGCAAGACGGGAAGATGCTACTGAAGGCCTGGCCGCAGCCAAGGAGGTATGATGTTCGATGATTAGGTTTTGGTTTGTCTTGATTTTTTTCTCTCTAGTTGCTGCCTTTCTGTGTTTTAAGTTTTGAACTGATGTAGACTCTCCTTGTGTGCTCCAGGCAGGAAATGAGGCTGATGTGGAGAAGTATAGTAAAAGGACAGTGAAGGTACGCTTTACACTGTGCTTAGCATTTTTACTTGTTCATGTCATAGCTGAGGCAGACGTCAAGCCTCGTTACAACTGAGGTAGTTATGACTTTGGTGTCAATTGGGTTCATTTGAAGTTCTTGTGGTTGGTCATTCTTGATTCATCGGGCTGTTAAGATGAAGGTATGCTGCTAGTGACATGAATACTGTTGAGCAGGTCACTAAACAACACAATGAGGATTGTCGTAAGCTGCTACGACTTATGGGTGTTCCCGTTATTGAGGTATGGATTAAAGTCCAGTCCACACAACTTACAAGCAGAATCTGTTCTTGTCGTTTTTGCTCTGAATAATTGTGGACTTTTGAGCTTCCAACATATGTTCATTTTTGGTGAGCAGGCTCCATCTGAAGCAGAAGCTGAGTGCGCATCACTGTGCAAGGCAGACAAGGTGAATGGCTACTCATCTATATTTCAATCTCAGTCGGGTTTTTTATCTTCTTAAAACTTAAAAGCGTAACTTCCAGAAGATCAATTGGCCCTTTCAACTTCTTTTAGGGCTTTTATATCATATCGAGTTAGCACCAGATGGCATATAGTACAAGAAGTGCTGGGTTGGAAGGCTCCATAGGTATTATCTTCGAGCAGGTAGCAAGGAATCCAATAGTAATGTCAATGTAACTTGACTTCCTTATTTTTGTATACCTCCTGTGATTTGTTAGAATCGTGTGCATAAAGCATATTAATTTTATTGCAACAGATTTTCGGTTCTTTGTTTGTGCGGTACTTCTTTGTGTATCAAATCTGTGACCCTGTTCTGAAATTCTTAAGGTGTTGTGGTCATTTTAGGTCTACGCAGTGGCATCGGAAGATATGGATTCACTCACATTTGGATCGACAAGATTTCTACGCCACCTGATGGAACCAACCTCTCGAAAAATACCTGTTATGGAGTTTGATGTTGCGAAGGTGTTTGTCTGGTTGACTTAGTCATCATTTAATATGCTCTTGCTATGCTCTTTGTAGGAATGCTGTACATGTCCAGATGCTTTGACGTATCTGGCGTTTCTTCAGTATTGGAGTCATTGAACACATGATAGACGGGAAATGCATTTGCGTTCTTTTGTTAACTTGTGTTTCTGGTGTCCAGGTTTTGGAGGGACTGGGTCTTACCATGGATCAATTTGTCGACTTGTGCATTTTATGTGGATGCGATTATTGTGACACAATCCGAGGTGATTAGTTCTGCCTGCTTTAGCCCTTATCTACCGGACATGGATATTGGCTACTATATTTTATCGATATTATGGACTGTTTGTCAATGCAACCTTGTATCAGAATGCTTTGGTTTGTGACCCTTTTCATTTTATATTTGATTTTGACAGGTATTGGGGCACAGACTGCCCTTAAACTGATCCGCCAACATGGTTCTTTGGAGAGCGTTTTGGAAAATTTGAATAAAGACAGGTACGTTCCCTAAATTCTGAGAATTTGAAGCTCTAGCTGTTGAACGGTCCCGAACACACCAGTCATGTGTTCTTGTGTTTCTCTTCTGGAATGTTCATTTTATTGTTTGTATTTTATGACAGATACCAAATACCAGACCCTTGGCCTTACCAGGAAGCACGTCGCCTTTTCAAAGAGCCCCTAGTGACTCCGCCTGAAGAGGTTCCCGACTTCAAGTGGATCGCTCCCGATGCCGAGGTTGCTCCTTTTCCTTCTTGTTGACATACCTTGTACTGAGATTGTTCTTTTCGTTCCTTATCAAGTATTCTAAGTTTGTCTTCTGAGTCTTTTTGACATAGGTGCTTGTTTCCAAGGTTTTCGATTTCTAACGGTCTGCAATCTTCTTGACATTTCTACAACTTGAATCTTCTAAAGATTTTGACATACTTATCTTCAGACATTTCTAAACTTGAATGCTTTGTAGGGCCTGCGTCAATTTCTGGTTGAAGAAAACGGTTTCAACAACGATCGAGTGATGAAGGTAAGGATCGCACATTTTCTTCAGTGACAGCATTTTTACATTATCCAATCTTAAACATGACGAGTGTGAATTCCGGTATGCAGGCAATAGAGAAAATTAAGGTGGCAAAGAATAAGTCATCGCAAGGAAGGTACGAAAGCTACCTTCGCTATATGCTGAGTTTCAGTATTGGCTAGACTGTGGAAGGTATTATTTGGGTGAATAAACAAGCTATTAAAATTATACTGTGGAGTGCTTTCATTTCTAATAAACTCAACTTGATCCTGCGAACCGAAAGCCTTTTCCCTTAGTTTCCAAAAATTTGAACGCGGTGTACGTGAGCATCCGATCCTTTAGAGGAGCCCCCTAACCCATTTGGAATGCAGACCACCTATCAAGATGTCCGAGTCTTAAATCTATCTTGTATTGTGATGAAGAGCCATGAGAGTTCCAGCTAATTTTGAAAACCCATATGATCGAGATATTATCAATAATGTGTATTGACATGAATTTGGGAGTGAGACTTCTCTCTTCTAACTATTGCCCACCTGCTTGGATCTGACCATAGTTGGATTATATCTGTTACCAGTAAATGATGCAATGTGGAGAGCTGAGACTAGTTTTGTCTTGGTTGCATATGTTCCGGTCTATATGACGCCTGTATGTTGATCATTGTCTATGCTTTGAGCAGACTTGAGAGTTTCTTCGGTGGTGTGGTCACCACGTCTTCAACGAAAAGAAAGGTATTGACTTTAGTGCTCCTGATTGCTGCCAGATACTCCGTACCATACTTGCTGAATTAGTATCAAACATTCTTATGATACTAATGCCCCTGGAACCTCTTGCAATTAGAGTATCCACCTGATATGAACTTTCATCTGATTCTGGAAAAGGATCCATCATGCAAGGGCAGGTTCAATATATGGCTTTTGGAGTATTACAGCTTTCAAATCGCTAGTCGAAAGCACATACTTGCTTTGATATTCTTCTGTTCTGATCCTTTTTGTGTTTGGAGCAATTGCAGGAGGCCCCTGATGCCAAAGCTCCTGCAGGAAAACAAGCCAAAGCCGCGCCAAAGAAAGGACCTGCAAAGGGGAGCAAAAAGAAATAAGCTTTCTCACACGTCCAGGGAAATGCTATTGAATATCTTCTATGCACTACATTAGTCTGCAGACGAGGTTTTTTAAAATGCAGAACTGCAGATATCGTTCTACCGCTTCTGCTATGTGCAAAATTTATCGATAGTGTTATCTCATGACTAGCTCTAGGAATGATCTCGTCAGTTGGGTTGGCTGCTTCAACTAGCATTTCTCCTACAGTAGTAGAGTCCTCGGAATCTGCGTTCTTCCTGGAGGATATCAGTTTCTGTTCATAGTGTTTGCGGAGGCTTTATTATTGGACGGATGCCTATGGAACTTTGCAAGTTTAGTACCAGGAAAGGACGATGGCACTGCGACAAAGACCGACTTGCCTGATGACTGCCGATGGGGCTGAGCGCACGCTTCTCAAGAAATATGCCATATGAAATCTCAATGATTTTGCTCATCACCTTGGTTGGATCATTGACACTGAGATAACTCTCTTGAATTCAAAGGTTATCATGTGGAATTTTTGAGAATTTTGTCTTACCTCAGAATGTACATGAAAATTAAAGAGACTAGGGGAGCCATCCTTGGGATTGTTTTTGCCTCAAATTCTTGTTTATCTGCAGCGGTAACGTACAGGGTTCAAGATTTTCAGTCTGTATTTGACTGCATTGCCTTGCAGGGTACATATGGTCTGATTGCACTAAGCTTCACATGTGAATTTCTCACCATCAGATGCACAGCTGGAGTTATTCTCAAGGAGAAAATGATATTTCTTGGTTCCACAAGGAATGTATATGTACAAGAGTAACTACTCCCTCTGTTACACTAACAAGCTCCAAATTTACAAAGACCATTGTTAATTTGGAGTTTTTTAGTGGAACAGAGGGAGTATAACATTTAGTAAGAAACATGAGCTGTTTCCTTCACTTTGAAGCTTGCTATTTAATGGTTGAGTCTACATGCTAGCGAAAATTACATACATATCTTGGGACATGACCCACAAAAAAATCCAACAATTGTATCTCAATAGCTTAAGTTTTGAAACAATTTAATTGTCAACAAAAAAAACCCGTATATGGACAAACAAAGAACTAAGAATGTCATCCAACTTATTGGAAAGCTGTGATTCTAGTAATGCATCAAATTCAAAAGTGAAGAGCATGTCTTGTTGGATGCAATCACTCGGTGCCAGTATCTCATATTGTGCTTCTTTAAGTACTTCTTAGTCAAATACTTCGAGTACTTGCCCATTCCACAAATTCAACATCAGAAAAATGATAAATCCATGCATCACTACTAATCTCTTTAGTAAAGAGATAACTCACTCCACAATTTCAAAGCATAGATCTCCTAGGACAAACAGATTTCACAATGTAAAAGTTTAACTCCTACAGCACCCCAGTTCATTTTAGATTTTGCTTTTTCACTTCATACATTGTAATTAGGAGTATCATTTATTCTAGGAAGGAGTAATAGATCTTTCTAAAATAAATTTTGCTAATTTATTACGCACTGGATCTCTTCAAGGATTAGCGCCCAAAAAAAATGAAGGACAAGTACGCATATCGAAAAAAACAATGTAATAGAAATAAAACCCAAATTTGAGCCCCCGTGGAATGTCGCCATTAAGAACAAGCCAGAAGGAATAATTGCGAGTTGCAACTGCTCTTCGTGACCTCCAAATCGTCAGAGACGTGTTCGGAACTTAACGTTGGTTCCTTCGCCATTCCCAAAAAATCCTACCTTGGTCATGACTTGGCAAATCCTAAAGTCATAGGAGGAGAAAAAGACAAGGGCACTATACCTCTTCGAAGCTCTCAGACTACACCTCGTAACTCTTGAATCTCCTTACGGCAATCCTCCTCAGTGGCGATGGCACGAGAAAAGCCAAAGTCGATGAAGCGAACACTTGGCTCCCATGAAAACGAAACCTGAAAATTCTGTCGCCGGACTTCACCATGAAGCACACCAAAACTATGAATGACTTGAAGGGCTTCAAAGGATGATCTCACCACTCATGCGGTTAGATTTCCTACAAGCCATGCACACAAGACATTTAGAAACTTATGGGGCTTTAACCTAAGCAAATAGATCTAAAGGGGAATATATCTTGAACCCAAACTTACCCTTCTCTAGTTCCGAGCCGACAATGAGCTTTGTTGCAATATAGACCAAAAAGCCATTTGCCATTGTTCCATACGATATCAGCACTGGAACGTATATTCCCCAACAATCTCGAAGCTTCAAATAAGCAGTTGCCTCATTCACTAAAATCTGTGCATGCAACAGATACAACAATACTACGTGAGTTGATACATTTTTCTATTTTGAAAAGCTAACACAATAGATCCTTCAAAATAGTCTTAAAAAAGGCTCAACTCTGTCCAGTCAGTCCCAACTGATGTAAGTTTGACAGCAATGGCGACACATTTGTACCAACATTTCCACTCCACCCAGTCGCGAAAGGATATGACTCCAAGTGTAAGCGTCCTACAGGCATCTCCTTCAAAACAATAGTCTGCTTCCCACCACTGGCCCCCTTTCCCTTGTTCCTACACAAATATGTATGTGTTGGATAAACTACCGGTGTTAAATTTATAATTGAAAACAAAAATAAATGAACAATAACACTTACCGTGTAAGTGTAGAAGATGGTGATTTCTTCAGATTTCGTAGTTCTTTGAAATTATCATCTTTGTGGTCACTCATGGGATCATCATCACTTCCTTCAAAGGTACAGTCATTATCTTGTGAAGATTTATGCCCTACACATAAACATTGTCAAAACAAATCTAAAGAATAAGTTAACAAAATACAATTCAAATGCAATAACAAATATAATTAGAAAGTCAAGGTTGGCCATTTACCCTCCTTCCCCGAAAACTCAATAGAGTCCTTTTCTGCCTTTTCGAGAAAATAGGACAACATCGCTACGAAATTTTCATCATGTCATTCTACACCTTTGGAAATGTGCAGGGCATCACTCCCGGCCCACACAAAATAGGACAGATCTGCAGAAGAGATTATGCCATAACTAACTTTGCCTTTAGACATGTATGTGAATAGCTGGTTAATGACCTGTGCAAGAATAGAATATCTACTTCCATCGATATTGGTGTCGTCTCTGCTTCCTACCACTGGCCCCTTTTTCCTTGCTCCTACACAAATATGTATGTGTTGGATAAACTACCGGTGTTAAATTTATAATTAGAAACAAAAATAAATGAACAATAACACTTACCGTGTAAGTGTAGAAGACGGTGATTTCTTCAAATTCCGTGGTCCTTTGAAATTATCATCTTTGTGGTCACTCATGGGATCATCATCACTTCCTTCAAAGGTACAGTCATTGTCTTGTGAAGATTTATGCCCTGCACATAAACATTGTCAAAACAAATCTAAAGAATAAGTTAACAAAATACAATTCAAATGCAATAACAAATATAATTAGAAAGTGAGAGGTAGATCCGATAACTGTGACAATGAAAGTTCAAGCTCATGCTCGAATTGAGGCTCATCATCTTGAGACCTTGAAAAAACCCTCTAATTCGACATATTAAAATCTAAACCAATTCAACAATGAAACTATATCAAAATAATGAGGCTTTCAACTTGTTCATCTTTCTTTTATATCAAAAGAAGCGTCATTAAGAAGCCACATTCTTTGATATCAAGAAAGCGTCATTGTGAAACTACACTCTTTAATATCAAAGAAAGTGTCACCCTGAAGTTACATTCTTTGATATAAAAGAAAGCGTCAACCTAAGGCTACACTTTTTGATATAAAAGAAAGCATCACTATGAAGCTACATTAGAATACGTCACCTCTTTCAAAGTCGAGAATTAGTTAACAAAATAGTACGCATTATTTTCTTAACAAATAGGACACTATGAGAAATTTTGATATTTTTATGTTTAAACTAATGTCCGCCATAACATCAAATCATAACGTCCGTCATAACATCCGCCATAATTTTTATTTCTTTTATATTTAATCTTTTTAATTTCAATTATTATTTTTACATTAACTATTTTTTGAATGCTTTTATATTTTTTCTTCTTTTACTTTAAAATCTTCTCTATGTTTTTGTATAAATAGAACTACTTTCAAATATATATTTTATTTTTGGTTCGAAGATTATTATCATATTTTTGTAATATATTGCATTATTAAAATAATTTAGACAAATTAATTTTAACATTCTCATTCATTATTGCATATTTTGAGTCCATTATTTCAATATCAATTTTTTTGTAATCATGGAATCTATACCAAAAATTGAATTGCAAAAAGAAGAGTATGAAAAATTTGAAGAACATTGCGAGACCAATTAAAAACTTCAACTTAATCGAAATTATCACTATAGAATTGGAGATTGCACTAGAAGAAAACAGTCTTTTTTTGGACACGTCCATTCATGCATGTTGATGTTGGGTTAGACATCCTCCATGTCGAAGTGGATGTCCATTTACATCGCGTTGCAGAAAACATCGGCAAGACATCCAAAAAAACACGCAGACATCATCATGTCAAGGGCTAGACATCCAAAAAAACACTGGTCAATGGGGTCCTGAAAGAGTGCCATGTGGCTGGAAATTTAGCGCCACGTAGGCGCGGGCAGACACCTAGGACAGTTTTTCATCCATGCACTTTTTGATGATGTGGCAATATCCACGCTGACTTTTTGGGGGGTCAAAATTAAGTGACTTGGCACTATAGGATGCTGACGTGGCAAATTCAGGGTACATCTTCAGCTGTTCCTAGGCTTTGGAGGAGTGTTTATTAGGTGTCTACAAAGACATTTGTATGTCTCACAAGACATCGTGAGAGATATACTTATGTTTGATACAATGTTTGAATTAGTGCATATATTGTTCTTAAGGACAAGCATGTTATGACATATAATGTTTATTCAAACTTCAAGAGTGCCTTCATGGACATGCAGTCCGATATCTTCACATGTTCCTTGTAGCACCTTCTGATGTCCTCCATGACATGCAGTATGCACATTTTGTAGAATGAAATGGATTTACACAACAAGCGCATGTTTGCCTGGACGTGTCATGTAACATATGTAGAACCTGAGTTCAAGGCGATGATGATAAGAACCATCCTAAGTAACCGGACAATTCAATTGCAATTAACATTGCCATTGACAAAGAGATGTCCAACACTATTCTCTTTGGACACCGTCTCATCTTCTTCTATGTCAGTTTCTATAAACTACATTGACGGCAATGCGTGTTGCATGATGTCAATGAAGACACATTCAAGGACTTCAATGACATTACAAATTGACATGACATTGTCATAGAAGAGGAAGAGGAAGTGAACGCTTGCATCCCTACATGCAGTTTTGGGGCTTGCACCATCAAATGCTAAGAGAGAAATCTATCATTGTAGAGACATCGACTCCAACACAATCTACATGTTTGTCATGAATGTCAATAGACATATCTTGTATTTCTCATGCCTAATAATTACAAGATCATGTTCAATTACACAGAAACGTGGACATTTAGCATAGCCTAACCTTCTATAACCTTGTGGAGAAGATTCACTACTCAATTGTGTCACAACCACTTCATATAAAATAACTTATGCATATAAAGCAAATGAAAATACAAATAAAATAGTTCTCCAAGAGGAGGCTACAACCTTCATAGAAGGCTATGAAAAAAAACAGGAAATGCAAAAGGAAACTAGAACTTGCACTTGTCCACTAAGTACCTTCAGAAACTGAAAGGCATCCCTCACAACATATTTCTATGTCTTAGTAGACACTGCTGAGTCCTAAAAGACGTCTGTGTAGAAATTCTTGAGTCCTAGGTGATGTCTCAGTACACACATCATAGAGTCCCACGCGATGTCTTTGCCGATGGAGTATGTCCTGCAAAACACTATTGTAGGTGAGTGCCACTATTGCAAGGAACATCCACAGAAATACTTCAACTAGGCATTTACAAGAATGGAAAGCTCACCTCTGCCTTCACTTCTTTCGTGATCCTTCTCCTTTTTTGGCCTGATTTGGTGCCTTAGGAGGGTTGGGCTTTGTCATCTTTGGTGGAGTTGGCTTTGTTGCCTTTGTAGGGGGGACAAACTTGGTTGCCTTTGGAGGAATTGGTACACTCCTTGTAACTCGATTAGATCGTGAAGATGATGCACCAGATGTAAGATTCATAGCCTGCAAGCCCAAAACAATACCACTTTTGAACTTATAATGAATAGAAACATTGTACAAGCACCTACTCCATGAATAACAAGTTGCACCTCATGATGTCAATGAAGACATAGCAATGTCTAGCCTTGGAAGATATTCACGTTTGAGACAATGTTCACATTACCTCTTGTGGCAACACGGGCTGCACCACGGTGACTGGTGTTGTACCCTGCTGTGTTGAGGCTCCCTTTGACATTAGAGAATATGGATCCATTTCTTCAGCCATGGCATCTACACTGGGAGTGGGATTGGCTACAACGACGTTGGCATTGAGGGGAAGAATCTCCTCTGCCGGCATACTCTCAGTGTTGTTCACCACAGCGTCGTCATCGACGTTGTCCACAAGGTAATCTATCTCAGCCCCTGTGTCCTCGGTGATGTCTTCTGCAGCATGAATTGCCTGTGGAATGGGCAGGTCAACATCTTCTTCAACGTCGGCTGAGACGTTCTCTTCAGCAGGCACGTCTTCTACAATGACGCCTTCAACATTGTTCCCTATCACTGCGGCAGGTCCGGGAGTTGGGGGCGGAATGTTCTGGGGTGCATTGACAAGTTGAATGGATTTCATCAATCCACGGATCATACCTTCCATGACAGATAGGCGGCCTCCAATCTCTGAAGTGCTTGCCCGCATATCTTCTATGTCACGGCGTGTGGCATAGTCCGTTCGAGGTGGATGAAGCTCTGCTTGCCGTTAGGCATACTCAGCGTCAATTGCTTCTTGCAGCTCTGGCTCAAAGGGTATGCGGCCAAGTCTTAAGGTCTGCCAGATGAGTGTTTGGAGACTACGGTTAGTTATCGTTGCATATTAGAAAAGATGACATAGAAGAGAGCATTCCACGTGAATGGAGTAGACGGAAGACGTCTTACATAATGCACAAACAGACGTTGAATGGAGTACATTATACACAAATAGACATTGAGTGTTGCTGATTAATATACACAAATAAGCACTGGACGTCTAACAAAACCACAAACAGACATGACTTCACCATGAATGGACATCTTTTAAGACATTAAATAGGACATATGTATGCCAGAAATAACATTAGTAGGCACTCTGAATCTCACCAATTGACCCATCATGTTTCTTTCAATCACCCTCATTTGTGCTTCCTTTGTGCTCTTTGCTCGAGAAATGGCCCGCATCTTCTCAGACTTCTTGATAGCCTTGGCTGTCTGACGCTTCTCCTGTAAAGTTGTCCATACCTCCGGATTAACCCCTGCAGGCCTTGCGGAATCAGAATCAATGAGCTTCATCAAGTGATGGCGCACATTGATAAGTGTCTTCGTCACGAACTGTGGAAACCAGGCTGGATTAATCTCTGAACCTTCACCTCCAACCTCCCAATCTACAACACAAACAAAGTGTCAAAGACTGAGGTTGATATAGAATTTCAAAAAAAATTAATTCCAAGTACAATGGACAATCCATTCACGTGTCTTACACCTCTATGCAAATCTGGATAATGATTAGATAAGAAAGTGACATCTTCAATAGCATAGTCATGTCTGAGTTAGTGTCCACCATCATAACCATAGTTGTTTAGAGAAAACTAGCACTTAGGGACAACAATATTGCAAATTCAGACCAACTTTGTGACAAACATACTACAATACAAAAAATTTCAACATGTCTTATAATGCAAGAATTTAGAGAGAAGGATTGACAAGCCCAAGCCTCCTATCCATAGACAAAACTAACAAGGGACAACATTCTTGCAAATTCAGACCAAGTTTACAGACCAAGCCTTAATGTAGAATTCATACCTGCGTAAATGCGTTCAAAGAAACGCTTTTTCTCATACATTGGTTGGTCACTCCAACCAAAGGCTGGATTCAAGTCCTTTGCAAAGGACTTGACATCATTAGCCAAGTAACCAGCCTCCTTCCCATATGGATTGCCACGCTTATCCACCCGCACCAATTGCTTCCCAAGAATCCCCTTCTCTTTCTTCACCACGTGCTTCACAGTCTTTGGTGGAGGACTGGGCTCCTTCTCAAGAACAATTGTGTCATGCTCTTCCTCCTCAGAGTCCCCAGATTCAGAGCGAAAACTACACAAAGAAGACAGAAAAGCCAAAGTGTAAGATGTTGTCTACAAAGACAAGTTCTATCTACACCAATGTCTCATAGGACATAGCTTCTGTCTTAAAGTACATGTCACTATGGATTAAAAGTGTTGTGATAGATGTCTAATTGCCTATGTGCAAGAAAAATCTTATAACAAAAATGGGTGACAACCTCTGAGACATCAAATGCAGCAGACAATCTCTCCAAAGATCTTAGAAAAGATGTGACCATGTTGTCTTGTGCCAAATCAAAACAAAAGACTTTGAGAAGAGTACTTACGTAGGATTAGACTCATCCTCTGAGTCCTGAATCTCATAATCTTCTTCCTCTTCAAGCTCCGGATCCATTGGTGCTTCATGTCTGCGTAGCTTCTTTGGTGGTGGACTCCTCGCAATGCCTTTGCCCTTGTCTTTTTTACGGCTCTCCACGTGCCAAGCATCATTTCGGTGCTTCGACCGTTGCTCGGTGGAGGGACGAGTACGGACTGCCTCACGAGGTGGCTCCTGATCAACTGGAACCCTTCCTCGGCGTAGCTCCAACGGACGCTTCAAAGGCTGCTTAGCGCGATTTGGTGCCATCTTCGCTCGTGGTGAGGGCCAACGTCGAAAATCTTCACCCTTTGCCTACAAAATACATGCATGGATTCAATAACAGAAGATTTATGGAAAGAATTCAGCATTAGCGCATACAATGTACAATATACATTTTCTATAAAAATGATGTGCAATCACAAGAAAGAGACGTAGCTGGACACATTGATGCAGAAATGGAAATCACAAATAATACTTCAAGGTCTTCTTTGACGTCTTCTAAGATGCTCTCATGCGTGGGTTTGCACTTGATAAGGTTCAAGCAACATACCTGTAGACATTACTAACTACTGGAATTGATAATGGCAAGGGTACAAGATAGCTCACAGGACATCCAATTGTACATTTCAGGGCATCACAACATGCAAGAAGACATCTGTGTCCAACCAACATTGCCCCAATATTGTTGAATTACTTCTACACTAGTTACCTGCTCCCAAAGGCCAAAAATACAACAAGCAATCCAGGTTTAGACACAATTACTGAAGGAATACCTATCTCACATGGCCACACAAACAATAACTATGATTTAAAACATATACTCCAATTCAATATCACAACGGCTTCCAACAAAACAAGTTTGTCAATCTATCAACTAACACCTCTTAGGCTGCAGTTTAGGACTCCAAAAGTAGGCTAGGAAGGACTGATTCCAGTCTTCCATTAGAAAAGAATAGTAAGCAATCAAAGCTTCATCCAACAAAAATTATAGATGGAAGCAACACCCAACAGCAAGGACTCGCAACGGGAAAGAAGTGAGCTAGATCCTCTTCAAGATGCTCCAAAATCCAGCACCAAGATAGTTCGCGGAAGACGGGAGGTAAATCCTAAAGAACAGGCTCCAATATCCGAGCTCAAGCAGCATTTCACGCGCTGAAACTTACAACATTTCTAGAAAGAGACCTCGGGAATCAAACATAAACGACCTACAGAATGAGAGGTCCTGCCCAGCACAAGCCACATGCACGTGATGTCTAGACAAACATCAACTGAAACATAGTATGTCAACTCGGACATCCAGAGGGACATCAACTCGGACATGAATCGGCCATCGACAAAATTTTTAAAAAACAGGCTCAGCACAGGGCGGGGCAGGCCGGGAGACCGGGACTTGGGAGCTGGGGCGGGGGAAACAAGCGAACAACTGTGGAGCACTTTCTCGGGAAACATGAACTGTCACCTCGGACATCCGGTCGGACATCTTGTCGGACATCAAGTCTGACATCAGCCGAGATAAAAAAAATCTCTGGCTCCCTCTCTAACAAACCTACGCTCCAACAACGATTCCAAGAGTGCTCAAATACATAGCGACGGACTGAAAACGAAACACATACAACACAAACAATTGTACATGGGAGCACCTGGAAAGAAGGAAGCAAATCCTGAGCGCTGTCATGGCAGAATTCAAAACTAAGCCCTACAAGAACTCACTGAAGATGAAATAACGAAGAAGAGAATTCACAATTGTGTACCCGCTGCACGCAAACGAAGGCTCGAATTCAAGCGCCACCCGTCCGAATTGAAGCAGACTACACAAGCTCAAAACAAGCCTGCGAGCTGACTAACGAAACCAAACCCGGCGCCGAAGGAGACTGCCGCCACACCCTCGCAGCTCTTGTGCACACGCTGCCCCGACCCCGCTCACGCTGCAAAGCGGATTCAAATCGTTCCGCATGCACCTCCACCCCTCCTACAACGTGAATCAAGAACTAGCACTTCCGAACTTCGAAATTGACAATGCAGGACTGCTTGCTGCTGAAGGTACGAGCAGCAGAACGAGACTGCGCACACCTCCGGTCCGAGGGACGGTGGAAGACAGAAAGTGAAGCATCACGGTGTTGGAGGGGATATCTAGGAAGAGAATCCGCACCGAGAAATGGATGCCGATGGATGAAGGGAGCATTTAGACCACCGCCAACGACAGATGAAACCTTTAATTGCGAGTAATTTTGGATTGAGGTCCGTGCAACAACCGCAGTTGATGACCGACGCAAATTCAAAAATGAGCGGGCCGGCTCCGCGCGGAGGCACGGCGGCCACGGGAGGTGCGACGGACGCGCGCGCTGGCTGCGAGTCCAATTGTCCTCCGAAAGCCACAGCTAGTGCATCGGCTCCAATTCTCGATGCGGATTCTCTCGGTAGTCCGGCACGGAAGGGCGCAGTGACAGCACCTCCCCAATCACAGAGCCACGAAACCCTAAGTAGGCCACCCCCACGCACATGAATCTTGCCGCAAGTGATTGAAGTGAGATTCACAGAATCTGCCTTCATAGCGACGCAATTGCAGACTAAATTGACCCAAAGAAACATTGAGAACAAGGTGCATTGCCACGGAATTCTCTTACCTTCATTTCTGTCGCTTTGTGTTGCAAGGGACCAGCTATTTTGTTGACCACTTCATTTGTGTTTTGCTGCAACCGATTGCTTCTACGGGGGATTCTGGTTAGTGCGGGAGGGGCCAGAGTTGCATCCACTTCTGAGGTGAGTGAGGCAGCTACAATCCCGTCCACAAAGTCCTGAAAAACTCTAACATCTGCGTGAGGGCTCCCAAAATCATGATCGCCTTGCTGTCGTAAAGCGCCTTCAGCAATTCCAAGTGTATGAAAACTCTGTGCTACTAAGGGAAGTGCCATGATGGACAATAAGGAATCTTCTCACTTCAATCACTAGCCTCAACAAGAATCACAAACTAGAATTGAGAAGAGGACTTAGGGCTCCGCAGTTCCAGCAAAGACATTCGCGAAATTAGGGTTCGTCGGTCATCATGATTCATGAAAGTGACATTAATTCAAATATTGTAGTGCATAGTTGTCTTACAGGACGTCCTTTTAGACATAATGATGTCCTTTTAGACATGTAAAAGTCTCACTAGGTGCGCGTGTGAGCGTTGTTTAATGATTTTTGTCAACGTAGACAACAAAAAAGACATGCCTAAATCTTGTACCTCTTGTCTAGAAAAGTCAAAGCACTGTACCATACATGTAGGTCCTTTAAACCCTATACAATACGATAAATGTCTATGCATTTTCTTATTTCACTTTGGTGTGTGCAATTTTCCTTCCTTGTAATTTTTCATTTTTGTCTTGCTTTACATTTGAGGTGACTATTTTTAAAATATATATATTTTCATTCGAAAGTAGATGCTATTTCCATGGTGTCATATATGTGGCTATATTCATGGCGTTTGGGACACATCTTTCTATAAATATTGGCAATAACTAGGGATGGGGTTTGTGATATTCCAATGAAACCTTTATAATTAAAAAAATTATAATATATGGCATATTCTCATACTTTGAAGATTTCTCTTGGGATTGTAAGGAAAGGTATGTCAAAGACTTCAATAGAAGTTCAATATAGACTAACATTAGTGACAAATGTGGTCTTCCTCTTTGGTTGCCAAATGTGTATTATCCTATGTCAAAGAGTATGTTTAATCAAGCTTCATATCATCTAGCCATGCATACTTTGACGTCAATCACAACAAAAATAGTCATCAGGGTTGATCATGATGTACATGAAAATGCAATAGAGAATAAAATATTACATGTATGATACCTACATGATTAGGCCTAATAGTAGAGGTATCAAAACTCTTCCCATTTTTTTTTTGGACCTTGGTGGAGAGTACTAGAAATGGCATAGGGCTATTTAGTTTCCAAATTTTTTCTTAAATTTCAAAAGAGGTAGTAGTGGAGGTATCCAAAACTATTCCCATTTTTTTTTGGCCTTGGTAGAGAGTAGTAGGAATGGCATAGGGCTATTTAGTTTCCATTTTTTTTTTTAAAATTTCAAAAGAGGTAGTAGTGGAGGTATCCAAAACTATTCCCATTTTTTTTTTGGCCTTGGTGGAGAGTAGTAGGAATGGCATAGGGCTATTTAGTTTCCATTTTTTTTTTTAATTTCAAAAGAGGTAGTAGTGGAGGTATCCAAAACTATTCCCATTTTTTTTTTGGCCTTGGTGGAGAGTAGTAGGAATGGCATAGGGCTATTTAGTTTCCATTTTTTTTTTTTAAATTTCAAAAGAGGTAGTAGTGGAGGTATCCAAAACTATTCCCATTTTTTTTTGGCCTTGGTGGAGAGTAGTAGGAATGGCATAGGGCTATTTAGTTTTGTAGTTGAATTATGTTACTACAAAGAAAGCTAGTAGTGGAAGTAGAAGTATTTAAGAGAAAAAGTCCCTTTAGTCCACATAGAAAAATAGGGAGGATGATATAAGTAATTTCCAATTGTTTAGCCTTTCATTAATTCAATCATTTAGAATTTCATGAACTAGTTGTAGAATTAGAGTGATTTTCATATCTAATTTTCTTGCTATCAAATAGGCAATGGAAGTGGAACTATCACCAAATTTTTTTCCTTCATTGACAATATTGAAGTTGACATTGACTCTATGTCTTTCTTTACATGTGGAAAAGAATTAGAAGGCACACTCAATTCCTCATTGGTTCTTCAAAAATTCATAAGGGAGACTAAGTAGGACTCATTTTCTAAAAATGAACTCATTAATTGTTGAGGACCATTTGTAGTTCCCCTATTCCATTTTGTTCCTTAGTGGAGAGTCATTGACATGACATTGACTATATGTATTGTCCACATGGGAAGGAATTCAAAAGAATAGTGACTTGGTGGTTTTGGATTATGACCCTATGATTAGGCCTACTATGATTCAAAGTTTAGGAATTCATGAAGTATACTAGGAGAAAAGAGTAGGGAGAATGCCAAAATTGGTTTCCTAAGGTTTCCCTTATTAAGAAATTTGTATACAACATGATCTTATTTTGTCGTCCCTTTCTTGAAGGAAGTGCATGCATGACTAAGTAGAAGGAAGTCGTGTTGTCTGTGACACATTGTAATTGACATGTATGCTGATGCAACTATAGTCATCTTCCTTGCAATATAAAAGGTAACACTTAATTGCTATAGTCGATGTCATTTCTAATTGAAAGACACTTGGATCAACATGGGTATGACTTACAATGCATCCCTTAAGACTACATAGTTTGTCTACTAATTCTTGTAATGTCCGTGGATCTCATTAGGCAAGGGGAGGAACATTTCATACAAAAATTTTATATATGTTGGTGTGATGTGAAATATATGTTGGCTTCATGTGGTTGCAAATTGAGCTTACAAAAAGTCTCCATGTGTTTTTTCTTACAGGGTTGTGGACGATTACATGTTCCATATTTTCCATGCCAAGTGCTTTTGAGGACTTTGAAGCTTTCTAGCAATTTCTGCTTAGTTTCTCATCCACCACAGAGGTAAGATTAAAACGCAATGAATTTGATTTAGGCCACCTCTTTTGACAAAGTGTTTTGATTTTGTTGGACACTTCCTACTTCATGACATATTCTTATATTTAGTACTTCGTTGGTACTAGATCGGATTTTAGAGCATTCATGCTTCATGCATGTAATTTTCTTAAGTCAATGTGTGGTGCATATTAGGTTTTGGTTTTAAGGATTATGTTCTTTTGATTAGAGCATTAATCCTTGAGCACATACGCATCCCAAAAGTGGTTGTGCCTTGGTCAAACTTTATTTTACCTTAAAAACAAAAAAAAAATTGGAATTTGACTTAGACTAAGTAAATGAAGCTTGAGAAGTTGTCTTTCAATTTCAACTTCAAATTTAGAAAAGAATGGAAAATTGAAAAAATTCTTGCAATTGCAAGCTCTATGTGTTAAAATCCTGAAAACAGAATTTGTTGTGTTCTTCATTCATATTTTTTTCAGTTGACTTTGCAAAATTAAGTTTTCTATTGTTCTCTTCATTAATGGTAAAATTTTCAGATAATTCTAATATATGTTCTAGTTGATATAATTATTTTTCATCCTTCACTTTTAAAAATAACAATAATTTGTAGTTTTCATCAAGAAATTTGGAAAAATTTGAGTAAATAGGAAGTTATATTTTCTATTAGTAAAAAACCTCAAATTTTTATACCTCTATTGAAGAAAGTATTAAATGTGGTTTAATAGGCAAATATAACTTCAAGGTCTTTGTTGTGGTGGTTTGGGATTTTAAAAATAGAATAATCAATTGAAAAGTTTGTAGAGTAATTTTCATTGCTACTAGTAACTCTTGGAATATCTTCAAATAATTTGGATCATTTTTTCTATTTTTACTTTTTGATTTGTAGGTTTTCCAACAAAAATGATAACAATTACAATTTTTTACAAAATCAATTGAACTTCCTCCTAAAATAACATTCTCCATACTTTGAAGTAATAAAAATATAAGATCAATATTTGAAGGCCATCTAATATGCTAAATTCACCCTAAACTTGATGTTTGACTTTAGAATTTCTCTACAATTTCGAAATGGAGCTTCTAAATTAGAATAAGGTCTACAATTTCCACACAAAACTTTGTTTTGCTTTTCTAACTTTCTTGAAAAGACAACTTCACTCTACTTTGATTCAAAAAGTATGTAAGTCTATTTGAATACATTTTCTTGATTTGAATTACCTAAGAGTACGTACTATAGCTCCTAGGTATCCTAATTTCCATATTCCATTTACTAATCGTAATTTACTTTTGCAATGTTGTATTGCAAGATAGACCTCCCATTTTTTGTCTCATTTTGAATAGTACTTAAAAAATTTCCACAAGTGTTATTTAATTAGAAAAACAGTAAAAACAAAAATTTTAGGCCGCTATAGGATCATAGAGACTACAGATCATATTTAGAAAGATCCCTATTATTCTAAACATTATAGAGGACTTGGAAATGCATTCTTGAAGATTAGGATGTCCATATAAATTTGTTTGTCTAGACATCAAATTACTCTTGTAGGACATTCTCTAAACTTTGTAGTGTCGGAAACAATATTATAGATGATAGTTTCACAGTGCAATGGACATTGTAGCTCTAGTAGTTTGTTTATTGCACTTTCTTGCATGTTATGGCCTTCCATATGGATCCTAACATTTCAAGTGAATTCACTTTCAGGTTGTGGTCTCAGAAGGAGGTTCATGACTTCACTTGAAAGAGGTCCAGGCACACTTTAATTTGCGGCAACGGTACGTGGAAGACCTAGTAATGGAGGACGTTGTCCCATTGCATAGGGCACGAATCCGCATCAACCCTGACGGGCGTGTTCTTCGTCACATTTGTGTAGATGACCTCATTCTACAGACGGAGTTGAGGGTGGCGACGGAGTTGAATTTGAGAAAATATCGTTGTCCTTGCCGACTTTGTCATGGAGGGAAACCACGTGTAATAGATGTTATTAGAAGACATCTACGTGCAGTAGGTAGAGATGACTTTCTTATGAGGTCAATGGTAGGGGGGGACCCTCCAAATGGTTATCCCCCAGATGGCACTTGGATTGAAGATCAAGCTTTTCATGACGATGTCATTGACGCTAATGTAGACGTTGAAGCCAACAATCTTGGTGTACAAGACAACGTCCAGGAATACACCTCTATAGATGTCAATGACGATGCCCCTCATGAGGCTCCAGAAGACAACAACAATCCTATGGATGCACATCATGATGTTCAAAGGCAAGTACTGGAGGCTTTTGACCGTGGCGATACATTGCATGTAGACACCATGACATCTGGGATTGCTGCTGACTATGAAGAAGCGGATGTAGAGATGGATACAATTGATGACATGGAACATTTGTACGAACATGCAACTACACCAATGTACGAGGGGGCGTCATCTAGTATCCTCTCAGCGACCATCATCATCATGAATATGTGTGCAGTTTTTCGCGTCAGCAACAAGTTCGTTGATGAATTGTTGAAGTACTTATCATCAGACTTGCTCCCGAGAGGCAATAAGATACCGAGCAGCCAGTATGAGGCAAAGAAGATGATGAAGAAGTTGGGATTAGAGTACAATAGCATCCACGCTTGTCCAAGTGGATGCATTCTATATGAAGAGGGGAATGCAGGCTTAAGCAATTGTCCAAAGTGCACAAAGTCACGGTGGTTAGAGGGCACAAATTCCATACCGGCAAAGGTAATTCGGCATTTTCCGTTGATTCCACGGTTGAAGCGCATGTTTCGCTCTTTCGAGTTGGCGCAGATGTTGACTGGTTGGACAAAACATGTCAGTGAAGATGGTATCATGCGGTCAGTGGTAGACAGCCCTGCTTGGAAGCACGTTGATCGTGACGCTGTGTTCGACAACTTCGGTGTTGATAACAGGAACCTACGTCTGGCACTGGCATTGGATGGCGTCAATCCTTTCAAATTGAGCAACACAAACTGGTCGACATGACCAATGCTCATTTTGATTTATAACTTTGAGCCTTGGTTTGTGACTAAGAAGTTCTTCATCTCATTGAGCATCCTCATTTCAGGGAAGCATTCACCAACGGGGAAGAACATTGATGTGTTTTTGCGTCCAATACTGAGAGAACTGCATGCGCTTTGGGAAGGTGTCAATGCACAAGATTTCTCCCAAGTGGAAGGCTCTAGAGACTTCACCATGAGGGGTTTGCTATTGTGGACTATATCAGATTTTCCAGCATATGCTCTCATCTCTGGGCTTTGTTGCAAGGGATATAAGGGTTGTCCTTGTTGTGGACCTGCAACGGAGTCAAGAATGGCTCGGACAGGTGATGTCCTTTCAGATCGTACCACTCGAGGGTCCAAGATTGTTTATGGTGGCATACGTAGGTATCTTAGTCGTCACCATCCATATCGCTGGAATCGACAATTCAATGGTCGCAATGAACATCGTCCTAGACCTTCTAAAATGACTGGGCAGGACATCATTCGATACACTGCATGGCGGCAATCATATTTGGATCTTGGTGGAAAAGAAGATGCAAAGGACGATCCAGTGCATTTCACGGGTGTGAAACGACTGTGTGCTCTATATGAATTGTCTTATTTTGAGGTGAGAAGTTGTCACTTATAGTATGTTCGTTTCTACAAGAACCTATGAAGGTGGTACATATTGTTGTCCTAGATGATGTCCTTTGAATGCCTTGCCGTTAGATGAGATGTCTTCAAAGTCATAGATGTGCACAAATGCTACTAACTTCTAACAATGAAGGTATCAATGTCTACAGCATCTTCTTGAACGACACATATTGGACGTCATGCACTGCGAGAAGAATTTATGTGAGAACATGGTGAAGACACTTCTTGCTATCAACGACAGCCCAGGAAGTCGTGTTGATGCACAAGATTTGGGAATTCGTGAAGAAACTTGGCTACAAGATCCACACCGACGCCAAGACGATTTTCACATGCCACATCTACCTTACGTCATGACTGTTTCAGAACGAAATGAGTTCATGGATATAATATCCAACATACGCACCCCAACTAACTATGTTGGCTCTCTTCACAAACACTTCAAGAATGGAAAACTACAATACATGAAGACTCATGACTATCACATTCTCATGCAACAAGTGAGCCCTATACTTCCTAACTTCTCATAAGCAAACTAAACTTTTTAGAGGATAGGTATAGGGGGGAGGTGAGAAATCTAAGATTCTTCTATGCATAAGTTGTAATGAAAATCCAAGTCTTAGGAAGTGAATACCGTTTTTTGGTTTGTGTCAATATGTGTATTTCTTTGTCAAATTTTTGGTATAAAAAACTATAACATCATGTATATTGCACCCTAGAGTAGAGGATTGCCATGTACAACAATGGAAATTTTGGGCTTCGCAGGCATGCATGAAGTGTCTATGCCAACATCATAGAATCCTAGAAGTGTTGTTGCAGTCATCAACCTTGTCCTTGGAAGATGATGGTAAAAGACATTGTGATGCAAATTGTTGTATTGTACTGAACTTCATGATGTTCATTCGGACTAAAGAGTGCCATGAAGTATACTAGGAGTTTACCATAGCATGTCTTCTAAGATATAGGTCTTTGTTATAGTCTTTGCTTGTGAAAGAAGGCTTTAAATTGAAAAAGTTTTGGTCAAGAAACATCTGTTTGATGCAGTATTCCATGTTGTATGTATGTAGATTTTACCGGTTGCAGTTCGAAACATTTTGGATGAGAATGTGAGGTTGGCGATTATCAAAATGAGTAGAGTCTTTCAACGGCTATGCGAGAAGGAGATTAAAGAAGATGACAAGGATGAACTCATGGACAATGTCATCATGGCAACATGCCTAGTAGAGAAGGAGTTCCCAACAACTTTTTTGAATATCATGACGCATTTGCCAGTGCACCTTGTTGAGCAGTTATTTATATGTGGACCAGTGCATTGCAGATGGATGTATCCTATAGAACGATACATGAAGGCACTTAAAGACTATGTTCGCACATACGCCCGACCAGAAGGAAATATAGCAGAGGGATATCAAATGGAAGACACTCTTGGCTTCTGTACGGAGTACATGAAAGATTTTGAAGGAATTGCGCAACGTGTTTGGAATGCAGAAGAAGATCCCACTATGAATGATGAGGTCATACGTAGTCGGGCACCTCAACAGCGGAAAATGTCAGATGAGTTGCGCAATTATGCACATGCATTTGTCATTGACAATGCCCTGTGCTTGGAATCTTGGCGCAAGTAAGTTAAAGAAAGTCAAAAGTCATGTCATGAATAGCCTTGTGATGTTTTCTCTGTAGACATTGAGTATCGTTGTAAGAACACTTTGTTGTCTTAGATGACATCAAAAGCTACTACAAGTTGTTGCAAACTAATGTTTTTGGATGAAGAGTGCTATATGAGAGGAAGTAGTAGATATTCCATCCATGAAGCTGCAACTAGGCATTGAAACATTAGTAGTTGGAAATGCAAAGAGTGGTATGGAGTTCTGCTTTTAATAAGAAGAGGTGGCTTCTTTGTGCAGTGAATACATCATAGCAAAGACCCAGAGATGGGAGCAACGTGAAGCATTTCGTGTACGGTCAAGGCGTCAAAATCTTCAAAGAGCCGTCCAATTCCCACTTGAATTGAGTGAATTTCCACCCTTTACACAGTGGTTGACATCAGGTGTGAAAGAAGCTGAACGATCTGGACGTCAAGTTGAAGATGATGTGATGCAATACTCTCAACCCCCGCAGCAAAATGCGACATCGCATCGTCACATACATTGTCATGGTATGCATTTGCGTGTTCGCAGCTGTGAAAGTGCACTTGTTACACGAGACTCCAGTGTGGTAGCTTCTTTCACCCGCCAACTTCGTTGGGGTCTTCAAAACGGGAGGCCTACAGAAGCCACACAAGAGTATGTGGGATACATAGAGGAAATCTTGGTTCTAGATTACCGAAACCATTGTGTTACAGTACTATTGTGCGATTGGGTGAGGGGCACTCGGGATGCTCGATTTCCAAGCATTGTGCGAGACAGATATGGCTTCAGTTTGGCAAACTTTAATCACATGGATGGAAAGGTCCATGCCGATTCATTTGCCTTTCCACTCCATTGCCAACAAGTATTATTTTTAGATGATCCACATCGGCGAGGATGGAAGGTAGTATGCCGGACAGAAGTCAGAGGTAGACGTAGAGCACTAGACTTTAGTGAACCCTCCCCAAATATTCTTCAATTGCGAAGAGATTCTGACTTTGATGGCTTGCAACCAATGGCACGTGCAGTAGACCCTGTAAGACGTCCCATAGATGTTGTTGAGGACATCAACGACATTCTAGGGAACAATGTTATGTCAGAGGATGAAGTTTAGGCGGTACTCCTCAAATGTCCAAGTTCCAGTGTGCCAGAGAACATGTACCCGTCCAAATAGACATCAGTAGGAAGGTGGTCTGTCCACATCTACGTCAATCTATAGCGTTCTACTGTCTGGCATATAATCATCATGGAACAAAGGCATAGGTATCTAATTCTGAGATCAACTTCTATTGAACCTGATTTTTGCAAGAATGTAGCCTTACAGAAATAGACGTAAAGCATGCCTACTTTTCTCAATTGCTTTTGAAAATACTTTATAGAAACAAGCTTTCTTATTATATTACTTCTCTATTGCAATGCTTTCTGAAACATCCTAGGTTATTGTACGTCATCAGCTTCACTTGTTGTACATCATGTTACATGTTTGAACCCTATGAAAATGTCATTGTTGTCATAGGAAATAGAAGACTTGAAACTACGAACATCTTGATCCAATCCTCGTTGTAATGAAAGAAAATCTCCAAACTCCTAAATGCTAGATGAAACATTAATGTCCTTGACCATTTTAGAAAATGTTATAACATAGGATATTAAAGATGAACTTAGGACATAGTCTTTTATGTTTATATATAGTAACTTTGCTTGAATTTAATGAAGAATACATGAAACTTCAAGCAATACGAGTTAACTTTTGCACAATGCAAAACACCTCAGAACTCTAGAATATGTCACCTAAAACGTCAAAAAATTCCCATAAATGTCATGAGGTCCATCCTATCATCTCATAAGAGTCTGTTGGAATGCATTGAAGTCACAATCAACGTCTACATGAACATGACACACTCTTATAAGGTGACTTATGAGACTTATGAATGTCTCAGAGGACATCTACTATGACTTAATTAAGTCTCTTCCGACGTTTAAGAGAACATCCAATTTGTGGAGTACCTGAAAGTAGTGACGTGGCAATCTGCCACGTCAGATTAAAGCATCTGCCATGTCATGAATATTTGATGTCAGATGTGACGTCAACAGCCACGTCATCATTTTTTTCCCCGGAATTTTTTCTGTGACTGGCCATTTCCTTTTTTTTTACTTGGGCAGCATTTTTATTTTGAACCAGAATAATTCTTACAAAATTATCCAAAGTCAAAATGGGTCAATGAAGCTGACGTGGCAATTAACGTTTCTACAGACATCAATTTCAACATCACCCTATCTTCAACCAACACTACTAAAAAGTCGATGTCAATGGAAGCACATCTTGTTTTTCACTAGAATTTTACACCTTCGTCTCCAACACACAAAAAAATCTACTATAGACATCGGAATGCACATTGTGACATACAGACATCTGTCTAGACATGTAGATGTTAACCTCTGGACATGATTATGTCAAGGCTAGACATAAAAAAAAAAACGGTTTTCTTCTAGTATTGTTTGTTTGATGCTGTCAGTTATATAGTGCTCTACAACACCAAGTTTACTAAACAAGAATAATATGACTACTCTGATTATCTTCGAATTCAAGCAACAAATCTATTAAGAGAGTATATTTTAGATGGTCATCAACAACAAAAAAAATGGATTAGAACTATAAAAACTTTTTATACTTTGCACAATTTAAGCAAACACACTCCCATTGAAAAATATCTTGAATTAATGTCAAAGTCTTCTCACAATCATAATGGGTTGTGGGGAGATGAACTTATGATGCAATTCATTTCTTTGCATTTACAACGGGCTTTGCATCTTTTTAACATTGAAAGTTTCAAAAGAGACGGAGTAAGAAATCCAACTTTTAGAACCATCTATTCTCACCAATCAACGTGAATGCAATACAAATAATGTCAACAATATTTATGAATTATTAAAAAATGGTACAAATACAATGTCACCACTAGTATGAAATCCATTGGCATTCAAAATGAAGTATCAAGGCAAATCAAGAACTTCTCATCAACTAGCACATTTCAAAATGTGCTTAGAATGCCTAACTGTTTAATTGGTACTAAACCAACAACTTTGTTTTTGTCTACAAGAAGATGGGAACCTGTTGATGGGCAACACGTAGTAAAAGCTTGTAAATATGTAAAGGTTCAATATGAACTAGGTGTAATGTCTATTCAAGAATATGAAAATAAATTCAAAAATAGAAAAGCCACTATAGTTGTATATAAAGAGACTGCTAAATATTTGGCTATGTCTTCTTACCTTAATGAAGAATATTTTAAAAGGCAAAATATACGACTATTTCTCAAGATTTATTAAAAATGAGAAAAATCTATTAATACTATAATTGTCCTAATCCAAACAATCGTCAAGAAGATTCCAATTGTATGAATGTAATAAAGGCTATGATCTACATTCTTCATCGACAATTTGACAAAACAAAAGACAAGACACTAAGTACCCTATGGAAATCTTTAAATCATTATACGTGTCATGTATTTTTGTCAAACAAGTCAGCTTTTGATGAACTATTGAAAATGTGTGAGGCATACGATAAAAAAGATATATTTTTTAATGAAAATGAAAAAAAGAAATATGAAGGAAACAATGATTTTCTTAAAAGACAATTTTCAATAAAATGGTTGAAGCCTTGGAGGAACTTAAATATGGAAGGACATCACTGGTTGCCGAGCTTTCTATATTTCTACCTATAGGAAATACTCTCTTGAGAGTGGCCTTGACATTGTTAAAAGCGGCACCTGCTTTAGCTCCAATGCGCACAATAGCAGCAACCGTAGGGGTCCTTTTTTACCAGTATTCCAAAAGTTGATGACAACTTTCACCTACAACTCAGGTGAACTCGAATTCTTCTATGGCCCTGACAAGCGAAACCAGGCTTCCACTGAAAGATCCAGTTGTTGCAAAAGGTATGTGAATGGGATGGAGACCCTTCCCAGAGATTTTTGTTGCCCCATGCTCCTCGTACATGTGAGCTCGAGACAGAAGCCTCTCGTTGACGCCTCAAAGTGCACCATGTAGTAGTCCCCAGGCCACTTCAAATCCTCCACCTTTTCCACCACGGGAGTCTAGAGTTTAAATTCACCGCAACCCTCAAGGGTCACGTAGAAACCCTTTTGCCTGGAGATTTGGGGTAATTTTCTTGCACCCAACGCGTTGATGGATACCTGCAGTATTTTGTGTGTTTAAGAAGACTACTCAGTGAGTAAGTAAGATGAGTCACATGATATGATTGGAACACATCGTTAGAATGTCAAATCAAGCTGAGGAGTGCCTAATTAGAAGAGAAGGTCACACCAAAAATCGCACCTACTGTGAGCCAAACAAAATAATTAACGAATAAGATATAGCAGCTTTAGTTTGAGTCACCAGTTCAAATTAGAAGCTGCCATCATCTGAGACTTTTGTTGAAACAAAAGGGTTTTCGACAGTTTATTCTTGAAATTGGATTAGGAATACAATGTCACACAAAGTTGTATAAAACATGATGTCAGCTACACTACGGCCCACATTATATATTGCATTTCTTGTGTGGTCAATACATATCGGATGCTTCAACTTATGAATTCAGAAACTGTGAAGGAAATAGTCTCTGCAAGCCTAAGGTCAATTTGTTCTAGTAACAGAATTCTACGACTCTAATTGGCACTTTTTGAAGAGTGCGACTTTCAAATGTGAATGTACATGGGTCAAAATTTTGAAGACTCTATGCAAAGGAGTGCCAACATTTATTTAGCACCCGCAATCGCACCAGTACAACCAGATAAGGTCAATTCAGATGACTTGTGTAAAATTAATTGAAAATATGAACACTCAGGATTAATTATGATTCCGTTGCAAAGGTTATGCACTTGGTGGCATTGCCGTGAAGTGAGGTGCTATTGTTGTTTCTGGAGTTGCTCTTCATACAAATCCGGAGGAAGTTCTGCAACTGGTCACACTCGTGCTTGCACTTCTCAAATCTCCTCCAGATACCTTCGACAACCATGATGCCATCGCCATCTTTGTCTTGAGCACAGACTTCAAATTCATTCGATCAATCCGGGGATCAATCAAAACGTAGAGCTAGAGAGTCGATCCAGCAAAATGAAGATCGATCAAATCGACTGAAGATCCCAACACAAATCATTTGTGATCTTCTAGCAAATAGTATGTGCCATATGTACCCTTCCTCCCCTCCTACAAATCCCTCTGCAAAAGACAGATAGGACCAGTGATCTCAAAACAAATTCAAGATTTTTAGCCAAATGTTTATTTTTGAAAGATTTTTTAAAATTTATATAAAAATCATGAAAAAATTAAGTAGAAAATGAGCGAAATTTAGCCTGTTTTGGGATCACTGGATAGGACCAACATTAAAAAACTCCCCCCAAGTCTCTCTCTATCTTACCCACTCATCACTTACTCATCCACTAACTTGACAGTTGACACCCAACTAAAGACAAAGACCAATGCTGCTACCCATGAGGAATTAAAGGTCCCCAACAGAGTACATTGATTGGGATGATGCCTTGGTCTCCTTTCAGAGGTTGCTCAACAAGGTGGTGACTTGCTTGATCGCCCCCACAAAATAGTGGGAAACAAGAATGCGGCTACAAAAAGAGTTGCAAGGCCATACCATTCATATTTCAGAATAAACAATTATAAATTTATCAAATGACACACAACCTCCCGTAATGAAGTGCCAATAATTAGTAAAATACAGCACTACTGTCATCTCAATGAATATTTTGAACTTACATTGCCAAAAACAAAACTTACATTGCTAAAATAGAAGCATGAATAATACAATATGTCAAATCCTTTCATTGGCTTTGAGTTTCACTGAAGCTATTCAAATCAGGACCTTTCCCACAAACAAATGTGGCTACTAGTTGCAACCTTTTTTCAAGGCTCATAACTCTTAGCCTTCTGAAGCTGGGAAAAGGCCTCGGGTTTAGAAGTCAATTATGTTCAATCATGAACATATCTAACTCCGAATACATTGAATCAACATCACTTAAGCCCATCTCTTTCATCACCAATGTTTCTTCTTTTTCTAGAGGACCTTCAATATCCTCTTCTCTAACTGAACCTTCAACACTATCCTCTTGTATTGATCCCTCAAAACCATCCTCCCCCACCGAACCATCAAGGAACCCCAACGGGTCTCCTTCTGATCCTCTTCCAAGTGCCTAAGTCAATCCTCCTCTTATTTCCCCCTCTTTGTAACCGTCTCTTTGACTGCCTTCTATACTTTAAATGTTTTTTTATATTTTTATAAGTATTATCTTTGGCCCACTTATAAGATTTCCCTTATCTTTGAACTTCAATTCCTATAAACCATCAATATTATCATCTATTATTTTATTTAGAGCTTCCCTCACTCCTAGATCTTCTAGTGAAAACGTTCCTTGAGGAAGAATACCATTCTCTTGTCCTTCTTTAATCCATTTTTTCACTTGTTTGTAATTATCTTTTAAATTACTATGTTGAATAGGCCAATGCTTTCGGAGGGACAGTTTCCCATAGACTTTGTTTCCTAACCTATGTTTGCTAGGCGGTGGATTAAAAATGGTATTATATGATGGAGATTTCAAGGTAGGATTTAGGTGTACAGATGGTGTATGAAGAGGACCTCTTAAATCTGAAACTGGGATAATTGCTACTTCATTATGACCCATTGCTTCACCTCTCTATGTAACAACTTCACACACATCTCTACATGCTCCACATTGGCTACAAAACTTGTCTACAACATTTATAAATTCGAAACCGCAACTTGAGCAAAAACGTCCTGGTGCCATTCTAGATAATGAATCTGCCAAAATTTTCAACTATAAAAATCTAGGCCATCACTAAGCTTACATTTATTGGAAAATTAATGAAGTTTAAAGTTTAATGAGGCCTTGAAATTGTGGCAATTCTACAAATTCACAAGTACAACAAATGTGGACTAACTAACATATAATGAAAGCACACAAACTGTAAACAACATAGCTTGCAGGGAGTAGGAAACAAAACATGCGTACCTCTTGTTGTTGAAATTCTGTCCAATTTTATGTGAAGACGCTACTTCCAAGCTTTGGCTCACAATGGCAGACTTGAGGCAAGGGAGTAATAATGCTGAGGGAAATAAGAGCAACCCAAAGTGTAACAAGTCTCGCAAAGAGTACAGAATGCGGGATTGTCAAACAAACTGACAAAACTCTGCTTGAGGTCGACAAACGGATCAAGCATTTGAAAATTAGGGTTAAGGCTCCAAGACTTCACTCATCACCGTCGTCCTGTCGTCTTCCTGCGAGCTTCAGCATTAGATCCAATTGACAACCTCTACAAACACATCGTCCAGCATAGGTTTGATTAGTATTGCAGTGTAGTGAGGGAAGAGTTGCTTGCGTGTTTTCAGTATGAGACGCACATTGAATTGAAACAGATAACAACCTCCAAATCGCAAATTTCAGAATTCATAGAGCTAAATTGAAATGTCAAAACAAGCGCCCCCTACGTGTGACGCTCAACACTCACAATACCAAGCACACTTCCAACTCAATAATTTCCAAAAAGTGCTACAGTAAAAAACACCAAAATCCCCTAAAGAAAATATCCCCCGTTCGATACCTCCAATTTGCGCAATTGAACATCGTCTAACAGAGCAAAGTCGAAGAGAGAAAACCGGATGAATGACAGTTGAATATTGAGAAAAGTTTGACAAAAAAGAGAGAATTTGAAGTTGGATCATTGTTACTGACCTTCACAGAATTGCATCCGTTGTGAACTCAAGCTCTTCCTTCTTTTCCAACAGGAGCTCGGTGACTTGCAACTAGGAAGGGTGATCCTGTCAAAAAAGTCTCGCCAATTCCAAGATGCCGCGCTCTTGCCCCTGCTCTCCGTTCAACCAGCCTGTAAACAAATACCCTAATGGGGAATGGATAGGGTTGGGACGTCGACAACAAATTCAATTCCTGTTCTTGGGTAGTAATTCACAATAATGCATATGAAAAACAACAACTGGAAGCTTATATTCTAGATCACTCAATCAACGAAAAAAATCAAGTACAATCTGTGTACTTAGGTGATGAAATAACCTTGTTGGGCAGAGGTGGCATGCACTCGCAGAAGACGAACAAGAGCTCGTCGAAAAGCAGCTGAGATGCGGAAGCTGGTACTCCTGGTAGGGAAGTTGCGATGAGGAACACTGCTTACTTCAAAAATGAGAAATCCAATTTCGCCTCGAGAAATTTATCACGGCCCGAAATTTCCAATTCTACGCACTTTTTTTTTGAATGGAAATCGAAAGCGACCAATGAACTGATTGGGTTCTGGAGGGAGTAAAATTTCCCCCAAAATTGACGACTTTGAGTGGTCTCATCGATGATAACATCCAGCAAAAGTGGTTTGATTTGCACCAACAGTTTAGAACTAATTTTAAGGGAGGTGAAATATCTACAAATATTTCCATCTACTAAAATTTTGCAATAAATTTCTTTTGAAAATGTCATTATTTGATTCCCTAAACATCTTAAAGTTGCCATTTTTTTCTTTATCATCATAATTAAAAAAATTATTATAGTAGTATTGCATATTGTATAATTCTTTAGAAATCAATTTCTTGAAAATATTACAAGAAATCATGTATATAAGGATAAAGTGTTATTTTTCAAGAAATTTTAATCATTATATATGATTCCTTTAATAATTTACATATAATTGATACAAAAGAAAAAGCATTAGCATATACTATATAACAATCTTCATAGAAATATATAAAGGAAAATATAGAATATGGACAATTTTTAGTGACCTTGTTTAGTAGTTGGTTATTTATACAAAGGGAGAATTGTTTGACTAATTTATTTTTAGGATTTCTAAAAATAAAGGATAAAAATAGAAAAAGTACTCAAAATTAAAGTAAAATTATTATAAAAATATAAATGAAGTGCTACATTCAAAAATACTCTTGCTTTAAGTTTCTTCTTAAATTTCTTTTAGAACTAAAATTAAGTTAATTCCTAAATTCTCAAGGCACCCAAATGTGGTGTCAAAGACACTTTGAAGTTAAATAAAGCCTTACTAAAATTCTATTTTTAATAGTTTATATTTTTGGAAGATTTTCTTTCAAGTCCACTTTTAGCATTAGTAATTTGATATAGAAAGTGAATGATAGTGATTTCTCTACGTAAGATTTAGTTGATGGGTACCCCTTGCAATCTTGACATCTTGTAGTGTTAAGGACTCTTGGAAATGAGCCTCAAATACACTAGATCTTAGAAATACAATCACATTAAAAATTCATTTAAGAAAATTGTAGAATAGATTTTAAGAAGACATAAATTGATGGAGGTTAACTTGTTAGGCCCTTCAACCTCATATTATTTAGGTGATCGACTTTTTAGATTTGATATGCAAAAATTGAACTCAAAGATTTTCATAGTTTTTACACCTTCACGATGAAATATTATAATCTTTCAATGGGTAAATGACATTGTTGTGTTTTCTTTTCCTATGTCATTTGTAAAATGTTTACTTTGAATTTGTACAATTACAATTAAAAAAAAAATTGATTTAATGTATCTAAATGTTGGGTTTTTGTTCAATTTAGAGCAAATTCCAAGAAGCTCAAAATAAGCCTTGGGCATTTAGGGGTTAAGTAAGATGAAGAGAATTTCCTGTATGTCTCTCATTTTACAACATTTTTGAAAAAACATTATCGCCCTCACATGTAGATTGTTCATTAGAGGGTTTAGGTCCATTGGAATTTGCAACTTTCAATCCTACAACTACATTTGATACTATTTAATCCCTAAAGGACCCAAGGCCTTTTTTTATTAAGAAAATCACTCAAAACTGACATTCTTGTAGCAAAGATTGTTGAAATTATTTTTGAGATAACATAAAGAAATGATTACATGTACATTGTTGATTAAAGCATTGTATCCATTGGAATTGGCTATTTTCAATCCTACAACTAAATTTGATACTATTTAATCCAGAATGGACCAAGGTCTCCTTGAAAATCACTCAAAACTACTATTCTTATAGCAAAGAGTGTCGAAATTGTTTCAAAATGAATTCTTCTACTCATCTAACCATAGAATCTTACATCTAATTAGTATAAAGACGTGCAAATTTTTTTAAGCATAAATTTTGAACACATACATTATAAGACATCAACTTTTCTAGTAAAAAAGTTCAAAACACATTGCAAAATTGGATTATTTCACTTATACCTGCTTAACTTAATTCTTATATTCTTTACAAAATTTAACCTTTAAATTTTCATAATAGAGAATTGAATTGAGAGTGAAAGGAAAAAAAAGACAAAAAGACTTAATTTTCTTTCTTTTAAAACTATTATGTGGAAATAGGTACAACATGAAAGGAAAGTCCAATGTTTTTTTTAAAGATATAAGATAGAATTAAAATTTTCTAATCCCAATGGTGACATTGTTTGACCATGCAAATAGCAAAAAAATTCCAAAAGTTCTACAAAAAACTCCTTATAGCATCCCATGCTTACACTTCAAAGCAACACTTTAAACATTTTGAACCATTGATTTTCCTTCTAATGAAACTTACTTGGCATTATGTTTAATAGATATAAAAAATTGCTAGTCTTCAACAAAGTTTAGTGAATTCTGTTGATTACATATAAAGGTCAAAAAGTTTGAAGCCAACATCTAGCCTTCACCTTAAAAGTTCTTCAATGTTTCAATGATCCAAAGTACTTCAAAATATTCATATCCAAAGCAAGGCTAAAATCTTCTTCTATAGTTATTTTCTTAGCAAATTTAAGTACAAGATCCTTTAGTTAATTTATTCAAGTACATCCTTCCCAAATATTTATGTGAACATCCCCATAGATTGCAAGTTCAAAATGTTGGCTTTTCTAGCCCTTCAAAAAGTTCTTTAAAGTTTTGTCTTTCAACATTTCAAGACCTAAACACGTATCTCCTACAGCTTGAATATTTGAAAAATAATGTAACCAAATAAAGAAATGATATTTGTATACAAAACTAGTACTTGATGAAAGAAAGAACTGAACTACTCATTTTTACAAAAATTAAGAATTACCAACTCCAATGGTGAGAATGATTTTTGTAACTATTAAATATTTTATATTTTATATTTTATATGAAAATTTGAAAATTTTATTAAAAAAATATGACTTTCAAAATATACTCCTAATAACTATCATCTCACAATTTGGAATTGAATGGTTCCTAGGTTTTGTATAAACATTAATCTTTACAACCAAATAGAATTAATCTATATAATTTTAGATTATATTTAATACCCTTGTTTTGACAATTAAATCAAAAAAACTTTTGCAATACCAAAAAGGTGTAAAAAGTATCTTCACATGTAAATTAGGATGATTAGTATTCATTTTTAAAATCTCATGCAAAATTACAAACATTTAAAATTGTAAAGTCATTAGAGCAATAGAGTGTATTTAAGTTCTTAGAAGTATCCTAAGTTGGCTTTTTAGTCCTCTGGGGGTTAAACACAATAGATGTATAATGTTTCCTAATTCTTGAAGGATGCTAAGGGCCCAAAGTATTTGATAGATGACTTCATTGTTTCTTGTAAAAACAAAGAATGCACTTGTAGGTCCAGTGATTGAAGTATTTTAATGGCTACCTTGGTCTTGAGGCATTGCATCTTTTAAAGATGTATATCTGAGTTATTTGTAAAGTACAATAAACCGGAGTTAAACCCATGAGTTTTGTGAAAAAGCCAGTTGAGTTAAAAAAGTCGAAATAAAAGTGGGTATGAAACTTATTTTTCCATCAAAATGGTGTCTAAAAAAATTTGGTCCCCACTTTTGAAGTCGTGTGACATAAGTATTAAAAAAAAGTCATGCCCAAAGTGGGGGGGACTTTACAAATAACTCAATTGATTATAGGATATTTTCAAAAAATTTGAAGGAAAAAAACAAATTTCATAGCACATTGTGAGACTAAAAGATAGACATTAAAATATCACTTCCCCTTTCAATTGATTCAAATAGCAAATAATCATCCAAGTAGGATAAATGATCTTTATCGAATGAAATTTAAAGTTCAAAATTATAAAGATTTGAAGATTTGTGTAAGAAATTATTTGTAAACGTAAAAGATTTTTTTAAATGTAAATGATTTTGTTAAAGTTTATATAAACACAAAAGGTTTAGGAAATGTAAAAGATTTCTTGAATGTAAAAGATTTTGACTAATGTCTTACATTTTCATCAAATGTATAAATATCACTTCAACAACCTTATTCTTCACAATCCTCTTCATTACAATTCTTAGTGGCCTTTCTTTTATATATTTTTAGATTTATTTATAATTGTACATTTCCAATATGAACAGACAATGTGATCGGCAAGTGCGTTGTGAGTGTCGTAAATGTAGGCGATATACTATTCGAGGTATTGTGATTGGTTATAAAATGATAGATCATAAGACACAACGTGCTCATCAAAGGATTGAAGATCAAGTACAAGAAGAAATGAATATGCAAGCAACGACATCGGAGGGACAAGATTTTGCAATTGATGAAGACTTACCATTGCCTGAACATGTTGAACTTGAAAGAGAACACCCTTTGCATGATCCCTTGAATGTTGGTAGAGAGTTGAATGATGATATTCTTGATAACTTAAAAAAAGCACTAAAGAGAAAATTAATCTAGGGGAAGACACTTCTTGTTTTTTAATAATTTACGTGCGGCAGAATATAGGGTACATTTAAATAATCTTAGGTAAAATTTATAAGAAATTTACATATAAAATAGGGGACATTAAAAAGTCAAAGTGTTTTAAAAATAAAATAGGGATGATAATATGGTTGATTTTTCCGCTTTGTGGCAAAATAGGGGCTCTTTTAATGTTGCCAAGTAATGATTACAAGTAATTGATAGCCCCCCTTAAAATACCCCACCGCCGCACATGGGTCCCCCAAATATACAAGAAGTGTCCTCCCCGGGAAATTAATAAAGGTGCAAGAAGTATGGGATGAAAAAGGAATGTCACTCCATTGATTTGCAAGACTATATGCTTAAAGAACTATTTGGGCACCTTCTTGACAACAATGATTCGCTTGATTTTTAAAATGAAAAGAGACTTGGTGCAATATTAAGGAAGATGCCCTCAAATTGGTGCGGCGATCTTGAAGGACCTTCTTCAACACCATCATCGTTCAAACGTTTGATTAGTTTGTATAAAAGATGGGGTCAAGTAGAGCCAAATCGATGGCGGATGTATTTGGGTACAAAGGACTACAATCATGAGCCTATCATTTTACCCTAGGGGAAGACACTTCCCGTTTTTTAATAACCTATGTGCGGCAGAAGATAGGGTACATTTAAATAATCTTGGGTAAAATTTATAAGAAATTTATATATAAAATAGGGGACATTAAAAAGGCAAAGTGTTTTAAAAATAAAATAGGGATGATAATATGGTTGATTTTTCCGCTTTATGGTAAAATAGGGGCTCTTTTAATGTTGCCAAGTAATGATTATAAGTAATTGATAGCCCCCCTAAAAATACTCCACCGCCGCACTTGGGTCCCCCAAATACACAAGAAGTGTCTTCCCCGGGATTTTACCACCAAGTGATGAAGATACGTATGATGGTAGAAAATTTATACAATGTTCATGTCTTCCTCCAAATGACAAACAAACATGTCCGAATTGTGTAGTACGTTGCACCCTTTGTGCAAAAACAAGGAATCAAATGGTTGCTTTTGATTATCTTCCAATTGCAAATCAATTGTCTTCCATAGTGGAATTTGAATCCTTGTGTTTTAAGATGTTAAGAATGTGGAGGAATTCACCTAGGTGGTTGATTATGCAAGAAACACCTGAACATATTTCACAATTTTGGGATGGCGAAAAAGTGAGAGAATATCGTGATTTCTAGAATCCATGTAACCAATGGAAATTGCTTATTATGTGTCCAAATGATAAATGCCAAATGCTATATTGTGCTTTTCCATCTAAATGTGATGAACTACTGTATGGATGGAATAGTGAAATTGGATATTATAAATTCAAATGTTGGAAGTGCAAAACTTCTATAGAGGCTCCAAAGGTTTTAGAAAACGGGGATCCGCGTAACATAGCTCTCGGTGCACATTAGGACGGATTCAGTGTATCAGGTAAAAAGAGACGAGGTTGTTGGACTATGGAGATAAGTGTTTTGAATGTAGGAACTTCATCTAATATATCACTACTACCTGTTTTATTTATACCTTTGGGAGGTCATGAATCTTATATTGTAGAACGAATGAAAGTATGAAACAAAATATTTCAACTTTTATTCAACCATTTGTTGAAGAACTTGAGAGTTTGTTCCTAAATGGTATAAAATGTCATTACAATTACCCTTGGCGACGAATAAGTAATAGTCTTCCAGACTCAAGAACCCCAACCATTAGGGCAATATTGATGTTACTTACTGGAGATCATCCAACACAATGTAAAATTTCCAATTCCAAGTCTTCAGGGCAGTCTGCATGTAGAAGATGAAAAATGGAGTCAACATTGAATGAAGATGGCGGTTACATTTATGGCAACAATGAAAGGCTCCACCTATAAGATGAAGTGCTTCAAAACTTTATGAAAGTGTTCGCCGATGGCGAACATTGAAGAATGATATAGATGGAAGGAAACAACATAGTATGGAATCAAGAGTATTGGGCGATTCCAAATTGTGGAGATTGTATCATCTATACAAATTTGACTTATCTCGGGACTTGGTTTTTGATGTGATGCACATTATTGGCCTTAATTTATTCAAGAACTACATAATGAGGTTGTTTCAGGACATTGAAGGACATCCAAGTAAACGTGCTTTATTGGAGATGGTTACAACATGTTGTAACTTGGTGACTGAAGCTCGTTCATATGAATTGAAACAAGGGCAATGGCCTTATGACCCTGTTAATGACCATGGAAGCTATACAGCTGAAGAATACCAACACTTTGTTTTGTAGATGCTTCCCTTGATACTCAACAAATTAGATGGAAAACCTTCAGAAGAGCGATGTTTGGTAGGGCGCCTCCTTATAGACATTGGACATTACTTATTTGTTTGCACTAGAAGTAGAGGTTGGACACAACATGATTTACACATAGTCATGCTACTTTTTCAAAAATGGCGTATACATTTAGAGGGGCTTGATGGTCCAAATGGAAGGCCACTAGAGCATGTAGCAGGAGCAGGTCACATTTTGGAGGATATGAGACAGTTTGGCCACTCAGATGTTTATTGGTGCTTTCCATTTGAGCGTGAAGTTCAGAAGTACCAAAACATCAAGACCAATCAGAAATCAATGGAAGCAACATTTATAAAGTATTGTTTTCTTAGGTTGTTTCAAAAAGTAAATATTTGCATGCACACATAAGGTGATAGATTAGAAACCACTGAAAGAGCATTGGCACGATTACATGATGCAATGATTTTCCCTGAGAGCACAACTCAAAATCATGAAGACGTCTCTCCATGCCCACTATGGCATCATAATTGTTCTTTACTTGTAAGTTCAAAAAAGAGAGCATTGGATGTATAGAAGTCATTGATCCAAGCACCTCAAGATTGTGCATGTGTTACATCTGCACTAAGAAAGGGCTTTTTAATTAGTAATAAAAACAACAAGCATGTACAAGCTTCTCCAATTATTTGGTCTTATTTGCAACATCGTATACCAGGATTGGAAACCATGCATCCACCATTAGTACTTTATCACAAAAAGTGTATGCTGAGAAGATTCATATACAGAAGTGGAGATGATGTGGTCGTATTAAATGATGAAGCAGAAGGGACTCTATACAAAGGCAATATATTAGAGAAATATTCAATCATGAGAATAACGGACAAATAGAAGTTTATTTCACTACAGAGTATTATCAACATTGTCTAGAAACAGTTAATGGAGTCTAGAAAGATAAGGTGGATCCAATAACTGGTATGAATTTAATAAAGAAAGATTTTTTTGTTAATTTTGATGACATGTGCATAAGGCCTATAAATTGCATTATGAATAAGTTCATAGGTGTAAGATATCCTAAACAAGGGAGGAATCAAATAATAGCATATGAAGTACAAGACCTTAGGAAACGAGATAGACTAGTGAACACATAAAATACTAAACATTTAATTTTAAAATGATGTCTGTAGGAAAAATGAAATTAAAAACAATTTTTAAATACCCTAAATCCTAGCCCACCAATACATTCTAAATAATAGAGATTGTTGGTAATTCCTCTCAATGTACAAATTTGGTACAATGTTGATCACAAAATAATCTCTACACAAAGACTTTTTGTGCACACTTCAATGGATAAAATCTTGTAATGAACATTTTGTGAAAGTTTAGTAGAACATGTGTAACTTTCTTAAGACATGTATAAGCTAGGTATGAAGTGTATTGTTCTTTGCTTGCGTAATCCACTAGTTAAGAGGAAGACGTCCAATTGAGCCATAAATGTACATGATTCCTTGAATTAATAATGTTTGATAAATTTAAAAAATGGAATCCATATATAAGGAAATGTAATAAAAATGTATGGGTAAAATTACCCTAGAAGAACTTTTTCATGTAATTAGTATGTATGTGTTTATTTATATATATATAGAGAGAAAGATATATATATAGAGAGAGATATATATATATATATATAGAGAGAGAGAGAGATATATAGATAGATAGATAGATATACATATATAGATATATAGATATATAGATATATAGATATATAGATATATAGATATATAGATATATAGATATATAGATATATAGATATATAGAGATATAGAGATATAGAGATATAGAGATATAGAGATATAGAGATATAGAGATATAGAGATATAGAGATATAGAGATATAGAGATATAGAGATATAGAGATATAGAGATATAGAGATATAGAGATATAGAGATATAGAGAGAAATAGAGATAGAGATATGTAGAGATATAGAGATATAGAGATATAGAGAGAAATAGAGATAGAGATATGTAGAGATATAGATATCTATAGATATATAGATAGATATAGATAGATAGATAGATTAAATATTAAACTCTTGAAGGACCAAAGAGCATAAATTGAGTTTTATGAGAATTTAGTCAATGTATATTAGCTTGATTATTTAAAAATGCTTTATGATTTTGTTGGATGGATGGTACTATCATAATGTACAAGTGAAACTTTATTTTATATCATTTGATAGAGTAGTCCAGCTCTTAAAAGGGTTTTAAGAATTTCAATCCTAAACCAACAAGTAAAAAGTTCATTTCCTAAGAATATGAATCATGAATTTGGAACTATATGAATTGATGCCTCCTTTAATTTATTTTAAGCATTTAATCTCAAAGAATGAAATGAAGAAATGAAGATTGTAATTTTTAAAATTTACACACTTGGAAGAGTTTTTTTTAATCACAATTTGTGAAGTTATGAAAAGTTGAAGCTAGAAGAATTCTTAGGAATTTTTAGGGAAATTGAAGAGTGGGATTTTTATGAAAGGCAAGCCTTTATGATCACTATAGAATTTGGCTAAAATCAAACTCACCAATTGTGATATTACAACATGGAAGTGAAGGATAAAATAAATAGGAGCATGCTAAAAACAATGGAAATCAAAATATTTGATAGTCAATACTATCAAAGTCAAAATCAAAATATACTTCTAATTGTACATTAATTTTTTTTAAATAAATAAAGTAAAATAAAGTCAAGTAAATTATTGATAGTAAAGTTCTTTTACTTTGAAGTGCTTCAAATTGTATATATATATTGACGACATATATAGTAATATATTTCATAGTCATTGAAAACTTCAAGAACATTGCTCTATATTTGTTGATAGTTTTTTTTAATCTTTCTTATTTTTGTAGCTATAACCCTATATAATAATAAAAATGTCTTCAAAAACATACATTTGTATCCTTTGTAATCAAACTTTTAACTCAGAAGAGCAATGGAAAGCTCATGAGGGGGGTAAAAGACACAAATGTATTTCTAAAATTGCCTTAGAAGAAGAAACTGAAGGACAAAAACAAAATACTTCTACTAATAGTAACATAATTGATGAAGATATACAAAAATTACGAGCATTAGGAATATCAATTCCTACAATCATCAATAAAATTATAAAGTGTCAAAAATCAAAAAGTGCAAGTCGTGACTCAGATATATCAAAAATGACAAAACTAACTGAGCCATGTGTCCTTGTAGAGGGTGAACAAATTTTAGGTATTTATGTTAATAATTTTTTTGCAAAAGAAAAATGTCAAAAATGGTATAAATTATTAGATTTTACTTATGAGCATGGAGGAATCGTGAAACGAGGAAAAGAAAAGAGTGGAGGCAATATGGTAATGATTGGTTGGAGACATGATGAATTCATTGACAAGCCAACTATGTAAGTGGATTTTACTTTAATTTCATTGTAATCATGTTGTAAATTTCAAAGAAATTCTTGTTTAATGAGGTCAATATAAATTCATTATTCATTCTAAATTTGATAAAAATAATTATATTTATGATGTTATTAAAATTTGAATATTATCAAAATTATTTGAAGCAATTATTTATTTAACATCAATGCTTGTAGATATACACAATCAGAGAGGAAAAATCACAATATATAACCATCAGCAAAAGAAATTCATGAACTAAGAGAATCTTTTACAACTGAGGTTTATAAGTTTTTGCAACCCGCTTTTGGATCTTGGATACAATCGTTGGAAAAGCTACATCCTAGAACAATTCCATTCAACTACGGACAATTTACATGTGGTGTATTAAAAAATTCAATCTATTTTTTAAATTTCTTTATTGTCAAATTCTCTAAAATCGAGTCATAATGTTGTTTGTTAGTCTCCTCTTTGGCTCTCCTAATCTCATCCATTTCTTTTGTAAGTCTTCCAAAAGAATTTAAAATAGATTTTTTTGTGAGAAGAGCAACTCCTATTTGAAAAAAGCCACTATTGGCTACAGTTCCATGTCTTACATTTTTTGAATCCAATAATAATACCAATCCAGCTTCAGTCTTGATGTAGTAGCCATAGTCTTGTAGCCAGAACTCTCTTCCTCGTTTTGGTATTCCATATAGAAATTCTATACACAAAAAGAAGTAGGTAAACAATTAGGACTTAATAATAAAATATTATTGTGATAATAATAAAATGTTATTGTGTTAGTAATAAAATATATGTTTTAAATCTTAATTACAATTGTTAAAATTTTGTGTTATGAAAAAATGGAAATTAAAAATTTAGCTTCAAGGTTTCTTAAGATTGAAAAGATGAAACATTCAAAATTCAAATATAAGAAAAATTACCTTCTCTAAACCACATGATGAATCCTATATTACTATCACCAAGATCTTTGTGTGGAGATATCTAATAGTTTTTTCTAATGCCCATATGCAAAAATGGAGTATCTCCAATTCGTCCGTAGTTGAATGGAATTGTTCTAGGATGTAGCTTTTCCAACGATTGTATCCAAGATCCAAAAGCGGGTTGCAAAAACTTATAAACCTCAGTTGTAAAAGATTCTCCTAGTTCATGAATTTCTTTTGCTGATGGTTATATATTGTGATTTTTCCTCTCTGATTGTGTATATCTACAAGCATTGATGTTAAATAAATAATTGCTTCAAATAATTTTGATAATATTCAAATTTTAATAACATCATAAATATAATTATTTTTATCAAATTTAGAATGAATAATGAATTTATATTGACCTCATTAAACAAGAATTTCTTTGAAATTTACAACATGATTACAATGAAATTAAAGTAAAATCCACTTACATAGTTGGCTTGTCAATGAATTCATCATGTCTCCAACCAATCATTACTATATTGCCTCCACTCTTTTCTTTTCCTCGTTTCACGATTCTTCCATGTTCGTAAGTAAAATCTAATAATTTATACCATTTTTGACATTTTTCGAGGAAGAGAGTTCTACCTCCAAGACTATGGCTACTACATCAAGCCTGAAGCTGGATTGGTATTACTATTGGATTCAAAAAATGTAATACATGGAACTGTAGCCAATAGTGGCTTTTTTCAAATAGGAGTTGCTCTTCTCACAAAAAAATATATTTTAAATTCTTTTGAAAGACTTACAAAAGAAATGGATGAGATTAGGAGAGCCAAAGAGAAGACTAACAAACAACATTATGATTCAATTTTAGAGAATTTGACAATAAAGAAGTTTAAAAAATAGATTGAATGTTTTAATACACCACATGTAAAATAGTTTGCTTACAGTCTTACATGAAAGTATTGCTACAATGACCCAAAAAAACTTGTGATATTCTAAAATATAATTTATAAATAGAAATTCAACCAATATTTCTTTATAAGTACTATTTTTGTTTGCAACAAATATAATTACTTATCCATATTTTAGATACTTTTGTGACCTTGAATGATTAGATTATTTGTATTTGAAACTTCTTATCTTCCATTTTTTGAACTGTACCATGATGAGGTTTAAATCTTGATAGTAGAGAATTGAGTTGAGAGTGTAGCTAGGGAAAATAATTTGAAAATAAAAATGTAACTTTGTTTCTTAAGAAATTATAAAGTATAAGAAGATTAATGATGGAAGAAAAAATCTAAATCATTGATAATTCTAAGATGGAATTGAAAGATACTAATGCATATATATATATGTATATTTCCTATACTTTTCTTTTGGTGGTTACCTTTGTTTCAAAGGTGTATACATTATTCTAAAGTTAAAAATTAAAAATTTTAACTTTAAAAAAAATTGAATAACTTTTGGAAAAATCATGAAAACACAACAAATTTGATAGGCAATTCTTGCAATCACCCATTAGTGTACGTTTATTTTTCTAAAATTATAAATGTGGAAGTGTGTCAATAGTCAAGTCAATTATATTGATTGTAATTCAAAATCAAATTTGCAAAGATGAGGTTATAGATTCAAAAAATAAGAAAATTTCAAAAAGTCACGAAAAGAGAACCTAATTTTAAATCCATTGCAACATAATCTACTAAGAAAATGACAATATTTCTTTTTCTAATTCAATGTAGAAAGAATTATGAAAATTTTCTTTTGAAATTTATAGGAAAATAGTGGTGAGAAGGGAGGAGGCTTAAAAACCACTTAGGCTTGGAAACCACCCACCTTCTCAAGTGTACATTGTTTGTACATGCTTCTTTTTCATCTTTACAAGAATGTACTACAAACAATGTACCTTTTAGGAGGTGAACCATTTTAGAGCTCTATGCCATTTTGACTTCAAAATTTCATAACTAATTCCACAAAGCTCCAAAAAATATGAAACAACTTGGGTTACATACTTACATGTCAATTTTACTTGTGTTTTAAGCAAAATTCTTAGAAAAATAATTCATGAAGATTCGCTTCTCCAAAATTCAATTTCAAGTCTGACTTGGACACTTTTTGGAACTCCTCCCTTAGCAGTGATGAATCTAACCATACAGATGAATCCAAAGTTCAAAGTGTACAACTTTTACTTATATATAAAATATAAAATATTGTTCCAAATAACAGGTAATGATGGTTTTCCAAAATAGTCAATTATGGATAAGACTGCATGTTGAGGGGTTAAATCCTATATTCTTGCACAACTGACATTTTCCTTCAGAAAGAAATATTGATTTGAATTTTGAACTTATGTATTGTACTGGAAGTAGCTAAATTTTTTTTTTGACACAAACGGAACGAAATTTCATAGAGAATCAATAATTCAAAAATTCGGCTTGGCTGTTTTGATCCGATTTTTTTAATGCAATGGCTCACCCATTTGTTCCAAAAAAAATAATGAAAATAATTCAAAAATTGAGTGGTAGTAGCTGAAAGGTCAACCTCCCACCACAGCTGCAGATATGGTAAGCTTATTGAACAAGCCCAAGGTCGCTGGAGCTCATCTCATACTGCAGGCTCACATGGCACAAATAACGAGACTGACAAAAATTCGTGAGCAACGTCTGGTTAACCCTTGAAGGATGGACCGGTGGCGTGGAAACCATGCATTTTGATACCGTGTGACATCACCTACTTTGAAAAAGCAAAATATATGAATTGGAAGTCAAAGAACTATTGAAGATCTTCCCTTTCCACCCCTAATACCGAGGATGAAAAGTTGCATTTTTGTCCCAGAAGGAAAGATTCTTTGTCATTCAGCGGATGCCAAACGTCTGCGACGTCCTTCAAGGATTAAGGGAATTCGTGGCGCATTTGGTGTCCAAATCGGCTTTCTTCTATGACCCCATAAAATATCCCCCATTGAAGACACGCTGTTTGTTTGGATGTTTGGATGTTTGTTTGTTTGTTATGTTGAGATCTCCCGGATTGTGAGTCCCCCGGGTGTGTGTTTGGTACCATCGGAAAGCCCTTGGCGAGGAGGGGTGCACGGGCTTTGATTCATGGTGTTCCAACCTACGGCATGAAAGTTATTGAATTTTGAAGTTTCTATACATTAAAAAAAATTAGACCGTGGCAACGGCATGGGCCACCGTAGTTTCTTAGTTAAAAGCTGACATGTTTATCTTACACGTATTTGTGCATGCTTCATAGTCTATAAATGTAACATCAAACAAAGCTGTGACACCGGACTGGACGTTGCTCAGGCGTTGCTCAGGAATTACCGGATGACTTCAGAAAGAGCAATTGGGCTGCTGTTGCGGAGAAAGAGTCACGACCCTTGCAACCAAGACAGGTTTAGTCTATTTAGCTAAGAGTTCCAAAGCTGCCAGTGTACACTAGCGTGATTTTATCACTGAGAGTTTGCATTCCTCATTCTCGAATCTTATACGTGAAGAGTGGATTGATCGACTATCCTGTAAGTTTCTCCACATGCATTTATTTCTAGATTTCCTTTTCCTTTGGGCCCGAGTTGTCGATCACTTAAAGGCTCAGTCTAAGTTGATTGCACGCAAATTTGAGAGCTTGGGTCATGCTTGCTAGAACCTGTGAGGAACTCTAGCTTCCATTCGGTGCTCTTGTAATCGACCCGAATGATCGATGTAACGGTCAGATTAATTTTTTGAGTTCATTATGTGACTTACAAATGAGCCAAATGAAAATTTAATTATAAAATAAAATTTGAAAGTATATGAAAAATAAGGAATTTCATTGTTGTCATATTAGACATCTCCAATCAGAATTTTAAGGTAATCTAGTTCATATTTTGAAAATTAATAATCAATAACAACTTCATCATTCTAAGTATGACATAAAATAGTACTAACTGTCTTTCATGCTTTCATTCCACGTCACATCAATCACAAGATTTCATGTAGGATACCTTATTTGTATTTACTTTGAGGGTCAACATGGGTGAGTTCAAAAAAGACTGAAAGGTTTTTGTACACTTTAGCCATAGTACTCTTGATTTTTTGGAAGTGCTTTAAAAATAGAAAAATAATTTTTAAGAAATATGAAAAATATTCTTGATGTATGTTTCTTGAAGAAAAAGATATCGTATGAAGGAAAAATGTAGGAAAATTCTCTAAGTAGGTGAACTAGAAAAGTGCAAAATTTCATGAAAATAGGCACTTTTACATTTTAATTTGTAAAAAATAGGAAAAGAAACTTTTTGAGAAACTAAAAATTGGGCATTAGGGAACAATTGATGATGATTAGATTTCACCAAAAGAATTATCTAAAAATTGTCTTCAATGTTAAAAATTTGCGTGCAATGGAAGTGTTGTTTGTATTCATGTGGAGGGCATAAATAATATATTTTCAAATTTCCTTTGGTGGATACATGATTCAAATATACCATGAAATTTTGAGCTCTAAATCATTAAATTTGGGTACTCCTAACATAGTATTAAAAACCATGAAATCCCTAATTGTGACAAATTAGATAAATTAAAAATTAATTATAAAACTAATTTTAAATTTAAAAAAAATAAGGGATCTGATTAACATCAAGTTAGGCATTTCCAATAAAAATTTCAAAATTATAGGATTCATGCATCAAAAGTTATTACCAAAAACAACATTGTTACTTTGATCAAGACATGAAATAGGACCCGTCTTTCTTAAACTCACCCACATGTAAATTTGTAGATGATCTGAACTACATTTTCTATCATGCAAATTATTCCACACAAAAATCGTTCCATCTTGAAGAAGATAATGATAACCTTTCATTGTCAATTTGAAATTTATTGGCTTTGGATGCAAGGGAAGAAGGCTTCATATGATGAGAAGCTAGCTCTTGTAGATTTGAGAGCTAAGGTAAGACGCTCAAAAAGCGACCATTTAAGCTTTGATGTGCTTTTTTCATATATCTCCTCAGATGAAAATATTTTTAGCTTATTTTTCAGTCAAAAACAAATAGATGAAGAATTTAATACAAGTCGTTTTATATTTTTTGAAGCATTACTAAATTAGTTATGAATTTTCAAACACAATCAGATATAGGTCCCTAATTGTGATCATAGGTCTTTAGAAATCCATCCATCCATAGTTTGAGAAAAACTAGGCCTAGTTCAAAAACTAGCATTGCAACATGTACAAAGCAATAGAAATGGTTTCTTAAAGTGTTTCTTTCAAAATCTGAAATGAATGCTTGAATTAGTCATTATTTAAAAATTTTCAATACTAATAAGAAGGTAATTGAACAACAAATTCTTATTTTGAATTAAATTAGTAGGCTCCTAACCACTTAGTTAGAAATGAACCCAATGTGCCTCTTAAACCCCCATTGAAGAAGTAACAAATCTCATCAAATTCCATTATAATCCACAATTATTCATTTTCCCCCAATTCAAGTGTCCATTGCACAACCCCTACTAGACGGTTGAAAATGACTAGTCAGTTTTAGAGCCCTCTCCTATAAGAGAGAGGCACCAATGGCGTGCCTGTACCCAATGGCGTGCGTTTCTACAGCACACAATGATTTCAAGCTATAAATGTAGGTAGGCAATACATGGCTTATTTTTTTGACCTAAAACAATAAGCAGTCTACAATCCCACTACATTTCTGTTCTAGAATGAATGACTGCTGTAGAAACGCACGCCATTGGGTGCCTCAGCCTTACTTGCTAACTCAAAACTGAGTCAGTGCCGTAAAAGGAAAGAGCCCGTAGTAGTGTACTGTAGCTCCTTGATTTTCTATCAGGAAACGATTTTCACCCATTTGATTCGAGAAAGAAGGACTACTACGCGCGGACTAGTAGCTCTGATTGCACCGATAGAGCCATTGGCGAGAACTGTTTGGGCGGAACTACCAGTGAGCTGCTGGGAATCTACGGCGATCACCCGACGGTGGCTTGTTTATCAACCACATTAGACTGTAATGCCCACTAACCCCCCGTAAATCGGGGCGAGGGACTTTTTGAATCGACCCAAATTTAGAGCTCCCTGCCAGATTCCAGCATGTCCGGACACTTGGTGGCAAGGGGGATGAAAAGACAGTTAGACTCTGGCTATTAATTGCAGTCACAATGAACTCAATCAACTCATCGGAATACGTATTCAACCACTGTTTCACAAAGATCGGAAGATGTGACGTTCACCATCCTGTGAGTTCCTGACTTCGTCCAGGCTTCCCGCAAGTTTATATTCAGCTGGCCGCCAACTCGCCCCGAAGTCACAGCAGCCCACTCTAGCAGCGCTATGCCTGGACTCCTGGAGCCAGAAGGCAGCTCACAGACTGCGGAACCTTTACAAATGATCGAAACCTGCGCAAGTCTCCCTAAAATATTGCAAGCTCTCCTTGCCATCCATCTCCGTCGACGTGTGTTCGCAAAGACGGTGCGGTCGGCCGGTGACTGTAAAGATCTAGATTCACCTTGCCCCAGATCGATCTTGCAGCTAGCGCATATATGTATGTATGTGTGCTAGGAACCCGAGCTTGCTAGCTGGCCTCCGACAACGTATTTCACTTGCTTGGTTTACTTCATACATTCTAGAGAATTGTATTCCTCGTTCTAGCTAGAGTCTACTGAAGAGAGGATCGTCCTGTAATTAATTCTCGACATATCTAGCTTCATTACCATTTCCGATCCCTGTGCGCGCGCAGGAGGTGTCGATCAGGATTAGGACGACGCACTACACTAGCGTGATTTTATCACTTGCTTACATTCTTGAGAGTTTGCATTCCTCATTCTCGAATCTTGTACGTGAAGAGTGGATTGATCGACTATCCTGTAAGTTTCTCCACATGCATTTTATTTCTAGATTTCCTTTTCCTTTGAGCCCGAGTTGTCGATCACTTAAAGGCTCAGTCTAAGTTGATTGCACGCAAATTTGAGAGCTTTGGGTCATGCTTGCTAGAACCTGTGAGGAACTCTAGCTTCCATTCGGTGCTCTTGTAATCGACCCGAATGATCGATGTAACGGTCAGATTAATTTTTTGAGTTCATTATATGACTTACAAGAATTTGGTGAATGGATTGGGTTGCAGGAGAGATTGATAGACAGTCATCACAGGGGTTCGTCTTCTGAGGTCCTTCGAAAGGGAAATCTCGTCGTTATGGCGAGATCGAACGGGAATGTTGCCTTGGCAGGCGTGTTGATCTGCTTGGCTTCGCTAGTGGGGAGCGTCTTCGGCGATGGAGGATTAGCCGACAGTGGTGAACTGATTCAGGAAACTGTAATAACATGGAACCCCCTACAGGCCACTGCTGCCCCTTATTCTGCCCCTATTGCTGCCCCTACTGCTGCTCCTACTGCTCCTCCTACTGCTGCCCCTCCACTGTCGACTGCAAGTGGCACTTGCCCTGAGAATGATACCAAGAATTTCTGGAACATGTTCAACATTCGCACCAATAAGGAACACGTCATTGTCAGTGAGAACGGGGATGCAGCCCAGATGCAGCTTGATGCCATCAGTGGTAAGGATCCCGTGCCGTGGTCATATTCGTCAACATTGTGACAATTTCTGAGAAAATTTAGGATTTGTGAAGATCAGAGGTTTCGAGCGGAGCGAAACTGAGCAAATTTCACTGAAATTCGCTTTGCTAACGAATTTGAGTTAGGTTTTCATTTTATGTCATGGTTTTTAATAGTTTGTTCAGGATTCTGTTGGTCATGTGATAGCTAGGAACCGAAATAATTTTGAGATGGGTGATGATTTGAATCGTCTTGGGTTCGTTGCAGCGGCGGCGTTTGGATCCAAGAATGAATATTTCACGGGACGATTCAGTGCCTTCCTGAAACTTCCATGTGGAAACACCTCGGGAACCGTCTTTGCATTCTATGTGAGTATATTGCACCCAAATTAGGAATCAAATTATGCCTCTCCTTGAAAATTGTCATAATTACGTGGAGCTTATTTTGTGGAATCCTTAGTTTGTGTTCTTGGAACACATCCCTTGTTCAGCACTGATTCAACTGATCGTCCAGGCTGAATTATACTTTTCTCCATAACAATGATTCATATCGTTAATTTTACTTTCATGCATGAAATTTCGGTTAATTAATCATGCATCTTTCCCATTGATGTCAAAGTTGATATCTCGCGCTTGATGTTTCTCGAGGAAATAGTTTAGCCATACCTCAAATAGCTTGCAGTTTTTTTTGGTATGGAATGAGCGAATTGCATGAAGTTGATTAGAGAATTCCTGGCTGCGCATGAAAATTTCGGTTAACTGACGTACTCAAGGATTCTTCCCACTGACGTCGAAGTTGATAACGTTTGATACATCTCGATGTAATTGTTTTAGCCTTACTCCAGTCGAGCTGCTTGCATTTATTTGACATGGAAAGAATGATTTGCATGGAGTTGATCCTTTCTTCGCTGCAGACTTCTTCCAATGGATCTGAGCCCGACCACGACGAGATCGACATTGAGATCCTGGGCAATGAAACCGACACGACGTACACCTTGCAAACCAACATCTTCGTGAACGGAGAAGGCAACAGGGAGATGCGGCACGAGCTCGGGTGGTTCAACCCGTGCCAGGATTATCACGAATACTTCATCCAATGGAACACCCAAATCACCATGTCAGTATTTACAGCTCACTCCCATTCCATTCTATTCAGTGTTGCCTACACTGGCATTTCTTTAGACTTTTGTGATTGCGTAATCCTCTTTCATGTTCATGAATGGGCAATACCTCCAGTGAAATCTTGCAGCCGATAGTGCCAAAGGTTATTTAAAATAGTTTCAGTCACACTGAATAGAATGAAGAATGTAACTAGCAAAAGCCAAAAAATTCTGAGCTCATGTCACTGAGTATCCAAGAAGACCTAGCCTTCTCCTGGATATGCAAAATATAAAGCTTCTAATCTAGCGATTCGTAAGAGAGTAAGTGAACATTTCGATTTCTCCTACTGGGGTGACGGCGTCCCGTATGCCCTGTGTTTGCCCATTCAAACTGGCTCTTAAGCACAATCGTGTCAATGATTAAAAACATCAAGTGCGGTGAGGTTTAGGGCATCAAAATCGTGAGCATTCAAGTGCTCTAAACACTAGGACTGGTACAGATCTCGACAGGCGACTGGAAGAGGCGAATGTGACGATGCCGCTAACTCTCACGAAAATATGAAAATTTGAACTGTGGGGTGCGTGGGTGACTTGAAACAGGGTTGGTGTGGACGACACTGTGCTCCGTGTATTCTACAAGAACTCGGCGTGGCCCTACTTCAACAAGGGTCAGGGACTGTGGGTGTCTTACTGGGACGGCAGCAAATGGGCCACTCAGGGCGGTCGGCTCAAGATCGACTTCAAAAGGAACGGCCCGTTCATTGCCAACATCAACAGCTTCCACAAACTGCAAGGGTGTCAAGTACCGTCGGAGAGGGATGTGAGTCCTTGTTTGGGAGTTCCCCATTGCTGGGACACCCAGGAGGCTCTGACGCCAGCGCAGCAGCAGGATCTAGAAGAAAAGAATGCCAATTACTGCACCTACAACTATTGTGAGGATGACAAACGGTTTGCAAGCACTGGCTTCCCCGCCGATTGCCAGAAATAGCCAAGCTCGGTTTAACGCAAACGCGATTTTAAACCCTAAGCCTACCTATTTCTAGGGTTTAGGGGTTTAGCCTGAGGTAATAAGGACGCTGATTAATTAGGAGCATTTTAGAAGCAGTAGAACTATTCATCTGTTATTCTTTAGTATTCTTATTATTGATAATTGGAGAGAGCAAGTTAGAACGACACTAGGACTAATCTGTGTCGTTGTAAGCATTTGCTCTCACTTCTCATTATCGGAGTTCCTCTGAAGTGTAAGGAAGTACGTTTAGCGCTATGGTGTTATTCGTTAAATCGGTGAATTAGAGTGTGTCGATTGTGACTTTCGAGTGCCCAGAGCTTTGAAACCAAGAACTGGTGTAACGTAGATCTGAAAGTTCAGTTGGCCGACCAAATTCTGTGAAATTCATTGCTATTTAGCGGTATACACGATTTTAGCACTCGTTGTGAAGGGATTATGAAAATCACTGGAGCGAACATTCTTGTGGTCTTTATTGCTCTGCACAAGATGAGAAAGCAGAGAAAGCAGGCATCATTCCGAATGTGGTCTTGGACCCAACTTGGCTTGGATTCAGCAAATAAATGTAGTCTTCTTTTAAGCGCTGTGGATATTGTCTGCTGGCGCAATTGTACCTCACTGACCCAGATTGGTTCGTGTTGATTCTGAAGCTTTTTGCTAGAAACCACTTTTCAAGATTGTTTTTTCGTCTTCACACAAATGGTCGGTGGCTCGGTGCCAAACGCTTTCTGTCAGTTGCACCGGACGATGGGTTGGAGCATGAATGGCTTGCATGGTATGAAAGTCCACGAGATTTTCCGTTTGCATGTGCTCCGTCTGGAGTTTTGCTGATGAATCTTCCCATCCAGGTGTAACAATCTCTGGATTCGCGGAGCCTTGTTCTGGCTTGGCTTCTGGTCCGGCAGGCCTCTTTTTGACAAATTCGAGAGCTTCAGAGCATGCTTGGGTGGAGCAGAGAGCATCACGGGCTAGTTTGCTCAAAGTCTGCCCTCACAATTAGGTTGCCTTACTTCAAGAAAGTTACTCGACAAGTTATCCAAGTGCACAAATATTTCTTCAAATATTTTCATCTCCACACCAGTGATCCCAAAACTGGCTAAATTTTGCTCAATTACTACATAATCTCTTCATGTCCTCAGTGTAAATTCAAAGAAAATCTTTCAAAAATGAACATTTGGCTAAAAACCCTGAACCTGTTTTGAGATCACTGCTCCACACATGGGATATAGGGTGCATGAGTCTCAATTATAACAATACTTTATTCAGAAGTGTTGCATTCTTGTAGAAAATCAATAAAATTTTATATTGTACAGAAATGAAGTCAAGAAATTAGTGAACGGAAACCTAATTTCACTATTTTGTGTAAGTTCTAAGATGACTATTTTTTGACCCCATTCTATATCTAATCCCATTCTACACAAGACAAGTTATAGTAATCAATATAGGACCTCCACCTATACTAATTACTACAATTTGTTTTATTGCACTATCATGCTTAAAGCTACAATATAACAGTAGGTATAATACAAGTACAATTAGTAAAATATAATTATAATTTAGAAATATCTATTTAATAAAATTTGGGAAGGTAACATTTTGACATTGAAAGTTTTGTAAAGTAAAATTTTCCCTAGGTAAGAGTCATTGCTAGAAACACTTAATGGTAAATTTCGTTAAAATGGTAGTATTCCATTAGTTTGATACTTTTGACAGTTCAGACCATGTGGTCTGAAATCTACATCTATCATAGATTTTTGAAATCTAGACTTGTCCAAGATATTTCAAACCGCGTGGTCTGAAATTTAAATTTGTTATAGATTTTGGAAATCTTTAGAAGTCTTAGATGTTTGAAAATGTATACCAATTATAGATGCTAGTTTTTAGTTCAAATCATGCGGTCTGAAAAATGGCATTTGGAATACTGCCATCTTAACAAAATTTATCATCTTACCAATTTTGTCTCAAAATGGCTTATTTCCATGAATCCTATGACTTTTTGAATAATTTTTTAAAAATAAAATAAAATATGTATAATTTGAAGAGCAACAAGAATATTATATCTCTTAAAATTCAAACCTAAGAAAATTTACCTCTTGAAAATACAATGAAAATAGACACTTTTTTCTTGTTTTTTTTAAATAGTAAAAAAATTCAAAAAAATAAAATTCAAAAAGAACATTTTTCCTAACTTAAAGATTCTCGTCTCCAATAATTTTCATCATTGAGAAAAACAAATTGTATTCTCCACACTTGCGCAAAGTTAATGCACTTTGAGTACATGTGGAAGTTGACAGTATAATATTTTCAAAAAATATCTTCTGAAATTGTGTAACTTTAGTGAAGGTACTTGCATGCCAATTTTTAAATAAAAAATAGGACTAAAAACCCTCCAAAATGGCCAAGGTAGACATCCAATTGGGGGCAGTTTAAAAATAATAAAATAATTTTGAAAAAATTGAAAAAATTACACAACATGTAAAATTTTTGTGTACACATTCATTTCAAAATTTAAATCAAATGAACAAAAGATGAAAAAGTTATGAACAAAAAACTACATGGTAAAGGTCATGGGGACAAAAAAAAAGACAAGTGTTTTTTGCAATCACCCGTAAATAAATGTGCTTTTTTCCTAAAAGTGAAATGTGCACCTTAATTCTTTTAAAAAAATGTTTGGGCAATAAATTTGAAAAGATTCATTACCAATATTTTTCAATCAAACAATTGTTATGTAATTTAATGAATAATATACCAAAAAAATTATTACAAATTAAATTTTTGGTTTTTGAAATGGAAATTTTCATATTGATGAAGATTACATAGAATTTTTTTTTAATAGGTTAGTTTAGAAAGATAGGTCTAAAAAGGTCAAATTTTGAGAAATACCTTTACAAGTCTAAATTGGGTTTTGTAAGATGGCTTTGAAAAAGATATTGCCAGCAACAATAATCTAAGTATTGTTATACAAACTCAAATAAATCTTTGTCATATGCCACCTTTTCTAATATCATTTCTTATGTTTTTCATTGTTAAAGAACAAATTCCATTTGCAATGCATATGGCATTACAATAGTGTCATTGAAAAGCTATAACAAAGTCATTAGGATCTAATAAGGACAAATAAATGAAAAAAATGCAAATGCAAATGTTGACACTTTATATGATTAATGAAATCACAACACTATGAACTCAATAGACCCATAGATAAAGAATAGTAAAAGTCATGAAGGTCCCATATATGTGTAGGTTAGTTTTGACAAGTTCATACCAAAATATTTTACTTTTGCACACACATAGGAATTTTTAAATCTTTGGCACTTTATGAAGATATTCTTAATTTTGAATTCTTTCTATTTATGTGTAAATGAGTTCCTTTTTTAAGAAAATTCTCAAGAACAATTTTATCAAATTTTTAAACATAGTTGTAAATAATTTTCTAAATTTTGACATCTTCCAAATTTTCCCAAGTTATTTATGAAACTGACCTACATGTACAGTATCTCAAGTGCTTCTCATAGTTGCCTTGAATTCTTTGTCATGGTATTTATATGCAACTTTTTATTATGACATGATAGACTGTTATCATAAAACAATAAGTGTACTTTGAGTTGCATACAACATTTTTTGGCACACTGATACATCATAGAACTCCGTATTGTCACATACATTTGGGCATCACCAATGTGACATTAAAGAGGGTAAGGGTGCAATAACTTTTTTGTAATGGGTTATTTGAAACTTAACAGTCCACTGACCACCAGCCTTTTTTTTTTCCGGCACCGTGTGGCCAGAGTGCACCATTTCAAAATAAATGTCTTTTTATTGCCAAATAAAAGTAATCTTTTTTTGCCATAAATTTTCTAGTTCTCTTTAAAATATGGATGAAGTTGCCAAATTTGGATGAAAAAGTGTATGAATATGACGAAAAAGTGTTTTTAAGTCCAAAAGATAGATGAATGTAAAAATACAATGCTTTACCAAATTTGAAGTGATCGCCATCTTGGCACTTTCTCAAAAAGTAAAAAGTGTTGCTGACCACCCTTGTATCAAGGCTTTTTTTTGGACTTTGTAGTGCTAGGTTGCACCAGAAAAAATAATTTGGCTAAAAAACACTACCAAAAATGTTAAAAAACTTGGATGAAATTGTCAGACAATTTTGAAATTACAAAAAATATTAGATGAAATCGCTTGATTGTGGATAAAAACCTTACTATACATCCAATAAATGGATGAATGTTGCAATGTAGAGCATCACTATAACATTTTAGACCGTCACTATGGCACTTCTTCAAATATGAAAAAAAAGCCCTAATTCTACTACCTCTGTTTCACAAAAAGACCCATGTTTCCTTAGTAACATATTGGTCCAATCAACTCGTAAAATTTTTGGGCGCGATGTTAAAGCGGTCCCACGAAGTCCCACAGGGAAAACGCTGAAATTTTTTATTTTTTGCATAATTTAAAATAAATAAATTCTGAGTTCATATTTGGCATTAGAGACCCCAAATTAGCTTTAAGAGGTCTAAACTCAACCAAGAAACCCAACAAAAACATAAACCCCAAACCTCAATCAACCCCTAGTAAAATGAGCCACTTCGTAGGAACGATTTAACGTCTTGCAAATTTTGGTGGTCGGTTGCCAATTGGACCCAGAAACTTCAAAAGTTCAAATTGACATCACAAGGCTTTGTCAGCCCCCAAAGCTTCCAATAAATTAAAAAATAAAAAATAAAAGAACTAAGTACTGTAAATTATATCATTGACTCAATCATCCCTTAACAACTGAGCAGCTATGGGCTGCCATGCAACTTTGCCCCAATAACTTAAAAGTCCACTTTGGAACAGGACCTGTCCCCGGAAGAGACGAACCACGTCACCAGCACGGCGTTTAACCGGCCCGTCCGGTCACCATTAAGGTCCAGTTTAGGGTTACAGCAGCTCATCACGCTCCTCTTCATCACTCCTTTTTCCATCTCTCTCTCTCTGTCTGCCTGCCTTCGGTTTCTCGTCCCTTCCACTCCATCTTGGGATTGAGAATGCCCGATTCAAAACAATCACGTCACCTCGTTTCGCAGGAGACATTGGTCTCGCTATTCAAATTTGCTTCTATTGATTATCTAGCTTCGTAATTTGGTGGTGTGGTGATGATTCGAGACCGTCTTTTGTAGCTCTGTGTGTGGAGGTGAGGTGAAGTGGAGAACACGGAGTGTAGTAGACGGGAGTTTGATCGATTTTCGAGCGGTTTGTTTTGTCCAGTTTTTGTTTTTGTCGGGATTTGACGATGTAGCGGGCATGGTGTTCCCCTACCATCCGTTGAGAGGCGCCGACAGTGTAGGTTCGGGGCTTGCGTCGGGATCGGATTGCGCGAGGAGGAGCGTTCGGGTGACTGTTGGAGACGAATCTCCGTGAGGAATGTGCGCTGGAATCTTGGGGAGTGGAATTTAGGGTTCTGGAGGGCGGGGAGAGGGGCTGATTATCAATATGGCGTGATTTTCATTGCTGCGGTTCAGTGGCGCTTCTTGGAGCCCGTGCAGGTGCTTGAAAATTTCTAGGGCGTTCTCGTTGATCGGGTGTTCTATGTTTCAGATTGAAGTATGTATTTGTGAAATATTGTTATCACTATCTTGAATTTTCTTAGTAATTTTTGGTGTGTTTCTACCTCTTCTTGTAATTATTTGATACTCGTCAATAGCCTCTTTCAGAATGCATAGAGATGGACTGTATTGAGGAGCAGACGAGAGATTTTCTTTTAAGACTCTTCTCTACTCACTATGCGCATCGTTTCTGTGCTGTTCGAAGCAATGTATTTTCTGCGGTCATATTGAAGGAAGGCTTATGGTTAATTTCTATGCGAACCTACTCCTAAATTTATTTTATTTTTTGAGGATGGTTGATGTTTTCTTTTTATATCTCAGATATATTGGATTTAACCCCTAGAGGCCCAATCTTGTTTTATTAGATAATAGTTTTAGCATTTTTTTATAAGGCTATAAGGGGGCCTTCTGTAAATGTTCTTCACTGATTTTGGTGATATAGAATTTGACGTAATCTATGTTACGTTTTTCAGAATATGATGAATAGAATTGATCATTTTTTTACCCATGAACTTTTGGTCTAGGGGTTTGAGGGACTTGTGGGAAACCCAAGGGTACACTCGAATCTCAAGGTTAGCTTAAATTTTTATGAAGTTTGAAACTGTAAAAATATCTTATTACAAGAGTAAGGCCGTAAGATTTTTAAAAATATAATGGTCACAGATCGTTTATAGTTGAAGTTAAGAAATTGGCCATAGAAATAGAGAGAGTATCTGGCACTGTGCATACCCGATTGCTATAGTCACCCAATACCTAAAGGCCTCTTGGTGCGAGCAGAAGCTCCCTGAGATTATATTGAGCATTTTCATCCTTAGCAACACTTGATTATGATCTTAGTCTAAAGTTTGGATCTCTTTTTTGTTCATTTTTATTTTTCATCACAATGCATAGTGGGACGTCTTCTGGTCTCGCAACAGCATAACTAGAGGCAATCAACTGTTAGTAAAGCAGTATGATGTCTGTGGTGTGGTTTGCGTGTGACCGTTTAGGTTATGTCTGAGTGATTATAATAGTGAGGGTCGTCTAATCACCCTATGGTGAGGACCAGCATTGGGAGTATTTTTAATTCAAATTGAGACTATCTTATCAGATTTTTTCTTCTTTTGGATGATTTTGTTTGAGGCCCCGCATCAATTTGTATTTTGTATTTGAAGGATTCTGCTGTTTTTTAGAGAAGCATTAATCTAACAAGACGCATTGTGTTTAGGGTGCAGAGGGTAGAAGGAGACTCGGTAAACAATGAAACCGAATGGCATAGGACCTGGGGTGGCTATGCCAGAGTCTCAAGTTGTTGTGCAGCCGCAGCAATCTAACGGGGTGCGGGAAAGAGAAGCAGCCACTGACAATCATCGGTTGAAGAGACGGCCTTCGTCAGGATCCTTGATCAATGATGGAAATATGGGATTGCCAGTAATGCAGAATTCATCCATTGCTACTGTTCTGGGGGATCACAAGAGTCCAGGGAAGGATGCACTTTCATTTGCAGCCGTTCTTAGATCACGGAACAAAATTTCTGGTATGTTCATCAGTTGGCTTTTATTTCTCGTCTTGCTGCTTTCATTGTTCTAAGACATGATTAGTGTGGGCCGAACTCTTCCTAATAATCTTATATTTGTAAAGTTACCAGATTTTGCTAGAAGTGTTATATTTTACGAACTTGAACAAGTTACCCGGTATCGGTTTGGCTCTTTTGCTGTTTGATACTTAATATGTTCGAAAGTCATTGTGAGAAATGTTTCATGATATGATGTAAAAGCCAACGTAGCCCGCACTAATTGTGGTTTTAATTGTGACTGTTCTACAATCTTAGATTTAGATTTTATTTTTTATTTCTACATTATTAGGAGCTCTAGGTTACTATCGCCTCTGAATCACATTACGGTGTTGTTTTGTACTTGGCTCCTGATACCATGCTCAAACCTGCAGATGCGTTGGCAATTTACGACAGCATTTTGGAAGTGGAACCTCAAAATGTGGATGCCCATGTTGGAAAAGGAATTTGCCTACAATGTCAAAACCTCGCTCGACAAGCATTTGAATGCTTTGCGAATGCTTTGCATCTTGATGCACAGAACGCCTGTGCTCTGACTCATTGTGGAATTCTGTACAAAGAAGAGGGTCACTTGCTAGAAGCAGCAGAGGTATGTGCTACATATTTGGGCTTGATTACTTGGCCTGTTTAGTCAGATGATATCGCATTGAGCCGATACGCTTTCTGTTTTCAAGTAGCAATGTCTTCGTTCTGCAGTCCAAATGTGAATTCCAGTCTCTTTCCTGTTGAAGATCATCTTAGTGGTGGACTTTGTGTTTGTTTTGCTTAGTGTTGATAGTACTGATCATATTGTTTGTCATAATCACCCAGGCATACCGCAAGGCTTTAATGGCAGATCCCACTTACAAGGCAGCTTCAGAAAATCTGGCGATTGTACTTACTGATCTAGGTACGAGTCTTAAGCTATCGGGACATGTGCAAGAGGGACTGGCGAAGTATTACGATGCTCTGAAGGCAGACAGTCGGTATGCTGTAAGTTGACCTTGTTCTTTGCCACACTGACATTTGTATTAATTAGACTTTGTCGGTCTGATCTTAGCTGCTTCCTGTTCTGAGAAGGATTTGCAATAATGTTGAGTAGTAACATAAACACATTGATGGGGATCAAACCTAGATCAGTATTCCGGAGCTTGTACGATGATATATTTGTTCAATCATGGCAGCCAGCATATTACAACTTGGGAGTTGTCTACTCGGAGATGATGCAGTACGATATGGCCTTAAATTGTTATGAAAACGCTGCTGTGCATAGACCCATGTACGCAGAGGCCTACTGCAACATGGGAGTTATCTACAAGAACCGTGGTGATTTGGATGCTGCCATTGCCTGTTATGAAAGGTGTGTTGAATACTTACGAAATATTTTATCTTTAAATTCCCTATTTGATGCTTTTACTGAATTGCTCTTTAAGTTGTAGATTCTGAATCGTAGGGTCTTAAGTACTCCAATTGGAATGATGTGACCCTCTGGAAAATTGGAACTAGATTTATGCCTTCTTTCGTGCACCTTTACCGATCAGGTGCTTGGCGGTATCACCTAATTTTGAAATTGCGAAGAACAACATGGCCATCGCCTTGACCGATCTTGGCACCAAGGTTAGAAACTACTATTTTAGTGAACTAGGTGTTTGATCCAGCATGGTTTACAATGCATGAATGAGTGAATCTCCAACTTCCTTGTGGAACTACTATTTTTCAATGGCTTACAGTATTTCTCTGACTTAAACTGAACAGGCAGCATGTAGCGAAATGTTAAATGGATCATCATGATGCAGGTCAAGATAGAGGGAGACATCCATCAAGGAGTTGCATACTATAAGAAAGCCCTTCTTTATAACTGGCACTATGCAGATGCTATGTATAACCTAGGGGTAGCCTATGGGGAACTGCTCAAATTTGACATGGTAATTTTTCAATTCTACTCCAGTTGTCTTTAGCTTTTATTCATGTCATATTATTGGAAATTAATGATAATATTATTATCACTGATGCTCTAGTTTCTGAGAGCAGCTGTGATCGAATGGTTGTGATCGAATGTGGCACTGCACGTCTTAGTCTGTACTAATAAGCATCGGTCCACAGGCTGTTGTGATGTACGAGCTGGGGCTACATTTCAATCCTCTCTGTGCAGAAGCATGCAACAACCTAGGTGTCATTTACAAGGACCGTGACAACCTTGATAAAGCCGTTGAATGTTATCAGGTGGGATTTTTTAATAGAGAGTAAGTTATAGTTTTAAGTTGGGGTTAGCGTTTTGCCTATGACCCGAAATCTTCCTTTCAGGAGTTGTACACGTTGGTTCCTTGGTTGGCTTCTATCAATACTTCTAAAAGTTGTATCGTATGATTTACTTACGTGGGTGTTATTTTGCTATTCAATACAGATGGCACTGCAAATAAAACCTAATTTTTCTCAGTCACTCAACAATCTTGGGGTTGTGTACACCGTCCAGGTACGACTGACAATGTGGGGAACAGTATTTAATTTGGTCTTGCACGTTTTTAGAGTTTACTGTATGTTTTTAAAGTAATAAGTAAGGCTTGATGTCGACATGCGGTATGTCCATTCTTTCAAGGTGTCTGTTATTTTCTTATGGACTTAAGTTGTTACCGAAAGTTCATTAAACTGGCACATTGCATGAGTGAGATGAACGTGCTAGAGGCAGTCGCAAGTGTGAGGTTTATTTGATTAATATGTGCTTATGTTATTACCAGGGGAAGATGGACTCTGCTGCAAGTATGATTGAGAAGGCAATTTTGGCGAATCCTTCTTATGCTGAAGCATACAATAATCTGGGTATGATTGCTGGTCTCTTACTAAAGACTTTATGAAGTTTATCATTTTCACCCTTCGCGGTTTATTTATCCGTGCGGATTAGTATTATCCCTCCTACAGTATCTGAGGGACTAGCCAGTGTTCTGCCCTGTCTAATTGTCAGGGTTTCGCGAAATTTACTGTCATCTTTGACTCTTACATAATTGAGTTGGACCTAGTAGCTCGTATAATAATAAATCTTTGTTTGCAATTAAATCCCGCCCACTTAAGTGCAAACTCATGTGCAGGTGTTTTGCACCGGGATGCGGGTAACATTCCTCTTGCCATCGAGGCATATGAGCGTTGCTTGCTCATTGATCCAGATTCTCGGAATGCGGGGCAGGTATAAAATAGTCATTTGTGATACACCAACCCCTCTCAATCATATCCTGTTTTTGTGTCAAAGTGCAATGTTTCTACTAGTGATACGTACTCAAATTCTTGCCACCTCTGCAATTTCAGAATCGCCTTCTGGCTATGAATTACATTTATGAGGGCGATGATGACAAACTGTACAACGCTCACAGGTATATTTCAATTCTGGCCTTGAACAGTTGTCATCCAAAGAGGCAGTTTCCAAGACTTGTTTAGGATTTTATGCAGTGTACTGATTTTATACTTCAAAGGAAAATGCAGTGTACTGACTTTATAGTTCAAAGGACCGAGTATTCTCTAGTTAGGACCAAATTGAATATTTGTTGTCTGGATGTACATCTTACGAAGATGTTAACTGCATTTGGCCGCCAATCTTGAACTGGCAAGAAATCGACATCTTTCTGTAGTTGTTGTCAGTTTCTCTTAACCGTCGGACTGGTTTGTTTCTGCTGTTTGAAAGACTTGAGCAGAAGTAGCTGAATTTCCCATTTCTTTTCTCTGAGTCAAATTTCATGTGCCTTCAGGGATTGGGGAAAGCGATTTAATCGACTTTATCCCGAATTTTCTACTTGGAGTAATTCTAAAGAACGGGATCGGCCACTGACAATTGGCTATATATCCCCTGATTACTTCACTCATTCTGTATCTTACTTTATTGAAGCTCCTCTGGTGCACCACGACTACAGTAATTACCACCTAGTGGTATATTCTGCAGTTGTGAAGGTATACCCCATTTTCACGCCCTGATTTTCCGACTGTCAAGTTGGCACTGAGGGCTGTAGTTTACCCTTTATCCTGCAATGGAACGTCTGCACTGCTATTTTTTAATGAAGTATGATACATTGTGCTATATTTTCACCCAGATTTCTTGACGTTGTTCTGTCTCAGACGGATGCTAAAACACAGAGATTCAAGGACATCGTGCTTAAGAAAGGCGGTACTTGGAGAGAAGTTTATGGTATCGATGAAAAGAAGGTAGCTGGTATGGTCAGAGAAGATAAGATTGATATTTTTGTGGAGCTTACTGGACATACAGCTAATAATCGCCTTGGAGTCATGGCGTGCCGATCTGCTCCTGTTCAGGTCCTTATTTACAACTTAAAAATTGAGATGTTAAGTAATGTGTTTTTGAGGCTAGTAGATTTCCTGGATTCTTGAGACAGCAGTGTTGTGCATTTGAAACGAAGGTGACCCAGACAGACCGTTCAGATATCGTATTGCTATTTGCCTATCTAATTCTCGTCTTGTTGCGCCTTCTAATTTACTTCTTGTTTTTCTTCCGTTGACGCAGGCAACTTGGATCGGATATCCCAACAGTACTGGTTTACCAACCATTGACTACCGCTTTACAGATGCATTGGCAGATCCTCCAGCTACTACGCAGAAGTAAGTTGGCTTTTTCCTGTGTATTGCTGATATATTTTCTTGAATCCGCACTTTTTCTTCCAAGCCGTATTCTGCATCTAGTCTAACAGGTATTGTTGAGTCTTGTAGGCATGTTGAGGAGCTTATTAGGTTACCAGGGTGCTTCTTGTGCTACACCCCATCCCCAGGGACTGGACCTGTTTCTCCAACACCTGCTCTTAGTAATGGGTTTATTACTTTTGGCAGCTTCAACAATCTTGCCAAGGTAAGAAATTATATTTTGCAATCTATATCCTGTATCTGAACATTTTTGTTCTTAATTCCTTGGGTCAATATTTTTCCTCTTTTAATGGAAATTTTGAGGATATAAATTCTTATAGTCATACATGCGGGGTGAGATTGTATCGGCAACTTAAGGTAATGCCGCTAAATATGGGTTTAAAAGGTTTGAGCTATCTGTCGTGGACTAGTCTAGTGTACGACAACTTTAAAAAATATTTTCTGCTTGCTAGATTCTATAAGCACTTGAAGCACAAACAAGACCCTGATGGAAAATAGATAACACCCATGAAATATCGCAGCTTTACGCTTTGTGATGTAACATCAACGCAGATGTTTTTACTCCCTTTGCACAAGATCCTCATTGTGATGTGACCTTTCCTGTTGAAAGCGAGCAATGCTCAATCGGAGTGTGTTATGCAGATGACGCCACGTGTTCTACGAGTGTGGGCAAGGATATTGTGTAAGGTTCCTAGTTCTCGGCTTGTGGTGAAGTGCAAGCCTTTCTGCTGCGACAGCGTTAGAGAGGGCTTTCTGGCAAAGCTCGAGGAACTCGGTGTCGAAGCACTTCGAGTAGACTTGCTACCATTGATTCTTTTGAACCATGACCATATGCAAGCTTATTCTCTCATGGATATAAGGTGCTTATCTTTTCACTTGCGTAAGATTTTCTGAGAACAAGCTCTTGATTGCATCATACACTCGAGAGCAAATCTTTTTGTCTTTGCTGAGAAGAACATATCATCTGATTGAATGTGTAAGGTTGATTTAATTACATAATTAGATAATTAACCACATTTTTAGATAATGTATTTGAATGCGATATGATTCAATATCTGATCAACGGATTGCTCCCATGCAGTTTGGACACATTTCCGTATGCAGGCACAACCACCACATGTGAGTCGCTCTATATGGGTGTACCCTGTATAACGATGGCTGGGAAGGTCCATGCTCACAATGTGGGTGTCACACTCCTGCATCAAGTTGGTAAGTATATCATTACCATAAGCTCCTTTCCTCGGATGCCATAGACAATATCAAGCCCTATGCGCCCAAGCTAAAATAGAAGTTTATCCGGTTGAGAAGTTTGTAGTCGATTCATAGTAAATCTCAAACCATTTTTATATTTTTCAGTAGTATGCGAAGTAGGATTTCTGATTTCTAGTGGTATATCTTGTTACCATCCTTGAAGCTTCCTGAAAGATTTACTTCCAACTCCTGTAGATACAGGAGGAGGCATTTTTTGCCATTGGGCACTAGTGTTAAGTAGTTGGGAGTGTGGAGCTCCCTAAGTTCAAACGGAGGTCTTATTCTTTAGTTGTGGTTGTATTAAGCATGCATTTTCATTCTTGGCGGTGCAGGTCTGGATGACCTCGTAGTGAAGACAGAGGACGACTACGTAGACAAAGCTGTAGAACTAGCGTCAAATGTCCCGTCGCTTTCGAGCTTAAGACTGGGACTGCGTGAGAAAATGCTCAATTCATACCTTTGCGATGGTCCCAATTTTGTCAAGGGGCTTGAGGGAAATTACCGGCGATTGTGGCATCGTTACTGCGATGGAGGTGTTTCCTTGGAGACCAAGAAGGAAGCAGAAAACAATGAGGCCCTCATAACTAACCGCTCAACGAGCACCATCGGGGATGTCACTGACTTGCCAATGAAGGATGCCGGCTCTGCTGCTGCGGTTGGTCCAATCACAGCCACTACTCCTTCGCCTACTTCAACTTTATCCACCACTGAGGGCAACAGCTTGGGCGAGACGCGCACCAAGTGCCAGAAACGGAGCCCAAGTTCTCCTGATCAACCCGGCACCTTGGAAGTCATCGGGGCAGATGAATAGTAGAAAGGGTGCCATCTTTTTTGATGTGAGTGGAAAACTGCGAGTTTGGGTTTCATTTTCGTATATACTCTGATCTTAAATTTTAAAAATGATCGAAAAATTAAAAGTATATGGGTCAAAATTGAGTGTAAGAAATGAGAGAAATTGCTGGACGTTGACGTGAATCTTTCTTAGCGTGGGGCTCCTTCCTGAACCTGTGGTAGATCATTCGGTTAATCATTTATGGGGTGATCTGCTACTAATCGTTTTTTAACTAAAGCTCTACAAGATGACTTCTAGACCAGTAACTTTTTTTCTCTTCTTATTTAGATCAGATGAAAGTACCGTAGGTTTTATTGCAGGGAAGGACTGAGACGAGTAACTTGAATACGGATACAGTGCCCTTATTGCCCCAGGCGAAGTTGACGAGGTCTTTGGAAGCTGAAATGTCTGCATCAACTCTTCAGGCCCTTGCCAATGTAGAGATGTCACTTCAATGTCTCCTACTTTGGGGGCATTATGAAATGAAGTCTAGGTGGTGATTGAGTCTTAGCATGAAATATCTTCTGGTCTCCAGAAGTTGACCTAAGGTGTGTATTAATGCATGATTAACCTTGGTGTCCATAATTGCAGGTATCACTTGAATTCATTTATTGAGTTGTGAGAACAGAAATGGATACTTTTTGAGTTGTGCAGAGCAATGCAACAGTGTTTGTTTTTTCAATTTTAAGGGAATCTGAATTTGGGCTCTAGGTGAGAAGTAAGTGGTTGAGGTTAGGCGATACTCAAATTTACTTTTGGTGCAAAATTTGGCTCAAAGTTAGGAATTAGTGTGAGTTGTATGGCTTCGAAACAAAAAACCCAAAAAACATCTTCACCAATTATAGCTCTTACATTAGAGCAAAATAGGGCAACTAGGTTTCAAAGAGTGGTACAAAATAGGATGCAGATGAATTATTAAAACTACAACCCATTAGATCAAGTAAATGAACTACAACTCATTCATGTATTTGGACTTCAAAATCTAATATATTCCTAAATCATGGGCATGAAGTTTTAAATGATTTCTACAACAAAAATGCAACTTGAAAGATTGCAATTGGTAGAAAAAGCCAAGCAAAATCAAGAGCAAAAAAATTGTAGGTATACAAAATGTGACAAAACTTAGTAATAGGACAAAAGTGTTCTTGTTCATGTAACTACTATTTGTACCTATATCTTCAACTTTGGTATATTTTAGGTGACTACAAATGTAAAGTTGTTGAATCAACATCTAAATATGATGCAACATATTACCTTTCCCTTAATATAATGTGATATGTAGGACTTTATGTATTAGGCCTACTCCATTTGATATTGTTGGGTTACTATCCATTTGCTTTAAGCTAGGTCCTTCCAAATGTACTACTGACCCTTAACTACCATCTTGGGAGAAAGCAAGTTGTAACCATTAGACCCTTTAAGAAGATTAGATGTCCAAACTTTGAACAAAAGATGAATGCAAACACTTCCTAAGCATACTTTAATGTGTTTTCTAGTCATTGATTTTTTTTGAAGATTCTTATGGTAGTTCTTTAACATTTATATGGTATTGATTCTAAAGACTTTTGTTATTAAATATTCTATAATTCAAAGAATATTAACCTCTAAAAGACCATAAGGTCACTAGGTGGCCTCGACAACACTATTTTTTGTACTTTCTATCCTTTAGAGGTTAGTAAGTTTAACCTTAATTAATTTCAAAAGGAATGTTTAATTTTTGGACTTCAATTAAAATATTAATTAGTGCACTTCACTAAGTAGTAAAATTAGGTTGCCTTATCCCTTGAAAGTTACTTTAGAAGCCATTAGAGTCAACAAAAATTACTTCAAATATTTTCATTAGTACACATAGAGGTTCATGAGTTCCATTCAGAAGAACACTAGATTCAAAAGTAGTATATCCTTGTACAATAACAATAAATATTTACAAAGTGTCAAATATCAAAGAATCAATGGAATTGGTATAGTCATAAGGTAGGAGGCTCAAATTTTGATAGGGCAATAAAAGTGATCAAAACTTAGAGGTACATTTTGCTTTCTTCAATGTACCAAATTTGCACATTTCAAGAGGTGATCGCTTTTGATGACCACAAATGACCACTTTTTTTCAACTTCAAAGATTTGCAACTAATTCCATAAAGCTTCAAAAATTATGAAACAACAGATTAGAAGTATATTCTATTTTTCTTTCAAAAAATATTTCAAGATGTTTCACCTCCACAAATTTCAGTTCCAACCTTTAAATGATCAGTTTATGGACCTCCTACCTTATAGACAAAACCTATCAACCTTGATTTTACAATTATTGTTTGAAAATCATCAATAAATTATTATTATTATTATTATTATTATTATTATTATTATTTTGACACAAGCATGTTGAGGAAACACACTGCAAGGGGTTCCATCAGGAATAGAAGCTGATTTTAAGCCAGAAACAAACCTAGCGCCACTAGGTATCAAACCCGCAACCTGCTTGTTGCAAGGATCCTCTGCTCCATCACCTGGTAGTTTAACCCTTAAATTTCGAAGAAGACATTTTGTATCTGTAGAATAAGAGAGAATCTTCCCTTGTAGAATGGAAGTGCAACTATTGGTCCTCAGTTTCATAGGTGGAAAGGGGAAATCTTCTACAGGACTTTGACTTCCAATGAATATATTTGGCTTTTTGAAAGTAGATGATGTCACACGGAATCAAAATGCATGATTTCCACGGTCACTAGTCTGTCGTTCAAGGGTTAAGGTCATTCCAGACCCAAAATTATTATTTTTGAATTTCAATTCGTAATACATCTTCCCAATTCCCACATGGGAGTCAAGTTTCTGCATGATCAAAGAACCAAGCTTGACCGACATGGTTCATGCTTGTACTTTAGTGGTAAAGTGTCAATCCCAGACTTTGAGGATTCCATGGCCCAAATTTCCTCCCTTCAGTCAACCACACCCCCACCAGGCCTTGATCTAAGGGACTGGAGGGTGTTGGTTGCCTATCAAGTACAGTACAGTATAATACACTAAGGTATTATACACTGCAGTATAATACACTCTCAGCGTTGAAGTTCCGACCCCTCTCCATTTATGGAATGGGAGGAACAGAAGATGGTTGGTGGAGCATACTTTAAAAAGGATGGAATTGTTCAAACGTTTTGACTGTGAATTTGCAGGACATTCAAAGCAAGTCTCCATTCTGGACTTCCGGCTCCCTGCTGACTTTCATCTTATTGGTGATGATGTGGATGGCATAATTAGTATGGACCAGCTCTTTTTTTCCCAGCACCATGGGGCCAGATTGCACCATTTCAAAATAAATCTCTTTTTTTCATCAGATAAAAGTAATCTTTTATTGCCAAAAAAATTTCTGGTTCTCTTTAAAATACGGATGAAGTTGCTAAATTTGGAAGAAAAAGTGGATGAATATGATAGAAAAGTGTTTTTAAGTCAAAAAGATGGATGAATGTTGAAATATAATGGTTCACCAAATTTGAATTGATCACCATCTTGGCACTTTCTCAAAAAATTAAAAAATAGGGGTTAGTATGGATAGGGAAGTTTTTTGTTGGTTTGAAACAATCTTTAGGAAGAATTGGCAATTAAGTTCAAACTTAGCTAGTGGAATTGGAAAAAAAATTGGTTGCAACTTGGAAACATAGGCTCGGGTGGGTCACCGTCTTTGTATGTTTCATACCCCCCGTGCGGCAAGGGGGTATTTTTTGGGGGGCTATTTACCTAGAAGGCTCAAATAAATGATCCCCTATAATTACATAATTTGTGAAAATGTCCTATATTATAGCACCCTATACTTATTTATATTATGTAGGTGAAAGTATTTTTTTGTAGGGTATTTTCTTTATAAGGAGAAAAAGTGAATTGAAGAGGAAGTTAAAAGCAAGAAGATTAGAGAGAAGATAAAGGAAATTTGCATTAAAAGTTGAAATATTTACTTTGCTCAATATTCTTTTCCGTTGTCACCCCTTTTTTGTATATAGAATTTAGTCAAGTGAACTAGTATGACAATTTTACCACTTGCAATACACAAAAATCCAAAAATTGAATGTACAAAAACTTCTACAGTGTATGAAAAACATAGTTTGACAATGCATGAAAGGAAAACAATAAAATCATGGTTTATAGAAATTGTAATGCTTTGAAAAGTAAGACACAAATTGCAATGGAAAGTTCATGTAACCCTAACTTGAAGCTTAAAGTCCATCCACACAGCTTCAACTACATCTCTATCACCCCTATTTTCATCCATCCAAGGTCTATTACTCAGTATAACACAACAATTAACTATGCAAACATCGTGTAACACCTTTATACTCTAACTCCTTTGTACAACTAGCTATGCAAACATCATGTACCACCTTTATACTCTAACTACTTTGTACAACCAACTCTAAATAAAATTGACCCTATTAAATACAATTTTCAAGATCCTAATCTCTAGTCCTTAAATTATGTAAAAAAAATTTTAATACTTGAGATTTTTTAGTTACCTATTTTACTTATAATGCAACTTTGACTTTGAAAGTCCCCTACTTTATTTGTAAGTCCTTTATAAATTTTACCTTGAAACAATAAAATCCATACTATATTATGCCGCATGTGGTTCTTAAAATGCGGGAAGTGACCCACCCGAGAACATAGGCCAAGAAATTGGTTAAATAATCTAAGTTTTTTAAAATTTTGAATATAAAATAGAAGAAGTAACCAAATTCTAAGCTTGAAAAACTTGTTCAATATAGGAATTAGAGGAAAATAGTTGGTAACATTCAAAAAAAATTCCTGAACACTAGTTTGAAAAGTGACATGTTTACAAGTTACAATACAGTCAACTCGTAACTTCTATAATGTTGTTTCATGTCAATTTTCATCCTTGAAAACGAGCCTCCTAGGCTTCTACAATGAACAAAATTGTTTTATATGGCTCCGCGGCCAACCCCAATCTTTGAATTAAGCTCTAAAGTCCCAAGCTTATTTTTTCATCAAAAACAATCAAAACTATCAATTCTATTGCAAAGAGAAAAAAACTTTTAAAATTGTTGGATTTTTTGGCATATCTAAATATATGAAGTTATATAGATTGTTGTGAATATACATGGAAGAAATATCAAGAACCTTGAGTGTGTAGATTGCAAGATATTTGCATTTAAAGTAAATAAAATAAAATTTTATAAACCTTACTTCACTAGATGTTTTGGCTTTGAATTTTCTTAATTCAAAATTTTTGATCTATTGATTTTGAATTTCTATATTTTTATGTTGAAGAATTGAGTTGAGAGTCTAAAATTTTTATTAAGGAAAAAAAGGTTAATTTTTATTGATTAAAAAGTTGTTGAATTGAAGTAGATTAAAGATTGAAGAGAAAACCAAACAATAATAGCTCTAAAATCAAATAGAAAGACACTAATTTCAATGGTAAGCTTCAACTAGTAAGAGATCTTAACCTTTTGAAATTTGATTATTTTGAAAATAAACTGAAAATAAAGTTTATAAATGATTCCTACGGGTTATTTTTTCAAGAAGATGCTATGATTGTCCAAAAACCAAGATTGTTCAAAGCTTTGGCATTACAATTCAAAATGGAGTGAATCAAAGCTTTCCATGTAGATAAAACATAATCTATAAGAAAAAAAAGTTTGTGAGTTTTTTTCTACCTATCAAACTAATATTTGGACTTATTGTACCATAAATTTTGATCATGGATTCTAATTGAAATAAATATTATATTCCTTAAAAAGCGCATGTGTTTTTCTATCTTTGCAAAAAGTTTCAAAAATTATAAGAAATATAGAAACTTTAACCCTTAAAATTTTCATCAATTATAATATAATTAATCTATGTTCTAAACAACCATTTCTAGGCTTAGGAATGTGAAAAATCAGTTATTCTTAGGTTCATTCTCAAGAAAATAAAATCAACTATGAAGTGGTGTATTAAGAATTAGAAGAAGACTCACTATTGTATTTATAAAATTTTCAAAGGGTAGTTGGTATAGAGGTAAAGAATTAAAAAGTCATCAAATAGATATCCTTGGCCAATGATGTGGAGGCATGTGTTTTTTAGCTTTTTTTCCTCTATATCTAGTAAGAACCACTAAAATACACATCTTGAACTTGGATTTGAGCCACTTTTCAATTTTATTTCCTATTGTGTATCTTTTTTTGTGTTCTTTCACTCTACCATATTCAATCTTGAATTTTGGCTTCAAATTTTTCTTTCATTTATCTCATTATTTTTTTGAAATTTAAAAATGACATGGTCACTCTTGCAAGACCATTTTCTCATTCATTTTTGGTCCTAAAAATAAAATAAATGTTTCTGTACATGTAGAGCTTAGTTACCTTGAGAATGAGCATAGGATGTCAATTTTCTAAAATGTTGAGTGTCCAAAAGAGCCAATCAAAGTAAAATTTTAGTTACCTCCAAACTTGAATTTCTTTGAAGTAACTTTCACTTCTATGTTATAATCTTGCAATTTATGAGTTGAATTGAAACCAAACTTTGTAGAGATAATAAGTACATGGAATTCTACAAGATCCTATGACTGATTTTGCCTAAAAATAACTCATCACCCTTTGAGCTTCAACTCTTTATAACTTACAAAATTAGGATCCAAAATACCTTGAAAGTTGCTAAAAATTTTAAGAGTTAAGAGATTGCTCAAAATCTATTTTGTTTTTTAAGGGGACATTGGGATCTAAAATCTCAATGTCAAATAGGTGTTAATTGATGAGTTCCTCCTAGGTATCCACCAAAGTGGATCACTGCTTCCCAAGATGAGGACATTTGTTCAATAATACAATGTTATATCATTTGATAGAAATCAAATATTTCTACTGAACTTTTATTAGTTATAGATGCTTCTATGAAATATGTTGTAGGTTTGATTTTTATTATGGTGAAAATACTTGATAACTAAAAAAACTAAAATGATCTTATTTAGTTGCTAACAGAACTTCAAACAAATGGACTAAATTGATATATGGAAGAGGCCTATATATGGCTTTGGGTTGAAAAGATGAGGTGCTTTGAAGATTTAAAATTCATTTCAACCAATGACTACACATGTCTTCATTTCAACCCTAAACTATAAAGAAAAAACTCTCAAAGTCTCAATCATGGCTCTCCCAATGAATGTCTTTATTCAATGGTGCCTATACTTTTGCAAAAGCTAAATCTCTTCAAATGCTTTTCTATTAACATTTTTGGAAGGATTATTGGACCTAACATGTAAACCATTGATTCATACCTCTTAAACGTTTGTGGAATTAGCTATGATTATTTGAAACTAAAATGGTTTAAGAGTTTTTTGAAGTGTTATATTTACTATTGATATGTCACGGTTGCTAGTATGTAATCATAGAAGGTGTGAGCCTATGTGACTAGAATTCTATACACCTATAGTATAGGTATCTATATTATAAATACCTCAATGATTATAGTGTATCTATGTTCTAAACACCTATATCATAGGTGTATGTAATAAACATCTTCAATGAGTATAGGATACTTGTTCTAAGGCTCAAGGCTCACAAACTCACACTTCTATGCTCACATACCAGCATTGTTGATTGTTACATTCAGAACTTTAAAATATATACATTTGCATTAGATGGCACTTTGAAAATTATGCACTTTATGGATGTTCTATTTTACCTTAGAGGCATATAATTCCCTCAATAGGACTATTATATCCTATTGTAAAAAATCATTAGACCTTATATAAAATGATATATTTTTAGGTTGAATTTCCATCCATGAATATGATTTTGAATTTCTAAAAACCTTATTTGGAAGAATTCAAAATATTTTTTGATATTTTATGGTGACCTTGCAAATGGGTGGTGTATTGCCCAAATGGTAGTGGAGAATTTTAGATTTGAATAGCTATACGACTTCTAAATTTGATGTATGCAATGGCATTTCATTTTGTATTCTATGGTTTTGTTAAATTTGTGAAGTAATCATCTTCAAATGTACATTCTTTTTCATTTTTCATTGTCTCTTTTTTAGAGTTTAGATTGCTTTCAATAATATTATCTATACTATTCATTTATTATGCCAATTTATAATTCATGAAAATTTCATTAGATGCCACTCATATTTTATTATATTTAAATTTGACCCTAGTAAATTGTACTATACTACTTCACCAAATATAACTCTACATTTTTATTATTTTGTACTTAAAGTTGAAATTTTTATCATTTGAAGCCTATTTGGCAGAAATACTTTGAATAGGTATAAAGAACTTTCAAAATTTGGTCAAATTTAGAATGCAAAGTACCTTGGTAACTAGCACTAAGAGTCCATCCTACCATTTAAGACTTGTACAACAAAGTATTACCAATACCCTAATCAATGATTGGGAGTATCAACATTTAGTTATAAGTTAGCTGGTTGAAACCTAAAATTTCCAAATGAAGTTCAAGATTTCAGGGAAAAAAACAATCTTCTTAGAAGGAAAAAAAGAAAATATTTTATATTTTTTTATGGCCTAGCCAAGAGTATACTCCAGACAACGACTTGGTCTAAGAAAATGCAGAATTTTAACCAGTTAATCTAAAATTACTTCCCATATTGTGATTTAATCACGCTACCAACAATGAAAGGATTCTTTGCAAAAGCAAGGTATGATAATAACTTTAGAAGTTAATATAATTTTCACTAGTATGTCCTATGCCATTGCCAAAGTCAAAATCAGAATTAAATTAATTTTCTAATTTCTAGAGGCATTAAAATTTTGAAATTCAATTAGTTGGAATGCTACGAAACAAAGACCTTGCACCCATCCTTCTTGAGAATTTTTCCAACAGTACAAGCACGTGACCAAGGGACACACATGCCGAGAGATCTCAACATGACAAACAAAACAAAACAAAACAACAACTTGTCTTAAGGTATTAATTAAGTTAGGAACTTGAGCAATGAACACTACTCTAAGCCCAAGCGTCAATGCAAGACGTTAAATCAGTTCCATGAAGATGTGACAAAGGGATAAAGTGTGATTCCAATAGGATAAAATTCATTTTACTAGGGGTTGATAGAGGTTTGGGGTATATATTTTTGTTGGATTTTTTGGTTGTGTTTAACCCTCTAATAGCAAATTTGGGGTCTTTGATGCCAAATATGAACTTAGAATTTGAAAAAATAAATTATGCAAAAAACAAAAAAATTTAGCGTTTACCCTATGGTAAACTCAGGGACTTTGTGGGACTAATTTAACATCGCGTGGCGTTACTTGTGTCTTCAGTTGACCTTTTAAGGACTGGTCGACCACTTTTGGGTTGTTTTTTGCACTTTTTGTCTATTATTAATTATAGAACATCTCATTTCTAAAAACTTAGAGAACAACGCAATTAGAGTGTCTTTGTATGCTTCTAACAAAGCCATTTTCAAGGAAATGCGTGCAAAAATGCATTAGCTACGCTTGTTCGAACTTAAATTGCTTGGCCCTTCATATGTGGAATATTGCAAAAATATACATAATGAATGTAAAAGATGACTACTTATATATGTGAAAGAACTAATTGGAAGGTTTAGGATCAATTTGCGAAGCAATTAGTGAAATTTATTCCTAATTGTGGCAAACCCTATTTAGCACCATTGCCAGAGGCTATTTGCAAAACATTAATCTTTGAAAATTAATTACAAAATCTGAACCGTTGCATTGCTTCCATTTTTTGTTTGATTCAAGGATTTGTCCTATAGAACCAATTCATACAATACGATTTAGAATTACATTCATAGAATGGTCACAAAATGGGATTTTTGCGCCCGACCCCAAATCAACCACGGTCCTTAAAGGGTTAAGTTGGGGGGGATTTTGCAGTGAGTGTGCGTGATCCCCATTCCACAGCGAACTAAGAAAGCTGCTAATCATCATTGCAATCGCAGTGCTTCGAATTCCGGCAATCCGGCTACCGAATAAAGTCTGGCTTATTAAACTTCGCATAGCTTAGCTAGCTCGCGTGACTCCTCGATTTCTGAACCCTCGCTCAGTCCCCTCGAAACTGCTGACGCAAGTCCCGGCCGGCATCGGAAAGAAGAAGACTGCCGTGAATCCGTGATCCAGTCCGGAGGATCCGTCTCTCCGATCTCTGACGGACTCCGTCCGTTTCTCAGCTAAGCTTAATGAATGTTGTGATGGAGAGATAGAGCAAAGACCATAAGAGCATCCCCACCAGAGAGTTCCGTTTCCGTATCCCTATCTGAGCTTGGGACCTCACATGCGGATGAGACCTCGCCGCTCCTCGCGAGTTCCCTAAATGAGCCTCTGGATAGAGAACTGGAGCAAAGTTTTACAGAAATCTGTATAATTTAGAGACACAGATTGTATGTAAAGGTTGGTGCGGTGAGATTTCTGTATCTCTATTTGCATGTGAGGTCCTCTCCCTAAACTTTTACAGATAGGGAACTCACTGGTGGGGATGCTCTAAGTAAGGTAGAAGGTCCTATAATAGACCATCTAAGGGCTGAAACTGAATTTCAGAGAAGTAAAACTTCTAGAAGTATTTTTCAGCAAATTTTCCTTGAAAGACAAGTAGAATTGACATCTAACCCAATTCGTTTCACATCTTTTGGAGCTTTGTGGAATTAGTTATCAAATTGTGAAGTTGAAGTGGCACAGGGCTCTAAAATGGAGCATTGCCTAAAATGTACACAGTTTTTACACCATTGAAAGCTATAAAAAAGAAACAAGTACAAATTGTCTACATTTAAGATAGGGCTCCATTTTAATGCCTGCTCCATTTAAGGACCTCCTACCTTATATAATGCAAAAGATCTCTCAAGTAAAGTCGGGGGCTGTAAAAGTGACCCTTTATCAGCTGATTTGCATTTTGGGGAAGCTAAACTTCTTAAAATAATTTTTAGAAAATTTTCATGGTAAGAAAAATGGAGTTGGCATCTAACCCAAGTTGTTTTATATTTTTTGGACCTTCATGGAATTAGTTATGAATTTTTGAAGTTGAAAATATAGAGGTTTCTAAAAGCAACCCCCTCTTGAAATGTACACTTCTGGTACATGTTAGAGGCAAAATCTACCAAATCGCTTTTAGAGACAGGTCACAATTATAGCCCCCTACCTTATATTATGAGGGTTACATGATCACATATATATAGGAGGGTCATAGCCTCAGTAGTATCATTACTAGTTGTGGGAGTACCACTTTTATTTTAATCTAAGTCTTACTTAACCTAAGTTAACTAAGATCATCATCTCAATACTCCTCCTTGATCTCAGGTTACCTCGTTAAAAAACTTAACTATGACAAAAACTTTATAAGGAAAATTCACAGAAAGAAAAAGAGTATAATCTATAGATCTTGAAGAGATCGCATGCCGACTTCTTGAACCAATCATTTGTAAATGTAGGTAGGGAGTACCTTTGTAAGTATATTGGCAATGTTCTAGGAAGATTGAACTTTCTTCATTTCAATTTGTCCTGACTCAATAAGGTCTTGGGTAAATCCAAAGATTTGTGGACTAATGTGCTTTGTTCAATCAACTTTGATGAATTTGCTAGTTATTAGTGCCACGCATGTTGCATTATCTTCAAAAGATAAGTCAAACTCTTTTAGACCCTTCTCTAATAGAGTCTCATGGTCCTCTCAATTCTCAGATCACTCATCTAATCATGATTCTCACTCTTTTCAACCATTTGATAGAACTTCAAATAGGAATTTTGATAAGAAGTCATCTTTTCCTCGTGACAAGCGTACTTTGAATACAATAATCCCAATTTTACTTAAAAGACACATTAAAAGACATTACTTAAAAGACATGATGTCTAAGACACTATTTAAAAGAAAAAAACATATCATTTGAATACCGTGTGCAACTAAATTATGAAGGATTACAATTATTTTGATAAATATTCTAAAATCGTTTCTTCAATGAATTTTCGTAATAATTTTGGAGATATATACAAAATAATTTTAGTTTCAATGTAATATTTTACTACATGAGACTACTATATTTACTATCTATCAATTTGAAAAAACCTTATGAGCTTTATAGTAAATCATACTCCCTCCGTTTTCAAATGGTTGTCCACTTTGAATGTCATATTTTAGTGTTGTTTTGTGTAGGTCAAAAACATACTTCTTCTTGGTTGATTTTATGCAAGTTGCAATGTACACGTGCAATGTTCTTCATTAATTCTAATGATATTGAGTATAAAACTTGGAACCTTTTTTAATCATGCTTTTCACAATAAAGGGCAATAAAATCAACTTGAAATAATATCAACAAGATTGCGGACAAGGGTGATTGCAAGAAACACTTGCCAATTTTGTTGCATTTGGCTGATTTTTTTAGGCATACTTTAAAATTAAAAAATTTATTTTCATATTTAAAAAAAATATGACTTATGTATACACCTTTAAGATGAAGGTACCTATGGAAGGAATTGTACAGAAAAATTGTCTAAATAGGGGAACTGGAAAAGTGCCAAGTCTCAAGAAAATACATACTATAATATTTTAATTAGGAAAAAATATAAAAATGATGTAAATTCAAAAAATCAAAATTGGACATTTACAAAAACTTTAGGGAGATGGTCATTCATCAAAAAGATCACTAAAATAATACTTTCTAGGTTTTCAAAATGCAAGTACAAAGAGGCTAGGGGAGGACACTTCCCGTTTTTGAATAACCTACGTGCAGCGGAATATAGGGTACATTTAAATAATCTTAGGTAAAATTTATAAAAAATTTACATATAAAATAGGGGACATTAAAAAGGTAAAGTGTTTTAAAAATAAAATAGGGATGATAATATGGCTGATTTTTTCGCTTTATGGTAAAATAGGGTCTCTTTTAATGTTGCCAAGTAATGATTACAAGTAATTGATAGCCCCGCTAAAAATACCCCACCGCCGCACGTGGGTCCCCCAAATATACAAGAAGTGTCCTCCCCGGGCAAAGAGGCTCACTTTGTGGACTTCCACACAACATAAAAATAAATTTTCTCAAAATCCCTCACGTGGAGAGCTGTAAGTCTACTAGAAGACCATCTCATCCAAATTTCATCTCAAAATCATTAAAAAAAAAGGTACTCCATAGTATTAAAAAACCCTAAACTACCAAGTGTGATATTCAATTGGGGTCTATTTTAGATAGTAAACTATTTTTGAAAATTATGAAAAAATTATGGAAGGTGTATGATAGTTATGAGTACCTTTTATATAAATCTTGAGTCATTTGGAGCGAAAACATAGAAGTTATGGCTTAAAAAAAATGAGTACACTAGGTGTGACAAAAAATAGGACAAGTGTTTTTTGCAATTGCCCACAATCATTTTAGGGGAAAAGTAGTTGTTATAGTTCTTAAACTAATAAGTGAATAAATTGGTAAATTAAACTAAAACAATCCAATCAATTTGGAATTTTCCTGAAGGATAGAAATAGACATGAAAAATAACTCAAAATCTTTCTAAGTAATTATATATTTCTTAATAACTAGAACACCCTTGATGATGTCAAATTACCATCCAAACTGTCAAATTAGCCATTTGGCCTTTATATGATCAATTGATTAAATTTTGGTCATTATCATGTATGAATAAAAACTTTTGAATGAATGTTGATTTTTAAGAAATTGTGTGTAAAAAGAATAATCAAATTCTTATGGTTTTTCAAAGTATATGGAATTACATCAATTAGAATGGTTATTAGATAATTTGGGATTTGGACCATAAATGAAGGTTAGAATGAGAAAGAATATTTTGTAATTCAAATTTAGATTTCAATATAGGAAAGAGAATGCAAACTAAAGACATTGACATTTTGGTTATTTGGATTCTAATACATGGAGCTTCTAATTGAAATAAAGTATTGAGAGACTATTATTATTGAACTATTGTCATCACAAGGCTTGTTTATCAAGTCTTCAAATAGTCTAAAGAGGAGAGGAGAGGAAAATATTCTACTTTAAATAAAAGACTTTTCATGCCAACAAGGAAAGGTTGAATTTATTGGCACACATAGCAATGCAAATGGATATTTCATCAAAATGGCACTATGCCACAATCTTGACATTTTTACGTTTAGACCGTGCGGTCTAAAATGTATACTACTTCAAGATTTCAAAACCATAAGGTTTGAAATTTGTACTAGTCCAAGAAAATGAATAGTAAAATGATGCATGAATATCTCCATTTTAACAAAATATATGTTTGCAAGAAATTATATGACAATAAGAATAATAAATTTTCACATTGTAAGCCAAATTGTAAATCTTTGATATTTCAACAAATTGCTAGGCTTAAGAAGGATAATTATAGGTACAAGAACGAAGAGATACTACTATTGTTGATTGCATTGGAGAATCAATTTTTTGGAGTTGACCCTTCATTATCGCATTGCAGTCTTGGAATTTGGAAGCATTGCAAATGCTAAGAGCATCCCCACATCAATGCAAGATATGACACAAAGTAGATAAGTGCTTCGGCCCAACTATTTTAATTGCCCATGGCATGTACAATGAAGCAAAAAAAGAGGCCAAGTCAAACCAAATATGATGATGGCTCGGCTAAATGGAGAATCATTACCAAATGAAGAGTCAACTTGGTATGATTTCTTTTTGGCATTATTTTTAAGTTCTGAGGCACTTGTGAATAGAAAAAGCTCTTGCCTTTTCATAATCTACTACATGTCACCTCGGAATCTTGGTCACTTAATTTCGCCCCACCCCAACACCCTATGCTTGTTGGCTACATTGGGGTGGGGCAAAATTAAATGGCTGAGATTCTGAGGTGGCATATAGTAGATTTTGACAAGGCAAGAGCTTTTTTTATTCACAAGTGCCTCATAACTTGAAAATCATACCAAAAAAAATCATACCAAGTTGACTCTTTATTTGGTGATGACTCTCTATTTGGTGATGACTCTCCATTTGGCTGAGTCATCATCAAATTTGGTCAGACCTATCCTCTTTTTTTACTTCGTTATATGTGCTTTGAGACAATTAAACTGATTGGACCACTTATCCAATTTGAGTCATTTCTTGCATTGGAGTGAGGATGCTCTAATCTTGCCCCAGACGTGAGTTTACGCAAGTCAATGTGATGAGCAAAGGTAACAAGGGTTGCAGAAGACACCCCTCCATGTCAAGTGAATCTATGACATCCACTCTCCCCACAATCGGAATCTGCGACAACATCCGGACAACGATGTTGGTCCGATGAGACATACTGTGCAATATGTGCCAGATAGGAATGGGGCATGAGAATCTCTCCATCCAGGAAATCTCCTTCCTCCTGAAGGTTTCAAGAAGTGTGGAAACCGAATTGGCAGATGAGGCTCCGTCGAACAACGTCGTGACCAGCAAGCCCGCCAGCAAGGGCATGGGCCGAAGCTAGCTCCCAGTTCTAGGCAACATATATATGCTGCAGCAGTGAAAGACGCCCAAAGATTCATGATTTGAAGAAGGGACTACACCATATCTAATGGACTCGATCGGACTTCGAAGAGCTTACGATCGACCTTCTTCATTCGATCAAATACATGCAAAGATCGAGCACGAAGACACTCCGCCTGCTATTCCCTCGCGGAGAAACCCAATTGCAATGTTTGCATGGACAGTTGGGCACTTGAAGAAAGAAACTCCATTGCCCTGCCATCACGAAGCAAAATGAAGGTGCGAGCAAATTGCACCATGCCAATTGTTTCTAGCTTCCTCTCCATTGTTTTCCCAGCAAGGATTTGGTCGACCACAGGATCCCGCCCGGCAGCAAGAGAAGAACTTCGTTCTTGGAATGAGCGCATTCTGTCACGGTGAAGAACACGTGCACCCTTCTGTACAACTCTCGGAATGTCCGCTGTCGCTTTCCGACGACCCCATGTTTCCACAACGTATCCAGCAGTTTAGGTCTCCGTTCTATCTCGATCTCCGCGCACATCAGACAACGAACCCGGTGAACTTTGTCATCGCCGCAAAGCAGAAGAGGCGGAGCTTCTCGTCACCGGTATTAATTAGAATTAGCAGGCACCGGTGGTGGAACCCAAAGAGAAAGAGGCGCCGTCTCAGGAAAAGCGGCAGTACTTGAGGCTCGAGGGAAGAGTTGAAGCATTGGAGCCATTGCTAGACGAAATTGATGAGGGATTCAACCAAAAAAATTTACAACAACAAGAAGGCGACAGAGCGAGGAAAAGTTGAAGCTGCGGGGAAGGACATGTAGACCTAATCGCATCGGTTGGTTCTGAAGCTCCTTCTGAATTGGAAGCACGACGGAGCGAGTAACTTATCACTCCAAAGTGGCTCAGTAACCACAAAAGAGCTCCCGAATTGCGCCGCGATCAATTCTCCACATTCCGCGCCATGAAATTCAACGCTGGCAATCATGAGCATCGGAACTTAGAATCAGAATCCTAAGCAACAGAATCTATCGTATTGAAGTAAAAAGCGTAGGTGAGACGGTCAAAAAATTCGTAGCAATTCATGGCAGCATGCAGGAAGTCAACAGAAGCGGCCGGGGTGAACTGACCACAGTCCGGGGAGTTTTGTAGAAATTTTGGAGAATTTTCTAGCTTTTAGAAGGTACCTCAGATTTTTCAAAGTTTACTCGGAAGTAAGCTTATAAAGTGTAAATTTAGTTGGTTAACATCCCCCATTTTCTTATGTAATTCAGCTACTAGCTGAATTTTTCTTTTTCCAATTGGCATCTATCCTAATTTCAAAAATGGAGCCATTTTGTTTTGTTTTGTTGGTGAATTTGTATTCAATCTCTATTTTTTTCCTATTGTTTCTTTTTAAGGTATCTTTGGCATTTACTAATTATACTCCCCATTTTTTTTCCCTATTTTTTCCTTTTAAGGTATTTTTGGCATTTACTAATTATACTCCCCATTTTTTTTCCTACTGTTTTCTTTTAAAGTATTTAGATTTTGAAAATTAGAAACAAAGTTTTTTTTACTATGACTTTGCAAATGCAAAGTTCATTTTCTCAAAAAAATTATAACAAAATTTTATATATTCCACAACTTCCTCAAGTTTGTTGTTTGTTTTACAATTTGGCTTTGGATTCTACAAGAGATTTCAAATATACAATCTTCTTGTTGCTATTGTTTGTCTTTATTGACATAAAATATTAACCTAAACATCCTTTTATAACTATTGATTCTTAGTCTATGAAATTTATCTTCCATTCAAAGCAATCATTGTACATATTTATCAGAAAAAATCTAATAGGAAGATAACAAAATTCCATTACAATTGTTTGTTCAACAAATCAAAGTCCAAAATAGGCCCCTAAATTCTTGAAAGGCTTAACCCCTAAAGGCCCAAAGCCATTTTTCTGTCAAAAACCACTCAAAATTGCCATATTTGTTGCACTCATCCAAAACTAGTATAAGACCGTAAAAGCTAGGTTCATAGAATTTCTTGGTCCCCCCATTACTTCAAATGCTTATAGACAAAGGTATGACATTACCATAGACTAATACTCCAAATCTCCAATTCATTGTTCAAAACTAAATATACTAATAAAATTTTCTATATTTATGTCTAAAAAGTTTCCTAAGAATTCTATACTCGATCGGTTACCCACCATAAAAAAGGGCATGCAAAACGGTAATTTTCCTAAATACTCCAGAGGTGGACGGTCTTATTGTTGAGAATTTTTTTCCTACCAAGTTCATTTCCAAAAATTTCCTTTTTTCATTTGGAACCACTTCCTACACTTTTCTATTTCATTCAAAAAATTTCAAAATCAACTGGCCAACTTGCTACTAATTGTTGGTACTTCCTGTACATTAGAACTGATCCCTAGCTTGTCCCTGAGGGAAAATGCTAAAGGTTTTTATATTCCATGCATTATAAAATTTGCAAATTTAGAATTCATATTTGTAATTAGAGGCTCCAAATTATTTTGGTGAGGTATTGGAGATAAATTAATCAAATAGAAAATAGGGGGGCTTGATTTTTACCTCCATGAAGGAACATGTAAGTTGGTCAATTTAACCCCACTACAAAAGCACCTACACTCTCAAAACTCCTTGCAAACCTTGAATGACAATAAATTAGGGGTAGTCATTTCTTTTTCACTACATGTCCATTCTTAAAAGAATATGAACATGGTAGCTTTCCATTGGCTTTCCTATGGCTCTCTAGGATAAAATATACTTCTTCCACACAAAAATTCTACATCCATTGCTCTCCTTCAAAGATATATAATGGGCATAAAGAAGATTTTTTCATAAAAGTATAATCTCTTGTATTCCTTGTGTTTTAAAGTTTCACTCCTCTATTGCTGATTTTGGGAAGTTGCCATTGTCAATTTCACTAGCCTTCATCATTGGTGACTATACACATGACTTGTCCCCATGCGTACGATAAATGATGAACAACACTGCAACTCTATCAACAAGCTTATCTGCATTTTTATTCAAATCAAATTGTTGAAGCCTATGGGAACTCATGCCATGGTTCTAAATGAAAATTACTATAAAACATTAGTGGTGGTGAATCCATTCAGTGATCTCATCGTCCACGTGACTCAAGAGAAGTATCACATCTTCTTCATTAAGAACTACTCCCCATTGGCTCTTCTTTTCTCTCACCAACTTCTCATTTTTCATAAAAATTTGCTTGGAAAAGGTGTACCTACCCATCCCTAAAAGCAACATCACAAAAATTGGGAGTTGCCCCATCTTCTCTAAGAGTGAGATTTCTATGAACAATGAGAAGTTGTGAAGAAAAAAATAATTACTACAATAGATATTTTTTGGAGCCTTTAGAAGACCAAGAGTTTTTGGACTATGAGATTGCATCAAAAATGTTGGGGATTCTTCCACATAAGCAATTGTATGTGATCAAGAGACTACCATATCAAATAATATTAATTAATTATCTTTAATTTTAATTTTAAAAAATCAATTTTAAATTTATATACTTTATAAAAAATTAAGTTTTTTCTTAAATTCAAAAAATCATGACAATAATAGCTAGTTGACTACACACAAAATAGTTGTAGGGAATAACCCAAAAACACTCTCCTAGAACTCTAAAAAAACATGTAATGACTAGGCATGAGAAAAAATTTGAGGCCAGTAGACGGCCCTTTCAGCTATAGTGAAATGTGCAATTACAAGGAATTAAAAAATAATAATAATAATTTTTTATAATATTTTTATAATTCAAAATCTAACAGGATATATGAATTGACTGCTCACCTAACAGATTCTTTGACTACTTTTCAAGCTGGTTTTTCGTCTCATTGCACATTTCACTCTAGCTGAAAGGGCCCTCTACCAACTTTAGATTTTCTCTCATGGAGCTTTTCTCCATAAGAAGGCATGGAGACATATTCTTTTTTGTTGGTTAGGAAAATCAAAATAGAGAATTGGAGAACAAGATTCATTAATGCGAATTACAAAGCTCTTGAATGCTCATAATTTGGGATGCAAATCTCTAAATGCAAAAGGTACAATGGATGTGTGTAGGCAGCATAGAATATGTGATGAAGGCACAAATGGCACAAAATGCAACAGAGAAAATAAAACTACTCTAGAATATAGAAAAATATAAACCTAGCAAATTGGGTGAAAGTGAACTCTAGAAGAGTGAAAAAATCTTGAAGACAAGAAGAGCCAATGAGAGAACACATGTCTCCATTCTCTAAAGATTGTAAATGGGTTGAAGAAGGTGTAATAACTTTTGTTAATAAAGCCACAAAAGAAATATAAGCAATAAAAAAGCAAAGCATTGTTTAATTAAAGTCAACTAACCTAATCCATTTGATGAGTGTTTTAAAGAACAAGTTAAAAAATTTAAAAGCACCTCTTTTATTGCCTAAAGTTGCAACTTTTTATGAAAAACATTTGTTCACAACCAAGTCCAATTAAACCAATAAGCCACATCTTTATCACCTTATTACTATTGATATAAATCTAATATCATTATTTGATCATAGCATCCAATTAGTTGCCTAAAAAAGTGAGTTTCACACTTTGTGGAAATGAATGATGTCTATTGTAGTAGAAATGGGAGGTCTTAAGGGATGTCCAAACCAGGTGAATAGGTGACTAATGTTAAGAGGCTAAATAATCTACCAAATGCTTTGCTAAATATATGAGAAGAATTTCTAATTAATTCAAGGATTAGGAGGACTAAAGAAACAAATAAGACAACTTTGTTCATTATAGAGATCCCCTTTCAAGAATGCAAAAGGGACCATTGCTTCGTTGATAAACAATGTTATGAGGACACTATAAGAAATTTGTGTTCTTTTTAATGAATTTTTTGTAATGTCCACCTATTTTTAAGTTGACAATGAAATCAAATGTAACATTAAGATGTTAGTTATGACATTAAATGTTATATAAAAACAAGTGGACATCGCAAAAAATGCATCATAAAAAACACAATTTTTCTAGTGGGAATGAAAATTAGAAATGGTGGCAATAGCTGATGGTGCAAAAAAGAATAGGTGGACTAAACATATAGCCATTGTGGCTAAAGTGGCAAATAGATAAAAACTAAAGGCAATTAAGTTTTAAAAAACATCCAAAAATGTCAAATAAACAATTCAACATAGTTGGAGCCACCTTAGACAACCTAAACTTTCATAAATAGAAGCAATAAATTTTTAACAAGAATGTATATGAGTCATCTTAGAAAGGAATGACAATCAACATAGATTATTATTAAAAACAAACAAACTTGACAAAGGCTTTGAAACAAGGCCTATTGCCTCTATTCAATTCTACATCAAATTAGAGATTTCTTCTAAATTTTGTGTATCATTAATGATGTTTCTTTGTGGCATTAGTTTCAAAAATGACTTTTTGGGTGAAGGGTAGTGTAAAAAAAGGTTTCGTTTTAGAGATCAATGCTTCCTTGAATTTATAATTTGATTTCTTCCTTCAACATGACAATTTTTATAATTGTGAAATCTATAGTTTCGATTAAAGAGAACATTTTTGAAAGAAAAATTGGTGAGCATTGTTGATATCATTGAGTATTTTTATGTTTAAAGCTTTGTCTTTTTTGATGTAGATTCAAGTTCTAATTTTTGAACTAGTTTTCAACCCAAACATGTGGTACAATATACAAGAAAAAACAAAATGAATTCCAAATCTTCTGATTTTCATTGAGTTTGAAATTCAACTAAAACATACCCATGAATACATAGTTAATGGAGTAACTTTTTGCTTTGTTATTTACTTTGAGTAGTGATCTATTAAATTGATACACTCCAATACATAAAGATCTCATTTGGTACTTACTACTTAGGTGTTAAGATTGAATTTCCATATAAAATCATCAAGGACCCACATCACTTTACACGATTTATAAGATGCCACATGTGACACTTTTTTACAAAATTGGCTTAAATTTTTCCAAATATGATTTTCACACAAGAAATAATACAGAAATAATACCTTGCTATAAAGGATGAGTTACAAACTTTCAATTCCCAAACTACATCAATGTATTACATCCATTCCCATCTTTGTACCCAATTTTGTCATCATGTACCAATGGTGCATTTTTTCTTCTAGAATGTATTCCATTGGTACATGATAGTAGAATGAGATACAAGGATGGCAATGGATGTGTCTACCTTAAATTATAAAACTCTGAAGATGCCATGTTTTAGCATCCTTTATTGGGTTTTTTTAAACAAATTAAGGTTTAAGAGCACCCCCAAAGCAACATGGTCAAGAAACACTTTATTTCAAAGGTTCAATGCCATTGATCTTCTTTGTAAGAGGAATGTCCTCTATTGATTTACTTCCTTTGATCTTGTGTTTAGTAGTATAGCCACTCATTGTTTGATTTTTGGCTTGACAAATATGTCTAAATTCAAACCAATTTATTGAAGGAAAAATAATGCACAAATGCTTGGTGTGGATGCCAAAACCATCTTGGCTATCATTTGCAACTTAAGTTAAGGTGGATACCTCCATAACTGCTATTTTTTGCTATTGTGCCTACTTACTATTACTAAATTGGTCTAATTTTCATATTTTCATATTTTCTTATCGGCAAATGAAAAATGTTTCCAATGCACTAAAGAACGTGACATTTGGATACTTTTTGCAAAAGTTAGGAAGGATCAAAGTCTTTTGGAGGTAGATGTTTTAAGAACATTTCTTTCGTATATTGATTTTGGAGATGACATAGAGTGATGATGATGGTAGTCTAGGTAAGGTGAAATTTTAGATGTACCCACCTTAACCCTAGAAGGATGTTGCAAACACTAAGTGTTTGATGGATGACAAGGAATCCTTTTATGTAGGAAAGAAGTGTAGTTATTCATCCTTATAATTTTGTGTGAAAAGGAGGCATCTTGCATAATGTTTTGATTTCCAAGGAGTGTTGTTGAAATTTATTTTAAGCAAACAATGCACATAATAAAAAAAAGGTTGATTTCCATGGTGACAAGCCGGTCCTTTAGGGGTTCATCCTTGAAAGATGTTGAGGCTACTAAGTAATCAATGGATGATTTGATTGTTCATTGTAGCTAAAAACAATTAATGCCCCTATTGGTAAAATGATCCAAGCATTTTGGTGACTACCTTGGTCATGGGGGATGCATCTTTTAAGGGCTGGGTCTTTTAATCCCTAAGTAAATGCTAGCGACGCCATTTCATGCTTTGGAATTAACAAAAGGTCATTTGGAGAGAGATTGAAAGTGTTGTTTCATCCATTTATTTCTTGTTGACCTTTTTGTGGAGGGTTGTAAAATGTACCTAATTGAGTTTGTAGCCTTGCTAGTGTTTGTTTTCAAATGAATGAGAAGTTAGTAAAAACAACAAATCACGAAATATGCCATTTTAGTGTATTTTGGGAAGTTGCTACTTCTTGCTCTAAATCTAAAATTTCTCCACAAAAATGATATTTTTTGACTTTGAATCCAATCAACAAAATGAAATCCATCTACTCTAGTTTCTAATCTACTTCGAATTTTGAAAAAATTCTTAAAATTCAAATTTTTATTGCCATTTGAACTTTGGATGTATTGTCAATGTCTATTAAATTTTAATTATAGAATGACATGGAAATTGAATCTATACTATGATGTTGGTCAATGTAAAATACTCATCATGATGAAATTTTCAGTTTTTTTGAAATAATTTTTCATTTGATGTGATTTTTCTTCCCTTTTTCTTCAAAAATTCTCAAAAAAATCAGTTCTCAATTTTTCACTTTGAAAATGCATCAAATTGGGTGATGGACAATAGGGCTCTAAATCACTAGTTACAGGTCTGTCCTTTAAACCCCTAAGTGCTCAAACGACCATTTTTTTGGTCGCTACCCGACTTCGGCCAGAATTTTCGGGCAAAAAAAAAAAAAATTTCAAATTTTTTTTTCAGTTTTGAAAAAATTGGGTTTTCTTTCAACATTTTTATTCAAAACTAAAATTAGTACAGTCATACAAAAATTATAATAGATATAGCACAAAAAAGCTTAGAATTGCCTAGTGTTGAAAAACTTACTATTTTGGGAAAGTATTGATGGTCTCATTACTAGATCTCTTGTATTTTTTCACAAATCAATAGAAACAACAATTTTAACCAATAAAAAACAAAACATATACTAAATAAAGAAATTATATTTTTGGTGAATTTTTGAAGTTATATCTTCAAAATTCATTTGAAGAGAATCTAAAAATAATTTTATAATTTTGACCGTATCGATACTTTCTAAATTTTGTGCTTCACATTATCTTCTTTGATACTAACTTCAAAAAAGTTACAGAACTTACATTTTATAACACATTTATGTTTTGTCCTAACCCCTGGGGCTTTTAAGGGTTAAGGGTTGAAGGTTAATCCTTAAAAGATGCCGTGGCTATTTAATTTTGTTCAATGAATATGAGAGAATCCTTCTTTGTAAGACAACAGTGCAACTATTTGTCCTTAGAATATTGTGTGAAAAGGATAGGTCTTCTTCTGTAGTTTGACTTCCAATAAGTGCTTTTGAAACCAATGATTCACACAGCTCCAAAATGGATGATTTCCTCAGTCACCAGTCCAGGCACACGAAGCTCATAGTATTTATAGACCTGATGACTTCTAAGTTAAGCTTAGAATACCTGTATAATAAGTTTTCTCCATGGGCTGCTGCTCTTTGTTTGAATGCCAACAGCAGTGGCATAACTTACTTGATGCATAATCTTCATGAGTCTTGCCAGGTACTGTACTGGACCCCTACCATGACTTTCATTTTTGCAATGACAAATTTTTTTTTTCACCCTAAGTGATTCATTTATAGAAGAATAAGAAGAGTAATGTTGGTCATTTGACCTGAATAAAGAGTCTATCGGGGATAGTTCTATTATCTAAGCCATGGATTCATTTATAATTCTATGAATTAACCTTGAAGCGCTCCAACATTCAATTTTTAGACATTGTACAGATAGAAAACTACATTATTTTCTTTCTCATTATAGCTTGGATGAAACTCATCATAATTTTTGAATTACTTTATGAACTTGTTATCCCAACCAAGGGTTGGATTTGGTGTTCCTAGAGTACATACTTTTCCAAAATCACAAATGTGGAAGTATATTAAGAGGTTGACCAAGTCAAAATTGCATTGACTCTAGTTCAAACCTAGAATTGCAAAAATGAGATTATAGAACTAAGGAATACTAAAATTTCAAAATATACTGAAAAAATGACAATATTTTTCTTATAATTGAAGTAAAGAAGAATTTTGAATTTTTCCTTTCAAAATTTATAGAAAATTATTGGTGATAGCATTGGTGAATCTAACCATACAAATGGAATCTACAATTCGTATTCTACAATTTTTATTTGCATCTCAATTCAAAAATATTCTTCCAAATAGTAGTTTATGATGATTTTTTAAAATTGTCAATTTTGGAGATGAGTCTAGATGCTTAGGGGTTAAAGATGATTTTGGTTTTGTAGTCTTGTAATTATTTCACAGTTTTTCATTTCTTCATTGTAAACAAAATGACAAGTCCATGTGATTGCAAGAAACACTTGTCTTATTTTGTGTCACACAATGTATGCTGATTTGTTGTTTGGCTATAATTTTTGTGTTTTGGCTTCAAATGACTCAAGATTATAGAGAAGGTACTCATGACTATCATACACATTCCTTAATTTTTCATAATTTTCAAAAATAATTTACTAACCAAAAATAGACCTTGATTGAATGTCACACTTTGTAGTTTAGGGTTTTTTAGTACTGAGGAGTACTTTTTTTGTAATGATTGTAAGATGAAAATTGTATGAGATGGTCTTCTAGTAGACTTCTAGATTTCTAGGAAAGGATTTTCAAACATAGTTAATTTTATGTGGTGTGGATTGTGGAAGTCTACAAAGTGAGTTTCTTTTTGTTTGTATTTTGAAACATATGAAGTATTATTTTTTTTTGGTGAAACACCATCTCCACAACGATGTTGTTGCAAATGACTAGTTTTTATTTCTTGTATTTAATTATTTTTAATATTTATCCCTAATCAAAACATGAAGGTGTGTATTTTCTTGAGACTTAGTACTTTTCAAGTTCTCTTACTTAGAGAATTTTTCTATGCGATTCCTTCTTTGGATACTTTAGTCTTAAAGGTATATACAATGGACATATTTCTTTTAAAATTAAAAAACTAATTTTCTAATTTTGAAATATTCTCCAAAAAATCATAAATACGCAACTAAATTGACAGGTGTTTCTTGCAATTGCTTGTCTTTTCAAATTTAAGGAAATCATAAAAGCAAAAAACAACATATTATATGTATTTATCTTTCAATTGTTCTAACAAACCCATTTATGAATCAAGAAGTCTAAACTTGAGACAATTAGCAAGGAAGAGAGAACATTAGATCTAGATTTGAAAAGATACTTAAATAATTAGTGAATGAATAGTAAATATGTGATGCATGTGGACAATGGATCTATTAAAAAAAAGTGATATTTGTGAATATCAATGCCAAATGGTGGAATTTATGTGTCATGCTAAATCTTGCCAATCTAAGCAAGTGCCAATGAAAGGGTTGCACACTTTTATATTTTGTATTACTCATGTTAGTCACCAATTCTAAACCCTTTTAATACTAGCACTTTATAAGTGAAGTTCTTAACATAGCCCTTACCTATTTTCTACAAATTTTTCTATTTGTTTCCTTTCTTTTTTATAAAAATTTGATTTTGACATCAATGAATTAATAAATAAAAAAACCCAAAGTCATGCCACAATAAAATATTGTGCCATTCAGAATTTTGCATAAAATAGAATTCAATTTGAAAATTTATTTTGGATAGTAGGCATTTTTGAATTCAAACACAATCTTAACCTCTAAAGGTTTTTGACTATGTTTTCACCAAAAACACTCCAAAACTGCCATTTCTAAAGCAAGTACAAAATTCCAAAAAAACAACATCTTTGAACATTTATAACCATAGGATCTTGTATTACACTAGTTTAAGAAGATGTAGAAAAAATTTCAGAAATTTTCTTCGTGTAGATTGCAAGATATTAGTGTTTGAATTGTCAAAGAACCATTTTTTGACCCTGCAAACATCTGGGCAGCTACACTTCAGTAGCTCACATTTATATGATAAAATATCCTAAATGTTTGTAACTCTTCAGATTCATTAATCAATTCAAGTTGGCAACATGCATAAAAAATTTCAAATAATTTAGAATTGTACAAGATATAGGAAAAAGTAAGTAGAAAGAAGTAGAAAATGATTCAAAATACTAAATTGTTAACTATTTTTTTATGGGATTGAAAAATGCCAATCCCAATAGTTGTAATGTTGTAATAAACAATATACACCTAATTTTTCTTTTTATTCAAAAATATTAAAAATTGAATAAAATGAATTACTTCAAAGTTTATTTTAGTGTAGAGATTTTATAACTATCTACAAACTACCTACAAACTGAAACTCCTACAACTTTCATCTCATTAATCAAGATGGAATGATTCAAAGCTTTCTAAGTAAATATGAATCTAAAGAATCAATTCCGAATTTAAAAATTCAAAAAAAGTGATTTTTGAAGAATTTTTTTTTGTTGCCCGGTTTGCCTGGTGGGCAAAGGAAACTACATATCATACAATACCTTTTTTGCCATGTAGTCAAAAGTTAAGAAAAATTTGGGCCTTAAAGCTACTCCTCAAACACAAGTTTTGTAAAAATTTCAAAGAAAAAAAAAACAAAACTCCATTTATAGTCAATTGCCCAAAATTGCTAAGTTGCCAAAAAACATAGTTGGGTCCTTTAGGGGTTAATCAAAGTATACCAAACTTCAATATTAAAAAATTTAAATTCTATTTTTGATGAATTTTCTTCATTTAATATTTATGATTTACATGATAATTGATTGAAAAAAATTGGTGATGAATTTTTTAAAATTTGATTGCAAGAATATGTAGGAAACATCCATAAGCATATTTTTACTTTAAGAAAGCATCTCTAAAAAGCTTCAAAATTCCCTCTAGAAATTTCAAGTGTAGGAAAAATTTTGTAATTAGAAATTAGATTAAAATCTAGTTAGAATGTTGAGATATCTATTTTAAAAAGTTTGGTCATATGACATCTCACATTGAATTTTTTATATATCATACTTTCATTAGATGTTTTTTGAGGCCTCTAGAAGACAATTTTGGGGCTAATGCTTCAAACCATTCTCTAAGCTATGAACTAGCCACTATTGGTTTGTATATTCAAAATTTTCAAAAAAATTTTTTTTTTTTCAAAAATTATGAAAAGACTAAAGCAATATTCAATTTTTTTCAAATTCTTAAAAAAATATAATAACTAAATCAAAAGATCAATTAATTCATATTATTTGACATGTCTTTCTCTTGATTATGTCAAAGTACTTAAGTGGCATAGTTCCCAAAGTTACCATAGAGTTTCCCCAATCCAAAAGCTCATTGTCTTTCAAAGTCCCCCCAAACATTTAATGTCTTATGTAATTATTTTTTTAACAAATATAGGTAAGGAGGTTTTACATAAAAATTGATTGAAAAATACTCATGATGAATTTTTAAATTTTTGATTGAATTGATATTTAGGAAAATCATGAATATTAAATGAAAAATTTGCCAAAAAAAGACTTTTGATTTTCTGGGACTAAACTTTTGTATACTTGACTACAATTTGCCTAAAAATTGGACTTTTATTATAAAAGACAAAAATGTCACTTATATTCTATATAATAAAAAATATTTGAATAGCACAATAGAGTATTTGTAATATTGTTGTTGGGCTTTGTACAAGATTTTTAACATGCCTCAATGGCACTTCCTTCTAATAACACCAAAACTCACAATCTCTTTATATTGTACAAGTTACCTTCTGACAACATTAGGCTCCAATACCAATGATAGGTTCTTTATTATTCCTTGATTCCCATCACCTAGCTTCTATAAAACATTGGACATGTTATTTGATGATATAAAGTAAAATTTCCATTGATGTTCAAGAGCTCAATGGTAGCACTCCTCACCATTGGTGCTATCGGCTTTTGAACAATGACTCAACTCCCTACTAAGCCCAAACAACCTTATTTGGGAACTTACTTTGGGAGTCACTAGTAAGGACCCAATGTCATTGTCTAGTCAAACACCATTTAATCAGTATTAAAGAATGTCCAAGAGTACTTCACAATGTCATGAGGGTGGTAGTGAGGTTCCATCATCAATCCTACTTGCTTATAGCCATATAGCTTGTCAAGGGAGTGATGAGGGAGATCACCTCCTTGTATAGTTCTCTATATAATTCAACAACCCCTATAATCCTATTAGTCATTGAGACATCCAAGATTCATTTTCCACCTTGAAAATGTGCAAGAATCCATACTTTAGTCTTAAAATTGAGTTCTACAAAACTCATAATTTTTTGCTCGGGATAACTTCAAGAATCCAAATCCACTTTTGTAATCTAGTCTTTGTATAAACTAATATGAACTATTCACTTTCTCAAATACAACAAGTATTGAGCAAGTTAATTGTAGCCCCATTTATAGCTCTATGAAGGTTTGGTTCTTGTGGTAGGTGTAGTTTTCTATAACTCTCCCTCCTTGGTGTGCCCATAACTTCTACCTCATAGGTAATATCTTCCCAAGCCTTAATATTTTGGCTCGGGGAGAAGGCACTCTATGTATATTTTGAATACCATGCGTAGCAAGGGGGTAATTGCAAGAAACACTCCCTAGTTTTTTTAGAGTTTTGTATAGTACTCATGATTTTTTTCGGAATATTGTGTAATTAAAAAAAATGTAAAAAAATGTCTAATATATACATCTTTGAGGAGAAGGCACCGTAAGAAGGAAAAACATAGAAATTTTTTGTAAGTAGGAGAACTAGAAAAGTGCAAAATTTCATGAAAATAGGTACTTTGATATTTTAATTTGTAAAAAATAGGAAAAATAATTTTCAAAGAAATTAAAAAATGAAAATTTGGAAGAACTTTATAGTGAAGAGATTTCAGGAAAAGAATGATTTTAAACCATCTCAAATATTCAAACTAAGTGCATTTGCAAGGGAGCCCTATTTGCATTCATGTAGAAGAAATAAAATAATGATTTTTAAAATTTCCTTTGGTAAATACATGCTTGCCTAGTGTGGAAATAGACTACAAAAATTTTAGTTCTCGATCATCAGTTTTGGATACTCCCAAGTACTAAAAAACCCTAAACTGTAAAATGTGACAAATTAGCTAAATTGAAAGTTAAATATAAAATGATTTTCAATTTAAAAAAGAAATTAATATGATGATTATTGAGTTAGACATTTTTAATAAAAATTTCAAATTAATCTTGTTGGTACTTCAAAATTTATAGTGAATTAAAACTCCATCATTCCAAGTGTCATACAAAATAGTACTAATCTTTTTTGCAATCATCCAAGGGGGTATTTTTTAGGGGCTATTTAGCTCCAAGGCAAGAATATAAGGATCCCTATAATTAAGTAGTTTGGCAAAGTGACCTATTTATTGGAATGCCATTATTATTATTTATATTTTCCATGTTAATGTATTTTCTTCTAGGCTATATTCTTTATGAAGGAAAAAAATAGAACTAATAAAGAAGGTGAAAGGAGAAGGATTAGTCAAAAGTAGTACAAAATTAACATGCATGGAATATTATATATTTTCATGGATTTTCAAATAGTGTATGATTGAAGTTCACCAATATCATGTGTATAAGGAAAAAACAAAACATGTCCACAATTGAAATACACAAGGGCCTAACAATACCATTTTACATGTCATCAACTCATAATTCATTCCACAAAGCTTTGAAACATGTGAAATAACTTGGATTAGATGGCAACTTCATTAATCTTCTATAAAAAATAATGTAAACAAAAAAATTTCAAGGACATTCACTTGTCCAAATTTAGTTCTAGATTTATCAACAAATATAAAACAATACAACAAAAGAAATATACACAATATGAGAATAATAAAAGTTGTAATTTGTATATCTCAATTTTAGTGTTAACAAAGTAGTCAATGTGAATGTATGTCTTAAAGTGAATGTAGTTACAAAGTCATATTTCTGTCAAAATTTCAAGATTTACAACTCAAACAAAGTCATTTTCTATCAAAATACCTTAGATTCAACTATGCATGTAGTTGTACATATAGATTGTAGTAAAGATAGTATACACAATCAAAAAATTTAGGCACAAAATTACATGTACAGAATACTAATGGCCCAGATTGTAGGCTATTTATATTACTTACAATTGATTTTTTACTTTCAATGGCTACTATCTTATTTGTAAGTTTTTTTAATAAATTTTACACATAATGAATAAAACACTATATTTGTTTGATCGCACGTTGTTTCTAAAATGCAAGTGACCCCCCTTGAGTATTTTGGAATCCTTGTCTCCTCAATTTTCATGCAATATACAATATACCCTATAGTGATGAGGGATTCTCCTTAGATATCTTAACCCTTTAGTGCCTAGTTGACCACTTTTGGGTTGATTTTTGCACTTTCAGTCTAATATTGTTCAAAATACATTTGATCACAAAAATCTCAAAGAGCAACGCAATTAGAGTGTCTTCATGCACTTCAAACAAAACCAATTTCAAAAGGATTGGAGCACTAATGCATTAGCTATGAGGTTGCAAACTCAAATGGCTTGAACCTTCAAATGGGAAGTATTCAACAAAAATATGAAAAAATATCAACCAATTTGTGAGATTTGTTTGTATCTTGATGTTTTGACAAGGCATAAGTGTTGCTTTGTACTCTCATGAATTCCCAAATTAAACTTATGCATTGAAATTTATGTAGTACAAATTCTAAAGGGTCATTCAGGTCATTGATTTTTGAGTATTAAACAAAACAATTTCTAATTCCAATAAGGCTCTAAAATCAAACATGATTTAGAGGTACATTTTGCTTTCTTCAATGTACCAAATCTGCACATTTTAGAAGGGTATTGCTTTTGATGACCACAAATGACCACTTTTTGTGAATTTCAAAAATTTGTAAATAATTTCAAAAAGCTTCCAAAAATATGAAACGACTTGGGTTAGATGCATATTCTACTTGCCTCTCAAGAAAAATTTACTAAAAAATATTTAAAGATGTTCTACCTCTCCAAAATTCAATTCTAACCTTTAAAAGGTTGATTTATGGACCTTTTACCTTATTCATAGCAATTTGTACCGTTGGATGAGTTTGATTTTTTGTTAGATTGAAGAATCTCCCTTATGAAAATACTTTATATGATTTGATCTAAGATTACATTCTTAGAGTGGCCACAAAATTCAGTTTCTTAAAGAACTACGCTCGCCCCCTAAATCAACCACAGGCACTAAAGGGTTAATCCCATGTCTCACAATTTGGGCTTCCTTTTGAGAAGTAGATTTCTATAATTTGAAGAGCTAAATAATTTAATTCACAATTTGGATTTTCGTATTCTTGAGATCTATAGATAAACTCTCTCACCATCTTTTCAAGCATAAGCAACATACCACCTAAATTAGAAGAGATTTGAGGGCAATGTGAGACCATGAGTTTTTTTGAGTTCCTAAATTGTGAGAACATGTCACATTAATAGTTTGACATGGTTGAGAGAGTGCCACATCATAATTAATTTTTTTTAATTTTAATTTTTCTTTCAAAATTTTAAAAAATTCAGCCAATAGGGCTCATTCACAATTTTTTGATAGCACAAGGAACGGGCTAGGGAACAACTGTGAAATGGGCTCTTCTTGCCCTCAAGTCCCCCTTGATGCTTTGTCTCAACTAAAGCATTGCTCCTTCTTTGTTGAGGATTCCTCATTTCTATTCATCTAGTATCTTGTAAGGTTTGGGATGTCACCTCCAAGGTCCTCTTTGCTCATCAAGGTTTTATAGGCATGCCTTGTAGTAAGGGTCATGCAAGATAGGAATAAAGTTTGTACCATTTATGCCATTTTTTGCTCACAATGTATTAGTAGAACACATTCAGAAATTTGAAATCTATACCAGTTGTACATAATGGCAAAAAATAGGATAGCTATCAAATTGTAGAATGTATAGGATCTCATATGGCCTTCTATTATATGACATAGTTGATGGATTATTTTTGAAATAATTGAAGGTTATAACTTACATCCATAGGTTATAACATACTCAAAATAATTGAATATTTGAAGACTATAGTAAGGGTATTGTGATGATGAAGAGACCTAAAAGGTTTTTGATGAATGACAAGGAATGCTTTCGTGTAAGATAGAAGCACATATTTTTATTCTTAAAATTTTATATAGATTGGTAAGGTCTTGGTCATTAATTTGACCTCCAATGAAGTAATGTTTTTGGATTTTTCAAGCGAATTATTCACACAATATGAATAGGGATGATTTCTACGATGACAAGCTTGACGTTCCAAGGTCAAAGTTTATAAGGAAGGTAGAGTCTTTTTATTCCTTGCTCACCTTTGAAGATTATATTTCCTTCATTTGTATGAATCAACTCTCACTCTTGGAAAGAAGATTTATCTTCATGAGAAGCATATCACAAACTCTTCTTCATCTCACAATGTTAACCTTGAAACATTGTAGAGATCAAAAAGTGTCGAATGGATGACTTTCTAAATGAAATGAAGATTGAGTGTATTACTTAGTAAAACAATTTTATTTTTCTTAGTGAAATATCTTGGTGATAGGTCTCATCCTTTCAGACTTAAAATTGATGTGCCACATTTCCTTCACCTTGGTGTAAATGTACTCTAAGAGGGATAAAATGGAGGATTGAAATTGGAGGGAAAATGAACTCTCCGTTTGTTTGGGATGAAAGTAAAGAAATGACGTACCTTTCTCTGTCACTGCTGATGGTTGCTTTCAGCCCACCCTACCCCACCACCCGGCTTGTGTTCTTCCTCCCATTCTTCCTTCTTTCTCCCTTGGCTCCCTCTTTCCAAGGCCTTTTGCTACAGTGGCGATGGGATGGTGTTTCCCGTGCCACAATTGCATCCGATCATTTCCGACGCGCACTGCTGCAACATCTTTCCGTGGGTTGCAGGAATAAATTAGGGTTGCGTGTGCGCTTGGGATTTCCAATTTGGACACAGAGAGAGAGAAAGAGAGAGAGAGAGAGAGTTTGGGTGCTGTGTGATGATCTCTTATTACTTCTTTAACGATGAATGATTGTGTTGGTGTGTCAACAACCGAGTGTTGGTGAAGCGGTTGAATAGAAAACTTTTCATGTTGAATGTTGAGGAAAAGAAAACCCAATTTTTTGGCAAGGTGTGGCTACTTGAGTGTGCAGATCCACACCAATTGCCAGGATGGACTCCATGTCTGAGAGTTTCCTCAATTTGTTGCAGGATGGAGAAGGCTTCTTCTGTAGTAGTCTAAAATGCCATTTCGTAGAGTAGGAGAATACTCAAGCGCTGTATAAAGAGTTGATTGTACATAAGGGTTGTAGATTTTCAATAGCAAGCTTGTTCAGTGGACACCAGAATCGAAGTAGAAGGATAGAAATCGAATTGGGACATTGCGTAAGAATCTGGTGCACGAAGAATGTCGTTGTTGTTGTTAGCTTGAAACGCTTGCGAGCTATACATCCGATGACCCAAATTTGGACTGATGTTTTCGAAAAAGAAGAAGAAGAAGCAGAGGAGTTTCTTTTGCTCAAGAAGAAGAAGAAGTTGAGGAGGAGGAGTTTTTTGTGGTGATGTGGTATGAAAACATTTGGACCTTGTGAGATGTCGGTGGACTGGGACGACACCGGGGGTAGGTTCAGCTGTGGCGGGGCGGTGACTGCCAGCAAAAAACTGAAGAAGGTTGATGGAAGAAGTGCGGAGAAGAAACAACAGCAACAACAACAAGGGGACGTGCAGCTTCCTCCTCGCGTCCCCAAGTCCTTGCTATTTATTCCTCCCAGTCGACGTCCCAAGGTGGGTCTCTTTGCTTTCATTCTTATAAGAATTTGACTTACTAATTTATATTAAAAAATGCTTATATTTCTAACACTCTGTTTCTTTAGTTGAGATGAAACTTGTTTTTGTTGGTTCAATTGCTGGGGGTTTGCTTGCATCCGAGTTGTGAGATTCGATGCCTACTTAGCAAGTACTTGCTTCTGAGTTTACAAGTTTTGGGACGAGTGTTGCTCAGGGTCACTTCCCCCTGAGATGTAGATATCTGGTACAATCTCTCGGTAGAGCATGTACTCTGAGCTTCACTTTCATTCTATTCAAAAAATTTAGTTTGCCGCCGTTTGTAAGTTTATTATTAGTAAATGTTTATATTTGTAACACTCTGTTAGTGCAGTTGAGATGAAACAAGTTATTGTTGATTCAATTGTTGGGGTTTTGCTTGCATTGCCTCCTTATCAAGCTGTTACTTCTGACTTCACACATTTTGGGACGAGTGCTGCTTAGGGTCACTACTTCCTGAAATGTACATTTCTGATACATTCTCTCCGTAGAGGATGCACTGTGAGCAGCAGTTCACCCCAGATTTTTCCTGGCTTATTTGGAACAGAAATGTGACACTAATGGTTGAAACTCAACCGCGTTGCAGTGTTTTTGTCAATTTGATGTTTACTGACAAGGCCACGAGATTTTGGGTGCAGAATTCTCAAAGGTTAAGACCAGAGAAGTGGAAGGCGGCATTTGACCTTGAAGGCAGGCCTGTCGGATTTCATAAGCTCCTTAAGATTATCAGGAAAGGGGTGAGTTATTCGCATTGCTATTTTTGTACCGTAGATTGAATCCATCGGGTGGAGGCTGTCTGCTAAAAATGGTCTGGTGGACTTCAATGGCGAGGGTTGACTTTAATCCCTAAGTGAGCAAACTAATAATAGAAATTTCACTTTGCAAGCTAATAGTTGACTTTACTTAACTTTCAATAAGTTTTTCTATCTTGCAAGAATTTAGGGCATGGTTTCTTCTTTCTTTTGATACATTTCATTATTTTCCTGAATGATTTATTTCACCTCCTATAATGGCTACTTTTTTTAAGCCATGCGGTCTGTTATGGGTTACATTATTAGTATCCTGCATATATTTTGCTTGTGATTTGAGTTGCTGAATCGAAAGAAGGATATCAGAGCCTTCTCTAATATGCTAAATGGTAAATACTATTGATTTGACATGCTGGTAACCTACATCAGGGTGTGGATCATTCCATCAGAGCCGAAGTTTGGGAGTTTTTGCTGGGCTGCTATGAATTGGGGACCACTTTGGCTTACCGGGAGCTAGTTCGTCAGGCCCGCAGGTTCGAACACACCTAACTGTAATGTGGAGTTTTCTATGTTAATCATGCACTGCATTGCAAGAGAGAGCGTTTCATTGCCTAGATCGGTTCAGTGATGTTCAGAAATAAATAGATTGCTTAGTAACATATGGAGAGATGCTTTGATTTTTCAGGGAGCGTTACAATGAGCTACTTGAGCAATGCCGAAAGATGCACTCCAGCGTTGGAACAGGATCTCTGGCATACACAGTTGGTTCCAAGTTAATGGATGTTCGTGTCGCTTTCAACGACAATACAAGAAAAGAAGAAGATGAGCCAGTTGTAGAGACATCCCCTGTCAAAGACCAATCCAAAAGCAATGGGACAGCAGTGACTTCTCGTGAAGCTAGCGATGATGCTTTTGAAGAAAATCTTAACCAAAGTGAAAATTTAAACTTAATCGTCCGAAAGTTGTCGAAATGGGAGAGAAGTGCGGGAGATGTACAGGAGGGAACTTCAAGCTCTGATGAGCGCGGTCTTCAAGAGCCTCTACCAGGGGAGGTGGATTCTTTGGAAACCACCCAACTGCAGAAGCCGGGAGCAGGGCTCGTCAAGAAGCGGACTTCAGTAGAAGACGATCAGAAATCAGCACAGAGCGTATCTTGCAATGTGGAAGATTCCACTCTGACGGATATGGATGTAGAAAGGCAGAAAGAAGAAGAGAGAAGCGTTCCAGCGAAAGAGGATTCGAATTTCATGAAATCTGTAGATCTTGACTCTATTCCGGGCCCTCTATTGTCTGGCGATGCGGAGAGGGTTACAGACTGGTTGTGGACGCTCCACAGAATTGGTAAGTACATAAGTATAGCACATCTTAGTATTTACACATCTTAGCCCAATATACTTATATTTCCTGGAACTTCTATGCCCTGGAACATTTACATATCCTGAGAACTTCCATGGCTCTGTAACGGTATAGTTTACATTTATAAGTAGCTAGGTTTATTTTGAATTCAATCTGTTATCATATCAAGAGTTTGAAGGTGAGGAATGAATATGAATATGAACCGTTTTTGACTTGTAGAATGGACCTGCAGCGTTTCTGCTTCCAACCTGATGGGCTTATTGTGATTGTGGTTGCAGTCGTTGACGTGGTTCGAACAGATAAGCATCTAGAGTTTTACAACGAGGGAAAGAATTCGGCCCGGATGTCAGACATTTTGGCTGTCTATGCCTGGGTTGATCCTGCCACTGGATACTGCCAAGGTATGATTCCAAGTCCATCAACTTGGATATCATCATAACCCCGAAGTGCCCTTATTGCCTGAAATGGCATCTTCCTATCTATAGAATCGAATTATATCATTTAGGGAATCTTCAAGCATGTAATAAATGTACCAATAGAAGAAATCATATCCTACATTTCTGAATGATAGAAGAGTGTTTTGAAAGTTACTGTTATTAACTAATACCATCCATAGTAGACTCTTTGGTTTTAGCATGGGCAATTAGGGGTTAAACAACCTCCATTCTTATATTCTCGTTGAGAAGCGAAAATTGTAGAGAGCATTGGAGCTGTGTTTTTCTGACTTTCTTGATCTAGCGGAAGGGTACGAGGGCTTGTTTCGAGATATACATGTATTTCCTGGTCCATCTAATGGGATTCGAATTGAGCGGTGATTGTAGGCATGAGTGATTTACTGTCACCGTTCATAGTGTTGTTTGACATGGACGCCGATGCATTCTGGTGCTTTGAAAGCCTCCTTAAAAGAGTGGTACGGATCTTGCCTACTTACCTTTTCCAAGCTTTTTTGGTACTCTCACGAATCCTTGCTTAGATGTTCAATTTGCCGAACTAACCTTGAAATGTGAAACGTCCTGCGTTCCCATCATCGGATAGTTCTAAAGGTCTCTTGATTGAATTACCTAAGTAGGCCAAAATTTTTTTTGTTGCTGTTGATACCCTTTGTTGTGATTCAGGGCTCTTCTCGTAACATGAGAAGATATTGCATCCTAATTTTTGCGTTATTGTTGCAGAGGGGTAATTTTCAAATGGAGGGGCCAGTGAGGGTCATGAAGCAGTTGGAGGCGATGCCCAAGATTTTGGACGTGATGGACGCAGACTTGCTAAAGCATCTTGTTCTAGTGGGAGCTGACAACTTCCTCTTCGCATTTCGTATGCTGCTTGTACACTTTCGTCGAGAGCTCTCATTTCCTGAAGCCCTGTACATGTGGGAGGTTTGGACCATTCCCTGTATCATATATCAAATCTTCAGTGCAGAGTCTTATCTGTGTTGGTACACTTGCATGTAATTCAGAACAACATATGGAACTAGAAGCAGTTGGAGCTAACCCGCAAACATTTTTAAATTATTTGATTTCTAAATCAGGGCCTTCGACGGTTGAAACACCTAGGTGGTTGTGCCATCACCACCGCAAACTCTCTTGCGCCTTGGAAAGAAGAAATTAGTATGTCGTTTAATTGCAAACGTGTCCTGAAGATCCTTGAGAGAAATATGCTGGATTAACCCTGTAAGGACAAAGGAACCCTAATTGGGCCTCATGTGTTTGAGGGACCTTCATTGGTTCAATTTTATTTAGATTTCCCACCAATACGAGCAATGTTCTTTAGGATTCAGATGAAATTTGGTCGCATCGGAGTTATTTTCTTCACACATGATCAACCAATTCAATCATGTTACGACCATGACTTTTTGGTCCTTTTGAGGTTAAAATCAAGAAGTGCTCGAAGGCATAATGGATTAACCGGTGCTTGTTTGGTTGTCAAAACAGATGATGTGGGCAGCTGATTTCCATCAAGCTACAGCGTGGTCATTTGAGTATCATTGCTTAGAAGCGTTACGCCTCCCCAATTTCAGTTCCCCTGCAAGAGTGTTTCCCCTTGAGGAAGTGTGCAGGGCTCCTTCTCCGGAGCCAGCATCCACACCTCCCACGAGTCCAGAGAGGCTCCACAACACGTCTGAGTTATCAAGCTTCGACTCACTGCGATGCAGAAGCCTTGCAAAGAGACGATCCTTTTGTGGCTTGAGACCTGGAAGGCTCTGGCAGTTTCCCCGAAGCCGCTTGCATTCCTCCAATGTAGGTCTGTCGAGTCCTGATGGTGACCAGGACATATCTGTTTTCTGCGTCGCTGCAATTATTGAGCAGAATCGCTCCATGCTCTTGGAGAAGATGCAATCCATGGACGATGCTATCAAGGTCAGTGCTCGTGAAGTTTGCAGCAAATGTAGACCTCAGTTCTTTCTCTATCTCTACGGTGTACCCACTGTCTATCACTCAACAGTTGGCTTCCAAACACTAATCCATGCCGGATTTTCTTGACTTTCTCAATAGATGTGGTTAACCCCTGAGGGCCCTACTTAAAAATAGAATCAGAATCTCCTTTTTGGAGGCTAACAGTTGATTGTAGTCATTTTCAAATGACACTTTCTATTGTTCAAAATTGTTGGTATGATTCCTTCTTTCTATTGGCACGTTTCTTTACTTGAAGCTTTTAAATTCATATACCGTATTTCAACTCGGAAGTGACAACTTTCAGTGACCATTTTGGCACTTAGGTGTTAAAGAACTTACCAGAAAATCCTTGGATTGGGAGGTCGACCCTCTTCCACTGGGTCATGTTCTCTGCCTTCATCACGGCCAAACTGCAATAAGTTCGGATTTCTTAGAAAACAGCCTTCGATACTGAAGTTGTGTCACCTCATATTGCATCAGCAAGCTCGAGTAATTTTATTTCCTTCTGGTGATAACTGTGTTGAATTCGTGGTTGCAGATTTTCAACAATATGGAAATGGAGTTTAAAGTTCACAGCTGTGTGAACAATGCTGTCAAATTGCGTAAGCAGTATCGAAGTCAGGTAAGAAAATATTTCTCGTACCTAACACTCTGATTGTCAAGCAATTGTGTTTCTCCTAGCAGAGTCTTTTTTCAAATACTTAACTGGAGGATAAACTTCAGCATTACTCCTCTAGCTTGCATACCAGCTTGGCGTTTAGAATCTAATTACAAGCTAATGAAGCTCAGGTTGCTAATGATGGCCTACATTATTGTGTGTCATGTTTCAGTCCTCCAAGCGTGTCATGTTGGAAAGAAGATCACTTATCAGGCAACCATGGTCCTTATAAGTTAAACCATTAGCCCTCCTTTTCAATCTGGCCCATGGCTTTTCAGAAGCCTTGTGAGCTTTCTAGGTTCCCCATTGATTGAGGACTTTCCGTGAGTCCACCCTCGTCGAGCTTTTCATGGTTCACCCGCGAGGGGAGGGCTGGAAGGTTGGTTATCCTGTTCTTAGAGATCTTCTTTTGGTGGTTTCGAGTTTTTGCCAAGCTCATCATGCCCATTTGATTAAGATGGAGTGTGGAGTTACCTCAGCTTGTTTCTCAACCTCTGAGCTTTGCGTCTGCAAATCCATGGGTCTTGCAGACAATCGAAAACTTTATGCCGTCTTTCACAAATGTTGAAATTTTTGGCTCTCTTGTATTCGAGCACTGCTGCAAAGGGTGAATCTGCCAGCAGTTTGTGCTGAAGTTACCAATAAGCAGGCATTGCCTGTTGGCCCTCTGTTATTTAATAACATACCCTACTCGGAGATTTGCAGTCGCTTGTAGCTACGAGACATTCTACTGTTTTCTTATCCTGTTTCTAATTTGAGCATCTGTGATTACGTCTCTCCGGTAGAAGACCCTGTTGACCCTATTGTGGCCATGCTGTGGGGCCAATTAGGATCACAATAAATGTGAAAGGAGCACAAATCAAGTCACACTAATGGATTGACTTTTGGGCTACATTAGGACCTTGTAACATTTGCATATGGTCATATTAGAAGTTCTTGCAATGAATGTGACCGCAAGAGGGTCATGACAATATCTTGTTTTTGGAGTAAATATTATGCTACAATAGATGAATGATGAGCATGATGGGATGTGATGTGATGTGATGTACTCCTTCCGTTCCAAACTAATCTTCCCGTCTTGTTCCCCTACATTTTTTGGTCCCAAAATGATCGTATTGTTACATATTGTATAATGTACATGGTGTTGAACACAATACGGTTTAGATTCTAACTCCTAAATGTTTGAGGCATTATATTTTGGTGTTTGACATTACTTTGAAGTAATTTTTAGTATTATCTTATTTAGTTGAATATCCTTCACTTGAAGTCTATTTTTAGCAACAACAATTTGATTTTGAAAAAAATTGTTTATGATTGTCTTATTCAAAGATTTTGTGAAAGGGTGTCTATTACAAATCCTGATTTTTTAGTGTTAAAAGGCTCATAGAAATGAGCATCAAATAAGGTAGGTACACCCAAAAGGGCCTTGTTCCTAAAAGCACCATCTACAATGCACATACATTTCCAAAAACAGACTTTGATCGTTAATAACTTCTGCATACGGTATCCAAATCTTGCATTCTTTGGTGTGTTGGAACATGCTTTCACTTGCCAACAAGACTATATAAAAATCTGAAATAGCTAATAACAGGAACTAGGCACAGTATGAATAACCAAAATCAGTCATGTTCAGATGGCACTTTCAGAAATAGACTTTGACCATTAATAACTTTTGCATACAACTTCTGTATACAGTATCCAAATCTTGCATTCTTTGGTGCGTTAGAACATGCTTTCACTTGCCAACAAGACTACATAAAAATCTGAAATAGCTAATAACAGGAACTAGGCATAGTATGAATAAGTGGCGCTTTTGGGTGTACCTACCTTATAATGAATCTTGGTGAAATATCCACTTTAGATTTCATTTAAAAACATTATACATTAGATATTTTGAAAGCCAAAAATTGATTGTAGTTATATATGTTACACCCTCATATTTTTTGTAACCTCAAATTTATATTTGACATGTCAAGAAAAAGATTGATAGACTTCAAATTATTTTTATTATCTTAACACAATTACAAACAAGCAAACAATATAATATTTCAAGTGATATTGTTGTTTTTCCTTTTCCTACATGATCCATAACACCTAGTTTGAATTTGGACAATTGCTAATAAAAAAATTTGATGAAATTCATCAAAACTTTGACATTTTACTTAATTTGGGGCAAATTCAAAATAGCTCAAAAATCTCCTCTAGGCATTTAGGGGTTAAAATGGCATCCAAATGAAAGATGCAAATTGCTTATTAATCAATCCAATAGTGTATATATTGCCACATTTTAGTAGACAATTTATATTTTTGGAATCAAAATAGGATATTGTGTATATGGTTCCCCATATTTTTTTGGATTAAGCCTTGAAGACAATTGTTTGAAAAAAAATTGAAAATTTGGATAGATTCGTACAAAATCAATTTCGGTTGGATGTTGACAAGATTGATATAAAGTGTGAACTTTCAAGAAAATTTGAGGCCTCAAAGGAACAACTAGATTTTGAACAAACAATCAAAAAAGTCTTAAATAAAAAGTGATTGTTTTTCAAGATTAAAAGATAAACAAATTTAAATTGGTCTAGCTCTAGTGGCCATATGGATACTCTAATGTTTTCTAATGCTTGTCCCCCCTTAATGGGAATATTATTAATTTTTCTGATTGGATGCCTAGAACAAAAATTAAGTTGCTTGATATATAAATAAATTTGAATTGGTATAGCTCTAGTGGCAATGCAGGGATCCCATTTTTTTCTAATGCATGTCCCCCTTTAGTAGGAATGTTATTAATTTTTTGTGATTGGATGCCTAGATCAAAAGTTAAGTTGCTCTAATTTTTTAGCTAGCTTAGGCAATCAATTAAGCACTATTTGCTAAAATCATCATCCATTCTTGAAATTTGGCATGTACATAATTAATAAAATATGGCCAAAAAAAATTCCAAAAGAATAAAAAATTATCTCTCAAATCACATGCCAAAAAGGATTAAAAAAACATTTTTTTTTACCTTCAAGCCCAAAGTCAAAGTTCTTAGAGTTTTTCCAAATATTTTGAATGGTTGTCTCTAATTCAAATTAAAAATTTCCTCATTGTACAAGAAATCATCAAAAAATGACTAGTGTATTGCTAATTCACCTAACCTTGCTTTGCATTGTATGGTGATTAGAATAAGTCAGACTCCATATTTGCTTAAATATTTATTCATGACTGAACCTAACATCATATACTTTTGATATGTGAAAATCCTCTTTTTTGTGAAGAAATTTTTTTACTCTAATAAGGCTCAAAGTCTACTGAATTTCGTCCATAGGATTATAAAAAATTGTTCTTCTCATTTCAAATGTAATAATCTTTCAATCTATGTAGTCAAATGAGTTAAAATATTTTACACACATTACCTAACCTATTTGATAGACTTTCTTTATGGCTATAGATTTTTTCAAAACTCTTAATTTTTAGTTTTGGACAATACATCAAAAATTGAATGAGCTCCTTAATTCCATTTATTGTATGTCATGTATTAATTTTAGAACCACCTCATGTCTTGTTTTGACCTAATTATAGGGTCAAGTTGAAGTAGATGCTTGCTTCTAGAACAAACTTCTAGGTAAACTACCCCATTGTGGTTTAGAATTGAAGCAAACCCAATGTAGGCAAAATCGTAGTAGTCATGTACATCAATTCAAGTTCTCAAATGTAAACCACTGTATCAATTATGTCCTCAATTGGCTTGCTCCAATTTTGACCACAATGGGGTAGTTTACGGTATTCGTCTTGCTTGTGTATGCATTATACTATCACTTAGCAAAGTGACAGGTGACACTAACTCTCTAAGGACAAGGTGATCTCCAATTCTCCATGGATATCATACTCTTTGAAACCCTAGGAATCATCTACTTTAAAAAATTCAAAAATATTCATTGTAAACCAAACCATAGCTCATGACCCCTTGATGCACAAAATTCTAAGGATGAACAATTGGAGTTTAGTTTTGTATACAAGAATTCTTTGTCATGTGTAGGACACTTAATGTCCACAACAACATTACAGGGTTAATTTCTAAAGTTTAAAATTGTTTTTATTTGTAGCATAGTTTGTTTTTTTGAATTTTCACAAAATATTCAGCTCCCAAGGAGTACCTTCAAGGCCTGGCAATTTTCAAAACTTTTGACTACATACTTAAAAAGTTATGGCATGATACATAGTTTTCAGTGCTTAGTAGGTAATCCGGGTAGCTAGAAAAAGTTCTTTGAATTTTTATTTATTTTTAAATTAAAATTTGAAATTGGTTTATTAAATTTATATCTATGCAAAGAGCTTTGAAACATTTCATTTTGATTTATGAGATGAAAGTTATGAGAAGTTTTAGTTTGGAGTAGTTTGCAAGTAGTTACAGAATCTCTACTCTATAAAATATTTGAAATCCTTTACTTAATTCAATTTTTAATATTTTTGAAAAAATAAAGAAATAAAGTGAATATTGTTTATTACAATATTACTACAATTGGGATTGGCATTTTCCATTTTCATAAATAAATTGTTCACAATTTAGTATTTTTCATCGTTTACTATTTTTGTCTTGTATATTGTACAATTCCAAATGATTTGAAATTTTTTAAGCATGTGGCTAACTTGCATCAAAGAATGAATTCAAAGAATAACCACCATTCTGAACATTTTTTATATACAAATGTAACCTTGTGAAGTGGAGCTACCCAAATTTTTGCAGGAATAGAAAAAGATTTTTGTCAATTCAATTACTAATATCTTGCAATCTACACAGTGGAAATTTCTGAAATTTTTTCTATATCTTCTCAAACCAACGTAGTAAAAGATTTTAAAGTTACATGTGTCAAAAAATGTTTTCTTACTAAAATTTTGCATTTGTATTAGAAATCATAGTTTTGGAGCGTTTTTGGGCAATGATCTAATAAATAATTACATGGTGTTATAGAAGGCATGTTGGTATACTATAATAATGTATTACATGGTAAAATTGGACAATTTAATTTTTTCCTCATTTAACATATTCAGGATTTGGTGGCATTATAGTAGTGATTCAAGGACTACATATTTAAGGTTTTCTATCAAAACAACTAGGCATGTGCCTCATTAAGTTTGTATTTAAGTATATCATATGGTTTTCGGAGGAAGATATTATGAAATCATAGTCCTTTTAAATTGTGTAAAAATTTGTGATTTTTGAAAATTCTTATAAATAATGAAATATAGTAATACATCAAAATAAGAGTTAAAATTAAACATAGATATGACTCAAACATCATTTTAGCTAATTATCATGTTTATGAACAATTTCTCTATAAAGTGGTATTTCGGATTGTTCCTTTTGCTTCAAACCCTAAACTAAGATAGTTCTAGATTTGACAACAAAAGATTAAAAAAGAATATTAAATTTGTTCAATTTACCTTGCTCAAGAGTATTTTGGATGGAGTATTACAACTTTCTCATGAATTTGCCATCAAATTCATGTAAACAAAAAATGTGTAATTCTAACACACATTGAATTAGTCAAAAAATGACTGTGTTTTAGTGAGAGAGTCCTTTTTGAAACCCATGTTAGACCTTGCCCTTTTGGTGAAAACATAATAAAAAAACCTTTAACCCTAACTGCCTAATCGACCATATATGGTCGATCTGAAATTTCAAGCCCATTTCTAAATGGGCAGTTAAATTCCTTTGACCGTTTTAAAACAAAATTTGGGCAGTTTTAAGGGTTAACTATTGGAAACTTTCATTTTTCACTTAAAAAAGTACATATTTGATTATTGAGAGGTCTTCAAAGGCATACATGTACCATAAGTGGAGTGTAAAGCTTGCCAATTTTACTTCATTTCCTAGTTTTATGCAATTTCACTTGATTTGAGATCTAAGAAATTGTACATATCCATTTGCTTTGAGAATGGTTCCAATGGAAAGAGGAAAGTGTTTTCATGATGTTCATCATTGAAAATTTAAACATACAACTATTGATTTGGAGTTATTTTGAATTTCTACTTATAAAAAATAATTACATTTCAACAATTGCAAGGTTGATTGTGTAATTAATTCAATAGCTTTTCATGTGAAATTAAGTTTTTTAGAAATTCATTTTAGTGTGCTAACACTCTTTGTAGTTGTTTATGTCACCTCCAATCCCCCAAAAAATTATATGCAAATTTGAGAAACATTGTGGAAAAAGGCAATATACTAAATATAGAAAATGTACTCTTCTCTTGTTATAATCTCATAACTCCTATGCAATTTTGTACTCAAAATTTGTGTACTTACTAATAAACAAGCTCTTTAAACATCTATGCGATTAGATTTTGGAAAAAAATCAATTTGCTTCACTAGGGATGACTACAAGCTCATGCACTTTTTTCATAGTCAAAACACACTTGAAAAGACTTGGGCATTTAGGGGTTAAAGTAGAAGCACCCACAACTATCAATATTAGTAATTCAGTAGAGTTGGAGGCATTTTTTCCTAAAAAAATATATTTTTGATGTATTAGTGAGTGAAAATAATGAATATTGAAAGAAAAAAAAAGATTTTTTGGATGTTGTATGTAATTTCTATGATTTTTCAAAGTGTCGGCTCCTTAGACCATTGAAACTATGTCATAAGTGCATCCATATTTGAATTCTACAAAAATTAGTTGTCAACGAATTAAAGTTAAATATGTGTCCTTCACATGTGTTAGCCAATCAAAATTAATCATTTGGAGGACACATTCACCAAAATCTAGGGACACAATTGGGTGACTCTACGACCCATCATTAGGAATAGGTTGCAGAAATGGGTGCTCCCACCTTAGGGGTTAAATTTCCACTTCCCCCAAAAATGAATACCATTGCCAAAATTGTAATCTCCGAAATCACACGTGCATACAAATGACTACCGATTTGACAGAAAGTAGGACAAACATGGTGCTCGGCATTTTGAAGTACAGGATTTGAAACAGTGGGCATCAAGTAGTAAAATAAATTTGTGCTACACTGGATGCAGGTGAGGAGGATGAAAGCGTATGCAGAGCTCAAGAAGCTCCTGTGCTGCTCAATGTAGAGAAACGTTTGCATCTTGCCCCATCAGAATCCCGAGACAAGGCAGAAATCTGCCACTTCAAGTCAGATTTCAATCACAGCCAAAGAAAGCTCGGTGCCTGAAATTTCTTCCAACGACAGTCGGATTCATTTAGAGTGAGTTTGTTAAGGTAAGGACACCATATCACAAATGACTCAAATTGGCCACCCCAAAATCTTTTACTGCAAGTATACATCCATTATAATAAGAGTGTAAATCAGTTTCACATCTGAAGTGATCTAGTTTTATGTCATCCATCAGTAAAATCTTCAATCTCCATAACTATTGCATTCAGTATCCAGTCTTGATGCACCGGATCCTCTTTCATTTGCAAACCCTAATCCTCTGCCCGGCATTAGAGGTGGTGATCGTGGTTGTCATTAACCGCTCAGTGCAGCAATTGTGAGTCAATTATAATGTAAGCCTCTAATCTAATGAAATGTATCGACTCCTCCAGAGACCACAAAGGAGAAGGCACACGGAATGCCGAATGCCAGATGCCGTTGATATCACAGGTAACCCATCAGAATTGCCTACACTGAAATAATCAAATAGTCATCAAAATCACCTTGAAATGTACATGATATCAATCTCAATTAAAAAATAGGTTCACATTTTTGTTTTTTGTGGACCTCGTGCTTACGAAGTCTACTCTTAGCAAACTCAGAATCAAGGCTACGCACTGAGGAGCCAATTCCAGCTTTAAAAAAAAAATGTAGATCAAAGCCTACACTCTTCACTTTCGACTTATAGATAAACCCTTGGACTCTTAAGTAAACTGAAGTGACGCCGGCAAGTATATGTGTACTAATAAGTTTTTTCTGTTTTTTTTTTCTAATGTACAGATTTTCAAAGTGTCAGTCAAAAATTGGTGACACCCCAGCCAGTCTATGTGATTGAGAGTAATTCTCGAAGTAATTGAATCTCAACACAGGCCGCAAAATGACTTCAGCCGCCTCCGACGCCAGATACCCCGCCATGTAATGCATGGTCTCTTCCCAAATGGTGTCCAGGGAGCTTTGAAACGCTTGCTTCTTCACTGTAATGACTGGAGCCGGCGCTACCTCCTCCAAAGTCACCAAGCTCTCCACATGCTCCCCGCTCCAGCTCTCCTCTGCAATGGTGTCACACGTGGTCGCCCGCTGTGGCTTCTCCACACTGATCATCTGAGGTGGCAACGTCTCCATGAACGCACTCCGGCCTCCAGTGGGGCTATCCATTGAGAAAAGTGGCAGAGAAACAATGAACCCTTGCAAATTCCAAGCCCTACCAAGTTATCTAGATAGCAATGCGAGCTCTACTTCAAACAAGCTACGCTTCAATCCTTCCAGCAAGCTCCAGCGAACTCTGATTCCTTCTGGCAAGCTCCGCTGCCTTCAAAACAAGTTCTGCTTCCCTCTAATTCAAGCAAGCTCTCCTTCCTCCTTACAAATTCTGCTTCCTCCAAGCAAGCTCGCGTTCAAGCAAGATGTGGTTCCTGTCCAGGAATTTAATGTGTTTTTCATAGCAACAGAAAAACCCACCGAATTCTTGACAATTCCAAGCTCCGCAACCCAACTAGCAAGCAAGCTCTCTTAGCTTCAATCAAAGCCCTCCTTCCTATCCACGAATTTGTTGTGTTCTCATGGCCAAGAAACTAAGACAGGACCTCCTTGAGCTCCAGCTCTCTCTCCAACAACCGGATCAACCACCCCTCTAGAACCTGGCTGGATCCGATTTGTGAACAAGAATGTTATAGCCCACCCACCCCAAGCCGGCCTCGTCACGCACCCAGCCTTGCTAAACACGCTTTCAATTGATCACTGCACCACTCCACCTCCAAAGCTTCTGCAACACGAAGAAGAGAAGGAAGCTCGCTCTGTTTCTCGTGCGAAGGTGGGGCTCTCACTATAAGGTACGGAGCACTAGGGGCACAGTAAGATAGAAAGAACCACGTGCTCCCAGTAAGCAATTTCGAAGAAAGGGAATGAAGCTTCTGGAGAGAGAAAGAGAGACCCTGCCAGCCAGCCACCACTCCACCAGGTCACTAGAGTCTTTGCTCTTGCGGCCGTTTTACAGGCTGGGTGTGTGCCTGCAACTCTGTTTCGTAGAAAACGGGCAGTTGAAACTTGGGGAAAGCCAAGGGTATGAAAATCATGAGAGAATCGATGAGTGTCGTCTATGCTTGGGAGAGGTATCATAAGGTTCGCGTCGGAGTTGGGGAAGACCCCGGGAAGGAGCCCGGGACCTCGCGAGGAAAGGCAGGGAGGGTGGGGAGCACGTGCAGCGAAGGAGAGCCGCCACGGCTTACTCTTATCAAACCGGATTACCGGTATTTCCACTGGGTTCCACCTGTCAGTCAAGTGACTGGTGGGGGGGACAGGTGGCAGGTTAGGACTGGACCTGACTGGAAAAAACTGCCAGCTGTCTCGGCTCTCCGACAGTGCTTGGATTCCATCTAGGAGGTTCGAAAACGGTCCAGCCATTATGAATTGCTCTTACAGAAGGGTAAAAAATGGTGCATGGAATGTGTAAAACTTGTATTTAGTTTTGTAATGTGGGCCCAATTGAACGAAAGTGAGTCCTTCTAGCACCTTTGTAAGGTCACCAAAATTGCAGTTTCGTTTCATTTTGTGAACAAGTTATGGCGTTAATTGAAAGACATTATAAAAATTAAATTTGTACACATTGGTGACTGCATTTTCATTTTAGTGTGGTATGATACTGTATGGCCAAAGAAAATGCAGGGCTCAAATTTCTAACACGTGTTTTCTTATTAGAAGCACATATGTATTTAATGTCAAGAGTCCTTCTTTTTGAACCACATACAAAGTGGTCCATTTTTGCTTATGTGCCAGACTTTACAAGAACTTCTAGAAAGTTTTATTGGCAATACTTTCCTACATTCTAGAATGCCCTTTATTTCTTCACTACCACTAATGTACTCATTATAACTTCTACCTATAAACAATAATAGGTGCCTGCTATATTCTTCCTTCAGAAATTTGTAATGAATGTTTTTCCGTTTTAGAAAATTCTCATGGAGGTTGCAAACATTGCATCACTCATTTGTCATTGCATTTGAATTTCGAAAATATTCATCCAATGCCTTCATTTCTTCACAAAGGTCTACTTCTTCTTACATGGTTACTTTTGGGTGTCCTACCATAGTAAAAAGGTACTCTGGTAGTAAGATTAAACCACCCACAACCACCAATATAATCAATTTAGCATAGTTGTAGGCACCTTTTCCAAAAAAATAATATTTTTGTAGTATTAGCAAGTGAAAAATCATGAATATTATTTTTAAAAATAGATTTTTTGGATGTTGCATGTAATTTTTATGATTTTTCAAAGTACCAACTACTTAGAGTACTAAAACTGTCACCTAAGTGCATCCAAATCTAAACTCTACAAAAATTAGTAGTGAGTGAATCAAAGTTAAGTATATATGTCCTTCAAATGTATTAGTGCATTAGAGGTTTTTTCAAGGTGACAAGAGACTGTTTCAACCTTGTTCCCCAATCTGTGAACCAACCACTGCTCGTCAGAATAAAAATTAATTTAAAAATTAATTAAAAATTTTGAAAAAATTGAAAAAAATTGAAAATAAAAATTGAAAATAAATAAATAAAAATATTTAATAAAATATTATTATCTGATGTGGCAGTCTCTGTGCCAAATCAAATCACCTGTTGGGATAGTTTTCAATGAGTTCTCGTAGTCCGGGAACTCGCAGTCTCCCAACAAGGTCAAAAAACCTCTTATGATTCAAAGTTAAGCATTCAGTGAGCTCATTAACCAAAGTATATTGGGGACACAATTAGATGTAGTCTATGGTGCAAGAATGGAAACGCGTGCGGGAATGGGTGTTTCTACCATAAAAGCTTACAACCCATTAACTCAATATAGCTTCTGAATGGATTTAGTAGGGGGGGGAATTCTTGCATGAAAAAATAAATTTTACATAGGTTTGAAGTTGTTGTTTTTCATATTATTACACCCAAATACAAAATTACTACAATTTTTTTTCATCAAGATTCAATAAAGCCTATTCTTAATGTATAGGTATGTTTAATTACAGCGATAGGCTTGTACCAAAATCTAGACAAAATCAATAATTCATAATTTATCATAAAAGGACTAGTTGCTCCCACCTCCTATGCTCGTGAATAGAACAATCTAGACTCTAACAACAGTGGGTGATCAGAAAGGAGTCCACTACCTTACACTACTTTTTGAAAATTTGAAACTCCGTCGTCTGGATTCTCAAGCCAGGTCGTTGATCTGGATGTGGAGCAGGCTTCTGCATATTCCAGGATTCTTCTAGAAGCTTCCTGGATGAATATTCATTTGATGGATGAATATTATGCTTCAAATATGCTCGGTAAGCCTCGCTAGTGGCTACAGTTGACTGCAGAGACTCGGAGTTCTAAGTTAGTGGCAGGCACTTTGTTTGAAACATTCATCAGTGGAAAATTTGGGGTTGATTTCTATGAATTTTCTTGACATTTTTTTTTAAACACATGGACAATTTCCATTGCAGAGGAAAAAGTACGCAGAACCAAGGGCAAGAGCCCTGGTGGAAGCCTTTTGTTTTTTCTAATTTTTTTAACATTTACAATCTCCGTTAAGGTAAGAGGTCCTATCATGGACCATCTAAGGGCTGAAACAGAATTTCAGGGAGGTAAAACCTATAGAAATATTTTTCAGTAAATTTTCCTTGAAAAAAAAGTAGAATTGACATCTAACCCAAGTCGTTTCATATTTTTCTGAGCTTTTTTGAATTAGTTATCAAATTTTGAAGTTGAAAGGGCATAGGGCTGTAAAATGGTGCCCTAGTTACAATGTACTCTGTCAGTATACTACTGAAGGCTATGAAAAAGCAACATGTACAACTATTGTACATTTAAGATAGGGCACCATTTTAGAACCTACCCATTTAAGAGCCTTCTACCTTATTCATTTGTAGATTCAATAGGGATAAGGTACAGTGACAAACAAAACCAAGTACAAATGTGAAACATTTTCATTCAAACCACCATACCATAAGCATCAATGGATAAAACCTAAAAAAGTACATATGAAAGTTGTAGAACATGACATATGACATAGTACCTTGAAAGTTTGAAGGAAAAATTAGTTGTGATTTGAAAGAAAATTAATTCCAAAGTTTGCTATGTTTAACCCTAGAGTGTCTCAAATCATGTCCAAAATTGACGATTTGGGAAAAATCATTACAAAGTACGATTTGGAAGAATATTTTGGGATTGTCATACAAACAAAAGTTGTAAATTCTGAGTTTTAGATTCCATCCGTACAGTTAGATTCCTCAATGCTTTCACCAATATTTTTCTATAAAGTTTGAAAGGAAAATTTCAAAATTCCTTCAAAATTCAATTACAAGCAAAATATTGACATTTTTCAAGTAAAACTTGTTGGAGTGGGTTTGAAATGAGGTTCTCTTCACAAGGTGATTTTTTGAAATATTTTGTTCTTTAATTCTATGACCTCATTTCTGCAAATTTGGTTTTGAACTACAATCAATGCAAGTCAACCACTTGACATACTTTCACATTTGTAATTTTACAAAATTATGTACTCTAAATATACCAAATCCAACCCTTGGATAGAACAAAAACTTCATGAAGAATTTCTCAAAATTAGAATGACTTCCATCCAAGCAATTGGGAGACAAAAAAATAATTTCGGATCTATTCATTGTCCCAAAATTAGATGTTGGCGCACTCCAAAGTTAAAAGTCAATTTTGTTCAAGATGGTTTGGCTTTACTTTATCTTTTGTCAATTTTTTCTTAAAACTCCAAAAAACTTTTTGTACCTTAGCATGTTGGTATACATCATTTTTTATTGTTGTATACAAAAATTTAAAGAAATTCACATTTATAGAATTTAAAATATTAACAATTTAACAAACATGCAAATGATGTTGGATCTCACCAAAGAAAAAGAATTTAAATTGAGAGCATGAGATTGCATTAGCCATTGAGAAGAGAGTATAGGTTGGAAAATAGACCATTGTTATATCTAAATGCCCTTGTATTTGAAATATTTGTTGAATTGGGCAATGTGTACAATTTATATTTTACAATTGTATAATGCATTTTAAAATTCAATTTTTGTGTTCAAAGACTAGAATTCATGATGCATATAATTCATTCAAAAAAATCCAAAAGAATCCATCATTGTCAGTATCATAAAAAAACTACTAATTTTTTTTAATGTCAATGTAATTTTTGGCAATTTTTAGTTTTTTGATGATATTGACATTGATGATGGATATTTTGGATGAATTATATGCATCATGAACTCTAGTTTTTGAACACAAAAGTTGAATTTTAAAATGCATTATACAATTATAAAATATAAATTGTACACATTGCCCAATTCAACAAATATTTCAAATACAAGGGCATTTAGATATAACAATGGTCTATTTTCCAACCTATACTCTCTTTTCAATGGCTAATGCAATCCCATACTCTCAATTAAAAAAAACTCAAATTTTGTAAGAACCAACATCATTTGCATGTTTGTTAAATTGTAAATATTTTAAATTCTATAAATGTGAATTTCTTTAAATTTTTGTATTCAACAATCAAAAATGATGTATACCAATATGCTAAGGCATAAAAAGTTTTCTTGGAGTCTTAAGAAAAAATTGACAAAAAATAAAGTAAAGCCAAACCGAGTTGAACAAAACCAAGTTTTGGACACGGCAAACTTTGAAATTAATTTTCTTTCAAATCACAACTAATTTTTTCTTCAAACTTCCATGATAACTAGGGTTTTTTTTCATTTCTTGTAAAGTGTCAAAGTAGAGATATTTCATTTTATTGTAGAGCTCCAAATCTCAGCATTCGTCCATATAATGGATAGAAAATATCATATTAGCACATAATACATATCTACCATTCTATTTTCATCCATTATTTGGCAATTTCATCCACTATTTAAAAAAAATTGAAGTTTATTGGTGATTTCATCCAAAATTTTATTGTTTTTTTTCCTAAAGGCTTGGTGCTAGGCCAAAAAAATTGGTGCAATTTTGCACCAAATCACCAAAAAAAACCACCATGATGGCAACATGTATATTATACTCTACAACTTTCATGTGTACACTTTTGGATTTTATCTTATGGTATGGTTGTTTGAATGAAAACGTTTCACATTTGTACTCGATTTTGTTTGTTATTGTAGATGGTCAAAGGTATTCAAATAGTTCAATTAATAGAGTATTGAATGTTGCTCAATGCATATTATGCATGCATCAGAAAATAAATCTGAAGGCATTAGTGAGTGATGGTGGTATTACTCCTCCATCTTATCTTAACCCCTTAAGGACTAACATGGTTTTGACAATGGAGGTTTTCAATGAATTCTAACACTTTGATATTTTTTGCACATAGATGTGAATAATTCCTTAAATTTTAACCATACCATTTTTTAGAATATCTTAAAAAAATTTGAAATCATTTTAATTATTTTGTGTCATTAATTTGACTTGATTGAACCTTTTATTCAAAAAATTGTTAAAAACAAGAATTTCAAATTGTTTTTTCAAATTTTTGTTTGTTTGTGTGGATTATAGAATAGATATGTGTAAGAAAATATTTTTTTTCCATCTCTACTTTTCTTTTCATGAAAAAACATTATACTTGCTCTCTTTTTCTACTAGACTACATCCTCGACTACTTTTCGTAAATGAATTTTTAACTACTTCTGACATTTAAAATTAGAGAATCGAAAAATGCAAAAAGTATGTAAACTTCTTTTTGTTTAAGATCTTAGTTCCCAAAATATTGAGATTTGTTTCACCCTTCCAAGAAATTGCCATTGAAAACTTTAGAGAGGATACATTATATCCTCTTAGTCCTTGAAGGGTTAATTTCATACTCGAGAGCAAAAGTTGCTTTCTAGGACAATGGCATGTTGTTTACTCTTGACAAAGAAATCTATGGAAAATTTCATTACTTTGACAATTTTTATAGTTTAGATTATGTAGTTTGAAATCTAAATCCATTATAGATTTTTGAAATCTATATGCCTAGTAGATGTCTGAAACCCATATTAATCCAAGGTGTTTCAAACTATGTAGTTCAAAATTTGAATATCTCACAGATTTTTGAAATCTATATGAATCTTAGATGTTTGAAAATCTATACATGTCTTAGATGTTAGTTTTCAGTTTAGACTATGTAGTTTGAAAAATGATATATGAAATACCGCCATTTTAACAAAATTTGCCATAATCTGTCAAACTAGGTAGAAAAGAATCTTAATAGAAACCTATTGTAAGAACATACCCACGCCTCAGAGGGGAAGAAGCCTAGCCAGGGTCTAGGTGGAAAGGTTGCTGACCAATGTGGAGGGAGGACGCCCCACTATTGAACTTGGCAAAATAGACAAGAGGGGGGGGACCAACATGGCATCCCAAGAGAAACATAACATGGAGATGAGGTGGTTGGGCCCTTTTTCTTGTTGTCATCATCAAAAAGACCTCCCATGAGTCAATTGTACCTTGGAAGTTGCACCAAAGCACATACCACTTCAAGCCAGGTACTCTCCATTTTCATGTTTGCTCAAGAAATTTGACCATGGTGGTGCATTTGTTGAGCCTTATTTTGCGTGCCATAACAAAGTCTATGAGGCCCGGGCCGGCCAAATACCAAGTTTGTGCTCTATCTTGCAGTGGCATGGGGATGCTCTACTACTTTTACAATGGCTGATCCATGAGAACTGAATTTTCTCTCATCCTTGTCATCAGGGGATCACACCTCAAAGGCTTGCGTAATTGGTTTGGATTCTATTGTTGCTTTGTTTCCTTGATTTGAGGACAGACAGAGTTGTACAAATCAAATCTAGGCACAAATGTTTTCTGAAGTGGAGTACATTTGCAACTTTGCAAGCCCAGTTTGAGGTACCATATTTACATTGTGTTAGTTTATGATTTATTTAAAAATATCATGTTTTTCTTGATTGTTATGTATGAGTTCAATTCTTGATCGCAGTTCACTTGACATAATACACTGATGACTGTTAAATTATCACTGTTACTTTGTCTTGTGGGTACAAAGAGATATCAGTAGTAAAAACTACGACATCAATCTACAAAACCACCATTTTGAGCATATTTACAAGCCAGTATTTTCAGATGATCTTAATGTTGTTCACATGTAAGGTAGGGGGCTGTAAAAGTGACCCTTTACCAGCTGATTTGCATTTTGGGGAAGCTAAACTCGTTAAAACATTTTTTAGTAAATTTTCGGGGTAAGAAAAATGGAATTGGCATCTAACCCAAGTCGTTTCATATTTTTTGGATTTTTATGGAATTAGTTATGAATGTTTGAAGTTGAAAACACGGTGGTTTCTAAAAGGGACCCCCTCCTGAAATGTACACTTCTGGTACATGTTAGAGGCAAAATCTACCAGATCACTTTTAAAGACAGGGTTGCAATTAGAGCCCCCTACTTTATATTAAGTTTTTGATTTCTCACATGTCCATTGTTGCAGATAGTCACCATAAGCTATTTAAAATCCCCCTACTAATGTTTGATATAAGAAACACATTAGAGGAAATTTGAATTCTCTCAAGGGCTACAAGGGTTTGACAAGTGAAGCTACTTTTGGAACCCTACTAAGCTACTCAAAGGATAGAATCTTTAACAAAAAGAAGACTCACCTTGCATGCTTGATGTCAAGATCAACAAGGAGCGCGTCGTAGTTTTCTATTCCACAGTTGTCAAAGGAGGGTACTTGTGATGCCTTTCTTTGATTGGTATTTAATTTGTGGTTGTTTAATGGTAACACAAATGATGACAAGAAAGAAGAGATTGCAATTCTCTTGTAAAAAGTAGTTGTTACAACCTTCCTCCATTTCAATACTAATATCCATATACCAATGCTTTGACACTTGGGTGTGTCAACAATATGCAACAAAAGGAGAAAAACAATTCCTTTAGAAGGAAAATAAATGTAATCCATGAGTTCTCTTTTAGCACTTCTTTGCAACCCTTTGGAGAATCGAGATTTTCTCTAATGATTCACTATACCTCTCTCCATCAGTAACACATGTAATCAAATCTTCTTTCATCAAAACAATCCATTGGAAAGTACTTGATCTCTCTTGACCTGCTCATAGTCTACATAAGTTGCATATCTACTTGCCTTCTAGTGCCTAAAAAGAACTCTCTCTCTCTCTTATTAAATTATTGTCTTCCACTCTTATATCCCATCTTTTGGATAGATAGAGGTAGAGGTATCTGGCAATTTGGTACAAAATTGCACCAAATTTTTTGGCCTAGTACCAAGCCTATAGGAAAAAAACAGTAAAATTTTAGATGAAATTGCCAATAAACTTCAATTTTTTTAAAATAGTGGATGAAATTGTCAAATAATGGATGAAAATAGAATGATAGATATGTATTATGTACTATAATGATATTTTATATCCATTATATGGATGAATGTTGAGATTTGGAGCTCCACAATAAAATGAAATATCACCACCTTGACACTTCATAAGAAATGAAAACAAACAAACCTGGTATCCACCCCAAAGACAAATTGTTAAACTTTTTGAACAAAAATAATAAATCACCCCCCCCCTTTGGGTTTTAAGAAAATTAATTCCTTCCCTCCCCTCCCCTCCTTCCCCTTCCCCCTTACTTGTAATTTTGAGAATCGAATTAATTTGACTCATATTTCATATTTGTATCGACTTTTGTATTTGTATTCGTATCTATATTCATTATTCAATATTCATATCATATCAATATATATATATATATATATATATATATATATATATATATATATATATATATATATATATATATATATATACGTATTTAATTTTGTATCCATATTTTGAATTCATATTTGGACATCTCACATTAAATCTTACAAAGATCAATGGCTTATGATTTTTTGAGAGATCAACGATATTTTAGAGGGAAAGCATTTAAAAATAATTAAAAATCAATGGCCTATGATTTTTGAGAGAGGGAAGGAGAACTATGGCAAACTAGAAGGTGGTGCCATCTTTTTAGTGCATAGTGCATAGTCTTCGAGACAGAACATGAGTAACAAATGCACAAGAATGTTGTGTTCTTGTGAAATGTAGTATGAATGACGATGGATCGACTGAAGCTTGGCTGGATTAGACATCAAAATCACCTCAGTCAAGAACAGACTTCCTACATGTGCAACTCAACTACAAATCATTGATCAAAGGGTTTATACAAAAGTGCCACAAATTGGTACTGGGCCTAGTTACTATTATTAAATTGTTCAAATTTTTATATAGTTTTATTGGCAAGTGAAAGCATGTTTTACAACATCAAAGAATGTAATATTTGGATACAATATGCAAAAGTTATTAAGAATCAAAATTTGTTTCTGAAAGTGCCATCTATAGTCTATGTACGTAACTGATTTGGAAATGTAATTAGATTGTAGATGTCACTTTAACTTCAGTTGTGCTTTAAGGTATATCCACCTTACTTGTTCAAGGAATATATTCTCATTTACAAGATTGGTAGACTTCCAAAAGATTTCCTACACTAGAATTGTAGAATTCTAGTGGATTACCATAAGAACGTATCAAATTATTCAAAAACAACTCTTCTTCTAGCAACTTAGTAGGAATGGTGAATTTCATTAAAATGGTAGTATTTGTGTGCCATTTTGACATAATTAGTGTCATTTCAACAAAATGTTGTGCCATTTTTAACATGTTCTATGCCATTTGAATGGAACATTGTACCATTCTACAAGAATATCACCATTAAAATTCACCAAAGAATGACCAACTCCTTCATCTTCAACTACATCTGACAAAGTAGAAGTAGAAGGGAACTCTCTATCACTGCTTGTGAATTTTAAAAAATTGAGGACAGGATTGAGACAAGCTTGGAAGAATATCAAACTTGTGAGAGGTTTTCAAATCTTCACATGTACTCCATCTCACAATGAACAAGGTCAAAATAACTCAAGAAATAACTATAGTGAAGACCATCATTGTTTCCTAGTTACATTTTGTGACGCCATAAGACTCAATGTCGATATCCTATCATAGCTAGCAAGTGGACTTTGGATTTTTGTGCCCACTAATGGTCTTATTACATCAACAATAATGCCCAAAGTCATCATGATTGTAGATATTGAAGTAACTATGAATGATTTGTTAGTAAAATCATCAAATACACTTGCCACATTTTTGCCATTGCACTTTTGCAAACCCAATCATTTTTCATTCCCTAAAATAGCACCTAAATGTGAGGTAAGTGAAAAAAGTCACAAATGACAAAAAATGTGGGACTAATTTGGCTACTTACATTAAATAATTTTCAATGAAGAGCAATACGTATCCAAATCTCTCGGATTAAAAATGACAAGGTTTGCTCTTACTAGTGTTTGTACTATCCAACAATTGAATACAAGAGTAGAATCATTCTCTTCATTAGAGAAAATATGAACTCACCATAGGACTTTTAAGAAGTGCTAAAAAGAGTCCTAGGATTATGTTTACTTTGCCCAGAAAGGAACTTTTTTCTCCTATTGTTGTTCATTGTTGGTACATCCAACTGTCAAAGCATTGTTACACAAGTATTAGTATTTAAATGGAGGAGGGTTGCAACAATTGTTGTTTTCAATTCAAAAGAAAACACAATCTCTTCTTTCTTGTTATCATTTGTGTTCACCTTAAAAAAGAATTCACAATTAAACAAAGTCATCACAAAGTACCCTCCTCTATTTGTTCCAAAGACTTCTTCCTTGCCAACGGATAGGAGGCATTACAGTTAATTGTAAAGGAAATCCTAGTCTAAAATAGGCATGTTAGAGGGAGGTATTACTAAGAATAGTCGAAAAGAAAATGGCACCAAACTCCTTTGGACCTCAATTTTGGTCCTCTGAGAAGTTTCGTCCCATGTTTTTCCCAAACTCCAACTCATGGTCCTCCATTGCACCTACTTTACAATTAACTTTAACTTATTACGATAGTGAAGTGGAGCGAGTCTGTAAATTTTACTTCTCTCGTGGAGAATGTGTTGGATACTGTAGAGTGTAGAGGGGGATAAAAGAGTGATTCCTTTGTGCCTTTTGGTGCCTTTTCTAATGTCTTTAGCAAAAGTGGCAGGCCAAGGGGGTGGAATTTTGGGTAGCAGGTCTTCCAATCGTCACGAGATTTTATTTTCCTCTCATCTTTATATTTATGTTTTGTTCTGGATGCACGATGACTTGTTCCTTTGACATTTAAATTGTTGGTTATGTTCTAGAAGATTTTCAGTTTTTAGTGCTTGGTTCTTACTATTGAATTTGAGTTCTCAAATAATTCCCCCCAGAGTTGCAGACCCCCTCCCCCCAGGTTTAACAAAACTAAGTAAATTAAAATGAGTTAATCAAAATTATTTACCCCTCCAATTCGAAAGTCCTTCCTCTCGGCCAGTCATTGGGTGACACGTCACAATATCTTGCTCTCACCACCACGACAATGCATCCAAATAAGGCAGTCACTTCCTGATTTGCCATTAGTACCCCCTTCCCAAAAAACACAGGCTATTGATTTTTTTTTAAAGTGCTTCCCTTCCAAAATGCTGTCCATTTCTTAGAAAATCACAAGCTATTGCTCTTTGTGAGATTTAATCTAAGCCGTTCAAGTACAAATTCAGAATATGGATATAAATACTATATGAATACAAAATATGGATATAGTACCAAATACAAATATTTGATATGGATGTGGGTACAAATAGTGAATACAAATATGATAGCAAATATGGGATATGGGATTCTGAATTGTCCCATATTGATTGATAAATTAACCCCTAAAGGACCATTGTCCCCTCGAGGGACAATTTGGAGTTCGGGCAGGTTCCGTAGACCTCAATTTTTAATGAATCTTTTTGAAACTTTCTCATAAGATAGGAAAACTGATTAGCTTCATGGGAATGTAATTTTTATTTCAATTGGTGACCGGGAGCAAAAGTTATACCATAAAAAGCCCAAATTTTCATTCGGCGGGCAGAATTTTTTTTGCAAAAAGTCAAAATTTAATTTTAAATTTTTTTTTTTCTAAAATAATATATTTTTGCCTACATGTGAAGCTTTGATTCACTCTATTTGGACTTATAATGAGAAAGTTATGGACAATCTTGTTTTTCGGGCAATCTAAACAATTTTTTGAAAAAATAACTTGTAGGATTCATTTTTGAATGCAATTTTCACAATTTTTCAAAAGAAATTGTTGGACAAGGTTATATTTACTTTCTAAAACAATCTCACCATTGGGATTATTGTATTTCAATCCCATCTTAGAGTTATTAACCATTTAGTTTTTCTTTCAATCTTGGACCTACATCTTCTTAACAATTTTTTAAAGAATGAAAATCAAGTGTTTTTTGTGTGAAATTTTTTTCCTAGACTCTCAACTCAATTTCTTAACACAAAAAATTATAAATTCAAAGTCTATAGTGCAATTTTTTAATACAAATTCCAGTCAAAGTCATCTGAAATTGCAAACCACAGTTCAAAAAAACTTGTATTTCCAACTTTGAATGCTCATATCTTCCAATCTGTACGGTCAAACTTCATGAAATTTTTACCACTTGATCTCAATCAAGTTAAGTACAAGATCCTACGGTTAGATTCTTAAAAATATATATTTGTTGTTTTCTTGGATGAATGCAACAGAAATGGCAGTTTTGAGAGGTTTTTGACAGGAAAAAGGCCTTGGTCCTTTAGGGGTTAATTGGGTTCTCAAAATTACAAGTAGGGCAAGGGAGGGAATTGATTTTAATTTTTTATAAACCCTTCGGGGTCCAGGGGGATTTATCATTTTTCTTAAAAAGAATTTAATTTTTTTTTGGGTATATTGTGACACAATGGGGTAACAATATTCTGTAGGTTTGAATCCCAGTAGACCAAGCAAAAGTAGAGACCTGTATCCATAATAGAGAGCATACCTTTTTTACTACAGAAAATTACACATTTAAGCCATACGCTTCAGTGGCGACTGTCGAGCAGTAAACTGGAAAGAACTTGAAGCAACTTACTACCATTTCAGAATTCAGATGTCCGGTTCGCAGCAATCCATCAGTAAAAAGAGACTGCCAGAAACATAAGAACAGGAAAATGAGGAAAGGGAACTGAAGTTATGTTTGCTCACTCTCGGGTCATTTATTAACGCAATGATCCCCATTCCTGACCACCAGATCCGCTGCCAAATCCCATAATTCGAAACAGAAACAGAAAGATTCTGCAGTTAGGAAGAGAGATTTCTATACTAGCAGAATCTCGAATATGTCAGGAACAAGAAAATGAGGTTATTGGGCAAACTTGCCAACGACGTGCTACAGAATGAATGACACAGGGTATTCTCTACATTTCAAATCAGCCTGCACTACATTACAAATCTTAAGAAAGTAGAAGAATTCCTGAGGGAGATTGAATGAAACTTGAGACGGTTCCCCAGTTCGTTCGGGACCCGTTCTGTTTGCGAAACTCGAGATAACCGCACAAGATTGACTGGGACGATGAAAATGTTCACCACAAAATTTTCGAAGTGTCGGGGAAGAGAACAGTTCTTCGATCATCAGAAACCAGCGACATTCGACCTCCGCCTTGGCCACATGCGATAGCTTGACCAAAATGTTGAACCAAATCTGAGGAACATTAAAGGCTTGGGTTGCCAAGCAAATGAATCAAGTTGAAACTTGCCTTGGGGATGCTACTTTCTTGTCAAGTGTCTTCGCAAGTCGAAATTTTCAGATATTATCAGCCATCCTGCGTTACTGTATGAATCTCTTCAACCAGACTCCGATGTTTAAAAAGCTTTCAAAATCCGATTGAGGTCTATCAATAGCGTGAACATCTTCTGGGAACAGGATGACTTTGACTTCTTGTCCCCGTGCACGCAACGCTTGCACGTACTGGAAACCATTGGAGACTGGCACTCTTCTGTCTTGTGCTCCGAGCAGAAATAAAGTCGGTACCTTGACCTTGGAAAGGTGGGCAATGGGAGAGCACTGGTACAGCGCAGTGAGGTCCCTCACAGAAGGTGCTTCCGAGTAGTTGAGAAGACCCTCTTTTCCAAAAGCTTCCACATAGCACCAATCTGGAATATCAGTGATTCCCACCATACAAGATACGTTGCACACGGGGTTTCTGGCAATAGCTGTCGTGAATCGTTCAGGTGCTTGGCCAATAAGATGTGTCGCCAGAAAGCCGCCATGGGAGCCACCCAGCACAGCAACTCGAGCAGGGTCTGCCATTCCATTCCCAATAACCAGATCCAACGCCGCAAGCACATCCTGAACATCCTGCCGACCTACATTACCAAGCAAAGACTGCAGAGCTTCCTCGCCAAATCCTAGTGAGCCCCTGTAGTTTACATGGAGGAGACTGAATCCCAAGGCGGAGAGGAAAGCTGCATTCCTGGAGAAGCTCGTTTGACTCACAGAATGCGGACCTCCGTGCAGTACGACCACCAGCGGAGGAATGCTCTCTATCCTCGCCTCATCCGTTGGAGGGTTGATGGACCCCGTTGGCGAAACAAAGATGGCCTCAAATGGTTGCCCTGAGCCTTCGGATAAAGATTTCAAAGGATCCGTCAAGGGCGAAGGGACTTGCAGCACTTCATATTTCATAGCTTGCATTGCTGATTCCACCTTCGGAGCAAATCTGAGCGAGGGAACATTGATGGTCGACCAGCTCCATTCTTTGCCATAGTGACCTAGCTTCAAACTCTGAGGCTCAGTCGGGGAGCTCACAACCGCAACCACGCAACTGTTTTGCATTCCAAGAAGACTCCACGAAGGGAAGGACTCAGAAGAGCTAACAGTGGTCAGGTTCCCATTGTCAACGTCGACAGCAAGAATGACCTGCTGACTCCGCCAGGTTGAGGAGAGCAACAGTGTAGCACTGTCATTCAACCAAGGGTTCGCAATGAGGTTGGAGCAATACAGACCCGGAAAGGAGCCTTCTTCCGCATGTCGCACCACCTTGACCACGTCTTTGATCTGCAATTGACCGCTGATGATCCCGTCTGCCGGCCAGTTGATACAATGCAGCGAGTTCGTGGCATTGTGCGCTCCACTGTCAACCGCTGCTTGAGCAGATAAGAACACCAGCATCTTCCCATTTGGGCTGAACCGCGGAGAAAATGCACTACTCACGCCTTCTGTCAACTTGATAGCTACAGGCGCTGTATTGGAAGGCTCCTTCCCAGGAACAGGCGCTTCAACATGATAAAGATAGCACGGTCTATTGAAGCAATACTTCATACCCAGCTTTCGTGGCGTACTGAAGTTATCAGCGTAAGAGGACCAGCCCACAAAGACCAGCGACTGTGGAGAGTCGCCTGCTTGAGGAGCCCAAACCACTTGCCCAGCACTAACATCACTGGGAATTCCTTCGACAGCCTGCACAGCCCCGGTGCTGACATTTGCTACATAAAGCACTGGTCTCCGTTTCCCTGAATAAGACTCCCCCCAATCTTCCACCCAGTCTCCTTGGCCTTTCCAATTCCCTGCCTCTAAGGCGGCACTGCTATTTTGGCCCGACGTTGAAGCGCTCTGCCCAAAAATAGGTCGTGAAACAGCCGGCTCCTCGGCCACATATGCAACAAACTCCTCGTTCTGACTCCATGAAACCCCCTCAAACCATCCATCTCCGTAGATGGAGCCATGCACACTCGAGGCCACAAAAATCTCCCGAAGGAGCTGTCCGGGACCCCAAATCTCAAGCTTGGTGGGCGAGGTGGCGTCTTTAGGGTTTCGGATTATCAGCACTTTGGCTCCGGAGGGAGAAGGAACAATCAAGCTCGCCCCGCTAATCTCAAATGGAAACGGTGACCAGTGGTAATCGGAGACAGGAGCGGTGGTCGTCCCGGGAATGTAGACCGTGGACAGAAAAGTCCGTTTGGCATTCGCAGGAAGGTTCACCTGGCTCATGGCCACCACCACATCAAAACCACCTTCCCCTTTCCTGGACGGAATTGTCCATGCCTTGTCTAAACTGGGAATTGCATAAAACGCCTGCAACAATTCAGACTCGGCCTCTGTACTAGGGTCCGTCTTCTCACCAGCAATGGGCGACATGGCTTTTCCTGACGCTACTTGATCCATGGGGCCGTAGCACCTTCCCTTCTTCAAAGAAAACACACTTCCACCCGGTAATGACGAGAAACGCAAACTCCTCAGCTTCGGGAATTCACACCATCCCCGCCCCTGACACCATCTGCATCTGGTCTTATAATTCGGAGTGAGAAGCAACCTCGAGGCATGGGCGGCCACTAGACTAGCTATCGCCATTACCGATAGCCCTAGGTAGGATTCATTGCAAAAAGGATGGTTGTTGGGCGCAAACTTACAAAAGAAGACGAAAGAATTCTCCCGAGATTAATAGATATTGTCCTCCGGTTCTGCTTGGTGAATTCCTCGCCAAATGCTCAACCTTATAAGCGTTAAATGGCGCCCGCCTTCCAGTGGGTTAACCCTAATATGACCTCTGCATCTTCTGATTCTTATCCTCTCCGACGCAGGCTGCGTGTTCAACCAAATTTCGTGAGTGAGCTACCACTTTCTCGCAACTGAACCAAACGAATGAAATCAGATGCAAAAATCAACTAAATGAATGAATCTCCAAAATCAACCTCCCATTCCTTAGTGTTTTTTTAGGTCAATCTTCCGACCACCCCGAATCATGCAAATAAACTACCGATCTTCTCGATTCTTTCCAGACGAAGACTCACAGACTGATCTTATTGCGTCAAATCTTCAAAATCGACACCGGCGATTCACGAAGGAGAAAGAGAAGTTGCAAAACCAACACAGAAACCCACAAAATTTGCTTGCAAGAAGACATACCACCAGAAATGTGGCAGCCAAGCAGCTTCGGAATCGTAACTGCTCCAGAGAGGAAAGATCATAAAGCAAATTGAAAAGAGGCCGGCAGAGAGATCCAAAAGTAGCCGAATCTTCGAAAACCACAGGAGAGCTCGGTATCTGGAGATTTTCTGGACCTTCAAATCTTCTCCAATGCAATTCGCTTCTAGCATCCGGACACGGAAATTCAATACCACAGGATCGCATATTTGAATACATGCAAACAGATGATCAGCTGGCAGGCCTTAGTATCCGGCAGATATTCACCGGGTATTCGAAGGGTATCGGCTTATTGTATAAGGCGGGTATCAGGTCAGGTATTGGATCGGTCTTGGGAGGACATACGTTGTCATGAAAATATGATAAATTGGCATTTCAAATTGGTAGGGTGTGCAAGCCTTTTCGAGTTTCTTTTTCCTGTGAAAAAAAAAATGGACAAGTTATGCCCAATGAAGCAAATTGTTCTTAAAAATCTAAGCATATAAATGTTTAACCTAGAAATAATGTCACAACCATTTTCTTTTAATGAATGATAAAGAATTCTTTTGGCCAACTATTCATCTTCATAATTGAGGGGAGGTCTTGTACAATAGTTTGACTTCCAGTAAGTGCTCTTGGATTTATTTAAAACCTACAATTAAAATAATGTCAAAAGGGATCATTTCCACAATCATCAATTTATCTTCTAAGGATCAAAAAACTTACTTATAAGTGTGTGTAGAGATTTTGAATCTGAAGTTGCATAAAACTTGTGAAATTATGACAAGAAAAATGTATGTATTCTATTTTTAGAATGTTGTCCCTCCCTACAATGTTTGAGAAATTTGCATTTAAGAGTTTCTTGGAATTGGAGGTGACAACAACAAACTAGAAATTATATTTGCGTACTAAAATGCACTTTCTAAACCTTAAGTTCTAATGAAGAGCTATCAAACTCATTACACAATCTACCTTGTAATTGTTGAAATGTAATTTTTTAATGAATAGAAATCACAAATAATTTCAAATCAACACTTGCATGTTTTGATTTTCAAGGGTAAAAATCACAAAAAATTTACTCTATCCATAAGGACCATTTCCAAAGCAAATGGATTAGATATAACTTTTTAAATTTCAAATCAAATGAAACTAGCAAGCTTTATTCTTCCACTAATGGTAAATATATGCCTTTGAGGACCTCTTAAGGGTAATTGAAAGAATTTAACAACCCACACGCAAATAAGTTGAAAATTTGGCTCAATTATGTATGGTTGCTCATACACTTCTAAAGGGTTAAATTGTTAAAGGCATTATATGGAGTGAATCTTATAAGATGAACATTCACCCTCATTCACCCAACCAAGGGGATATGTCAAAAATTACCCCTATTTTCTAGTTGATTAATTTTGTATTTCTTTTCCTCTTCAAATTCATTTGGAACCTCTAATTCAAAATATGAATTCAAAAAATTTCATAGATGGCAAATAAAAAGTTTAAGTGTTTTTTCTAAAGATAAATGCACATTTCAAGGTAGACTTTGTATGATGCATTTAACATCATGCTTTTAATTTTTTTAGAGACATTCTAAATTTAGTATCAATTATTTGTTAAAACATATCAAATGTGACTCAAATGATGGCAATAGATACAAAGGAGTTTGCATTCAAAACAAGGGTGAATTAAACTAAATGAATTGAGATGTGTATATAGATGGAGTCATAATCACAATTAGGTGCTATTTAGCTATGTAGGCAAATGAAAATATTTAGTATTCAAAAATTAAATTTTAAATTCATATTTTACATGAATTTTCTAAACCAAGCATGGGAGACACTTCAAAATGTTTAATTGGTGCATATTTGATGTGTCTTGACAAAGACTCCAAACAACTCTTTAAAATCATTTTTCTTTACAATCATGAAGCCTCATTTGCAAAATAGGAATTCTAACCATTCAAGGTGAATTTATGCTTGTAACTCTTCAATATAAAATTATTTAACGTGGATGGAGGGGATGAATGGTATCATATAGTTCTACCTTGAATTATAATTGTTGAAATTGCCCTTGGAGTTGAAAAAAGAGAGAAGGGAGAGAAAGAGGGGTAGAAAAAAGGGACAGAAGAGAAATAGAAGAGATGAATAAATCATCAAAATTATATCTAAAAATTTTATTAAAAAAATTAGCCTCCTAGGGACCAAGCTAAATTCACTTTACACTATTGAATGTTACTAGCTAGTGGATGACAATGTGATATTATCTCTTGGTCATAGCTCTCAATGACAAAGAGCCAAGACTAAGAAAACTATTTTGAGGCTAGTTTCTTGTCTGCTAAGCATTGATCTAATTATTAATGATTCTTTTATCTAACAAGCATAATACTTGATGATATCTCTCCATATGATAGTTCTAAGGATTGAAATTATAGAATGTTATACTATCATGGTCTATTGTCAAGATGATGAATTAATTTGTAGTGAATTTTTTGCTACAATTCTAAAGCATTTTAATCCCTAATGACTAGTCATTTGTTGAATGGATAATTGAACATCTTGGTAGGATTATTTGAAGTTGGTTTTGGATAGATGTTCATGAAATTTTGACATAAGGTGTGAATATATATCCCTTCATTGGAAATATATATATATAATTCTTTCAATTGGGTGTTCAAATAAAAAATTATGCTATCCTAAATGATTTTGGTAGTTTAGGCAATTTCAGCAACTTTTGCACAAATGCTTGTCAACTTTTGCCTAAAATTTGGCATATATGTAATTAATAAACTATGGCATACAATTGTCTGAATACTCTACAAATTTTAGTTTTTGAATCACATACTAAGAGGAGTCAAAAGTTTTTAGATTTATTAGTGTGGTTTTAAGGAAAAAAAACATTTTCTTTTAACTTCAAGCCCTATTATCATGCAATTTGTGAAGTAAAAGTTTTTGAAAATTTCCCCACATAGTTACTTCAAATGTTTGTCTCTAATTTTTCACCATTTTTTTTTCAAATAAAAAATTTCCTCATTGCACAAGAAATTATTAAGAACTAACTTTTGTATTACCAATTTGCTTAACCTCTTTGCATTGCGAGGTGATTTAGAGTAAGCTAGACTCTATATTTGTTTCTAGAATTTTCTATGAGTGAAACTAACATCACATACTTATGAATGATGAAATTCCTCGTTTTTATGCAAAGCAATATTTTATTCCAAGAGGGCTCAAAGTTTGATGATTTTGTTTTGTAGGAATGAAAAAAAAGGTTTTAAATGTGATAATCTTTGAATCTACGAGGTCAAATGTGTAGAATTTTTTTCACACATTGCCTTCCTTGTCAAGTTAACTTTTGCATGGTTGGACTTCCAAAAAAAAAAATTAATTTTGGATTTTGGACACTACTTTGTTAGGTAGAAGAATCAAATCAATTGAGATTAAGTTCAATCATTGGATAAACTCTAAATCCAAAAATGCCTATACAAATCCAAAGTGGCTAGTGAATAACTTTAAGAGAAATTATAGAATTGAAGAATGTACATATAATTCTCAATGGAAAATTTGTAATGTTTCAAATCAATCATTAATTAGAGGAGATTTGAAGGCACTAGAAGATCGGGAGTTATCTTGAGTTCTCAGACTATGGGAACGCACTACATTAGCAATCTTACATGGTTGATACATTGGTACGTCAAAAAATAATTATTTTAAAATGATGTTTTAGATATCAGTTTTTGAGAAAAATATTTAAATCAGATTTAGGTTCCTTGACACGTTTTGAGCTTTTTAGGATTTTTTTTCTCAAAAATTCCAAAATTCAGCCATTATGGGATGATTTACTGTTTTAGGATTGGCAAGGAATACACAAGGGAAAGGCCCCAAAATGTCCCTACCCTACCCTCAAATCTCTCCTAATTTATGTTTTGTTAGGAGTAAAATTTTGCCAAACAAGAAGATATATCAAATGCCATGTGCTATATACTATAGCATAAATGCTTATATTAAAGTAGACTTACATCATTTCCTGCTAACCAAATTTTCCATTACTTTTACCATTTTTCATCTATTTCAAGTATTCTTCATTAATATTGAAAGTTGTTCATCCAATTAATCCTTGAAGGTCAAATGCTTTTTGGAAGTTAATAACATCCTTGCTTTTCAAGCCTTATAAGTTTTTATGTCACTAAAGTATGAAACTCTCAACCACACAATCTTTTAGTGTGCGTGTTGTAGATGATGTGGATCAAACTTGGAGCCATTACTTAACTACATAGATTGCAAGATTATAATGTTTTAGTGTTAAGAAATGAAGCTAAATTTTTTCTAAAAACACATTTGGAGGTCAAACTTGATATCTAAACTTACTCAAATGAAAAAACCCTAAACTAAAAAGTGCTTCAAAATCAGCATACAAACACATTAGTGAAAAACATATCATTCAATTGACTTGTTGTATTTGCAAAAGGACTTTAAAATAGTAAAAAAATAGCAAAAAAGGGTGTAAAAAACACATCAAGGGTTAAAGACACTCCTACTACAAATCTACATTGCTTCTCAATCAGTCATAACTTCTTGGATTGGTATAAAATTTTAGCTACACCAACTAGACTACAATGCTCAATTTTTTAAGAAGAAATTATTGGAAAAGGACACTATATGAACAAGAAACAAACCGCCAAAGTTCACTAGAATTCAAAAATGTCTAGTTTTTGAACTTTGAATTACTTCTAAACATTCCAAACAACTTGGATTGCTATGAAAATTTGACCACAACATCTAGACTTTTAGAGGAACATAATCCAGTAAATTTTATTGAAAACAAACATTGGATGAAGGAGATATAAGCCCCTAAAGTTGCAACCATCAACTACTATTTGGTGAATTCAAATTAAACCAATAAACTTTGATTGGCTTGTGAAAAATCATTATATGTTGTATTGATATGAAAATTTTACCACACAAACTAGAAGAGAGAGAGAGAGAGAGTGTGTGTTTATTTTCCAACAAGTTTGATTGAATTTGGACATTAGATGCAAAAATTACCCCACTTCGAATTAGACTTCTAAATTATAAAGACACTTTTGGTCCCTTGGGGCATTTAGGGATTATCCAAGATTCAATAATTTTGTTTGAACAATAAGGTAGAAGTACCTCTTTTAGACAACCTCCTATAAATGGCTTCATATGTTGACTTCTTGTGGACAACACTTGGATGCACCGTATATATTGAAAAAGATTCTTTGTTTGTACCTTTTCATCCAATCATCTCTCTTCTTTTGTTGCTTAGGAAAAAGTGCCAAAGCTAACCATAATAGGTGAATCTATGAAACCAAAATCAGTCCTAATGAAAAATGTACATTCATATTGAATAAAATATTCATTTTTGAAGAAAAAACATTCTTTTATTTTGCATTGTTCCTCATCCTCATGTTTGCACACATTGAGCTCAATTTCATAGTGCATTTCCCACCGACATCTTGCATGCTGAAATGCTTAAGCTATCTATCATAGGTACTTCTACCTTTAGTCAATCGTCACATTAGCTATAAGGTAGGAGGTTCATAAAGCGACAGTCTAAGCGCTGAAGCTGAATTTTGGGGAGGGAAAACATCTTGAAATATTTTTCAATAAAAATTCTTTCAAAGACAAGAGGAAATGACATCCAACCCAAGTTGTTTCATATTTTTTGGAGCTTTGTAGAATTAGTTATGAAATTTTGAAGTTGAAAGCCATACGACTTTAAAAGCGACCACCACCTAGAATGTACACAGTTTATACATTTGGAATATTGCAGAAAGCGAAATGTACCTCTCAGCCATGTTTGGTTCTGAATGCCCTGTCGGAGTTCAAGCCTCCTACCTTAGTCCCAAATAGCGGAGAATGCCACCTGAATGCGTCCACTGGCTAGGAGCTATACATAACGGACACAATTTTAAAATACCCGAGCGTATTCTGCGCACAGTACGCAGGCGGTATAAAACTTAATGACAGTCTGGGAATTCTGAATCAAAGCCTGTGAACAGGTTCAGTCATGTTACGTGAAGTTAATTAGCTGGTGGCTTACATCATGAAGAATTGTCATTTGCCTGCAAATTTCGTCAACGTGGAGTCATGAACCCGCACAGCACTTGATGGCGATGAACAAATATATTCACGACGTCCACCACTTCGATCATGTCTACAGTAATTAAGTTAGGCTCCATTTCACCATAAACTAAACTTAACCTAACTTCTCTAACTTCCTACCTCTGATTGCTCTCAAAAATTAATAGAAACAGGCAAACGTGGAGCCGCAGCCGACAGTCACGATAACATCGTTCACGGTGACAGCCCTGAACCTCGGATCCATCTGATCTGTCAGTTGAGATCGATGCATCGATGACTCTGAACACATGCACTTGATTATATTGCAGCACCAGCTCTCACTCGAGTTAAAGATATTCCTATTTGGTGTAAGACCTTCAGCAAACGGTCTAGCTCTCAACTCATGATCATGCGTACCACCCCCGGCCACTCCGCCTCTAAGCACCAAGTTCTGTTTCACCATTTCCTGCAGCAAATCGATCCCGGACTGTCCATTGCAAGTGTGAGAAACGTCTAGTTGCAATAGCCTCACTCTTTCGATCAAGTCCTCTGCATACGGGGTGGGGATCGCTTACATTTCAACGATTCTAGCAAAACTCATGCTATTTCTAGCTAGGGAGGGACCAACCTTCTACTCCTCCATTTCCAGTAGCAAGCTAGTCCCATCGATTGCAAGTGTGACAAAGTCTGTTGCCATGGCCAGCCGCACATTTCAGTCCTCTGCATACGGAGTGTGAATCGCGCGCTGTCCTTTCAGCAATGTAATTCTTGCTCAATTCATGCTACCACCCCGAAACATCGAGACCGAGGTTCTATTCCTCCATTTGCAGTAGCAAGTCCCAATGAATGGCATGCCTGTGAAACGGCTGTTGCCATAGCCGCTCTCTGAAGTACTGAACCTGTGGATTGTGGGTCGCCTTCCAATCAGCAATTCTTTTACTGCACCGATATTGATCATCCTGCATCCACCCATTTAGAATGTTGATACAAGTTGACAGTCTTATGCTTCGATAACCGGCATCTTTCACGAAGTCGGTGTACAGAGGCTTGTACGTAGACTGCCAGGGATCGGATTGCGCGCGCTGGAGATCCTATCGACGCAATGGCGACCCTCCATGTACAGCTGATTCTGCTTCTCGTCGTCCTCGCAGCGTGTCCCCTCACCCCCACACAAGCGCAGTCCTTCTCCCGTGCCGAAGTGCTCGGGTTCCTGCAACCCCAGAACGCGGCGCGTGCTCAACTGGGTCTGCCTCCGTTGCAGTGGGACAAGACCCTGGCGAGCTACGCGCAATGGTGGTCGTTGCAGCGAAAAGCCTACGGCGACTGTCGGCTGCAGCACTCTGGAGGCCCATACGGGGAGAATATCTTCTGGGGCAACGGGAAGGCGTGGCAGCCGAGCGAGGCGGCGAATGCGTGGGTCGGGGAGCGGCGCTGGTATCGCTACTACAGCAACTCCTGTGCGAGGACGAATCAGTGTGGGCATTACACGCAGGTGGTGTGGCGAGGGACGACCCGAGTTGGGTGTGCGAGGGCGGCGTGCAAGGACGGGAATGTGTTCATGACGTGCAACTATTATCCTCCAGGGAACTGGTATGGGCAACGACCCTACTGATCCGTTTTCGCCATCGCTGAAAGCTCGATCCTAGCTTGCATTGTAGAGGAGACGACTCTTTCCTTCACTTCAGAATATGTCGGAGTGTGATCAATATTTGTGAGATCGATCAGTATATACAGTATAGCGTGGCAGAGAGATCGATCTCCGGCAGCAAGAGCGACATCTGCTTGGATCACATTCTTTGTCACTGTGTATGTTTCTTAAGCTATTTCAAGTGGGAGATGGTAAATCACTGTGAGTGACAGTAGACCATTCCGATCCACTTGTAAACATTAGTGGCCGTAGGTAGCGATGTTATGTATCGTGTTGATTGCACCACCTGTAACTACTATCCCGCTGAGAACTGGATTGGGCAGCGCCTGGACTGATCTATTTCGCCATCGCTATCGCCGTCGCTGGAACCCCTAACCCTAATTGTAGAGGAGACGACTCTTTCCGCTTCTTCATCATATGTGATATTTATGAAAGCAGCCGGGACCTGCATGTGGTTGGATCGCATCCTGTATCGCCATGTTTCTCATGCAATTTCAAAGTGGGGGATAGGAGATCGATCTCGAGGACAATCCGGTTTCCTTGCACTGATATTTAGTGGTCATTGATAATAGCTAACTTCAGTTCTGAGTTATTTTGATCACACCACTTGCAACTACTAGCCTGCTGGTCCATTCCGCCATCGCCGTCGCCATCGCTTGAAGCTCCTTCCCTTCCATAGCAGACTCTTTCCGTCATTTTAACATAATTACGTGCTTTATGAGTGAGATCAGTCCAGTGTGGTGGAGAGGCACGTACTAAGCTTACAAGAGCTGAATCTGGTGGATCATATTCTACCAGACTAGGTTGGAATTTCATTTACAAGCTCAAAATGGGAAGTTGTAGATCACAATTAGTGATGTCCAGAAGGTGATACATTCACTTGCTAAGATTATTACTAGTGGCCACAGGTAAGGTAGGTACACCCAAAAGCGCCCTGTTCCTAAAAGCGCCATCTACAGTGCACATAGATTTCCGAAATCAGTCATGTTCACAGACTGTAGATGGCACTTTCAGAAACAGACTTTGACTATTAATAACTTTTGCATACGGTATCCAAATCCTGTGTTTGGTGGTGTGTTGGAACATGCTTTCACTTGCCAACAAGACTACATAAAAATTTGAACTAATTAATAGCAGGAACTAGGCTCAGTATGAATAAGTGGCACTTTTGGGTGTACCTACCTTATATATACTCCGTATCTAGCTAATTAATGTCTTCTTCCGACTTAGTAAATGTTAGGTGGCAACTAAAAAGGTTAGAGCAAATGTGTTGGGAGAGTGCTTTCACTCATAGGGCAGGTGAATCCATACCCATCTGTTTTATGTTTAGGGTATGTAGAGGAGTCTAGAAAGCGAAAGGAAACGTTCAAATGATAAGCCTTTTTAGGGCTTGTCTAAGGACTAAAAAAAATAGAAATATTAGTATGAAAATGACTATAATGAAGTCTAAAGTTGTGATCCATATGTTCTTGCATTCGCATGTAGGCTAGCACTATAGTTGCAACACTTGGTCCTTATAGTAGAGGGTTTTGAAACAATTTATTGAATACAATAGATTTTAAACATAGGAAGTAGTGGATTCCATCTTGATTCCTGTAAGCCTTCATTTTGATGCTCTTATCAATGTCAAATTTCCAACTAATATTTTGAATATAGATGTAGAGCAAATCATTTCCATCTTCCATTTCTTTTGATGGAAAAAACACTATGGTATAAAAATATCTAAATTAGTCTCCTAAACCCTCCAAATCAACACCTATTTGACCTTATAGGCTCTTCTTTTACTAAGGATATAATTCACAACTTTCAATTGTATGATGAGATGGCCTTCTATAGGGTGAAGCATTAGTAGAGGCCAATCAAAATTGAATTTGCCTACCTTACAATGTTATTTGATACCTTATCCTATATTGAATCCACTATGAGTATAACATGTCATAGCATTTCTAATGATTGAGTATTAGAGCTAATTTTTGAATAATAAGACAATTTAGAAAATTGTAGATCCTATCATTTTTGATGGAGTGGTATAGAAGAAGTAGGTTGATGTATGGTTATATTGAGATAGCATTCCTTAAATGCATGTTTGATTGTAGGTCAACATTTCAAATTTGACCAATTACAATCATTGCAATCTCCTTGAAGTATTCTCTTTGAAGCAATAGTTTTAAGAATATCCATATGTTAGGGTATTGTAGATACGTGGTATGCAATTTATATCCCATCTTCACTTGGTATTATGTATAAGAGAATGGTGGAGGATAGTACTAGTTCTTCATTGTAAAAAAACTAGATTGTGTTCATACAAAAAGGGTTTAGCATCTTGATTCATTGTTTGGAATTAGTAGATACTATATTATATATTTTTACCTAAAGTAATTATTTCAATACAATACTTCATAGCTTTGATGATTCCAATTTTTTCATAATTCTTTTTGGTGACAAAGTTGGATTGATCATAAGTTGAACCATTTGCCTTATATCCTTCTACTTACATTTTTTGCTATTATCAAGTGCCATAATGTGAACTTGAAGGTTATTTGAATTCATATAACAATTCAAGTTCTTCTTCCCCAAACGAAGCCACCAAAGCACCAAATAAGATCAAAAAATTATATAAACTAATAAAAATTAATTTAGCCTTTAAAAGTTAAAAGTCTTCAAATGGATTATTTATTATTATGGTGGGTTCCTAAATTTCCAAATTTTACTATAATTCTTTCAATTATTTTTGAAAGTAAGAAAATGTATTAGAATTTAAAGAATTTAATTTTACATCAATACGGAAATAGAAGAAAATTTACGGTTTCCTAAACTCAAAATATTTGAATTTGGGCAACTAAATGAAAAAACGAAAAGACTTGAAATAAAATAGTCTAATTTTTATTTTTATAAATTATATTCATATCTATATGGAAAGATTTAATTCATCCCATTTGTTTTAGTGATGCAAAATTTATAAAAAGTCTTACTTTGTGAGCAACCAAAACACTTTTGAAAAGAAATAGTGTATAGGATTATTTTTTGAACTCGATTTCCATAATTTAAAAAAAACAAAAGATCAATAAGGTATAGACTAATTGCTAATGCAATTCAATTTTCAAAATTCACAATCATGTTCAATTCTATTTTAGAACTAACAATTAAATTTTTCCATCCATCATGTCATTTTTTCTATTTAACAATTTTCTTAAAGAATGAAAATCAATTGTTGATTGTATTTCTTTTCCTTAGATTCTCAACTTTCCAATGAATGTTTGAACTTCAAACCTTTGTAGCGTAAGAAATTGAAGTTAATGAGATTCAAAGTCTAAAAACCAAGTATAGTAAGGTTCACAAGAAATATTTTTTTTTTACTTTGAATTCTGATATTGTACAATCTATCAATTCAAATTTTCTAAATATTTTTCACACATTCTCATACAAGTCTAATGCTAGATCCTATGGTTGGATATACAAAAAGAAGACTCTATTTTTGAAAAGCCCCATGTTTCCTTTGTAAAATACAAAAAAAACATGGGGCTTTTTCAAAAATAGAGGGAGTAATTTTTCATTGCCACTTCTTGCATTAGACATGGCAATTGTAGAGTGTTTTTTAGTGAAACTGGTAGTCATGAATTTCTTAAGAGATAATACAAAGGTTTCACAATATAAGATCCTTTATACTAATTTGGATGAATTTTAGATGAAATGCTTTAATTTAAATGAACTTCAAATGAAAGCTGGATGAAAATGGAAATGAAAAATTGTTTAATGAAAGTTAGATGAAAATCACACTATTTGAGATAGTATGAAATGAATGTCAATCTCATCAAAAACATTGTAACTTAATACTACAATATTCATATTAGTGTGCCTTGCAAATTCAACCAGTGTAAATTCATCATAATTAGTAATTATAGTGCAAATTGGTGTTATCAATTAAAGGATCATTAAGTGAATTAATATGTACACTACCTTTTACTTTATTTTTTGTTTTTGGGAAACAAATAGACAAATTAATTCACAATGAAGATAAATTTCCTACAATCATTTTTTCAATTTGCAATTTTTGATTGATGCAGTGTTATATAGTTAACCTTAGAATTCAATGACAAATCTACAAGAAGGGTATAGTTTTAAGATCAAACATGAATTTATATAATTCTTCATTTTAAATGTCTTGTAGCTAAACTAAAATAATATAGTTCTAATAATGTATTTTAAATTTTAAATTTTTTTTCCCAAAATTGTTAAAAATATAAATTTTGTGACACTTTTAAATATTATACATACATACATACATATCATATCATATATATATATATATATATATATATATATATATATATATATATATATATATATATATATGATATAAAAATTTATATATACTACATGAAAAAAATATTAAATTTTTGAAAAGTGTATTTTAATATAGCTAGAAAGCTAATGAAGTTTGACCAAACCAAAATATGGAATGTCTTCTAAGGGTTAATCTTAAGTGGCATCCAATGACACTATCATTGTTCCCCTTTCTTGTATGATGCATTGCTACAAGGTTAACTTTAACCCTATAATACTATTACAAACACATAGTGTCCAATAGATTACAAAGAATTCATCCATATCTAACAAAAGTACAAATGTTCACCTTTGGAATTCTATGTGGAATGGAAAGGTCTTGCACAGTAATTTGAGATCCAAAGAGTGTTCTTGGGTTTTTGGTAAGCCAATGTTCACAGTGTCAAAAAGGATGGTTTCCACAGTGACGAACCCATCCTTCTAGGGTTAAGAGGCATATCATGTGACTATCATTGTTCGTCATTCTGTGTGGGCGAGATGCAAATGTTCCCTCAGTGTCTGCTTAGTTGTGTCGTCTTCTCAATGCCTGTTTCTCTTCACTGGACTTCTTGGGTTGAATAATCAACATCTGACGGTGGTAAAATCCCTGATGAATATTGTAATGCGAATTTAAAAATGTACTATTGATAATCGATTAATTCAGCAGATATAGTATTCAATTATTCAGTAAAAAAATTGAGGTTAGAATCTGACATCAGCTGGCACTGAACATCTCCACCTTTGAATGCTTCGAAAGAAATCTCCTCCTTTCTCTCCTTTTTCACCTTCTTCAAATTAGAACCTTGAACATTAGCCAAGGATGAGATCAAGTCTCGGTCAGACCTGCAAGCCAGCTGTTCAACCATGGTTGCAGCTAAGCTTAATCTGAAGGAAAGGTCTCTCCACAGCTCAATGCATCTCTCAAACACCGTCCTCCATATGTAAACTTAAAATGCATGAAATGACGCAAATAGAATTCTCTACATTCAGCAAACTTACAGCGAAGAAAAAGGGTTCATTGAAATGACCACGAGGGCATTACAGAACACAAAGACATCCCGAATGCTCTTAAGTAGGTCACAAAAACAAAGGCCTGAAAGATCCACCCTCGACCTAGATAGGCTATTACGGAATTATTTACTGGAGTACTGATCTACATACATATTCAGGCCCTCTGCGTCAGAGATTTGTACCCAACATCGCACTTCATGAGAAACATCCCTTTCATGACATAGGGCTAAATAAACCCCACGGCGACACATGCTAGTTACCAGTCTACACAAGTGTATCAGCTTCTCGAATTCAACATAATCAATAGATAACAAGTACAAACCTTGAATGCTAGGATGGTATTAAATCCTCACACTGCACGTGAGGCTTGGAAATTGGAAATCCTCTCGATACTATGACAATTTCAGCATCAAAAGAGAACGTCTTCGTCGTCATCTGGCTTGGCTTGGCTCGAAATTGGCCGCTCCAAACCCTGCTCCATGTACGCCTTGTTCTTGGCCAGTTGCTTGTCCACCTCTTTCTTCTTGTAAGCCTGAACCTTCTTCAACCTAAAGAACTCCTCCCTCTCCAATTCATCCAGCTCCCCTCGGATGTACGAGATGGTGTTCTCCAGTTTCGGCTTCACGACATTCTCCAGAGCATTCACCCTCCGGTTGGTCGTCTTGATCGCCTCGTCCAACGTCAGAAACGACGTCTGCAACGAAGCGAGCTCCACCAGCACCTCAATGGCCTTCACGAACGCCGACTTGGAGAGCTGGATCTGCTGCCCGCCCCGCCCCAGCCCTGTCAAGTCGTTCTTCGACTCACCCGCCTCCGTGAAGTGCTCGAACTTGGGAAGCTTTACTCCGGCCACGTTATCCTGGCGAGCCCTCACTTTGACAGTCGCCTTGTCCACATTCTCGAACACCACGTACTTGATGTTGTCCCCAGCGGCATACTTCGCTTCGGTCAAGGAAAACGCGGAAGCTTTCATGGTGTCCCCCATGGACTCCTTCGTTTCCACGATCCGCTTCAAAATCTGGCGGAACTGCATCGTGAGCGCATCGCTCTTCTTCTTCAAGAGCTGATGCCCTTTGGTGGCACCCACGAGACGGGCCTTCACCACGCCCATCATGGTGATGGTAGGTGCCACATTCAAACGATTCGTTTGCCCCGACATCTTGCCCTATCAATTCCTGTCCCTCTCCAAAAAAAAAGGATTCCCAATATCACCACAGCCCAAACCCTAAAAACAGATCGACTTCCCAAACAAGCTCTGAAGCTTCAAAGAAAACCCCAAGGAGCATCTCAATTGCGCCAAAAAAGAGGACTAGCACTCTTACCCGCACCCGTCGATCGTACCCTCCCAAGCAAACCCCCGACTTGGCGAGATCCGGGCAAAATTCCAGAGCAAACTGAAATTGCGCAGGATCCCAACCCTGCAATCCTGGCGATTAAAACGGCGATGGCTGTCCTCGCTTCATCGACACAAGGACAGATTGCAACGATGCTTACTGTTGCCCCGCACGCTGCATCCGCGGTCGAAAGAATCAATAGGAAGCTCGAGCAACCATCGCGATGCGGAAGCTGAGTAGGAGCAGAGGACCCCAGATACCCATGTCTGACGGAAAGTTAGGGACGACGGAGGCTGTCCAGTCACCTCTACTGCCACCTGTACTAATTTCAAAACAGCAGGCTGATCTGGACTCCTGACGTGTCGTCCGATTGGTTTCATAACTGCACCCAAAGCCAATTTCCATTGAGTTCCTGTTGCTCTCCGACTCTTGGGTTGCTAAAATTAGCATAAAATAAGGTAGGAGCATCATGAGCAATTTCAGCATAGTTGGAGGCACCTTTTTCTAAAAAGAATATGTTGTAGTATTAACTATTGAAAATCATGAATTAAGAAAAAATACAGTTTTTGGATAAGGCATCTAATTTTTGTAAGTTTTCATAGTTGGACTCCCTAGGGCACCTAAAACTGCAATCGTAGTCCACCAATCACAATTAAGTATGGGGATGGTTTCAAAGACACTCTTAAGGGAACTCTAGTGTCAAACAATGTATACACTGAAATTAATGGGTGCTCCTATTGTAGCTCTAAATTGCATCTTCTTTTAGTAAATTTCAGAAAGTGTTTTTTGTGTTTTTTTTCCTTTTCTAGATTTGACTCCAAGGTTCTTTTTCCAAGTGGTCATATAAATCTATTGTTGTTCAAAGTAAAGAAGGCATGTGTACTAAAAGATAAATAGAAAATACTTATGCATATATTGCTTTACTTTTACATGTATTTCTTTTATATATCTATATACATTGATACACCTTGTAGTATATAATATATTAAACAGTTGTTTGGTTGGATTTTTTCCTAAAATATAAAAAAAGAAGAAATGTAACAAAGCTATTACTTGAGTTTCTACCAGCAAACTCGCATAGGGTTATTTGGATATCATGATGGCTTGAGTATACATTGATATTAAATTCCACCTATGGGTGTCTCCACTAGGGAAGAATCATTTACAAACAAAAGTTTGACAAGCTGAGTTGGGCCTTGTGCCTTAACTCACGTAATTAACATTAAAAAATGGAGGGTGATTTGGATTACCATTGTTTTGATGACATTGTGCATCTTTTGAGAAGATAGTCACAAGAGGTTCCAAGTTCATAACTGTCACAAACATTTTAAGCCCCCCCAATGTAAACCAACATTGTGTACATAGAATCCACTAAAAAAAAATGCAAAAGCAAACAAAAATATAAAAACTTTGACTTTTTGTTCCTTAAATTATCTTTGCCAATTTTGTAGATGTCTATACTTTTTTGGTTTTGAAATACAAAAAATGAAAGAAAAAAATCAAGATAGTTGATAGAAATGAAGTAAAGGCACATTTTATACAAATATTGAGCACATAAGGTAACTTCATATATATAGAACTTATTGAACGGCAAAGCTAACCTAGACCACGTGCAGCATACTACATAGCGGAGATAATATGTAATTGTAAGCTAAACTTTAAATTCCTATGCCTCTTTCTCTTGGCTCTTTGTTAGCAGGCTAGCAGCTCCATCTACAATAAGAACAACAATTGTTCCACTCTTCAGACTACTTAACAAACAAACAAGAGGAGAAGTAATGAGAGCAAAACAATCTCAAGAAAACAAAAAAACATATCCAATTGCAATGCATAATTAGAGGATCTAAGGAAACTCACTAGTTTTCATAGCAACACTCACTAAGGAAACTCCAATTGCTAACAAACGAGCCTCCACATGAAGAAGCATTGCCGCTCATTAGAAAACCCTATTTGCAACTTGCCAAATTTGATTAGATAGATAGATGAAAGAATATGAAAAAAAAAATCAAGAATGAATTTAGGTTCTATGGATTAAGCATTTGAATCTCACAAATTTAACCCTTTAACCAATACTACCATTATAACCATTTCTTCTATCTAGTTAGAAAGAACTCATGTGGATTTGTTGAGAGATATTGAGAAAGAAAGCTACATTCAAATTTTGAGGTACAAATTTGAAAGATTAATTCCAAACTCTCACTTCAATGTAGAACATGGTGCCATTTATGATCAATACATACAATCTCATAACAAAGAATCCAAAAAGATTTGAACAGAGCACCCTTAGCTACCTTAGGGGAGGCCTACAAGTAAAAAATGATCGAGGTGGAAACACAAGTGAACAAATATAAGGCAATAAATACAAGACATCCATTTGATTTATAATATTTCATTAAGACTCAATACATGACTGCTTGCTTCTATTTTGAAATTGGATAGAATGCAAACACATTTTTGATTGTTGCTCCTAGTGCACTATTTGCAAAAGAAGGCGCATTGCCATAGACATGGAAAAATGAACTCATCGCTACTTTTGCTCCGCAACACTTGCAAGAAAAGGCGTACTGGGGCCATGATTGCGGGGAACAGGAGAAAACAACAAGAGAAAGAAAACCAAAGGAAACCCCAATCTTTTAACTCTAGGATTGACTTGTGAATTTTTCCCCTTCTTTCCACATCAACAACAACGAAGAAGGTTCCTTTTTAATTTGAGAAGATCAACGGTTGTTGTTCGCGGGGGGGGGGGAGATTTCCAAGCAAGGAGGGAGCCATATTTTTAGAAGATAGTGCATTTTGACCTTTTAGACAGTTGTGCTAAGCCTAGATTGTTTTAAGCTCTTTGAACTTGGAAGTTGCAACAAACTAGACATTTGTGTTGAGCTTTTAGGCATATTGTTTTTAGTATTCGATGAATTGTAGTTAGCTTGGACTATAGACACAAGAGTGTATTACTCTTTGAGGATTCTCAAATATGGTGCTTGGTTCCCAAAACATCGGCCAGTGAGTGGCATTTTTGTACAAAGAAGTTTTAAATATTGTTTTTTTTCTTACACGTTTTTGGTTAGGTTGTGAGTTGATTTGAAGCTATTCTCATGTGATTAATTATACAATGACAAGTAGTGGTAACTTGTAGACACCTCATGTACGTTAATTTAGCACATTGATGGTTTATTTGTTGGTATGGCATAGGTGAGGGTTACCACCTCTTGAGAATTCTTTCAAAATTCTCCAAACTACACCATTGGTGGGTGAAGTTTTTATCTTTGTCTGCAACAAGCTATGCTTAGACTATGCTATGTCAGACTTGGTATATACACTTTCCTTATACATTCTTTCTAGTTTGAAACTTGGTCATTTTTGCTACTTCCTTGCATTCTTGCTAGAATTAAGGAAGTTATGATGTTCTATTGTACTTCTTGAATAATGAATTGGATATCTATTATTCAATCAAATTTTCTTCTTCAATTTGGACAAAGGAAAGAACTTTATACTTTTTTTTTTGTCGAAGTTATTGATTGGAAGTAGTGTTAATATGATATAGCTTGTTCCTATTGGATCCATAATACATTGACTTAGTGGCAACTTAATAGTGTTCGAGGAGAGTGGAAAGGAGAATTGGACAAAGGACAAGTTGCCAATGCTTCAAAACATTAATGAAGTTAATTATATAAATATAGAGGAATGGTTGACCTTAGGTGGGACTAAATGTGCATTGATTCAACTAAAGAAAGTGCAAGTGATGTCATCATCTTTGAACCTAGCATTGAAAATATGTGTAAAGGAAACAAGATTGTTTCATTGTAAGTATTAGTGGAAGAAAAACATATCCTATACAACTAGCCATTGCAACTACAAATTGTCCACAATGACTGGAGTCATTGTGAACAATTTGTAGTTGCAATGGCTAGTTGTAAAGGACATGTTTTTCTTCCAAAGTATTTACAATGTGTAAAAATGTACATTTATGTATTAATTAGATGAATTTAGATATATCATGTCAAAATGGAGGGAGGTGAATTCTAAATTCTTGTAGATGGAACAATTCCTTTTTTGAAATTTTATTTTTTTACTTCTATTAGATATTTATTAGATCTTAATTCTTATAGGTTTGTGTTTAGAAGAACTTCTATATTTTATATTTTATATTTTCATAAAAAATAAAAGATCATTTCACTTGTAGTGGCCAATGTGAACATTAGATTTAGTTTTAGTTTTACTATAAGTTGAACTTTTCCATTTGGGAAGAAAAAATGGTTTATAAGAAGAGAGCTTTTCATCTTTATTTGGGATATAAATGCTGATGAAATTTTTTTTTAATAAATTTATTAAAAAATAATAATAATATATATAGTGGGGGGGAAGTATTTTTGAACACTTCCAAGCAAAGCGTGTTGACATCATATGCTCTTTTCTTTCCTCCATTATTCTTCTTGTTTTTATATTTTAGTTTTATGACATTGTATACAGTAATTATATTAGTATCATTCATTGTTTTCATACAAGTTTCTCATGTATAACAGAAAGTTGTTGTAATTACTTAAAGATTTATTTAGAAAATTGAAAATGAAATTGAAGGCATGTCCAATGCATTTCTATAACTGATTTATGATTCACACAATACAAAGAAAATCATCCCTAGTATCTATAAATACTTTATAAACAAAGATATGAAGTCAAGACTTCCATACATCTACTACATTATTGTCACATCATTCACATGTACCACTATTTTTCTTGATTCATGACATTGCCTAAACCATAATTCTTAAGTAAAATAATGAAAGTTCAATTGAACCTCTAGAGGTAGGTCTAGAGGTGATGGTAGTTCATTGCAAACCTTATTTTTTTAGCATTCTTTGTAAACTACAATTGCATTTCTTCCTTCAATGCAATCAATGTTTCTACCTTGTTGTCTAAACAATTGCATTTAGTGTCATCTTCTTTAAGCTTGATTTGTTTTGATTTGAATTTTTTTAATGCTTTGTTGTTGGTTCCACCACAAGTATTTCACAATCTTTTTAAACCTTTTCTTTCTACAAACCCTGGAAAGGTTGATTTTTCAAAAAAATCTACATCATGAAAATTTTCCATCTTCCTTCAATGATCTACAACAAGTGGTTAACAATTGAGATGAAGGAGGTGGAAAAAAAAAGTTACATAAAGTGGAAGTGCTACGAAAGCACAAAAAAAAAGGCACTCTCCTTAGAAGTATAACTTACAAATAAGAAGTGAATTTGGTAGACCATGAAAGGCCCAAAGAAACAATAAAAAGAACAAGAAGCGGAAACTACATTGGTCAAAGCAGCATAAACAAAGAAGAAAAGAAGCAAAACCACAAAGATAAAACTACAAAGATGAAAGAGTTTGAAAAAATAAATAAGAAAAACAGTCTCCTCATTTGATAGTAGATATTTGTACAATTCATTAACCTTGAAGCGCTTCGATGTCCATATTTTGGACGATGAATAGAGGGCTTCAAGGCATTGTTTCATCCAATTAACTTCGCACTTACTAGAATTTAATGAATTTGGTCATTAAGGAAGGTTTTCTTTTCTAGATTCAAGTGTTACATTTGATAAATGATATATCTATACAAAGCCATAAGCAAAACTGTGCAAAAAATTCTAAAGAAGGATTGAGACGTTTCAGGGTTAAAAGAACCCAATTTAACCTTAGATGGGAGTTTGGACCACCCAAAACCTCATCCTGATTTTTTCCCCGGGGTTGAAAACTTTGACGCCAGGATTATGCCACCCAAGACAACATATAGGATGAGATGTAGATTAGACCTAGCCCTGACTTAGAATGAGGAGGATTTGAGTGATCCTATTGGTTAAAACTTAGGCCGGAACTCGTAATTCTGACCTCGCACCGGTGAGGCTGGCGGACCTCAGCTCTCAAAGTGATAGCCGTGCGTTCGGCGATGGCGACCTTCGTTCCAGACCTTTGCGCGTCGTAATTCAACCAGAAGAGAATCCGTGAGCTCGCTGTAAAATTCATGACCTTTCAATTTTCTGGAGCTTTCTCCCGCGGTATGCTCGCTTCGCAATGCCAGCCTGCGAAGACAATTGAACTATTGTCGGAGTTTTTGAATGGTGCACGGTGAGGAGCTTCAGATTCTGATCCATGTCTGCGGCTGCGTTTCCCCCTCCGCCTCCTTACTACAAGCTGTACGCGGACTTCAGCGATGATCCGAGCTCAGCTCCGCCTCCGCCCCCGCCAGTGGTCGGGACCTATGTCCAGTACGGAGGGAATTATACGGTTGGTCTTCTTTTTCGCCTTTTCAATGTCTGCGTAATGTTTGTGTATTCGGATCGTCGAGGAGAAGCTGCATATGGAAATGTTAGCCTTGGGGTTTTCTACTGGAAATATGTAGGTGGTGTTTACGAATTTGGGTTTAGGGTTTCGTGGGGGCCAGTCCCTGTGGTCAGGACCTATGTCCAGTACGGAGGGAATGATACGGTCTGTCTTGCTTTTTTCCTTTCTGAAAGTTTGTGTATTCTGATCGTCGAGCTGCAGCTGCATGTGGAAGTGTTGGCCGTGCGGTTTCCTATTTGAAATGTGTAGTTTGTGTTGAGGAATTAGGGTTTAGGGTTTGGTGGGAGGCAGCAGGTCAGGAGGTGGTGCAGACGAGTTTTCTAATCAATTCGAATGTGTGAGAATTTGCTAGACGACGGACGTTCTTCCTGGATTAGAAGAGGAGGGGTTACGTCAACTCTATCCTTCTGGTTCCGACGTTGGTGAGCTTCTTGTCTATTACGGAAATACTCCATCAGTTTTGGGGGGGAAGTTTTGTTTTTTTGGCGAGGTTATGTAGTTACAAATGAAGGGCATGTTGAGAGAGGGACAGCTAAAATCGGCGCTTTTGCTCCTGACGCTACGTATTATCCCTACTCGGATCAAATTTGTTTAAATTTTTTCTTGTTGGCAAATGGAAGAGGATTCCAACGCACTGGATAGACAATGCAAAAGTTATGTGGGTTGAAAGTTTTTTGGGGGTAGATGATCCAAGTCTGGCACGTATCAAGTGAAGGGACGTTGACTTTAGTTGATTTCTTGTATATTTTTATACTTTTCAACGTTAAATGCTTCATAAGTGCTTCATAACTTGCGAGTATAATGTTTGAGCTTTCAAAAAATACTTCTCTGTAAACCTTTACAATCCTTGATTTGATGAAATTTTGAGTTGGTAGCATCAATTCGTAGTCGTACATGTGCACATTGTCTTGAGCTCTTGGGTCCATATCTTATCTGCCAGATACTATGCAATTAAATTCATATATTTCAATTTCATCGAATTGTTCTTAAGGGAATGTTATTTTCTAAATATTCAAGAGTTGCTTTACATGAATTGAAAAGTTATTTGGGATGAAACATTCCTTGAAGTATTATGTTCATTATCTAGTATTTGGACTTTGGAGCGCTTAGGGGTTAATATTGCTCTTTTGTTAATATTTTTGTTCTTTTCGATCCAATGATTCAATTGTGTGAGCTTTGATTTGATTTTTGGTCTATTTCTGGCCAATATCTTAAGTAGTTCTTACTAAATTCGTACATTATCTAAGAAAAACATGCTAAGATGCGTTGGAATTACCAGCAAGACCCAACAGAAATGAAGACAGTAGGGACCATGCATGGATGCTTATTTTGACGCTTTTTGGTTTACATTCCTAATTCCGTATCACATAAGTGCAGGCACTTACCATGCCTCACGACTAATTTCTGGAATTCTTTCAGACTACAAAAGGGAACTGCGGGCACTGAATAGAGAACTCGTTCTTCAGTTCTTGGAACTGACCGACGCTTTAATCGAAAGACCTTCACAGTCAGCCCGTTGTGTGGAGGACATGACCCTTTTATTGCGAAACATTCATCACTTGCTGAATTCTCTTAGACCGCATCAGGTTTTTTCTCATACCCGCCGTCGTAGTTCCTATTCAAGTGTTGTGTTGGAGTAGGTTCCCTGTCATTTATTCTTTGAACATCTAACTTTAGGGGCTTTTGAAGGCCCTTGAATAACAGTTGGGTACTGATGGATATGCTGATCTTCACTTTTGTTTTCATGTGGAAAGGCAAGAGCAACAGTGATACATCTGTTAGAGACTCAGTTAGTCAGGCGGAGGGAAGCTCTTGCAGAAATTCGCCGGTATGCCCATTTGATTTATTTTCATTTTTTTGCCCATCTGACTGTTGTTTACCTTATCTTGAGCCTTCCTGGCCACCTCGTCATTGATTTTTTCCCCCGCTAAACACCTCTATTGCGATTTTCGTAATTTCGTCTCATTCCTCATCTCAATGTTGATTTTAATTTCGTTCTTAGATACTTTTTGCTGATATCTGTCTTGTCTGAGAGCGTGTCAGGCATAGCACACAATTGACAACACAACCTCACTGTTTTGTTTGGGATGTATGAACAGCAAGAGAACCGAAGCTCGTGCAATGCTTCAGGAGTACGCAGCCACTCTATAGATCATCTTCGCGGCCTTTTCTGAAGCTTAGAATTGCCATGGGAGAGATGCTCGATGTACGCAAGTTTTTATGTGCCTTCAGGATAGTGAGAGCAAGCCAAACGATGTGCTTGTTTCGCTGGCATGACCTCAATTTGAAGTTGCAGGGAATGTTTGAAGGAAAGGCTTAGGAGATGTGTTGCGATAGTCTGTAGTTGCGTGGTAGTTGCCGCGCTATTGTAGTTTAATAAAGATCTTAGATTTTTACGTTGGTCTGGATGCAGGCTCCGCAACACGCACAATTTAACATGTCCAATGTCATTTGACATCGTTGAGCAAATAAATACAATTTGGTGCGCCTTGAAACTCGGAGTGCATCGGTACAGTAAGTTACTGTTCTGCTGTATCTCTTCACATCTTCATGGATATTATGTCGGAAGCCTTCAAATGAATTATGGAAGCATTCATTTTATTGAAGATTAGTTGAGTAGCATGAAACGTTTTCAACATGTATTGAAGGTCAAATATATTTCAGTTTAACAGATATAATCTCAATGGTTGGATTGAGATTGATCCGCATTAGGTGTGGGTGAATGGAAGCCATCAGTGATGGAAAAAGGTGGCAAAATCGATGAATTGTATCTCTTTTTTAATCTGCTCCGGTGCTATTAATTTTGTTGAACCTTCCACCACCGGTGTTGCAACCATGTCGGATGACAACCTCTATATTGCATTCCGATGATGTCCATGCATTTGACTTCAGGAAATTCATATAAGTGCGCACTTTGATTAGCTGCTCCTCTTTGTCAATTGCAGTCTGCATTTGGAAATGAAGTCTTTGGAACTAGAATGCTAGAAGCTCATAAGATTAAAGGACGATTTAAGCTTGAATTTGAGTTTGTTTTGATCTCCTCACAGGTTGATGTCTTGGGGAGAATATCGGGTCAGTTCACCATGGCTAGACTAGCTAGGGTGAATTGACCCCTTTCTCCTATTGCACTTTGTTTTGGGGGAATCATTAGAGTCTTCTATTTGCAACCTATGGTAAATTTTGAAAATTTTGAGTTTATATTTTGAATCAAAGGCTCTAAATTAGATTGTTGAGGTGAAAAAAATACTAAATTAATACTACACTAAATTTTTTTACATTAGTAGACCTTCTTTCCAATTATATTCCTATCTAAGTCATTCTAACATTTTAGTCCCACATTATCTTCCCTTCACCTTTTACTTCATGTCTAGTTTACCTTCGTGTTCAATCCTTTAATGCTTAAGTCTCTTTTAATTTTTTTTATATTGATACCTTTGTATAAAAATATATTACTTATCTAAATTTCATAACTTTAGCAAATTATATAAAAACAAGCCTAGAAGCAAAAATTTGCAAAAATTTCAAAAAAAATTTAGGATTTAACCTTAGAAGGATGCATCCCTATCATTAAGGTTGTCAACCCCAAATTAAATAGGTGTATAGGTTCTAATTCTTTTTTTTTCTATATTTCACCTTGAAGTCATTCACAAAGTTTTTTTTTGTTTATAGTATCATTTTCTTGTAGTGATGGGACAAAAAGATTCAATGAATTCTATAGAGGTTATGATCTACAATTCCTATTATATATATCTATAGCTTTGTAATCAGATTATTATTATTATTCATTGAAGCTTCTTTCAAGAATTGTCAACTTTAGTATAGGTATTGATATTTTTCATTCACCAGCTCTAATACTTTATAAATAGATTTGGACCATAATGATAGTACAAATACAATCACAATGAAGACATTCAATTTAATCAAGAGGTTCTTTTCTCTAAGCATTTTTCCTTAGATTCTTAAAGAAGAATTTTAATGAGAGAGATTTGCTACATTTCTATAATAGAATCTTTATTTTGAGAGTAGAAAGAGTAGTTTAGAAATGGTTGATAATGTTATGAATAGTAGAATGCAATCTACAATATGCACTACTTTAAAAGTTAATTGATATATTGAGCACAATTTTTATTTATTTTACTTTTAAAATTTAGTCACAAGAGTAGTTTGAGATTCATCATTGTCTATTTTTACAATGTTGTAATGGTAGGGATCCCGAAATGGTTGGAAAAATCAATTATATTTATTAAAAAATATTTTAAAGTTTCAACAATTTTTTTAATGAATCAAAAATATTTTTTCCATTTAATAATAATCAATGAGACATTTTTTTTATTGTACACTCTTAAAGACATTCATAGAGGGACTTGAATTAACTATTCCACACTAAAGTACTTTACATTGAAGTTGTACAACTAATCACCGAGGTGGTTCCACACAAAATGATTATCTACTATTCTAGGATAAGTATCTAATTTTGATTATTAGTATATTATTTTTAATTATCAATTCTTTGTTTTTATTTTTAACTTTTATTTTTATAACATATATATAAGACAAACTTTCAAGAACTTCTAGTCCAATGAACAACACAAATTAATCTTGTAAACATAGATAATTGAACTTTCCACTATAAACATTTAGTTGCACTTCTAGTTTTATATTTAAAAAGAATCACTTTTCTATATTCTAAAATATAATAATAATAATAATTTCAAATTCCACATTTAAACTACTTTTCTATTAGGGATCAAGTTTAAATTTAGATTTAATTATAGACATTTATATATATAAATGATTTATTGCAATTAATTAATTAATATTCACTTTTAGAATTCATATTATATTATAAAATTTTCAATTGGCATTATGGTTACTATTAAATTGTTACTTATTTCAATACTAGTTCTATTCACAATGCAAAGTGGTATAGAGGTACTTCAACATAAAGCATTTTTGAATAATAATGACAAGATAATATGGAAAAATCCTTGCTTTACAACTCTAAATTTGAATAAGAGTCATCCATCACATGAGGTTCTATGCTTTATTGTAAAACTACCATAAAATTTACATATTGCAAATAACCGAAACTACCATAAAATTTACATGTTCACATGTTCTATTGTTAAAACTACCATAAAATTAGCCTAAATATAACAAATTTGAAGTCACTTAGCAATATCTAAGATGATAGAAAAATGCAAACACAGAAAATTAATGGCAAGTATAAAAAGACATATCAATTTCATCAATAACTATAGCTAGCTTTGTAAGTTCATCAAGACATATATTAGGAAATTAAATAAATCCAAAATAGATAAGACAGTGTCCACTTCCTAATGAAATCACAATTTGAAACTACTTTTCCATCTTGATTTATCAACTTGAAAGGACCTTCAATAGCTACCTTGCCAATTCTAGGTCTTGTCTTGGCAATAGCTCCTTTTTTTGAACGAAGCATAGTAAAAATCAAATATAAACTTGCTATTAGTAGCAAAAATATAAAGTCCTTGACATAATGCATGGGTTGCTACAAATTTCTCTTAATACAATTTAGAAGTTGAGAGTGATAGATAAAGACAATGATAAAAAGACAACCAACTATTAGAAGGGATTTGATAACAAAGGAAGTCCATTTCAAGGTTGTTCCCTAGCCCCTTCTTTATGTTGTTAGAAAACTATGAACTAGCCCCTATTGTTTGAATTGTTTTAATTTTTGAAGAAAAAAAAAATCAAAATTTTTTCCCCAAAAAATTCTAAAAAATGTTAAGAAACCTAAAATTGAATTTAAAATTAAAAAACTTTAATAAGAAAAATTAAAAAATTGAGTTTTTTTTCTAGATGTGGCAATCTTTCAATCATGTCTAATTGTTCATGTTGAATTTCCACATTCCGGGAACTCAAAAAAACTCTTGGTCTCCCATGCCCTCAAATCCCTTCTAATGCTTCTAGCTACCACTTCTCTTGTTCCCACAGTAAAATTAGGCCTAATTTTAGACACGACTAAAAGAGCAAGACTAGCCTAAGACACAAGCTACAAAAGACATATAGGCTCTTGCACCTCAAAAATAGTCACTAATCACTCCAAAGTATTAACCTTCACAAAGAATGTTCTCAGAAGTTATTCCTCTAAGAACAACAAATTGAAATACTTCAATGAATGTAACATGTTTTAGGAAAAGATTTGTATAGGAAGGCCTTTCTCATCATCCCTTAGGTTGAGTAGTCATCCTATATGCAATACTCATGGTTAAAAGGTTGTCTTGGTCAATGATCAGGACAATACTATTTCAATTCATAACTTATTCATATGCCATCCAAATGATATGTATTTAAATGTGATAAAGCCCTCTCAAAATAGAAACAAGGTTCATCCTAAAGGAAATTCATTCTACAAATCAATAAATCAATTCTACTAATGAATGCCACATAATATAGCATAAAGCTATTCCAAGTCTTAGTAAGTACATTAATACATAAGAACATTAAAGTCAAATTCTATTTAAACCATATCACCATAAGAAAGGATGCATGGATTTATGCCACCTCTCAACGGACTTTCCATTCTTTTCAATAGTCTTGTCATTTTTGCTAGCAACCCTTGACATGGCTTCTCTATTCCAAGGACACCCACTTGAATGCAATGACCTATTGAAGACTCAAACACCTTGAGCAATCAATAGAACAACATGACCTGGATTATATTAGAAAATGTATTATACTTCCAAGTTGAACTCTGTTATGCACTAAACTAAAAATAAATCCTTTTAGGATACAAACAAAACCTAAAAGCCCTAAATCCTAAAAGTTAAATTTTTGTTGAACAATACAAATTGATATTTTTCTAACAATTTGTGTAGAGTAAACTTATCTTCTTAAAGAATTCAAATTAACAAGACATGTGAATATTATCAAAATGTTGGATTCTGTACACTTGTCATCCTACAAAAGACATTGATCAGAATTCTATACAACCGTAGTCTAGGAGCCCATATCAAATTTAGAATTTAGGTTTTATTGGTTTTGTTCTTGGGTTTTCAATATTAATTCTTTCATTCATTGGCAAAAACTTTGTGAATTTTTAGAATTTGACATTTTTTGGTCAATTGTACAAAATACGCTTTTAGTTGTCTTCTTGCAAAATCAACAATTCTTAAATTAACACGATGTCAGAATATTATCAACATGTTGGAATTGACAACAAATGAAAGAATTAAGATAGTAAATTTATTGACAAAATCCCTGAAATCCCAAATCCTAAACCCTAATTTCAACCTAAATTTGTTGATGGAGTTCTATAAATTGTGTAACTATATCATTTTGTAAAGATTGTGCTCTCCCACTTGCAAGTTCATCAATTCCCACATTGATGAGCAAATATCATGAAAATATTTTTAATAATTAGAAGTAATCCCTATGTGCAAAAATCCTCTTTCCAAAGCCATCAAAATCCATCAACCAACTTTGATACTACTTCAAACACCACACTAATATTCACACATAGGGCAATCACTTAGACATAATAGACTATTTCTCAATCACTTCATCCTTGAATTCCTTAGCAATGTATTGCTTGGAAAATTGTTCTTCTAAAAACAATCCAAACAAGTGTAAAGGCACACAACTTATTTGAAGCGGGAGCTCTATATGGTGAGAACAATCCTATGGAAAAATTTGACACACTTTTAAAGCTCAAGGAGCACATGGGACAATAAGCTCAAGCTTCTCAATGTTGGAATTCCTTACATCCCTCTAGTTTATACCATACAACTACAGTGGTACAATACATGTGCATAAGGACTTGCAACAATTGCACAGCATAGGTTCTCCTGCAATGCCAAATTGTTCTATAACAAAGAGGGCTTGTAATCTTTTGTTTGCAAATTTAAAAAGATTGCAATTGGAAAATTGCATAAGAGGATTTTTCAGGGCTTCAAGAAACCATTTTAGCCCTGTTTTCCAATCTATGAACCAATCACTATTAGTTGGATTAAAAAAAATTATTAAAAAAAAATGTATACATATATTTTTTGAAAAAATATCAAAATATTATTAAATTTTTTTAATTAAAAAAATATTAAAATTTGAACAAAATGTTAAAATATTAATTAAATATTATTATATGATGTGGCAATCTCTTAGCCACATCAAATCGCTTGTGTGGCAACTTTCAGCAAGTTCCCATAGTCCGGGAACTCGCGGTCTTCTAAACCAACTAAAAATCCTCTTATGAGGCCTAGAATTTGGAAATGTTGGCTTGCTTCAATTATTTTTAAGAAATTAAACTAACAAATACAACAATGATAATTCACAAATCGCAAGTAATAAGGCAAATTAGAGCATGATGTTATGCGTACTTTGAAAGAGAAGGATGACTATCTATGGTGTTTACAAACCGTGTCTTCCCCCCCTCCTTGCAAAGTACGAAAAGATTTGGGTGGCCGTTGATGGTTTCCATCCACGGTGCATTGGAGCCCTCTTACCGATGAAAATATACTAATGAAAGGTTTTACAAATATATGATTTAATGTTCAAAGGATGCACAGTCTTTCCTTAAGATTACTTGACTATTCAAATCTTTTTTAACATCTTCTTCCTTATTAGTACATGATCATTGCTCTTGCTTCAATTATTGTTGTTCTTGCTACTTAATGTAGAGTACATTTGAGTGATGAATATGTTCTTCTTTGTAATCATTAAAGAGAGTTCACATGTCATGGCACTGATCCTCTAAACAAACAATATTTGCAAGTACTATTTGAAGTTTTTAATTTTTAAAAACTATTTTTAATGGAACATGTTAAGACCTATGAATTCTTATTTTTTCTTATTGTGCAATAAGCCAACAACAATAAGCTCTTTATAGAAGGAGACAAAGCAAACCAAAATTAAAAAAGTAGGCCAAAGATGAAACATAGGACCTTCAGTGTTTCACTAAGTTGTTAGCTATTATATTCTTTTGGAAGAGCCAACTACCTATTGTTTTGTATTTGCTTGAAATTCAGTAATTTTGATATCATTTTTGAATGTACAAAACCAACTTGATGCATGTAGAAAAAGATTTTGCACTACAATGTCATATTAAGCAATTTGCATCACTATGTGTAGGATTTGAAGGTGAATTAGAAGATTTAGGGTTTGACAAGTTGTATCTCGATTTGTAAGCATGTTGATTCTTTTCAATTGAATTGTGGTAGAATGAAGTGCTTGTGAATTTTGAATAAGGAATTTAGTATTAGAGTATGTTTGAAATTTTGAATATTGACATTTTATGATAGTTGTATTATTATTATTTGATTGTCTTTATTATTCTTGTTGTTAATGTTTTTTTATTCACTCGTTTTTGTATTTATGATGCTTTCTTTGTCATTTGTAGACAATATAGGAGCGTGAAGGCACAACTAAGGAGAATGAGACATGAGATTGAAGACAAAGTTGTTGAAGAAATTAGGGTTTTAGATTGACTGTAAAAGTTTTACGTTCAATAGAAAAATGGGTACTGTATCCCTTTTAAAATATGTATAAAATTTTTACAACCAATGGAAAATTGACACATGTATCCTTTCTATAAATCATGTATTGTTTTAATTGTTTTTGACATGGTTCCTCACTATCCACTCTAAATACAAATGACTATCCAAGACCAATGATGGATGACTATGTTTTTTGTGAATAGATCAATTTGATGAAAGGATACTACTACTCTCTACCTTTTTTAATGTCATACAATGACATTGGCAAAGTAGGATGCATGGTAATCAAAATGAATGGATTTTGTCAACCATCTACTTGAGATACATTCAAAAACCTCTCCAGAAAAATATTAAATGAATAATTTCAATCCTTCATCCAAAATTTAATATTTGAAATCATCTAACAACTACTTTTTGGTTCCAAAAACATTGAAGGGCTACCCTTGAAATGTTTGGGCTATGACCACATGGAGTTTTAGGTTAAATTCTAATACTCTATATGCTTCTATTTGGTAGATTTATAAGAACAAAAAAATAAGTTTTATTTTTTTGGAAAAGAAATGAAACCATATATTTCCTTCAATTCACAAAAAAATTTAAATTTTTAGGTGTAAAATCAATTCTTTTGAGAATTTCTGAAGAAAACATGAAGAAAAATTATTTCAAAAGAATTACTTCAAAAGATTTAAAATTTTCACCATAGGCATATTGTAGTGGAAGATATTATAATGTAAAAGAAATTTCTTATCATGCTATAATTAGATATCTATAGACAATGAAATAATGACAGTACACCCAAAATTTAAATTACAATGAAATATTCAATTTTTAAAATTTAACAAATTTCAAACTAGAGTAGAAACTAGATGACCTTCATTTCATTAAATCACCTATAATTAGTTTGTTGGTTCTCTATGATTGGTTGTTTTTTAGTAGATAGTCATTTAATGCATGGAAGCCTAAATTAATAAAATTGAAGTCAAACATCCAATCTATTTTTTAAATTATTTTTTCAATACCCCCAAATTAAATTTTTTATATCCATTTAGGTTTTTAACAAAAAAATATGGAATAATCAACATCCTTGTCAACAACCATATTAGTATTTGTATGTATATTCAACCTTGTTGGCCCTCACCATTTTGTTGAATTTTCACTTTTAATATTTTGTACCCTCTAGATAACTCATTTTCTTAAAATGGTTTGGTTAGTGTTCTTGAAGGGACAATGGTACAATAGTATTTTTATACTAAGAATAAACTTGAAGTATAATTGATTATATTGATTAATCCTATTAATAATCAATGCTATTGCAAAATTGGTGTCACTTAAATAAATTGATTTGTAAGAATTAGTGCAATGGAAAAAATATCTTATCCTACAATAATGTGAGATAATCTCACTTCGACATAAATTAGTGTCATACACACTAATAGGATGAATCAATATAGTTTTTGAACCTCTTACATCTATTCCATACAATTTGGTTTAGGATTGAAGGTAATAGCACCAAATTGTGATTGATTTTCAAAATTGACTCCTTTTACATACTACATTAGAGGTTTATTAAAGCCTAAATAAGCCCATGAGTTCTTCGGAGTTTTAGGATTGTAAGGAATATGAAAATTGTTGCCAAATCAACATGTTGCCATAGTCAAAAGATTGCCATGTCAGTTAATATTTTGAAAAATATTATTTTTAAAATTTTAAAATTTTATATTTATTTTTCAACTTAGTTTTTAATTATTTAATATTCCTACAGCAATGAAGTGGTCCATACCAAGGGAAGTAACTCTGAAACAATCTTTAAGAGGCCTCTAAAAACATCTAATGTCTTGTCTAAAATATATAGTTTCTACTTTTGAAAGTACAAGATCAATTTTGCATATATGCATTTCATGTTTTTAAGAAAATCATATTTTATTCTTATGATGTTAGTTCTAAGAAAAATGGGATACAACTAACACATAGGATCCATGTTCAAAAATTCATTTGGTAGGTTTGACATACTCGTACTTCAAGGGCAATTATATTAGAGAACTTGATATTAGCAAGATTGAATTGTATAGTAGAGCCTCCAATGCCATCTTCTCTAAAACAATAAAATACTATAAGAGAACATTGATTGCTAGTTTAGACTTAGTAATGTAAACCACATACAAAGATCATGCCCTTGCTTAACTACCTCATCAACTATATATGGTCACACAAAAATTTTCAGCTCAAATCTGAATGGATAGTTAAATTCATTTGATTGTTTAAAAAAAAAATTCGGATTATTCATAGAAAAAAGTAAATATTTGATTATTGAGGGGTCTTCAAAGGCATGTATGTAACATTAGTAGAGAATAAAGCTTGTCAATTTTACTTCATTTTCCAATTTTGTGCATAACTTGCCAAATTCACTTGATTTGAGATCTAAGAAATTGTACGTATCCAAATGCTTTGCAAATGGTCCCAATAGAAAGAGTAGAGTGTTTTCATGATTTTCACCAATGAAAATTTCAACATGCAAGTGTTAATTTGAAAATATTTGTTTTTCTTAGATATAGAATAAATTTGTACTTCAACAATAGCAAAGTGGATTGTATAATGAATATGATAGCTTTTCATGTGAAATTGAGTTTTTTGATAGTACATTTTAGTATGCTAACACTATTTGTAGTTGTTTGTGTTACCTCTATTCTCCCGAAAAATTTACATGTAAATTTATGAAACATTGTGATGAGGGGCAACATCCTAAAAATAGATAACACACATTTCTCATATTACAATCTCACAACTATGCAATTTTGCACTCAAAATTGGCATACACATTAATAAACAAGCTCTTAAAACATCTATGAAGTTAGATTTAAAAAACAAAAAACAAACTCACTTCATTAGGGGTTACTATAAATCCATGTTCTTTTTTCATAGGAAAAATAGACTTGCCAAGATTTAGGCATTTAAGGATTAATACACTAACCTCTCTTATCTAATGTGTGGGGAGTGGTCCCAATCTTATTGTTTTAGAGAGGTTGCTACCGGTACTTTATGAATCGATGAGAAATAGATGACAAATGGGCGAATCATGGATGAATGAGAATTCGTTGTCTACTGTATCGGACTCTCGTCTTCGGAACTGGACCTCAAAGCCCTAAACCCCTGAGCCCTAGAAAATTGTGTTGATGAGTCTTGTTGAGAGGATGGCGCATTGATCGGTCGGACGTCTCCGCCGTGGGAGACGTTTGCATCGTTTCAGCGAAGGACAGCGCGCGGTATGTTTTTCCCTCCGAATTAATACGTGCGAATGGGCGGCGATGTGAGGATTGGGAGAATCGCGAGATTTTGCAGTTAGGAACCCATGTTCTTTGCAGACTTGGGAATTTGAGAGCTCGTCCGTGGTCGGATTGCCCTTATGGAAGAAGGTATGCCTTCGATGGTGCAGAATTTAGTAGGAGACGACAGTCAAACTGGAGATGGAAGCAATGAGTTGCATGCACGGCAGTTGATGGAGAAGTTAGAGAAGAGTGAGGCTGGGCGGAAGAAACTGCGGCAGGCGATTGTATTGCTCAAGGAGAAATTGGATGCCACGTCGCAGACTTTGGAAGTGAATGAGGCACTTCGGCAGGAGGTGGAGAAGGAGCGGCTGAATGTGGGAACCGAACGGAAGAGGGCGGAGGCGGAGAAAATCCTGCGAGCGAAAGTCGAGGAGGAGAATGTCTCGATCAAGGAGCAGTTCATCGGTGTTTTGCAGAGATTGGATACTTTGGAGAGCAGCTACAAGGCCGATCGGAGCGAATTTCATCGGATCCGTTCAGAGTTGAAAGAGGGCATTGGTGCGGCTTTGCAAACTGTGGAAGCGACCCAGGGTTTATTTCAGTCCTTGGAACGGAGTCTTCACGCCAAGATTAATGGAGCCGTTCAATCCTCGTCGAAGGCTTTGGCCCTCGCTCAGAGCGGACAAGCTACGACTTCTCGAGCACAGGCTGTGGCTCTGGCCGCTCAATCGTTGGCCAAATCGGTGCAGAAGGATGTTCAGTTGGTGTCATCGCAGGTCGTGACGTTGCAAAAGCAGGGGGCGAATCTTAGTGCACTGGAGGCTGTAGAGCCACAGCTCAAAGGTCCGCGTACCCCTCTGAACAGTCCGGATGCTGGAGAATCCAACGTCTCTTTGGCTGTTCCGAAGGAGAAAGTTTCAATTGACGCTTCGTCACCGGATCAAGGGACGGTACTCTCTAAGACTCAACATTTGGCACAGAAAAACTCTGAGGATAAAGATGAAGGAGATACCGTAAATATGTTGGTTGCCTCCATCGACAAGTCTCGAAGCAATCCGATGTGTTCTTCTAACAATGGCCTACCTCCCCGAGGTGGAATGTTTCTGAGTAGGAACCAGATTCCGGATGGAGGGTTGAAGTCTACGATTCCACCTGTTCGTCATGGCGCCAATAGTCCCAGAAAAGGCTCAGTAGAAATGGTAAGCAGGGATGAATATATTCCAAGTCAACCTGGGAGTTCGTCTTTGAGGAAAGGGCCAGTTGCGATTATTACTGGTGTTGATTCTATCTTGAGTCCTGCTGTGAGAGTCTCTGAAACTGTCACAAAATCCTCGCCGTCTTCATGTATTACCTCGTCCAGTACAAGGGCCAATGCTGTACAGAAACAACCCGAAGTACAGCCTCAGAAGTTCGGAGATGCTTCGAGGAGTAGAGAGTATTCCAACAAACGCCCGACTGTGAAGAGAGGTCAAGGGGATCCTAATGTTGTATTGTCCGACACCCAACGGAGTAAAAGTAGCGCGGACATGACTGGGAAGCAAATCGCTTGTACAGCCGGGCATCTTACACGGAATTTAGCTTGTAATACGGTTGATGGTGATCTTACTCTCACTGAAGGGATGCCCCCATCCGATGTTAAGCCTTATCCCAGCTCGACTAGTAAATTGTTAAAATCCGTCATTAAGATGTTTGAGAAGGAGGGCAGGAACCGTAGAAGCATGGAGGACAAACTGATGAAATTGCAGGGGGCACTGGAGAGTCATTTTGACCCAGGGCAAGTCGCACAAATAGGTAGGAAGCGGAGAAGAGAGGCAACTGAAGAGCTGGGTGATGGAGCGTTAGTGGAAAAGGGGAAGAAACGACGCCGTCAGGGGAAAGAGGCCAATAAAAAAGTTGCGAACTTGAGTCTTGATGACGCTGTTACCTCTCCAACTTGCGCCACTGAGGATAAGCATCCGTTGCAGGAGAAAGTATCGCTGCACAATGATATACAGACATTAGGGGACGGGGAACCTGCCCAGGACAGACTTTCGGAGATGATAATTAGCCTTCGAGGCAAGTGCAGAGGCGAGGGGATATTTGAGACGACCAGGGATTGCCAGGTAAACAGAGATGTCCCTGCGGCTGAGGAATGCAAGGATGCTTCCAGTGATGTAGATATTTGCAATGATGATGTATCTAAAGATGAAACAGGTACAAACACAGATCTGGAAAGTACCGATGATGACTTGGGGGAAGATTGGTGGGCTAAGAAAGTGCTTCTATCACCAATTTCCAACAACGACCTCACGCCCTAGTCGGTTTACTTCTGAAATTTTGGAGACCAGGCTGTGGATACCAGCTGGTATTTCCACGGGCCGTTAATGGTGAAGCAATCTAGTTACAAGTTATAAGATTCTCTACTCGTACCACTGAATCATCAGGTTCATGTTTCATATCCTTCACTTCATGCAGTCAACTGCACAACCGCTTTGTGCTAATATTTTGGATCTCTATTTAGACTGAATTTAATTCAAGAACGAGTGTAGCTTGTAGTATGCTGGTTGCAGAATTCAGACAGTTGTTACCCTCTCTTGTATATTTTGGTCACTCAGTTTCAAGAGTGTAAGAGAGTCATGGTTTTACGTTGAATCAGATAGATACGTATGCCACATGTTTGAGACAGATAGTGGTCACTGATTAGATAATGTTTTGTGCTGAAGTATCTTGCTCTTGTCATTATCAGTGGTTACCACAAAAGGTTTTCAAAAGATTTTTGGAATGTTAAGGCTCCATGTTGATTTGAAGCAAAGCATCGAACCTACTGTATCAGATAGCTGATCTTCTATCTTTTTTTCAGGCGGCGTCATACCTCAGACTTTTAGAGATGAAAATCGACGTGCTTGTATCGAGGTTGACAGCCTTTTAACGTTATATGATGATCTCTGGCATTTTGCGGTAGCTCTCATTTTCACAAGATGAGCTATGCCAGTCCTTTCACAAAATCCAAGTTGTGGTCAACTGGTAATTTTCTTTACTAAGACTCGGCGAATATCTAGAGTATGCATTTTTCTAGTGCGACCTTGGGCTTTATTCTTCGGAGAGTAATTTTGAGGGTTGTCATAGTTGGAATTTCCTTTCTAATCCCTACCGATTAGCATTAGTTATTCAGTATGAATGCTTTTGAGACCAGAACTGATTCCTTTGTTGCCAATATCTAGCCATCACGGGCTGTCTGTATCAATGGTGTCTACTGGGTTGTTTTGCAATCTGGTGCAAATTTTATTTGAGATGCACTCTGCAGTTGTCATTCCGCTTATTGTGGGCTTATTCATGGATGGGTGTCTGCGTATTCACTTATGGGTACTCAGTATTCCGTTATATTCGTATCGTTGACGAGTCGAATTTTACCTTTGTTGCAGGAAGAGCTTTTGGCAGAGCCAGGAATAATGTGGACATAGATATTAGCTATGATACTACGGACTTCGCTGATGTGGGGACTCTCGAATCCTCGCGTTGTAGGCATCGCTTTCAGGTACTAGAGAAACGATTACCGCAGTCAAGGCAGTCTGCCTTCCCAAAGAGACGCGTCATCAGTTACTCTTGAGATTCAACAGTTCTAAATGTCGGCGCTATTAGTCATTGTCAGCATCCTAATGACCTCCAATATCGACAACAAAGTCATGTATTAGACTGAAACTGAGAGGTTTCCTACACTTCGGATTAAGGAGCGAATTTTAGGAATAAAAAATATCGACAAGCTAATCCTATCTCATCTTTTAGTCAGTGGTCGATGCATTGATTTTCCTTTGTCATGGTACACAAATGGACTTATGCAGAGACTTGTGGGTACGCAGTACCTGCTATAAATTCAAATATTGCGACATGCAATTCATTGTGAGAACCATTAAGTTATATTGTACAGTGTATCTTGTTAGGTACATTCATGTACAATTCTAGAAGTAAATTCAGAGTGTACCTCATTCTAAATCACAGTTCAAATAAACCAGAAATACACTAAGCAATTTGTGATGCCATTTCTTATGCCTTGAAGAAATGTTTGATTTGAAATTTGATGCCATTTCTTATGCATTGAAGAAATGTTTGATTTGAAATTTGAAATTTGGACAGTGGAAACTTAGAGACAAAAATATTTAGAATACATGGAAGTTTATAAACTTGGAATGTACAAATCATAAGATACTAGCATTTTCAATCATAAGAATATTCCTCTTTTTCAAACTTGCCCAACAAGAATAGTAGACAAGAGATTTCTGCAAGCAATGTAACTTTTGATCCAAGTATGAGTTATGAATTTCTTAACCCCTAAAGGACCACAAGGCCACTAGCACAAATATTTGCACCCCAATCCTTTGGGGGTTAAAATTCCCACAAAGAAGATACATGTCCACACCATTCTTCAAAATTTTGAGAGCATCCACTCAAAGTTGGGCCTTGTGTAAACCTACTTGAGATTTGATACATACTTTGAACAAACTCGGGGTCATTTAGGGGTTAATGTCTCAAATAAATAAGATTGCAACATAACATCATCTTTTAAATTCCATCCACGTACATTAGTCATTTGAAAATTTTCAAGTGACATAAGTTAACTACACCTAATTTTGACCCCCTTTCAAAAACCGACCCCTACAAATTCTTATCAATGTTCTCCCAGTATTCATGAGAATCTAGAATCAATTTTAGAAACACCTATTTTCAACACTTTGAATATTCATAGTTTATTCATACTATGTTTCCAGAATTACATTCTAAGAGAATCTAAATTTCCCTTTTGACTATCAACAAGACCCACAAAAAAAATTTCAATGCAATAATGGAAACCATGCAGAATTGCTTATTCAGTCAATTTTAGGTGTAGTTACCTTACTGAAACTGAGGTAATGAGCACTCTTAAGATCAGACATGAAATAACACTCGGAGTAGAATCATGGATTGAGAACTCAACTACATGAGCCCCACGGGAAAAAGAAATGGATATATTAAATTCCAATATCTGTCTAAGAAAATCATGTTCCTGTTGTTAAATTGAAAGTACAGGCGACTCCAAGGACGCCTCCAAAGGGAACTTTTGGAACTCATTTCGCAGTTGCCCACAAGCAGCATTGGCATCCAGGCCGCGTGTTACTCTAACGCTGGCTGTTACCCTCCGTTTGCCTAGCGTCTCCACAAAGGCAAGCACCTGCAAGTTGGTCAAGATCCAAGATGCATCATCAGCCGGAAATGAAATTGATTTATTGCCAAATTTTGACGAAATACACACTTGAGAAATAGCAAGCAGAGAGGCCTTACTTTTGCCTTTGTTGGTCGTTCAAACTCAGAATCTGCTATGGGATTATAAGGAATGATGTTCACATGACGTCCCAAGTTCCACTTATGAAGCAGGGTTGCAAGCTCCTCAGCATGCTCTCTCTGGTCATTCACTCCAGCTACAATGCAACAACAAGCGCAGAAAAATTAAACACTCCCGTTCCCAGTAAGAGCACACCGACACTGCGTGAAATCATGGAGGGAAAAAAAAGATATGTCCACTGTAGAACTTAGAAGTTGCACATCACCAGAATCACATATTAGTCTCAGATTTTTTTCGAAGACACGCAGAAGATACAAGGTCGCACACGTATCCTGAAGCACTGAATTTTATAAGCAGATTGAAAACATCCTAAATCACTATTTCTGAAACTCACCTAGAAGAGTGTATTCAAATGATAGACGACGTCCAGTTGTTTCAAAATAGAATTGACAATCTTCCATCAGTGCATCCAGTGGATAACTTTTCGCACTGGGAACTATTTGTGACCGTAGCTCCTGGTTTGGGGCATGCAAGCTGCACATCAAAAGAATTATTCCCCCGTTGAGATTAGAAACAAATTGAAGGGACTGGAAACCACATCAAATTAGATCAAGGGTCTATCAACTTCACATTCTGCCAAAAACGTCACTGAGAAGAATTTTACAAGGTGACAACCACAGAAAGAGGAACAGTCCAAAAAATTACGCTACCGACATAAATTTGCGACATTACACACACCATATACAGTGCATACTCAATTATAGCGAGTAAAAAATTACTGGGGCGCAAAATGTTTTTTTCCAAGGAGGTTGTAAGCTAATTCGCAGCAACCAGGATCAAAAGCACCACACAACATTCGAAAGACATATTACTGTGGCCTCTTGAAATTACTGCGGTTCACGGTACATGGTGTATTTGGTGAAGGAATTGACCTGCTTTAACAGTTTCAGTACCTGATAGCTAATGTGGATTGAAGCTTGTGAGCTGCAAGGCGTCTTATGGTATTTGGAACTCCAACGGTTGAGATTGTCATCATTCTCTGGCCTATAAGCAACTCCTGAATCATTGCATGAAAGAGGCAGTGTTACCCAAAACGACAAGAGATGATAGCAGAGCAAAGGAAAAATTATTCCGTCACAAAATCCAACATTAGGATTTGTAATAAAAATTAAAAAACTGGAAAAACATAAAGGATCAACAAACCTTGTTAATAGTACGATGGGCGTCTAAGACTGCTCCAAGATTCATTAGTGGCTCGCCCATGCCCATGAATACAATATTTGTCACTCGTTGCCTAAATATGTCTTCTATAGATAGCACCTGCAGTAACAAACAGAAGCATAAGAGCCGAACCCCATCCAAACACCAGTGAGTTCACTATCGACAACTGGATGTGAACTTCTAGAAGCCGTAAACTTGTCACCAAGTTCTCGACGACCAACAAGAAGGAAAGGGGAAAAACCAAGATAAAAAAGAAGCAGAATTACCTGATCAACTATTTCATGTGCCTTTAAATTACGTGCAAAACCGCCCTTGCCAGTTGCACAGAAAGTGCATTTCAGTGCGCAGCCAACCTGCAAGGCGAGTAACACGTCTGGAAGCTTCATTGCAAGCACCGGTATATAAGGGAAAAACAAAGACAAAGTGGCCACTATATAGTACGTGAATTAAGGAATAACAGTTATAACTTAAGTAGGTTAAGATCTCAAGGATTAATTTATGGTTTAACAATAATAAGGCATTTAGATGGAGTGCAGTTAGGCTCTTACATGGACGCTATTCAATCCACAAAAAGAAAATCAAAGTAATAACTCAGAGCTCATATAGAAAAGGATATCTCTAGATGTGAGAGGGTAAACTCAGACCTGAGATGATACGCAGACAGTCAACCTTGAACTTCCATCTTTATCTTTCACTGGAATCCCAACAGCTTCAACAAGTCTATTATCCTCCAATCTCAGTAAAATCTGTGGCAGTCAAGTGAAACAGGTCAGGCCATACTGCGTTGGCAGGCCAAGCAATCCACATCAATCACAGACAAATTAAGGCAGCCATAATGTTATACACTGCAGGGAGAAGTGAAACTGGTGTGCCCAAACTCAAAATCACTAGTGCGGGCCCATTGCTTAACCCTAAGCACTCCGATGTCCATATTCTGGATGATATGGAGTGCTTCAAGGCAACATTTCTTCCAAACAACTTCCCACTCGTCCAAAGCAAAGCTTAAATCTTCAAATAAAGAACCCTTCCTTACGTCCAATCTGTTGAAATTGAGGTAAATAGCATGCTTGTACAAAGATAAAAGCAAAAATATGCAAGAAAGAATTGAGCGTTGAGGATTAAACAAGACCACGGATCCACCAAAAAGTCAGCCAAATATTGAAATCAGTACCTTCACAGTTCCATCTTTAGAAGTTGCAACATGGTGTATTGGGGACCGTCCGATACTCCAACCTGCTTCCACCATTGCAACACGCAACTGTTTCGGTACTGACCACATTCAAGGCGAACAAGGCTTGAGTCAGTCCCCTAAAACATGTCATAAGAATTATTGGCTGCGAAGTACTTATGCAACAAGTAAGACCTAACAGTGACGAGTTTGCAATACAATTTGAAATCCCATATTTCGTGTGAAGGGTCACAAGCCAAGCAGTTTAATCCTCGCAATCCAAAAGCGGTAGACATGCACACACAATCAAACAAAACTGATATTTCCAGAACAAGCAGAAGAGTTTGCATACATTGTGCTAACTGTTTAACAGTTTTAATCTTGTTCTTGTAGATGAGCTGGTGCATTTGCTTTCCACGATACTTTTGCTGCATGTGAGCACCCTAACTTTGTCAGTAGAATTAATTTAATACAGTAAATACCAAAAACATAGCAAGAAAATCTACATATTCAAGACCTCGCAAATTCTTTACGCCAAAGCACTATGCAGCGCTCCACTCAAGGAGATAAATATTGCCCTCTTTTGGTGATAAGAGGTGGCCTTGCCTGGAACAGACCTGTCCAGCACCACGATGCACACAATTTCGTAGAGTATTCTAGCACTATCATGACAACTGCTAGGATTTCTGTATGTCTGTTTGCTCTGCCATCATGTTTCTGACAGATCTTTCAAATAGAAAGGAGGTACAAAAGCTAACCTCGTCAAACGAAATCACAATCTTTTCCAGCTCTTCTTGCGTCTTGCCGATCAGATACTTGGGAGTCACTTTCTTGATCGGACCGTCTTCTTCTGTGCCTTGCAAACCAGGAACTTCACTAGCTTCAACAGCTTCAGCGGCACTTGCTGCTGACATTCCTCTGATAAGCCACGGCTGCCTGTAACTGCAAAACCGACTTGCTAAGCTCTTAAGTGCCCAAATGGCCAAAAGTGGATGCTTCCATATGGGTGAAAGTTGAAATATTTCACTTGAAAAACTTAAGAAATGGATTAATAGAATAAGAAAAAGATAACCACACCAATATAACTCTATATTTTCAAAGATAGAAATATGTTTTGAAAGTTACTATAATCAATTATTAGCTTTCAATGTAGACTTTTTATTTATCTTGAGCACTTGGAGGTTAAGGTCGCTGTAAATCAGCTTGTTCCCATCTCTACTAACCTAAGATTAAAATTTGTAAAAACGCACAAGGAAGCGATGAATCAAAGAGATAGTAACAATAGTGAAGCAGGTGAAAATACCTTTCAGCGGAATGGCTCAAGCGCTGCAGGACCCTGCAGATCACGACTGTCTATGAGCATATAGTGCACACTTCAGAGCAACTCCATGGTAATGCCAAAAAAATCCAACAAGCAAGTGAAGAAAATGAACCCCTAAAAGCCATAGCTCCCATATCTATAGGAATTGAAATCAATTATTCAGAAAACTTCCAGGAAGGTAACAAAATTTATCGATAGAAAGAAGATATCATTCCATACATTTTGGCAACATAAAAATGCGTTTTAAAAGGTACTATAATCGACTATTAGTTTCCAAAGTGTACAGTCCATTTTCGGCTTGAGCACATAGTGGTCAACACTGCATATGAAACCAAACCGCGGTGAAGATATACTGTACCTGTTGTGATCACGTTTCGGTAAAACACATAGCCGAGCCACCGCAGGATCGTAAGGTAGCGCCCAATCGCTTGTCAAATCGCCATTGCAAAACCGACACTCCACAACGTGAGTTGTACACCTTGAAGACTGTGGTGCACAGCTTACCTGCAAGAGCATAACCACATGAACCTCGTGAACCCAGTATCCATTGGTAAACAGAAAAGCACTATAGAAAGCCAATGTGCTCATGGCTTAAGGGTTTAGGTGGACCACTCCAAACTTATCCTCAATCAAAACGCAGCTGAAAGCGATAAAAATACTCTATCTGACTGGAGACAAGTGTCTTCACTGCGCCCCGTCAAATAGTTTAGTGGCTTTGAGTGAGTCTTTCTTTTGTTCAATTTGATTTATGTTTTATGCAGTGTTCTTCGTTGATTCTGGAGATATAAGATTTGAACCCATCTAGATATTGCATTTCGCAGTACGATCCCTGCCAAACATTTTCGAACAAAATTGCGGAAGCTTATTTTCGGACGGAGGGGATATCTCCTAACTACCATATCGCTCGCTTACTGAAGGCAGAGGTAAATCGATTTCCAAACACATTAGCAAGCGATTGACCATGAAGCAATCGAACTTTTCAGACGTGTATTAGCGCAAGGATGAAGGGAAGGGCTACTACACACTTCTTACCGAAAAATTCACGGGCAACTCAAGGCAGAGTTCAATCCCTAAAGGACTGCTCCACATTTACAGTCCTGAATTTTTCCACTTCATCCGTGAAATTTCAGTAACACGAAGTGTATTACCATAGTGTGAAGTTATAAAACCATGATACCCTACTTTCAATATACATTTTGATAATTGATTATACAAGAAATGATACAAAATAATATCTTACTTAATCGATTTTCAACTACACTAAAGATGATATTTAGTGTTTAGTGACATTTAGTGTTTTTACCACCCTACCAGCCGCAACACTAAATCTGAACTGTAGGACAATTAGTGTTGTGTTAAACTTCAATCAGAGTTGTCATATCGGACCGACTGCAAAGTTCAGAGCTCTGTAACTTTTGCAAAACAAATCTGAATCAAACATATGATATGTTTTTTGGCATCTACAATTTTTGTAGATGCCAAAAAACATATCATATGTCCGATTCAGATTTGTTTTGCAAAAGTTACAGAGCTCTGAACTTTGCAGTAAAAAATTGTCCGATATGACAACTTTGACTTCAATGCACCGCCTCCACTTTCTCTTCTCTTCCCTTCCCATTAATGTGTTCTAACACTAAATGTAAACCTTTTCAGATTTCAGATTTACTATGGAGTACATTTAGTGTTTGAATTGACATTTAATGTTACTTACTTTCATAGGGTAATTGATTTTTAGTGTATGCCTTCGTATTTAGTGTACAAGACACTAAATATCATCATTAGTGTACATTTCTTTAGAAGCAACTGACTACAGCTTCAATTGAACATTTCTCGAAGCGAGCTCAAGCCAGAATGATAAGGAAGAGAGCGAATACCCGAGACCTCTCGCCAACAATGCGAAGACCCCCGAACGAAGCAGACGGCATTGTGGAGGACGTGAATCTTCCTGCGGCGACTGCAGCGCCCGTAGAAGCGACCACGCGGAAAGGCCCACCCCTAATCATCTTCTCAAAACCCCTAAGCTCTCTATACAATCTTGACCTGACCGGGAAATAAAACAGATAAGAATTAGTAGTGGAACATGCACGAGCCCGAATCCAACAAATCTATCCTACAAAACAGTCCATAAAATAGGATGCCAATTAACATCGCCAGAGCTTCCACAATGATGGGCAGTTTCTGAGTTCGTAGAGAATACAGTCACTCCACTGAGCAGCAATTTTTCATTTTGTTATCGTGAAGCTTCACACCCGGAAGAGAAGCCAGAGAACTGGAATTTCCCTTAACAAGATTGCGAGAACCATGCGCAATTCGACAGTAGGCAATTCCTTTAACAATCCCTGGGCAACCGCTATCAGCTGCTCCTAGCCGTAAAACTGCGATAAACCCTAAACCTCATACAGCAATAGAAAAATCTTATTCTAGTCGCATTGAAATCATTCCACAGCTTGCACACACACAGCTCATCAAATTCAACAAAAGAAGCACACCTAAAGCTCGGATTCAGCGCATTCTTCTCTCTTCGTTGTCGCCACACGTACTGTCAAAATCCCCAAGAAACCTGAATTTTTTCCGCTAAAACGTCAAACATGGAGATATAGAAGGCTCTGTAAACCTCTACCGACGCAAAACCCCTGATTGAAACCTCAACATTGATGTTGAGAATTCCCAAACTCGGGGCCTATCTTGTTTGAGAAACAGAGAGCAGAGGAGAACTTCATCCATTCTCTCAGGGTATCCATCCGTCACCATTCGCATATTTTCATCCAACTGAACAATCAAGATGTCATCGACGATCCCTGCGACTTCCTTCTCGAGGTGTCTGCTTGCGGAGTACATAACAACGAAGGATTGGAAGCCATGAATTAGGTTAAACGGGCACTCTTGTGTGGGATTTGGCACCATTTCAATTCGCCAAAGAAGACTTTTCTGTGACATGTTTGCCAAAAAATCGCAGGTCCCGGAAAACAGCATGAGAATATAAACATCATTTACAGTTCCATACAATACAAATTTACATCCGTGTACGTAAAATACTTTGGTATGAAAGTGCACTTAAAATTGAAACATAGTAAGATATGATAGTATCAAAACACGAAGTACAGATAAATAAGAAAAAATTAATGGTGAAATAGGGAAGTATTGGGACACTGAGGCAGCTGAAGAGCAGACTGTATGCGTGAGAGGTTCCAGCTATAATCAGGAAAGGTTTATTGAATGAATAGGTGATACTACTGAATAATAATGTCTGAGTAATGGGACTGAGAGGCTTAACACTGCTTGCTCGAAACAGAGGCACTCTGAGCTTGCGTAGCTAGGATCTAACTTACTAGCATAGTCACAGTCCAAAAAATATCATCAATGTGTTTCTTTAAGGCTGCTGCTGCTGCTGCAACTGCTGCTGCCCCTACTTTAGGCAACAAACAAAAAGCAAAAGATGCATAAGTTACGCTTCTTCTAGCTACAAACAAACTACAATTAATAATCAGTCAGTAAAAAAAATTCTGCTGTACAGAGCCCGACTAATGTCTCAATCATTTGCTGTAAACTGGCCATGGACTCTGGAAAAACTCGAACTTAGAAGCTTGAATTGAATGCATATGTAGCCCAGGTGGCTTCTGATCTCCTTCATGTGCTCGATTTTTCCAGCCTGCGTGGAATTGGCTGCAGGCATGGGCTGCGGAGCAAGAGGGATGATGCCAAAAACCTGTGCTGCTGGCCAAGGGTTTTGAACATTTGTTGCCAACTTATACCAATTTGTGTTCGTGCTGGCCCTTTGTTGATGTATGGTACAATCGAACGCCGAAACGAAGATTTTTGTATGTGCATGGTTGAGTGCGCGCAGTCACAAAGTTTGCTACAAGACAGCTGTGTTACCACTTCCCATCTTCCCAGGCTGCTGTACTTACGTCCTCATCCCAACTCCACCTTCAACTTGCCGGGTAAGCACATATTAGACCCTGCAAGAAAAGAAAGCAAATTGCTCGCTGTTAGACCTGAGGATCAGACGCTGATTTCCGCAAAATCAGCAGAATTTCGTGCCTTGGGCCGCCAGAAAAGTGAGTGTATTCAAGTCCTCGCTTTAGTTTAGAGCTTTGTAGTGATGAATGTCACAATTTTCGGCGCCCAGATGTTCACCCATTGAGCAAGATTGGCAATGTAGAGTCAGTGTATGTTATGGTCCATGTTGGAGTAATAATTAATTGAAGTAAATGATGATGCAATAGAAGTGGAAAAAGACTGTGATAGTTTGCATTGCAAAGGTTGAGTAATCACTTACCGTGACTGAGTTGGGTGCCAAACCCCAAACCTTGCCTGCCTTGGATAAACCCCATCTCCACTACACTTTGGAGATCCCCGTTGCATAGATTCACAGCCTGTGCAGCATTCCAAAACACCCACATCGACATCAGCTTACAATCCTCTCAAACGAAGAACTGGTTTCCATCTCTCTTCTCCGTTCATTTCAATTCCTGCAGGACACATAAATTGTTTCCTGTTGCATCCTTCTAATAGACCACGCTCTAATTTTATGTGTTCTTGAGGTACAGAACAAGAAGGGAAACAGCACTTCCTTTTGATATAAAGAAAAGTAAACGCAATCTATTTGAAATTTGCACATCTTTTTTCTTTGGAATGGGATTGCTGCAAGCTTTGCAACAGGGCATAATCTACAAGTTAAAGATCATAATGTAGCCATTTGAACAAGAAGATTAAGGAGGTACCTGAGAGAGAGGATCACAGAATTGGTCGTCCGAAACCAAGGACGCCATGGACGGCACACTCATGGAGCGCCGTAGGAACGCATCTCCAAGCCCTTCCATGCCGCTGAAGTGGGGCAGGGGCAAGGGGAGTTGGCCATGGCCATGGCCGTGCAGATCATGGCCATAGCCAAGAGGGTCCGGGCCCATCAACGTGGTTTCGGGAGACCGCGACAGCAGCAACTCCTTCCCCAGCAACTGCTCGTAGTTGTAATCCAGCCGCGGGTTCACCGCCGCCAACTTCATGGACAGAAACTCGATCTGACGCTGCAGAGATTGCACGTAGTTGATGATCTCGTCCAGCATCACGGCCTTCCCTGTCACCTGCAATGGGTTAAAGATACCCTAAGCTTAATTTCATGAGCTTCACTTCATCTTTTTTCAGATTCAGATATTCAGAATCCTGAAGGGAAAACTTGTCCTTTCATCTGATAATGTTCGATTTTCTAAACAGTATTACAATTTCTAAATGGCAATTTAATTGCATATTTTGAAAGGAGGCGAGTTAAGCCGATGTACCTTGCTGCAGCCGGGCACTAGATCTTGTAGAAACTTCATGCGCTCGCTAATCTTTTCCCGGCGAACCTGTGAAGAATTCATACCAACACACAGTGAGGACCAAGGAAAAAACAAGAGAAAGTATCAGTGAAAGTGGGACCCTAACTGAGATGCACATTCATAGCATACAACGACGATATAACGTTTGTAAAGTCTCGTACCACCAGATGTCCTATCACCATACAGCTGGGGAGAGGTTCCATGCATTGACACACAGGTGAACTCTGAGCTTTTCCCTACACTAATCTACAAACTTCTGTGAATCTCAAATTTTGCACACCTATTCTGTGTTAAGTAGAAAATCAATTGCAAAAAACGAAATGTCAATGGAGTAACTTAACATAAATCGAAGTTATTAACCTGAATGGTCAATGGAACATCTAATGTACTCTATGGTTAATGAAGCCTCACATGACAACTCTGGCTCTCAAACAAGCAGGAAAGCTGTACCAACTGAAAGATTTGAAAACCATTGGAGCAAACACTGAGTGCAGGGGATGAGATGGGAGCGGAGCAAGCATTGCGTACCCGTTCGGCAAGGCTGTGACTGTCGGTGGCCTGGCCTCTCCTTGCGCGCACATGGATGTAGTCTTGCTTGTTGGGGAGCTGCTGCTGCACCCCTTCTGGCTGCGGGGGCGCCTTCGAGGTCGCGCCCCCCTTCAAGGTAGATCTGGGGCTAGAGTCTCCGGAATTTTCACTGCCACTCCGCTCGGCCTTCAGTTTCCCGTCCGCCGATCTCTGTCGTTTCAAGCCGGAGGACGTTTGCTCCGTCAAAGCTTCCACTGACTTGCTGTCAGAGGATGCATTTCCTTTACGCTTCCGTTGAGGAGCCGACGCTGCTGTCCCAGTTGCTGCTGCTATCGCTGCTGGTGGAGCTGAGTCCGAAGAGATTTCCTGTGACATCAAGCCTTCACTAGAAACCGCCTCAGTGTTCCCCACCAAGCCTTTCGACTTTGCTCCCTCAATGGCTTCCTGTCGCAGACTTGAGCTCCCCCTCTCGCAAGACTTGGGCTTCGTCTCATCTTCCGAGGAGAAGCTGTTGCCGTGATGGGGAATGGCCCGCAAGCTCTCACTCTCCAAGACGTCACGCAGTCGGCCTGTGTCGAAGGCCGAGTACCCTCCTTGCGGGAACCGTGAGTTTCCGAACGTGGAATACTTTGCTGCGCGCTCTGCGAAGCTGGGGTCATACGATAATTGCTGCAGCGAGTGCTGGGTGTTGGCTTCTTGCAACGCCAGGCCGCCTTTCGACGGGTTGAGAGTCAAGCTGTAAGGGCTTCCTCCTCCCATGGCCCTGGGGAGCTTGTCCATTGTTGAGCCCCACTCTGGAGGGATAGCCTGGATACTAATTGTTTTATTAGCACACGAGTTCGGTCTTCGATGTCGATCTTCGTTCAATGGTCAAGGCTGGCTGGGAAGACCTGACAAGATGCACACACGAGGAAAGGCGTCAGGGAAGTACGTTCAACTACTTAGGGTTGCAAAGAGGTCGGTGAACTGCATTTTAGTCACCGGGAAGAGAGTTCCAGTAGAGGTGAAAATTCCTCAGGTATGAGATGGTCTGGGCGAGGCAGTGGCTACACTGCAATTGTGTCCGATCGGGTGCGTATTGCGGCTTAGAATTTTCAATGGCGTTTCGATTACGAGAACCGTCAGGAGAATACTTGACCTCGCTTCCACTCTTTCCAGCACTCGAACTAAGGAAGTAAATTTGTGTACCACACCCGTGGCTAGCTAGTGCGACATTCTAAAACTAAGGATGAATTCTTCCTCAGTTGGACACTTCGTCAGTCTTTAGAATCTAGTAACCAGTAACCACACACTATATATTACAGCGTTCGGCACCTGTAGCAGAAATTCGTCTACTGTTAGGGTCTCGTCTGTGGAGAATCGGAGAATGACCCACTTACCTCGAACTACTTCGATAGAAATGAGAGAACCAACGACGAGATTGGGGTTACAAGCCTAGATTCTGTCTCCCAGGGGAGAAACGTGCGGCTCACAGCGAGAGCAGGAAGAGATGAGTTCCTCGATGCAGCAGCTATGCGCCATGTCCCACAATATCTCAGAATACAGAAGTAGAGAAGTACGTGAAACTAAGGGATCGTCAATCTATATTCGGGCTAGTGCAAAGCGCAATTTCGAAGGCTACCAACTGACTAGTCAGCTAGCTAGTTGTTGGCCGAAGCTGGGAACGTACAGCTAGCCCCAAGCCTCGCTTTCCCAAGCTAAAGTACCAGCTACAAGCTCTCCCTGGAGACTTGATCCCGAAGCCAAAGGGCTGGACTGTAGATTGAGTAACAAAACCGCACTCACCAAACCAATGTGGACATGATCCTTGAAACAGGGGAATGGACGATTCCGGTACAATTTCAAAAGTGAGGCGGTTCCCAGAACAGAACGTACAGAACAACTGAGGACCCTGAGGTGACAAGAGCTAGGTAGATAGAGTCGAGCCGATCGAGCAGAGGTAAGCAGAGCTAGCAAGGCTGTCAATAAGGCCGGGGTTACATTGAGTGTGATCGGTGCAATCTAAGGCAAGCTGGTAATGGAGAGCGATGCAAGGCTGCCGAATTCAAGTTGGGCAGGCGAAGGGGGCACGTACCGACGCTGCGACCAGGGGTGCAGTTACTCCCTGACAGCAGGGCCACCCTCGTTTCGCAGTCTCAGTGACAGTAACTACTGCCAGTGACATAAGTGGCCAAAATAATATTCAATATTCTGCGCTGATACCTCTCTTTCTCTCTCACTTTCTCTCTCCCTTTTCTCTCTTTCTCTCTGCACCTACCCGCCAGGCTAACTTAGCCACTGGTAAAGATTCTGGCACCCGAGATGGCGATGTGTGGGCTCCAGACCCCTGGTGTGCCCAGAGCTCGACAGGCAGAACCAGGAAGAAGCTAGCGAGCAGACGACTAAATGGTGCATCCCCAACAGTCCTAACTTAAACTATAACTTACCGTCTCCTTGCTCGCTCGCCAATTACTCAACGTGAGGTGCGAGAGAGAAAGAAACGGTTTCAGTTCTCGAGTGCCCAAGAGGCCAAGACAGACAGCCCTCATGAATGCAGCACCCAACACAAGGACAGGTGCATGCCACCCACTTATTGGCCGGCCTTACACGGACCAAAAGAGCGACGCCAGATCGCTCCATTGACCCGTAACCCATACTGTAATACTGTTCCTCCTCTAACCAGTACTGCGTCCAGGTAACCCCTCTAGCCTGCCATGGGGCAAGCCGGGATTGCAGTTCAGTTGCAGCCTCCAACAAAGTCTAGGCGAGAATCTGACCTTGCAGAGCAACCAACAGGCGCGCCTACCCTTCCACACAGACACACATGACACAAAATTCACACGCGCCTGACTGACCCCCACTTGGGGGGCTGTGCGCGCAGTGCTGAGCGAGCGAGGCTCCGACTTTCCGTTACCTTAGCTAACTTAGCTGGGGTCCGCCAGCCGATCCTGCTCGTGTGCAACCTCCCTGCTACTAACTTAACACTAGCTACAATACAATAGCTAGCTCCTCCTGATCATAAATGTTGCTGCAGCAACTTACAAGACGATCCGTAGTTTAGGAGTCCTTGCACGGCTCACTTATTTCTAGTACTACGAAACACGCTCCTAGCCTTGCATTGACTCGATCTCTTGAGGTGGGATCGATCGATCGATCGTCGTCAACGTCGCACAATGATACACACCACTGTGTCAGACTGCTGCGCGACGCTCCAGCTTCGGCCTCTTGTGCCCCCGCTTGTGCCCCTCCACAATGTCATTACTACGACGACAATAACTAAATGGGTGCAGAACATGCAAGGGATCGGAGCACTAACGTTAACGATCGGACCCATAATCAGGACGCGACTGATTGAGAAACCGGTTGGACGTGATGGTGGCCAGTCCTGCAGGGGTGACTGTGCGACATGAGCTCCATTGATGAGTTGGAACTTCGATTCGAAGCTTGATGGGAAGCAAAGCGAATTGAAGCGAAGCTGCAAACTACTGCGAACAATGTGAAGTTTGGGAGGTGTTTAGGACAGTACTATTGCAGTCGTCGATCCCTGGACATGCGACGTTGAACTTGAACGGGGATGGCGTGGCTGAATCGGAGCGCTTGCAAGGCAGGGAGGCGCGAACTGTGGCTGGAAAATGGCTCGGATTGACGTCGGCTAGCTAGGTTTACACTTCCCCGCAGATGCCGGACAACCCCCGCCCGCCCGCCATCTCTCCGTCAGCTTCTGTCTGTCTACTCTAGTGTAAATTTTTGGTCTCCATCCATTCTGATCATTGGTGGGGATGCTTTGGAAGATAAAGAATATGTTTTTGTCTTTGCGCTTCACAGTTTATTAGAATAAAAAGGATTTGGCAAATTTTTTATTTTTTATTTTTTAAACAAATGGGGAGAACCCACTGCATTAAAATTTGACAAATTTTTCAACCCTTACTTGGACGGATTGGGGAAAATGTAGTAAAAGAAAGATCCAAATTTCATGTACTCTTGTTTAAAAGGCCTTGAGGGAAGTGGGATTTTGTAGTAGATCATCAAAAAAAAGAGTTAAATCTACCTTACCTTGAGTTGCAAGCTGAGACAAAGAAGGTGAAACACTTTGGTTTGGGAATGATAAACTAGATTGGACTCTATGTTTCTACAATCAAAGGTAAAAAAATGAAACCTATAGGTTATGAATTTATATCTTGGTTGTCCCTTCACAACCACTTTGCAAAGGAAGTGATCCCCAATGTAATCCCTACAAGACTAAAATGCCCACTTTGGATTTTTTTGAAAAATCAAGCAAGTGCCATAAACTTTATAATTTAAAAATTTTGCTAGATTTATTAGGCTAGGATGAATGCTATTCATCATAATTTATATGTCAAGCTTTATTTGACATCATTTTAATAAATATAGAAAAAAAATTATTTTGCTATTAGATTAGGTTATTAGGTAGCTATAAATATATTCTAAAAGACGATTAATTAATATTTTTGGATTGTCATACAGTTGAACCTATTCAGAAACATTTGAACCATCGTATTCCAAATTTGACGAAGTGAAAATAATGAAGAGTTTTATGTTACAAATGATAGAATTAACTGCAAAGTGTATGCTATGAGGGTCTAAGAGTTGGAGTTTATAAAAAATATAGGTCAAAACTCCTTGTAGCATTCAAACTTGGTCTCATGGAGTTTAGTGTTGTATATTTTGTATTACATTTGGTTAAATCCTCTCTGAATCCCCTCCTACAAATTTGGTTCACTTTTGCAATTCACCGTAATGAAGGCCAAAAAACATAGAAAGTTGATTTTTGAATTCAAATCTTGAAAATTTTCAAATAAAAAAAGTTAACAATTATTTTGGCCTCAATTTTTAGTTAAATTTTTTGAAATTTTCTCATAAAATAGAAGAATATATTAGTTTCATGGAAATATGATTTTTATTTCAATGAACATCCAAAAGCAAAAGTTACACTACAAGAAGTTCAAATTTTCATACACTAGCCAGAAAAATAAATCCATAAAAATTTGAAATTAAATATTTGACTTTTATTTTTTTCTATACAATATTTTTGTCTACATGCATTTAAAGCTTTGATTCGTTCCATTTGAATGAGTGATGTCAAGGATATAAACAACCTTATTTTTTAGACAATCTCATGATTCTCATCATCTTTCAAAAAAATACCTTATAGGATTTACTTAATTTTGAATGCAATTTTCACAATTTTTCTTAAAAAAATTGTTTGACAAGGTTAAGTATTTTTACTAGGACAATTCTTCCATTGAAATTATTGTGATTTAATCTCATACTAGATTTATTAACAAATTAATATTTTCTTTTGATGTTGGACCTACTTCTACTTGATAAAATTTTAAAGGATAAAAATCAAGGAATTTATTTATTTTTTAATCCTAGACTATTAGAGCAATTATTTAGGGTAAATTTTTTTTAATTCAAAGTCCAATTATAGTGCAAAAAAATTCCACAAATGGCAATTAAAGTCATTTGAAAATTATAGACTAGTGTTCAAAAAAATTCTCCTTCCAACTTTGCATGCCAATATCTTCCAATCTTTAAAGTCAACCTTCAAGATATTTCTACCATATAATTTTAGACAAGTTAACTACAAGATTTTGTAGTTCAATTTTTTTTTAAATCTATTTTTTTTGTAAAGACAAGAGAGATGGTAGTTTTGAATTAGTGATTTTAAACCAAAAAAAAGTCGTCAATTCCTTAGGGGTTAAGAGTGAACTAAGGTAGGAATTTATAAACCAACAGTGCTAGTATGTAAGCAACCCTCACTTCTAAACATGCACAAGCTCCAAAATTACCCATTTCTTTAAATGTACACTATTTGTACATGTTGCTTTTTTGTACCCTTCAACAATGTACAAAAACTGAATATTTTTGGAGGTGGAAAATTTAAGAGCCCTTTGCTATGTCAATTTCAAAATTTCATAAGTAATGCTTCAAAAAAAATATGAAAAAACTTGTATTAGATGCCAATTCCATTTGTCTTTCAAGGAAATATTTCAAGCAGTTTTACCTCCCAAAATCTAAGTTCCAACTCTTAAATGAGCTATTTATGGACCTCCTTCCTTCCTTAAATTAGTAAGAAGGGAATTTCAACTTTAATCCCTAGTAGACCAAACTGCATTTTCTGGTGATATAGCAATTTTAGGTAGCTCACTACAAATGAAATATTTTTTTCTATGAATTTTTGCACAACATTTTTTAAGAAGTAGCCTTAAGGCCTAATAATTTTCATAATTGTTGACTGCATAGTTAGAAAGTTATTGCATGATTTGAAATTTTTAATGGGTAATGGGCAATACAAAAATTTTGACAAAAAAACATTTTTTGAGAAATAAATTTTTTTAATTGATAACCTATATTTATGAATACATGGAAAGTCTTAAATTATTCCTTTTGATAAATGAAACAAAGTTATAAAGAGTTTTAGTTTGTAGGTAGCTATGGATTCACTACTCTAAAATAAATGTGAGCATGTGAAGTGAAATTGCCAAATTTTTTACAAGGACAAGAAAGGGATTTTTGTTGATTCAAATGCTAATATCTTGCAATCTACAAGGTGAATTTTTTAATAAAAATTTCACATGATCTTAAACCAACTTACTACAAGATCCAACAGTTAACATAAATGTACCCATTACTAATACACGCCCCATCAACAATAAATAGAGTACCCTATTCCAAGAAGATTGGAATGGATTTCCGTTTTTCTCCTTGGAATGTGTGTCTTTGTACTTTTTTAAGGCTTGGACCAATAAGTTAATGTCACATAAGTGAGCATAAATGTAGAAGGTAATTAGTGGGAAAGTATTCTTGAATGATGGAAATTGGATGACTTAGATGTTGGTTATAGGTCAAGCCTAACTTTTGCCTTTCAAAATTCATAGTAATTTCAATTCAAGAGATAAAATTACCAATTTTTTTGCAATCCCCATTATTTTTGTCAATGCATCTCTGAAAATATTTGCTTTGCCTTGCACTAGCCTAGATTACATTCAGATGTTCTTATTTTATTGGTTATGGGTACATCTACCTTCCATATGTCCAACAATCAGATTTCTTTCTTAAATTTTGTACTTGTAATCAAAATGGCAGTCAAAAACCTTGATGGGTTATTTTTTCATGAAGTGTGATTCATTCCAATTTCCAAACCTCTCTCACTCATTGAGTAGCAGTGATCCCAAAACTGGTTAAATTTTGCTCATTTTCTACTTATTTTTTTCATGCCCTCTGTATAAATTTTAAAAAATCTTCCAAAAATGAACATTTGACTAAAAAAACCCTGAATCTGTTCAGAGATCACTGCTAATCTCAAAACAGGTTCAGGGTTTTTAGCCAAATGTTCATTTTTGGAAGATTTTTTTTGAATTTACACTGAGGACATGAAGAAATTATGTAGAAAATGAGCGAAATTTAGCCAGTTTCGTGAACGCTGCTGAGTAGAAAACACAGCGTATTAAATTTTTTAAGTTATTAATTAGAAGGCAGGATCTAAGTTAAGTTCCTGGCTGCTCCTGGCTGACGCTGCATAAGGCCAGTTTCTTGCTTTTTCCAGTTGGAGCCCAGCTTTTCCCAGTTTCGGTCCCGGGGGGGCCTGGCTGGGGCCTGCCTGCGGGGGGGCCCAAATCCCCATTTCCCAGGCCATGGCAGCCATTGGTCCGTACTGCCCTGCCTGGAGCCCCCGGGATGCCCAATCAGCATCCCCATGGCCAAACACTTCGTCTGAGCGACCTTTTCAAAAAAACGACGAAAAGGTGGGCTCCTTTTCTCAGTGCAGTTGGCCCCTACGTAGGGGCCTATCCTACCTATCCCCTTAATTAGGGTCACTTCACACTATGGCCAAAGGGCGAGGGAAGGAGTCCAACTTTGGCCTTATTAGAGCATCCCCACCCCATGGCTTCCCTATCCCTATCCGGATGGTTTTCATCTAGATAGGGAAGAAACCCCTCCCACCAGCGTACGGTATCTGCAAAATTTGGGGTAGAGGGGGTCCCAATTCTCCAAACTGAATGTCGGATAGGGAACTAAGGTAGGTACACCCAAAAGCGCCACTTATTCATACTGAGCCTAGTTCCTGCTATTAATCAGTTCAAATTTTTATGTAGTCTTGTTGGCAAGTGAAAGCATGCTCCAACGCACCAAAGAACGCAGGATTTGAATACCGTATGCAAAAGTTATTAACAGTCAAAGTCTGTTTCTGAAAGCGCCATCTACAGTCTGTGAACATGACTGATTTCGGAAATGTATGTACGCTGTAGATGGCGCTTTTAGGAACAGGGCTTTTTTGGGTGTACCCACCTTAGTGTGGCTTCCCTATCCCTATCCAAACTGGTGGGGAGGAGCTTCCCTATCCCTAACTCCCTGGATGAATATAAGGGATAGAGAAAGGGATAGGGAAGCCAGGGGCAAGGAAAGGCCACGATGAATTGACCCCTTATTGTTATATTAGGAAAAATATTTTAAATAAAAAGTTAATTGGAATACATGATGAACTTTTGAAAATTTGAATTCATATTTTGCAATCGAAGGCCTCAAATTAGGAAAGAGAGGTGAAGAAATACCTCATAACATGGTGCAAAGTAGGGGGCAATTTTTTCAAAATACCTTTGATTAAGACAATGATGGGGTCAATTCTCCAAAGCTAATGTGTGACTTCCTCTTCCACTCTTTCTTCAATTTTTACAATTTGTAGGGGATAAATGGTTCTTATTGTGATGTCCAATTAGTTTGGCTTCTGCAAATACCTAGTAAAGAGATAAGTGAAGTTTGCGTACCTTATATACAACATGTAAGTTAATATGACTCAAGTCATTGAATTAATTATAAGGCCAATGTACAATAATAAGTGTAAGTTTGAAAGAAGTTATTTTCAAATGCTTGGCCAACTAGGGCTTAGACACAACTAGGAGTATTTCCCTTTGCCACTACAATTACTACCAAAAAACCTAGTGATAGGGCTCATCAAATAAAGCACTCCAAACATTAGTCTATACTTTCCTAGCTACTAGTTATTGAATGCCTATGCCTTTTTTTGGTTGTGACCCTAGTTTGCAGTACAATAAGTACTACAAAACATTAACCCACAAACCTTCATGTGAGCTTAGGTAGTATAGTAACTTCTTCGATGAATGAATGTGGAGGGGATAAGTGGAGAGTGAAGCGGGGCCTCGAGGTGGAGGTGATGTCCAGAGCCTTAGAAAGCTCATTTGGCAAGCCTTATTTAGAAAAAAACATTGGTGATGCTTTGAATTATTTTTATTTTATTTGATACAAGCATTATTTCATTTGTTTCTAAGAAAACTAAAAAACATGTTGATCATCAATTTCCAAATTAACTCTTGGTTAGCTACATTGAAAATGATATTTTGTGTCACCTAATGTATACAAATTGGTTTTAAAGAGTTACAACTATTTACTCTTAATAAAATACCAAGAGCAAAACGCAAGATGTTAAATCCTACAATTGAAGGTGGACTAGCACAATGGATTTACCTTGAGAGAAAATACAAGAATTTTTTATTTTTTGCTAATAATTTATTTTTTGCAAATTCTGAATTCATATCTGTAAATTAGTTAGGGGAGGTCTAGAACATATCCTAGACACAGTACAAAGGAGGGTTTTTTTTTTCACTTTTATCCTAGAAAATCCAAAATTATCTTGTTGGGTTCACCTTTGATGGTAGGATATAACGTCCAGTGAGTAAAACCGTGTACCATTTTGAAAACCAATTAAGGTAGGTACACCCAAAATGGCACATGACCTTAAAGTGCCATCTACAATGTGCATACATTTCCAGTCATGTACCCAGATTGTAGATGGCACTTTTAGAAACAGACTTTGACTGTTAATAACTTTTGCATACGATATCCAAATCCTATGTTCTTTGGTGTGTTGGAACATGCTTTCACCCACCAATAAGACTGTATAAAAATCTGAACAGCAAGATAACAGGAACTAGGCACAGTAAGAATAAGTGGCGCTTTTGGGTGTACCCACCTTAGTGTAAATATCATTCATTAAGTTACCAATAGTATGTCCTGGAAAATCAAAATGGCATCTCCGGAATCCAGGCCGGCGGGATCGACTGTTCGCTGTGAGGGGGAAATGCCTGGGGTACATGAGCCAACCCGGCATCTTAAATACGGATACTGTATTGGTACTCCACTCTCTTGAAGCATTTTTAGGGGAGTCCCGGCAAACCCGCCTTCATAGACGTGAGACATGCCTAAACAAGGGCAACTTCAGGGGAGGACGTTAAATCCTACCATCAAAGGTGGGCCCAGTAGGGTGGATTTACCTCCGGGGAAAACGCAGGAATTCTTTATTTTTTTGCGAATAATTGTTTTTTTCCAAATTCTGAGTTCATATTTGCAATAGAAGAGTCCTCATGAACCTCAAGGGGCTTGAAATATATGCTCAACATAACACAAAATAGGGTTCTTTTTTCACTTTTATCCTAGAGGATCCAAAATTTACCTTATTAGGCTTACCTTCAATGGTAGGATTTAACATCTATGGCGAGCCTGGTGGCCAACTCGGAAATGGAAATGGAACTCAATGTCATTGGAGCATTTGTTTTACCTTAATCCTTAAAGTTCTTTGACTATGTTATCATCCAAAATGCTTTAAAACTATCATTTTTAGTACAAGTACAAAAATTTTGAAAAAAATGCATTCTTGATATATGTAACAAATGTTGTTCTTGTAGTATATTGTGTAACCCTAGTATGGATGTTATCCTTGTAAAACATTGGTTTGAAAAGATGAAAAAAAATCTTCAAAATTTCCATAGTGTAGATTGCAAGTTATTAGTATTTGAATTGGCAAAATTTCCTTTTCTGGTTCTTGCAAAAAAAAAAGAAAGAAATTGCACTTTATAAAGTCACATTTGCATGAAAAATGTCCGTTTTGGTGATGCTTCTATAATTTCATTCTTCAAGGCAAGTTGGCTACATGCTTGAAAAAATTTAGATAATTTGGAATTGCAATAATCCAATTCCAATGGTTGTAATATTGTAAGAAACAATCTACATTCTATGATTTTATTTTATTTTTTAAATATTGAAAATTTAATTAAATAAAAGGCTTCAAAGTTTATTTTAGAATAGGAAAACCATAATTCCTTGCAAACTAAAACTCCTCATCATTTTCATTTCATTAATCAAAATGGAATGATTGAAAGCTTTATATAAATCTTGGAAAACCAATTTCAGATTTTCCTTTTTGAAGTTTTTTTTAATTGCCCAAATTTCTTGGCCCAAGAAAAAAATACATATTATACAATAGCTATAAACTATGTAGTCAAAAGTTATGCAAATTATTGGTCCTTAAAGAAAAAAAAACTCAAAAAAACCTCATTCCCATATAGTGTGAAAATTTCAAAGAAAAAACAAAATTTCACCCATAGTAGACTATTCCAAATTGTTATGCTGCTATGAAAATGTAGGTTGGTCTTCTAGGGGGCAACCCTTACTTAGGGTTAATTTTATAACACTTTCCATATATACCATTGTTTACCAATGAGACAAGCAGGATGAACCAAAACCTTTGGTCATCTCCATAACCTACATTATGGAAAGTTTTATTTTAGAAGAAAGGGACCAATTGCCACATAAGTTAGACCATCTAATATTTCTACATTTCATAAGAACCCTCCCATGCATTGGTTCTAACTATGTATGACAATCCCTAAACCCTAATATCCTAAATCATATACCTTAGAGAATGCCCCTATCCTTTGGTCATAGTGTTGCAAGGGTGGAATTTAAAGAATCTACTCCAAATAATTCTATACATGTAGCAAGGGTAGGAATGTTTACAAAGTCTAGGCACACCAAAGCCTTTTGAGGGCCTACTTTGTGTGTCCTATAGAGAGGCTCTAAGCTAATGTAGGAAGTCTATGAAGTGAAAGGGCTCTAAAAGCATTTCATATTACAAAGGTGTATAATAGTATTTCTTCCAATGTACCAATTGCATTCCTCAATGTATCAAGAGTGGATATAGGAAAAGGTGAAAACTTCTAATGTCTTATATTATTCCAACTTCAAAATTCATAACTAATTCTATCAAGGTCCAAAAATGTCAAACAATTTAAATTAAATGACAATTCCATTATTCTTTCAATGAAAATTTACTAAAAAAATGTACAAGAAGTTGAATTTCTGACAATTGCAAATAAGTTGACATATGGTTACTCTATGGACTTCCTACCTAACCTAAAAATGTCCAATCATTCAATGTCTCACACTTCCTAAATATTGAAATTTTCTAAGTGACTAAGTGGCTATAAAAGTCAATTGATAAACTTACTTGACTATATTTAAATCAAAAATGCCCCCAAAATGCCATTTTTAATATAATAACTAAATTTTTGAAAAAAAATATATTTATACACACACAACCGTAGGATCTTGTATTATGTTGGTTTGAGAAGATGGGATTTTTTTTCATAATTCTCTATGATGTGGATTACATGATATGAGCATTTGAATTGCCAAAAGGCTTTTTTTTTCTCTACCAAAAACCACGTAGTTGCACTTTACAAGCTCACATTTGTATGAAGAATTATCCAACACGGTGGTGCTCCTTTGGATTCATTCTTTAAATCAAGTTGTCTATATAATTGAAAATTTGAGATCAATTGAAATTGTACAATATATAGGAAAGAAATAATAAGTAGAAAAAAGTAGAAAATGATTCAAAATACTAGATTACAAACAATTTATTTATGGAAATAAAAATGTCAATTTCAATGGTTGCAATGTTTTAATAAACAATATACATCCAATACTTTTATTATTTTTCAAAAAGTATTGAAAATTGAATTAAATAAAGGACTTCAAATTCTACTTTGAGGTAGAGAATCCATAACTACCTACAAATTAAAATTCTTCATAACTTTGACTTGTTATTAGACTAGAGAAATTCAAAGCTTTCCATGTATGTATGCATCTATAGAACCAATTTCAATTTTTTTATTTTAAAAAAAGTGATTTTTAAAATCTACCTAAACTACCTAAATTGCGGAAAAAAATTATACATGATGTAATAACTTTTTGATCATGTAGTTAAAAGTTACAAATTTTCATAAGCCTTAGAGACATTTTTTGTCGACATCTTCTATTAAAGTTTGGGCCATGAATATGGAAATCTCTGGTCACACGTACCAGCCAAAATTTTCTATATTGCCCCAAAACACACCTTGGTCCTTTATGGGTTAAACCTATAAAAGCATCCTTTTTAATGAATGCAAAGGCCTAAATAGGTTACAAATTGATTGTTTGTCATCCATTCTTACAATTAAATACACAAACAAATGGATGATATATAAATTGAAGTTCCAACTTGAAGATTTTAGAAATTCTATAGATAAAAAAACTTATTACAATTTGAACCTTTGGACCTAATTCTAAAATCAACTTACTTCTAATAATTGAAAATCAAAGTATATATATATATATATATGAAATGAGAGTTTTCTTTACATTTTATTCCAGAACTCAAAATGGTTTCAAATTATTACAAAAAAATTTAAAATGTTTCTGACATACGGAAGATATAAAATTTCATCTTTTGGAGTAAACCAAAAGGTATATAAAATTTCATTAAAAATAGTTAAAAATAGACATATACAAAGTAGAAGGTAGTTGAAGTCGAAATTCATGGTCACATGCCCTTTTCTTTAGAGTTCACCCTATAAAAATATAGCCCAAGATTTTAAAGTCAAATGTCAAAATATTTTATATTGAATGCTTTATTTTACTTCTTTATATGTAATGAATTTTTTTCTTTTAAAAAAAAATGTGAATTACATGTCTCCTACACATCATGAATATTGTTTAATTTTTAAAGAAAAAAGAAAAAAAATTCTATTAAATAAAAAGCATACTAAGAAAATATAGTAGTTTGATCATAATAGTATAAATAACATCAAAGAATATAATACTATGAGAAGATTTTTTTATATAGGTATTCTTTATTATATAGAAGATTTTTTTTTAACTAATAGCCTATGGTTATAGGGCCAAAGTTCAAATTGCCATCTAATAGTATAAAATTTCAAAGATTTTGAATTACACTAAAGATTAGAATTCATTAACTTCAATTCATTAGTTGTAAGCAAATTCAAGTATTATTGTTTTGGCTAAGTTTTATATTTAGAGCAAGGAGGTTGGATAGGAGGTACAAGTTGGCAAAGAACAGTACATGGAGTTGTATTGTAGGGAATTGACATTTTGAAGGATGTTATGGATCTTTATAGCTATACCATTGATGAATTTTGATTTTAAGTTTCCTCATGTGCCCAATTGCCCATTATGTTATATAGTGGATTTGCTTACATGAAGAACATCAAATTTTGTGTATGGTGACATTTTGTTTGGGTGGATATCAAATCTTGTTCCCTTTGATGTATTTTTTGTATTTCTAACATGTTTGATTGTGTAGTTAAACCCCTAAAGCCCTGAATAGCGTTTTTTGAGATTATAAAATTTTTGGGCAGCTCACTACGGATGGAGTTTTTATTTATTTTTCTTTGAAGTTTTGATACAATTTGTGCCCAAGGAGTAGCTTTAAGGCTCGACAATTTTCATAACTTTTGACTTCACGGTTAAAAAGTTATGGCAGGATATGTTGTTTTCTTTATTCGGCGGGCAGACCGGGCAGCTGAAAAAACTTCAAAAAAAAACTTCTTTTTTACAAGTGAAATTTCAAATTGGTTCTTTAGGTTTATACAGACATGAGAAGCTTTGAATCAATCCGATCAATGAGTCAAAAGTTATGAAGATTTTGAGTTTGGGGTAGTTTGCGGCTAGTTACAGAATCTCTACAGTACAAAAAAAGTTTGAAATTCTTCATTTAATTCAATTTTTCATATTTTTGGAAAAAAATAAAAATAGAAGGTGTAGATTTTTTATTACAACATTTTAACCATTGGAATTGAAAATTTTCAATTCCATGAATAAAATGTTCACAATTTAGTATTTTGGCTCATTTTTTACTTCTTTCTACTTACTTCTTTTTTCATATATGTCGTACAATTCCAAAGGGTTTGAAATTTTTTGAGAATGTAGCCAACTTGCATTGAAGTATGAATTCAAAGGGTAACCACCATTTTGAATTTTTTTTCACACAAATGTGACCTTGTGAAGTGCAGCTGCCCGGATTTTCGCAGGGTTAAGAAAACAATTCTTGTCAATTCAAATGCTTATATCTTGCAATCTACACGGTGGAAATTTCTGAAATTTTTTCCACATGTCTGCAAACCACCTTACTACAAGATCATATGGTTACATGAGTCAAAAAATGTGTTTTAAAAAAAATTGCACTTGTATTAGAAATGACAATTTTGGAGCATTTTTGGTGAAAACATAGTCAAAAACCTTTACGGGTTAATGAGAGCCTAGTGTTAGAGATTTTCTTAAATGAGTTGCTTACTTTGGCATGGTTTGAGGGGGATTTCAATGGATGTAGGTCTAGATTGTGAGCTGAGGATTGCTACTATGTGAGCCTAAGAATGTAAGCCCATAAGCCTAAAAGACTATATACTTATGATATATGTGTTTATAGTATATAAATTTTTTGTAATTATAATCCAACTATATTGTAGATATCTATATTATATTTTGTATGTTATAATTACCTTCAATGGTTGTATATCTACTTACATACATGCTCAAGGTTTATATGCTTACATTTTCATGCTTACACACTAGCATCGTTGTTGGTAGCTTGTTTGACTTGAGTATTATGTTTTATAATCCAATACACCACACCATTTGAGTTAGAATTTGCTAATTTCTTTTGCACAATTTGTCTAGTCGCCAAAATTGCATTTCACCATGAAATATATCTATCCAAATATAATTATAGGGAAAAAATATTGCCAAGTGTTACATCCTCAATGTTTGGAATATTGCCACCCCAAAACTATGAACTCTTTCCATAAGTCTCCATTTCACCAATCACCCCAATGAAAAATTGCCTTTCATCCATTCAAGGAGAATGAAAAAAATCCTACTACATTGTGTTGGAAAGTAAATGAAATTGTCCCACAAATAAGGTGAACCAACCCATTACTTCATCCCTTTTTGATCCTACCCTCATATTCCCATGGGATACATTTCAGAGGTAAAAATAACCTTTTGCATGGGATGCTTAGTTAGTTAGTTATTCAATTTGCTTTGCTTTAGTGTAGGCAATTTGTATGTCTAATGGCTTAGTGAGAGCATGGCCATTGCCATACACCCTCCTTAACACGCTCAAAACTTCCATCATATTTTGAAGGGTCCTCAATTTTCATGTTTCTTATGCTTGCTTACTAAACATGGCTCATAAATAGTAGAATAAAGGATAAAGCAATAAATTTAAGACAAATAATGATTTCAAGGGCGGCTACTTAACACATCAGAATAGAGTTGTGAAGAGAATATTGTGAAGGGCTCAAAGTGCTTTTCATCCACATTTGAAGAATATCAAGTAAAAGTCGCCATGCTCTAAGGTAGTAGAAATAAACTTTAATCCTTAAAGGATAGATTGGTGGCTATGAAATTCATATATTTTGATATCATGTAACATCATCTACTTTGAATAAGCCAAATATACTCATTGGAAGTCAAAGTCCTATGAAAGATCTATGCTTTCCAACCCTAATACTGAGGATGGATAGTTGTCCTAGAAGAAAAGATTCTTTCTCATTCATTGGCCACAAAACGTGCTTGTGGATGTTTAAGGGTTAAGGGAGAAACACCCATTTCCGTCTTGTACCTATTCCTGGTCCTTAGAGTGTCACTAAATCTATCCACAAGAGTTCATTAAAGTGTTTGACAAATGTTTAACTCTAATTTGCTAACACAGTTGTAAGACACATGTATAATTTTCATTCACTGACAACTGATTTTAGCAAAGTTCAGTTTAGGGTACACCTATAGGATGGTTCCAGTGGTCTAGGGAGCCAACTCTTTGAAAATTTGTAGAATTACATATTGATTCTGAAAATTTTAATTTTTTTTTTTGAATATTCATGATTTTCTCTCACTAATACTAGAAAAATATCAGTTTTAGAAAAAGATGCCTCTAACCATGCTGAATTCCTTATTTGGATGGTTTTGGGTGTTTCCACTGTAATCACCCCCAAAACGAGTCAGATGATACTCTTTGACATGTTTTGACTTGATCTTCCATGTGTGGCAGACGGATGGATGAAAACGGGAGTAATGGATGGATGAAAACGGAATAATGGATGGATGGAACTGGTTCTGTTCATCCATTCCTTCAGCCTTGCAGTTCAGGCTTGTTGCGTCAATCAATTCGAAACCTGTCGGAAGAGACCAGGTCTGAGCACATTCTGAACTTACAACTGAATGCTTTGCTTGGGAAGTCTAAAGCTGTTGTGGAATTTTTGTAACTTAAGGAGGGCTCATTGCTGACTGAACTGAAAGAGGGTCTGTCTGTCTGTCTGTTGGGTATTTTCAAATTTAAAATGCAAAATTAAATTCTAGAAGATTGGAAGGGGCAAAAATTTAAAAATTAATAGGAAAAGGAAATTCAAGTGCCGTGTAGGGGTGTAGCCTCAGGCAGGCAGGGCAGTCGATTTATTCGGCAGTAACTTATGGACACAATCATACAGAGGTACTACTGGCAATATGGACACAATCATGCAGGCGCATTGGAGTACTGGTGGCAGAAACTCACTAGTAAGTTACTGGAGGACTGGAAATGATGGACAAAAAGGAAGAACGGAATGAAGAGCAGCCAGGGGCACAGGTGTGTTTGGGAAGACAAAACGAAATTATTACCGTTTTAGAATCCTCAAAACAATGTCTACATATTTGATTAGGCAAACTTTGATTAAACTCCTTTTTCTTTTTCATTTTCTTTTGGATTAGGAAGGAAGCTTTTTACATCTGCGGGTAAGGTGGGCGACCCCCAAGCCAGCCAGTTTTTGCAATTGTCTAGTATCCCTTGAAAAGATGCAACCCTCCCCCCTCCCCCTTCCCTCTCCCAACTAGGAAAAAAAGATAACCATTAATTAACTTTGGAAAAAAACAAGAACCTTTCCCCTTGTTGTTGATCGAAATACATTACACACATACAAACATACAAATACTTATATTGATATGTGCATACAGGCATACAAATATGGATACAAATATCAAAATATGATATGTTTATCGCTGCAAAATATGGCTACAAATATTAGAATACAATACATATATGAAAATACAAAAACATTAATCCATATCATTTGGTCTTTAGACTACATTTGGAAATTACATGGGAGGGGATTGATAACTTAACAAACCTTGTACTATAAATAAATCAAATAATCCCTTTCTTCACTATTGAAGTGACTTGGAACTTGTATTGTACTATCCTTATCTGCTCAAAAGACAGCATACATAATAGTGAAATTAGGTTATCCCTCACTAATTTCTTGACATTCCACATTATATGAATATTTATTGTTATTATACAAGATTGTACTACTTTTGAATTCATTATTGGTGTAGTTGGAGCTCATGAACTTCTATAAACTCAAGTAGAAGTATTTGTAGAAATATTTGCTAACTTTGATGGCTTGTAGAACAATTTTCTCGGGGTAAAGCAACCTAATTGTAAAGGAAACCTAGTTTCATTGTTTAGTGTAGTAATAGTAATAGTAATAATAATAATAATTATTATTATTATTAGATTAGTCAAATTTTCATTGGTTTTCTTTGTTGGCAAGTGAAAGAAGGGTCCAATATACCGAAGAACATGACATTTAGATATCATACGCAAAAAATAGGAAGCGTCAAAGTTTCTTTCTACCAGAGGTTCTAAAATCATTTCTTCCATATAGGTTCATATTGATTTTGGAGATTACACATAGAAATGATGGCATTTATGGATTAGCGGTGCATTTGAAGGGGCCCATGTTACTATGGATGATAATATTGTTGACTTGAAGGTCACTATGAAAATTTTTGTAGTTGCCCTTAACCTAGGGACACTTAAAACTATTACTTTTTCTAATGAGTATGATTTCTATTTTAGACTAGACAATTTTTTTAAATGTGATTGGTAAATAATTCAAGGAGATTTCAATGCACCCAAGAATACATCATTTGGATACCATGTATATACCAAAGTTATGAGAGATCAAAGGCTTTTTTGGGTAGATGTTCTAAAATTGTTTTTTCAACAATAGGTACATATTAATATAGGAGTTATCCATAATGAGAGCCTTTGTCAATACTTCTTCAAGGAACCATTCATGTATCTTTGAGTCTTAACTTCTAAAGTTTTTTGGCTCAAAAATAAGAACATAGTCTTGAAATTGCAAAACAACACATTGAATAATAAAAATTGTAATTGAAATATGTATATTATGAAGAAATTTTAATTGTTGGATTTCATTCTTGACTTGTATTGCAATGAAAATTTAAAGTTTTAAGGACTTCAAGTTGAATTGTATGAGTGAGATCCATTCATACAAGAAAACAAGCTTTGCTACTTCACTTAATATGACCAAAGCAACTCAAAACCATTTTGGATTTAAAAGAATTGTTGAGGTTAACTTCTATACGCATTTGTGGCCAAAAATGGCTACTAGATGGTTTTAGATGCAAAATTTGTCTTGACTACATGGCTATAAACTAAAGTGATGTAATCTAAAGAAGCAAATTATTATCAAAGCCAGGGTCTTTGTAAGCAACTTAGATAGATAGATAGATAGATAGATAGATAGATAGATAGATAGATAGATAGACCAAGCTCCACACTCTTTACTACCACTACTTCATTGCAAGTGAGCAAGACATGTCCCATCTTCTTCTATATCGTCAATGACAATGGCATTATCTTTTTCCTCCTATTTCATTAGATTTAAGAGTTTGAGCTCATGCTTGTGTAATAATTTTAGCAAGAACACATATCATTGTTGGTGTCACATTATGCTTCCCATCATGTTTTCCACTTGATTTTCAAGCTACACCTTTTAGGATCTACAATGTAGGCATCATTCTTTTATTTTATTCAAAACAAATACATAATTGACATTGGTGAAGAATATATGACTTGTGCGGAGAGGTAATCTTAATCAACTAAATTGAAAATTCTCCAGCAACAAAATGTCTCAAATTGAAATGGTTTTTGATAATAATAACACATCTAAAGTCTTGAAATCTCTACGGATGTGAACGGAACTTGATTGAATAATATAAAATTGAAGTAGTTGTTGATATTAAAATGAAATCATCATTAAAAAGTTGCGAATTCATACTTGATGTACTAAGACAAGCAATGCACGGCCTAGTCAATTGCTTCAGTTGATGGTTGTTTTGCTTCACAAATTGGGAATGTGATAAGATGATGGTGGTTGCCATGTTATATACATATGAATGTAAATATATTGCTTGACTTACATGTATCAATTTCAAAAGCAAATGTAGTAGATGATATTGATGGCGTATTTTGAGTTTCTTGAATGCAATAATTTATTGAGTTTTGAAATTCATTGAATATTTTATATAGCATATTATTTACATAAATAATTCTTTGAAAATTTTGGTTGCACTATAATGCTTATGATGGAGCATAACACTTAAGATCTAGAAGAAGAACCTGAAATGTTAATAAATTTTATAAGAAAATAAGAATCATTATTCATGTTGCTAAAATGCTCTAATCAATAATTGATATCTTTAATTTTGTTTTTAATTTGAAAATCTTTAAACCCAAGTTCAAAAGATGACTTTGTTTGTTTTTTCTACCTTGGTAGCTTGCAAAAATTAAACACTTAAACCATGACTTTCACCGCATTATTTGGAATTAGATGGTTCATATGTATTTGAATAGGTTACAATCTATACAATCAAATAATATTAATTAACATGTTTGCATAGTTGCCTAATTTCATGGTGGAATTAACAAAACCTTTCTAACTTTTGTCATATTTTTTTGAATGAAATGATACAAAGCTTGAGACATAGATTTTTATAATTAGCATTCATCCTAAAAATTTCATGCAAAAGTCTTCATGGAGTGCACTACATAGTGTATTCATGGATACTATGCATTCAAGATCCTTTTACATGGGGGCTATGTAGGTAAATTATTTAGATTTTTCTATGATTATATTTGCCTAAATTTCTAAATTTTGATTATTTTATATATCCTATGCTTCATTTTAAGAAAATTCTTGCATTATTTTTGAGTATCCTATGCTCATTATAAATACATAATAACAACAAGTTTTTATTGGTGAGGACACAAAGAAATTCATCATTGAAAATTGCACATTCAAAAAATGATGTACAATACAACTATACAAGAGGAGTGAAATTTAAATTTAATTGCAAAGACAAAATACATTCTTGTAGTAAGTACTTCCAAATTGAAAGTAATTTCAAGTAAAAACTAGTTTAACCCCTTAAGTTCTTTTAGTATATATTGACCAAGAACGCTTTCAAATTGCCATTTTTAATATAAGAAACAAATTTTGGGAAAAAAACATTTTAAAATCCATGTAACTATAAGATCTTGTAGTGTGTTGACTTGAAAACATGTGAAAAAAATTCAGAATTATCCACCACATGGTCACATGGATTACACGATATTAGCATTTGAATTTTTTTTTAAAAATTTTGGCCTTGCAAAAAATCCAGGGTAGGTGCACTTCACAAGCTTACATTTGCATGAAAAAGTCCAAAATTGTGATGCTTCTTTAGATTCATTCTCCGACACAAGTTGACTATATGTTTGAAAAATTTTAGGTCATTCAACATAGAAGAAAAAAATAGTAATTAGAGAGAAATAGAGAATGCACTATAAGAATCCCCCATTTTGGGTGATGAGCCTTAATTTTTTATGACATATTTTAGGCAATGTTAATGTTGACAACCCAAAATTTCTATGTCAATAAAAATGTCCAACGTAACATCAATGTTAACATAAAAACATCGGATTGTCAACATTGATATTACATTGGACACTTTTGTTGACATAAATATTTTTGGATTGTCAACATTGACATCACCTAAAATTTGTCATAAAAAATTAGGGTTTGTCACCAAAAACACAGGTTTTTTATAGTGATGATTCAAATTACAAAATTGTCAAGAATTAAGTTATGAAATTGAAAATTGCCATTCACAATGTTTGCAATGTTGTAATAAACAATATAGGGTAAGCCTGCCATTAACTGGACGCATCCAAAAACTGGACGCTATCACCGCACACACTATATTGTATATCATGGTGTGCAAATAGAATGAGAAACTAGACCACCACACTATTGCCACACTCTATATGGTGAAGGGCTATGTTATTTTTTTCAAAAGATTTCATTCACATTGCTTTTAAGTTGCAACAAAATTTGCAACCCTAAACCTTTTTTCATATTTTTTTTGGAGTCAAACTCAACGTGGCATTGAACAATCATGTCAAATTTGAGAGCTTGCAAGTACCTATTGAGTTATAGAGAAGGATTTGAATTTTCTTTGTGCGATGATTGGCAAGGTTACTCTACATCTTATGATTTTATTTTATTTCCTAAAAAATTGAGTAAAATAAAAGATTACAAAGTTTATTTTAGAGTAGAAAATCCATAACTACTTGTAGACAAAAACTCCTCATAACTTTTGACTAATTGATCAAAATGGAGTGATTCAAAGCTTTCCATGTATTGGTCTAAAAATAGTTTTCAAATTATTGTTTTTGAGAAAAGGTGATTGCAAAAAACACTTCATGTTTTTGGCTCAAAATTGTAGTTTATGGCCATAGGATTAGTAGTACCATGCCATAATATTAGTATTCTTTATCACAAATGCGCTTGCAAATCTAAACTGTTGATTTGAGGTGCCTATAGATTTAAACCATCAATTTGGTACTATGTAATACTATGTAACACTATTGACTACTACAAATTATGGAATACTACATAGAGCACTGGGAGTAGAAAATGGTTTTGTGAACCTTTTTATTTTTAGTAATTCAAAAAAAATTAAAAAAATTCCCATTAAAAAAATTTACTAGATAAGGTTGAGCTTGCATTGTGCCAAAGAAATCATGTAGGAAATTTTTCCCTCTTTGTAGCCTTTGTTCAAAAGGTCACTTTGACCCCAATGTGTGCAACCAACAAATTGCTATTTTCATAAATACTCATCATGAGTCTGTGTAATGTTAGTAGAACTCCAATATGTCCAATTTGCGGCTTCAAATTCTTATTTTTGGGGTCAAAAATAGGACTAACACCCCACACCCCCTTTTAATGGATAAGGTAGACATCCAATCGGGGGCAAGTTAAAAATAGTAAATTTAAATTTCAAATTTCAAAAAAAAAATCCAATATCTGCAACTACCATGTGTACCTTCATTCCAAATTTTATCCCAAACAAACAATCTATGCAAAAGTTATGAGCAAAAAAACATTTGTCCAAGGGTAGGGGGATAAAAATAGGACAAGTGTTTCTTGCAATTACTCTTCAAAGGAATTTTTTGATGTGAATAAATTGTTCATTTGTAAAAAAAAAGTAACATAATAGACTATAATCTTTGATTTATACTTTCAAATACCCTCATTTTCAATATACATAAATGATAACTCTTGTCCCAACCTTCTATTAAATTTTTGGTCCAAACTATGGAAACCTCCAATCACACGAACGTGTGTTCAATTGATATATTGCTAAATTTAGCAAGCTAGTCATTTAGGGATTAACACATAAACCTCTCTATACTTAAAGTTCTCTCAATTTTGAATTATACTAATTAATTAGATATAGATCAAATATAGTAGTGATCTATCAAACATTAGATCCACCCTTGAATATCCTTCACAAAGCTATAGTACTTCAAATACTTCTACAAAAATTTATATTTTTTGTAACAAGGCTATTGGAGAAATAAAAAAGGAAAATTTCCAATTACTATCTTCTACCCTTCATTATTTATAAAGACCCTCAAGTCATTATGATAATGCTAATATACTTCCAAGTCGTGTCTAAAATTTGGAACAAAGTTCATTATAATAATCCTTCATGTAATTGCATGTATCTAACATAAAAAAAGGGATTGCATTTTCTTAAAAAATTATACATCTTAAAGGCAATAAAACTTGTCAAAAAACAATCAAGCACGCTCCTTAGTCATGAATGTAGACGTTAAGAATGAGAACCCATAGTTATGGATTCTTCAAAATGTATTAAAATTGATTTATAAATCCTTTTGTCCTAAGCTTTTTTTTGTGAAATTCAGGAATATTTTTACTTTATTTTAGAGCCAAGGAACTATAGATATCAAAAGAGAATACAAGCCTACACTTGAGGTCTAAAGTCTTATGGCAACTTGCAAATCACTCACCATTAGCCATTTTAATATTAAAAGTCTTAAGCCCTAATTACTCAAGGGGGGTGAACTTTTGGAATGAGCCAAAAACTACCAAGAACTTGAACAATTTGTTTATTCAATTTTTCTTGTGATTGGATAGAATGTAACATTCTATAGGATCTTGAAGTTTGCATTTGAGGTCTGGTCTTGAAAAGAATTTAGCCTATTTGATCAATAGTTTAGTAGATATTAAAATTTGAGGTTCTATTTGGGTCAATGGAAAAACATGGTGGCACACTTTGAAGGAGCATATAGTCTTATTGGAAACATTTTAGAATGATGGATTTTTTTGTAGTCAATGAAAGACAAGAGATTTGAAAATGCTCATCTAAAATTTCACAACATTATGAGGATTTTTCAATTCATGCCAGTAGAACTTGCAATGCATGGTGGTCACTAAAATGAAACTATTGTTAATTTGTATAAAAAAACAAGAATGGGACACTTGTCTTCTCCATGAGCTCGTTGGATGTGCCTTTTCTGAGGTGGGCAACAATCTCATTGGTTGGTTGACTTTTCAATCCATGTCCAAACCGGCCCCCTTTAAAATGAGCTATGTACTATACTACACTTCTTAGCTTAAAAAAATTACTCTCAAGGTAGAGTTTAGGTCAAAATTTGATGAAACTATACTCATTGGATTCATAACACAGTCTATTTTCTAGAAGTAATTTTGACTTCCTTAAGAACCTTAAAAACTTAAGAACATGAAAGCTCAAAAAAAAAGATTTTGATTAGAAATGGCCGTATTGGGGTCATTATAGGTAAAGATGCACCTTCCAAAATGCACCACTACTCTAAAATGGCCTCCATTATTAACACTCTATGTTCATCTTCAAAATCAATATATCCAAACATGGAAGAAACAATTTCAGAACCTCTACTAAAACCAACACTTTGTCCCTTCCTAACTTTTGCATACATTATCCAAATGAGGTGTTCTTTGGTGCGTTGGAACCTCCTTTCCCTTGTCAACAAAGAAACTCCACGAAAATCCGCCCCACCTATTCATACTAGCAGCTAGACCCCTCAAGTGACCTTTTTTTGGGGTGTGCCCACCCCTCATCCGGTTGGATCCTTCACCTGCGGTCGTTGCTTTGGCTGGACCTCCATCACTCCCGTCCAGAGCCGGAGCAGGAGTCATCAGTAGTGTCCCTCTGCGGTGGCGATGGCAGCCCAAGAACCGCCACCGCGTAAGTTAAGTTCGCCGTGGCCTCACTGACGGACCACACTGGGATGCTTCGCACGTCAGTTCACACGGTAACTGGCCTTCAGTTAGTAGTAATATTCGATTGAGACCTCCGTCAGTCCCGGCCCCTGGGAAGATGAACTTAAAAGCTCAACTTAAAAGCTGAACAGCAAACACACTGCAATTGTTGAAATCTCTACAACTAAGCTTAGTGATCCCAGAACTAAGTTACGGTAGTTTTGGAAATTCATTTCGTGCAAATCGGCTACCTTCAAAGACAGATTTCGTGCATTAACTTTGGCTACTAACCTTGAGAGTGAGTGAGTAGTGTCAAGGATTTTGCAAGTTGTGAAGGATTACCGGGAGTATCATAAAGCAGTAAATGATAGATGCTAACTCCATTGTGGAGGAAGTTCTGTATTGGGTGCATGTTCACTATCGAATCGACTGGACTGTTTCAGTTGCTTGTTGCAAGCGTTTTGACTCAAATGTCTCCATTGAAGAAGACCCTTTTTTTACAATGTACTAGTACTGCAATGTACTAGGAGTGCAAGGATTTGTTGAGGTAGAAACTGAGCTACTTTTCTCCCCACCCACTCCCCTACTTGGTCCCAAACAACAGCAGCAGCAGCGCTGGAACTGAAATATCCCTCCCTTCCGCAGCTGAGTGATCGAGAGCGGAAGCAAGGAAGGAAGGACCGACGGACGGAGCCAGTGAGTGAGTGCCCTGCCGTGAGGCGTTAAAGGGCAGGCAATAATTTGGCAGCCACATAACAATCAGCAAAAGGGCCCTGGCGCCTGGCAGGGGCTGCTGTAGGGCAGTTAGGAAACCCGACCAGCTAGCGGGAGGGGAGCTTGCCACTTCCCACCCCCACGGCACCCGATGGCACCCGATGGCACCCGAGGGCACCGGGCACTTGCCGATTTGCATTTCCTTTGCATTTCCGATTCCTCTGAGGAATTCCTCCGTCCGTCCTTCTCCCCAACTGAAGACCCAAGTGCAGTGCATCTGAATGCCTTGCAAGATGCCTCACTGGGAACACCAGCTTTTCCAATGGGCAGCCAGGTACAGTGTGGGAATCATCGACCTTTCATACAAATGACAAACCAATGATGAGCTTTGGCCCTGACATCTCAAGGCAACGGACGACGACTTCAAACTTACCGCAACTTCTTCAAGATTCTAACAAACATTGCCGTTTGGCTGGACAGAAATTATGGTAGGAGGCTCAGAAACCACTCATTTAAGAGCTGATCTGCCTTTTCTGTGTATGTCTTTAGATGGAAACATTTTTAGTTTATTTTTCAGTCAAGGAGAAATAGATGAGGAATGTAACATAAGTTGTTTCATATTTTTTGAAGTATTATTGAATTAGTTATGAATTTTCAAACACAATCTGCCATAGGACCCTATTTGTGATCAGTAGGCCTTGAAAACCCATACATGGGCAATTTCAAAAAAAATCTGGCTTGATTCAAAAACTAGTAATGCAACATGTGAAAAGCACTAGAAATGGTTTCTAAATGTATCCCTTTCAAAAACTGAAATGAATTCTTCAATTAATCATTATTTCAGATTTTTTAACACTTGAAAGAAGGTAGTTCAACAATCATTTTTTATTTTGAATAAAATTAGTAAACACCTGCCCATTTAGTTAGGATTGAACCCATGTAATTCTGAAACCATCCATTCCAATAGTAAAAATCAAATCTTAGCATGCTTCAATATAATTTACAATTCATTTTCTCACAATGAGCTATCCATTTTAGACCCTCCTATTAGGCAAGTGCAAAAGCCTCCATGGTTTATGAGCCTCCTACCATATAGTGAAATTAGGCCAACTTAACCTTTGAGCGACCAACACATGTTTATCCAAATCCAAATCCTTTGGAACTCAGTCCAATCAAATTGTCACACTGAATGAGATTCAAAAAACTAACTCACCATATTGATTCATAATAGAGATAGGTGCGGATTTGTGGGGAAATGGACAAATGGTTTGATTGTATTGTTGAAAAGATTATAGTGGTCAAACAAGGCAATCTTATGATTCATGGAAGTCACATTTGAGGTGCTAGGGTGTTCAAGGTTGAGCTAAGTGGTCTAAAAATTACTCATCAAAGAGCTAAAATTGAATTTAAGGGCGGTGAGACTAGCTTCTTGAATTATTTTTAGAGAATTTTACTCGAAAGACAAGAGGGACTGACATCTAACCCAAACTGTTTTATATTTTTTTGAAGCTTTGTCAAATTGGTTTTGAAACTTTGAAGTTGAAATCATGGCATTGGACTCTAAAATTGCCCACCTTCTAAAATGTACAAACAATGTTTGCACATTGTTGAAGGCAATAAAATAGCAACATGTACAAGTAGTGAATATCTGAAGAGATGGGCAATTTTAGAACTTGAGCACTTTAGAACCTTCTACCTTACCAATCAAGTTGCCTTATCCAAAAAAGTTACTTAACAAGCCATCAAAGTCAACAAATACTTCTCCAAATATTTCCATTTATAACACGGAGGTTCATGAGTCCCAATTACAACAATACTTGAAAAGTAAAACAATCAAAGTAGTGCATTTTTAGATAGTAACAAATATATATTTATATATTGTCAAATGTCAAGAAATTATTATAGGGAAATTGAACCCCTAAATGCCCCAAGGGACCAAAAGTGCCCTAATCGTGTAGAAGTTCAATTTGAAGTGCTATAACTTTTTCATTTGATGTCCAAATTCATTAAAACTTCTTGGAAAATTTGTGTTCTCTTTTTATTTTTCTAAGGTAATATTTTCAGATTAATTCAAGATATATTGATTTTTTGGGAGCCAATCAAAGTTCACAAGTTCAATTTCAATTCACCAAATTGTAGTTGATGATTGCAATTTTGGGAGTTGTGTGTATCCTTTATCTAATGTTGTTTTCAATAAAAATTTGTTGGGTTATGTTTGTCTAAAAGTCTAGTTATTGTGGTCAAATTTTTATAGCAATCCAACTTGTTTTGAATGACTGTATAGGAGCAATTTGAGGTTCAAAAACTAGACATTTTTGGATTATGATGAACTTTGGTGGCTTATTTCTTCTTCATACAAAGTTGATTTTGGGGTGATTGCAACAAACACTTCCGCCAATTTTTTTGCACTTCAATTATAGAGTGCTATAACTTTTGAACTATAAACTAAATGCCAAAACAAAACAAAAAGCATCTTTAGATTTCTTGATCTTAATTGTATTCCTTACGTGTATGTATATATATATATATATATATATATATATATATATATATGTAAGTCAATTTTGTTAATTTGTCACATTTTGACATGTAGGAGTTTCTCATAGGCTATTGAGTGGTTTAAATTAATGGTTTTGAGGTGAAATAGGCTTTGTGGTATATTTTCCTTATAGGCATACATGTTTCTACCAAAGAAATTCTACAAATAATTTTGACCTCATTTTGGGGTCAAATCTCATCACTAAGAAGTCTTTTCCAATGGCTAATCTTTAGTTTTGTTGAAAATTGTTTTTTTTCTATTTAATACAAATTAAAATGTCCAAGTGTGTATTTTTTTTTTGCCAAAATTTGATGTCTAAGAACATAGCCAATAGTATGTATTTTTTTGGAGATTGAAAATTTGAAAAAAAATCGTTTGCAAGTAGAATAAAGACATTATGAGTTTATAACAAGAAATGAATTTTTTGTGATTCTTCAAAGTTTGTTGAAACTTAGTATTGGTAAAGCATAGATAGACCCATTCTAAATCATACATTGATGTATTTCTTCCTTGAAATCATTGTTATGATGCTAAAGGGTTGCTAAGATTGTGGTAATGGGTTGTGATTGACACAAATGGAAAGGTTTGGTAGATGTTGATGTTGTGAGTGATTGACAACATTGGGTTGTTGTGCCTTAGCTTCCAAGTCTTTGTTGTTGTTGTTCTTAAAAAATTAAAAGGATACAATTTTTGAAAAAATAGAAATTCTATTAAGAGCTCACTCATTTAAAGAACACTTGCTTCGTGGTGCATTAGGAATAATGCATTGAAAAGTTTCCAAAGGCCCATAAGGGACCTTGGTCAAGTTGCACACATTCATTGTTCAAGTTGTTGGTCTCTTAATTGAACCTTCTACTTAGTCTACAAATCCTCTATATTTGGCTACGTGGTGGCTACTATTGTTCTTTATTAGTTATTTGTTACTTATTGTTGCTCTTCTTGAATCTATAGTCTAACATTAATAAAGAAAGTCTTTCAATTGTTGAGTAGTTGAGCCATTTTTTAAAGAGCTCATAGTTAAATTTCTAAAGTCCTAAGTGTCTCTTTAAGCCCTTAAGTATATTGTCCACCAAAAGAGATGGTATATGTTGTCTACATATTGAATTTATTTGATCCTTTTTGAACACTCAAAAATTCCCCAAAAAATTTCAATTGCTATCCATATTTCCCTTCCAAATACATATGAGAGAGTGTGTAGAAAACAACAACATCCTAAAGGATTAAGAGACTCTTGAAAATTTGGGCAATTTGTACAACTGAATTTTGGGCACAATTCTCTAATTTTTTTCTCACTAAAGGAAATCTAATTGTCTTTTAGAGAACATAATTTTTATTTCATTTAATGTCTAGGTGAAAAAGTCATACCACAATAAGTCCCAAATTGGCAAATGTGGATAGCAACAATGTGAAATAAATTTTAATAATAATTGTTTAGACTAATATATTATAATTTTGTCTTTGTAGAAAGATTTGATTCATTTTATTTGTATAATTTTTGTGGATAATCTTAGCAAATTCTTGAAAAATAATGTAATGGATCCATTTATGAACTCATTATTAACATTTTTTCAAAAAAAGAAGTTGCACTTGGCTTAGTTCACTTTCTAGAACAATATCACAAGGACCCACCAAGAGTTGTTGAGGTTGGTGCAGGTGCCTTTAAAGCTTAAAGTATAGCCACTATAACACAATAAGGGCCTATCTCCAAGTTTATCTCTTTTCAAATGTGGATGAAAAAGCTCTATAGGCCTTTTACAATATTCTCTTGATACACAAGCTTAGAGCACCTCCAATGCTTATGCTTGAAACAACACAGAAACCTATCAAGCCTGAGTCTATTGCTAGAGCACGGGCCATGCCAGGGTCGCATTTAGTGACAAACTTCTGTCCCCCCCAACGCAACAACTTCATGTACATCAAACTCTTTCTTTAGATTTTTTGAAGAATCTTTTTGAGTCCCTCTCCTTCAAAACCACGGAATCCGCTCCACTTGTCATTATTGTTAGTGAATCAAGCTTCTAGTGTTGAGTTCCATGCTCAATATATCGTGTAAATATGCCGAGTAGGGGCTCTCACATGAAGAGCCCTGGAAAATACCAAAGCTTACAATGGTTGCATTGGGGTGTAACTTTTTGCAAAAGCATGTTAAACGGCCCGCTGACACCGTTTCTACGCTTCTTGCAGTGACGCATTGGAAGTGCTCTTAGTTTGTTATGGGATGGCCCTTGAAATCACTATTCATTCTAAGTTTAATTGCTAAATCCTTTTTCTGACTTGAAAAATGATCACTTGACTATTTATGAGTTGTATTTGGTAAGCAAGGATGAGGGGCAAGGAAATTAAAGGCCCCTCTAAATTAGATAGAGAATTTGAGCCTGCCAAGTTTTGCCAGTTAGGGTTCGTCCATGCTCTTTAAGGTAGGTACACCCAAAATGGCACCTGACCTTAAAGTGCCATCTACAATGTGCGTACATTTCCGAAATCAGGGACTCTAGATGGCCATTTCAGAAACAAACTTTGACCATTAATAACTTTTGCACACAGTATCCAAATCTTATATTCTTTGGTGCGTTGGAACATGTTTTCACTTGCCAACAAGACTATATAAAAATCTGAACAGTATGATGACAGGAACTAAGCACAGTAAGAATAAGTGGCCATTTTAGGTGTACCCACCTTAGTTTTGAAAGCGATTTATAATTTTAAGTCCCAATTCTGCATGTGATTTAAATTTTCAAAAAGGAGGCGGAACAATCAGCGTCCACAAAGCAGTATGCATCAGATTCACCACAACGTAGAAGCGTTCCAAATTTGCGCCCAAATGAATTGCACCGCAAATTCACTGCAAATTCACTGCAAGTATGCCAGTGTACCAAATTCAGCAAAAATGAATGAAACCGCAAATGCACAGCAATTCTGCACGATTGAATTGAGCCAAAAAACAACGTTCGAGCCACTCAAATTCGTCGTTCGCTGGCTCCATTTCCTGCAGCCCATGGAGAGAATCTTCACGACCAAGAAACTCAACACTTTTCTCGCTTTTGGAATCCGTCACCCCGGCCAAGTTAATAAGGCGTGGTTCCAAACTTTGAGCCGTGGAATCTGTCCATATGCGAATCATACTATTGCAGAAAAAAAATTCAAAAAAAGACGCAGGCAGGCTCTAAACTAAGACCCCAACTGTAAAAGTTCTTAATCGGGCCACCCAATTACACGTACGTTAGACTCCCAAATAGAGTTTGGCGCTTCGATCAGGTCCAGAAATAAACCCGAGTTGAAACACTTGGAATATTCGGCAACTTCTTGTGTCGGGATTGCAACAGAAGCCAGAGCAACTTGAGAGGCCTTTCTTTTCACATTTTTCCTTTGAATTATCTGAAAATTGGATCGGATGAACACAGAATGACAGGCGAGAATTGGGTTCCAAGCATCTATAATTTGCCAGCTTCAATTCAGGTTATTCAGAACATGAAAATAGAGATTCTCCTCTTGATTGCAAGCTGGGCTTAAGTTATTTCCAAACCACACGCACGCGCCAGTCTGCTTGGAATAGACAGACTGAAGGGAGAGCCTTCGGATCCGGTGCTGCAAAGCTTGCAAGTTTGAAGACTGTTTGCAATTTTAGGGTTCCAGGATCCTTGCAATCTTTGGAAACTGATGGACGAATTTGGGGTCAGCTTAAGATTACTTAACCCCAAAATGAGGCACCAAAATATGGTGTTTGCCAAATTTTGAAGTTAGATAAAACCTAATCAAGTTGCTATTTATTGTAGTTTGTATTTTTTTTTAGTAGTTTGTATTTTTAGTATTTTGTATTCACATTACTTTTGCAATTTAAAAACCCTCAAGATCAAACATAATAATCTTTCAATCCATGAGTGATTAGGTAGTATGCTCTAAAAGTGAGCGCTGTTCTGAAAGCGACCATGACACATGGTTACATTTTGGTTTCTGCAATGTACTAGTGGTGTATATTTCAGCAGGTCGTCGCTTTTAGTGATCACTGCGTTTGAACTTTAAAAATTCATAACTAACTCTACACAAGTCCAAAAAAGATGAAACAACTTGAGTTAGATGCCAATTCCATTTTCCTTCCTATGAAAATTTACTGAAAATTGATTCCAGGAGTTTAGCTTCCCTCCAAAGGCAATCAGCTCTTAAATGGTTGTTTTTAGAGCATACTACCTTATTATTGTGTTTTCTTTTCCTACGTGATCTCTAACATGTCTTGTTTGAATTTGTACAATTACATTTTTTTTTAATTGATAAAATTCGTCATAAAGTTGACATCTTTTTCACTTTAGACAAGATTCCTAGAAGCTCAAAAAAGGCCTTGGGCATTGCGGGTTGAACTGACCCGTTCTGAATTCACTTCGGTTCTAGTTGGGATTGGAAATTAGGAGATGCATGAATTTTAAAATCTCAACAATGTCCATTCATTTTTCAGATATGGAAGTACTCATTCCAAGAAACAGTGTGAAAGATATTTTGTATTTCCACACTATTTACTGGAACCGTATTTAATTAATTGTTGGGGTCAGTGAGTCAGGTGTCCTTTGGGTCATGAAATTCGGCGTGCATTGCATTTGACAGGAACCATGTTGAATTTTCATGACGTATCTTAGAAGAAAAAAGAGTCCTGGTCGAGTAAGGGGTGTTTCACACTAAGGTAGGTACACCCAAAAGTGCCGCGTTCCTAAAAGCGCCATCTACAATGAGCATACATTTTCAAAATCAGTCATGTTCGCACAGTGTAGATGGTGCTTTCAAAAATTGACTTTGATCGTTAATAACTTTTGCATATAGTATCCAAATCCAACGTTCTTTGGTGCATTGAAACATGTTTTCACTTGCCAACAAGATTGCATGAAACTCTGAACAAGATAATAACAGTAACTAGGCACAGTATGAATAAGTGGCACTTTTGGGTGTACCCACTTTATTGCCATCCAAGTCGAGAGGCCATCAATTCCACTAATTAGATTTGAGAAACCATGATTTTCACCAATTAGATATGAGAAAACCATGGCCTCTCGACTTGGACGGCCATAGTGTGAAATGCCCCTTAAGTTAACTTCAAGGGGAAACAAATTTCATTCCAATTACACTTCCACTGTTTGCAGTCCCTTGTCTTTTAAAAAAATATTGGCTCTATACTTTGAATCTAAGATTCCAAGTCCTTTTACAACTGCACCCATACTGCACAAAGAAAAGTTATGAGGAAAAGTTATGGGTAGATATGGTTTTCAAAGAATCCATGTCTACCTATAAACTAAAACTCCTCATAACTTTCAATTCATAAATCCAAATGGAATGATTCAAAGCTTCCCACATACATAAAATTTTATAGAACCAAATTCAATTTTTCATTTTTCCAAAAAGTCATTTTTCAAAAAGTTTTTTGAGTTGCCCAAGCTGCCTAGAGATAAAAGGGAATCACATATCATGCAATAACTTTTTAACTACGGAGTCAAATGTTATGAAAATTGTTGGACCTTAAAACTACTCCTTGAGTAGAAGTCGTGTGAAAATTTCAATGAAAAAAAATAAAAACTCCATTCGTGGTGAGTTGCCCAAAATTGCTATATTGCCAAAAAAGGCAGCTTGGTCCTTTAGGGGTTAAGTAAAGAAGAATGATGGAACTACACATAACATTGTTAATCAATTACCCTTGGGAGTTGGGATAACTCTCCCTCCATTCCTAGGATTGAATTAAGTTAAGTTTGCATAGACTCATTGGTTGGATGGAAAATTGCAATACAAGTGTCATTCTTTAACTCCAAAGTTGCAAATAATTACAAAAAGTTGAAAGTTGCCATGTTGGAGGCTCTTGCTTTCAAGAGAAACAACTACTAACCACATATGAATGCATATGAAATTATAGCACATCTCCTTTAAAATGTAATTGTGCAGATGACACATGGTATGATATGCAACTATAGTGGATGAAAGTGTTAATGTGATTCCTTCCTAGCATTTTTGAAAGACTCTATTATGTTGTATCAATTAAGATTACAATAGGCCTAGTAGCCCACCAAATCTAAATTTTGTCATCTTCTTCCTACATTGAGGCTTGTAATTGATGAGCCCCTATATAAACGATTGAAAGGAGGAAAACAAAAGATAAAGGGTTCATCAAATGAAGACATCAAATTATAGCATATGAATTTTAGGATGCAAAGTTGTAGGTGCTTTTAGAGCATTTCACAACTGAGGTGAAAACATTCAAAATTGACTCTGCATCCGTTCATGACAAGTAGAATGCTATTTGGAAGTATTCCCCAAAGTGCATTTTCAAGTTCAATTGCAATTAGTTGATTGTTAATTATTTAGATTTTGGTTTTATGACTAAGCAATGTGATGGTTTTGATGGCCTGAGGAGGTTCCATTTTTAAAATTCATATTAGTTGCACGTCTTATCCAAGAATTATATATTTTTCTAAGAATTCATAATTTTCAATTGTTAAATAATACCAAAAAAAAAATGTTTTCTTAAAAAAAGTGCCTTCGGCTATGCTGAATTTCTTATTTCAATGTTTTTGGGTGTTTTCTCTTTGTAGGAGATGCTTTTTCTCATGTGGGGAGTCGGTTGAGGCCATCTCCTGTAAGGAGCATATGAGTGCGGTTGCTCTACCCCTCCCTGTGCCATCCTCCTATGAAGATAGGCTGTTTGTTTGTTATGTTGAGATCTTCCGGACCGTGAGTCCCCCGGGTGCATGTTTGGTACTGTCGGAAAGCCCTCGGCGAGGAGGGGTACACGGGCTTTGATTTATGGTGTTCCAACCTACGGCATGAAAGTTATTGAATTTTGAAGTTTCTGTATGTTACGTTGAGATCTCCCGGACCATGAGTCCCCCGGGTGTGTGTTTGGTACCGTCGGAAAGCCCTTGGAGAGGAGGGGTGCACGGGCTTTGATTCATGGTGTTCCAACCTACGGCATGAAAGTTACTGAATTTTGAAGTTTCTATACATTAAAAAAATTAGACCGTGGCAACGGCACGGGCCACCCTAGTGCTTTTGAATGCTGCTGGACTGTGATATAAAAAATATATTTTACTAATTTGGATTACAGGAACATTGATACAGTTTGCCATAAGTCACAGACTGTGCACATCATTCACGTCGAAGCGTGTGTCGAGCAGTTCCGGATCCGTCCTCATGCGGCCACCGCAGAATCTGAGATCTCGGGAATGCAAGGTGTCAAAGCAGGATCAACAGAAAATAAAGCGAAGTTCGCAGATTCCTCCCATGGAAACTAGCTGATCAGCAACGGTCTTCACCCTGTTGGTTTTAAAAACAGATTAAAATAACAGAAGATCGATGAGTATCCAATTACCACATAAATTTTGCTGTCGAAAATCGATGAATTCACGTGACAAGCCATATCTCACATTGATTTGGGTCAGTCAGTCCGGGAGCTAAGTTAGCTGCACCCAGATGAGGAATTGTGATCAATCAATTTCTGATGAATTGTAAATTAAACCAGCGTTGCCTCAATCACTGGACCACAACCAGAGCCAGTGCCGTAACTTCAACAGAATTGAGTACCTGAACTCATATTACCAAAGTCCGTCAGTCGGTCACCTTGAATAGAAAAAGATTGATATTTTTTTCATTTTCAAAACTGAATACCATGCTAAAGATAAATGGCGGTCGCGCATGGCGTCCCATCCCCTCTGCAAACCCGTCACCGTTCTAAAGAAAGCCAAGCGGAGTCACTGTTCGCTGCAGGCAGGAATTTTGCTGCACTGTGCAGCACGGCTGCCTGAGACCCTGCCCCTCCCCTGCGTAGTACTCCCCAACCCTAATTTGTCCCACTCATTCACTACTACTCACTCAGCTGTTGCCCCCAGTAAAATGCCATAATACTTCCCATCTGCAGAATCCGTCTCTTCACAAGTGTCTCATCAGCAACCTTGCCAACTGGCTGGCCACAGACAGAGCCTCAAAACTTACCCTACAAGCTGGCTCTACTTACAATCTTTCAGGAAAGATAAAAATTTGATGTATAACCAACTGATTGAAACGTAGTCTATACAGATAGCTCAGTTTCACTAGTGTCAACAGGGGTTCCCATCAGTGGAGTACGCAGCGAGAAGGTAAATGCAAATTGTCAACATTGAATGGGAAGAGAAATCGAAAAGGACTCCAAAGGAACTACCTTACCTGGAGCGGAGCGAGCGAATTTCACATTTGGACGAGTATTTCCAGTACAGTTTCTATCTCTCAGGGACCACAACTGACCGAACTGATCGATCATCTTCAGTCGTGTACGATTGGGTGAAAAGGTTTTTTGTTTTCTGTTTTTTGTTTACATTTGATATGCACAACACGACCGTGAACTCTTGCTCAAAACTTGATTGTGAAAAGGAAACAATGAATAAACTATTGGATCAGCATGTGTTGCGGGTGCGGGCATTCCATTCTCGTTTTTGGAGTTGCGTACCTCCTCCTCAGTCGATGTCCTCATGAAGGCGGGGTGGAGAACTACCGGTACCCACCCTGGCTGAGTCTCCGTATACGCTGGCATTTTACGGGGAAGCTAGCCTTGACTGGGAGGGGGGAGGCATTCTCGTGGCGAACCAGTCCAACTGCAAAAGTGGACGACGAATTCGAAGGCTTGGAAATGAGCCCAGTCTCCCCCTGGTTGCTGTCAATCCCACGACTCGATGGATATGCCTTGTGTCATGCGCTTGGCGTCCTCTTCCGGCCATGCCCTGGCCAGCTCCAGGACTACTGAAGAGCACGTACAGTACCACGGCACAGCTCCATTGCAGCTTTAATTAGTTCACTCATGATCCAAGGCCTTTCTTCAGTGGGCAGAAAATTATGGTAAGTTTGTTGCTTCGATCGGAACTGGCCGGGCTTAAGGAGCGTGCGTCGTCACTGGCGCGCTCTGGAGTTCAATTCCTGTCCATAGCGTAATCAGGAGGAATCTCTGCCTGCCTGCATTGCCTGTCTGGGTACATAACACCCTAAACCCTAATCCTAAACTTCAATTACAGCTCAAGTTCACTGATCAAACGCCATTCGCGTGCGGAATAATGTTAAGATAGCTGCTTCGGAACTGGGTTTTACCTCCTAGGATTGTGCGTCGTCACTGGCGCTCTCTGGAGTTCAATTCCTGTCCATTGCGTAATCAGGAGGAATCTCTACCTGCCAGCAACTTCAATTGCCTGTCTGGGTACATATCACCCTAAACCTTAATCCTAAACTTCAATTACTGCTCAAGGCCACTGCTCAAACGCCATTCGCGTGCGGAATAATTTTAAGATAACTGCTTCGGAACTGGGTTTTTACATCCAAGGACTGTGTGTCGTCACTGGCACCCTCTTATAACATCTCTGGAGTTCAATTCCTGTCCATTGCGAAATCAGGAGTAATCTCTACCTGCATGCAGCTTCAATTGCCTGTCTGGGTGATCATCACCCTAAACCCTAATCCTAGACTTCAATGTCAATTGCAGCGTCAAGTTCACTGATCAAACGCCATTACCTAGCGTGCTGCTTCGAAAGTGGGTTTTCACCACCAGAGAGTGTGTCGTCACTGGCACTCTCTTATAGTATTCCTGTCCATGGCGTAATCAGGAGTAATCTCTGCCTGCCTGCAGCTTCAATTGCCTGTCCTTAATCCTAAGAAACTTGACATTGCTGAATTTTAAAAGTCTTCAATGGTCAGGTGAATTGGTAATCTACAGATGACGGGCTTGGTTTTGGAGATGAAGTCTTCAACGTTAATGTGTTACCCATCTCCATAAACCCTCGGCATGGTGTTGAATTGAATGGCATCCGTTTCAGCTTCTCTGTAACTACGACCTTTGTTCATAGCTGTGTATCATAAAAGCCCAGGATGGGATCCAAATAGATTTGTATTGATTACATGTTTACTTTGGCTGTTTACAAATCACAATTCATCAATAATGTACTTTCGCGTGCATTAATCAATTAGGTTCGAAAGTAAGCCCACTGACGCTATATAAAAATGAAAGGCAGATTGGGCATAACAACCACCTGGCACCATTCATCTTCAAAATTGAGATCCATGTCTGGATGTGGCTGATTCCTTGGAGTATAATATAGAAGCCCAGGATGGGATCCAAAATCAAGTGTATGGGTTACATTTAATTTCGCTACTCCACAAATCATCAACAATGTGCCTTCGCGTGGACTCAACAAGGTTTGAAAGTAGACCCACTGATACTACGTAACAAACGAAAGGCAGGCTTTGGCATGACGACTAGCACCATGCATCTTCAAATTGAGATCGATGTCTGTGCATGTGGTATAATACGATTCTGCAACTGAGAGAACACCAAGAATTCAAGACCTGGAAAATTTCACTGATGGAGCGAATTGGGAACCAATGCAATGGATGTGGATCAGCAAACCTCATGATTTCTACATTGCCGCCACTGCTGCAGTTCTGCTTTAGGTAAAAAGATCAATCCACTGCAACAAGCACTTGAAGTTCAGAAGTGGATGTCAGGGTCCCAATCCTCATCAGCCACATGCGGGGCGCCCGTGCGGTTGGCGCGGGGGCTGGAGTATGTCAAGCTGTGAGGGCTGGATGGTCGACTTGCTGCTGTGCTTGTGACAGGATTGGGGAGCGCTCGGTAAGAAGCATCATGAGGGCTGCTGGCTGATTCATCTTCTTCCTGTTCGTCCTCCTCGAGATCCGGTTCGAGAGGATCGGGAGTCACGGGAGGGGAAGAATGGACTCCTAACAAGGGGAGAATGGGGAAAGCACTCATGGTAAAAGAAGAAAAGCTTTCGAGGATGCTAGCTCGGACATGAGGAGGAGGTTCAGAGGCGCGTCGAATAGGATTAGGATTTGGGAGGGAAGATGGGCGAGGAGAAGCTACGGGTTCGGATGCGCGTCGATTAGGGTTTGAGAGGGAAGATGCAGTTGTGGGATTAGAGGTTGAAGATGGAGATGGAGGAGGAGGAGGGTTTGTTTGTCTTGATGGAGGAGAAGAGGAAACTGGAGTAGGGTTTGGGGTTGTAGATGTCGGAGGAGATGAGAGTGGAGATGTTTTTATAGGATTTGGAGATGCAGATGTAGGAGATGAAGTTGGAGATGTTCTTGCAGGGTCTGGAGATATCAGTGTAGGAGATGAGAGTGGAGATGTTCTCGTAGGGTTTGGAGATATTGGTGTAGGTGGAGATGAGATTGGAGATGTCTTATTAGGGTTTGAAGATGCAGATGTTGGAGGAAATGAGAGTGGAGATGTTCTGATAGGGATTGGAAGTACAGATGTAGGAGGAGATGAAATTGGAGTTGTCGGATTAGGGTTTGGAGGTACAGATGCAGAAGGAAGGCTTGTAAGTAAAAGTGTGGGAGAAGAATTTGTTGGTTTCGTTGTGGGAGAAGCTTTTGTTTGTATAGATGTAGGAGGAGGGATTTCAAGGGTGGATGTAGAAAGAGTCGATGATGCAAATGTCTCAATTGGGATTGGAGGTACAGATGTGAGAGGAAGGCTTGCATGTGTAAGTGAAGGTGGAGGGATTGGAGGTGTAGATGCGGGAGGATTTGTCTGTGCAGATGTGGGAGTTCGTGTGCCATGTGGAGTTGAAGGCGCAGATGTGCTGTTAGGGTTTATAGTTTCAAATGAGGAAGAAATAATTTTAGGTAGATTTGTATAGGGAGGTCTTATTGGAGAAGTCGTGGGAGGAGGAATTGAAGGTGTAGATGTTAGAAGAGGAGGACTCAAATGGGATGTCGTAGGAAGAGACCTTGTTGGGATAAATGTCGAAAGGTCAATTTGAGATGTAGGAGTGGAAAGAGATTTTGTTTCCGAAGCTGCGAGGGGAGTGATCTTAGTTGCAGCTATGGACAGAGACCGTGTGGGTGCAGATGTGGAAACAGGACTTGCGTGGACAGAAGTGAGGAGATTTGTTGGAATAGATGAAACAAGACGCTGTGGGGGTGTAGATGTGGGAGAAATGGGTTTTGCTGCAGGCGGAGTTTTAGGCGGTGATGGAGGTGTATATTTGGGAAGAAGAATCAAAGGTACAGTTGTGGAAGTAGGGATCAATGGTACTGATGTAGATGGAAGAACATTTGATGAAGATGTGTTAAGAGGGATTTCAAGTGCAGATACGGAAGGAGAAACGGAGGGTACATGTGTAGGAGAAAGAATTGAGGATATAGATGTGGAAGTCAGATTTGAAGGCGCAGAGGTAGTAAACGGAAATGAAGGTGCAGACATAGGAGGAAGAAATATTGGTGCAGAATCGGGAAGAAGTGAGGATAATATCGATTCAGAAGGATTAATTGCAGATGTAGATGAAAAACAAGTAGCTTCAGATGTAAATGTGGAAAGAGGCATTGCAGGTTTAGATGTTGATGGATTAATCAAGCATGAAGATGAAGGTGTTGAAGGAATACTTGAAGATGCAAATGAAAAACAAGTAGTTTCAGATGCAAATGTGGAAAGAGGCATTGCGGGTGTAGATGTTGGTGGATTAATCAAGCTTGAAGATGAAGGTGTAGAAGGAATAATTGAAGATGTAGATGAGGAATGAGTAATTTCAGATGCTAATGTGGGAAGAGGGGTTGTAAGTGTAGATGTTGGTGGATTAATCAAGCTTGAAGATGAAGGTGTAGAAGGAATAATTGAAGATGTAGATGAGGAACGAGTAATTTCAGATGCTAATGTGGGAAGAGGGGTTGTAAGTGTAGATGTTGAAAGATAATTCAAGCTTGAAGATGAAGGTGTAGAAGGAATAATTGAACAAGTAGCTTCAGATGCTAGTGTGGAAAGAGGGATTGTAAGTGTAGATGTTGAAGGATTAATGAAGCTTGAGGATGTACTAGGAGGGCTTATAGAAACAACTGATGTATGAAGACGACATGGAGTTGCAGATGTGATATCTGGGTTTTCAGATGAAGCTATGAATAGAACATTTTCACTGGCTGACATTCGAGGATTTTTTTTAGATGCAAATGTAGAAAGAGGATTTGAGAGTACATATGAAGGAGGGAATCCTAAACTAATGTTTACTCGAGGATCTCTGTCTACAGATTTGCGAGGAGTTGAAGGTGTAATTATAGAAAGAGGCTTTGATTGTGTAGGAGTGCGAGCAGGCATTGAAGATGCATAAGTGGGTGGAAGAAAGGAGGGTGCAGACATAGGAGGAAGAAGGGAAGATGCATTGGGAGGAGAGTTTGTTTGTTTTGATGAAGGAAGAGGAATGGAAGGTGGACATTGTGGAGGACTTGAAGGCGCACATGGTGTTGATGTGGGAGGAGGAATTGATGGTGGAAATGGAAGAGGAGCTATTGAAGGTGAGGATGTAGAAGGAGCTATAGGTGTAAACGTGGGAGGCGTTTCTGAAGGTGTAGATGTTACAGGAGGATTTTTTGGTTTAGATTTTGTATGAGGATCATCTTGAAGTGCAATTGTGGGAGGAGAAACCATTGGTACAAATGTGGGTTCAACAAGTGAAGATGCAATTTTGGGAAGAAGATTTATTGGCATTGTTGTGTCATGAATTTTTGATTGTATAAATGTGGGTAAAGAATCTGTTGGTGTAGGTGCAAGAGTTCTATTGGAAGCTAAGGAAGGATTTGACAATATATATTTGTGACAAGCAACGTCATGTCCAAATTTTGGAGTAGGAGGAATTGATGGTGCAAAATTAGGAGTGGTTGTAGAGGAGGGTGAGAAAGGAGGTGGCAACACATATGTATGAGAATTTGAAGCAATTGAAACCCTAGGGCTTTGCATTGATGAACGAGGACTCAAATTAGGATAGTTTGAAATAGGTGTTGAAACATGTACCCTAGGGTTTTGCATTGATGAACGAGTGCTCAAATTAGGATAGTTTGATATAGGTGTTGAAACATATAGATGATCTTCTATTTGAATTTGACTTGCCAAACTCCCATTTGGAGTCTTATTTGTGTCCATCAATTTTTTCTTTTCATCCACCACCTTCTCTATTAGTTGCTTCTTGTACTTTTGCACCTTTTTCAACCTAAAAAAATCCTCCCTCTCCAATTCATCAAGCTCTGTCTTTATATATGAAATTGTGTTCTCTAATTTAGGTTTCACAATGTTTTCAAGAGCATTAACCCTTCGATTTGTTGTCTTGATTGCCTTGTCCAAAGTTAAGAAAGAGTTTTGTAATGTTGCAAGTTCCAATAAAACCTTGGCCACCTTCATAAATGATGATTTGCAAATTTGAATTTGCATTCCTCCTTGAGCTAATCCAGTGAGGTCATGTCTCAATTCTGTTGTCTCTAGTATTGTCTCAAATATTGAAAGCTTTACTCCTGCAACGTTTTCCAGCTTGGTTTTTACCGTATATGTCGCTTTGTTGACATTTTCTAATATAACATGCTTAATGTTTTCCCCTGCTATATACTTGGCTTGAGTTAATGAAAATTGAGAGTCTTTCATAAGGTTACCCATAGATTCTTTTCTTTCTACAATCCGCTTCAAGATTTGTCGGAATTGCAATGTGAGAGCTTCACTTCTCCTCTTCAACAATTGATGTCCTTTAGTAGCACCTCCTAGTCGAGTCTTCACTACTCCCATCATAGTAATGGTAGGCACCACATTCAATCGTTGCGTTTGCCCAGACATTTTATCCTATTAAATTTTTTTTTAACACATACCAACTTAAACCTCAATCCTCTACAAACAAGGCTTCTCAAAAATCAATACAAAAGCACAAAGTTTGTCTTCATCTTCAACACTTTTCAATACTTCGAACCTAATTTGACCTAAATCAAAGTCAACTTAATGTAAGAAACACTAACATCTCTCAACATGCTCTCATACCTTCTACAATCTTCTTATTGGTTTCATATTTTGTACATTACATCACCATTTTGGGAGAAATTAAAGGATAAAATACTTTGTATTTCATTAAATTTTGATCCCAATAATGTGAATTAATTTCTTCAAATGCTTGCTTGCATCTACAACCTTTTCACAATCTTTCAACCTTATTTTCAATATTTTGTAATACAATGTTTTAATAATATTCATATTAATTATTACCAAATCTTCAAATACTAAATTTGCTACAGGTCTATTTTTTTGTGTACTACTACTAAATGTGACAATAATATTGTGCCTCAACAAAGACAACAAATCACACAAGTTTCAATCAAATATGAATATGTATTATAAGATAATTCATTTATTTGTTCACCATAAATTTGCAACAAAAGTTGACAAAGAAAATGAAATAGTAGAATTGAGTTGTGCAATAGGCATAAAGGTTCATCTTCAATTTAGAGTGCTACAAAAAATAATCATTAGCTACTTCAAAGGGATTCGGTGTTAGTTTTACAAATGTAGGTGAGTTCAAAGATAGAATCGTCATAAAATAGTCATGCCGAAAATTTGAAATTTACTGCTTTTAGTGCACGGTGCCAAATAGTTTTTAGAAAGAGTTGAAGTAACATTAGATGAGGTTAAGGCCAATATATTACTTCTAATATTAAAAGAAACTTAGTGGTTTTTAAAATGATTAAAAACTCACAATGATAACATGAATGGACATTGGGACATGGTTATATATATAGAGAGATTTTTATGTAGGATAAGATCCACTCTTCCAAAAGTGCCACTACCTCAAAATTGCCATCATTACTTTGGCCACATCTTTAAAATCATTATGCATCTATGAAGAAGAAGTGATTTTAGAACCTCTTTGACCCACCCCCCACCCCCCAACTTTGACCCTTCATAACTTTTGCATGTGGTATCCAAATGCTCCTTTCTTTGGTGCTACTAGATAGATATCACAATTAGATCTATGTATCTTAATCCTGAAGCATGCCAACATCCACTTTCTAGATAATATACAAATTGAAATTTAGAGCTCTTTCTCATTACAACTTCAATGAAAGTCATCTTAATGTCTAGAATACTTTATGAAGTTGTTGTCCTATCTAAAGGTTGGATTTGATATTACTAAAGCACATATTTTCTTATAATTATAAATGTAGAAGTTTGTCAAGTGGTTGACTTCATTGGCCCTAGTTCAAACTTAAAATTGCAATATTGAGGTCATAGAATCAAAGAACGCTTGAATTCCAAAAAATCACCATGTCAAGAGAACCTCATTTCAAATCCACTCTAACAAAATTTACTCAAAAATGATAATATTTTGCTTGTAATTGAATTTAGAAGGAATTTAGAATTTTTCCTTTCTAAATTTATAGGAAAATATGGTGTTAGCATTTTTTAATCTAAATATATAGATAGAATTTAAAACTCAAACTCTACAACTTTATTTGCATTTCAATTCCAAAATATTCTTCCAAATAGTACTTAATGATGATTTTTTTAAAGTTATCTACAAATGAGTCTTGAAACTTAGGGATTTAATTGAAATAATTATTAAATCTCAAGAGCATTGTAAAGTATGTACCTCCAAACCATCAATTTTTGCTATTGCACCTATTTATAGTATTATTAGACTAGTCAATTTTCACATTCTCTAGTTGATAAGAGAAAGAAAGATTCACCAATGTTAAATTTTTTTCTGGTAGATGCTCTAAAATGGTTTCTTCAATATACATACATATTGATTTTAGAAATATTTACATATTGACTTTAGAGAGATATTCAGAGGGATGATGGTGCGATTTAGAGTGACCTCAGTACTTTAATACTTAATCCAGTCATATCTGTGCATTAATAATTAAAACTCATCATACCTGTATTTTGATACTCCAAATTCATACCAGAATTTTCATATCTTGGTGATTTGGTCTACGGAGAAAATCAATGCCTTCTACAGGCCAAAGTGCCCAAGATTCATCACCAGTTTTAAGGAAATGTCAGAAAAGTTGATTGGACAATTGAATTATTTGTAAAGTACACTGAACCGGGGTTTAAACCCATGAGTTTTGTGAAAAAGTCGGTTGAGTTAAAAAAGTCAAAATAAAAGAGGATATGAAACTTATTTTTCCATCAAAATGATGCCTTAAAAAGTTTGGTCCCCACTTTTGAAGTCATGTGACATAAATATCTTGCAAAAAAGTTTGATGCTTCAACTATAGTTGCTTTCTCAACATCTTTGTAGTTAGTGTACTTTGTAGTGAGGTTCATTATCTTCTCAAAATCCATGATATATCCTTTTACTTTGCTGAAATGAAACCCATTTTGGTTTACAATTAATTTCAGTAACCCATACTTTCAAAAAGTAGATTCACTCCTCTGAAACTAGCCTCAACGGCGATACAAAGGATTGACAACTTGAGCCCATGTAGTTTTATAGCCAAGTGCATGCATAAGATGGTCCATCCCACACAAACCCCAAGTACAACCAACTTCGAGGTGCAAGAAAATCAACCAGTTCATGATAAAAAAGAGTCTACATGAAGTCAAATTACTGGGAATGAATGGTTTACTCGTGTTGCATTTGGTCTCATAATGAAACTCGCCTCACAAAAACACTTGTCTGTTCAGTATCGAAAGACCAATAGACCCAGAGGAACCTACGCAGCTCTCTGTGCAGCTTCCTTGGCAAGAAGTCGGTCTCTGATCTTTGTCTTGGCCTGTGACTTCACACCCATAATACCTCCGCCCCAGTGCCTCCTGTACTCATCGAACTTCTCGTTGAAGTTGGCCTGCGTTCCAATACACCACACGTTAGAGACGCCTTATTAGATCAAAAGATTTACCGCAGAACAATTCTGGTTATGGGCAGGGACCAAATATTGATCGAATAGTAGACGCAGCAATCCCCTGAAAGCGTGGTACGAATAAAAAAAATATTATATGTTCTAAAAACAGTACCTTGACAGCTTCAACGATCTTGGAGAACTCATGCTTGTCCTCATTTTTCACAGACGTTAAACACAGTGCTGTAGCGGTCTTGGCGTGCACAATCTGCACAACAATATCTACTTTTATTTTGGAAACAACATAATTGACAAGCATGCTTGAGCTACTACAAAATCCCAACATTAGTCTCGGAACAACCACTCAACGAACACTTATGCCACACAAAACATTGATGGTAAGAAAACAAGGGAAGCCACAACGCTTCACCTGTCCCAAGCGCGACTTGCCCTTCACGATCGCGTAAGGCACTCCCATCTTGCGGCAAAGAGCGGGCAGCCATACGACCAACTCGATTGGGTCCACGTCGTGCGCAATAATCACAAGCTGGGCTTTCCCCTGCATCATTTCAGATACACACTTAATAATTTACTCCTCACAGGGAACCAAGCTCTGTTAGCCCATCAAAATCACCAAAATTCTTTCAAAATGTATCTCCCCATGCACTGGACAGAATACGAAAACACGAACACAAACCTGCTCAATAAGATACGTGATGTGGTTGATGCCGTACTTCACAACCACAGGCTTCTTGGACTCCAAGGTCTTGCCTTCCGCCTCAGCCTTAGCCTTGTTCAAAAGACGTTCCTTCTTGGCAGCCTTGTCCTCAGGTCGATACTTCAACAACAGCTTGAACAAGCTGGTGGCTGGGCAGTCACGCGTTCTTCAGATTTGGATTCGAATCATAAAAAGATTTTAATTGCCCCTTACAAAAACTTGGGTCGAAAATGAAACCCATTAAAGCAAAGAGTAATCTTACCAAGGTTCTTATCGAGCGTTTTCGTGAACTGGTTAAGGGCAGGAGGCACCTTCAAGCGCTGATTCAACACACGTCGCTGCCGCTGGATGCGCACATACTTCGGCCACTTCACGAACCTGTGAAGGTCACGCTTAGGTGGGAGAGCCCCTCCAATACCGAATTGCTTCGGCCTCTTCTCGAACAGAGGGTTCACGGTCTTCACTGGAGCCTGTTCACATCCCCAATGTCACCACAATTGTGAAACCCTAAACCCTACACCACGAGGCCGCAGTATTAGAAGAAGAGGGCTAATCTAATGAACATAATCGAAAGCTAGGTGGGAATCACCTGCTTCTTCTGCACGGGGGCAGGTACCGGAGTCTTGATTGTACCCCTCTTGGGTGCCTGAACACCAACCAGAGAGAGAATCAGTCAGATCGACGTCACCCGAGAGGAATCGCCGAAACCGAAACCCTAAACCCTAAATCTGGCTCCAAATTCTCCACACCGAGACGGATTATTTCAACAAAAGCGGACATTGATGCAACAAAAGGAAGACGAGAGCAAAATGCAAAGACAGGAGTACGATACCATGACGAAGGGCGAAGAGGTGGATGGCTGGCTCGGAGTTGAGGCGAGACAGCCTGCGCTACGGAAAAGAGCGTCTCCGAGACCGGCTCCATACTCATGAAGCTCCGACTTCTCCCAACCCTAGAATATTCTAGGCTCGGAAGTTCCGAGGCTGGACATTTGGTATGCGTGTATTTTCGCAGCTTGCCTTTTCGGAATGATTTTTCTATCTGCGGGCTTCGAAATCATGCTTCACATCTTCAAACCAGCGTCCGAGAATAAGGTAAGAGGTAGGGATGCCAAAAGGGCCATAATTTGTATAACAGGGTACCCCGGGGAAGATGCCCGGTGCCCCGGGGAAGATTCTTTGTACCCCGAGCTCAACCCGGTACACGTAGTGGATATCAATAGGTATGTTTTGAGTCTATATACCTACACATATTTGTACATGTACATGTTTTCTTAATATGAAAATACTTCTTGGTTTGCCCAAAGACCATCCACGTGGCTTAGGGTTTGGTATTGCAATCAGTCTCTCTCCAGCTTCTGCCCGTCGTCATCCGCAGCTTAGCGAGTTGTGTATGAAATGTAGTTGCTGATTGGATTCTTCGTTTTTACGCAGACGATGATGAATCCGTTTTTCGAATGGGCGAAACAATTAGATGTTGCCACTATTTGGAAAAATTCTTATTATTGAAAAGAATAGGGATGTCTATATATATTTTAAATTCCGTCAATTTTGTCCTGCTCTAACCCTTGGAAACTTCGTGTCGTTGTCATGCTATTTATGTATTCACGGATTTGCAATACGTGTCCGTCGAATTATTCAGCCGCTCAGATTCTCAGAAAAACAAGAGAACTAAATTGTAGGAGCGAAATTTCGATTCTTGATTTCTGAGTGCGGCCTTATTAAATTCACACAAAGCCAAAAAAACTTGTAATTCATTCACAATTTGGAATTTTGAGATGTGAAACTTTCTCAGTTTGGGGGCATTATCACATCAAGCTCTCAGATCTTAGACAAACAGGGATAAAGTTGAGTGCATGTAAGCTTATGATATTCATTCCAGACATCACTTTTAAGACTCCTGACTTTCACAACGTGCAAATCAAAAGCTGCCAATGCAAAAATGAACAGTACTAAATTGATCCAATGCACAATGAGATTAACCTTCGCTAGAATCTTCCCTAATAATTGCAGAATCCAGTAAAAGAGCATAAGCATCTCCACTCTCAACCAAATGTTCTACGACAGGCACTTGATTGACATACATGAGATTGTCATACGCTTGGTAACAATAATGCGACAAATAGTAGTGCAGATGAAAGCACTATAAATTATCTCATCCTTCCTTCCCCCTTGCATATGCTAAGTCTCATAAGAGAGTAAGTCCATGTGGCAACTCCGGAATTTGGAACATAGTTGGTTCTGGGGCTTGTTGACAGGCTCTCCACGTATGCGGACCAGGTGGCCCCAAATCTAGTGTTCCTATGCGATCAAGATCGTCTGCAACATGCGCATCTTCAATGTGCGAGATCCATCTAGAAAACCACCAAGCTACAAGAAATCAATTTCTTCAAAGGTTGTAGGGAATTGCACAGCTGTTCTAAAATGTGAAAGAGAGTTTAAGTTTTTGAGAACCCACCCATGTAACTTCTCATACTCTTGGAAGTAACGAGCCGGGATATGGGAAGGATGAAATCTGCCATTTTCATTGATTTGGCGAACAAGGTGCGTATTCCACACACCTACATACTCGTCCACCACCTGCTGTAATATTGGAAGAAAAACACCTATGAATGAAGCTCGTTGAAAGGGGTTGTCTGGTGTAAATAAGCCTTCAGAAACCATTACTTTGAAGGCATTTCTGTAGTACCAAATGACCTTTTCCCAAAGGTGCCTCCACCAATGCTCAATTAGCTGCATACAAATGGATGACAACTGGTTCAGTTGGGGTCACCAGTCATGTAAACCAAGAGCATGAATACTAAGGACATCAACGATGATAAAACTAGCAAAGCAAACAGAAAGAATCTTTTACCTGATTGTGAACCGAGGAACCCACAAGGAAAGGATTCCTTGTGCCGGCACGTACTTCTTCCATGAGTCGGCGAATGAGCGCATGCTCTGATGCAAAGTCTGATCGGACTCGCAATGGGGCCCCAAATTTCTCCACGGCTCCTCTAAAAGGCTCAAAGAGTGTCTTCTGAGTCTTGTCTGAAGCTACCTTCGCGTACAACACGTAGTGCGACGCCCCATCAATGCAACCGTGCACTCGCAATCCATACATAACTAGCTTGTTGTAGGCTGTAAGCAAGCAAATAATTCTTTTGAAATTAGACAAAAATCTTAATAACTTAAACCTAAAAAACGGAATAAACAAGCCTAACAATAAGGGGTTGTTGGGACTCACAGTCAATATGCCAAAGCGCCATTGGCGTTGTAACATTGTATTGTCGTCGTGCCAAAGGCAACCCCTGACGCCTTCTTTCGTAATAAGCCCCTGCACAATAAACTCATCATGTCAATGAAATACATTAAGAACGAAGGTATGCATAAAGATGAGAATTGAACAAAATTGGTTCCAACTTGTGTTTTATACAATTAAGGGCTCAAAGCATACTTGACAAGATCTGCAAAGCTCTTGCAATCTTCCTCCTAGGAGGTTTGAAGCTCAGACGTGTAAGTGCACATTTTACATGAAGGATGCCCTAGTTGGCTCCATGCTCCCGAATTGGAATGAGAGCTTCAATTTTCTCAGAGACTTCGTCAACTGTGAAACTATCAAATATTCAAAATCTCCAACCTAGTGCCTTCAACATGAGCCTTTTCAAGCACCTCGGATCAGAGATGTTCAAGGCCTCAGAAATTCGTTTCTATGGAACTCCTTTGGCCAACATGTTGTGGACGTAATCCACTAGATCTACTAGTTGCTCTATGTGCATACTACCACTAGAAGAAAAACACTAAAATCCCTGTTAATTTCAACGCAGTACGTTAGGTAGATTGTGTTGAGACTGCGTTGCTGAAAACGTAGGAAAACACTGAAAACACTGAAAAACACTGAAAACGCGTTTTTTTGTGTTTTTTTGTGTTTTTTCCGCGTTTTCAACAACGCGGCCTCAACACAATCTACCTGACGTGCTGCGCTGAAATTAACAGGGATTTCTTCTAGTGTACAAGAACATACTACAAGCTCGGAGTCAACTGACATGGTCAGATAAGAATAAGAATAATAAGAATAATAGATATGAAAGTAACAAATTAAACACAATGGCCTTAAAATACATTACGTTTGTCTAAGACGGTCTCAAAACATACTGAGAAGCTGCATACCTTCACATAAAGAGGTTCATACAATTTCTGATACTTAGCTTCGAGAGTTGCTCTCTCCTCATTGAACTTTTCTTCAAGATCATTGTATTCAGCCTGTGACGTTAGGAATAGGATTAGGGTTCAGATCATCATCTCAAAACAACAAATGGAACAACAAGTGATACCACGCAACTCAATGTCAGTTTTGCGAGAGACGTTCAATAGAGAGACGTTCTCTTCTCACTCTAAAAGAGAGAGACTCTCACCTTCCATTTATCCTCCTCTTTCTCGTCAATCCGCTTCTTGATTTTGCCCCTATGTAGAACCACCACATCGCCAGGCTCCGGATTCGGCTCGAGTTGATGAGCTATGACATATATTGGATTGATCATATACGAAGTTTCCAAGGGTTAGAGCAGGACAAAATTGACAAAATTTAAATATATATAGACATCCCTATTCTTTTCAATAATAAGAATTTTTCCTAACAGTGGCAACATCTAATTGTTTCGCCCATTCGAAAAACGGATTCATCATCGTCTGCGTAAAAACAAAGAATCCAATTAGCAACTACATTTCTTATCTCAAATGATCCGTAGCATCAATCGTAACCAGAATAATTAGCGATAGAGATTCTCAGAGACTCCCCAAAGCAAAACATTAGAGCATCTACTCCCACTCACAACCTACTCATATATAACAGAGTAGGTTTTCAAATTGGACACGAGCCCTTTCTTCAAGCCAAGCTATATTGACCGTCCACAATCCACACTAATTAGAAACTTGATCATCCACCAGTAGCCCGCAATCTCCTCGATTCTTCATCCACAAGGACAACTTTTCATTCATCCCAAAGCAGCCCTGCTTGTGCCGTGTTGTTGTCACATCTTCTCGAACGCAGAGAACCTCTGAAATCCTTCCCTCCGTCCCTCTCGCAAATGAAGCAATCCATTACGTTTTGTTGCGCGTTTTCATGTTGCATGTTACTCGCTAGGTTTTCGAAATTCAAGTTATGTCTTTGGAAGGGTAAAATGTGTTCGAATTTTAGTTGTTTTCTTTACCTCAGATTTTGAATTTCAAGACACAGTTCTAAGGCTGGGAAAAATTGGGGATCTAGGGGTTCGTGATAGATCTCTTGTTGGTGCTTTGACGAACTTCAATTGACATTAGCTTGGTATCATCTGTGAGAGAATGTGTAGTACCGTCTTAGAATCTGGGTTTTTCTACCCCAACACCACGCATTCTTATTTTTACGAACTAGGATTTTCTGCGTCGGGTATATAAATGTCGGGTTTCTTCTTCTTTTTTGGAATATGCAAAAACTCAAGAATTAATGTCTAACATTATTTTTTATACATGCAGCTAACAAGATGGAGGAGGAATATGACAATGATGATTTTGTTGCACCAATAGGCCTACAGCCACAAACGGGGATTCAAGGCAATCATGAACTTAGGGCAGAGGGACTTCCACAATAGTTAGTAAGGGTACGCACAATAGTATTTCCTCTACCAATCGTTGATACTGCACAAGATTTTTCCTACAATGCAACATTTGGAATGGGAAGGGCTAATTCATCACGGGGAAGGCACAGTTCATCACAAGGAAGAGGCAGTCCATTCCAGGCAAGAGGGAATTCATCAGCGGGAAGGGAAAATTTCACACAACCAATTATCACAAGGGCAATATTTATATTGCCTACAAATGCAGTATAGGTGACCAAGGGAGGAGAAACCCTACCTTTTGTGGACTCATGGGCCCTAGACTCTCCAAGCGTATTTGTCAAATTACCTGCCAATACAACATGGGAAGGAGGATTTCAGTCATTTCCAAGTCAAAGTGTAGAGCATGGAATTGCTCTGGCTTTTGCAAGAGCTCTTCAGCAGAGTACCAATACTACATTCTCTGGATTGTTCTACAAAAGAAGCAAGAAACGCAAGGGTATGGGGGCAGAGAAAGGATACTATTTGGAGCCATATCATAGAGTCAAGGGTACCCTATTTGGAACCCTTGCAGCTAATACAAACATCCTCTATTGCCCTAATCTTTCCTAGTTACCACAAGAAGGAGTTGCTAGCTACATAAGACAACTTGATGCAGCACCAAGTGCTTACCAACAACAACTACCAGCAACAACAGCAGCAGCCGCCCTTGACACTGCTTGCTACTCCATCCAAGGCAACTACAATTCCAGCAGATCCAATTGCATCATCCAGCACATCATATGTAGCAAGCTCATCTACACAACCCATTTATTTGACAAGCCCAATTGATGACAATATTTTCTACCATGAAGACAGCTTGGACCAACTCACAGAAACATAGCTGAAAGCAGAAGAGGGCTACTACACAACATTGGGAAGGAGAACATTTCACACCAGGAGTTTTCATCACCTATCTGCTGCGGAGGCTGAATACAGCACCTCCTTTTGGATGGCAGTAAAGGAGTTGGAGAACAAAATCCTTCATGTTCCTACAAATCAGCCATCAGAGTTTCAGTCCATTACAAAGACCTTGATCAAGTGCAGAGACATGAGAAGTGGCCTATCATGCAAGGAGAGTGACTTGATCAAGTTGACTAGCCATCCAAGTCTATCTATGTACACATCAACAGATATAAGGAGAGAGTTTGAAGCTGCAGCCAGACCTTTTTGGAAGGAATGGGTAGAATTTGAGAGAATTCTCACCTTTCTTCCAGGAGATTCAACTTGCAGAGGTCATGCCTAATTATTGTTATAAACCTACGGAGCAAAGGGGCAAGATAACATCAACAAGTTAGAGGAATTATTTACACTTTCTTCTAACAAAAAGATTACAAAAAGCCTACTGCAGTTGATGTGCAGCTCCAATTTGAGTCTTGATTTGGAAGAGGAAGACTTGTTCAACAAACGAAAAGAGGTTGAGTTAGCCTTGCTTCAATATCAGAGGCATTTCTTGAAGAATTCAGTGTTTCACTTAGTCAAGCAATACATGGAGTCATCTTACCGTGTTCCAGACCATCACATCAAGGTATAGTCATCCTACTCTGTTGTACAGATAATTTTCATCCTTCAATCCTTCCATCCTTAAAATGTTATGGCGGACATCGTTATTGAAGTAAAAATACATGTTACTACATTAAATGTCACCTAAAATTCATCACCTAAAACATAGGTTTCTTATACTGTCTATGCACCTATTGGGGATGTATAGATTCCACTAAGATAACCGTGTTCTTTGTTGAGTTGTTGTACCTAAAACCTATTGCAGGATGCATTTGTTTATTTGAACCTTTTTAAATGCAATAGTTGTAGGAGTCATTCACCACCCTTCACTCAACATTGGGACCTTAATCGGGCTTATCTCATTGATATCCTTGAAATGTTCTAGTAGGAACACCAAATAGCACCTCTTGATGACAATCTCCATTTCTCTTGCTATCAATCTTTTGAATGCAACAACTCTATCCATAGAAGGTTATAATAGTAGTAGAAAAATCAACGTCCAAAGTAACAAAAAAATACTGATTTTTTTTGTTTATTTTTATGTTAATTAGGACGTGTTGATATGGACATTACATAGCACAAATATGTTGATTTGGACATCCAAATCAACACTTTTGTGTGGTTTATCAACACAAAAGTGTTGATGAAGTAACTAGAAAGTGTTGATTTGGCAACAAAAAAATGTTAATTTTCAACATTTTATTTTCATAAAAAAATTAAATTTTTTTAGCTAATGGCCTCACGCCACGTAGAAACCCCGCCACACACGTAGGGCCACCTGGCAGCCCCGCCACGCACACTAGGTCACCGGTGGGGTTTGAACCCCTTACATCGGGGTTAGGACGCCAAGGTCCTTTACCAATAGACCATACAAATGATCTCATGCTTACAAACATGTGTGTTTTCTATTTAATGACTTTCTTGATATTTTTTCATCTGCAATGTAAAGACAACAGACTTCAATGGCCGTTTTCACATGGTAAATTAACATTTCTCCTAAAACTTTGAATTAAAAAAAGTTGGGAAATGAAGTGAACTTTCATCTTCAAAAATCCGTTTGAGATTTGGAGTCTTTAATACAGAGTTATGAACAAAAATAAGAGAAAGTTTAGAATGAGAAAGGTTACACTTTTAAACACCCTCTCTGAATTTTGTCCATAACTTTAAATTGAAGACTCCAAATTGCAAACGGATTTTTGGAGATGAAAGTTTACTTCATTTACCAACTTTTCTTAGTTCAAAGTTTTACAAAATAAGTTGATTTACTATGTGAAAATAGCCATTGAAGTTTGCTGAATTTCGTAAACACCGATTTGTGAATAATAAAGTTTAAAAAAAATTGTATATACTATTACCTTCATACATGAATATGAATTTTTTTTTTGAAGGTTGAAGTATAAATTTTGAACATATTTCTTCAATATATAATGAACACTTGCAAGTTCAAGAGTTGACATACATTTTTTTGGATAAATTCTTTGGAAGATAAAACTTAAACAATTGGGAATTAAAACATTAACCTCTAAATGACCAAATAGCATTTTTCTAACAATATAGAGATTTTAGGTAGCTCATTGTGGACAAAAATTCAATTTTTTTCCTCTAACCCCTCAAGGCCTAACAATGTTTTTTTAATTGAGAATTGTCCAATTTTCATGTTTTTTTTGCTCATAGACATGTTTTGAAATTTTTAATTTTAATCGTTAAAAAAGTGAAGTACACTTTGTCTAGTATCCACGGAATTAATTGTGGTAAAAACTAACCACTGGATTCTTAAATTATAACAATTTACTAAAGATGATCACTTCTTTAAGGAAAAAAATGCAATTTCTAGAGAAAAAAATTATAAAAAGGTAAATGATGATTTATTGCCCTCCCAAAAAATGATTTTAGAATCTAAGGCAAATGTATGGTTTTTTATTTTTAAAATTAAAATATTAAAAATTCTCCCCAAGTTTATAGACATTTTCAAGTAAAAAGAGTAGAAAGCCAAAATTGACCAAATCGGATCCTACAAAAAAATTTAAAAAAGATAAATGTATCATTTTTTAAAAATTTAATAATTAATATCATTAGTATATTGTTTGGAACATCTCCAAAATTTTTGGAATCATTCTAATTATTTTTATACTCTTTATCACAACAAATTGGATTTAATATTTTTAAAATTGCTAAAAATAAAACTTTGAATTATTTTACTCCAGACCTAGTTTGATTGTGCAAAGTAAAGACTAGAAATGTTCAAAAACAAATTTCCATCCATACTATTCCTTTCATTGTAAGCAAATTATATTTACTCCCTTTTTATTTTAGACTACATTTCTAAAATAAATTTCTAAATACTTTCCATATAAATTGAAATTTTGAAAATTGAAGAATAGCGTAGAAATTAACATGAAACCTAACAAAGTGGAGATAGTTTTTTAAACATTATTTCATTGTAAATTGAACAAACTTTGGAGGTTGTTAATTTTGGCATAGAAAAAAAGCTTAATTGAAAATATTTTGAACTAAAAAAAGGAAGTATTTGTAACAAACTTTCATCTTCAAAATTCCGTTTGAGATTTGGAGATTTTACTCAAAAAATTTGGACAAAGTTTAGAGAAAGGTTGGAAAATCACATTTGACATTTTGGACATTTTTTAACATCTTCTCTAAATTTTGTTCAAAACTTTTGATCGGAGAATCAAAACTTAAAATGACTTGTTAGAGATGGAATTTTTTTTAAATTTACAACTTCTCTTAGTTTAGAAGTTTTTGCAAAAAATCCTTTAACTATACCAAAACGGCTTTCAAAGTCTTTTGAATTTATTAAAAAAACAATTTTCAACACTCCTCTGAAATTTGTCCATAACTTTTGATTGGAGATTTGAAATCTCAAAAAAATTGTTGAAGATGAAAGTCAAATTTAGTTCTACAACTTTTCTTAGTTGAAAGTTCTCTGAAAAATGTTTATTTATTATGTGTAAATGACCTCCAAAGTCTACTGTTTTTATTGAACACCGAAATCTGAATACCTAATTTTTTTTTATAAAGACATTGTAATATAAAGATTTTAAGAGATTCTATAAGATTCTAAAAGATTCCACAAGATTCTAAAAGGTTCAAAAAGTGTTCAACAAAAATTTGTTGATTTTGTCATTTATTGTCCAAATCAACAAAAAAATGTCACCCTTAACAAAAAATGTGAAATTGGACATTGCAGTACCCGAATCAACAAAAAATTAACATATTTCTGTTGATTTGGACGCCATTTTCTACTAGTGTTGCCTCCCTCACCCCTTACTTACCTTGGCATCCACAATTTTGATTCCCCTTCCGCGCGCAATTTCGCTTCCCTATTGCTCTCCTCTTCTTCTGCTCCGCTCCTCCTCTCATCCGATCCTTGAAGAGACGGATTTTTTGGGGGGGGGAGCGGGTATACTCCGCCTTCCTACTGCTCCCCGGATTTGAATTGTCCCGTCAAACTTTGCAATATCATTTTTTTAATATGTTCTAATACTAAATGTAAACCTTTTCAAATTTCAGATTTACCATAGAGTACTTTTAGTGTTAGAAATGAGATTTAGTGTTAGTTACTTTAGTAGGCTTAATGATATTTAGTGTCATGGTTCGTAAATAGTGTTGCTAACACTAAATATACTATTTAGTGTATTGAACTTCCTGCAAAATAAAAGAATCCACATTGTCAAAGTTAATGAAGGAAAATGGTAGCAAACCTAGTAATGAACTCCTTACGTAAGTACATGGTGACCGTATACTAAGTTTTTGAGATCTGCAAAAAACGCTATAGACATTGCAAGTTTCTATTCATTTATTTAGCAATAATTGGCTGGAGTTAGTACCTTAATAGTAGAGGGCCTATGCAATTGTGCGGATGGTACTTTTGATTCATTGTTCACTCAAAAATCAAACACACCATCCAATATTCTTTTGCATGATTGACTAGATTTCTGTTTTTTTTGGCACAAATGAAATGAAATTTCATTGTAGGGGGAAAATAATATACATTGTAGTAGCAAGTGTCTAAATGGAACAAACAAAACAGCCACTCCAACCTCAGATAGACACAACCCACAACAAGAAGACACAAAGGATGGCATTTTTCACTATTTTATGCTTAGGGGGTATAGTCCCTCATAAAAATAAGGGTATAGGTGCAAACATCAAGTATTTTTTGGGGGGGGTATTATCTTTCTTCTAGCATATATTTTGCACCCTATAGTTATATAATTTTTGAATATGTCTCATTAAAAAGGGGGCATTCATTATTTGTAATTTCAAATTTCGATGAATATATTGTATGCTAAATTTACTAATTTTTTTGTTGTACTTCACTTTTTTGTCCATATTAAGTTTTTCCCAAATTAACAATGCATTATTAAAACCCTAGTGTAGCCTAAATCCACTGCCAAACAAGTGAAAGCATTAGGAGGGATTTGAGGCCTCCAAAGGGCCGTTTCAGGACTGTTCCCAAAACTAGTCTGGGAACGGCTGACCACTGTCAGGCCAGCATTTCTTAAAAAAAAAAATCTTTTCTGGAACATCCCTTTATCAGGGCACTATTCTAATAATCTCCTATCTTGAAGTTTCATGTTTTTGCTTAGCCATATACTTTTTCTCTATTTTCAAGAATTGTAGCATCAACCAGTAACTATCATTTCCCTATTTTTGAAACAATTAGTCTATCTAGGTTACCAATTGTCTATAGTCAAACAAACATAATATTTAGAACAAGGTTCCAACAATGTTTCTTCATTTTTCCACATAGAATCAACAAGGTATTCATATGTCCTGTAAAACACTTTTTTCAAACAAATTTTACACAACAATATCTCAAGACATAGGTCTGAAAAACTTCTCTATACACTGTTGCAAAGGTAACTTTGCTAAATCAACTAGTAGTTCCAAGAAGATGTGGCTCTCACCTGTGCCCATCCCAAAAACACAAACAAACCAATGTTTAGTTAGTGAGGTGCAACGGGTGTCTTTAGACTACATCACTTGTTATCGTTTTTACAAGGTACAAACTAATTGCCCACAGCAAAAGAAACTTCACAATGAGTATACTCAAAACACTTCTCTGAACCTGGTTGCCGTAAGAACGTTGTGACGCAGCCATGATGAAACTGCCGCAGCTCAAAAAGATTGAAATATCAAAGCTACAAATCAATACAAGTGCTCAGGGAATCTCCAAAGTATAACTCCCTACACTTTAATAATGTTCGTTCAAGAATGGATATACGACATGACAGGAGATGGATTATATATCCAGCATATACGGAGGTTTGTGGAGCTTGTGTGTAAGCCGAGTTGATCAACATCAAGGGTTGAGATTAACAGTGGTAAATCAGAGTTTCAAAAAGAGCCACCCAAAGTGGGTAATGATGCCCATGCAATCTTTCTGAATCCTTCTACTTACACCTTGTTCATACTGCGGGGGTCTGCGTAATTCCAGTTCATCAAGGTGCACTGTCTCCATTAAAAGCCTGCGGTTTCCAAAATTAACACCTCATTGTACTGTACTATACTAGTTGGTATATGGCTCATATTATTTTTTTGAAAAATTATAGTATGGTGAATACTATATTTCAATAAAGCTGGAAATATGCACTAATAGTCAGTTTCAGTCATCTTTTGCAAAAGAGCTGAATATGTAGCATTTTATAAAAATACCTTCCCATAGTATGTGAATATACTTTGGTGGTGCTCATTACATAGTTTTGATTCTCATACTTGGATATGGAATCTGAAAAAAAAAAAAAAAAAAACTCTTTTCAGGTACATCCTAGAATAGGCACAGTATTGAATATTTTCATAACTTCACTTGTAATACCTAGACCAGATTGAGACTATTTTCATTTTGAACATCCTTTATTTACAGCCATTTGCATCAAGTAGTAAAATCAGCTTTACACTTTCTATAAACATCAGATCAAAACAGAGCAAATATATACTCATAACATGTGGAAGGATAGTTTTGAAAAAAAGCACCATATGAGCAATCAGGGTACAACCTTGATTAGTTCAGTAGCTTCCGTTCTTTCAATACTCCATATTGGAGTTGTTTAATACCTGGTTCAGTATCCGTTTTACAGGTATCTTTGTTTTTGAGATACCAGCTCATGAATGGTCCTCAATTAGCAAACGGTACTTCTTCATCGAAGGTACCAGGTCTGCTCAATAAATGTGTAGCAGCCAGTTTGATACTGTATCTGCTGTCTAAATGTTAGCCTCATAAATATCTGGCTTTTTCTTTTACAGACATTTGTATCCAACGAATACTCATAGGTCTTTGAGGAGGTAACTCATTAATACAGAGTTTTTGGTGCAGTATGCATCATCAAGGAATAGCATTAGCTTAGCTATTTACAAATCCATAGTACTATTTTAGCATAATTGCATCATTATATGGAATTTGAATTGTTTGCTCCATATCTCCCTAATGTCAACAACTAGATTTAATCTGTAATTGCAAGGGATGTTGGGCTAAACCATAATTTCAAATTTTCCATTTTTTTTAGTAGAGTCCAGTTGTGAATAAAATACATTTATGTAAATATATTTCTAGGACTATATCAAGTCCTAAAAGTACCAAAGCTCATATGCTTTGTGACCATTATAACTAGCCAATCTTCTACTTTTGTAATCTTGGATCAGATGTAAATCTTCCTAGTATTTGAGATCTAGGCAGGAGATCTGGAAAAAAAAATTCAAAAAAAGAAGTTAATGATGTGGCAGTCGCTCGACCACGTAGGATTCCCTACTGAATTGCGTTCCCGCGGCAGATAACATGATTTCGGGCTATAGGAACTCACAGGCTTCTAGAGCCCTCAAATCTCTCCTAATGAGTTGTGAACCCAAAGGCACCAATGACACGAAGAATCATGAGGTGGGAAGAAACAACAAAAGCAACAACAACCACCCCTAAATTGTTTTGAAAATCTAGGATCTACAATAGCGAGGGAAGATTTCACGACTATAGCAAACAAGATTTGATAGCCACAAGTGATTAATGTAAACTAGCTTATCCAATGTTCAAAAATTAATACCTGACCAATATGCCACCAACAAAGTGCCACTTAATTAAAGTTTTGGCAAAAAAAAAGATTAATAGGGATGATATCTTATATCTACTGCTTTTTCTAATGAGACCTATTTTTCCATACCCTATGGTATTTTGAAGACATTCAAAGCCTTTTTATATACCCTATAGTACTAACATCCATTTTATAATTTTTTGCTCAAATGTATTTTAAGTATCCTATCATTTGTTTGCACACCAACGGCTACCCCTACCGCTCATTGCACCCCCTGAGATTTTATGTTGAAATAACACTAGCAAAAGCCCGTGTTCTTCCGAATGTTAACAACGAATAAGAATGTTTTTTAGAATAAAAGTTGGAAGATGAGATTCTGGCTATGAAGATAGAATTTACTTCGATGTCTCAAAAAACAAACAGATGTCTCAAACAAAATGAGTCCATATCTTGTGTAACAGGAATGTTTTGGCAGAAATAATAAAAAAATACAAGTGTATTATAGAGAACGTTCCAAAAAATGCAAACTTGCCACATTGGCATGGGAATATTTTTTGACTCAAAGTAAATTTTTAGAAGTTATTAGGAGCTAAGGTAAAATGCTAAACAAATGTAAAATAATAGGAGAAGAGTAGCCTCACAGCAAATTTTTCAAAGAAGCAAGAAAAAAAATTATTTTAGAATTTTATAAATTATTATTTTTTTAATTTTTGAAAAACAGTATGTTGCATGCCACATCAATACACTTTGATGCCTTGTAAGAATTCTAAAATTATTTCTTAAATGTCAGCTAATACATTAATTGAGACATTAGTGGTGATATAAACTAAGATATATAGATGTTTTTTGCAATGCCCACTGCAATGTTCAAAAAGACAAGATTTGATTTCCAATGAACCAAATATATTCCTAATGGTTTGTCTTCACTCTTGCTAACCCACGTATTTAAATATCATATTGTCTTGTCATTTAAACATACTCACAAATAAGTGTCTTTTCAAGCCATACAATATAAATACCAAATATGGTATATAATATATTATATATAATACAGTGTATATGATGTATTTTGTATTGTATACAATGTATAGTGTATGTTGTGTTTTATATTGTGTATAGCCATTAGATGAGATTTTGGGCCTCTGGAAGATTGGAGGTTCCCAAACTGCAAGAACATTGAAACTATCACGAGAACACAGAAACAATGCAATCTGATGTGGTCAAGCCCGTGCCACATCATCAATTTTTAAAAAAAAATTTAGACTTTTTTTTCATATTTCAAGACCTCCAATTTTATTCTTTTAAATTTTTTTTAGAATTGTTGGTTGTTGTTTTGGAAATTGTTTTGGAAACAAATCGGAAATGGCCCTCCCAAGGCCTCAAATCTCATCTAATGTTTTTTGTATGGTGAATTGTGTATCGTAAACATTTAAGTAAAGATTTCAATAAACGTTTGAATGTTTAATTTGACATTGAAAAAAATAATTAGACAATCTTTCTACACGTCTTTGTCAATGTTTTTACAAAGAGTACAAAGTTTTTTTGTGATAATATTAATGTCACTAAAAATAATATTTGTCCTCTTAGACATAGTGATGTTATGTGCCATGTTATTGCGGGATCAAGTTCAAAAAATCCTATGTGGCAATACCTACTTGCTTGGTGCTTATGTGGAGGTGACGTGGCATAGCAAACTTTTGATGCATTCTTTGACCATGTTTGCAAAGATGTCACTTTAAAAACATACCACATTTTTTCAAATTTTCTCATGTTACTTTTTGCCATGTCAGTCTTGACAGATTTTTAAACATTCATGATAGATATGTCTAATGTTTAACTAAACATTTGTCCATGTTCAAGGGCTTGTAAAAAAAACAAGTTTTTTCTAGTATAATAGCTATAAATCTATGAAATGAAGTCTTAGATGCTCCAGATCCTACCAAAGTAAATTGGGAAGTATGAACTTTTAAATTTCTCCCACAAAAATATAGGTTGAAATAGTGTAAAGGTTTGTAGCATGTGACACGAAGGTTAGAATCCTAGACTAATAAAAGAAAACAAGTAGAAATGCCAAAATTCACTAAAGGAATCCAAGATTGAGATTTGAGAAGGACAAATTGGAGATAGCTTTAGAGTCTAGATTTGAAATTGATGAGGCAATTTTGAGGACACTTTGAAATAAACCAATTTTTCAAATCAAACGTTGCAACCCAGGGAAAATAATTTGAGTGGAGTTATGACACAATGGGATTGATGGAAATGGTGAAATGGTGAAAATAGCAAGCTGCGATTATGAATTGATGTTTGGGCTGACTTGAAGTCTTGAACATGTGTAAGAATTAACTGAACTCACAAAGTCTCAAAGTTTCAAAATAGAAGAGGCTGGCTAGTTTCAAAGTTTGCGAATGTGAGAAAGCACTCTACTTGATCTAGGCATTGTAAGCAATAATTTAAGATCTGAACATTGAGCCAATGGGGAGCATTGTTGTTAGTGAGGTTCAATACTTTAGCTCTACAAGTTGCTAAAAATTCTACAACTCTCTGTGCATGCAAATAATTATCACTTATTTTAGAGCATTTTGGATGAGATCCGCCAAGCTCTCAAAAGATCCTCTGATATCTAGTTTTCATTATTTAAAAATAGTTGGTTTTTGTCCTTCTTTCAAGAAATGAAGCTAATTTTCCACCAATTTAATTTGTGCCTAGTTGACTTCTCCTTCCTTTGTACTGCATTCAGTTTTGTTACTTAATGGTTTACAATTGAATTAATCAAATGGCAAATGTAATCGGCTCATCTTGTATTCATAACATTCTGTAGCCTTCTTGGACACTGCCCCCTGCGAACAGAATAATGTGGAATATTCCACATCATTCCATCCTCCAGATGATAAGATGTGGAATATTCCACAGAAAATCAGTAACTATTGATTTGGAGCCAACCATTGGCCAGCAGTCCGGGCAAGGAAACTGAAGTACAGAAACTGAGAAACTTTGGTAAATTAATCAGCTGCAGTTTGTAATGAGTCAGAAGACAGGTGAACTTCCTCCATCAACTGTAATTGAGGAGGATTAACTCAAGATGATCATGGGCTGATCACTGACATGGGCATGATGGTTTGATGAAGTGAGTGACTGTCACTTGCTCACTGGCCGCTAGGTTCTTGAATTTAATTTTCATGAAGTTTAATGACCCACTAGCTCCGTGTACGCTGCATCGGAGTCACACTCTGAGTGGATGGCTCTTGTCTCGACTGAGGATTTTAATTTTAATTTTTTTTAATTTTTAATTTTTAATTTTAATTTTTTCAAATGAACCAATTGAGGATTTGAGAGATCAGTCAGTGCCTCACAACAGATGAAATGGTGCTAAATATTGAGTACCATTTCATCTATTGGACGAAATGGTGTTGAATATTTGGCACCATCAGTAACTACAGTATTGACACAATTCTCACAGTTCCCGCCACAGACCACCAATGAAGCATGGATGAATTTTGTGGAGGATGCCTCTAGGGGGGAAGGCAGCCTCCGTGAAGGCTACTGAATGTTATATTAGGTGTAAGTTCTTCCTACACATTGCTTCAAACCTTTCATTAACCTCACTAATTAACTTCATTAAACAACTCCTTCATAAAAATACTAATTGTAGTAAATTATAATGTTCATTTTATATTGTCACTTTTTTGTGATTCTATTGATGATTTTTACATAAAAAAGGATTACTTAATGTAGATTGATAAAAATGAAACTTTGGTTGGTAGTAAAGGCAAGGGAAAAATATTAAAACAAAAAAACAAAAAAATGAGAAATAAAAAGTAACAAAGAATACTTATAGATATTCAAAAATAGGTGTTGTTCAACTAAGATTCAAAATTCTTATTCAAAATAGGTTTGCTTTGAAAATAAGCAGCTTATTTCTTGAGTGCTTTAGAATTTCACTAATGCAAGCATTTAACTTAAAAAAAAGTTAAAACTATGAATGTTGCTAGAAACTAGGGTTTGTTGGAGGTCATCTTCAATCCTAAATTCTTATTTTAATGCAAAGTAATTTTTACAAGCAAAAGTAAAGAGAATGAATATGAAGAACAAAACATAAAAAACAAGCATCCAACAACATATAGGTATTTCACAAATTCATTGACAAAAAGTTGATTGAAATTTTAAAATCAACTTTCTTATCTCAAATAAGATGTCATGAGCAAGTACAAGATTTGAAACTCTCAATAGTTTACAAAATTGGATTCTGTAATTGTTTGTTTTCAATTTGACCACTTAAAACATAGCCATTGTAATTCTTCATCAGTTTTAAACAATTTTGGGTCTTCTTTTGACAATTTTTGCACAACTTCATTTACAACATCAATAATTTTTTTAGCAAATGAAAATTTTATAGTTATTGACATATTGAAGTTGAAAAAAATATAAAACCAAATTCTCCATTACATATTTAAAATATAATTAAACAAAATTAGGACTCACCTTCCATATTAATATAAAGAGATGAACACATTTATTGTTAAAAGGTACCAAGTTTTCCCCCATGTAGGATTTTCAAGCATTTTTTAAATTCCCATTCAAAAATAATATCTTTAAAAATTTTGAACTTTTGCATTTTAATTGCACAAATCCTTTGCAAGTTGTGCACAAGATTTGTCTTGACATGACTATTTACAATAGATTTAGAAAAAAAATCATAAAGTATTCATAAATAGCATTGCAAAATAACAGACAATACAATTAATTCTATTTATTAAAAAAAATTGTTAATATGTATAGCACATAATAGAAGTTTCATTTTATCGGATGTATCCAAACAAATATTGTTGACAAAAATGTGTTATTATGATATTTTAGTATATAATCTTTGAATCAAGTCATTCCACACTTGAAATCTATGATTTTTGTCACATGTAAAAAAAACATCATCCTAACTAAATGTTGAAAGTTTTTGTTCAATTGCAATTTCTCATCAAAAAATCACTCTCCACTTTCCATAATAAGCTCATGGAATTCTTGACCTCAATAGTCAAATTCAACTTTTTTCTTTTTTTACTGCAAATCGATATTTAAAAAAATATTGACTAGTGTTTGTATTCATTAGTGAAATTCACTTCCAATCTCTTAATATCAAAATTCAAGCATGGAATCAAGCGGCAAAGAAGAATAATAAATCTCAAATGCTTTTTTGAAGAAATTTCCATTGCATTAATGCAATCTATAGAATTAAATTCTAAGCCAAATACAATTCATTTTTGTTGTGTTTACACTCTTTAACAATATAAGTATCTAAATCATTCTCTTACATTGCTTCATTGGAATAGTCAACTTCATTTTTTTAATCTCTCAAAACTTAAAACAAAAATATAAATGATAACTATAAGTAAAATAACTCTTAGAATAAGAGTTATTGAAATGTATATGTATTCATTTTAAAATTTTGATTGACTTATATGTTGGAGCAATCTTCAACTATACCTTCAACTTAAGAATGTAAGATTTTCCTTAGCTCATCTATCTCATTTGAATGAATCAATTTCTATAAACCTTGAAGAGACAATTCAACACCAATTATTATACATGATTACCACACAAATTCAAGAATTTAAAAATATGTCTTAAGTTTGAACAAAAATTGGTTGTACATGTTCTCAATAAATTCAAGCCATTTTATTGGCTTCTATAAATGTCAAGTTAAACCTTAATTACATTTTTTTTTTACTAAGCACATAACATCTCAACATCAAGAATGTATGTCACTAATATTTTATTAACTGGCTTGTATTGGTCAAAGTATTTAAAAAATTAAAAATTAATTTAGAATTTCAATCTAAAAAAATATGTTTTTAAAAATTAATTTAAAATTAAAGATAAAATTAATTAATTAACATTGTATGATGTGATAATGTCTCAACTACATCAAATTGTTGTTCTAACTAGTTATTAGCTACTTTAAGCCCAAAATCTCCTTTAATAAAGTTTATTTCTTTTAAAAAAGATTTTTAGCAATTTTGTACAAAATTCATTTATAGAAGGTCTCTCTAAGCCTTATAAAAATCACAAAATCATTCATATAAAGATTAAGGCTCAATGTTGGCATGTGTACACTTATACTGCAAACTTGCAATTCAAAAATTGTTAACAGTGCTTCTATCAAATATTTTTGCTTCCATGTATTTTTTGCATGAATATAGAGATTTTGACAAACACATGGCATTTACTCAAATGTCTTTTTTTGTAACAATTATAGGTACTTAAAACCTTGCAATTTCTCTTCAAAATTTTTGGAGTTGTAGTGTCAATATGTATCTACTTTGAATCAAATTGAGGATTAAATTCGGTTGTTAAATAGCCTAAATGTTTAGTGTAGTCATATTTGTTTAGTCACATGACTACATCTTATGACTCATCAAGAGCAAGTCTTGTGAATAACAAAGATTTTAAAACTCTAATTGATACTTTTATTTAACCATCATTGGTTTATAATTTTAGTTGCCATTTTCAATAGTTTCTTTTTAAAAAAAAACAACATTTGACTATTTTACTTCTTCCTCTTCAATTATTGTTGCCTCTTAGGTTTTGCTTCATATTGTTTTTCAACTCTTGTTTCTTATTGCCTCTTAATTTTTATTTTGTTATTGCCTTTTAGCTCTTACTTCTTTTTAGTTCTTAATTTTTAATTTTTAATATTTATTAATTCTTGCTTCTTCTTGCTTCTTAATTCTTATACCTTGCTTCTTCTTCTTTTGAAACATAAAACCTTCAATGGCCACAACTAGATTGGCACGAAACAACAACCAAGGCAACTTAGCAAAATAACTTGTGAATTACACACCTTGAATATCCTTATCAAGAACAAATGAATCGGAAGAACAAACTCCCTTCTAGTACACCAACATGAAAAGCCCTTATGTAAGCAATGTCAACATGAGAAATTGAACTAAGAACCTCAAGGATTTTAAGAGAATTTACAAAAGTTCCTATTACCTACCCCATCACATAGGATAGTTTTAAATCATGATAAACCATATTCCTTGATTTTTTAAATTCTTTTTGTTGTTTCTTAAGTTTTTACCTATAGTTTTTTCTTATTGTTTTTATTTCATGTTTTTTGTTGCTTCTTAGTTCTTGCTTCTCTTTTTTATTTATTACATTTTAACTTATGTTTCTTATAACTTCTTATTACATCTTTATTCTTTTTTATTCTTGTTTTTTGTTGCATCTTGTTGCATTTTGTTGCATCAATAAATAAAAAGTTTGGTCTTAGAAGGGACACCAAGTAGTAAAATCCTTAAAAATTTCCACATCATGTTCAATTCTAGAGAATTGTACTAACTTAGAAAAAAAAACTCACCTTGTCTAACTTTTATAAAGTTAGTTATGAGATAATAGTAAAGGTGCAACAATGAAAGTGATTAACTCCTTAAGTTTTTTGACTATTTTCTCATTAAAATTGTTTCAAAATTTTTAGATGCTTGTAAACATTAAATTTTTTAGTACATTGATTTGAGAAGATATTTTTAAAATTTGAAATTTTTGACTATGTGAATTGCAAGACACTAGCATTTGAACTGAGAAAAATTTATTTGGGGGGCTTACAAAAAATTAAGGCAACTATACTTCAAAAAATCACATTTGTGTCAAGAAATGTTCCTCTCAATGGTGCTTCTTTGGATTTATTCTTCAAGGCAAGTTGATTGTATACTTGAACATTTTCAAATCATTTGAAGTTGTACAACATATAGAAAAAAAATGTAAATAAAAAAAGTAGGGAATGATTCAAAACTTAATTGTTAAAGATTTAACTATGATTGAAATTGAAAAATGCCAATATTAATGGTTTAATGTTGTAACAAATAATTTATTTCTTATGATTTTATTTTTTATTTAAAAACATTGAGTTAAATAGAGTGAACTTCAATGTTTCATTTAAAATATTGAATCTTTTCATCAACACAGTTGAAAAATCTACACAAATAGGATTGTATACTCAGTTATCTTATGTAATAAACATAACATTCAATAGCTAGTGGTCACGTTGCTTCCCTCTAAATAAAATGATGTGGAATATTCCATACCAAATCACTAACTATTGATGCATTTCAAATCAACTGGTCAGAAGTTCGGGCAAGGGAAGTATCATAGCTTAAAATTGATAAATTATTTATCAAGGAACTCATATTGTTGAAATTCATGAACATGAGTCAGTGAATCAAGCAAGTAAAATGATGAAAAATAAAATTTAATTAAGTTAGCTAAGGATTAACTAATGCAATTGAATGTTTAATGCACCATTTATCAACCTTGGCAATGATGTATCATGGCATTCATTTCAATGGGCTAAGCTCACCAAATTATCATATTATTGTTACATTACCATGATTAAGTAAACACTTTTCAAAAACTGAATGGTGCCTTGTATAATAAAACATTGGGACACTTTAAGGGTTTCCATAGCCATTAAGAAACTCCCGCGGAGATTACTTGCGATTTTTAGAAAACTACGTGAGTTAAAAGATAGGGTCCATTTAATTCAAAGGGGATAAATTTTATATATATGTAGAACTACTATAGGGTTCTTAAAATGTCACATATCCTATTATATATAAATTAGGCTATGTATAAACATCATTTAGTAGGAATTTTTATTAATAAATTAGCCTTTACAAATAGGGTTCATATAAAAACTTTGTAGTACAATGAGTATAGATGTAAACAAACTTTTTTAATTGAATGATAAAACTTACACAATTTAGTAAATCTAAGGATGTTTTTTAGGAGCTTTGTTGTTATCATCAAATAATTTTAACTTGTACATACAAATCTTTCCTTGAGTGTACAAATTATGTAACAGTATGTAAGAATCTATTGTTCCAAGACAAAAGAATTGAGGTGTAAATTACAATGAGGTTGTATTATGGAGATTTGTGTTCACACAAAGTACCCATTAAGAAATTGGTGTAGAGTGTGCAACATTTGTATGGAATTTTTTCTATACTTTGACACTACAAACTCTAGATTTACCTCAACTACTTCAATATATACTTGTAAATGTTTAGAATCATCTTCTTTTTACTAGTGCTTAATAAACACTCTTTTATTTTTTGATTCTAAATTCAAAACCATTGTAAAATAATGCATATGTAAAAATAAAATATATAGTCTCTATATTAAAATAGAGGTGATATTCTTGGATTAATCTACAATGTTTTTAGAGTGTCAATTTCTCATATTGTTCATGTTATATTACTAGTATTGGTGTTTTTCTTAATTTTAGTATTATAACTATATTTAATGTTTCTATGATGTTTATTATTCACCATATTAGGTTGTTTAGAATACATGGCATAAAATTTAGAATATTTAAAACTATTGTTGCATTTTACATTTTTATTTATCATTTGAAATTGTACTACAATACTAGTAGTGCATATATTAAAAAAATAGTATATATGTAAGACATTACTTTTATAGTGTGTTGTAAATGGATATGAAAAAATTAGACATATAAATTTTGTATATAAGATAGCCTAACTATAAAAACCAAATGATTGAATTTATATGTAAATATACAGTCGTTTTAATTACTAAAATGAAGGTAAATAGCCCTATGTTAAATACCCTCTTAACTCAGGTGTATGCTTAAAATTACAAAGAGTGATCTCCCTGAGAAGAAACTATAAATGAACTTCAATGATAACAATTACGGAAAAGAAAAGGTAGACTCATCACATGCTACAAAACATTATGAAGGATTTTCAAATATTTGTAGTCTCACATGTGCCAATGGGTCATTGCAAGAAAGAGCATTCGATTTTTGTAGCATTTGCCATAGTACTCATGATTTTTTGAGAGTACTTTAAAATTAGATTTTATTTTTTAAATAATGAAAAATATACTTAATATATACACCTCTAAGAAGAAGGTACCCTAAGAAAGAAAAGCATAGGAAAATTTTCTAACTAGGTGAATTAGAAATCTGCAAAATTCATGAAATTGATACTTTGGTGTTTTAATTAGTGAAAAATAGGGAAAAAATATTTCAAAGAAACTAAAAATTGAAACTTCTGTAAGACTTTATAAAAGTGATATTTTACCAAAAGAATGATCTTGAAACCATTTTCAATGTTCAGAACTACGGGTGCAAAAAGCCTTGTTTACATGAATGTGGAAGATACAAAGTAATGTTTTTTGAATTTCTTTTTGGTAGGCACATGCATTTCTAGTGTGGAAATAGCCCACATAAACTTCAATTCTACATCATAAATTTAAGGTGCTCCATAGTAATAAAAAACCCTAAACCCCAAAGTGTGACAAATTAGCCAAATTGAAATTTAATTAGAAAACATTTTTTGAATATTTCAAAAAAATAATAAATCTCATTACATTTAAGTTGATCATCTTCGATAAAAACTTCAAGTCAATTGGCTTCATATTCCAAAAGTTATAGCTGATAACAACTCCGGCATTTGAATTGTGACGCCAAAAAGGACAACTCTTTCTTGCAATCACCTCAATAGATACATTATATCAATCTCATTGTATACCAGAATCGTTGATCAAATGAGAGTCCCCGTTTAGAAAAAAATTTCATCTTAGCCAATCAAAAAAAATCTATTTGAATTTGTCATAACTTTCATCACATTAATAAAAATAGAATGCTTAAAAGTTATCCACGTGCATATACATTTTTTAAATGAATTTTATTTCTCTCTCTATATATATTTATTTTTAAAAAATTCCCAAATTTTCTAATGAAGGAAAAAAAACTATATATTATACAATAAATTTTGAATCCATGTAGTGAAAAGTTATAAAAAGATTTGGACCTTAAGAATGCTCATATCATGTGAAGATTTCAAAGAAAAGAAATAAAAGTTCCATTGATAGTGAGTTGTCCAAAATTATTACATTGTAAAAAAAAAATAGAGTTTAATTCTTTAGGATTAACAATCAACCTTTTATATATTTGAGATTATTAGTCAATTTAGAATTCAAGGTGTTTTGAAACTCTAATGATTTTGGCAACTAGATTGAAATCAAACCACTTAATTTGGTCTTTTTAAAGATATAAATAGGAATTCAACCACTTATAGTTAAATCAAAACATTAGAACTGTGCTAAAAATAAAATTTCAAACTTCATTTTATCATGGTGGCATATCTTTTTTTCCAAAACTTTAAAGTGAGAAAGTTGAAAAAATCAAAGTAAGATTTTTTTTCCAAAAATCCATTTGAGGTTCTAAGCCTCTATAATAAATTATGGACAAAATTTAAAGAGGATGTTTGAAAATGTCAAAAAGCTATCTTTTATAACCTCCATTTAAAATTCATCCATAACTTTTAGTTGGAGTCATAAAATCCCAATGGATTTTTGGAAATAATACTTAATTTGAATTTTCAACCCTTTTAGCTCAAAGTTTTTTGAAAAAAGGTATGCTAAGGTAGAAACATCCAAAAGTATCCCTATTCCCATTCTTATATCTACCATTAAGTGTGCCCTTAGACTTTGTTTAATGTATCTTTTAAATGTTTAACTTTAATTTGTTGATACATTTGAAGGACACATATTTAACTATGATTTGTTGATTGTTGATGTTTTGAAAATTTTAGATTTGGGTCCACCTTTATGATAGTTTTAGTGGTTTAGGAAGTCAATACATTGAAAAATCATAGAAATTACATATGACATCCAAAATATATAGTTTTTTTAATATTAATGATTTTTCCTCACTAATATTATAAAAATATTATATTAAGAAAAATGTATCTAACTATACTCAATTGTTTGTATTAACATTTTTGGATATTTACACTATATCATGCTAAAATGAGTTTTAAAATTTTACTTTGAGTACAATTCCCATATTTGATATTGAGCGTTGAAGTTCTCATCTTTAAATTATCCCATAACCTTTGAAAAACACAATAAACAATTAATTTCATAATAATAAAATAAAATCTTCACCATTTATTCTGACCAAATGTCAATGAAATAAGATGACCAATGCCACCTTTTTATTCCATTTATACCCTTCATATTCCTTATTTGATGATGAGAGCATTTGCTATGATTTTGTTTTCAAGGTTGTTTTTGACTCTTTCGATATGTTTTTTGAATTATTTGCTTGAAAAAATTATCATGTAGGGTAGATTTCATGAAATTTTTTAAAAATTAGATGAATTAATGTCAAGTGTAAAGGATAGAGGCCTACAAATGGTGTAGGTTTGGGCTTTGAACTTGGATTTTGGCCTTTGGAGACTTCACACTATAGCCAATCAAAGGGGCAAATTCCTAAATTTTATTGCCTATTTATTGCTCATTTCTTTAAACTCTTGCCAAAGTTTGAGTTGCCAAACCCACGGCCTATTGACTTTAGACAATCATAGTATGAAGTGGCTTTGAGAAGCAATAGGGAAAAAATAATAAAAGTGCATGATAAAGTATGATTTAGGATGATCCAAGGGCTTTGGGGAGGTTTATCCTAAGGTCTAATTGTTCTTCTAATACTTTATTTCTTTCTTGTTATTATCACTCAACAATTTCCACTTTTTTCATTTTTACCCCTCTTCCATCATTGTGTTGTTCTTTCTTCTTATTTATTTGTGATTTATAGAAATATAGTGGTTATGGCCTCTAGATTACATCAAAGCATCATAAGATTTGGTTTATACTTTTCAATGGATGATTTTACAGCCACAATGGATTCTTTTCTAACGAGTGGATAGGTGTTTACTGATTTTATTCAGAATGCAAATTGGTAGTGCAACTTCCTTTTTACACATGTTAAGAAATCTAAAGTATTGATTTATTCAAGCATTCATTTGAGTTTTAGAGAAGGTTGCATTTAGGAAACATCCCTATTAGTTTTTACATGTTGCAATGCTAGTTTTTGAACATAGCCAATTTTTTCTTAAAACTAACCATGTGTGGGTTTCCAAGGCCTACAAATCACAAATATTACCCTATGCCATGTTCCCTTTAAAAATTCATAAGTGATTCATAAATGCTCCAAAAATTATGAAATGATTTGTGTTATATTCCTCATTTTTTTTTCTTGGATTGAATAATAAGAAAAAAACATTACCAAATAAAAAAATTCATGATAAAGGCAGACCAATCCTTAAGAGAGCGCTTTCTAAGCCTCTTAAGCTTAGTTACCTTCTTTTACACTAAGTAAGCAAAACTTAGCTTATGAGAAACTTGAGGGTTAATATCATGACACTTGTATTGTGTCTACGAGGGACACATTTCAAGGGTCTTAGGTTTAGTTAATCCCACTTAAGACATGGGTGGGGCTTAAGGAATTCTCTCCCATCTAGGTTGACTTCAATGTACTTGTTTTTGAGTGGTAGCTGGAGAATATAGTAGCTCGCACTGGAATTGCAGATCATGGACAATGAAGGAGGAGATGCTTCAAGGCGGGTAATGTATCGACCGCATCCTTATTGTGCACCACGCCCAATTCCAACTCAAGGGCGATTTGCATCCCAAGCATCACAGATGCAACCTGAGGTACGGACTGGTAAGGGTTGTTTTTTGTTCACATTTATGATTTAAATTCTCTAAATTCAATTTGTTGCATTTGGTTTGAATGCATCATTTTAAAGTAGAAGTGCGAATTCTTGGAACAAATAAAAGCTATGTCATCTTTACATTTCTAGAGCCCATACAATCGCATTTGTTATTTCTTTCGTTCCTTTGCATCACGGGTGGAGCATCGTAGCGAAAAGCCAGTGTGCCATTCCTTCAATGCTAGGTAATATATGACGGCACTTAGTGTTTGTTTATGTTTAGGGGATTTAAGATTTCATATTGAGTAGCAATTCTTCTTCCGTAGTAGGTGAGTTTCTTAATAATATATGGAAAGGGACTGTTAAAAAAAAATTTTGCGTACCTGTAATTGATCTTACGAGACATCTATGCAAGGATTTGCAATGTTTGAAACTACCCATTGGACTCACAAAACGTCTTTCGGGTGAGCGTCGAGGTCACCTTCACTCCATGCGATTTTGGAGGAGCAATTCAAGTTCCAAATGGGTTTTTAACAACTGTAAGAATGCACTTCCAAATTATGTCATCATTGAATGATTCTGGGCTCCAAGTCCATGTGTTCATTTTGATTGAGAATGTCCTTGAGTATTTTATTGAATGGATTTAGACACCCAAACTTTCTCCTCACACCAATTTCAAAAGGGGGATTAATTTGTAAACTTATTATAATCATGGTCAGATAATATTGCAATGTTGGGTTGCTTTTTGATCTAGATAGTACACAATGAATTCAACGGATACAATGCTTTATTTCTTGTGCAATATTCCTATTCACTGCCTTTAAGGTAGCCACGAAGTGAAAGTTACAGTTGTGGTGAGTACTTGCGACGGCCTCTCTTCATTTTCAAAATTTTATGAATGGAGAATTGTATTACTAAGATCTCATGTGTTGTGAGGTTGGCGTGAGCTACTGTATTCAGATTTATCTCAATTGCTTGATGGTATCTTTATATGTAGATGTTGTAAGTGAAGTTTTGTTCCTTTAAATTTTGCAGCTGAAGTCATAGAAGCCTTCCGTACTACCAATGTATTGATCTATTGATCACAATTTCACGAATCTATTTAGCCTTCTGGATTCCATGATTCTTCAAGAAAGAATTGGGACTCTACATTTGGCAATGAGAAAGGAGATTCTCTATAACTTGGTTTTCTGTTTGGTGATGCATTTGGACAAGTGAGAATTTCTTCCTGTATTTTAGGAAGAAGGCTCTACGTGCAATAGGCAATAAATCCAGAAAGGGATTGGTAGAAACCTTTTTGCATGCTTGTAATTGCTTTGTCCAGCTTAAGATGAGTTTAAATATGTTCATATCACTACAAGAAAATGGGGGTATAAATGACTTGTCCACAATGACTTCACGAACAACAATGACTCCAAAATAGTCATTTTGTAGTCATTTTGCAGTCATTGTTGTCAGTGTAGTCATTCTGAACAAGTCATTTATACCCCTATTTTCTTGTACTGTATGCAATCTTTGTCAAATTAGGTGCAGTTGTAGAGAGCTTATTTTAAGGAAGATTGCTGAAAGTGTCCCTTTTCTACCTCTATGATCTTAGCATGTAATCCAAGTTCTACTACAATACAATTTACTGAGAGATTTTAAAGAAACTCATTAATCTAAACATATCATGCATATTGGACTTTCTACTGTAATCATTGTAATTGACATCGAAAAATAAAGAAGACTTGATGAGTACTGTATCTTATTTTGGGCTTTATTCACTTGGTCATTAAGTGTGATCAATTGGTTTACAATTTTGCCATTCTAATTTATTGTTTTCACATTGTGAATGTCACATGCTACAAGTGTGCTTGATAGGGGGATTAATTATAGAAATATATTGAATTCTACTTCTGTTTGAAGGAGCTCTGCTTCTCTATCATGCTTATGTTTGGTTGGGCTTTGTTTTTCTGAATTGAGATTTATGCAAATTTTGCAATTCTCCAAAATTTAGGGAGTATGATTTAGCCCACGCAAATCTCCTAGCTTTTGTGAGTTATTATAACTTCGTTGACATCATTCTTTGTCCTAGAGCTTTTGGTAAGAAATTGATTTCCATGCAGGTAATGTAATATTGATAGGCACTAGTTGGTTGCTTTAACATTATTGGCTTCTTTGATGTGTTGTTATGTCTCGTCAGGGTTTAGTCTTTTCAAAGTATTATTTTCTCTTTCATGTCTTTGAATTTGCGTTAAATGCTCAAGGTTAATGTCACTCTTTACAGGTGGCAAGTCTTTTCTAAAGAGAAGTTTACAGGGTCATTGCAAGAAACACTTGTACTATTTTGTGTCACACGTTGCGTGCAGTTTACATTTCATGGCATAAGTATTGCAAAAAACATCTAATCAATGTGAAATTTGGAACGAAGCTTCTTCAAGTAGGAGGAAATGTACATAATTTTTTTCAAATTTATCAAAAATGATTAAGAGGGGAGAATTGATTTTTAAACATATGTCACACATGCTAATTTGTTAGTTTTTAGTACTATCGAATACCTTTTTTAAAGAGTTAGGTCCTGAGATTTAGTGGAGTTGTTCTTCCTATAGAAATACAACTTCTCATGAGAGGGATTTTTGATTACTTAATGCAATTGAGTTCTACATTGCTCAACAGAGAGCAACATTTACTATGAATTTCTAAATAATGGGAATTATTTTTTCCAAATTTTTTTGTGCAAAGTGGAAATACTTCTAGTTAGAAAAAATGGTCTATTTTTAAATTTATTTTTAAAAATCTCCATATAATTAAAAAAATTACAAAACTGAGGCTACCATTTTCTATCAAAAATGTCAGTAATTTTTTCCAAGTAGTATTCCAACATACATGGTAGGAGTGCATAGTCCTCGGACGACTATTGTCACGTTTCTACCATCGTGCACTGGTGTCATAGTGATACCCACAGTTATGCCACCATGGACTGTTGTCATAGAGATTTAATTACCCGCCAGTGCAGATTGCTTTTATGGTGACTTTATGTTCCTCGAACTTTGATCTTTGATGTCATCGACTCATGCTGTCTACACAATGAGACGGATGAATTTCGGGTCGTCAAAAGAGAACGTTGAGTCCAGTGTAGTAGTTGCTCAAAGGAGCTCTCATGTGCAATCAATTAAGCAGATGCGAGGACTAGTATGTTGTCTTGTGAATTGCAAATGCTGAAATTCGATGAGCATCATTGTAGTGCATGGAAGTTGATAGGGATAGGAGTGCAGGAGCTAATTCTCATCGTGAAAGTAGGCCTCATGGACATGTACATCTTCATGAGGTTCATATGCGTGGTCGTCCAGGGCTGCAAACTCGACAACCTTTATTGGCTACTACGAAGAAGAATCAACGAGAAGAGTAGAGAAATAGACAGCGACGTTCTCATGCTAATCGAAACAATGCGGACTTACCTCCTGCAAAAGATGGAGAATGCGGTGCTATGCTGGATTGTAAGTGCCCATTTGGTCACTCATAACTCAAAAATTGTTTTTTTGGGGATTTTATTAGTTTTGAGTGTAGTTTTATTTACAAAAAGATCAAAAAAGAGTGAATAACCACAATATAGATGTCACATACCAATATAGCAAAAGGTCCTAATGGGACATTTTCCTTCAAATGTAACCAAATCCTGCATGTAGATAAGGGTAAAAACCCAGAAATTGTACAAAATAAACATATATAGTAGAAAATGCCCAATTCTTTACACCTATTGTGCAATGAGACACAAAAGGGCTAACTTGGTCCAAGGGAATCATGTGAGAGCCTTAAGATTGATTTCCAAAGATAGGTTTCAGTTTTCCCATTCCATCGATGAAATAGTAGAAACCCCAAATATTAGCCTGTAGGTGAAAGAAATTCAAATGGAGCGACAAAAGGCATCTACGACCTAAGTATGGTGATTTGAGGTGGAAATCATTCCAGGAGTCTAATGGCACAATCAGTTTGCCCAGATTCCCTTTTGGTTGAAAGATTCCCTAATTATCGGAAGCTAAAGGAGATAGCAGGATTTGATTCTCCTTTTTTAGATGTGCAAAATGGAAATATAAATTTGCACATCTCTTGAAGAATTCTATGAGAGGTTTCTCAAAAAGTCTCGGTTTTTTCTGATCATCTAAAGATCTTTTTCCGAGCGGTCAACCGCCAAAATCCAATATGGTAAATTCATGAAAATTACCTTGGATGCGGTAAAAATCTCACAAAAAATTAGTAGAGTTTCTTTTATGTTCATAAAGCACCCCAACAATTTTGGTGACTTTTTTATCGCGGGAGATGCCAAAATTAGCAACATCCTCTAAAACCGACAATTTTAAAGTTAATTGTCGAGTTGACCGACGTATCGGGAGCACACAACCTTGGAATAAATAAACTTAGGGTCTTTTCTTACTCCCTTGAATCTACTTAGGAGCTTAGGCTAGTTACTTTTTACAAAAAAGGTAAACTCAAGAACTTGGATTTTTATCCCATTTTGAGTTTCCAGTCGCTGCTAGGATTCTTTGAGTTTTTGAAGTAGAAAAAGGGGTAGGGGATTTTTTAGACTGAAAATGGCCTTCTGAAGCCAATGGTGCAATTCTTTTGTGATTTGAAGTTAATCTCCAAAAGTTAGAAGTTAGGATCAACGTAGAAGTGAAAAATGGGAAAAAAATTAGTTTTTACTAGTTTAAACTAGTTTCCCATTAGGTAATTAGGGGGAGGTGATCCTTGGCTTTGAGTATAAAAGGGCACTTATTTCCCTCTCTTCTCACCCCTTAGGTTCATTTTGAACCACCTTATTTTCATTTGGGTCTATTTAGGCCACGTTGCCAAATTTCCTTGTTTTTGGAGCATTTCAAGCTCCGTTGTTGTTTTTTGAGCTCTCTTGAAGGACTTGGGGTCCCTTCAAGCTTAGCTATCTTCTTGTGGGTTATTTGAAGCTTGGGCAATGTTTTGTGAAGTTCTTGTATTTTGTTGACGTTTCGTAGGTATTTTGGAAATAACTTTGTACTAATCCTAAAGGTTCTTCCCTTGCGATTGGCGATGCCGCTTAGGGAGTCCTTTAACTTGTTCCTTTAACTTATATTAATTGTAATAGTGTTTTGTACCATTAACACTCACTTGTTGTCCTAGCTAGTAGTTTTTTGTGTTGTTATTTGACCTCTAATTGTCCCTAGGCAACAGAGCTCTTGAAGAATTTGGTTAGAATTTCCTCTGTGTTTAAAAATACGGCGAAGATATAGCTCTTAGTCTGTAGAATTTAGGTGTATTTCAAAAACACGATAAAGCTTTGACTTCGTGTGTTTCGAGGACTTAGAGTTTTTTGGGGGAATTTTACAAACTACAACGAAGCTTTGGCTTTGGAAAGAGTAGAATTGCTAAAATTTTTGTAGATTCCCAAACCCCGGCGAAGCTTTGGCTTTAGAAAGAATCCTCATAGAACAAAAAGGCCATGCCAATTCCTTTCTACCAAATTTAGTTTCCAAAACGCGAGTTAGGGAATACCAAGTTTAGTTTCCAAAAGTTGGGAGGTAATCTTTAGTTGAGTATAAGGAGGTTGGAATCTCCTAAACACTAAAGGAGCCCTGTAAGCCTCGAGGACCCCCAAGGCTCCTTGGACGCTCACCGCGACCCTTGGGCCTTGAGGCTGCCTTGGGCGACACGTAGCAGCCATGGTGATTGGGCTACTAAGCAGCGTACACAAGCCAGGCAGGGCCACCCAAACTCAAACTAACATGATCAGCCACAAGCGAGTTGTACATAGGGCCAGGCAAGGCCGCCCCGAATTCAATCAACGGATCAAGCTACCGAGTAAGTACACATGACAGGCATGCTTGGCTCTAGCTCGGTGATTCTCAAACTTCTTTTCATTCCAAATAAAAAAGAAAACCAAACTAATTGCCACTTTGTCTTGCCTTTTGGAAGTAGAAATTTTAGTAGTTAGGAGGATAGAAAAAATTAGCAATAGGATGAGGAGAGAAGTTAAGAAGGTAGGAAGCTAAGGAATCTCAATTTGCAACGTTTCCATTGCAAAAAGAGGCTCAAAAACCATAGGAAGTAGAACACTTGGAACTTTCAAAATCACTTTGAAAATGGAGAGAGATGAAGTGACAATTTAGGAGGTTGAAGAGAATTTAGGAAAAGATAAGATTATGTGGAAATCTTAAAGAGTCAATTTAAACCACTAAAACCTTTGGATAGAATAATAATTGACCAAGATATGATAGGAGGTGGAAGGTCAATTATTGTTTAAGGATTTGAAATCAATTATTATTCCAAAAACAAGTCAACTCTTAGAATAGCCAAATAATTGAATTAGAATAGTGTTGAAGAGAAAGAAGAAGAATAGAAAGAAAAAAAAGTAGTTAGAAGTTTAAACTTCAAATTTGTATTAAAAAATCACTTTCAAGCTGTGGGCAAAAATACCAAGAGTGTGCGAAAAATGGCGAATGATGGGGAATTCGAAGGAGTGTACAACAACCTTCCCAACGATGTGAACCCCGAGGTATGAACTTAATTTTTCCTATTTCTTTTGAATGTTCAAAGTTTATCATTTAGACTAAGTAGCCGAACTAGAAGTACACTTCAGAGTACCAAGGAGATTTCTATTTTTATTTTTAGACTAAAAACCTTGTAGAATTATCTTGGAGGTTTCTAAAAACATATCACACGTAGAAATCCGATTTAAAACAAGAAAGATAGAAGTGGATGAAGTTTTAAATGAAAATTAGATAAGTCTTGAAACTTTGGAACAAGTTGAGTAAACTAGAATAAGGCTAATAATTAGAACTCAAAACCGAAATAAACACTAAATTTAAAATTGTAGATTAGGAGTAATTAGGGGATGAAGTTTGGATGAACCGATTAGCGGTCTAACTTCATCCGCTCATAACATTTGATAGGAATATTCGATTAGGTTGAATTTTATAATTTTAGAAAGAGGAATTAATCCTCTAAAAGATAAGGTTATTAGATTTAGTTTGAACTAACTTTAGCAAAATAACTACAGCGGCTCGATTGTACAGGTTAATTACGTGATAACTTGCATTTTTAAGTATGTTTGATTAGTTTCTAGCATGTTTTGAGTGTACTTAAGAGTTTGAAAGATCCATAGCTTGAAAGGCACAATGGACAACCATTACAACATCCATAAATTAAAAACCATAAAAAGTTAAAAGAACTTGGTTGTGTTTCTTTTTTACCAAGGGTGGGTAAAAAGGTGCTCACACGGATCTTTGATGGGGCAATACAAGACACCAAAGCAATGTCTGCAGGAGTGCAAATCGAGTCAGCGCATCCCTCTCTTGATTGCTTGCACGTATTGATGATTTTATTATTAGAGCTTAGGTTTTGGAAAAGGTGTTCAGTAGTTGTAACGTTCGTTCATTGCTTCCTCATTACTACCCTACTCCTCAAGAAGAAAGGGCTCATCGGCAGATATTGTGCAATATTCGCTCTGATCTTGTAGCTATGAAGATCCCTCACTCTTCGGGAATATTGGCTTGAAAGCGAGCAATCTTAGAAGCAGCGGTGAGTGAATTAGGTTGCGACATGACAAAATTCCACACCGTTCTTGGATTGAGGAAGAAAAATTTGATAGCTGTTGTGGAACGACTACAATCAGCTACGACAGAGAATTCATCCCGATTTGGACTTTTAGCACGGAAGAAACGACAAGGCGATATCCCTAACGAAGTGAAGGCTCTTGTGTTGCAGTGGGGGACTAAAGAAATTCATGTGAGTCCAGGACGATGGAATGTGCGCCGCAAACGTCTTGGTCAAAATTCTTAAGACACTCATGCGGCGCATCTCTTGATGGAGCACCAGGTACAGATTTCCTAGATAATCTTCTTGCCTTCTATACTTTATTTCCAAATGTTGGTTACTGGAAGCCCAAAATATCTATGAGCCATCTCCTTTGAGCCATTGTAGAAGGTCAAGAGTACAATCAAAATTGGTACACTGCAATATTTTTAGTTGCGGGAATAAGAAGTACAATTGTAGTTTGTTGTAGTACGTGAGGCTTATTGACAGTCCTTGCATTTATGTAGGTCTCATGTTGGTTTCTGTTAAGATTCACTCTCATGCTGACTCCTAAAGAAGACTATTTTTAGTCAATTGCAGTGAAGCCAAAAACAAACTTTCCCTATGGAAGCGATCAATTGATTATTGCAATCTGCAAATCATGTTCACAAATGTATAGTTCAACATTCAGTAGTACTAAAAATGGTTTTGATGTACAAGGGAAGGTACTACTCTGAGAAGTAGGGATGAACGCACAAACCAAATTATTGGAGATGAAGACATTCGTACATGTGGTGCATCAGGTCAGGGTGACAGTCCTAGCTATCGTATGGGTGTTGGACCAAGCAACAAGATTATTAGGATGCTACAACAACAGACAACCGACTTAAGAGTATATTGTCATTCATTGCATGCACAGATTGAGACACAAAAGTTTGTACATGATGTCCAATACCATGTGTGTTCATGGGAGCATATAAGGCCTTAGATGCGCATAATCCCAAAGCAATTGATGCTGGGATTGAATTTAGAGCGTTGTAAGATGAAGCCATTCAAGGAACACTTGAAAGAGGCGATTTTAGAAGTTTTTGAGGTTCTACTAAATGACACGGAACAACGCAAAGCTTTTGACAAGGCATGGGTAAAAGAAATTAAGAAGAAAGTGCTCATGACCTTTAACAATTGTTGTAGTCGATTTTCTATAAGTGCACGCAACGAACTGTGGAGGCTTTTGGAAGTCCCCAAACCCATAAATGCAAGTAAACATGAGAAGGAGTGGATAAACAGCTTGAGGGATTTTGAAAATGGTTGAAAGTTAAGTGTCAATATTCCAATTTTTTATATTCCTTTTCAATTTCTAAATGGTTAGTGGTCATTCCTTTCTAAATTCTTGAAATTGTCATTGATGTATAGATATGTCCTGGAGGATTGAAAGGGATGATCCATATGGAGCAGAGGCTTTTTGGAGAGCAATTGGGCTTATTAAATTTGGAAAAAACTACAACCACTGAGCATGTCTTCGATTACTACTAGGACAACTAATATGGTTTGCGTATGTGGTAAGTTTATAGTGTTGTATGTTTTTTCAGCAAGTGCTTTAATGAAATTGTCTTTAATCCAGTTATTGACTAATTAATGTGCTTAGTTGAATTTGGTAATGCAAGGAGATTCGAATCTGAAACACAATGGAAACCATGAAATTGAAATTCAACGATACAAAGAAGATATCATGAAGGAACATGACAGGATTACAAAGATTGATTTGGTTTTGGAGGGTGAAGTTGAAGAAGATGCAGATAATATATTTGGACAACAAGGAGATGAGGATTTTTGATTCTATTTTGGCTACATGTGGATATGGTGGCACTTAAATTGGAAGGAAGAGTGTTTGTGTGGAGTGAAAACATTGTGTAAGTTGTGTTTTTAATATCATATGTGAAGGATTTTAACTATTGTGTTTAACAGAAATTGTTTTGGTGATACCATATATGCAATGTTCTTTGTACTCATTGACCATTTCCATTTGCTTCTAGATTTTGGATGGATTTGGTAAATGTATATAGCCATTGCTTGGTAGATTGTGCATAGCATTGGGTTTTGTTTTTACTGTCAGTCCCTTCACACAATGTAAGATTTGGAGTTGTGAAGATTTTATCATTTCTCTCCTATGCTATGGAGCTTCATTCTTTGTTTAACAAATAGGTGAAATTTACAATAAAGATTGTTTAATAAAGTATGCCATTGACTGTTAATGGGATTTATATTAATGAGCAAGGAAATTACTAGAGAAGATGATGATGTAGAAGTGTAGGATAGATTATACTACCCAACATTTTTGGGGTGTCAACATCAAGTATATTGCAGCTGAAGTTAGTGATTATGACTTGTTTATAGTAGTTGCTATTGACTACTGACATTAGTGCAATGTACAATTAGACACAGTGCCTACGTGGGTTTTATGGGGCAGGTGGTAGTTTGTGGATGACATGATGGCTACTTTCGAGGCCTTTTCTAACTTGAGTGCCAGGCATGTTGGTGTTAGAAATTTTGTGCATAGAATAGGGAACCTCATAGTAACATATTTATAGCTTTTAAAGGGAATCACTACTACCATGATTTTGTCATGCATTGAAATTCTTAAACAAACATGATTTTGTACATCTTGCTATGAAACTCAAAGTTCCAATGGCACAATAAGTATTTCCTTCCTTGGTGAGCATTTCAATGAATCAAAATAATTTTTTTGTATAGAAAGGCACAAAAGTTGTTAGCCTCTTATTTTTGAAGTTACAAGTTTCCTTGGTTTGCTTAATTAGGCTTGCATCTCTGATAGGAGTTTCAATGCATGATTGTGTGTGCAGTTTATACTTCTAGAAACTGATTGTGTTAATGATGATTTGTATCATATGGTGGATGTAGCAGTGCGACTTGCATATGTAGGCTTGGAGTTGATGACCAGTTGCAAAAGAGCTCTAAGGGCTTCACCTTGTTCATCGTCATCTTCTTCGTGTTCTACTTTCTTATTCAATTGAATAGTGCTAAATCTCACAAGCATCACAAATGCAACTTGAGGCACAGATTGGTAAGGGTGGTGTTGAATGTGTTACTAAAAGTAGGTAATAGCTTTTGATCTTAAATTATTTTATTTTGATGTTAGTATTAGGTGATCGGAATTTGTGACTTAGGTACCACTGTGCTTTTTGTTGCAAGTTCTAGAAACCTATATACATATCAGTGGAAAATTTCTATTCTCGACACAAGAGGTTAAACTGACAAATAAGAGGCGATATGACTAATTGAAAATTTGGATCTTCTTAAGGAAGCCCACTTGTATTCACTCTGTCTTCATGACGATGGCAACAATTCATAGGAGTGATAACCACAATCCTACTTATAGTGTAAGTTCTTGCCTTCATTCTACATGCAAGTTTATTATGAAATTTATTGTAACCAATGCAATATTATTTCATGTTTGCTCATTTATCAAGTCATTTGATAGGCAGTACATGGAATTTTATTTCAAAGCATTGTAGGTGTTTCTGTCAAATTAAGATGGTACTTATAATTTGTAATCATACATGACTTATTTGCTACCTTTATGAAGGTTGTAACTCCTAGTCAAATGATGGTGTTCTTATCAATCTATTAGATAGTGTTCATGCTTTTTCTATAGGAAGCTTGTTGCGAAGGGGACATACTTATATTTTAGCAATCAATGAATTGGACCTTCAATACTCCAAGTTCAGTAGCTTAGCTGTACTTAGCAATACATATCTTGTAGGCATTGAATCGAAGTAGGATTAACTAACAGGAAGTGTTTTTTTTGTGTCTTTTTTTCTTTCAATTTTCTATATATGTAGTTCTTCTAGAACATGACCAGTACTAGCAATGTCCTTCTAGAAGCAATTTCAGTGTACAAATATATTGTAGTCTTCTTGTATATATAAGATTATTTGCATCTATGGTTGTAAGACATTTGTATGTGTACAAATGTAGTCCTCTTTTATGTATGAGAATATTTGGAATCTCTGATTGCAAGACATTTGTGTGTTAAAATGTAGCCCAATATTACATATGAAAATATTTGGAATCTATGATTGGAATACATTTATTTGAGTTAAAATGTAGCCCGGTTTGACATATGATAATATTTGGGATCTACGGTTGTAAGACATTTGGAGCCTCAGAAAAGTAAAATTCTGGAATAATTAAGATGTTTTGCAATTCACTTGCAATATTGGGAAAAAAAAAGCAATAACAATACAAGTTTGAAATTTTAATTGCAACAAATCTTTTTATAATGTGAATCATAAACAATATTAATATTGAGTGTGTATAGCTGCAAACTATATTGCAATATTGTGTCAATATCTATAATTGCAAACAGTGTTGTTGCAAACTGCAACAATACTAGATTGTTAGGCAATTGCAAAACTATTGAAACAATAGTGTAAAAATACTGTTGCAATTCCTCATTTTCTCCCAATGTTGAAATTTGAAACAAATTTTTAGAGATGAATCTTAGTTTAAATCACCAACTTTTCATAGTTGAAAGTATTTTGAAAAAAGTTGCTCTACTATGCCTAAATGTGGTCTAAAAATGCACTTGTAACCCCAATTTGTGCATTTTAACACAATGTCTTGTATGGTTCGTCTTGCCTTCCACCCTCAAACATGTATAAAGAGCTTGAGTTCTCCTCCTTACTTATTCAAAGGCAAATGCCTTTTGAAGTGAAATATGGTGTATATTACAATGTGTAAATTGTATGGAGTATGGTGTATGGTGTGTGTATGATGTATTGTATGTAGTATATAGAATATTATAAGTGATGTACGGAATCTTGTATGGAGTGTACAATGTATTATATGACATGCTTTAGTGGACATTATACTTGCATTGCACATGTATTTGATGATTATTTTGAAATGCATACGTGCATTCTAGTGGATAGATGGGACTACATGTATTGACACCATGTTCCATATTGCATTCAATGACTAGGATGTTAAAGGTGACATCATTTTTTTTCACCAAAATTAAATTTGATGGTTCAATAAGCATTTATAAGAAATGTCAACATCTAAGATTCTAAGTTAACATTGCAAAACATCTAAATGTTCAAATTGATGTCTCAAAAATCATCTAATAAAATGTCTCAATGTCTAAGCTAACATCCCCAAAATCATTAAGATGTCTAAGTTGACATATCTAAAAATAGTCTGAAATTTTCAAGTAGCACAAAATTCAGTTGAATAGACATGCCACCTCAGTATATTTGGATGCCACATCATTCAATTTTTTTGATTGTCACGTGACATGCTATGTCACTGCCACGTCAAGTACCACATCATTGACAAGAAATGGATGAAAAATATTCCATGTTGGCATTCCTAGGCCTAGGTGGCAGCCACATGGCAAACTTTGAGGACCCCGTTGATTAGTCTTTTTTATGTTTGAGGTTGAACATGTCATATTTTCCTTAGCACAACATGTTTTTGGCATGTCTACAACAATACAAGTAAATTAATGTCTATTTTGATGTGGGAAAACATCACACACAACGTTCGATCCAATGCCAAAATCTGACAAAATCTTGACACCAAAAAAAACACGGGGTTCTTGTAGAGCAAGTTGGGTTTATTTTGAATCTAATGTACAGTAGGGTACCAATCAAAATGGCGTTTTTGAATCCGAAGTGAGAGAAATTTCAGTACTGCCAACTTTGAAAGCCTCCCGAGAGCTCAAAAATTGGCATTTTACCACGAAATTTTTACCACAGCATCATCTTTAAGTTAATTATATGCATGCCAAATTTCAAGGCCAAAAGATTCACAGAAAAAAAGTTATTCAAAATCTACCAACATGGGTAGTGGTGAGAAACATTTCACTACTTTCAACTTTGACACCTTCCTAAGGATTGAGTTTTTTTTCTTTTTCCATGAAATTTTTGTCAAGAAACAATATCCATATTTTCAATATGTACAAAAAATTTCAAGTTAAAAAAAGTTTTTTTAAAGAAGATATTTGAAATCTCCCAACAGGTGTAGTTTTGAGAAAATTTTCACAATTGCCAACTTTGACACCCTCCCAAGGTCTGAAAATTTTGTTTCATACCATGAATTTTTTTTTGTGAAGTCATCTCTATGTTAATAATATGTTCTCCAAATTTCAAGTTCAAATGAATTACCAAAAAAAAGATATACAAAATCTCCCAACATGTGTAGTTGTGAGGAGGAGTTTTTGAGCCCTTAGTATAGTGTTATTTTGTGGAGCAAAGTTTGACACGAATGTAAAAACTCAACCTCACAACTACACATGTTGAGAGATTTTGAATATCTTTTTTTGAGTAAGTGTTTTGAACTTGAAATTTAGAACATATATTATCAACATAAATTTGATCTTATTCAAAAAAATTCATGTAAAATAGACAAACTTTCAGCCCTTGGGAGGGTGTCAAAGTTGGCAATAGTAAAAATTTCCTCGCAACTACACATGTTGGGAGATTTTGTATATCTTTTTTTTGGTAATTCATTTGAACTTGAAATTTGGAGAACATATTATTAGCATAGAGATGACTTCACAAAAAAAAATTCATGGTATGAAACAAAATTTTCAGACTTTGGGAGGGTGTCAAAGTTGGCAATTGTCACTAGAAGAAATCCCTGTTAATTTCAGCGCAGCACGTCAGGTAGATTGTGTTGAGGCCGCGTTGCTGAAAACGCGAAAACAACACAAAACAACACAAAAAAACGCGTTTTCTCTGTTTTTCAGCGTTTTTTCAGCGTTTTCAGGGTTTTCTTGCGTTTTCAGCAACGCACTCTCAACACAATCTACCTGATGTACTACGTTGAAATTAATAGGGATTTCAGTGTTTTTCTTCTAGTGTGTGAAAATTTTCTCAAAACTACACCTGTTGGGAGATTTCAAATATCTTCTTTAAAAAAACTTTTTTTAACTTGAAATTTTTTGTACATATTGAAAACATGGATATTGTTTCATGACAAAAATTTCATGGAAAAAGAAAAAAAACTCAATCCTTAGGAAGGTGTCAAAGTTGAAAGTAGTGAAATGTTTCTCACCACTACCCATGTTGGTAGATTTTGAATAACTTTTTTTCTGTGAATATTTTGGCCTTGAAATTTGGCATGCATATAATTAACTTAAAGATGATGCTATGGTAAAAATTTCGTGATAAAATGCCAATTTTTGAGCTCTCGGGAGGCTTTCAAAGTTGGCAGTACTGAAATTTCTCTCACTTCGGATTCAAAAACGCCATTTTGATTGGTACCCTACTGTACATGTGCCACGTTTATTGTTAAAAATGAAAAAGCACAGCGAGTAACTCACTTGTCAACCTATTACAGAACTATGATATATTCTTCTTCTATTTGCAAATAAAGGTCCATTTTAGTTTCTTTCTAGTTGCATTTTGGAACCTTGCATATTACCTTGAAGCATCTAGTAGCACTAATTTTGGAACCAACCTTATCTTTTCTAAATTTGTCCAAATGCAAATTCAATGATGTTTTTTATCTGAAATAGGGACCTATGGTTAATGTCTTTGGAAACTCATTACTAATTCAGAAAAGTTCAGAAAATTATGGCACTTTTTATGTTTTGTTTTGCAACTCTCTATCTTTCAATAGAAATTTTGTGAAAATTCTTGTGTGCATCTTTAGGCTTTCAAAAATAGCAAGCATTTTATAAAGGGACGCTTTATGAGCACCATACCTTATATTATATGCCAACAAAGTAGAATGTCAAATATGCAACCAATAGTCATATTTCCAATCATATTTCTTCCTAAGATGTTGGCTTAATGTGACTGCAAGTAGTTATGAATCATATTTTTATAGTAAAAAAAACATACATTCTATTGTCTTGATGTGACACTGAGGGATAGGAGAGAAGGATAAATACAATGCATCTAGAGCTACAAAAGAAATGTTTAGTATACTAAAGGGGGGCTAACTTTCCATCCTTTGCAAAGACGCCCCGGCCAATGATAGGAAGTAGGAAAGGGGATGAAGATTATTATTATTTTTTCATTTTCTATAAATTGCCATAGTAGCAATATCAATATTTTTTTAGCAGTGATCCAAAATTTTGACTTTCATTCACATATTGGATAATAAATATCACATCAACATATATCACATATCGATAATTTTTTTTCATCTACACTTTGGTGATCTCATCCAAGATTTTTTTAATTAAAAATTATTTGGAAAAAATTTGTTATTATTTTTTGTTATTCTTTAGCCAAATTATTTTTTCTTGGTGCAATTTGGTATTATCTTGTCCCTTTAGCAAAGGCCTAGTGGGTATGCTTTAATCCAATGGATTTGATGTAGGAGGTTGGAGAAAATTTTCTCTCAATAAGTGATTCACAATTTTACTTAGGGAATATCTTGAGAGATGTTTTTCTTTTCTTGGTGAATGAAATGACAAAACACTATCCAATCTTGAGATGTTAAAATCACTTCAAGGAGTTCAAGCTAATTCCTATCTTTTCAATGGCAAATTAAATTGGTAGAATCGGCCTTTGAATGTAGAATTAGTCCCCGTTGTTGATTCCGCATTCTAGGGCCGATTCTGCCAACTAAATATGCTAAGCCTAAAGTATTTTCAATGCTAGTGAATGGGTTGTATAGGATGAATTTTGGTTTGTGCGCAGTCGTAGGGCTTGTCCCTTTGGGCTTACCCAATGACCACTTCTAGGCCAAAATTTGCCCTGCTCAACTTGTTCCCTAGTACAATATCGTTTAAGTTTTATATGAATGCATATTATTTTGGATTTGTAAATAAATCTTCATCCATATATCATCGTTTTCATCCATTTCATAATTGTAAAATAGCTTCATCACTCCAGAGAAGATCATTTTCTGCACTCCCTAAAATAAATGAAAAACAAAATAAATAAAAAATAGCTTACCTTGGTACTATTGCCTTTGTTGACATTTTTCATGTTTTATTCTAACACTGAAGCATGACATGTTTGTTTGATGGCAGATTCTAGTGTCTATGTATTCCCAATACTATAGTGAGTTTGCAGGTAATCTTAACCCCTAAGTGCTTGAGCGACCATATATGGTCACGCAGAAAATTTCAGTTCAAACTTGAATGGGCAGTTAAATTCCTTTGACCATTCAGAAATTTTTTTTCAAGCAATTTTTTCAATTAACTATTGAAAACTTTCATTTTTTACATAAATAAAGCAAATATTTGATTATTTAGGGGTCTTCTAAGGGTCCAAACACACCTGGTGTTAGGGCGCACCTTAGTTTGATTCGTAAAAGCGCAGTTTAAGAAGCGACTTTTATTAAAAAATGTGTGGCAGGTGCGGGGTGTAGCCTTGTAAGAGGCAACTATTTCTGTGGTGTTTATATTCACTATCGGGTTTACACATGTTGTGTAACTTTCTAATGAAGTCAGACTTTATCAAAGTAAGTGCAAAGTTAAGATTGCTCCTACCACACTTGTGTCCGAGCTGTAAACATTGAGGAACGCAATTGGTTCCTCTCGTCATCGTTGCCTTCATAAAAAACCCTATCCCTTAGGTACATTGGTCACCTCTGCCGTTTGAATGTTCTATACTTCTATGTGAAGTTTGCGTTTGCTAATTTTTTGCACTATGACGGGGTTGTGTTGAATAATTCCAAGCATGGTACTGTATGAAGAAGAGGACGAAAGAACTAAACTAGAGTCAATGTGAGGTGAATTTCTGTAACAAGTAGAAGTGTAGCCAGCAATCCCAGTTAAATTAATGGGCCCTTGCCACCTTGATTAAGTTAAGACCGATCTACATCCCTGAAATCTTCATTTCCAAAAGTTCGAGGTCTTACTTTATGACTGGCACAACAATGTCAAATAAAACATGGTACTCCACTTGCATTGTTCTTATCACCGATCTTTGTTGATGCCACATCTGCTTCCATGTAGGATTGGCATTTCCGAAAGAACACTGGTCTACATAGGCGACTAGTTATCCTTCAAAAATCTCACTCTTCTTTGACCCGTAACACCAGGTTTGACCTGTAACACTAGATTTGCAGGGACCTTAAGGCATGTATGTAACATTAGTGGAGAATAAAGCTTGCCAATTTTACTTCATTTTCTTCTTTAGTGCACAACTTGCCAATTTCACTTGATTTGAGATCTAAGAAATTATACTTATCCAAATTCTTTGAAAATGGTTCCAATATAAAGAGAAAAGTATTTTAATGATTTTTACCATTGAAAACTTCAACATGCAAGTGTTGATTTGAAGATTTTTGTGATTTTTAGTTATAAAAAAAATTGTATTACTGCAATTGCAAGGTGGATTGTATAATGAATTTGATAGCTTTTCAAGTGAAATTAGGTTTTTTGAAAGTACATTTTAGCATAATAACACTATTTGTATTTGTTCATGTCACCATTAATCCCCAAAAATTTTAATATACAAATTTCTACAGCATTGTGATAAGAAGCAACATACTAAAAATAGAAAATATTCATATTTTCTTGTTATAATCTTACAACTTTTTTGCAATTTTTCACTCAAAATTGGTTTGTAGACTAATATGCAAGCTCTTAAAACATCTATGTGGTTGGATTTTGAAAAAAGAAAAATTTGCTTCATTGGAGATTACTAGAAGCCAATGCTCTTTTTTCATAAGAAAAATACACTTGCCAAGGCTTAAGCACTTAGGGGTTAACTTATATCTTATATTAATGTAACTACACCTAATATCACACAAATAAGCAATTTAGAATAGTTCACACTACTATATTGGATTTTTTTATGGAGTCATGTTGGGAGTCTGAAGGGATTTCAGATTTTTCTTAAAACACATTTTTTTGGACACCATATGAATAAACTATGAATTTTTAAAGTGCTAAAAACATATGTTTCTAAAACCAACCATACTCTCATGAATAATGAGAGTACAATTTATCCAAGAATCTGCACGCATGACACTAAATTCTCCATACAAAGTTCACCTAGCAAAGTCAATTTTGGATTTTGTAGAATAAAAGTAAAAAAGAAGCCCCCTATTTTGTCTTGTGCCTAGGGTATGTCAACACCTCCCTTAACTGATTTGGGGTCTCTGATTGCAAATCTGAATTCAAAATTTGCAAAAGAAAATTACATCAAAAAAATAAAAATTCTTGTATTTTCCCCATGGTAAATCCACCCTTCTGGGCCCACTTCATACGGAGAATTTAATGTCTTGCAACTTAGTGTGAAATTTTAAAAAGTGTGCAATTTTATGTGCAGTTAACTCACAATAAAGATGATGATTTTTCCTTTGTGTTGTTTTCTTTTGTTCTAGCCACTTGTGGTTGGCACGTTTCAGTGTATTTTACCATTGGCAATGAAATTCCGTTTCATTTGTTTAAAAAAACAAAACTGATGATTTCTTCGTTCCTGGCCTTTGGGAAGATCACCGACAAGACTTCGTACCAACTATCTTACCTTTGCAACAATAACAATAAGTTCAGTCCAGTCAAAGAATACTTTGATTTTCTGTGTCTTTGTCAGCGAAAATATTAAATAGTTTGTTGGAGGTAGTTCCACATACTTATCATACACCCCTACTGAAGGGTAGGTTTTTGGGGTTATTTTTTTGACAAATTAATGGTGATGTGGCCTTCCTTTTCAGAAGGTTTTAAGTTGACATTTAGGAGGCTTTCATTGAAGGAGGCCAATTTTGAATATATAATTCTGAATATGTAATTTTTGTATGTAATTTTGGCTTTGCATGACACATGAAATGAGGTTTTAGAAGCATGTTGGCAACAGTAAAGAGGGTTATTATTTCTGCTTGGCATTTTTTGTCATATTTAAGCTCATTTTTTTCTATAGGCTTCAAGTTGTCCATTTTTTTTGAGGAAATTGGGCATTTAAGGTAGGATGCTCGAACTCCGACAAGGCATTTAGAACCAAACATGGCTCAAAGGTACATTTCACTTTCTACAATATTCAAAAATGTACAAATTGTAAACATTCTAGATAGGGGGTGGTCGCTTTTAGAGCCCTATAGCTTTCAACTTCAAAATTTCATAACTAATTCCACAAAGCTCCAAAAAAATATGAAACAACTTGGGTTGGATGTCATTTCCTCTAGTCTTTCAAAGAAAATTTATTGAAAAATATTTCAAGATGTTTTCCTTACCCAAAATTCAACTTCAGTACTTAGATTGTCGCTTTATGGACCTCCTACCTTAATTGCCTAAAAAAAAAACCTTGGTTTGAACTGACCCTTTGCTCCACTCATTCCCTAGGAAAATCGATGGAATTTTTTATTTTCTACACATGATAAAATTAATAAATTTTGAAGTCATATTTGCAATTAGAAGACCCAAATTAGCTAAGAAAGATGTAAGACATAAATTTTTAATGCAAAAAATAGTATTTTTGTTTTTTTAATTTTTTGTTTTTGTTTTTGTCTTTATCTTTTGACCTTTGGTGAGGGACTCAATTCACCTAGATTTGTTGAAGAAGGTTTCTATTATGTGAGTATAAAAGTGTGAGCCTATGAGCCTAAAAGACAGTATACCTATGATATAAGTGTCTATATTATGGTAACCTTCTATTGGTTAATAGTATATATATGCCATAAGTACCTATATTATAGGTGTTTATGTTATAAACACCTTCAGTGGTTGCATGATACATACTTAAATATGTGCTCAAGGCTCACATGCTCACACTTTCATACTCACATACTAGCACTGTTGATCTACTAAAGGTAGTTTGCTTATTAAAGTGATTTTTTAAGAATACTAAGGTAGTTTATTAATTATATTTGGGGAAAGCTAAACTCCTTGAAACAAATTTTGATAAGCTTTGGTAAATTTCTCTAGGAAGGAAAATGGAATTGGCATCAAATCTAAGTCCTTGTTTCATTTTTTTTGGGACCTTTGTGGAATTGATAACAAATAATTGAAGTTGAAATGCAATGGTCAATAAGTCTATAAGTGGCCCATTCTATAAATGTATATTAGAACACCCTACCTTTCATACAATGAGATCTTAGAATTACATTCTAAAGGGGGGATTTCAACATCTATTTTTTTTTACATTTGAAATGAGACACCAAAATTTTCATAAATAGAAAAGTTTTAGTTATTGAAAATCTTTAGAATTTCAGAATTCTTTTTAGTTGCTTACTCTTTGAAGGCTCCCTAGTTATCCCTCATGTAAGAATGGGGCGTCAAATTCTTTTCTTGATTTTCTGTCATCACACGGCATGTGTGATAACCAAAGTCCAATCTTTTGCTTCAAACCCTTCATCTTGATACCTACTAATAGTTAGTAAGTCTTGTTCACTCAATTTTTTTCTTAAAAAGAAATTCTTTGTAGTAAATAAGCAACTATGAAGTGAATGAAATTTTATCACAATAAAATCTACCATCTTTGTTGTAAGGATAAGCATTGGAGTTTTACTTTCAAATGCATCCCATTATTTATTCAACAATGGAGCTTGGGCATCATTTACATCCATATAGAAAAAGATAATGAAAGTAGATTAATAATGAGTTCAACTACTTCAATCTTTTCTTTTCTTGAATTTCTTCCTAGGTGTATTAACAAAATGTCAATTCTAGTTTTCACTTCATTTTCAATCCATTTATTGAAATTTCAATACCTAAGAGCTACAAATTATTGTGTTTTGTAGATTTTATTGTATATAACTTCAAGATCAATCAAATAGTATTATGTTAAATGGTCCTTTAGGAGTGAATAATGAAAGTCTGTAATTCTTTAAGAAATAATAGAATGCTTGAATAATGTTCTACAATTTTTATTCTACTAATGTATTTATACATTTACATACATATACATATACATATATACATATATACATACATATACATACATACATATACATATACATACATATACATACACATATATATACATATACATATACATACATATACATACATATACATACATATACATATGTATACGCATATATATACGCATATATTTATTTATATATGCATGTATGTATATATATACCTCCAAATATTGAAATCGATCATCAAATAATCACAAATAATGTGATTTGGGATCTTTAAATCTATAAATGAAATTTACAAGCATTTGAAGATAGTTCTTTGGCTTGAAAAATCATAATTATATTGGTTCCTTCTTTAACCACTAATGGATACTAGTGTACTTGTAGGACATATTTAACAAAAAAAATTCTAAAAATAGATGGAAAAGGAGAAATAAGTTTTCAAAAAACAAAATTTATATATATAAAAATGATATCGTAAAAAAATATTTTATAATCTATTGAATCTTATTTTTCCTTGGAAAATAATATGTATTTGGCAAAGATGTGCAAATGTGCTATCCATGTCCTTCTCTTACAATAGCATTTATCTCAAGTAGAGTTATTTAATTTAATTTTTGAATTAGAAAAAAAGCTCCTATTGATTTGATTTAATGCAATATTTCTTGTTTAATTTGTAAGATCATTCAAATTATTTGCCCAATTTATTGCATGTATCTCTTTGTATTGTCAATAGAAGTTAGCTAAACGTGCAAGTATACAAACAATTCTCAAAGCAAATCCACAAAACAACAGAGCAAGCTTAACTTCTAAAGGGCTAGCTTGCTAAATTTAGAAATATAGTAATTTGGAGCATGTTTAATTTTTTCTATAAATGGGTACACTGAAAAAATCACTTTTTTTAGAAGCAAGAGCTTGAAATTGATTTTCTAGATTTATATACACATAGAAAGCTTTGAAACATTACATTTTAATCAATGAATTAAAAATCATATAGAGTTGTTGTTTTGCAAGAATTTATAGATTCTCTACTCTAAAATAAACTTTGAAGTCCTTTATTTAATTCAATTTTTAATTTAAAAAAAATTGAAATTACAGAATGTGGATTGTTTGTCCCAACTTGGGATTGGCATTTTTCAATCCTATAACTAAATTATTAACAATATAGTATTTTTAATCATTCTCTACTTCTTTCTACTTTCTATTTTTTCTGATATATTGTACAATTGTAAATGATGTTTAAATTTTAAGCATGTAGCCAAATTGCTTTGAAAAATAAATCTAAATATACAAAAAAGCACCATTATTTTGATTATTTTTTCTTACAAATGTGAGCTTGTGAAGTACAACTACCCACTTCTTTGCAAGGCCAAAAAAAGATTATTGTACATTTGAAAGCTCATATTTTTCAATCCATGCTGTAGAGATTTTTCAATGTTTTTAGCACCTTTTTAAACTAATATACTACAAGATCCTTTTGCCACAACTTGTGTTCAAAAAAGGTTTTTAATTCAAAATTTGAAACTTGTACTAGAAATTGTGTGAAGTTGAGGTATTTGCAAAGTATTTAATCAAAGGTTTTTCATATTGCTCACATATTTGGCAAGATTAGGTCTATTTGACTCAAAATAGAAGTGTATTGAAGAAATTCAAATGTTAATTATTGGATGGTTGTCATCTACCACCTTAAGTTCCTTGACTATGTTTTGAGCAAAAATGCTTCAAAATTGCTATACAAGTAAGAAATCAAGACTTGAAGAGAATGAAGAAGGCCATGAAGTGACCAAGGACTACCACTAATCCAAAACAATGCTAGTCTACACCTTTTACAATTTCAAAACACTAATCCAACTCCAAAATCATCAATACATGCCCATTAAGGTTAAATTAAAGCTAAAGTCAACTCCTACTAGATACTACATAAACTATCAACTATCTTGTCATCAAATGATGTGTGTACTATTTTCCTGTATTGAATCCCTTCATTAAAAATACAATGAAATAATGATGAATGCTAAACATCAATAAAAATCTTAAGTACTGCAATAAATTTATAATCCTATTTTTGCACGGGTGGAAACTAAACCTTTACTTAGAAAGTAGTCAAATTAATGCAATTAGATTGTATACAGTCATGCCTTGTAGTCATTCCAAAAATACATGTTCACTAATAAATTCAAAAGCAATCTAAAATTAGATGCAAACAAAAAAAATCAAAAAAAGAATGATTAGCAAGATTGTAGGATAATTCTACCAATTTTGACGGATGTCAAATTAGAATCTAAAACTAATATTATTGGAAGTATATCAAAATTGCATCAAAAAGACACAAGCACTAAAAGAAAATTGAGGGCAAGGGAGGTTTGTTTTAGGATTGTTTCCCTTGCTGTAAACTAGCTACTGGTGGTCAAGATATTTTATATTAAAAAACTTAAATTAAAAAAAAATATTATTATTAAAAAAATTATTTTCATAATTATTAACTTCATTCTTCCTTCCTACAACTTCAAACACATAAATTAATTTTTGAAATGCTATCAAACAAAGAAAACTTATTTAAAAAAGATTGAATATTTAATTTTAAAAATTAATCAATTATTATTATTTGGCATGGCATTGTCTTGACAACATCAAACTATTGATGTGGTAAGTTCCTACAATCCAAAAACTTTGGAGAACTCATAGGCTTCTTTAGGGTCCAAATCCCTTCTAATGAGGATTTTAATTTGAAAACCATACAACCAAAATAGACCACATTAGAAATAAGCTAAAATAGAAATTTGATGCCTAAAATAAATTGTACCTTCACTAATATTTTGGAGATCTACATATTGAATTATAGATTGTTATATTTAAAGCATCATCAATATTTGAGTTGGAAACAAATTTGGAAGAATGTTACATGCAATTTTTTAGTAGAAAAACAAAGAATGTAATGTAAAGCTTTAAACATCTACATTCTAATTCAATATACTAGATGAATTGTTGGACCTATTCTTCAAGAGTGTTTTTTAATAAAATTGGTTCTATATTCTTGCAAGGTCACAAAGCTAAATTTATTGGATGCCTTGGTTGTAATTCCAAGTATTATATAGTGCGGTGGGGAGGGATGGGGAGCTAGGCTATTCAAAATATTTGCAAAATATATAGTGGAGATGAAATTTGATGAACTTTGTACTGCAAAAGCAAGTAACAAATCCAAATTGGAGCAACTATTTGATATAGAAATCAAACAAATGTAAGTTGCTCTAATACTTGATTGATAATACCCTTAGTAAGGAAAGGTGCAGGTGCTAGTTCTCGGGGTGGACTTCTACATTGTACTAGAATTGAAAAATAATTTTGAATTTTCCAAAGTAGGAAATGTCTTCACCAAGTTTCTTTATGCTTTCCCTTCCATGTGAGCTACTACAAGAACAATCACATTTAAGGAGTAGCTTTGCCTTTGCTATCAAACCAAAAGCCACCTCAAAGCTCAAGTCCACCATTAAAAATAGTTTTCCAAGCGTCTTGAAAGTCGCGTTACATCCTTTTCCTCAAATGTTCTCCTATAAAAAAAAGGTTTCCTCTTACAAACATTGCACACTTCCACGTCAAAATTCCAAATTTCTCTTCCCTTTGCGTAGAGTTTGAAAATTCTTTGAATGATGACGTCCGCCTTCCAAATTTCTCTTCCGTTTGTGTGGAGTTTGAAAATTCTTTGAATGGTGACGTCCCCCATTATAGGTAAAAATCAGCTCCATGATTTTTATTTCATCCCCCTGGGTCCCCCCCCCAAAAAAACCCCAAAAAACCCCAAAAAAACCTGCCGAAAAATGTGGCCTGACTTTCACAACAGGTCATCTACTAAAGTCGACTACTCCCAAGGCCGGTACTAACTACTAAAGCTGACTACTTCCTCCGAAGGGTACCTACTCCCCACCCGGTCACCCGGTCACCCGGTCACGTGGCAGCTCCGGAGGCTGCGCCGGGTCCTCTCCTCTTTTCCCCCATCACGGCGGAAGGAACCACCCCCCACAACAACAGCCAAGCCTTTCCAACCAACCACCTTCGGCAAGCTTTTCCAAGCTTTTTCTCAAGCTTTTCTTAAGCTTTTTCAACTCCTCCAAGCTTCCTCCCCACTCCTCCTGGCATCACTTCTTCTCCATCAATCGTCGCAACACCCACACCTCCCTTCTTGCTGCTGCACTGGTACGTCCCAGCCATTTCTGCTTCCCCTGTGGAACGAACGGATCATTTTATGTACATTCCATATCTCGTGCTTCTCCTTGGAATTCGTAATGTAATTGTAGTACTAGTATCTTCGGTTCCGGATTTTGTGTCCTGGCGTCTACATATTGTGGGTTTGGGTGGGTGCAGTGTGGATGCATTTGGTTTTGCGCAAGGAGGGGTGTCGAATTTCTGCTGGTAGGATTTTGGGTTTTGTGGAAGAGGAGAGTTTATTTGGTGAAGATGGGGAAGAAAGTGATTGTGAATCCCGCCTCATTCATCCACGAGGTGGAACCGGGTGTGGAAGGGAGTGATGGAGTGCCGTCGAAGGGACCCGTTTACCGGAGCTTTTACGCCAAAGATAAGCTCTGCGATTTGCCAGAAGGAATGCATACAACGTGGGATACTTTCGTGTAAGATTTTCTTGAAACTTCTCAGTGTCTCTCTCTCTTCCTCTCTCCCTGTTTCTTAACTAGAAGAGCTTCATGTTTTCTGTGTATGTGTCGGTAGTAGTACTTTCAAAGATTGATCAGGTTCTTGGCCTTTGGATCGTTGTGTATGGCACATCGAGGGAGTGAGGGAGTGAGGAAGTGGGGATGGTTTTTTCCTCTGGGGTGAATCTAATCGTTAATTTGTCTCGGAAAGAGAGTGAGTTTTCTTCGCGGCTTGGTTTCTCGGCTAGACTAGATCCAATGCGGATGCGGGTGCTTGCATTCGCGGCACTATAGGTCGTGGTTGCAATGTTCCGTCATCGAGCGTGTGAGTACAAGCACATAAAGTTGGGGATGACGATCTTTATGGAATGAATTTGATCGTGAATTTGTCATTAGACGGTGAGATTTCTTCACGCCTTCATTATCCGCCTGACTAGAGCCTTTGGATGCGTTTATGCTTGCATTCTCGGCTCTAGTATGGTCGTGGTTTTTTTAGCGTTCCGTCATTTGAGGACTTTTCCGGAGATGGAGCCATTTTCTTGGCAGTTGGATATCTGTCATGAATCTTTCCATCTTCTTGATCTGGTTTTGAACTTTTCTATTCTGGGGAGTCTGGATTTTCAAATTTCGGGTTTCAAATTTTCGCAGGAGTGAAGGGAGATGTAAGTTCCTAGAAAAGCAGTGCAAAATGTTACTTGTCATTTTCCTGAGTGAATGATGGATATATGCATCTGGCGTGTGTTTCTTGAGTGGCAAGTCTGTGTCATAAAGAAAATCTAATGATCGTTTTACAGAAGCAGTAGCATTTCGAATTATTAGATGTAATCATTGTATTAGTTGAAATGGAAAAAAAAATCAAGAGATTCGTACCTTTACTGGAGCCTGGTTGGAACCTTAGATTCATACTTGTCCTAGTAGTATTTAGAGCATTTGGCACTGGAATTAGAGCATTCGTGAGTTTGTTTCGCGAGCAATATACACCCTGTAAACCGTCCTCTTTTCTAGAAGTGTGAAATTACAATAAAATTTGACATCATAAGGATGTACCCCAGAACCTAATATGCTCATTTGTGGACATTTGGTCCTTGAAGGGTTAACAAATTTGACAAATACTTACCGCACCTTTGAATTCTGTTATGCTTAGATCCTAAAATGGGAGCCCTTCTTTATTGCACTTGCAACCCATTATGAAATCTGATTTGGAAGTGCACAAAAGTACAGTACTGCAAAAGTTGCAGTGCTGAAATTTGAAGTCCAAATCTAATGGCATAATTGAATTTGATAATGGAAAACACACGAGCAGAGTTAGCATAGTGTCATCTTGAAGACTGTATGGTTGCATTTTGTAGTTCACGTATCTGAAACGAATTTTTAAAGGATTACTCTTTGATTGTAAGTTAAACTTGCCATTTGCAAGGACATCATGACCTGTAATCACAATCTGAGCCACAAGTACCAAAATTAATTTATACAACATGTCTTTTCTCATTTGGTGCAAATTTATACAGTGTTGTTGATCATGTCTATAATTCATAACTATGGTGAATCTGGTCTGAACTGTCCTTTTCTGTGGTGTGCATGTGAGTAAATACCTTCAAATTACTCAAATTTTGAGTAACTGTCCTGACTGCAAGTATTTGATTGTGAGACAACAATGTGCTCTTCCCCTAATGGTAACTGAAATGACAGATTAGTAACAATTGACTCCAATCTTTTAACTCCAATCATTAATGACTAGTTTCATCTGGATTTTGAGAGTGAGTGAAAAGATGTTAACATGCACCCATGTCCCATGTCTTGTGCAATGGCTTTCTTTTTCACAGAATATTGGGGACATTGGATTTATATCATAAGTCCAGAGTTTCAAAAGATGTGGGATAATGTTGATATCTATATTTGTGTCCAAGTATTGATATCCATGTATTGCATGGGTATGGGAAATGGAACAAGGATACCATGTGGTTGGCATTTTGGTCATGTAGCACTTAATATTTGTGGGTCATAGGGACTACTTTGCATTTCTGCTCCATGTCCATGTCTAATTTTTGAGATCTCACAGGGCACAACTTTAAAAAAAGATGATTCTCTCTTCACAATTGTCTTTGGGTGAACCATTGCTTCTCAATATCTAACATAGAATCCAATAAACATACATGATCAATTTTACAATATCAAATGATATGGGTTTATGCATCTTTGGTGTATTTTTATTTTTATTTGCATACAAATACCCATATTTATCAAATATGTCAGTATACCATATGTATATTTTTGTATTCTTGTATATGGGACACGGGATGGGACACTGGTTGGCATTTCAGGGTCATAGTGCTGAGGAACTTCAGACACTCCAAATATTTACATTAATGGAGTCTCCATCTGGATGATTCTTCATGTGACATTTTGACACTGAGAGATGGGATAAATCTATGTGACTGAAGTTGTTATTTTGGTGATTTATATGACTTGCAGAAATTCGGTGAAGGTGCATGGAGGAAACAAGATGCTTGGACACCGGAAGATGGTTGATGGCGTGGTAAGTGTGCTGTCCTAAATTTTTCTTTCGGGGGGTTCCAATCACACCAATATTCTAGAATGGATTCTTATTTAACCTGGTTGAATGCAGGCTGGGGAATATGTCTGGCTCACTTACAAGGAGGTTTATGACAATGTGATCGCACTTGGTGCTGCTATTCGCCATGTTGGTGTGCAGCCGGTTAGCTTCTGTTCCTTTGCATTTGTCCCCATCAATCATTGATAATCTTCTTAAATACATTGAACCCTGCTCATTTTTAATATTTGAGTTGAGATTTTGAAGAATAGCCATAGCAAGCTTTGAATTTTAATTTACTTGGAGTTAGTATGTATTTGACTTGACATGCTACAGAATGCGTCAATAATTGGTTGATTTTCTCACTTTGTTTTAAAATTTTTCCATTGTAGCAATAAAATTTTCGTGTTGGAGATACTCCTTGATATCAGTTTTCCTCTTGTACAGAAACAAAAATGTGGAGTTTATGGTGCAAATTCTCCAGAGTGGTTTACGGCCATGGAGGTGTGTTGCATTTACTGCTGTAGATGATTACATATGCCTAATTCGCATCTCATCCAAATCTACACTTCCTCTCTTGTCATTTGTGGAATTTTGAAGTATGATAGGATTACACATTTACATGTTTTTATACCATTAATTGTTGCTTGGAGCTCCAGAAGTAGTAGATTTGATGATTAATCTCTTCGTAATCACTGCATCTTGGAGTCTTGGACTTTGGTTAATAAGTGTAATACTTGTAATCTTTCTTTGCCTCCCTGATCAATACATTTGGATGTATTCTTACCAGGCATGCAACGGTCACAGCATGTTGTGCGTCCCTCTTTATGACACTTTGGGTAAAGCCTTCTCCTTATTTTGTTTGTTTGTTTGTTTGTTTGCGAGACAACATTGCCGTGATCATTTATATGCGTTTCCTAACTTTCTGTGTCGCTTTCCAGTCTGTCTGGATTTACACACACTTACTCTGATTTTTGGTATCTTGCAGGAAACGAGGCAGTGGAGTTTATCATCAACCATGCTGAAGTTTCTATTGCATTTGTGCAGAGTACCAAGCTCGATCTGGTATATCATCTTCTGTTTTGGTCCACTTGTCATGCAATCGCAATTGAAATTTCTGGATATTGTTGATTTGCTTTAGCTAAGGTCAGGATTTCACGACGGTGGAAGGTTTAGATCTCTACGAAATGGGCGGAGTTAGATATTTCGATGCATTGAATATCTGTGAATACACTTAGATGAGTTACTTTTTCATAGTCATGTTACTGAGGTTGTTAATCACTTGTCTTACAGATTATCTCTTCCCTTCCCAACTGCATAAACACCTTGAAAAGTAAGAGATTCTGGACCTCATTTTGGCTTGAAAATTGACCTTCCTCCTCGATATTGGAAATTACGATATGCAGTTTTATTTCTTGCTCAGCTGACATTTGCATTTGGCAGCTATTGTAAGCTTCTCAAGCTACACAGATGCACAGAAGGCCACAACAGAGGCTGCAGGTGCAACTATCTACTCGTGGGCAGAATTTTTGGAGCTGGTAAGTTGTTGTTAGTTTCTATAGTTTTAATTTTAGCACACTGATTGGGCCAGTTTTAATTATAAAACACTGATTGCATCCCTGTACAAGGCACCCACAATATTACTTGTCTTGCAGGGAAAGCAAAACCCAATAGAGTTGTCTCCTCCAACTGGAACAGATTTGTCCACTATTATGTACACCAGTGGCACAACTGGTGAACCCAAAGGTGTCCTTTTAAGCCACGAGAACATTTTAACATGCATTGCAGGCCTCGATCACTTTCTGAAATGCAGGGAAGAAAATGTAAGTTCTCGAATTCTTTTACACGGTTATGATTATTCAAACTGATCATTTGGATTAAATCTTCTGTTTCGAGGGAAGTTGGAGTTGCAAACATGGTACAGTGTTTTTTTCTAATTTGGAGTAGCTTTAACTTTGATTTTGCTCTTGATTATTTTGCAGAATGTCTTTAGGGGTTTGCTTTCGTAGCATGGAACAGAGCGATTGACGTCTAGTTTTTCTAATTTGCACAGGGTACAGAACAGCATACAGAAAAGGACGTCTACTTTTCCTTCCTCCCTCTGGCTCATATCTTTGATCGTGTGACGGAGGAGTTTTACGTGTTCCTTGGAGCTTCAATCGGTTTCTGGCAAGGGGTACTGGGTTTCATGATTGTCCCTATATCTTGAATGTTGTCAAGTTCTCTCACCAATTTTCTGGTTTATTAGTAAACCTCCACTTTTCTTTATGCATGATAACCTTCTTATTACATAGCATGCTTCCTTTTATTATACTCATTGGGATCTATCCAGAACTAATGAATCAGATGTAGTTCTGATTAATCAGGTCACTTCTTCTATTAGCTTGTGTTCCTAGAAAAATACTCCTTGGGTGCTGAATTCTGATTACCTTGTAACGTGGCTTTCAGGATGTCAAGAAAATTACTGAGGATCTGGTTGAGCTTAAGCCAACAATTTTCGTTGCAGTGCCTCGCGTTTTCGATCGGATTCATGCTGGTAACTGCGCAATTTGGCTTTTCAAGATTTGACTTTTCATTTACTGATGCCACTCTCATTTATTAGCTTAGAACTCTTCATACCATTGTTTGATCATCAACAGGAATATCTGGAAGAATAACTGCTGCTGGTGGACTTAAGAAGTATTTGTTTGACTGGGGTTACCGCAGGTAACGGATGTCTAAACTTCATCATTTTGAAGCTGTTTCTTTCTTCATTGCACTGTCCTTATTTGTAGCATTGTTGGGAAATAGTGTGACGTGGGAGGTCGTGATTTCAACTGAAATTGTATCATTTTCTTCAGTTACCCTATGAGTACCCGAAGTGAGTTTCATTCTGCCATGTCGTACTTTGTATTCCTAAAACTCCACCCTTATTTAATGTCTAACCTTTGACGAGTCCTTCTGTGTACATTGATTTGATTCAGTAAGCTGAAGACTCTTGTCCAAGGTCAAAAAAAGCATAACGAAGCTGCACCTCTTTTCGATGCGATCGTATTCAAGAAGGTCAGTTCTCTCTGTGCCTTGGCAGTATTTTCACATCTTCACAGTATTTTCACATATTTTCACATAAATTCATGAATCACAATTCTTTTAGTTTCTTTTAGGTCTGATTCTTCTGGACTTCTATTATGTGTTCATGATACCTTGAGGTGATTCTTTATCAGGTGAAAATGGCTCTCGGAGGCAATGTCAAAATCGTCATATCTGGAGCTGCACCACTTGCTCCTCATGTCGAGGATTTCTTGCGAGTTGTCACTTGTGCGCCAGTTGTGCAAGGCTATGGTAAACGCGCTATACTCTCTGCCTTCATACTTATGATTCTCGTACTGAACAGTTGTATTGCGACTCTCCAACAGAACATTGCCTTTACCCTTTTCAAACTTCCAAACAAGTTTAGGAGAGTTGTTGGATTTCTCTACTTATATTTATTTTGATTGCCTTTGCAAACTTGGAGTGTGGAGAATAGGATGAACAGAACACGTCATTTATTCTAGACTGTCTAGAAGGAGGGGCTGCAATATATGAGTTATACCTCTTTTTTTACTATCCGATGGAATGGTGACAAATCTGCCTTGAATGTTGGACTTGGCATTATGGTGCTCCAAAACACATGCTAAAAGAATCTTTCAATTTCCAACAACACCCAACGGAAAATTAAACCATGTAACAATAGGAACCATGCTCAGATGCTTATTTGGATGCCTTCAGGTGTGGTTACCTGACATCGAATAGTAATTTTATGTTGAACGTTCACGGCTGAGATCTACAGTGCAAAGGGGTACATCGCTTATATTGCTAACTAGTGTAAATATTGAAGCCATCAACATGGCCTTACAATTTAGGTGGTGCAATATTCTGCAGGGTTGACAGAGTCATGCGCTGCAAGCTTCATTCAGGTCCCAGATGTGATCTCGACGCGTGGAACTGTGGGACCACCCTTGCCGAATATTGAAGTTCGTCTGGTGTCAGTGCCTGAGCTCAATTATGATGCTCGAGGGACACCCGCCAAAGGAGAGATTTGGATCAGGGGCAAGACGCTGTTCTCTGGCTATTACAAGCGGCCTGATCTCACTGAGGAGGTTCTTGTCGATGGCTGGTTCGCGACTGGTAATTTTCATCATTCTCCTCACACAAGGCCGTCGAAACCTATCTGCTTATAATCCAATCAATTTTTGACAACCTTTGCTACAAGATTCTTTCTCTTTTCAAAAGAGATGGTCCTCATTTTGTTTGTGGTACTGCAGGGGACATTGGGGAATGGCAAACAGATGGTTCCATGAAAATTATTGACAGGAAGAAAAACATCTTCAAGCTGTCACAGGGGGAGTATGTTGCTGTGGAGAATCTGGAAAGCATTTACGGTGAATGCGCAGACGTAGATCAGGTAAGTAGCTCTGAGCCATGGACATGTGGACAACATCGTTCTGGTATGTAGGTCTTGCGACGACCTTATCACTCTTTTTTCGTTGGTCTTAATTCAACATGTCTTGTCGCTAAATTTTCCAGGTGAAAAACAAAATGACACCGTCGCAATGTGTGCAGATCTGGGTGTATGGAAACAGTTTTGAGTCGACACTTCTTGCAGTGTGCGTTCCAAATCAACCAGCACTAGAGAGTTGGGCTAAAAGTAGTGGTGTCGAAGGAGACTTTGCTCAGATTTGTAAGGATCCGAAGGCGCAAGCCCACATCGTGGCAGCACTTAATGCAACTGGAAAATCAAAGAAGGTATTTCAAATATCTAGCAAGTATACAAAAATGAGAAGAATTTCGTCAGTTTTGACTGATTACGGGAAAGCAGCGCAGGTTGTGGATGTTTCTGATATTGCACCTGTTGTTCTTAACGTGCCTTAACGTATTTATTCGACTACAAATTCAGGTTAAGGGCTTCGAGGCCATCAGAGGAGTGGTCCTGGAACCGCTGCCATTTGACGTGGAGCGTGGCCTTATCACCCCCACCTTCAAGCTAAAGAGACCGCAGCTGCTGGAGTACTATAAGGTGTGTAAATTCTGTCTGGGGCTTTGGGCAGTTTTGTCATCTCTTGTGTACAACGTTGAGTTCTATTTCAATGGTGTCACTGAAACCCAAGAAGGACTTCAAGGACTAGAATTGTCCGATGAATGAATTTCATAGAAACTATAGAAACAAAGATTTTACTTATTTATTCAGGAATTCGATAATTTTTGGTTGCCTACCTTGGGGATAGGGTAGCGTCCTTCCGGGGTTAAGACGTTCGAACGTCCATGAGTCCGATTTCTGTGAGATTGAAAGAGAGATCCTTGGTTACAAGAGCCAAAGTTTTTGAAAGAGCTTTTCATTCAAATCAGAGACTATTGACATCTAGTCAAGTCATGCCCACTCTACTTTTATTGAGTCCGACTTAGTGTAAACAAACGAATGAGTCGCTGTTGGAAATTTTGGGTCTGTCAAATTCGTATTAGGGCTTAATATCGTTGAGCCCATCTTTCTGATCGACGGTCTTGTATTTTGTTTGCACAGGCCCAAATTGATGAGCTCTATGCCAACCAGAAGAAACAATGAGAATTTGTGTCGAGCAATCTTCTTGGTCCAATTGGTGGCACTCACGAGTTGTGAATTTTCTTTATATTGTTTTGATCTAAGGTAGCTAGAAGAATGTCGAGAGTACAAGTTTATTGTGTGAGGTGTAGTCTACGTAGCTTCTTTGCTTGAAATGCTTGAGCTGAGGCGAAGTGAAAGGTCGTTTTACGAATTCTTCTGGACGACTAAATTTTTTTTTTGTAAATCATTGCCATCTGAAAATAATACGTAGTACGTCTTGCAGGCTCAGGCAGGTCAATGGCTGTAAAAATCCGATGAAGGAATTTAGAAACTTAATCTTCCGAGTACGGTATAATTACTTTTAGGCAGGCTTGAAATACCAACCTTGTGCTGTCATCATCAGTAAGGTAATTGACGGGAGGAATTTTCGTCATGTAAGAAAGTTCCTCTACCTTCCAGCATGGTAACAATGATGGAAAAATGGTTGTGCAATTTTCATTGATGGGGAATACGGGTATAGTCAAACAGTGCACGCAGAAGAAAAAAGAAATTTAGTCTTTCCCTCATTTTCCTATAATTCATGAAAGCTTTGGTCTGACCTAGCACAGCTCATTTAGCCCAATGACCATATTTTGGACAATGAACAATGGGCTTGCAAGCGCTACTATTTGGGCAGGGAGAACTGACCCCTTGCTTGGCCACTTGGGTAAAATGCTGTAATTTTTTATTTTTCACACAAATTTTTTTTTTGCAAGTTTTGAATTCATATTTGCAATTAGAGACCCCAAATTAGCTTGGGAGTGAAGGAAGTAGGGGTGCTCACGGCCCAAACTAGGGGCTTTTTGTTTTGATTGCATCTCTGGTAAAACACAATAAGGCCAAGCAAGGGGGCCAATCCACCCCGATCCTACTATTCAATCCAAATAACTTCTCATTCATCCAATGTAATATTTGAGTCTTAAAAAGACAATCTTTCTTAATGACTAATTTCATGAAAGTGGAGTGAATTATGATTTTTTTGGTAAAGATATAAACAAAAATATGCAAAAAAATTTGAAAGATGATTGATGTATTAATGGGTTAACCACCATTTACACAACAAAAAGTACCATAATAAAAATTCTAAGAAGTTGTATGCTGGCTTCTAGCATCTCTTCTTAAATGTACAATAAGGAGTGCAACATGAGCTTTAGAGCCTAGCCACCCTTGTGCACTAGGAGTTTGGCACTCTTCAAATGTGGATGAAAAGTGCTATAGGTCCTTTGCAATACTTTCTTGGCATCCAAGTCTAGTATATCAAGGAATGCCCTTGAAATCATTATTCATCCAAAGTCTAGTTGCTTTATCTTTCATTTCACTTTATGAGTGGTCACTCAATTGTTTGTAGGCCATATTTGGTGAGAAGGGTAATGGACAAGAAAATTGAGGACTTTTCAAAATTAAAAAGAAAATTTGAGTATGCTAAGTTTGGCAAGTGAGAGTATCCATGTTCTTATAATAAATATATCATTAGAGCTCCTTTCCATTTCACCCTATGGCTATTGATATTTTTTTTAAATCAACTTTGACAAAACTCAACTACCTTGCCTTTGTATCTATTTCTTCAACCATAGCAATAGATTTGGCTACGCATCTATCATGCTTGTTGTATGCTCCTAAATTTTTTTTTATGACATTGACAATGATAATTTAATTTTTTTGAATTTGTTGAATCAATTATGTACATCATAAACTCTAAACTTTAGACAAAAAAATTGAACCTAAAAATGAATTCATTGGCTATAAGATATAAATTGAATTAATTCCTCAATTCAAGAAAACTTCAAATGCAAGGGCATTGAGATAAAACAATGATCCATGTTGCAACATATACTCTTTCTACTATGACTATTGGAATCCATGCTCTCAATTCCTCCCCTTCAAAAAATCAAATACGATATAAAACCAACATCATTTCATGTTTGTCAAATTGTTGATATTTTTAATTTTATAAGTGTCAATTTTCTTTAATTATTGATTACAACAATTTGAAATGTAATAGGCAATTAAGCCAAGGCATAAATTATTTTTCTGAAATTCTTAAAAAAAGTTGACAAAAGATACCATAATTTCAAATTACGGTGAATAAAACCAAGTTTTAGACATGGCTAACTTCAAAAATTAATTTTCTTTCAAATCATAATTAGTTTTTTCTTCAAACTTCCATGGTAATTTGAAATTTGTCCATTGATGCTTATGGTATGGTTGTTTGAATGAAAATGTTTCAAATTTGTACCTAGTTTTGTATATTGAGGACAAAATAATGTTCAAAAAATAATAATTTTATATATTTGTAAATGAGAATTTTTATTAATGATTGGTTATATACTAGTGTGCCTTGTGCTGCTGCCACAACTAAAACTAAAGTAAAAGTAATTTCTTAATTTTTTAATCCATTAAAACTTTGAAATTCAATAACTTTCTCATTGTAAGTTGGAATGCCACAAAACCAAGCCCGTACACCCCTCTTGGCTAAGAACTTTCCAACAATACCAAGCATGCGATTGAAGGACACACATGTCGGGAGATCTCAACGTGACAAACAAACAAAACAAAACAAAACAAACTACCTATCTTAAGGTATATAGATAGTGCAACTTTGATTTTCATATGTAATCTTAATATAAGAAATCCATTTCTTAGAACATGTAGTTTAATTTGTTTTGTTTGTTTGTTTGTCACATTGAGATCTCTTGGATTGTATGTCCCCTAGTTGCATACTTGGTACTATCAAAAAGCCCTCGGTGAGGAGGGGTGCACGGGTTTGGTTTTGTAGCATTCCCACCTAATGTGAGAAAGTATAAAATTTTGACATATTTTTATTTTAAAAAATTAAAAAAATACTTTTACTTATATTTGGTTGCAATCTTGGTACCAAAGGAAAGTCTGTCCTTGATGAAGAGGGGTGCATAGACTTTGTTTTGTGGCATTTGGACATATAGTGTGAGAATTACTAAATTTCATAGTTTTCATGCATTACAAAATTGAAAAATTACTTTTATTTTGGATTTGACTGTGGGAATGAAATAAGGGATGATATAAAATAGAGTAAAAACAATCGCGATAGCCACTTGCATAACATTTAGTAGCAGCCTGTCACACTACCTCCCAACGGATGAAATGGTGTACACCATGCTGTAACTAAAGTTGCAAACTTCACGAAATGTCAGATGAAATTAGGTGATGGGGACTTCACCAAGGGAAAGGCAGTCCTTCAATGGGCTATTGAATGTTATGTGGTTTGCAACCATCCTTCCAAATTTCTCAATTATGCATCCACATTTCTTAAACATCCATCCAAATTTCTTAAACATCCATCCAGACTCTTCAGCGCGAAACTGTGAGAGAAGAGCAAGCACTCTCAGAAGTCTCGTGCCGAAGAAGTTCTCCGATTCAACCACCACCGATGGCTTTACAATTTACTTAACGATTCTACAGCATCGCAACGTTTTCTCCAATGTCATAATAGCTGACGATTCTTATTGAATTTTTCCGATATTTTTTCTGCAAAATTTTTACAGACATGGACGCTGTGGCGGAGGCGCAACAAGCGTTCAAAGGAGCCTTGGAAGCTCTGGCGACGAGCGGTGATGTGGACGAAGCGCAGGCGGAGGGTCTGGTGCACGACGCTTGTGCGGCTGTGGATGTTTTCGCTGACGCCATGAAGAAGACGACGCGGCTCGAATTTTCCACAGTAGCTTGGCAGATTGAGGCGTCGGCGGTAGCTCGTGGGGTTTATACGTCGTGGGAGAGTGTTGCGAGGACGCATTCTGGAGCGAAAGTTGCGCAACGTTTGGATTCCGTCGGTCCTAACCTATGCGCGCGGTGGTTGGACGGCCTGAAATCGCTTGGTTCTTGTGCTGCCGTTGCGAAGGAGATGATCAAGAACAAGGGGATGCAGGAACCGAATGTTGATTTTGATGGTGCACAGATGGTGTCCGAGGGCTTCTTGTCTGCTGCTTGGCCTGAGCTCAAGGATCGGGGAGGTTTGAGATCCTCCCGTTGGCGTGCTCGCGTGTCAGCCGCGCAGTTTTTGTTGTCTCTGGCTGAACACGACTTATCGGAATGTGACGAACGCGCAGTGGCATTGCTGGAAGTAATGCTTCAGGCTATCGTCTTTGGAACGGCTCTTGTTGATTCGCAATGGCAGGTGCTGAGGCGTTCTCCGTTCTTTTCCTTTGCGTCTTGCGATTATTTGCACGATTCTTGTGAAAGTTTTGATTTGTTGTTGAGGTATGATTACAGGCGCTTGTTGAGTTTGAATTACTCCAGGGTTCGGGTCTGAGAGGTAGGAGGTAGGGTTTAGGGTTTAGCAAGATTTGGAATGGCTCGTGACGAAAATCGTTTCTAGTGATATTTTTGGATGATGACTAGGTCATTTTCTTGGAATTCTCTTCGCCTTGCGTAAGCTCCATGCAAGTTTTTAATTTCTGGTTGTTGACCCTTCGACGTCATGCATTTTTTCTTATGGTCGTGTTCAACACTTTTTTTACAAAGTCTCGTTTTGGATTTTTTCCAGAATGAATTTAATAATTTAAGTTTTTGTCAATTGACGTGATTATTTCATTTTGTTACTGCTTCAAAGTACAACTTCAAAATTTGAAGTTTAACCGGATTATTAGTTTATCTTGATTTTGTAAGGCAATCTGAATCTAAACTAGATATTTTTTCGATTAGTATGCATAGAATTTGTCACGCTTAGAATGTTACACCCTTATCATCGAAATAAATCCTTATGGGTTTATGTATGAGCCACCAGTGTTTGAGGCATTTCTTGAATCTCATTCCAATTTCTGGTATCAGGTCCGCCAAGCTGTTGTTCCTGCTGTGACGAGGCTGTTGACGGCATCTCGGAGTGTTCTTGCACAATCATCGTGAGTCATTTCAAGGTTTTCTTCTTTGAGAATGAATTTTCTTCTTTGAGGATTTCTTCTTTGGTTTTCTTCTTCCTTTTTGCTTTACCGGACTATACCTCAGTGCAATTCAACTAGTGAAAGAAATCTCTGTGCTGTTTATTAGGTCTTGAGTTATTATTATGGTTTCTACTTCCAACGCGTGTGGCTGTAAGAGTAGTGATGCAGCTCTGTTGATGTAAATATTCGGGTCTGGTTTGTCAGGTGGGCAAATCTGACCTGGGGAATGCTTGCAATTTGTGTGGACCCCCAGCCCGAGGTGCAAGCAACTGCAAGAGACGCGGTACTACAACACCTTCTACTTCCTTCGTCATTACAGTCCAAGGTATGTTCTGTACTGAATGCATGGTTTGAATCTCTTTATCCCATCCCTACTGGAGACTTTTGGATTGTATAGGTCAAGGATTTCAGTGGCACCAGTCATCTGTATTTACAGTCGCACGCCATGTCTTTATACCCTAACAAACATTTCTGACAATATAATCCATTTCATTAATGAAAGCTCATATTTAGTGTAAGTTCTTTCGATTGTTATACCGTCAAAATTTAGGATTTCGTTTCTCATTTAAAATGTAGAATCCTCTTTGCAATTAATCTCACAAATATGCAGATTTACCTATATCATCAACTAGTTCATTCAAGGAGGCTCAGAAATGTCACCTACAAATTGTTGAATTATTATTCTTTGGTCCATCGTAGAAAGTATTGGTCTTATTGGGTTATTTATGTAGCTGATATTTTCATTAGCGTAACCACTCCTAAACGATACACTTGCTAGCACTAATATTCTTCGTGATGTATTCAAGTCTGTTTTCTCTCTGCTTACAGAGGCTGTATACATGCATACCATATTCACTGTGTCGCTTAAATTGTAGTGAAGTTGCTCCACAAGAAGATTTCCATCTTCCTTAATGGGTTCAAAGAGTTATGGCATGCGACTGTACATCATTCTCTTTGTAACTCTAGTGAATGCAGAATCTTACTAGATTCCAGAATGGTTGAATAAAGTAGTTGAAACCCGATTTGGTTCTCGTCAGGATTTTACATGTGTGACTTTTCAATGTGTGCAGGTAGTTGTGGAAGGCCTTCTGGACAGGTTCGTAACTGCAACGATCGGGGTGACAGAATCTCTTGACAGTGCTTATAATTCCCTTGAAGGGATCAATACATTGCAGAGTGCTGTGCATGCGGCGGTTCTTCTTGAATTGTTACCACATCAAACAGCGTTTGAGGTGCACGAGCATGGTATCGTTAATGTTGACAGAATACCCATTTTAGTGGTTGCTGCTTCTTTCTCTCTTGCTGCTTCTGAAAAGAAAGGGGACAAATTATACTCTGCAAGCCTCATGAAGCTACTCAGGTCTCGTCTCTTTCCGCATTACTTCTTTTGTTGCCCGACTTGTGACCCCGCCTCAAAAGTTACTCATTCACACATTGTTTTGAATTTCTGCACGGGTTTTGATTCTGGATAGTCCTCCTGCAGATCACTAGGGTCTTATCTTACATCTCTGTTGGCGATGCTAAATCCTTCAATGCCTCTCTATGAATGCGACAAGTTAGCTAGATACTGCAAGCGGCGAGGTGTGTTGGATGATATTACGGGCATGAAATTGGAAACAGTGACGTATTCAACGTCTCTGAGGGGACTTGCAATTGCACTCAAAGCATCAGAGAGCAACATGAAGAATTTTGCTGCTGCTAGTAATCACAATTCCATAGGAAGTATGCAATTAGATGCGCTGCAACATGTATCTGAGGTTCGTACTATTTAAATACTTGAAATCCTACAAATACGAAGTGATCTTTATTGGCTGTACTCTAGACAGAAGACGATGTTGACAGCATGGATGAAGTTTCCATTTTCCAGTTGTTACCTTAGATGAGGATGAAGAAATTAGACGTAATGACTATGTATTTGCCTTGTTGTGCCGAAGGTATCTATACTAGTTTCAATTTATCCGAACCTCTTCTTCTCTTATTTTGTGCAGATGTTACGTATACCTTCTGAGCTTACACGATGCTACAAAGGCGAAAATACAGATGGAGAGGTTGAGAGCTATCTATTATGTGGAAAGTTGTACATGGACATGGCACTTGTACTTGTCAAGAACCCGGTCTGGACGCCACAGCAAGCATGGGAGAATGAAGATATTATTTATAATATTTTTTTAAGATTTGCTGCACTGGCCTCGGGCATTATTGAGTCCGAGAGAACCTGGGTTGACGAAATGGGACTTTGCAAGCTTAGTAATGATATCCTTGCATGCTTCTCTAAGGCTCTGCAGGCGGAGAGCTGTCTCATTCAGGGTGAAGCTGTATCACCTCCAGGTGACAACTGCAGTAGGGTATCCAGTTTAGAAACTCTTGTTCTACGATTACTACCCAAAATACTATCGAGTCTCAAGGACATTCTGAAGGCTGGTACCAGATCCGTCAATCTGGATAGTATGTCTACGGTTCCTAAAGTGGATGATCTTCCTGTTGCTATAATTTCTGCACACCAGCTGAGATGGTGTTTAGGGCAGGTTTGATACTCGTAACATTTCTCCCTCGTTTCTTTTTGTATTGTGGATACAGTTGTTGCTCTCGTATAGATTGTTCAACGAAGTCCAAAAGCATCTCCCATGTAGTTTTGTATCTTAATTCGTTGGCACATCTAGCTACGTTACTCTTTTACTTGTTACGAGTAGTTTGTGGTACCCGTGGGCCTGATGTTTTTGACAAGTGTGGCTGTCTGCAGGTTCATCATCCGAACTTTAAACTCTATTCTGAGATGGTCATTCGCACTGCTCTTACTGCACTAGACCACTACTCACCTTCGATCAAGGTACACTATGTCTTGACTTCATCTGTTCTGCTGCAGGTTAATCCATTTGTATATTCACACTTAAACGAAGACCAATTGCCTCGACCTAGGTCAGAATGAATTTGTGTCATAATTCTATACCAGTCATTGTAAATTCTGACATTGGATTACATTTGTCCTTTTGTCAATCAGAGGGAAGGGATGAAGGCTTTTATCCACTTAGCCACAAATATAAGCGCCACAGAATTACGCTGGTTCAAAGATGCGATATTGGATGCAGTGACCCGGAGTTTGATAGGGTGTGAAGATTTGTGGCCTCTTGCTGTGGAAATGGCGGTGGCACTGGTAACACAAATAGAAGGTGGAAATATTCGTGGATATTGGTGAGTTTATGGTTATGCTTGTCCTAAGAAGATTTGGGTAGATAAATTTAATGTTTGCAATATTTCTCTTCGGGTTATTTAGTGTCCATGTTATCTTTATTGTTGCAGGTACGGAGCTATAATGAAGGAAATGTTGGAGGATCTAGACAGGCATAGAAGTGATGAAGCGCGTTTAGTGGTGTGGTTGCAACTTGTTACACCACAGTTCGAATCCATGGGAATTGTTTTGGTGGCTCACTTCAAACGCCTTCTTCCCCTGCTCTATTATTGGCTTCATGCTCAAGCTGAAACAACGCAACTTCTGGTGATTATTTATTTATTTACTATGTCGTGAAGGTGACAAGGAAATAGATTGTCTATTGGTTCACAGATCAAGTAGAAATTATTAGTTGATGGTAGTGAATTCTAGTATATTGGAATGCCCGTGTAGCACTTGCTCTGCTTCCTTGTTGTACGGTATCATTTCAGCTCTAATTTTTGAGTGAACCGGGCTTCTGTAGGTTTTGGCAAACCTTCGCACAATTATCAAATCTACATGGCCGCGAATTCCTTTCCATGCCTCGAGGTACTCGATTGGCTGCTTCCGTTTATGAACCTGAAGTTCGTCTGCTTTTTGCATTGTTAGGCACATAGAGTGACCAGCAACATGGCGACTGTAGGGATGTATCTTTTCGAGCATATTTTCGTACTTTGAAACTTATTATCCGCTCGGGTTTGAGATCAGCATTTGACAGGTGGGCCAGATTCATTTGATGGTTTCTGTGGCTCAGGATACAGGAGGAGCTTATACGAGCAAAAAAGGAGAGTCAAGAGCGGAAATCTGATCCCAAAGTCTTGGCTGCAATTGAAGAAGTGGAAAGATTAATTGTGCTGTATGTACCCATGGTCTGAAGCTTTGTTTACATAGTTAATTTTTGACACAGCAAGGACCTGAAGTATGTTTGTCGAGAGAACATCTAGCTCGTAGTCTACATATTCCCTATGGTTTGTCCTTGTAGATAAGGGTTTTGATCTGTTGCGTAACGGTTGTGTAGTACTAAATGGAACTTATCTCAAGCTGTATGTGTCTTAGGATCACAAAGACCGGCCTTCCTGAAAGTCGAGCTACCTCACCGTGATCAGTTCTGCTCTGATCGAGTGAAGCTCAACCTTGAGCAGGTTGCTCTCGCTATTCGGCTTATGCAAGGTACCCTCATAACCGATGTCTGCCATTTTTGAGTCACGGTGTGAAGGAACCAATTCTATTGGCGTAATGTCTTCTGTTGTGAGTGTTTTTTGTAGTACAAACGGAAGGGCATCAGAAGGGCATAGCATGTAATTGTATTTTAAGCGACACATCTGATCTTTTACGTAATTTGAGTCGCTAGCATGGTACTTTGGTTGCAGGAGTATCATTTTTTGGAGTGCAGTATACACGCCAGCACATCTGCTTCAGGAAAACTTTATATCCTTTGATATGGCGGATATCATTCTGGCTCTGATTATTTCCTGTGTTTGATTATCGAATTAGCGGTAGTGCGAATGAGCCAAACAGTCGTCATTTTTATTCACTATACACTGGTGGTAGTGGTTCCTCGAGAGCATCCGTCTGGCATGCTTGTCGGCTGCCTAGATTCACGTTTGGATTCCCCATACGTGTTCCACGTTCCAAGTTAATTAGCCGCTCAGCGACCTTTTTCCATAAGAATGAGAATAAAAGTATAGTCTGGTAGAGGGAATGAGCCAAACTATCCACCCAAAAGACAGGTTACACCTTTACTCGATCCCTATCAGTCGATCACTGTCTGGCATTCAAAAGTTTTCATCTTGTGGTTGGTAGAGCTTGCAGGCTTGTTATGATGCTGGTTTCATGAACCCTGGAAATCCTACGGCTGGCTCCAAAATATGAACCATGTATTTCACAGTCTGCACTCTATCTACCTCTTTGTACAGTACCCAATGACCTTGAGGCACGTGTTGAAATATAAAGTTGCATGCTGAGACCATCATTCCAGAAAGCAAATTTCTCATGTTACTTGAATTGTGACTAGTAGTTATCAAAGTTGTGACAATTGTAATAAGAGTTTGTATAATAAGTTCGAAAATTGAGGACTGAAAATATTATGTGATATGACCTGAAATTGACACATTCAGTTTGGCTTGCAATTAACCGCTAGTTGTCTTTCTTTACTCACACTTATGTGTAATTTTGTTGGTGTTGATCTTTCAACTGCTCGATGAAAGTCATGCCTTTCTCTTCATCCCAAAGTTATGGAACTCAATCAAGCTCCTGTGAAGAGGACCTGCCCCCAACAAAAGAAAGGGAAGTTGTTCCGAACAAATAGGTGGCTGTCCCTTTTCAGAATCACATGTTTTATTTGGATGCAATGGGAACAAGGACCTGATGTCATGTTGGAGTAAAGCACATCTCTTCATGTACAGCCAGTGCAGTGCAGTACAACCAAGGAGGAGGCCTGTCCACTGATTCATTCGAGTAAATCATGTGGACTGCCTTGGCTTTTCTGTTTCCTGGGTTGTAGTCACAGTCACCGCAATTGTTTGTGCTACAGGTGTGAACGATTGAATGGGTTGAGCTGCTGTAACTTGCTGTTTTCAATTCCCAATTTCACATGATGGAGATCAACATCCAAGTGCAGGAAGGTGGGCACCCCCAAAACTGCCGCTTTTGCCGCTGGGTGTAGTTACCATTATTAGACTTGTCAGATTTCCATTGCTTTTCTTGTTGGCAAGTGAAAGGAAAGGAGTTCCCAACACACCAAAGAACATGGCATTTGGGTGTTGTATGCAAAAGTTAGGAAAGGTCAAAGTTGATTTGTGTAGGGTTCTGCAATCATTTGTTCCAAATAGGCACATGTTGATTTTGGAGATGTACTCAAAGTGGGGATGGTCTTTTCAGGTAGGGTGTAATTTGGGGTGTACCCACCTTAGTAAGAGATAGAAGAAAGTCCCTAAACTAGATACATGCATACAAAGGAGAACAACATCAATTGCTTTTCGAAGTCAGTGGGAATTATGAAGTTGGTTGTTCAAAATTTCATAGAACTAGTTGGACAATTATAAAATAATTTATGAAACACACCTCTAATAATGAACATGCTATGTACCAAATAGAGGCAACATATCCTATCTTGCTACTTCCTCCCCCCCCCCCCCCCCCCTTTCCTTACTCCATGTTGTTGATCTTAAAAAACAATTTGGATTATGAATATGGATATACAATACTATACAATATGTTGGGATATTATATAATATGGATATGGATTTGAATATAGGTATGGATTTTGGAATATATCCCATATCAAATGCCAAACCCTATTTCAATTTCAATTTACAAATAGGATGGAATGAAGGGGTGATTAAAAAAAACTTAATTAATATATTTTGAAGACATAGTTTGTTATTATGTCTTCAAAATAGGCAATAATTGCCTCATTACTACTAGAATGAATAATGAATATGCAATACCCTAAATTAGAAGACAAAGTAATAGGCCATTTTGGGTCATGAATGGATCATGAATGTTTTTTCCAAATTTTTGTCTTATTTTGTACATTTAAAAAATGTAATCATTCAAATTTTACAAGAATAAAATGTAAAAATATTACATCAATTAAAAGTGTTTACTTCAATAATGTGATATTTTACCTTTATTGAAGGTTAAGAAATTTTTAAGTGTAATTTAATTTTTTTCAATTTAATAGAAAATAAGAATGAAAAACATGAATGTTGTGTAATTTGGATTTTAGTAGCTTATTGAATTTGCAATTCTATTCATTCATTGGACTTTTGAATTTGTTAAAAATTAAAAATGGAAAAAAATATCAAGTTTGTTTGAGTCACATCCAATGTAAGATGCAAAAAGCTTTAGGGCTTGTCTTGTGCTAATAACACAATAAGTTCACCAAGCTAATACTTATAGTAAGTTTGCTCATATTTATGTTGTATAGTTAATAAGTTGTCATTCAAATCTTATTGATTGTAAAATTGAAGTCTAACCAAAATTTTGTTAAGATAATAAATTAGCTAAAGTTAGGGAAATTGTGCAAGGAATGACAAGTTTAACCCCTAAAGCCCTAACTATGTTTTCACCAAAAGTGCTCCAAAACTGCCATTTCTAATATAAGTGCAATTTTTTTTCTTAAAACACATTTTTGACTCATGTAACCGTAGGATCTTGTAGTAAGGTGGTTTGTAAACATGTGGAAAAAATTTCAGAAATTTCCACCATGTAGATTGCAAGATATAAGCATTTGAATTGACAAAAATTGTTTTTTTATCCCTGCGAAAATCCGGGCAGCTGCACTTCACAAGGTCACATTTGTGTGAAAAAAAATTCAAAATGGTGGTTACTCTTTGAATTCATACTTCAATGCAAGTTGGCTACATTCTCAAAAAATTTCAAACCATTTGGAATTGTACAACATATAGGAAAAAATAAGTAAGTAGAAAGAAGTAAAAAATGAGCCAAAATACTAAATTGTGAACATTTTATTCATGGAATTGAAAATTTTCAATCCCAATGGTTAAAATGTTGTAATAAACAATCTACACCTTTTGTTTTTATTTTTTTCCAAAAACATGAAAAATTGAATTAAATGAAGAATTTCAAACTTTTTTTGTACTGTAGAGATTCTGTAACTGGCCACAAACTACCCCAAACTCAAAATCTTCATAACTTTTGACTCATTGATCGGAATAGATTGATTCAAAGCTTCCCATGCTTGTATAAACCTAAAGAACCAATTTGAAATTTCAATTTTAAGAAAAAAGTTTTTTTGAAGAAGTTTTTTCAGCTGCCCGAGCTGCCCGCCGAGTAAAGGAAACAACATATCCTGCCATAACTTTTTAACCGTGAAGTCAAAAGTTATGAAAATTATTGGGCCTTAAAGCTGCTCCTCGGGCACACATTGTATCAAAATTTCAAAAAATAAAAATAAAAACTCCATCCGTAGTGAGCTGCCCAAAAACTTTATAATCTCAAAAAACGTTGTTCAGGGCTTTAGGGGTTAAACCATAACTATTTTTTTAAGTTCATTTTATCTATAAATAGGAAAAAGAAATCTTGATTTTATTTGCAAAACTTTAGTAAAAGGAAAAAATTTAGTAGAATTCTTTAAAAAAAATTTAATTGAATAATTACTATATGTCACCAAACAATGGATTATAATCATTAAAAAAATTAGGTGAAAGCACCAAAATTGAGTAAAAAATGTATGTATATATATATATATGAAAAGATTTCATATTTTTAAAAATTGATGCATAATGAATTCATCTTTATTTTGTACTTAAACCGAATGGTGCTCAATTGCATCCTACCTCTTTCATTTAACACTTATTTTAATATTCTTTTAATTTATTATTCCATTGCCAAAGCTTTTGTATCATCTCTAACCTTCTCTACTTTGAAAGTGAGCAAAGCATGAATGACATCTATTGACCTTTCAAAGCATGATAGTTGTATGTAATAATAATCAAAGAACTACAATCTAGACTTTTGGATTTATAGCCATCACTCTCACAACTAGCCTCTTCACACATTGACACATGGACTTGGAGTATTCCCTATACGAGAGCCAAGACAAGATGATTGTGCTTGAACTCTCAAACAATGTGGTAGTTGACTACAAATAGTTGACTCATTTCAAAAGCAAAGGGTGAGATTGGTATGTCGATCTCTTAGAATTGAATATAATAACAACAAAAACCATATTGATCTAGTATAATAAATCTACTAGTAGCACTAATTGACTTTTCAACTCTTGACAAAGGTAGAATACTCTACCTCATACTATTATTATAAAGTGACTAACATTTGCTATATTAACATTGGTTGGAGTAAAGATGTTGTAAGATAATCAAATTCATTCAAGAATAGTTGTACCAAAAACAAAATTTGAAAACTATTGGTATAATGAGTTTTCAATAGTCTTTCTATTCTATTATATATTAATATGAAAAAATGAGGTGTATAAAAGAACCATTTAGATTTCAAATTGCAATTCCTATCTAATTATATCAAACTAACATAGGAATTTCATAAACTGCCTAATTTAAGAGTTATAAATCAAATAGAAAAGAAGAATAGATTGTGCAGTAATTAGGCAATTAGGTGTGCTCAAAGCATGTCCAATTGAAATCAACATGATTTTAAAATTGACATCTACATTTGGAAAATAAAGTATTACAAAAACCTAGAGTTTGCTTATACATGGTGAATTTTGTTAAAATGGAAATAATCCTGTAGAATGGAATAATTGCAAGAATCACTGTAGGGTGATTGCAAGAAACACTTGTACTATTTGTTGTGTTTCATCACATCCTAGTTTTTTATTTTTATTTTGCCATAACTTTTGTGATTTATCTCCAAATGACTCAAGATTTACAAGGAAGCTACTCATAGCTATCATGTATCTATAACGAATTTTGGATATTTTTCAAAAATAATTTATTATTTTTAATAGCCCCAAAAATTTCTCATAATACTCAATTTAGGGTTTTTTAGCACCATCTATCTCCATAAAAACGAATTTTGACTTAAATTTTGGAGAGGATGGTCTCTTAGTAGACTTATAGCTATTTTACAAAGTAATTCTTGAAATACTTATTTTTATGTGTTGTAGAAGTTCACAAAGAGAGCTTCATTCTGCATTTTTTTCCAAAGGTATAAAAATTATTTTGGTGAGTTTTTTGGTCAAATCTCATCACCAAAAAGTTTTTTCAAATTTTTTAGTTTTATGTACTTTTTTAAGAAAAATTCTATTTTTTACAAATAAAAATGTAACAAGTTGTATTTTCTTCACCAGAACTTTGGACACAGAATTCTCATAGAATTCAAGTGAAGAAAATACAACTTGTTACATTTTTATTTATAAAAAATAGGATTTTTTTAAAAATACATAAAAATTAAAAATTTGAAAAAAAAATTTGGTGATGAGAATTGACAAAAAACTCACCAAAATAATGTTTTATACCTTTGGAAAAAAAATGCAGAATGAAGCTCTCTTTGTGAACTTCTACAACACATAAAAATAAGTATTTCAAGAATTACTTTGTAAAATAGCTATAAGTCTACTAAGAGACCATCTTCTCCAAATTTTAGATCAAAATTCGTTTTTATGGAGATAAACGGTGCTAAAAATCCCTAAATTGAGTACTATGAGAAATTTGTGGGGCTATTTAAAAATAATAAATTATTTTTGAAAAAATCTCCAAAATTCATTATAGATATATAATAGCTATGAGTAGCTTCCTTGTAAATTTTGAGTCATTTGGAACTTAAATACAAAAGTTATGTTCAAAAAACAAATAAAAAAATAGAATGTGACAAAAGGCTTTAAGTGTTTCTTGCAATCACCCTATACTATTTTTTGCATTTTGCTACAGTAGTCATCATTTTTCTAGAGTACTTTGAAATCAAGAAAATTGATGAATTAATCTCTAATTAGGACGACTAGAAAAGTGCCAAATCGCAAGAAAATAGATACTTCAATGTTTTAGTTAATAAAAAATAGGAAACATTTTAAATTTAAAAAATAAAATTTGTCCATTTGCAAATGATCATTCACCAAAATAGTACAATTATTTCTTGCAATCACCTAATGGTACAACATTCCATTAAAATGGCACTAAATATGTCAAAAATGACACAACATGCTATTTAAATGGCACGAAATGTGTCGATAATGGCCAAAAAAACACCACCATTTTAATGAAATTCACCATATACAATCAAAGCGTGAAAATCCATTGAAATCTCTTGTGAAATTTTAGTGGTACATTTAAAGACCAATCCTATTTTGAAAATCCATATTTCATTCATATATTCTTCAAATAATGTCGTAATCATTTCTATAATTGCCAATTTTACTTCAAAAATCCATATTTTATTCCTACAGTGTCCAAATGGTGCATGTTCTAATCCCCCATCCAGCTAAGTGCTAAGCAGTGATCTCAAAATTGGCTAAATTTCGCTCATTTTCTACTTAATCTTTTCATGCCCTTTGTATAAATTTTAAAAAATCTTCCCAAAATGAACATTTTGCTAAAAACCCTGAATCTGTTCTGAGATCACTGCTAAGAGGATCCAACCCAAATTAATTTACGATTAGTAACAGTAAGCAAATCTGCTCAGTTGTCAGTACTGATGTGACGGGTATAGGTGCGCATACCCCTGTGTCACCTGCTAGTGGAGCCACGTGGCAGTGCCCCCCGAGAGATTGATCCCTGGCGCAATGGTACAGTCCCTGACAAGTGGAATCCTAAACATTTCAATTCAATACAACAGTGCGGGTCCCCAAATGAGGGAAAAAAATATGAAAAAGAAAATATGGGAAGCAATTATAATTGAAAAGGCAAGACTCATTTCCTTGGTAAAGTGGCACTTGGCAATGAAGCACTTGATTGATGCTGCAATTTTCTTTTGCAATAATGAAGCACTTTTGATTTTACAACCACCCCTTGAAGAATCTTCACCTAGAAAATTCATGATAATTTTGTATTGAGAAGAAATTTTAAAAATATATAGAATCTTCTTCAAATCTATTGTAACATATATATATATATATATATATATATGGGAGGAAAATTTTCCTTCAACATACTCAAAATCTAATATGCTTTATTGCTAAAGTGGTCAATAAAGGGTTGCCTCCCTTAAATCTCTCCTTGTTCAGAATACTAATAGGATGGGCAAATAACCAATTCAAAAATAATTTAAAGATGAGTACGCCAAAACATCACATTGTGCCTAAGCTTGCCATCTTCTTTGAGGTACATCTCTAAAATCAATATGTCCGTATGTGAAAGAAATGATTTCAAAACCTCTACTAGAACCAATACTTTATACTTCCTTACTTTTGCATACATTATCAAAATCAATAGCATTAATTGTTTAGTGTGTTGGAACCTCCTTCCAAGTGCCAACAACAATGGTTGTCACATCTCCTTCAACACACTTGCAATTCTCTGAGAATGTCCATGTGGCTCTTTGTGGTAGGTAGTTTGTGACAAACTCGGGTTAGCTTCTTCGAGAAATGAGCAAGCTGTTTCTTCTCCTTTGAATATTAAAAAATGGCACTCTTGAAAATTTTCTCAAGGAATTTTTTAAAGTACTTGGCCGTGCATAGCTTGCAAAGCTCCAACCTAACTTCATAGGTCACGAATTCCTGGAGAATCGCTTCAACCGATAGAAAAGGGAGGTGGGTCACACTTCCTTTATACATCCGGAATAGCTTATGATTGGCTCCACTTTTCTCTCGATGATTTCTCTGACTTCAAAGAAATCCAGATCTTTCAGGATGTATGACTACCTCCTAATAAAAGAAATCAATGACAATTTGACCAATCTAATAATAGTAGGATAAGCCTACTATTAAGTAGACAGATCTAATCACTAGACAACAATATGTCCAATTACCACACAAGCAACTGCACACGACAAGAACTTTCTAAACAATGCAAGACCATACTTTTGCAAATGACTACGCATTGTGTAGTGAAGGGCTATCAAAAAAATTTCAACGGATTTCACACTTGTTGTCTTACTATTGATATAAAATTTGTTCAAAGAAACCTTTTTCCATTCTGTTTTTTGAAGTTAATTCTTGATATGACAAAAAAAAACCATGCCAAATTTCAAAGCATTCAAGTCACTCTTTTAGTTTAAAGAAGTATTTGAAGTTTGCTTGTGTGGTGATTGGCAAGTTTACCATAGTCTAACAACTAGTTGCAGTAGCAAAAAAAAAGTGGCGGTTTCACCAGGGGTGGACATCCCCCTACTAATTTCCTATAAGGAAAGCCAACTCCATAGTGAAAACATGTGGGAGACCAACTGACTAAGGGCCAGCTTCCATGTGAACCGGACCGGTAGAACTTGCCAAGGAGAGCTACATTGACAAGTGGGTGATGACACTTCTATGTGGACCCGGTGGGTGAGGAGATGTCGAGTAAGAAAAGCACACGTAACGATTCCCTTGAAGTTCGATCAAGCTTCACCACCAATATCGGTGAAACTTCAAACCCTCCTTCTCCACTCACCGAGTCAGACAACACATTCAGTGTGAACTTCTTGTCTGCTAGCCGTCTTTTGCTACCGGCCTGGCTCACATGAGCCTAACTTACAGCCAGTACTGTCCTGCGCTCAGTGGCGCAGACACTCCCACAGGCTTGCGGAGTTCTGCACGTGGGGGATGAAGAACCAACACCAGCAATTCTGGCATCCAGCAATTCCCTCTCTCAAGTCTCAACCGAATGTTTGGGTCACGTGTTCTGAAGTTGCCGAAACGGCTCCCGTTCAAGGATTCCGATTGGCGAGTCTCCAAAAGAGGAGTGGATCCTCGATCTCCGGAAACTCGATCGATCATTCCCTGCCGGGAGCCACACCGGCCGGCAATCCATCCCGCCCACACCGAACCACTCCCGGAACGAGTTCCTCCAGTACGAGCGGGAGGAACAGTGTTGGTTGCGGATATTTGTGGAGTTTGAAGCTACCAGCAAGAATTTTCGTGGAACCCTAGCTTGGACTGAATGCCGGGCTCACTGGACATTCTTCCTTTTCAGAGAGGACTTCCCAATGTGTTTTTTTTAAGTGATTTAGCTTTTTCAAAGTACTGGCAATAATTTTGATGAACTTTCAGGGTCGTTGCAAGAAACACTTATTGATTTTGTCTCAAAATGGCTCAAAATCAATGAGTCCTGTGAGTCTTGTGAGTCCTGTGACCCTTTGAAATAATTTTTTTTAAATTGAAAAAAATAAGGATAATTAAAAGAGCAATGAGAATATCATGTCTCTTGAAATTCAGACATAAGAAATTGTTTCTCTAAATGTTATAGACAATGGAAAATACAATGAAAATAGCTCTTTTTTTCACTAATTTGGTAAAAATAGTAAAAAAATTCAAAAAATGAAAATGAAAAATCCTTTTTTTTCTCCAAGTAAAGGTCTTTCTTTTCCAACAAATTTTATCTTTGGAAAAAATAAATTCTATTCTCTACACTTGCGCAAAGTCAGCCACTTTGACGACATGTGGAGGTTGAACAGTATAGTATTTTCAAAACATCTCTTCATAGTCTTTTGTAACTTTAGGTGAGGTCCTTGCATGCCAATTTTCAGCTCAAAATTTGCATTTTTGGGTTAAATATAGGACTACCCCCCCCCCCCAAATGGCCAAAATAGACACCTAGTCGGGGGCAGTTTAAAAATAGTAAACTAATTTTGAAAAACTTGAAAAACTTACAAAAAATGTAAAACTTTTGTAGGCATCTTCATTTCAAGTTTCAAGTCAAATGAACAAAATATGCAAAAGTTATGAGTAAAAAACTACCTCCTAAAGGTCAAGGGGACAAAAAAAACGACAAGTGTTTCTTGCAATCACCCTTCAATGAAGTGGCTACTTTTGTTCATTGTAGGAAGAAAATAATTTCGCTAAACAAATGCACATTAGTGAATTTTGGCTATACATAGATTTTGATGATGAAGCAAAAGTGGCAACATATCCATCTTTATAGTGGGTGTATACTAGCAAGAATTGAAAATGTGATCTAATGATTAAGATTTGGCCACTTTATTTGGAATGTATGGTGATAATGAGAGAAGTATAGGCGATTATAAACTTGTGCATATTGAATTTAGTGGCGATGTTATCTTTTGGTAGGAAGGCTAGATGGCTAAAATACAATTAGTGGAGAGCAAAATTAGGCGAAAAAATACAATTTTTGCTCCTTAAATTCCTATAGTAAAATCGAAGAACATGGATGGTGGGTGAATTTTGGCGATTTTTAGCCAATAAAAAAAACACTGGGACTTATATGTATTGGTGGGCAAGGAAACTTCACAAGGAGTGCTACAGGAGAAAATAGTCATTGCACTTTCATGTGGCCCTGGTGGGTGGGGAAGGATTAAATAAGAAACATACACATATGAGATTCTTTCGAGTTTGTCAAGTCTCCGCCAATGAGATTGTCCATTGGTTGTCCAACTGAATCGGTGAAACTTCCCTTCCTCCTTTCTCATTTGCCAATCCCAGCAAGACAATTGGTCATTGCTCTCTTGTCTCATTCATCATCTATGCACTATTATTGTCCATTGGGGGAGCATGTAAGTAGGCCCTCAATACCTTGTCAAAACAAACCATTGGAGGTCAAATAAATCAATGCTTGTAAATTAAGCGGAGACTTCTCGTGGCTGCTCTTCACACAAAATTCCAAAGATGAACATCTACAATTGTTATAGAGAAGGGTTCTCTATCATCCATCACATACTAAAGGTGGACCCACATCAATGTTAGAGTCTAGTTAATTCTCTTATGAAACCATTTTTCAAGTACTGAGTTTGTTTGTTGGAATCTCTATTTTTACTCTAAACTTCAGAGTATTGATAGAGTTTTAAATAAATGGACTTACTACTTGAAAACTTGAAACCAATATGTGGTGGGATTTGTCTCTTTCCAAAGTGGGCACCTTTGTATGATTGTGGACTAGACTACTAGGTTAAATACATGGTAGCTTGACAAGGATCAATAAGAAGTCTATTAGGGTTGTTTGCATAAACGGCCTAACTAAAGATTGAATTAGGTCCCGGGAGGTTTGCATGTAGGAATTTTGAGCTCAATTTCCAATATAGAGCTCTAGTCCTTCCGTTTCTCTTCCATCCTTGATTTTAGGATTTGCGAGCTTGCTCTTCTTCCCATCAACTTGACTTACCATTTAATTATCTAAAAGTATTCTCTACTTGTCTCCTTGTCTCTTCTAATCCAAGACTTGTCCTTGTGGCTTGCCTTCATGCCACATAATTCCAAATATTATTAGAAAAGTGAATATCCTATTTGGCAAACCAATCCACAACAGGAAGAGTGATGTGGATTTGGACCAAACCTCATAGCTTGGTACTTAGAGCTCCACCTTTAGTCAAGTCCAACATGCATAGAGGCCTTCATCTTCTTTGGTTTTCAAGCCATTCCGGTGACCTAGCGTGTAGATGGTTCCGTCTTAGTGTTTAGTTAGAAGGGTGCTTTTCTAGGATGGTCCTTGCTGGCTGTCAATATAAAAATTTGCACCGGGGACTTGTCCCCTGGTTTTGTGTCCTGTTTCCTTTTGCAATTAAAAATTGTCCATTTGTTTATAAAAGAACAAAACAATAACGTGGAACCAATTTTTTTTCCGCCAAACCCACTGACCGGCTAACTTTGAACTAGCCGCCGGTATTTTCTCATACACTGGACCAACCCAGTCTTTCGGTGCAGAAAGCCTCTAGGTGGGTTGTCTCTCCGTCTGGCCGCAGTCCTGTGACTTCCAACTGGTTGCTCAAAGAATACTAACTTAATACTGTGAGGGTGGGCTCTCCTAAGAGGAGAAACTTCTCAAACAGGCCCCGCCTTGATGACGTTGAACTGAATCTCTCAAATTCCTTTCGCCGACCACTGGATCCCACGCAGCCCACTATAAGTTCCCTTCTGACTCACACAACTCGATCACACAACCTTTCGAATAAACAAAACCAATGTCATCTTTCTTTCAGTTCCCAATCCAAACACACGAAATTTCTTTCGGCTCTCAACCCCGCCCTCAACGCGCTATTATTTGCCCCTTCTTGCACGTGCAGGCCGAGTTCCAAACTTTCCGTCTACCACCGCTAAACCCCTCGACTGTAGATGTGCACGGGAGACTCCCAATAGTCCGTCAGCTGGTAGCCCCTGGAGCTATAGCTATAGCTAGCTAGCTGGGTAGGTTCAATTGAATCACGTGCACAGGAAACCGTATTGAAAAGGATATGAAAAAAACCCGGGGGTACAATCACATTGGAAGGGATATACGAATCATTAAAATATACAGAAAAAAACGATGAAAATCAGACATCCGGTGCGCGCGGTGGACCCCGCTCCAGCAGCGGATCGAAATATAAACGCTGGGCCATGCACCCAAAGGATCAGAGCTGAGCAGTTCAGGTGCAAGCACTGGGGCATTCATGAAGTGGGTGCAACGAGAGTTTCAATTCTGGCGGGTGGGCAGACATTCAGAGCTTGGCATGGGAGGGACTTGCCCATCTTCTCTGTTTCCTCTCCAATTGCATTGGAGCACCTTTTTCTGATTCTGTGCCGCAAAACTAGCCAATCTACTTTGCGCACTGTTTCCAAGCTACCTAGCCTCGAATCCAAAGCTGCGCGTCTCACTGTTCTCAGTGCTCTCAGCTAGCATAGCATAGTGGCCAGGTAAGCCGCCTTTCCGCGGCTTCGATCAAGTGTGCTTATCAATTGCATGCATTCCATTCGTGGTTCTTGTGTTGCGATTGTGGGGACCTGCAGGAGATCAGGCGGCCGGTAAGGAAATTACTTACGTGATGGCAGTGTACGGAGACACTGCCTGATTTAATTATTCCGTTCTTTTTGTTGTGTACATATTTATACTCTTGGTAGTTGGTTCTGGTTCGATGTCAACAGTCGTATATATATAGTTGGCCAGGGATGCGAATTCATTTGGAGCAAACTGAAGAGAGCACTGCAATTTGAATCGAAGATTCTATTGAGTGAGTGTCTGATCCTGTTGCAATTTGATTTGGGGACCTTGACAGATCGAATCCTGGCGATAATGGTGCGATAAGTGATCACTCGACTCGACCGGACGAAAAAGAACGAGGCCCTGGGGCTTCCGGAAGAAGGCGCGGTGGAGTTGTGACGAGCGAGCGACTTCGCTCCAGTTGATTGAAGCAATCCAATCGTTGAGTGACAGAGGAAAGTGAAGTACGTGCAGATTTCAAGTGCAATTCTTGTCTGTAGAATCACAAGTTCCATAGAATCACTAGAATTTAGTACTTCGACCAATCGATTCCGAGTTTGCACTCCATCGTCAATAAAGATGGGCAATCCAATACTTCCGTCGTTTCTCGAGCTCGGCACTCTCGCCCCCATTCGTCTCCCCACTGACAGAGCGACGCTCATCACGACGCTGCTGGTGCTTCTCGTCGTTGCGAAGCTTGTTTTGCACCCTCGGCGCGCTTTGCCTCCCGGTCCCTTCGCCTGGCCGATCGTGGGCAATCTCTTCAGCCTGGGCTCCCTCCCTTACAAAACCCTCCGCTCCTTCGCCCTCCAGCACGGCGACTTGATTTACCTCCGCATGGGCAGCACCCCCTGCATTGTGGTGAACTCCGCCGCCATGGCGAAGGAGGTCGTCACCCACCACGACCTCCAATTCGCCAACCGCCCCTCCAAGCTCTTCAGCAAGACGCTTCTCAACTCCAAAGACATCATCGCGAACTCTTACGGCCCTGCGTGGCGTCACCTCCGCATGATGTGCACTTCGCAATTCTTCACCAAGAAGCGAATGGCGTCGTACGAATCGGGGCGCACACAAGAAATTCACACTTTGGTCAAATTCATACGGGAACAATCGGGATCCACAGGGATGCCCATCGATCTGCCGTTTCAATTAAGGAATACTGCCACGAACATCATCTCCCGAATGGTGTTCAACAAGAGGTTGTTCGTGGAAGGGGGAGAAGAGCACTTGGAAGATGCGCAGCGGTACCAGAAGATCCTTAACATGCACTTCGCATCGTACGCGGTGTTCGTGATCAGTGATTATATCCCCTCGTTGGGATTTGTGACGACGTGGCAGGGGACGAGAGAAAAAATGAAGAAGATTGCGGACCAGATTCATAAGAAGATGGATGAGATCATTGATTTGGAGGGGAGGGAGGCGAGGAAGACGGGGAGGTCCGTGGAAGAGGAAGCTTGCTATGAGAAAGACTTCGTGGATTTGTTGCTGGCGACGCCGGCACATGACGGGCAAGGAACATTGGATCACGAAACGGTGCGCGCGGTCGTGGTGGTGAGGGCTCCAACCATTTCCAAGTTTCTGCAAATTTTGGGTTGATTGCTTCTTGCACATGGATTACAATTTGTTTTGGAATGAATCTGGGATGTGAATTTCGATCAAAAGCGAAGCGAAGAGGGGTGTTCGGTGAACCGATGGAACCTGGAACTTCACCTTGCACTTCATTCCTTTTCTCTGACTCTGCTCAGAAGAAAGGGAAGGTTAGGTGGCAAGTGCAAGTGTTAATTGAGTATCTTCTGTTCTTTTAAAAAAAATCTGGGATGTGAATTTCGATCAAAAGCCTCGAGGGTTTTCCAGAGAACTGGTGGTACTCTGGACCTCATTTCGAGCTTCATTCCTTTCTCTGACTGGCTTTGCACAGAAAAGGGAGGGTTATTAGGTGGTAGGGGCAAGAGCTTTCTACACGTAAAGAGAGAAAAAATTCAATGAAGACTAAATGAAGAGTTCCCTGTATTCCATTGTTGACTCTGAATAGAAGGAACAAGTGACTCTTCGACTACATATTTTATCTAGAAGGGAGACTCTGTAATACTAAGACTTCTTCACGCGAAGGTGCTCTTTGAATATCTTTTGTTTATTATTGAATTGGGTCGTGGATTTCCGTAGAACGGGGATCGAGAGTTTTGAGTAAGGGACTTGTAAGATTCTAAATTTCCGGTTAAGTCTTCGAGCTACTTCATTATTCCTTGCGGCTCAAGAAATGGAGGGTGAGGTGTGAAGTCTAGTGGATATGGCATGCCAAGTTGCCAACTTCTTTCTCTCCCATTTTTCGAGGCCAAAGGAACTGTTGGGAAGCTTTGATACTGGCCACCGGAAGAACACGGTTTTTACGTGTGAACGCGGCAGCGGACTCTGTTCGGTTAGTTGCTAGGTCAAGATCCTCCAGAAGTAGATTCCACTTTTCGAGGGAAATAGTCAAAATTCTGTTACGCCCTTAAAATCCTCAGGGGAATCGGGCTTGAGGCCCACCAACAACTTGGGTTAAGAGCCAGTCAGATTCTCTGAAATTGATAACGTAAGCCAGGACACTTAGAAAACCCATGTCCTCCTTCATTAACAAAGGAAATGAATGCAGGAAGTGTGCACAAATTGTGACTTCATTTGTGATGCAAAGAGAGGGGATATGGCGCACAGGATATGTTGTTTACGAACATATGCTAATCTTCTGACTGTGCACTGTGGGCAGTACTCCAATTTATAGTTTTCTTGGATTTAGAAATAGTGAGCACAATGAGCAAATTGTTGCAAGTGCAAGTGAAAACCCTAATTGCGATGCACAGGGATAGTTGACATGTTAGCGTCCCTGGCGTGCAGGACATGTTGTTCGCGGGCGCGGAGACGCAATCCACCACCTTAGAATGGGCTATGGCGCACCTGATTCGTCACCCAGAAATGATAGCCCGCGCGCAATCTGAGCTCGACAACGTGATCGGCCCGGACCGCCTGGTTTCCGAGTCCGACTTAGAGCACCTGCCGTACCTGGAGGCCGTGGTGAAGGAGGTTCTGCGCGTGCAGCCCGGCGCTCCCATCGGCGTCAACCACGAATCGCGCGAGGAGACGTGCGTTGCAGGGTACACTTTCCCGGCGTACACGCGCTTGATCTTCAATATTCACGCCATTCACCGCGACCCTGCAGTGTACGACCGGCCGGAGGAGTTTCATCCGGAGCGCTTCCTGCGTAAGGGGCAAGGGCAAGAACAACAGCAGGAGGGCTTGTTCCAGCTCATGCCGTTCGGCGCAGGACGAAGGATTTGCCCTGGAATGGCACTTGCGAATGTGAATATGTGCCATATTCTCGCGCATCTGTTGCATAGCTTTGACTGGCGATTGCCTGGGGAGGCGAATCCGAGGGAGCTCGATATGGAGGAGAGGTTTGACGGGATCACGGCGCCGAGGTTGCATCCGCTGCTGGCTATGGCGCACCCCAGGAAACCTGCTTTCCTCTATTGAGCACACAACCCTTTCATCTGTAAAAGTTTGTAAGACGATAAGCTTCTCAGTAATTTTGTCAATCTTTCAGGAGTTCGGCACTCGTCTGTGACATATGCGAGAAGGAAAAGAAGTACTTTTGAGTACAAAATACAGTACATCTTCTTTGAGAACCACGAGGCTTTGTTCTCTACGCTAGTGATGAAATACTGCACTGTAATGTAGGCAAACTAATGCTCCCTGCCCCGTTGGGACACAAGTAGGATCCTACCCTTTTCATAAGGAGTACTTCATTCGTAAGAATAAAACGTCAGAAATGGACTGAATGTGATCACGGTTAACACGAACTGAAGGCCCCTTTATCAACACGTGAGTTGTGCATGCATCTGTGTGGAATATGGGAAAGAAAAGAATGCAAGTGCCTTGAACGTTTGAATAATAAAACAAATGTTACCGGAATTTGAATGATACATCTTTGATGTTCAGTAGGAATCCTTCCCGGGCAATACAATGCTACAGTGTTGCTAATGTCGTGGCATCCTGATGCTCCCTGACGGTCATCGATCCCTCGGATTTTGGGAGGGATCTCTCTCTCAGCAGCTGCAGGAGCCCGGTGTCATAAATTAAGTCCTGCTAGTGGGACAAGAAGAGGAAAAATATGGAATATGAATTGTCGTCATTGTGTGGTGGTAGGCTGGAAGAGTTTTTGATGAATCGCATACGAGACCCATGCGTCTAAGCTGGCATACTCCACTTGAACCTGGTCCAAGATGGGCTTCGCCCAGTTGCTCATGGTAACCCGTTTTGGTTTCGCCATATCGTAGTCCATGACTACCTTTGCAAGAGCCTTGAGCCCTGTGAACTTCAATTCAGGTCGGCCTAGAATGGTCGCAGCCAGAGAGGTGAGATCAACCGTTCCGTTACATTCCAGTCCCCAGTCTCGTTTCAGCTTCACGGCATCTCCTTGAATTCCTACCCCAGGAAATTTGATTGCAGGATCCTTCAAAAAGTTTACCAAACCCCTTGGAATTACATCCAAGTACAACATCTGCACAATGAGACACTCGCTCTCCCCGCAGATCTGCATAATCATGCACGCAGTATTCGATAAGCGAACGGCAACAGCGGTTTCAACATGGCCCTTGCAAATCAAAGGATATTCATAGTTCTCCCAAAGAGATATAATCAAGAAAGGGTATTCACTATAGATTGCACAGGTCGAAGCGACAAGCTTCGGATAACAGACCTGAACCAACATCAAGTGCAACTAGAGGTGAGATAAGATGCTCAAGGTAGTCCATTGCATTTAAGCTTTTGTACGACACATTTAAAGTAACAAGGGTCCAAACCGTCCAATCAACCTCAAGGAGGTAGCTCGAAACCTTCTTGTTTCAATTGTTTTTACCATGCCACATTGGAAGTCAAGTCAGCGCCACATCATGCTCATGCTCATGCGCATTCCTATTCTTGTTACTTGGATTAGTATAAGTTTGACGTTAAACAATATAGAATAATTTGATGATTGCATCAATCAAGGCACAAAATATCTTGTTCTCTCAGGCTAATTGGTTCGACCTGTGCAATCCAACGTGGTACTAATCCAGTAAATTTCCAGAAAATCATACCTGCAAGAGCGCAACTTTATGCTCGGTGCCTTTCTTATAGCTGGGTCTCCATTCGGCATCTAAACCAAAAACGGTTCCCTTCTGCCGATTCAACCACTCCTGGGCAACAGCGCCTTCCTTGGTATTCGTCACCACGATTTTCTTCCCGGCAAAATGAATCTCCGTAACAACCGTGCACTCCCCGTACCCAGGTAATGCACTTTCAATTGATGACCCTTCAGAATCCCTAATGAGCTTCGAATTCACAAGAACTGCCCTGTTGCAAACGTACTGCCAAACCCTAGTGTGCGCATCAGCAATCGTCGCTTCTGTGGTTGCTACAGAAGACGAAGCTGTTTCCTTCAAAATCTTCTCTTCGAGACGCTTCCGCTTCTTCTTGTTCAGCTTCATAGGCCCAGCTACTTTAACTGCGACTGAAGTCTCCAAGTCGTCTCCTGATGGGAATTCTCGCGGTCGCTTCTGATCCGTCACTCTGGAGAGCTTTCCTATACATTGAGAAGAGCTCACTATAGAACTCAAATCTGTCGCATCTCGGTCAACCTGCAAAATGTGCATACCACGCAGATCATCAACACACAAAAATTATCAATACGCACTAGTCACTTTCAATACTCTCTGTTCGAAATTCGATTTCCGCATCACAATTCAGGAGGTTGAAGTCCATCACATGATGCCATCCGTAACCCTTTGGCCCCAAAAGATTAATTTTTGCCGAATGTGCCCGCGCGTACAGCACTCAGACAAGTGCTCACTTCAGAAGTTGAATAAAGAAACCTAAACCCTTAACCCTAAACCCTGCATTACCGAAAGAACTAACCAGGCCCTCGATCATCCACCAAATTCCGCCTCACGATCAAGTGATCTCTGGTGAACGTCTTCAACTGTTTTAATGTACCTCTCGCAACACTACCGATTGAATTTTCCCACTCAAGACTTCAAATTTCACAAATCCCACAAAAGAACAAAGACAATTGATGCCGCCACCAATGCACGAATTCCAGACACATTTTTGCTCATTGACCAAGAACGACGACTACAGGCAGCTCACAATCCAACTTGCTATCTTATCAACAGCATACCCGGTCTAGACCCTCGACGCCTCCTCCTCCATTCCCTACGTCCGATGAATTCAACTTCCGTCTCTTTTTCCGCTGCTTCTTCCTCTTCTCTTTCGCCGCTTCGCCGCTTTCCACCCTGTCCACAACCTCAACGGCGATTCTGTCCATCTCGTGAAGGCAGCCCGTCGTGGTCTCCACGGCGCTACCACCATCGGTCTCTCTCGCCTTCAAAGCTCCCGGCATCGCTCCTCCTCCCACAGTAGACAAAAGCAGAACTAAGGGACCTGGACTCGAACTCTAGAAATATGCTACAAGCAATTGCTGCTTCCCCGACAATCCAGGGCAACAAGCTGTAGCCGTTTTCAGTTCCCAGCAGCGGCTCCTTGAGAAACGGGAGCCCTAAACCCTGAGTGTCTGCCTTGGTTGCCACTCTCTGTCATGGGACAGAAAACTGACCGGCAATACCGGGTCCCGGTCCTACTGGGACTGATTTTTTTTTTTTGCAAGGAGCCAGAAGTGAAGTAAGTACTTTGTATTAAGGTAGGTACACCCAAAAGCGCCAGTTTTTCATACTGTGCCTAGTTCCTGTTATTATGCTGTTCAGATTTTTTGACAGTCTTGTTGGTGAGTGAAAGCATGTTCCCACGCACCAAAGAACAGTGGATTTGGATACCGTATGCAAAAGTTATTAACAGTCAAAGTGTGTTTTTGAAAGTGCCATCTACAGTCTGGGTACATAACTGATTTTGAAAATGTATGCACGTTGTACATGGCGTTTTAAGGTCAGGTGTCATTGTGGGTGTACCTACCTTATAAGGTAGGAAGTCTAGCTCTTAACCATTTAAGAGCTAGAACTAAAATTTGGGGAGGTGAACCATCTCGAAATTTTTAAGTTAATTTTTCTTGAAAGACAAGTAGAATAGGCATCTAAACCAAGTTGTTTCATATTTTTTTTGGCTTTGCGGAATTACTTACAAATTTTTGAAGTTGAAAAAAATGGTCATCTGTGGTCATGTACCTCTAAGTGATGTTTGATTTTAACCCCTAAAGGACCATGACTATGTTTTCACTAAAACCTCTCTAAAACTGCCATTTCTAATACATGTACCAAAACTTGAAAAAAAAATTGTTTTTTGACACATATAACTGTTAGATATTGTAATATGATTCTTTGAAAGGATGAAGAAAAAATTTCAGCATTTCCCACCAGATAGATTGCAAGATTTTAGTGTTTGAAGATACAAAAAGCCTTTTTTTACCATTGCAAAAATCTAGGCAACTTCACTTCACAAGGTCACATTTATAAGACAAAAAGTTCAAATTGGTTGCAATTCTTTGAATTCATCCTCAAAGTCAAGTTGTCTACATGCTCAAAAAATTTCAAATCATTCAGAATTGTACAACATATAGGAAAAAAATAATGAGTAGAAAGAAGTAGAAAATGAGCTAAAATACAAAATTATAGACAATTAATTTATAGAATTGAAAAATTCCAATCCCAATGGTTAAAATGTTGTAATAAAAAATATATCCCCACTGATTTTATTTTTTTTCAAAAATATTAAAAATTACATTAAATAAAGAATTTAAAACTTTTTTGTAGTGTAGAGATTCTATAACTAGCCACAAGCTACCCTAAACTAAAACTCCTCATAACTTTTGATCCATTGATTGAAATGAAAAGATTCAAAGCTTTCCATTTAGATAAAAATATAATAAACCGATTTCAAAAAAAATTCTTGAAAAAGTCATTATTAAAAAAGTCATTTTTTAAAAAGTTTTTTTTTCTGCCCGGATTGCATGTCAAGCAAAGAAAGTGACATATCATGCCATAACTTTTAAACCATGTATTCAAAAGCTATGAAAATTGTTGGGCCTTAAAGCTACTCCTCGGGCAAACCTTGTGTGAAAATTTTAAAGAAAAATAAATAAAACCTCCATTCGTAATGAGCTGCCCAAAATCACTATGTTGCCGAAAAATGCAATTTGGTCCTTTAGGGATTAAAGTCTAGTCAAAGTTTGAGCCTACCTTAAGGGTAAATAAAAGTACTCCCTCCATTCTATAATACTGGTTCCTTCAGTTTTTTTATTTGTCCTAGATTACTTGTCCCTTTTACTTAAGGCCTGATTTAGAATTGGAGGTGATTTTGTTTGTTTTTAGGATTAATCCTAGAAAGATAAAGTGACCATTCAACATAAAGCAAGAGATTTTAGGATACTCTCAAAAATTGGTTGGTAGGGCATGTGAGGATTAAAGAATTTTCATTCATGGATCATTGCAAGAAACGGTGAGCATTTTTTATAAACTTTTGCCATAAGACTCATGAATTTTTGGGAGTACTTTAAAAATGGAAATACTATTTTTTTAAAATACAAAAAAATGCTTAATGTATATTTCCTTAAGAAGAAGGTACCGTAAAAAGGAAAAGTGTTGAAATTTTTTCTTAGTAGATGAACTGGAAAAGTACAAAATCTCATGAAAATAGGCACTTTGACATTTTTATTTGTAAAAAATAGGAAAAGGAACATTTTTGAATAGTTGATAATGAGTAGATTTCACTAAAATAATGATCTAAAAACCATCTTGAATGTTCAAAAATTGCGTGCAATGAGAGTGTTGTTTGTACTCATATGGAGGCCATAAAACAGTAAATTTTTAAATTTCCTTTTGGTCAATATATGAATCCCTATTATGAAAATAGACCATGAAATTTTGAGCTCTAGATCATTAAATTAAGAGACTCAAGTGATTGCAAGAAATACTTTTATAATTTGTTGCATTTTTTATTTTGAGCATTTTTGTACTTTTTGTACTACAAGCCACCTTTATTACTATTGGGAGCATAGAATATGACATGCAAATAGTCAATTGGATTTCAAATCAACTATTTAAACAACTTATTATGTTTATTAGTGAATGACAACAACAACGACGCTAGCGTGCGAGCGTGGAGCGGCGAGCCTGTGAGCTGTGAGCGTGGAACCTGTGAACAGGAAGCCTTCAAACCAGATATTTACAAAAATTTTGGGTAAAATTACTGTTTTTCAATTTTTTTTTTCAAAATTCTAATTTTTTTTCCATTTATACTTAAATTTAAGACCTATGACCGTGTGACCTATTACCGTGTCACCAATGACCGTGACCTATGACCGTGTCACCTATGACAATGATTTCTGTGAAAATTTACTTCTTTCCATTTAAAGTTTAATTTGATGAAGACTGAGACCTTCAAAGCTTATGATACATATTTTAGGATTTAGTTTCTCCATACCCTAAAAAATGTCAAACACTTGTATTGAAGTTTTATCCTAGTCATACTCTATGCATAAATATGAAGTTCATTTTGTGGCCCTCTTAGTCTCATTTTTGCCCCTACGTCATCATTTTTCAAATTTATGTACCGTACCTTCCCTTCCAAATTTTTGTTATTTTTGGGTAATAAGATTAAGAAATACACCTATCACTATATTTTCAAATAATCATGTCATGAAAACAATCACCATTTCTATCTTTGGTATACATGTCTTCTAAGAATAGTATATATTTGTAACCCTAATGCTAATAGAAGCTTCTGAATTTATAATTAAAATACATTCATTGTCTGTCATTTAGAAAAATGTAAGAAAGGTCTAGGAAAAGAGGATCAAAGCTTACAACAGTACTTTAAAATTATAGTAGATACTTTTTGATAGAGAGTTATACTCCTACACTTTGTGAATGCATAGACATGCTCTATTGCATTTAGTAATATGTAGCCATGCCTATTCTGGAACTACAATAATTCCTACCCGAAGTAGAAGTAACTTCAACTCATTAAAGCTATAACTTGGTGCATGAATGAATTTGTCTTTGTGAACATCCATCTTGCAGAAGTACCTGTACAAGTAGTACAAGTGCTTGCAATTTACATACTGTTGTTGACTTCCAATAGCTGAAATAGCCATATTCATAAAGTCGAGACATATGCACGTAGGGAACATCCCTACTATAACTCAATATGCATTTTTATTGGAATCTAACCTTGTCTCTAGTACTACAATAGCACCAAGGCCAGGAAAAGGGAGCAAAGTCACCTCTAGAATTTGGCCTTTGACATTGCCTGCACTTTCCCACTTATTTCATTGTTCGGTGGTTGGTGCATTTGCAACCCTTTGAATGGTACGGTTATTCTTCATCGTTGGATATGCGTCCGGGTTCTTTGGTGGAGGTTGGTCATACAAAACAGTGCTAAAAATCTTTGACATGTTGAACAGTCGACATGCTGACAATGTTGGCCGTGCTTGTAGGCAGAATCCTGCATGCTGCAACAACAATGTTTCTTCACGATTGAGGTTTGTTCCAGTGAGAACAAGCCAAACCTCTGGTATCTCTGGCCAATCAATAACCCACTTCCGTTTGGAACCCTTGACACAACATTCAATGTCATCCCAGCAAAACCAGAAGTCAACTACCATTTCCTGCTTACTTCCGTATTTTTCTTTTCTTCCGCGGTAGGTTGGCGCTGGAGTTCCCATCTTTCCCCTCAAAATTTTGGTTGTGTATTTGATGTTAGTGGTCTTCTGTTGAGCTTGACATCTTGCATTGGATTTGTGGCTGATTCTTGCAATATGCCATTTGGATGTGTCGCAATCACTCTCAAATGCAATTGGAATATGTGCTGAAGTATTCACGTCTAACTCTTTTGTTGTGTCGTGCAAAGAAGGTGAAGAAGTTGTTGTAGACCTTGTTCTAACACAGGGTTGAGATAAATTGATTTTGTTCAATTTATGTGAATCACCTACATCACCAATGGGCACATCTAACTTCTTCATTTTCCCAAATATTTCTTTTCCTTCTAAGTGTGGTACTCTTGTTTCCATACCTTCTAACCCATGCCAAGCGTTCAAGGCATCTGCAATTTTTTTGGAATCCCCGCTCTTTCTAGTAGCTCAAATCTTCAACTTTTTTTTTGACGGCCCTAATCCCGAATGCATTGCCTTTCAAATATGCTCGATAATTTGTCATTTGCATCTAAGCATGGATACTATTATCACATGTTGCATCAAATAAATTGTTTCTTCGCTCTTTGGACATTTAAAGCCACTTGTTATGCATAGTTTCAGATAGATTGCACGACAATAAATCCAACGCAAAATCCAAGTTCCGTACCCGCAATGACAAAGATGATGAGCGACATGGTGGCAATTCGAAGATGACATCTCCATCAAATATTGCTAAAAAGATGGAACTTGAAAGTACTTTGTAGTGTTGAGATCCATTGTTGAGAGCTCATTTCGAGATCGGTGCAACATTGTAGCTAGTCTCTTCAAACAATTTATAAAGCTTTTTTTTCTTGCTACATATACAATCAGTAGGAGGAGTGGCAATGAGGAATTAGAAAGACTTCTTGATAGGATTTCGGATAATGATTCAACACTTTCCATCTTGCATGTCACAAACAAAATAGAACAAGTAGACTTTTTAGAATTGAAGTCTATAGGCTCTCCTTTGAAATTTGAAGAAAACTTTATAATTGGATCTAGTCTCTCTATTTTCACTATATACACGAAGTATTGTATGATTGTCTATGATTGGCAAAGCTTGCCGAGGAGGGCTAAATGCAACGGTGTGTATAATACATGGCTTATCAACCATGGAATTATTGGATTGGTGACTAAGGATTTCTACAAACACACTTAGCATATACAAGAGAAGTCCATATACTTTATAGTTCTTAGGAGCCAAGTACCAACATCATGTTCCATCTTCTGCAGAGATGAAAACAAGGACAAATTATTGCACTTCACCTAAATCTAACATTTTCTCCTCTTAATCATATATGGAAGTCTTTATAGATTTGAATTAGACATGTAGAAGGTTTAAAGCTTTAATTTTGAATCATCGTCACATTGAAATAAACTTTTCTTGAAAACTAAATTTCCTAAGAGACTGAAAATACCTAAATAGAAATGAATATAATTATCAAGAACTCATTACATCCAAATTTAGAATGACAATCTCTTTTCAGGAGTTGCTAATCATTAGAAATAGAGAAATATTTTTTAGTTTCAAATTTCAAAGTCTAAGAAACATATTAAAATATTCAGAATGAAATTATTATCAGAACAAAAAACAAATTTTATTTCCACACTTTTAAGCTCTATATTTCTAAAATAATGGATAGAAAAACCTTATTATTATAGTAAAAACAAATGTCAACTGTGAATTGATTTTCAAATGTGTAGATTTCAAATTCTCTAAAATGGACATTTCTCTATATGAAGAATATTTTTACTAAAAAAAGAAATTAAATCTTCATATTGCATTGAATTTCAATTAATGAAAAGCCTTAGAGATTTCTTATATGTACAAATTCAAAATGAATATATAGCAATTAATCCTAATTGAAAATATCATAGGCTTTTTAATTTTTTTTAAACTAAAAAGATAATATTTAATAGCAGAATAATTTTAAAATAAGGAATTAAAAATATTTAATCATTTGAATTAAGAATTCTGCATTTTGGAGGGAGAAAAATGTTGGCAGCTATTTCAAGAACCATTTCGGGAACAAACCCAAAACGGCCCTCCCAAGGCCTCAAATCTCATATAATGATATATGAAAATTTGAAAAAATAATTTTTTTAATACAATAATCTCAATTTTTGGAGATTCCTCGATAGAGGGCTTGATAATTATCAAATTGTTATTGAGCACTTTACCGAGGGACACACACATCCAAAAGAAAAAAATTTGAGACAATCACAATTTTTTGGGGGCTATCTAGTAAAGGACTCCTAGAAAAAAAATTATTTAAAAAAAAATGTAAAAACTGTAAAAACAATATCAATTGTTTGGAGGCCCTCTAACAAAGGACCTCCAAATAAATTTTCTTAAAAATAATTTATTTATATAATTATTATATTATATTATATTATATTTTTTAGGGTCTTCTAATGGACCCCCCCAAAAACATTTGAATTTTAAAAAAAAATTTAAGTTGAAAATTAAAAATTAAAAATTAATTTTCTTCAAACTATTATTTTGGAGAGGTCCCCCAATAGTAGGCCTGATAACCGTCGGATCCGACCAGGGTTTTCTCTGGCGACAACGCGACATCGCGACAACCAAACATCACACGACGTCTAGTGGATACCCTCGCGACGTCCAATAGAGTCAAAGTTACCTTTGACTTTTAAAAATTTACCACACGGTAAATAACGCCACCTGGATGCCATGTGGCATCTACGTGTTATATTTTGGGGCGCATGCGGATGTAAAAAAGATAGGTGACTACAGGTATAGGGCGACCTCGGGTAGGGGCGACCTCTTCCTTTTCTTTTTTTTTTCTTTTTTTGAACAAATGGGGAAACCCCATTGCATTAAAAAGAAAGGGGGGTGACCTCTTCTATTGTTGTTAAAAAAAATTGCACTCATCTAAGAATACAAAAAATAAAAATTTAGAACATAACAATAAAATCTTGTACTTCACTTGTCTAAGATCATGTGGTAAAATTTTCATAAGCTTTGACTATATAGATTATAGTGATTGCAAGAAACACTTAAAGCCTTTTGTCACATCCTAGTTTTTTATTTATTTTTGGCCATAACTTTTTTGTTTTTGCTCCAAATGACTTAAAATTGGCAGGAAAGCTACTCATAGCTATTATATATCTATAATGAATGTTGGAGATTTTTCAAAAATAATTTATTATTTTTAAATAGCCCCAAAATTTTCTCACAATACTTGATTTAGGGGTTCTTAGCACCATTTACCTCCGAAGAAAACGAATTTTGACCTAAAATTTAGAGAGGATGGTCTCTTAGTAGACTTATAGCTACTATCTAAATGAATTTTTTAAATACTTATTTTAATGTGTTGTAGAAGTCTACAAAAAGAGCTTCATTTTGCATTTTTTCTTAAAATACATAAAAATACATCATTTGGAAAAACTTTTTGAAGATGAGATTTGATCAAAAAACTCACCAAAATAATGTTTTATACCTTTGGAAAAAAATGCAAAATGAAGCTCTCTTTGTGGACTTCTACAACATATAAAAATAAGTCTATTTTTAAAATTCATTTAGATAGTAGCTATAAATATACTAAGAGACCATCCTCTCCAAATTTTAGGTCAAAATTCCTTTTTTGGGGAGGTAAATGGTGCTAAAAACCCCTAAATCAAGTATTGTCAGAAATTTTTGGGGCTATTTAAAAATAATAAGTTATTTTTGAAAAATCTCCAAAATTCATTATAGATACATAATAGCCATGAGTAGCTTCCTAATAAATTTTGAATCATTTGAAGCTAAAACACAAAATTTATGGCTAAAAAGAAATCTAAATCTAAAGTGTGACACAATGCAACAAATAGTACAAGTGTTTCTTGCAATCACCCATTGGAAGATATTAGCATTCAAGTTGGAAAAATAAAATTTTGAATGTTGGACTACAATTTCAATGACTTTGAACGTTATTCATGGAAATTTTTTGCACTATAGACTTTGATTTTATGTTATATTATTATACTACTAAAATCATAACTCCCTCTCTAATGTCACAAATGCTACCATTAATACTAGAGGCTGGTGCTTGGTATACTATGCATTCACTGTATCATATATTAATAAAAAATTTATATATTTGAATAGAATGCATGATATTGATTTCAATAAGTCCTTAAAATAAGTATTTTAAGTATTTTATAAGAATATTTTCAATCATGAATACATGAAAATCTTATTGTCACACAATGTGATATTACAGAAAAAGAGTAGCAATTTGCAATCACTTTTGTAGTATCACTTTTTACAAAGAGTGGTATTATAAAAATAATGTAGTTGTTGCAATGAAGGTGATATCACAAGAAGATATAATAGAGGTAGCAAATTCATTGGTTTTCTTGGCTTAATGCTTCTTTGCGCTTCTATGATTTAGTGCTTTTGTGAGATTTGAACTTTCATGATATCAATTTTCTAAATTCTAATGATGATTGGATAGCATAGCAAGCACCAACCGCTAGTAATAATAAAAAATTGATTTAAAAGCCTAAGAAAAAAAATTCCAAAAAAACAACCTAATGGGACAATCTCTAACCCCTAAAAGCCCAAGGGGTTAGGACAAAATGCAAATGTGATAAAATACAAGTTCTATAACTTTTTTGAAGTTATCATCAAAAAAGATTATGTGAAACACAAAAAATAGAAAGTATCTATATAGGTAGAGTTTTAAAGTTGTTTTTAGATTATCTTCAAATGAATTTTGAAGATATAACTTCAAAAAAATCACCAAAAATACAAATTTCATCTTTAGCACTTGAATTTTTTTTGGATTGGTCAAAATTGTGGTTTCTATTGATTTGTGAAAAAATGAAAAAGATCTAATAATGAAAGAATCAACATTTTCTCCAAATATTAAATTTTTCAACATTATGCAATTCTAAACACTTCTTGCTATTTTTCTTATAATTTTTGTTTGATCACATTGATCTTAGTTTTGAATGTAAATGTTGAAAGACAATTTAATTCTTTTTAAATTGAAAAAAAAATAATGCCCAAAAATTCTACCTAAAGTCAAGCAACAACCAAAAGATAGCCGCGTGAGTACTTAGGGGTTTACAAATTGTTAAGTAGAAATATGTCGAACAAAAAAATAAATTATTGATAGCTCTAGGATAGAATTGAAACATATAAATTCTAATTGTGTGATTCTTCTAGGAAGAAAATTTAAACTTGATAAATAGTTTCTTAGAAAATTTGTGAAAATTGCATTCAAAATGAAATCTAATACCTTATTTTTCAAGAAGTTTCTATAATTGCTCAAAAAACAAGATTGTCTATAATTTTTTAATCACTAGTCCAAATAGAATGAATCATAGCTTTATATGTAGACAAGGGGATTCTTGATTCTTTACGTGTTATATTTCAATTTCATTTTGTAGACTTTTTCATGCAGTAATTTAGGAATGAACAAATGAGAGTAAATTTTATGACAAAAATTACAAAATATTTGCACAAGAGAATTCAAATTTGACATTCTATGCATAGACCTCAACACCTTATCACCTTGCATATAAGATATTCAACATATTTTTCTAAATGGCACATCATAAAAGAATTTGTTAATTTATTTACATTAGTTTTTGAAATTTAGAGGCATGCAATGTGGCCTAACCATTTATGCTAATATAGTAATATCATGTCCTATTACAAAATAATGGGTGGGGGAAACTATTTTCAAGAGCTTCATCAACCATGGTTTATCCATAAGCAAGTTCACCAACTATCCATTTGTCAATTGCTTCTTCGAAGCAATACACCCAACTTCCTCATTAAGCACCTTAATGTTGATGTATTTTCAAATACTTCACTATTGTATTTTTTCATATTATTAATTAATTTTCATGAAGTTAGCAAATTTTCCAATAGAATACAAAATAGATTCCATTGTATATTTATATTTTGCTTGCATTCTCTCTATACTCTTCTTTGAATGTTGTCACTTGTTCACAAAGAATAATTTTAGAGTCGTCTACCAACAATTCTTTAATAATTCTTTAATTTTTTTTTCTATTGTAGGATATTTGGAAAGAATCTTAGGAGATAAAAAAACGATATCAAGGCATATAAAAGTCAACCCATATAATGTCTTTTTTTTCCGGGTTTCTTTCACTCATTCTTAAATGACATTAAAAGTTTTAACTAGACAACTACATTGTTTATTTTCAATGCATAATTATAAGAAAGAGCTTGAAAATCATAATAAAGATATTTGCAATATATAGAAGGGCAATTTGAAGAACAAGGGAAATTTTAGAACACTTGACTTCTTAACCCTTGAAGGACCAAGGCCTTTTTTCTACCTAAAAAACATTTAAACTCCCATTTCTATAGCAAAGGAAAAAAAAATTGAAAATTGATATTTTTTCACATCCAACCTTAGAATCTTATACCTCACTAGTATGAAAATTTGTGAAAAAAAATTCAAAATTTTTGACTGCATAGATTGTAAGATGTGTGTTTAAACTTTAAAGTGAAATGAATAAGTTTTGCAGCACATTGCAAGACTTGGTTATTTGACTTTGAACCTTCTTAACTTAAATTCTCTTGCACTACAAAGTTTTGAGCTTTCGATCTTTATGGTGGAGTACTAAGTTGAAAGTCTAAGAAATATATATATATATATATATATATATATATATATATAATAATTATTATTATTATTCAAAAAATTGTTAAGTAGAAGTAGGTTCAAGATAAGAAGGAAAATCTAAATTAATAATATCTCTAAGATGAAATTTAAATGCATTAATTCCAATGGTGAGACTGTTTTTGAAAACAAAATAAACCATTTGGAACTTTTTTTTTTTAATAATTGTAAATATTGCATTTGGATATGAATCCTATTAGTTAGTTTTTCAAGACAATGATTTAATTGCCTAAAAAACAAAATTGTCCATAAATTTCTCATAACAAATCCAAATGTATCAAACCTTTTTATGTAGGCAAAAATATAATCTATGAGAAAAAATATGAAAAATAAAATGAAATTTCTTCAAATTGTTTTCGATTGCTCCTATCCTTTGTTTTGAGCTTATTTGGACATACATTTTTCTCCAAGGCACTATTGAAAATAAATAAATAAATAAATCTATATAGATATATAGATATAGATATATATATATATATAGATGTATATTCATATGAAGTTAATCAGTTGTTCTATCTTCAAAAAAAAATTCAAAAATCAAGATAGAAATTGATACTTTAGGTACACACATGAAATTCCATTTTTCCCTCAAAGGGACAATGGTTCTTTTGAAGTTAAAGGCCCTAGAAATCAAGAACTTCTAAAATACATTCTTAAAGAAAAAAATCAAGGCATTTAGCTCTTGGAGCTCAGTACAAGAAATAAAGAGGAAGTAAATAGAATTTCTTTTCAAATTTGGAAAATACCTTATTCTAGGGTCTTCATAATGTGTGATGATATGTGAACCCTAGGACCAAAAATAATAATATATAAATTTTCAAGTGGATAGGAAAAATAATAAACAAGTTGAAAAATCTCAATCTAATGCCAAAAAAATTCCAAAATAAAAGAGAATGTTACAAAGGCAAGGCAATGGCTCCCACCTCCACCTGCAATTGCCCTACACCCACGGTCACCCACAAGAGGTTGCCCCAAGACCCGAAGTAGCCCCAAAACGGCCAAAAAATGACTTTTTTTGAGTTTTGGCAAGGAAATGGCTCCCACCTCCACCCGCGGTCGCCCTAGACCCGTGTTCTCCTACCTTCGGTCACCCCACACCCATGGTCGCCCACAAGAAGTTGCCCCAAGACCCGAAGTAGCCCCAAAATTGTTAAAAAAATGATTTTTTTGAGTTCTGGCAAGGAAATGGCTCCCACCTCCACCCACGGTCGCCCTAGACCCGCGTTCTCCTACCTTCGGTCGCCCCTCGCCCACAAGAGGTCGCCCCAAGACCCGAAGTAGCCCCAAAATGGCCAAAAAATGACTTTTTTTGAGTTTTGGCAAGGAAATGGCTTCCACCTCCACCTGTGGTTGCCCTAGACCTGCGTTCTCCTACCTTCGATCGCCCCACACCCGCGGTCGCCCACAAGAGGTCGCCCCAAGACCCGAAGTAGCCCCAAAATGGCCAAAAAATGATTTTTTTTTTTTTTTTTTTTCTGAGGAGGTCCCCTGGTAGGGTCCCCGGTAACCGTTAGATCCAACGGTTACCGGAGCCCCTACCAGGGGACCCCCCCAAAAAGAATTTAAAAGAAACCAAAAAAAAAATCTTAATTTTTTTTTCTTGTGGGGGGGTCCCCTAGTAGAGGGCCCAAGATCCGACGGTTATTGAGGCCCCTTCCAAGGGATCCCCCCCCCAAAAAGAAATTTAAAGAAAAAAAAATTCTTCTGATCCATTACAGTCTATATTTCATTGAATTTGTTTGGATTGAAATTTCATGAACTGCAAATTTCCTCGAATGTGCATTCAAGACTTTCTAAAACATGCTAACTAAATGAAACCAAAAATTTCTATTTTGAACCAAGCTTTTAGACCTTCTACTATGAATTTAGTAGCAAAAAATAATAAAAATGAAAGATGAAGACAACATTGTCTAGTTTTTCATAAACAATGTCTCACTGATACAAAACTTGACCAAAAAAGCTTTTGTATCTAAATTTCAAGAAATTGATGCCAAAATTCATGAAATTTTCTTTGTTGGGTATGAGATTTGAGGGGTCCAGCCAAGTCAATCTTGAGTTCACTCGGATCTGAGCCTACTTAGGGTGGATTCAGCAGGACCCCCTAGATTTCGTATCCTGAAGGGAATTTTGCAAGAAGTAAAGCTAGTGTATATTTCATAAACAAAGGTTGATTGTTAAATTGCAAGTAGAAATTCAAATTTGAATTTGTTGTTCTTTTTTTGTAGGTTGAAAGCCATTGAAATACAAAGGAGATTCCAAAGATGACTCTTGAAAAACTCTAATTGGTTGCCACTTGCAATACAACATCAACTCACAAAATCAAGTTCCTAAAGTGGTGGAACTCCTCCAAGGCTCCATGCCCTCCCGTGATGCTAAGCGTTTTTCACTTGGGCCAATATCCAAAACACTGCTTGGACCATTTCTAAACTATTGTGCTTGATATGTATGGATAAGTACTTTTAATTGGAGATGCTTTTCAAATTTCAAAAGATCATAAACTCTATATTCAATGACTTTTCAAAGGAATTCAGATTCAAGTACTATGCTCTTTATCAAATGGATTCTAATTTATATTTTACTTTTACAGATTGAAGACGAAGCTGTAGAATACTTCCAAGGTGTTGTGAGGTAAGACAATCTACCTATAAATATGAAGGTTCCATATCAACTAGAGACCTTAACAAAATATTTGAAAGGATGGAGGAAAAAGATCTTAGATGAGGGATTCTTGGCTCACCTCAAAGGAGCAAATTACTTCAAGAAAAAAAATAACTTTCACACTTTTGAGGGGTCCAAACAAGTAGTGCAAAGGATTCTTTTTCAAAAAGTTCCTACTACAAATCGCTTGTATTTCTCATTTGAGTTAGTAAACTTCTCATAAGTAAATCTTTGCAGTTGAAATGGAATTTTTTTTGGAAAAAAATCCAAAACATTGTAAGAAAGTCAAAATGTTGGGGGTCCCTTCAATAGATCCTAAACATGCGTCGGATCCGACACATATTTCAAAGGTACCTCAGGAACCCCCCCATTTTTGTTCCTTTGAAATCTTTGAATTAATAGTTAAAAGGTCAAATTTTTTTGATTTTGTGAAATCATTAATATTTAATATTCAATCAAAAAGGTTATTTAACTTTTGTCTAAATATCTTTACCTTTCAAAATTATCTTTCATGTCTTTTTGTTCTACATTGCAAATACTTCAAATTTGAGTTGAAAGGAAAAGAAACAATCGAAAGGAAGGACCTACCTACCTATTGTCTAATTTTTTAGGTAGTAACACTGCAGATTGTATGTATACACCAAATTAACTCCGCATCATCACTGCCACTTATTTGAGTAGTGGAGGATGGTACATTGACTACCCAATTTTGTACATGCATCCCTCGGAGGTGTAATTTCAGAACTCTATGGAGGGCGTGGGGGCAATAGATATGGACATCAATGAATTTGCTGGACTCATTGATAAACAAAAATAGAAGGTCATTGCAAGGAAGGAAATCAACAATAAAAGGAAAGCAACCCAAATTCAATGAGCTTTGGAAAATAAAGAGAAGAAGGTTGAGTATGTAGCCAAATTGGTGGAGAAGGAGAAGGAGGATCTCGAAGGCCTAGGCAAAAGGAAGAAAGAAGGAAGAAGGCAGTGGCATTTCAATATCATCAACAATAGATGAAGGCTTCTAAATGCAGAGTGCATCTCAAAGAGGGATGAAAAGGAAGGTTATGCTTCCAGACTTTACAAAAGAAGTTATTACTTAGAAGACAGAAGTCATTTCCCTTGGAGATGATGATGATGTCACCTTCAAGGAATTGTTGCTCAATGTCTCCATTAGCAACGTCGTAGACATTGAAGGAATCCGGGGACCAAACTCCTACATCAAGGTTATGGATTTTCTTTGAAAGGAAATATAGTTGTCTTCTCTTGTATTATAGAATTTCATTGCACTTATTAGAGTGTGTTTCAAATAACCTTGTACGTGCTAAATTCTCAAAAATTGAAAATCTGTCTTCGCAAATGGTGGTTGAGAAGCCTAGGATGTACAATGGGGTGGTCAATCGACAACCAAGGTTCGACCTTTTGATTTTTGACTGCCAAGAGAATTTTTCGGTGCTAGAGATAGGTGGTTCAAAGTACATGCCTTTTTAGAATGCAAAAGAAGGATTACTTCACCATCTTCTAAGCTTTTGTCTTTGCACACAAATATTGCAGGACAACAATTGCATTGTTATATTTCATTCTTGGGATCAAAACTTTCTGCAAACCGTTGCAGGATTTTGTCAAGAGTACCCAAATATGAGGAAGAAGAAGGATTGGATGGGCATGAATTGGATGCACTTGACATTGGTGATTCACAAGAACCAAACAATACTTTATCATTTGCTTATATTGTTATTCTCATTTTCAGTTTATTACTTCTATTATTACTTATTTTTATATGAATTTTGTTTATATTTTTGCAAACATTGAAGTTTGGCATCACATTTATGGTCAAACACCTAAGTGACAAAGGAAAATCTAAATTCAAATTCATGTGGTCTTCAACAATACTGAAGGCAAAAGTGGACCTCCATCGTGACGACCTCTTCATGAACTATACTATATAGGATACAATGTTGATAAATGGGATGGATTGAATGCCCTAGCACGGTGCTTGAGAAAAAGACATATACTTCTACCAATTCATTATCAATGGACAAAAGCACAACTGATGAAGGAGATAACACTAGACTATACTACATCTACTAATGAGTTTTCATTCTATAATATTTATATACCATCTTTATTTTATATAGAGAATCATTGTACAAATGAATTACTTCTTGATTTTTGAAAAGTGTGTTCATTTACTCCATTATGACATGTTGTACAAGGAGACGGCATATTGTGGCGTGGGAGAAGATAAGAGGATTTTCAAGACGCCCTTGAGCCAATGAAGAAGTCTGCTCCTCTAATGACTACAACTCCAAATCCGGATGAGCCAACGGTTGTCTTATTGCGAAACAAAGATGTCTTGGTGGTAGTGCCCCGTAAATTTGTTTGGCACATTAAACCTAGTAATTAATTTTTTTATTTATAAATTTTTAGTTTTCTTGATACTTGTTATGTTTCATAAATCTAACAGTGCATCATTTGAATTTACAACAACGAGGAAGTGATGTTGGAGGATGAAGTGAAGAAGAGACAAAGACTCATTTTGAGCTCAGAGAACCCCTTTGATCTTCTTATCTATATAGAGCAACTAGCATTAGCATTTGCAAAGTTTGGTATTTTTAAATTCAAACAATGTAAACCTTCATGAATATGCTCTAAATGTCTTAAATATAGTTCATAGATGGATCAACATCCGAGGGTAGAGAGACTTCAAATTCTTCTAATGATAAATTTTTTGCAATAGAGTGACGTATTTCATGAATCAAACCAATATGACTGAGTTTTTATGCTTTATGGCTATATGTTGTGTGATTCATTTTTGTCCATCATCTTCTATTTCACATTTTATTATTTGACCAAATATCAACCGTGATGTCTTTCTCGTCAAAAGAAGGATTATAGTAATAAAAATTCACCATTTGCAATGTTTCAATTTTTTAAAATATATTCAAGAATGATAATGTATTAGCACGTAGCAAAGTGTATGCCAAAAAAAAATAGGGTGTAGAACACACGCCCCCTTTCATGGAGTACAATTTTTATTTCATTTCCCATTTTATAAGTAAAGAATCTTTCTCTATTTGAGAATAAGATTTATTGTAAGATGCCTTAAGATATTCAATTAGGTGTGATCCCATCAATAAATTGGGCCCCATATTTTCCTTGGTTTCATTTGTTTAGTGAAAGGGTTCATATTGGCCTTTTCAAACTCATAATTTATATATTAGCATATTATACTAAGGGTGAATTTCAAGGTACATTGTCTTCATGAAAAAAAATGGGGAGTCAAATCTCTAAAACCTCGTACTACATCTCCATCCAAAAAAATGGGAACTCAAAGAAATATTCACCTCTTGGAATATCTTTCAAAAAAAATTGGGAGTGAAATAAATATAGACCTCCTACAATGTCTTCATGAAAAAAAATTGGGAGTGAAATATATATTTACCTCCTTCCATGCTTCCATCCCAAAAAATGAGAATTGAAATAGACATATACCTCGTAGAATATCTCCGTCCAAAAAAATGGGGAATGAAATAAATATTCACTTTGTGGAATGTCTCTACCAAACAAAATGGGGATTGAAATCAATATTGACCTCCTACAATGTTTGTGCCAAAAAAAATGAGGAATGAAATAAATATTTACCTCTTAAAATGTCTCCATCTAAAAAAATGGGGAATGAATTAAATATTTCATGTTTTTTGAAATACAGTATGCTTTCAAGAAATAAAAGGTGAAGAAAGGAAACAAACATATGATCCTAAGGCTACTCAATGTTATACAAAGATAATTTTTTTCATCCAAAATTTGGAAATATGAGTTATTTTGATGAACTCCAAATTTTTAGATAAGAATTTCTAAATCCTAAACCCTAACAATCCAAAAACAACATAGATTATTTAAAACCACGGTCATAGGTACATCCACGGTTACAGATCCTCATCCAATTTTTTTAAGAAAAAATGTTCCCGCTCACAGGCTCACAGGCTCACACGCTAGCAACCCTAAATGACAACAATGAATGGCAAAAAAAAATCATGAATAAATTTAAAGTAAAAGGGTCTCTGGTAGTACTATTGAGTCTTTTCATATATATTGAAATACTATTTTAAGCCACATGTTACAGAAAATGAGACTTTTACATTTTTATTTTAAAAAAATTAGAAAATTCATTTTTAGAATGGCCATTGTTACCAACTAAGGGCAAAGATAGGATATCAAAGCTAAAACAAAAAACACATTTTAATTCAACATCAGAAGGGATTTGAAGGCAAAAGAAGCCCGTTTGAACTTTGTTCCCGAAATCGTTCCCTATACCTGTTGACCACTGTCAGGCCAACAATTTTTTTCAATGTTGGTCTTAAGATGCAAAAAAAGTCCAAATTTTTTTTCCAAAAAAAGTAGATGACGTGGCACACTGTGGACCATATTAGATGTCTACATTTCTAGGTTATATTTTACATTCCTCGCAATTTGGGAACTTGCAATCTTCTTTTGCCTTCAAATCCCTTCTAATGACATAAATTCTATATATATAATGCACTTTTTAGGCCAATATAAAACACATTTAGAAAATGATTTTAGAAATCTCTCTCCTAAAAAGGTGTATTTCTAAGAGAAGACCTAGCCTACCAAATTTCACAATGTCATTCTTCAAAAAAGGTACTCAATAGTACTAAAAACCACCAAATTTGTATGTGTGACATATGTTTAACCCCTAAAGGACTGAGGCATTTTCTGGCTTGAAAACCACCCAAAACTGCCATGTTTGCTACTTCCTCCCAAAAAAACAAAAATTATAATTTTTATTAGAATCTAACCATAGGATCTTGTAAATTACTTGTCTGAAATCATATGGTAAAAATTTCATGAAGTTTGACTGTACCGATTGGAAGATATTAGCATTCAAAGTTGGAAAAAAAAGTTTTTTTGAACTCTGACTTGCAATTTCAGATGACTTTGATTGCCATTTGTTGAATTTTTTTGCACTATGGACCATGAAGTTAAAATTTATTATCTTGAACTTTTGAGTTGGGAATTAGGGAAAAAAATTTCAAAAAACTACTACTTGATTTTCATTCATTAAAAAATTGTTAAGTAGAAGTAGGTCCAAGATTGAACAAAACACTAAGTTGTTAATAACTTTAAGATGGAATTGAAAAACCATGATCCCAACGGTGAGCTTGTTCTTGCAAACATCCTAAACCCTATCAAAAAAGAAAATTTGAAAAATTTGAAAAATTGCATTCAAAAATGAATTCTGTAAGTTATTTTCTGAAGAAGGTGCTTAGATTGCCCAAAATTCAAGATTGTCCGTAACTTTCTCATTATTAGTCCAAATAAAATGAAACAAAGCTTCAGATGTAGAACAAAACAAAATCTTCAAGAAAAAAAATAAAAAATAAAAAATAAAAAAATTTTGGGTTTTTTTTTTCTGCCCGGTGAACTACGTTTTGGACATAGAATGGCATAACTTTTGCTTCCAAGCACCAATTGAAATAAAAATTATATTTTTGGAAAGCTAATCTGATTTCCTATCTTCAAAAAAAGTTTCAAAAAATAATATAAAAAATTCAAGTCACACAAGCCTACCCGAAATTCCAAGTGTCCCCTGAGGGGACTTCAGTCCTTTAGGGGTTAAAATTTAATCCACCTTACTTTGTCATTTTTGAAAAATTTGAAAGTCTTTCATGCTTGACAAAGTCTTTCATGCTTGACAAAGCTTCATTCTAAATTTTACATCCATTTGATCATTTTTGCAATACTAATGATATATAACAACTTCCACATCCAACATGTGACCCAAAATAGGACAAGTATTTCTTCTTGGGGAGGTCAATGTGTTAAAAAAATAAGGATACAAGTGCAAACAACAACTATTTGATAGAGGGGTATTACTTCTTTTTTAACACACTATCATTATGTAATTTTCTACTTTGGGTTATTAGAGAAGGGGCTTGCATTACTTATAATTCTGAATTGATATGAATAAATAATATGGTAATTTAGATTTTTTAAAACTCTACTATAATTTTTGTCCTACATTGAATTTCTTTCAAACTTTAATTTTCTTCGACCACTAATGACTACTTACAACTAGAAGTTAACAAAAAAGTGTAAATATTACTATTACATCTTCCATAAAAATTGTCAATTACATTCATTTATTAAGAAGGTATGATATTATTAAATGCTATCAATTGAACTTCAAGTTTGTATCATTTTTACATGATCAATATGAATGATATAGAGATCGCTTTTTGATATCAACTTTACTGTAACCTACATTGTTTGATTCAATGTAATGTCTTCACAATATGCACAATAGTATGTAGGAATTGTTTTTGCACTATCATCGTAGTATGAAATGGTAGTATGCAATGGTAGTAAAAAATGGAATGTTCTCATTGTGTTTACAAACACAATGAATGAAACAAAATGTACATATCATGTTTAATTATGGAGACATGAACAAAATTGAGCATATACACCTAAACTCAAACATGCACTACTGTAATTGATGAAAAAATGAGAAACCAATCATTGTTTTCTACATGAGAAGGAAATGCAAGGAGAAGTGCATTTCCATAATTCAAATAATCCCCTACAATTTTGCACACTTGAATTGCAATAGACCATTAGCAAAATAATGAGCCTTCTAACAAGCCTTTAATTTCTGACACTATTAAAATGTACTCAGCCTAAGTTGGGTACATCAAAAGTGTGTGTGAAGTGTCGCTACCTCATCTAGCTTTTTTGTTGGACAAGGGCTAAACTCCACAAAATAATATATTAAATATTTTTCCCAAAGTTGAATTGACATGGTGCCACAATTTCTTAAAGTTTTTATAGTGATTGGTACCATCAAGGTTGAATGGTTTATTGTTTCCACTATCAGGATTTCCCATGTTTTTAACTAAAGAGATAATTTAGTACACATGTTATTACAACATAGGATGCTAATTAAACCCTAAAGGACCAGCTTGCTAAATTTGGCAACATAGCAATTTTGGGCAAGTACATGTGAGTAGAGATATTGATATTTCAGATCTAAATTTTAATAGAAGGTGGAGACAAGGAATATCTTTTATATATTCAAGAAAATCATGACATTTGGAAATACAAGTCAAAAAGATATGGCCTAATATGTTACTTTTTTCTATAAGTGGACAGTTTTGGCACATTGAAAAAAACCTTTTTTTACAAAAAAAATTTGAAATTAGTTTTATAAATTGAAGTATGCATGGAAAGTTTTGAATCATTCAATTTTGATCAATGAGTAAAAAGTTATGAGGTTTTTTTGTTTGCAGGCAGTTATGGATTCTTTATTTTGAAATAAACTTTGAAGTCCTTTATTTTATTTAATTTCCAATATTTTTTGAAAAAATAAAAATATAGAATGAATATTGTTTATTACAACATTCCAACCATTGGAATTGGCATTTTTCAATCCCAGAATTAAATTCTTAACAATTTTGTATTTTGAATCATTTGCTATTTTATTTTATTTTATTTCCTATATGTTGTATGATTCTAACAATTTGAAGTTTTTTAAGCTAGTACCCTACTTGGACTCAACAAGGAATCCAAAGAGGCACAACAATTTTGGACCATTTTTCATATGATTGTTGTCATCTAAAGTGTAGCTCTCTTGTTTTCCGCAAGTTAAAAAAAATGATTTTTGAGCATTCAAATGCTAATATCTTGCAATCTACATAGTAAAAAACTCTGAAATTTTTTTAACATGGTTTGAAATCAATTTACTAAAAGATCCAATGGTCAAAAATCTCAAAAATGTTAAAAAGAAATTAGTATTGGTCCTAGAAATGACAGTTTTTGACCATTTTTAGGGTAAACATAGTCAAAAAACTTAAGAGGTTAAGGTATGTTTTCAACCTTGATTGGAGAAGCACACGAAGGTACTTCACTAAGTGAGGTATTTGGGTTGAGATTATAATATACAAAGAAATCAACATGGTAATCTGTACATATATTTTTGACAACCAATGGAGCTTGTACATACAAATGTCAACCATCATGAAGTTAGAGCTTGGTGTGTAGGAAAGTAGGGTTGCAAGGCATCCTCCTGGCTTAGGACATGCAAATTAAAAAATTTACCAGGGTCCTTTGAAGAGGTCTAGAGGGGGCATCTACAGGAATCATTATTTTGCTAATGCACATTCTTGTATTAATGGAAATGTCTAAGAAGAACATAAGCATGCAAGCATACACACGGCTATATACTCAAAATTGCAAACTTCTTGCAAAATCTAGGAAGATCTGATGGCTACAAGATACTATTCAAAAATAGTCTGTCCAATGTCATCATTGGTCACCATGTCTTTAAATGAATATATTTTGACCTATATACCACTCACAAGGTAACCTTTTTAGACTTTTGGTCAAAAAAAGAATATAAAGGGGGGTATTTCAGGTTTCCTACATTTTCTAATGGAACCTATTATTCCATACCCTATAGTACTTTAAAAATGTCCAATGACATTTTGTTTACCCTATAGTGCAAATAATCCATTTATAAATTTTTATCCCCATGTTTTAAAAATCCCCTATCATTTGTTTGCAAGATTATTCCTACTCTAACTACTCACTACCCCCCCTCCTTGAGTGTTTCTTGCAATCACCCATGTAGTTCCTAACATAGTAATGAATCCAAAATGTCAAATTGTGACAAATTAGCTAAATTAAAAATTAAATATAAAATTATTTTTCAAAATTTGAAAGAAAAAGATCATGATTAACATCAAGTTAGGCATCTCTAATAAAAATTCCAAACTTATGGGTTTCATGCATCAAAAGTAATAGCAAGAAACAACAATATTATTTCAATCATAATATAAAATAGGACTAGTGTTTTTGCAATGACCTTCATTTCAAGATTTTTTTTTATCAATTTATAAGTACTTGTATATTTGTAGCTCTCAGAAGAAGGGATCATCTTCTTTGCATTGAAGATTTAACAATTCTATAGTTAAGGGATCCTTGTTTTATGGGAAGGAGAATCTCTTTGCCTTAAAACTCAAAAATGTTGTGTTTATAAGAGTGGCATATAAGATAATTTGAAAAATTAGTAACATATAATTTATAATGCTTAACATTGACATCTACAAGGCAACAAAATCCACTACAAGTATCAGATACTCCCTTTGTTTCAAAATAAATCCTATGTTTTAAATGCACCTATTTCAAAAGAAATCATTTCAAATTTTTTTAATCTAAAATGTACACAATTGCAATATAATAATGAAATTTTCCTAAATTAAACAATTTTACACTTGTGGTATTAAAATTGTATAATTGTTTGACAATATTTTTTAAAAATTTGTATGTTTTAGTATCAAAAATTCATTGCTTCTATATACCAATTTTACAAATGTGCATTACTGCAACTATTAATAAAAATTATACTTTCAATATCAAATTAAAGATATTTTGCAATACTTAAACATATAATTTTCATTATCCAAGTTACGGTATTGTTTACTAGGCCACTTGACATTTGACAATATTCATTTGTGGTAGCTATAATAATTCATTTATGCTTGTCTTCTTCTATATTGTTTCAGTATTGCATTAGTACTATACTATTAAGTATTTGCATCAATATTGAAACTTATCCACATCAATATCATTTCACTTGGAAGAAGAATTTTTTTCCAATGAGTAGATTACTTGTCACTTGCCATCAACTATCACTAAAATGTGTAACTTAACTTCTCTTTACAACTTACGAAATCCAACCCAACTCATAGAATCTAGCCCCTTAGTTTCTTAAATCCAAATTTATTATAGTTCATGAAACTTCAAATTTTGGAAGACCTATTGGCAATCCTGTTTTACAAAAAAAAAATAGGTAAAGCTATCTATTATCACCTACCCTTTCTTATAAATAATTTTAAATATTCCAAGTTAGTGATGCTAGTTTACTTTTAAAAATTGTTTAAATTTGAGAGAAGTTAATTAAAACCACCTTGCACACTATAGTGAAAAAAATGGAGAGTGCTCCCCCCAAGCTTTCATTACATTCACTAGAAGTTCTAACATGTAATGGGCAATGCAAGATGTTATCTTATATGTTTTGCACCCTATAGTGTGCCATGTTAGCACACTTTGCCGCCATGTGAGACTTTTTAAATTGTTTTTAAGATGTCAACTAAGATATCAATTGAAACATCAATTAAGATATGAAGATATTTTTTGTAATTTCAATTGAGACGTCATTTGAGATGTCCAAATAGATAAGGTCTACAACCTACTGCACTAGGCAAATCCCATATGGTTTGTCTTTCCTCCTAGCACCCCATTAGTATAAATATCTTGCCTTCTCATGTCAAAATATTCATATAATAAATGGTTTTTCAAGCCATGCAACATAGTTTCCATATGTGGTGTATTATATATGAATTACAATGTATAGCATATTATATATGATGTATTTATATAGTATACAATATATGGTATATGGTACATTATATTTGCATTGGTACATATGTTGTAGTAGACATTATGACATACATGAGCATTATGTAGAACATGTGTGACTAGATATATTAGTGTCATGCTAAATTGTGCATTTAATTACACAAATGTCCAATGTGACATTATTTTGTTTGTTTGATTTGTACTAAACATTTTAATAGATGTTCATGGTGCCATCAAAGTTGACATTGCAAGATATTTCAATGTCCATGTTGATGTCTCCATAAACGTGTATATCTCAAATACTATATCTGTTACTACAATGTTGAAGTCTCATAAGACATTATATGTCAATATATTTGTATCCTTGCCTACACCACATGCATGGAGATGAACATCATATGAAACACATAAACGTCTCTAATGATGTCTTTTGAGACATAAAAATGTCTTTGTAGACATCATAGAAAATACCCCCCAAAAGCTCAGAAGGCAGTAAATGTGCTTTTAAAAATCTGCCACATCACCGTTTGAATATGCCACATCACCCCATTTTGACCCCCAAATGAGCTGACATGGTAGATGCCACATCAACAAAAATTGGATGGATGAAAAAGAATTCTAGCTAGTTGCTCGTGCCTATGTGGCGCTGAATTTCTAGCCACATGGCACTCTTTCATAACCCTGTTCACCGGTGCTTTTCTGGATGTCTAGCCCTTGACATGTTGATGTTGAGGAATTTTTTTGGATGTCTTGTCCATGTTCTTTTAAACGCGATCTACTTGGATGTCTATGTTGATATAGAGGATGTCTAACACAACATCTACATGCATGAATGGACGTGTCCAAGAAAACATTATTTTCTTCTAGTGACAACAAGTACAAAATTTTGTCAATTGAAAAATATCAAAGTTGAAGTGGTAAAATCTCAAGTTTGAAGCAACATGACTACATCATAAACTCCTACTGAATCCTTCTACATGGCATAATTAGGTCCAAATTGTAACAGAAAAGTCTAAGAGTAGTGTAGATTCTATGGATTTAAATGAGTCAATACAATAAAATGGGGCTTCTATAGAGCCACTAGTAAGAGCTAAACCAATAGTAAAAATAAAAAATTTATCATTTTTCAATAGAAAAAGAATTTTAAAAAATGAAGTCTTTTTTGCAATGGCCTATACAAGAAAAAAAACAAATACAATTCTGAATGCAAATAATAGATTCATAATGATTTTATAAATTTACACATTAGAATACCAAACATTCAAGATATAAACTATATATATACATAAATAGGATTTTAAAACATTTTCATACTCTAATGACTGAAAGATGAAAATAAATATGATATAAATATTACTTATTTCATTACAAAGTATGATACTTGCAAACAAAGTGATGACAATAACCTATATAATAATAGCTATAATATCAAAAGACCTAATTTATCAAATGGACATGCGAGCCTTTGCAATGGCAGTTAAAGGATGAGCTAGCACATGCGCAACTCCTTCACCCTCTGACATATCTAAATCCATAGGTTGCAAATCATTAGGGAGAGACCAATCAAAAGATTGCATAAAACTTGCAACCATAATGTGAACCATTGTTGAAGCTAGCATGATGCCTGGACATTGTCTTCGCCCTGCTCCAAATGGTAGTACCTCAAAATTTTTGCCTTCAACTTGTAGATGGGCATAAGGCATTCCATCCAAAAATCTTTCGGGCTTGAAAGCCATAGGATCTTCCCATATTTTTGGATCTCGAGCAATTGCTGCAACATTTACAAAAACTACTGTTTTCTCTGGTATGTTGTATCCCAAAACCTTACAAGGTTTATCACTCATATGAGGAAGTAGCAATGGGGCTACTGGATGAAGACGGAAATTTTCTTTGATGACGGCTTGTAAATACTTGAGGTTAGGAACATCCGCATCTTCCACTCTTCGAGACTTGCCTACAACGGTGTCAAGTTCTTCTTGCACATTCTTCATCACATTGGGATTGCGGATGCATTCCGCAATAGCCCATTCTATTGTGTCGGTAGTTGTACTCATACTTCCTATAAAAGCATCCTGTATATTTGTAGAGAAGGAAAATAAGTGTGCATTCTTAAAACCTATTCATTAGATGGGTCATTGCAAGAAACGGCGTTTTAAAAGCGTAGCGTTTTTCACAATACTCTTGTTTTTTTTGGGAGTACTTTAAAATTAGAAAAATAATTTTTAAGAAATGTAAAAAATATGTTTCATATATATAATAAGGTACGCTAAGAAGGAAAAGTATAGAATTTTTTTTGAAGTAGGTGAACTAGAAAAGTGCAAAATCTCATTAAAGTAGTTTAATTTGTCATTGTAATTTCACATTTTAATTTATAGAAAATAGAGAAAGGAATTTTTCTTAAAAATAAAATTTTTGTAATTTAGGAAGATTTGATATTGATGAAATTTCACCAAAAAAAAAATCCAAAAACCATCTTGAATGTTCAAAAATTGTGTGCAATAGAAGTGTTGTTTGAATTCATGTGGAGGACTTAAAATAATGTATTTTTAGATTTCCTTTGGTAGATATGAGTTTTTTTATTATGCAAGTATACCATGAAAGTTTCAACTCCAAATATTTGAATTTAGGGGCTCATAATGTAGTGAAAACCCCTAAACCTTAACTTGTGACAAATTAACAAAAATAGTTTTTAAATATAAAATATTTTTTTTTATTTCTAAAAAAGAAGAAGATGTGATAACAATAAAGTTATACATCTTCAATAAAAAATTCATGTTCATTCGACTTGTGCTTCAAAAGTTATTGTAAACAATGAGAGAATATGCCCAATTGTGATAGCAAAATAGTACCACCGTTTCTTGCAATGACCCAGATGAACTTGAAGATTGAAGATCAATCATATAATTTAATAACTTTGACAAGTGAATAGTAACCTTAATGTATGATTTTCATTATATATAATTTTCTAGTTAATAAATCATCAACCTTAGTATAAAAGTATCTTCAAGTAGTACCCTATCACTATCTTTCACTTCATAACTTCAAAAATTCAAACAATAAAGTCTTGAGACTTGAGTTAAAGAAATATAAAATATATAGCCTTATCTTAATGAAAAGGAGTTGCATTCTTACCCACAATGTACTACTAATGTTGTCATTGGTGATGTCAAATTTCAATGTCTCATCGTCCTTCTCATCCAAAAGGACATCTACCATGTCTTTGACAAAAATGGAACCACTTTTCCGTTGTACAATATGCTCAGATATGATTTGGGACATGAAAACACCCATCTTCTTTTTCAACTCTCGCAGTTGTTTTTCAAGCCCAAAGGTGTCCATCCATTTGAATATAGGGATAAAGTCTCCTGGATTTATATTTTGAACATGTGTCGTCATCTCGAACAAATTCTTCCTAAAATTGCTCACTTGCTCGAGTTCTTGTTCATCATGTTTCTTCTCTGAAGCCATTGCCATGAAGCGCCTTTTGAGAATCATTCGTGACATGATATTAGTTATAACCACTTCAATGTAATTCCTCACAGGCATTGCTGTGACACCATCTTGGGGAATTGCACTCAAGACATGAGCAATTTCTTCCGTTCGCACATTTGTTGTTAGTTGAAGTTGTTTATTGGTGCTCAGTTGTATGTGGAGTATCTTCTTCAAGTGGAGCCTCACAGGTGAGTCTGACACTATAGCTACATCTGATATCAAATAAGATTACAATTGTTAAAAAAAAAAGTTTCAAAGTATAAAAATTGAATTGAAAAGTCTAAAATGAAAATACTTTTAATACAAATTCAAATAGAAATTAAGGATTTTTAAATGCCTAGAACTCTAAAAACTAGAAGTATATGAGATTAGAAATGTCAATTAGTCTAAGGTATGTACATTTATTATTAGTAGTGATCTTAAAAGGAGTTCAAGGTTTTAAGCCAAATTTTCATTTTTGGAAGATTTTTTTGTATTTACATTGAAGGTGTGAAGAAACTATATAGCAACCAAGAAAAATTTAGTGAGTTTTGGGATTCTTGAAATTTATGAGCACTACTCCAAGTGCAATACCTACATTTGGATCAAGAAGCATAAAAAAATAGATATTGATTACTCAAGATGTACTATACTCTCAAAATATGAAGTCTATGAAAGCCTATTCTTGGTTTTTTGGTAGATTCAAAGACATTATCTTGAAAATTCATAACTAACTCATACATTGTCTATATAGTGAATGCTAAAGTGCATTGCAATTCTCTTTTAGTTGCTATTAAGTTCTTATGAAAATAATTCATGCTTAGATATATAAATTGTGCCCATTTGTCATTAGTGTTGATTATAGGAGCCCCTTGATACCTAAATTTTCTTGACCTCTATCATTCTATTGCTAACCATTTTGAGCATTCTAGACACTCAAGCTTCTACCTCTTCCATATCTATACTCAAAATGCAACAATCCAAAACACCATCTCTATAATCTCAATTTGGCAAATGCAAGTTGTACAGTGGGGTACCAATCAAAATGTCGTTTTCAAATTCGCAGTGAGAAAAATTTCAGTACTGCCAACTTTGAAAGCCTCCCGAGAGCTCAAAAATTGGTATTTTACCACGAACTTCTTACCACAGCATCATCTTTAAGTCAATTATATGTATGCCAAATTTCAAGGCCAAAAGATTCACCAAAAAAAAGTTATTCAAAATCTACCAACATGGATAGTGGTGAGAAACATTTTACTACTTTCAACTTTGACACCTTCCTAAGGATTGATTTTTTTTCTTTTTGCCATGAAATTTTTGTCATGAAACAATATCTATGTTTTTAATATGTATAAAAAATTTCAAGGTAAAAAAAGTGTTTTTAAGAAGATATTTGAAATCTCCCAACAGGTGTAGTTTTGAGAAAATTTTCACAATTGCCAACTATGACACCCTCCCAAGGGCTGAAAAATTGGTTTCTTACCATGAATTTTTTTTTGTAAAGTCATCTATATGTTGATAATATGTGCTACAAATTTCAAATTCAAGTGAATTACTAAAAAAAAGATATACAAAATCTCCCAACATGTGTAGTTGTGAGGAGGAGTTTTTGAGCCCTGAGGATAGTGTTATTTTGTGGAGCAAAGTTTGACACGAATGTAAAAGCTCAACCTCACAACTACACATGTTGAGAGATTTTGAATATCTTTTTTTGGGTAAGTGTTTTGAACTTGAAATTTGCAACATATATTATCAACATAAATTTGATCTTATTCAAAAAAGTTCATGTTAAATAGACAAATTTTCAGCCCTTGGGAGGGTGTCAAAGTTGGCAATAGTGAAAATTTTCTCATACCTACACATGTTGGGAGATTTTGTATATCTTTTTTTTAGTAATTCACTTGAATTTGAAATTTGTAGCACATATTATCAACATATAGATGACTTTACAAAAAAAAATTCATGGTAAGAAACCAATTTTTCAGCCCTTGGGAGGGTGTCATAGTTGGCAATTGTGAAAATTTTCTCAAAACTACACCTGTTGGGAGATTTCAAATATCTTCTTAAAAAACACTTTTTTTACCTTGAAATTTTTTATACATATTAAAAACATAGATATTGTTTCATGACAAAAATTTCATGGCAAAAAGAAAAAAATTCAATCCTTAGGAAGGTGTCAAAGTTGAAAGTAGTGAAATGTTTCTCACCACTATCCATGTTGGTAGATTTTGAATAACTTTTTTTCGGTGAATCTTTTGGCCTTGAAATTTGGCATACATATAATTGACTTAAAGATGATACTGTGGTAAGAAGTTCGTGGTAAAATACCAATTTTTGAGCTCTCGGGAGGCTTTCAAAGTTGGCAGTACTGAAATTTTTCTCACTGCGAATTTGAAAACGACATTTTGATTGGTACCCCACTGTACAAGTGACAATCACTCATTGAAAAAAGAGAGGCATGTTATTTTCAAAAACTTATATAATATTTTGGGATCAATTTAATATTTTGTTTTATTTTTTGCTTTTTAGCTTGATCATTGAAGTTTCATCCAACAAGTGAACATGAAAATGTAGCCTTGTTATGGAAAAAACATCCACCGAAAACCCTCACCACTGCTATGGATTGCATGTCAAGCTCATTCCTCATATTAAGGGAGAAATACCCATTTCCGTCCCTGTACCTATTCTTAGTTCCTAGAGTGTCACTAAATCTGTCCATGAGCATCCATTAAAGTGTCTGACAAGTGTTTAACTCTAATTTGCTGACGCAGTTGTGAGACACATGTATAATTTTCATTCACTGACAACTGATTTCAATAGAGTTCAGTTTAGGGTACACCTGTAGGACAGTTCCAGTGGTCTAGGGAGCCAACTCTTTGAAAATTTGTAGAAATTACATACTGATTCCAAAAATTTTAATTTTTTTTTTAATATTCATGATTTTCACTCGCTAATACTAGAAAAATATCAGTTTTAGAAAAATATGCCTCCAACCATGCTGAATTCCTTATTCGGACGGTTTTGGGTGTTTCCACTGTAATGAGGTTTCTTACATTCACAACTTACAACGTCACAGAGGAATTTGAATCTAGTTTCCAAGGAGACTCAGTCTTGAGCACGTACCTCCAGGAAGAATCACAGCTGCGACAGAAGTTGGGATTCGGTTGGCGAAATTGGGGCCTTGAGTCTTGAGAATCTCCTCCGCCGCGGCCGGGGAGGTCGCCACCACAGCGAGCTTGCGCCCCAACCACAGGGACATGAGCGGCCCGTAAGTCTCGGCCAATCTGGCAAAATCCCATTGCGGGGTTTTGCTCAACAAGTGCAAGGAACCGATGAAGGGAAGACCCCGTGGGCCTGGAGGCAAATTCTTGTGTTTGCTGCTTGTGAGCAGCTTGGCAAGCAGAAGAAGGCCAAGCACCACTGCGCTCACAACCTGCACAGATGTACAGCACCATCGCCACGTATAGTCATCCGGTTGCGCGCGCACAGCAACTAATCTGAGCAAACATTTTGAGACTCATTCAACTGATATTCATACATTAATTCACTTGGTCGTGCATTCATAGTGTAGATTGATCTAGTTTGAGAAGATTTTTGAGATTTGACTGAAATCTGCACAGTCACGCAGTCTGTGGAGCATAGTTAACGCTGTCTGCTTCGAGCAAACATTTTCATTTGAGACTCATTCAACGAATACCCGGCCCACACATTCGCAAGCATAGTGTAGAGCTAGTTTCAGAGACTTTTTTAGAGATTTAACTAGCTTATATCTGCACAAGGCAATCTGTGGAGCAGTGTTAACAGCTTCGAGCAAACATATTCGTTTGAGACTCATTCAACGAATGTTCGCACATTCATACTGTAGCACACTAGCACATTCATAGTCATAGTGTAGATCTAGTTTGAGACTTTTTTCGAGATTTAAATGATAACTGCTCACGCAATCTGTGAGCATAGTAACTACCTTTGAGCAAACAATTTCATTGAGCCACTCATGCATTCAACTGATATTCACACATTAATTCATACGGTTGCGCAATCATAGTGTAGCCATCTAGTTTGAGGATTTTCTTGAGATTTCACTGAAATCTGCACATGCAATCTGTGGAGCGTAGTTAACTACCTTTGCATGATTGAGCAAACATCAATTGTGAGACTAAACTGGCATCTGATCAACACATTCATATCGTTGCACGTCGTATCTAGTTCAAATGAGCAAAAAAATTTAGGCTTTAAACTGATATCGATCCTCAAGAGGATTCGAGAGCCTGCATAAGTTTGTTTGGAAACGTAAGCTGCAGATCGAGAAGAGAAGCGTACGTACACTCCAAACTCCCACTGAGGGCATCGTCATTGTCACCATGGCCGCAAAGCTAGATCGATCGTCAGACTAGCTTGCACGCACGCAATTCGAATGCAAGTGAACAAGCTCGTTGGAAATCAACTCAGAATTCACAATCACAGGACTTCAGTGAGTCTGACTAGCTCTGAGAGCTCTGAGAATTAGGCTCCATGGCTCCTGAAGTCCCACTATATATATATAGAGAGAGAGGGTGTGCAAACTCTCGGAGAACGTGGATTACGGCCGGGGTGAACTGACCCCCACTCGGCCACTTGGGAAAACGCTGGAATTTTTTTATTTTTTTCAAATTCTGAATTCATATTTGCAATCTGAGGCCCCCAATTAGATATGAAGCGTGTCCAAGGTAAATGAGGTAAGCCCAAAATAGGGGGCTTTTTGCTTTACATGCACCCTTGAAATGACTTGGAGTGGCCCAGCGAGGACCAGTTCACCCCTACTGTGGAGTACTCAAGTGGACAAGAGAAACGGAGGACGTTAAATCCTACCATCCAAGGTGGATTTACACAGAAAATGCAGGGATGTTATATTTATTGCAAATTATTTTTTTTCAAATTCTGAATTCATACTTGCAATCAGAGACCCCAAATTAGCTTGGAGAGAACCAGAACTCATCCTAGACACGGCATGAAATAGGGGGATTTTTTTTCACTTTTACCCTGAAAAATCCGAAGTTATCCTGCTGGGCTCACCTTCGATGATAGGATTTCATGTCTGGCAAGAAAATCGTGCCAGATTCCACAACCTGGATCTTTTGTTAAAATGGTGCCATTCTGCAACCTTTGGCACTATTGCAGTTTGGACCATGGATGCATTTTCAAATGTATATCGGTCCCAGATGTCATTTTTACAGTTTGGACTGCATGAGCTGAAATTTAGACCTATCCTAGATATCACTTTTATGTTTTAGACCATGTGGTTTAAATATGACGTATGGATTGTATACACCATTTTAACGAAAAAGTATTCCTTGTTCTTCTGAGCCGGATTGGCTTAAATTTGGAGTCATACCTCCTTGGTGGAAAATGACCCATCCATCATAGAATGTGGACAATATTGTACTAGTAAGTTACGTACTACTTAGTGTTACATGGGCCCATTCAATTGAATTCTGGACGAGTGTGCATCTGTACTGCCGTGTACTAAGGTGGGTACAGCCAAAAGCGCCCTGTTCCTAAAAGCGCCATCTACAGTGTACATACATTTCCGAAATCAGTCATGTTCACAGACTGTAGATGGCGCTTTCAGAAACAGACTTTGAATGTTAATAACTTTTGCATATGGTATCCAAATTCTGCGTTTTTTGGTGCGTTGAAACATGCTTTCACTTGCCAACAAGACTACATAAAAATTTGAACTCATTAATAGCAAGAACTAGGCTCAGTATGAATAAGTGGCGCTTTTGGGTGTACCTACCTTATCTTTCCAGAGGCAATGAGAGGGCTCAAGAAAAGGTTCTGCACTGCCCTGCACAGGACGGAACTTAACCCCGCCTTTCAGAAGACAGACGCTGTCAGTTAGTGTATCATGTACGAGTGGAGGTGGAATCTCACCGAGTGCACTCATTCGATGATATTTCATTTGTGAGCAAGCAGGCGGGGGAATAGAAAAAGGTAAAGTGAAGTATGTACCCTCGTAATCAACACATCTCAACATGCAACACTTACAATTGGACTGAAAAGCGTAAAAAAAATATTCCTAGATGTTGATTATACAATGCCTTGTCCCATACAATGCATCCAAGTTCTCGTTGGTGGAAGTGAAGCTGGGGACACATTTTGCGTCCTTCGTCCATTTTACACAAAACTTGAAATGAAGGTACACATAAAAGTTCTAAAATTTAGGGTAGGTCTAAATTTAGGATAGGTCTGAATTTGATGCAACCAATTTTTTTTAACAGTTTCAAAAATTCTTAGTAGCTATACATTATGTGTACTTATAGTAGCCAATGCTACTCTCTATTTGGTCAAACTCTATAATCTATTCATTGGTGAGATTTTGTTGGCAAATAATCACCAAAAGATTACTTAATTTTTCACTTAATTTCTATTACATTAAAAAGAAAAGTGGATAAAATTATCAATACCATCTCTAAAAAAATGAAGTTCACCATTATTGGAATGTATTTTACTATTCTTAGGTAGTACTGTAGATGAAAGAAAAATGATCAATCACTATAATTAAATCCTTTGTCTAATTTGGTTGCATCTTAGAGTATGTGTTGTGCTTCAAGCCAAAAAAAGTCTATTCATTTATTACATTTGCTACAATTGCAATCTTCAATGTCAACTTGGTGGTTGTTTAAATAACAAAATGAAAGCACTTAAACATGGTTTTGATTTTCAATCTTTCTAATTTTTGTTAGATCTTGTTGGGATTCAAAAGATTTGAGTTCTCTTTGTATGTTTTTTTGGGACAGTGTAAGGATAAACTATGAATCTATGACTTTTCAAATTGCTCGAGATATGTGAAACCAAAATTGACCAAAGGCTTCTATATTTACAAACATGACCAAAGGCTTCTATATTCAATTACCTTGAAGCAAAAGGATTTGCAAGAAGTCACAATCCAAAGACTATACAGCAATGCAATTCTTGCAAAGGGATCCAAAACACAACCTTTAACCATTTGAAGGTGAAGAGTTCAATCCAAAACTATATAGAAACTACGACAAATAAATCTCTTGTTGAGAAATTCTTAGAGTTGAACCACAAGACATTGTTGGAATTGAATACATATGACATCAATGAATGTCATTGCACCAACATTTCTTGAAGAATAATCAAAATGAATACTAGTAGAACAATTAAAAAAAAAAAATTCACTTTTGTCATTTGTTTTTTATTTGTGCTACTTCACTTTTGACTTCCATTCTTTCACATCTAGAGGGATTCCAAAACTATCATAGCATCTACTAAACCCTTCACCTCTTCTTTCCAATATGGAAAAAATACAACCATTGATTAATCTTGGAAAAAAAACAAGAACCTCCTTCCCCTGTCATTGATTGAAATACAATACATAGATATGAACATACAATATGGATATTGATAAGTACATATGTATATACAAATATGGATATGGATACAAAATATGATATGGATACAAAAATACAAAACCATTAACCAATATTGTTTGGTCTTGGATTACATTTGGAAATTACATAAGAGAGGTGTTGATAATTTAACAAAATTGATTTTGTAATAATAAACCAAATAATATCCTCCTTCTCACTATCCACCCAAAATATGCCCAAATGAAAGGTTACAAATACCTATTTCAAAAAATGAACAAAAAAACCCCAAAAAACCTTTATGGTAAAAAATCTCAACTACCATAGTACATGTAAGGTGGGTACACCCAAGTTACCTAGATTAATATTGTGCCTATTTACTAATGTTAGGTTGTTTAGATTTTAATTTATATATTCTTGTTGGCAAGTGAAAGCACATTCTAATGCACCAAAGAACCATTTAAAGAGATTTGGAGGCATTACAAGACTCCAAACTATCTTGAGTTCCTAGACTTTAGAAACTCGCAACATCAACAATTTGACGTAGTCGAGAGATTACCATGTCAAAAACTAGTATTTAAAAAAAAAAATTTAAATTTTAAAAATTTAAAGAAAATTTAAAATCAATTTTAGGTTTATCAACACTTTTTGGAATTTTTGGATTTTTTTTTTTCAAAAATTCAACCATTGTGGGCTGATTTATTATTTTAGAATAGAATAGGGTACACGCAAGAGAACGGCCTTGAAACAATCCTCCCTTGCCCTCAAATCTTTCCTAATGATAACATTTGAATACAATATGCAAAAATGATTAAAGTCAAAGTTTATTTCTGGACGTGCTATTTAAAATCCACGTACATAATTGATTTTGGAATGTACACAAATTGTAGATGGTGCTTTAAAATCAATTGTGATAATGGTGTATTCACCTTAATTTTGTACGGACCCTCAATTTAAGAAGAGTGTAAGTTTGACAAACAATGTCACTTGTCAAGTATGGTTTCAATTTATTTTCAAATTTGCAACTTGGCAATCTACATGGTCAAAATTAAAAACAAACAAAAAGAATTCTTATAGAATGATGATAGTCTAGTACTCCATATAGTCTTTCTCATAAGAGGATTTTTGGGCCCCCAGGGAGACCGTTTCAAGGGTGTTCCCCGAAATTATTCCCACTGCTGCAGACCAGCACCCTGCTGGTCTGAATTTTTGAATTTTGAAAAAAAAAAATTAAAATTTTCTTTTTCAAAAAACTTCAGAATGTATTAAAGAGAAAAAAAATGATTTAAAAAAATATTTTTTTTTTCAAAAAAATATTTTAAAAATATTTAATATTTAATTAAAATTAATAAAAAAATATTTTTTTCTGACGTGGCAATCGCTCGACCACATCAGCATCGCGTTCACAGAGTTCCCAATGCGTTCCCAGCGTCTGGGAACTCGCAGTCTCTTACAGTAGCTGAAAATCCTCTTATGAATTTCTATCATAACTAATTATTTTTTCAGTTCTAAATGATTAAAAAAATGGTAGACTCTTAAAAACACTTTTTGGTGAAATACCAGTATATCAATAGCTTTCACTTGCAAACTAAATTCCTATGTGTCCAAGAGAATACTTGACAAAAATAATGCTTTTGAAAATTTACAACAACTAATGAAAATTTCTTCAAAAACTTATTATCATTGATTTCTATAGAAGAATTTTTCTTCTTTCCAATCATACTCTATATGAATCTTCTAAAATCATTTTCAATGAATACAAATTCAATGAAGTGTGCTTTCTAAAAAAATCATCATCCACTAAAAAGATGGTGCTTTGAGTCACTAAGTGACTATGCTAGTGGCATTGTCGATGGATTGTTAATTTTTTCTCTAAATACTTGAATGTACCATTAAAAGAAATTTGAGGCTTCCGGAAGACTATGAGTTTCCAAATTGCACAAATGCAAAAACTATTGCAAGAATGCAGAAATATAGGAATTTGATGTGGTCAAGAATGTGCCACGTCATTAAAAAAAAATTTGAATTTTTTTGGACTTTTTTTTGCATTTCAAGATCTAATAATTTTTAAATTAAAATTTTTTTTGATAAATTTTTGATAATTATTGGCCTAAAAACAGCTAATAGTTTAAAAAAATATTTTCAAGAATATATTTGAAACGAGCTTTTAGAAGCCTCAAATGTTTATTTGTTTCTTGTTGCTTCCATTGAAAGGGCAAACTTCCATGTATAGTTTGAATTGGAAAATAATTTTCAAGTTCTTCAAAATCAAAATTGGTTTTGTTAACTTTTATGATGTTGTACTTCTACATGAGTAGGCAAGAATTGAGAGTTGCTATAATGTGAGCCAAAGAGTGTAAATCCATGAGCCTAAAAGACTAGATGCACCTATAGTATAAGAATTTATAATAAACCTCTTCTCAAAAAGAAATCTATAATATATTGTCCTGTTGTAAATTCCTACATAGTGTACAAACATATTATAATATGTTCTATTGGGTAGCTTCAAGGTGACGTTAATTCTTTGAATAACTTCAAGGTAACGCTGTTCTATTGAGATGTACAACATCCATATAAGAGAATGATTTTGCTTTAGAGTTTCATTGGTTTTTGTTGGTGAGTTTAGTTTTCACATTAGAACTAGAATGTTGAACTGGAGGGTTTTTTCTGAGTCTCAAGATGAAGAGCCTCAACCGGAGGCTGAATTTGAACTCTCGTTGTCACAATTGCCGGATCAACCTCTTCTGCTGCGAGATATTGTATTGCTACGTGAGCATCCACGAGATGAAGCTGGACCTTCTCGACCGCCGAAACAACCTCGTGTGGAGCAACGGTGGTACGGGAACCTTCAGCGAGATGCTCGAGCTTTGGTGATCTTATTGCAAGTTGGGTGTGTTGAGCCCGGAAGTCATGAAGTGACGTTTGAAGGATGTTTTGAAGGTCTAAACGACGAACAATACTTTGGTATGATGAGGCCTATCGAAGGGAGTCGCGGTCACGAACGATGGTTAGAAGGACCGGTAAATTCTTTGACAAAGGTGGATCGTGCTGATTATGTCGCCGTGACAATCAAACGCATCCTCAAGTTTCTGCAGATGGAGTGAAGCTTTGATTGGAACTCTAGTTTTTTACCTCTAATAGATGTATGTTGAGTTTTAGTTCTTCATTCCATACTTGGAGTGATTTTTCTATAATAAATTTGTGTTTATGAAGTAGTTGGAGGAAAATATTCAAATGGTTTGCCTTCTAGGTGAACTTGAGAAGAATTTCCTTCAAAGATAAAGATAAAGAGATAGATGTGGGACCAAATAAGTGTTCAATTATTGTTAGAGGAGTTTGGGGAGTGAGTTAGGGGCTGACCCCACTTGTTTGTGTGGTTAGAGTGAAGATAGGATGGAGAAAAAGGTGGATACTATTCATCTTCTCTCTCGTTGTGAGTTAAGGGCTGACCCCATTTATTTGTGTGGTTAGAGTGAAGATAGGATGGAGAGAAAGGTGGATACTATTCATCTTCTCTCTCGTTGTGAGTTTAGGATGGACCCGAATGTTTGAGGAGCCATTGTGTTGTGGGTTTTTGGAGTTTTGAAATGAAATTTGGAGGAGTTGTGTATCATGATGTATAGTTTTCAAAATGGTCTCACTTGCCTGATTTGGAGTTGTAAATCAAAAGTTGTGCTTGTTTGAATGGAGGGAAGTTTGTTGCTATTAAAATTATAAGGTAGAAACTTCGACCGACCATAGAAGACGGATAGGTTGTTGGTTTGCAATGAAACTTAGAAGTAGTGTAGATCATTGTTTTGGCTTTCTATGAAGCTATCATTTGTTTTATTTGGAGCTTGTATGAGAAAGTTGTGAGTGTGGGAGTGAAAGAGGGTCTGCTGCCCTTTGTTTCTCAAGGCCGAAACTTTGAACGGCCATAGAAGTGGGACAGAGTTTTAGATTCACTTGAATTTTGGAGGAGAAGTAGAAATTTGTGATACCTTTCCAAAGAGCTATCATTTGATTCATTTGGAGTTGTGTGGTGACGGTGGCGCTCTCCCAAAGTTCAGCTTGGAAATTGAAGTTGCAGTTGGAGGAGTTTTCAAGACTTTTGTGTATGTGTGTGGTTTGTGTGTGTGTGGCTTGTGGCTTTGTACCCTTTGTTGTTGCAGGCGGCTTGGCTTACACCCAAGCTAGCCTCATTTTGTGTCGTGGTGACGAAGTGGAGTTAATGGCCCACATGGTCGAATCTTGCTTGTTCTCACGGTGAAGCTTGTTTCTTAAAGCTGGTCACCGGGAGTTTGAAAGTTTAGGAGCCAATCTTTCGGACGGCTTAGCTCGTGGTCTGGCCGTCCCGTTTTACCTGTCCGAGGCCTTGTTTTTTATTACACACCCTTACCCTTGGCCCCATAGAACCACCACCAGGATAGGCCAACGGAAGATCAAGTGAAGATCAAGTGAAGATCAAGTGAAGATTCAAGTGAAGATTCGAGTTCAAGCGAAGACTCAAGTGAAGATTCAAGGTTTAAAGACTTAACCACTTTCACTCATCAACCTGCAGCCAGACACCCTGTGTGTTCCCTAAGCGCGCTCCTCTCTACCCGACAACATGCAAAAATCTTCTATAATTGTAGTGCATTTATGTTGTAAATATATATATTATAGGTGTTTATGTTGTAACACTTTCTATAGTTGTAAGATATTTATTTATATATATGTTTAAGATTCACATACCTACATTTTCATATTCACATACTAGTATTGTTAGGCAAGAACTGTAGTTTTAGGAACATCTTTGTTTTGTTGTCAAATGCTGAAAAGCAACCAAAAAGTTTAAAGCCCAATTTTAAAATTAGTTTGAATTTTGAAGTTCAAAAGTTTCTTCCCCTACTTTCACTAGCCTCTTCTTAACATTTTGCCAACCAACTTTTTAGATTTTCTTTTTGTAAATGTTGCATACTTTTGTATAGAGTTTTCTAGATAATCTTTTGATTTTTGGGAGATTGGGCTAATTTTTGTATATAGAAGTCTATCCAATCTAAGCTCTTAAGACATTTATAATTCACTAAGACATACAATAGATCATACTAATTCTTCTAGGGATTTAATTCCTTAATGGTTAATGGGTAGTTTAGATTTTTCTAAAATTGTAAAGGTGTATTATATAATGCATTTCAAAATAATAATTTAATAATGACTCTAAAACAATTTAGTTGTAAAATAATATTTATAGATCAGATCTTTATGATTTGATCATCTAATACACTTACAAATCAACATTATTCAATAAATTTTGAACCCTAAAATTGAAAATTTCTTCTAAAATCAATAGTAAAGTATATACTTGTAATTTTTACATGATTTTTTTTTAATAATTCAAATGCTAAGTTTCGACCATACCGATGATTTTTAGAGATTTTAATCTTATTTTAATTTTTCATATTACTTTTGAAGAGTCATTTTTTGAATTGAAAATTACTTTTATTTTTTTGAGGCTGAGACTTATTAAATTAGTACCCCTAAAATTATAGAATATCTATAAAACAAACATTTCAAAATGTATACCATACAAATGTTAAAAAAGTTACAAAAGAATCTTTAGAAAAATTGTCGGACGAAAACATGAATTTAATTGTTCGCCGGTTTGAGATTGTATTCACTTGGGCTTCTTTGGAATTTGAATGTTGGTCCTTCTAAACTTACTCATCCCCTTAATGCTGCTAGTGCCAATTTGAGGCATTTAAATGACCACAACTCTAGATCATTTTTTGGAGAGAGTCTACGAGCACTTTTCATCCATTTTCACTTGTTGACCTTTCATGGAAGGTTATGAAGAATAGCTCATTGATTTTGTAGTCTTGCTAGTGTTTGTCTTAAAAAGAATGAGAAGTTAGTAAAAAAAATGAATCACAAAATATGATTTTAGTGTGTTTTGGGAAGTTGTTGCTCCTTGCTTTAAATCTAAAATTTCTCTACAAAAATTTCAGATTTTTTAAAACAATTTTTCATTAATTTGATGTAATTTTTCTTCGCTTTTCCTTCAGAAATTCTCATAAAAATCAATTCTCCATAAAAAAAATCTAATTTTTTTGTGAAGTATAGATGGAAGACATGTAATTTCATCTTTTGAAATTTTTTTTCATACATATCTAATTCAAAAATGGCAAAAATGGCAACCAACTGAGTGATGGGCAATTAGGCTTGAAAGTTGAAAGCAGTGGTGATTGGTCCGTTTCGAGGTAGCCCAATCGCCAAACGGAAGACTGCGAAGAGTGAGGCGCCGGCGCAGGCCCCGGACGTACTGTACTGTCCACTCGGCTGGTGGAGCATCCGGCCTTACCGACCTTCGCAGCATCGACAGCTCGGTCAACAACAAATTGGTCAACCAGCTGAAATCCTAGCTAGCAAAGTCAGTGAGCCAGTGTTCGATCGAAACATCTCTACAATGAGGGCGTGCATTCTCAAACTGATGAGGCAGGCAAGCTAGCAATGGGGAGACCACATACCTGCTCCCTCGAATTCGAGCTGCATGAACCCTGGCGTTTAATTTGTTCAGTCGACCACGGGCAGTTAGGGTTTTGGATGACAACACTGCTCGGCTAGCTTTGAATTGAAGGCCCAGGTACTCACTGGTTTCAAGTTTTCAGTATATATCCCCGTCGCTTCAGTTGATGTTTTTGATTTCCTGGATCCTAGCTCCTCGATCAGGCTCTCTAGAATGTTCTTTTCTACACTGTGGGATGCTGTACACTTGCAACATTGCTATCTCAGGTGCCTGGCGAAGTGGGAGAGGAGGAACGGACTGCTGACATGCACGGATAGTATGCTTCTGTTTCCCAACAGGACCTAGGTTACTCCGAATATCAGATTCGATCAAATCGACTTGCTCGGCCATACCGGTATCCTCACAGACCCAGACTTGATTGGAGAATATTATTAATTAATTGGCAGGGTAGGCTGGATTTCTTGCCTGTGGTGTCACCTTGCCGTGATGATCGTTTGTAGACAGTGCGCGCGTTGGTATCATAGACATATTGCAGTAACTTGTGGTGTGAGACTTTTCATTGCATTAGTATACATATTAGACATACATGTATGAAATAATTTGCTTCGCTAGGATCTCGAATTCATGTACTACGTGCTGGGGACGCTCCAATGCATGTCCAAAGTGGCTATGTATACGTTAACGGTCTGACTGCAACGTGTTTGGATACGGACATATGGATGCAGAGGCTTCTTCAGTAGCCCAGTTGCCGAGTTTCTCCACACGCAGATTAATTGTGGGACTATCAGAAGACCCGCTGTGTGAACCTTTTGTGCACTGCTTATTCAATGTAAGCCCCTTAAGAATTATCTCTGGTTCCTGGATTCCCATCTCCCGGCAACCGGTGCACAGTGTAGGCAATAGGGCAACAGGGAAAGTTTGTGCCGATATGGAAAATTTCGTTATTTCGGATTGCCGAAACGGTGGTGTTCCGTACGCCAATTTTTCCATTCATTTCCTTCCTTAGCTGCAAACTCTAGAGTCGGTATGGATTTCAGAACAAAATGGACGGTCTTAACGTAAAATTGCTAAGTTTGTGGAATACCGCCATTTTAACGAAATTTTGGTTCGATGATTTCCTCTGTTCTCCGCTTGTCCCTCATTCCTCCCGTTCCTAGTACAAATGCAAAATCTTATCGAAAATTCTGTTACTCTCGTAAGGGATGCAAGGATGATCCCCATGTGCTCTTTATTTCATATATCCCATGTGGGGTTCGACGGTGTGTTTTCGTTGCTGGCCAATTCAGTTTTAAGTAAATGCATCCGACTGTTTGGTGGGCAGGATTCTCACGTAATTAATCCTAGTCTCTTCTCTTCTGATTGTTAGCTGTTTAACAACAGACCTTCCTGATGTGGATGTGGGATTGTGTGATAAGAGATTAGGAATGAACTTCAGCTGCTGGCTGTTCTGCAAACCATGCTTGTATTATGGTGATGTCAATTGATGATTTGATGAATTACAGAGTTTCCACTCCAGCTCAAAATGGCACACAGAAGCGGCAATGCTCAGGCTTTCCTTTTAGCGCTGGCGCTGCTTGCAGTTGTGCAAGCGGGAGGAGCTAAGGATATCGTTGTCGGTGGGACAATCCAGAAATGGGACTTTCCACCTGGGACAGATACGACTTACTACGACACGTGGACCGCTGCACAGTCTTTCGCCATCGGTGACCGGCTGGGTAAATGCAGGACCTCCTTCATCCCATGAACTATTTGAGTTTCATTTCTCAAATGAATCAATCTCTGTACGTTCTCCAATTTCTGTCGTTCTATGCAGCAAATCAATGGTGGACATTTTATACCAGTTTTTGGATAGAGAATCATCACCATCGATTTGCTGCAGAGGTCCAGTATATTGTGCCTGTTGGGCTGCATTGAGGATACCTTAATTGTGTTATACCAAGTCGTCCATATTCTAAAACCATATATATCTGGTCGATACTGTATGTTTCCTGATGCAGTCTTCGAGTTCCAGGCCGGTGGACACGACGTTCAACTTGTAACCCAAGCAGAATATGCGGCTTGCACGGAATCCGGTAATGAAAAATTAGTTACTGGATATGATGTTGTTTCCCTGCCCAAAGCTGGAGATTACTACTTCCTGTGCACGTTCCCTACCCACTGCGACGCGGGAATGAAATTGAAGGTCACAGTAAATCCTCCGTCGCCACCAATGGTGTATATCCAGGGTCCGGGTTTGGGACTCTATGATACCTCCTCCCCCTCCGAGTTTAATGAAACCTGCTCCCTCTCCTCCCCCTCCTGCAATTATTTATCCTCCTCTTCTTCCCCGTCTTCTTCCCCCATCAAATTTAGATCCCCTTCCTCCCCCTCCGGCTGCTTGGCCTCCCTCTTCTGTGCCGTCTCCTTCTGTCGAGAGCCCCCCTCCGTCCCCTGTTGCGAAGGCTCCAGTGAGAGAGACCGGCGGCAAGTCCGTTCCAATTGGGCTTATTGGTGGAATAATCGCTGGCTTTCTGGCCACGACTCTTGTGCTCGGACTTCTGATTCTTAGATGGCGCAGGAGGAGATCATGCTTCGGGACGCTGGAACCCAACAAATTCTCCCTTGAACTCCTGGACACCACATCGCGGCCTTTCACCTACCGCGAGCTCCGCAGCTCCACGAAGAATTTCAGCAACAGCGAGCTCCTTTCCAGTCGCGGATTCGGCGATGTTTTCAAAGGCACCTTGCCTTCCGGCGCTTTCATTGCAGTGAAGCGGATCAAGCGCAACAAGATGCAGGGCGAAGAGAGTTTCCTTGCTGAAGCCACCAGTTTGGGGCAAATCCGGCACCGCAACTTGCTGCGTCTTCGGGGATGGTGCCAGGACAAGGAAGGCTTGCTGCTGGTTTACGACTTTATGTGCAACGGGAGCTTAGATCAGTGGATATACCGACCCTCTTCGGAGGGTTCAAACGGAGATAATCATAGCTTGGATGTCGACCAGGGCTTGTTGTGGAACAGGAGACTATCGATTCTGGCGGGCACGGCCTCCGGTTTGGTCTATCTGCACGAGGATTGTCAGCAATGCATTTTGCATCGTGACATCAAGGCGAGCAACGTGCTATTAGACGCCAGCTTCAACGCCTACTTGGGCGACTTCGGGCTGGCGCGCTTGGTCGACCATGGCGTGATGCAGAAGACGACGTTATTAGCAGGGACTCTGGGATACATGGCACCGGAGATGCAGTACACGGGCCGGGCTTCAGTAGAAACAGACGTGTATGCATTCGGGATCCTGGTGCTGGAAGTCGTGTGCGGGAGGCGGGCAATCAGCTCCGTTGAAAGTGGAGATTCCACAGAGCATTTTGTCTTGGTAGAGAGCGTGTGGGAAGCTCATGAAGCGGGTCAAATTCTCCGAGTGGCGGATCCAAGGCTCTGGAATAAAAATTCTGGAGATGGTTTGGACGAGGCGATGGTTGGGAAGGTGTTGCAGCTGGGGCTGTTGTGCTGTCTGCCATCGCCAAGTGAGAGACCGTCCATGCGCTTCGTGAGCCAGTGGTTTCAATCGGGGTCGAGGAAGGAGCTGCCTTGGTTACCGGACAGAAAACCTTCGTTGAATTTGCCAACGCCTTCACGAATTGACTCGTCTTTAGCGCAAGCCAAAGTGCCCTCGGCTATGTAATAAGGGTAGTCACGGCTCTTCCTCCGGGCCGAACTTCGCCACCGTTTTTCGTTGTGGTAGCGTAGGCTTGGCTCTTGCGAGACGGCGTGTGACGGAATATTCTTCGACGGCGAAGACTTCGCCGCGTCGCTTATTCTACTCCGGAGGTGAATAAGCGGTGTGAAGAACCGTTAGCTAGCGAAGTTGTTGCCAGAAGCTGTCGATCGCACTGTTGGAGTTGCTGATCTCGCATGATTTCGATTCTACACGCTCACCGCACTTGAAAGGGGTGTCACAGCTCCTTCACGATTCACGACTCCTGATTGGATCCCGTTTTCTCTCATTCTTCTGTGAAATCTGGGTGCTCGAAGGAGCCGTGACTATCCCTAATATAAAGTCACCATTCACCATACAGGAAGGGAGAGGTTCCGTTCGCCATTCAAGTGAAGTTTGAGTCGTTCCGTACAACCATCGAGAAGCTTTCTCCATCTCAAAGTGTGCACATGCATTTGTTTTAGGCTCAACTCAGAATCAATTGCAAAAATGATATGTCAAAGATGAAGTGTTTCACAAGTAGCACAATTGAAAGCTCACTTAAGGTGGTCAAACAATGGCTAGAGCCTTTAATGTACTTTATCCTAAATAGAGTCTATATCTTATTAGGTTGGCAATTGCAAGAAACACTTGTCCTATTTTTTGTTACATTTAGTGTGTTGATTTGTTTTTTGGTCATAACTTCTATATTTTGACTCCAAATGACTCAAGACTTATAGGAAAGATACTCATAAGTATCATACACATTCTCTAATTTTTTCATAATTTTCAAAAATATTTTGATTTCAAAATAGTACTAATGATTGAATGTCACACTTGGTAGTTTAGGGGTTTTTAGTCGCTAAGGAGTACCTTTTTTTTAATGATTTTGAGATGAAATTTGGATGAGACGGTCTTCTAGTAGACTTACAATTCTCCACCTGAGAGGTTTTGAAAAAAGTTATTTGTATGTCGTGTGGAAGTCTACAAAGTGAGCTTCCTTCTAGTTGCATTTTTAAACATATAAAGTATTATTTTAGTGATTTTCTTAATGAATGACCATTTCCATAGAGTTGTTGCAAATGGTCACTTTTTATTTTTTGTATTTACTTATTTTTAGTTTTTTACTAATTTTTCCGAATTAAAACCTGAAGGTATGTATTTTCTTGAGGTTTGGTGCTTTTTAAGTTCTACTTAGAGAATTTTTCTATCAATTTCCTTCAGTAAAAACCTTCATCTTAGAGGTGTATACATTATCCACATTTTTCAAATTTTTTTCAAATTAATTTTTTTATTTTAAAATACTCCAAAAAAAGTCACGAGTGTTATAGTAAAACGCAACAAATAGGACAAGTGTTTCTTGCAATCATCAATCTGGAGTCTAATTGTACATTTTGCACAATGACAATGAAACAAACACTGCATTTAAGTTACCAAGCTTTCAATCATGATCTCAAGGATTTGAAAAGGCTACAATCTTGGGGAATCTGGTGGTGAGGAAAAGAAATCAAGATTGGGAATTGAAAATGTATGGAGTCTGTGTTAGGAAAAGGAACGAAAATGAGGGAACTAATTAGATGATTAACATCATGATATATTCATACCGAACTTCTCTTAGACTTTGTGGCTGCTTGCCATTCCGAGTGATTGTAAGAAACACTTGTCCTATTTTGTGTCACACTACGTGTGCTGATCTGTTTTTCAGCCATAACTTTTGTGTTTTGCCTCCGATTGACTCAAGATTTGTAGGGAAGGTACTTATAACTATCATAAAACTTCCATAATTTTTTCATAATTTTCAAAAATAATTTACTATCCAAAAATAAACCCTAATTGGATGTCACACTTGGCAGTTTAGGGGTTTTTAGTACTATGGAGTACCTTTTTTTAATGATTTTAAGATGAAATTTGGATGAGATGGTCTTCTAATAGACTTCTAGCTCTCCAGGGAAGGATTTTTAAAAATAGTTAATTTTATGTGGTGTGGAGGTCTATAAAGTGAGCTCCCTTCTGCTTGTATTTTGAAACATTTAAAATATTATTTTGGTGGGTTTTTTTGTGAATGACCATCTCCATAAAGTTGTTGCAAATGGACACTTTTTATTTTTTGAAAATATCTATTTTTGCTATTTTTCCCTAATTAAAACATGAAGGTATGTATTTTCTGGAGGTTTGGCACTTTTCAAGTTCTCCTACTTAGAGAATTTTTCTATCCATTTCCTTCGGTGAAAACCTTCATCTTAGAGGTATATACACTATTCATATTTTTCAAATTTTTTAAAAATTAATTTTTTAATTTTAAAGTACTCCCGAAAAAATCAGCCAAACGCAACAAAATCGGCAGGTGTTTCTTGCAATCACCCTTCCCCTCTCAATCATGGCTGTTTAATTCACCACCCTTAGGGCCAACTTCCATGTGAGCCGGGTCGGTAGAACTTGCAAGGGAGAGCTACAGTGACAAGTGAGTGATGACACTTCTATGTGAACCCGGTGGGTGGGAAGATATCGAGTAAGAAAAGCACACGTAACGATTCCCTTGAAGTTCGATCGCTCTCCACCAATCCCGTCGTCCACCGATATCGGTGAAGTCAAAACTCCTGCTTCTCCGCTCATCGAGGCCGGCAAGAGAATCGGCAGCTCCTGCTTGTTGTCTTCCTCCTTTCTTACCGGCCCAGCTCGCATGGAAGGTGGCCCTTAGCTCAGAAGGCTTCTGTCATTGAGGTTCTATCTGAGATGAGAATACACGTGCAATTTGTTGTCGGTGATATTCTTGGTCGCACTAAGCAACTGGTCTTACAACAGTGAAAGGCCGGGAAGCTCATGTTTTCAAGAAGACATGCTCGATCAATCTCAGCTCAAGTCACAGGACGTATACTTCGGAACAATCTTCGTGTCTGAGGTTCTGGGTTTTCCCCATGTCTCGCATTGCAGCATTTTAATTTGGTGCCTTAAGTCATAAGGTAAGGTGTTCTAAAAGCGATCCTTAACCAACTGATGCACAATTTAAACCCCTAAGCGTCACAAACCAAACAGCTCTAAAGATGGGACCACTCTAAAAAAAAGCAACATAACTTGAATTGATTATTGCATTCTTCACCATACAAATTTATAGCCAACAACCTCATCAATCTAAACTCATTTCTTTTGGGGAAATTCATACAAGTACAGATGCAAACATTATAAGGTTTGATGAACCCAATCTCCCATAATTAAAGGTCTGAAAAACATCCCTTGTGACGTTCAAAAATTAACCCTGGACCGCTCCAATGTCTAATTTTTGGACAATATACAGGTTGGAATCCAGTTTCTTTGTCCATTAGATGTTTTCTGAGGGTTTAGAAGACTGTTTAAGGCTTGTTCTCAATGTAGTTAGCATAAATATATATATAATTCATAATTTCTTTAAAATTAAAAAAATATATTATATGATGTGGTAGTCTCTTGACCACATTTGATTGCTTATGTGGCAATTCCCATAGCGTTCCCACAACATTCTCGTAGTCGATAACTTGCAGTCTTTTAAAACGCAAAAAAACATCTAATGCATTATAGCTTGGATGAATGTCATTCTAATTTTTAGATGAAGTTGCACGGTCCTATTCAAGAGTTGGATTTGGTGCTATTGAGAGTACATATTTTTCTAAAATTACAAATGTGGAAGTATGTCAAGTGGTTGACTTAGATTGACTTGGATTGACTCGTTCAAACATGGATTAGCAAATTTTTCTAGAAATATATTTAGAGGTAAAGTTTGATTTCTAAGCCTACATTCAATTGCATATTTGTGTTTGCAATTCATTGTTTTGAAATGTTGAAAATAGCAAAAAAAGTTGCATATAACACATCTATAGTTGACCCTTCTTCTAGTATGCAAAACTTTTTCAAATTTTTTTAAATTGAAATCAACATTATGTGAAGAAAAAACAAACCACCCAAATTCACTATAATCCTAAAAATTTTAGATTTTGAACTTTGAATTGTTCCCAAACATTCAAAGCAACTTAGATTGGCATAAAAAATTTACCACAATAACTATTCTGAAAATTTTACCTCACAAAATAGAGGTGAAAACACACATTAATTTTTCCAACAAGTTTTATTGAATTTCCAGGACATCGAATGCAAAAATTACAATACCATCTAGAATTGGTTCTTCAATCGCCTTTTCGCGTCGATCCTTGCAATAGTCTATCGTTCAGAAATCCAAACACACTTGTAAGGTAGAATGATTCCAAATTCAAGATTGGTGCTTATCAAAATCGATATAGATTTCATTCTGCTGTTTGCCTTACTAGATTCAATCGTGCAGCCACTATTCAAGATTGACGTGTTGTAAATAACAATTTAATCGATCTTTTGCAGCAAGATCAAATCCAAGCTCATGGTGAAGTATGAATTCAGTGAGCCATGGCTGGAATTCATTCTGTCACTTCCTCTTGCATTTCTCGATTTTAGCTTGAGCTACAAGGCTGCTATTGCTCAGCAAGATTCCATTCAAGCTCATGTTGAAATATTCCTCCAGCTAGCCCTAACTCTGGAATCCATTCTTCATTTCACTTCAAATCATAGATTGTAACTAGTTAGAGCTTGAATTCGTGGCAGTCGAGATGAAGCCCTATTTTGAAAGAATTAACAAAAGCTCGAGTCAATGAAGGATGGGTGGAATGATGAAAGCGACTGCGGTGCATCAATCATATGGCATTCCTACATACTGCCATAAAAAAAGCAATATTATCATTAGTAATGACTAACTACGATGCACAAGGAATGAAGAGTCTGTAACGATGGAGATTTCATTGGCTCAAGTAATAAGCTTATGATTTGTCAGACATGGGAGTCACCTCATGTGGATTTGTAGTCACAGATGTTTTAGTACACTTCAAGGGTTGAGAGATTCTCACACACAAACTTGGTGTTTGGAGAAGTCAATCGAACCATTGCTTTGGAGAAGTCAATTGAAGAAAACATGGCAGCCACGGCACTGATGGATGGCTTTGTTTCTGTACTTGCCTCAGAATTTAATCCACAACCTTCAGGAAGCTAATCAAATGCGAGTTTTCAAACTTGAAGATTCCCTCTAAAGAATCAAATTCCAATTGTTAACAAACATGATCACACGCAACAACTAGCTCAAAGTCCAGGGGTGATCTAGTAGATGTCTACAACAAGTGCCAGTAATTTGTAGCACGGTATGTTCCATTTGAAACAGTACCCTCTCTTTGAAGAGAGATCATAATATGTTGAAGATTATTATTTAGGTAGGTACGCAACTAGTTGGTTAACTTGGTTTCCTTGCAGCTTAGTTTGCTATTGAAATCTGACTTGAGCATGAAGCAAAAGAACTGACACGCTCAAGACGATCTAGTCAGAAAACCCGTTGACCAGAAAATTAAGCAATAAAAATCTTGACACTACAAGTGTCCGAAGTGAACCCTATTAAGTTTAGGTTTTTTTCCCCCTCAGAACATTGTCCGCATACAAATACATGCAATCCTCAATGAGTGTTGGAGAGACGGATCAACAACACACTTCGGGGCACTTCGGAGAAACAAACTCTGGATGGGGGGAGATGAAGTGATCGCAGGGTGCCTTGAAATCCCTCACCTAGATTTCTGTTCTTTGTTTTGGCTTGCTAGCCTCTCGATCGAGGTTGCGCTTCGGCTGGGGATTTAGTTGCTCAGTGTAACTCAATTCATCCTTAGCTTGCAATGAAATTTCTTTCGTTGTGTCAAGAATCAATAAGAAATCCCTACAGTACAGTAGCTACATTTGCATGCAAGCTAGATGGGCAGCATCACTCTCCACGATCGAGGATCAACGTGACCACACAGCGTCACTCGTCACTCAGTCACAACACATCGAATGTACCTCCTGATCGAATCCCCTCTTTCTCTTTGCCAGAGATGCTCATGCTCGTTAGATGCAGAAATGCAGTAGACTGATGCCGCATGCACCTCCAAATCAGGTGCTCGCTCGATCAGGCTCGTTGGCTTTCCTTTCCTGAAATTCCTTTAAATAGCTCCTTGAAGGACCTTCAACCTGTGCTCATATCTCGCCTCACAATTTTACAGCGTTTGTTAATAATACTACGATCAGTACCGAACCGCATCGGAGATCGATGGGTTCTTGCCATCGTTGATGGCCAATTAATTCTCTACAGGAATGTTAGATTGACAAGATCGACACTCCCCTCAAGTTTGCATTTCAAAAGCTGGAACAAGTCGTGGCAAGTAGGAGAAACAAACTCTGGATGGGGGAAGATGAAGTGATGGCAGGGCAAGGAAGGACCAAAGGAAGGACCAAAGCTGGGTATCATCGTATGAGCCACTAGGACGAAGCTGGGATGAGGTGGTGCCCAGGCCGCGTGAAAAGCTCGAGGAGTGTGTGTGTTCAAAATGGGAAGACTCCGAAGCGTGTGGCGCTGGCGCAGGCCCCGGACGCGCTTTACTTTGTCCTGTATTATACACTAGGCTAGTGGAGCATCCTTCCCGACATTTCCAGCATATGCAATCTGTCGACAGCTCGATCAATAGCAAGTGGGTCAACCAGCTGTAATCATATCTTGGCTAAGTTAGTGAGCCACCGTTCGATCGAAACATCGCTACAATGAGCTAGGGCGTGCATTCACAGACTAGCTGAGGCAAGCTAGCAATGGGGAGACCACGTACCGATCGAGCGAGACGCGCCGAGTTATTCCGGGTTCCGGGCTCGGTATGTCTTGCTCGATCGGTACGTGGTCTCGCTTTATTATTCGGGATTCCGGGTTCCGGGCTCGGTATGTAGAAGAAATTTGAAGAGCCCGGGGAGGTGAGTACTGTAGTGAGGTGACACACAATGTTGAAAGTCAACACCAATTTTCTACCTTGGTTTCCGCGCTAACAAATGCAAGCTCTCCTTTTTTTACACGAAATATCTATATTTAACCTATAATCTTTCTTTGATATCTTCAAATAATGCGGTAAAGGTGCATTTGCTGTTCGCATTGCCTGCTTCGCGTTGGGGTATTTTTTTTTGGCCAGAAGTGTCAGAATGGAATGAGGTAGGCCTACCTCCACTTCAGAATCTGCATGCTGCGCTTGTAACTGTGTGCGCATTGGAAGTGCTCTAAGTGCGAGAGGAGGAACGGACTGCTGACACCGTAGATAGTTTGTTTCGGTTTCCCAGGACCCAGGTTACGCCGAAGATCAGTGTTGATCAGACAGCGCTCATTGTGGGTTCCCGGTCGATACCGGTATACTCACAGACCCAGACTTGATTGGAGAAGACTCTTGGCAAGGTAGGCTGCATTTCTTTCCCGTGGCACTGTCTCCGACCGTAATGCCGACCGTTGTTCGTAGACAGTGAGTTGGTCTAATACTCATATTGAAGTAACTTCGTTGTGGTATGAGACTTTTCTTCGCATATATACATATATACATGAATGTATATAAATTTATGAATTAATTTGCTTCGCTAGGATCTCGAATGTACGAGCTGGGGATGCTTCGATGTCCGCGGAAGTGGCTATATACACGTTAGCGGTGTGTGTACAATATGTTTCCGAAGGATATGGATGTATGGACCGTGCAGAGGCTTAGTCTGAGGCGCCGTTGCCAAGTTTCTGCACAGGGAGATTAATTGTGGGACCATTAACCAGTGCGAACCTTTCGTACCCTGTGAATCATTCGATATAAGGTCCTTTTGTAATATTTGTGGTTTCCGGGTTCCCACTCCCGGAATCCCGGTGTAGTGTTGGCAACCGGGCAACAGGGATTCAAATTTGTGCCGATGATTCTCTCTGTTTGCCGCTTTTCCCTTCAGATTCCTCCCGTTCCTAGAACAAATGCAAGATCGTATGGAAAATTGTGATAGTCTCGTAAGGGATGCAAGGATGATCTCCATGTGCTCTTTACTTCAATCCTGTGGGGGTCAGTTCAGTGTGTTTTCGTTGCCAATTACGTCGTAATGCATCGGTTTGGTGGGAAGGATTCTCTTATAGTTTCAGTCTCATCCCTTCCGATCCACGATTGCTAGTTATTATACAGGAGACCGTTCTGATGTGCACGTGAGATTGCGATATGAGATTAGGAATAAACTTCAGGTGCTAGCTGTTCTGTAAATCATGCTTATGGTGTTCTGAATTGGTGAATTAATTACAGACTCTCCACTGCAGGACAGGATGGCGTACAGAAGCGGCAATGCTAATGCTATCTCTTTAGCGCTGGCCCTGCTTGCAGTTGTGCAAGCAGCAGAAGCTAAAATATTCTATGTCGAATGGAGCTTCCCACCTGCAACAAATTTCAATTACTACGACGACTGGTCCGCTGCACAGACTTTTGCCGTCGGTGACCAGCTGGGTAATGCGTAACCTCATTCATCTCATGAACTATTTAAGCTTCATTTCTCAAATGAATTACTCTCTGTACGTTCTCTCATTTCTGTCGTTCTAAGCGCAACCCTCCATCGTTGGTCTCTGAAGCAAGTCAATGGTAGACATTTATGCTAGTTTTGTGATAGACGAGTATCTTCACCAGCGATTTGCTGCAGAGGTCTATTATACATTCTGGGTTGTATTAATTTAGGATGCTTTGATTGCGTGCACCAAGTCGTCCATATTCTAAAACCATACATCGGGTTGATATGTTTCCTGACGCAGTCTTTATTTACACGGCCGGTGCACACGACGTTCAAAATGTAATCTATTCAGATTATGACTATTGCACCGTATCCAGTAATCTATATTTATATCGTACTGGATATACTCTTCTTAACCTCCTCGAAGTTGGAGATTACTACTTCCTGTGCACGTTCCTTGACCACTGCGACTCGGGAATGAGGATGAAGGTCACGGTGGATCCTCCTTCGACTCCTTCTCCATCACCAGAAATTTTTCCTCCTCCGCCACCAAGAACTGTAGCTCCAGCTATTGCACCAGCTCTGAGCCCTCCTCAGATCCCTCCGTCTCCTGCTGCAATTTTACCTCCCCTTCCTTCCCCTATTGTGCCGTCTCCTTCTGTCGCGAGACCCCCTCTGTCCCCTATTGCGAAGGCTCCAGCGAGTGGAAACGGTGGCAAGTCCGTTCCAATTGGGCTTATTGCTGGATCAATCGCTGGCTTTGCGGTCATGACTCTCGTGCTCGGACTTCTGATTTTCATATGTTGCAGGAGGAGATCGCGCTCGAGGACGCTGGAACCCAACAAATCCTCCCTCAAAAGCCTGGACACCACATCGCGGCTTTTCACCTACCGTGAGCTCAGTAACTCCACGAAGAATTTCAGCGATAGTGAGCTCCTTTCCAGTGGCGGATTCGGCGACGTTTTCAAAGGCACCTTGCCTTCCGGCGCTTTCATTGCAGTGAAGCGGATCAAGCGCAACAAGATGCAGGGCGAAGAGAGTTTCCTTGCTGAAGCCGCCAGCCTGGGGCAAATCCGGCACGGCAACTTGGTGCCTCTCCAGGGATGGTGCCAGGACAAGGAAGGCTTGCTGCTGGTTTACGACTTCATGTGCAACGGGAGCTTAGATCAATGGATATACCGACTCCCTTCGGAGAGTCCAAACGGAGATAATCATAGCTTGGATGTCGACCAGGGCTTGTCGTGGAACAGGAGACTGTCGATTCTGGCGGGCACGGCTTCGGGTTTGGTCTATCTGCACGAAGAATGGCAGCAATGCATCTTGCATCGTGACATCAAGGCGAGCAACGTGCTATTAGACGCCAGCTTCAACGCCTACTTGGGCGACTTCGGGCTGGCACGCTTGGTCGACCATGGGGTGATGCAGAAGACGACGTTACTAGCAGGGACGCTGGGATACATGGCGCCGGAGATGCAGTACACGGGCCGGGCTTCAGTAGAAACAGACGTGTATGCATTCGGGATCCTGGTGCTGGAAGTCGTGTGCGGGAGGCGGGCAATCAGCTCCGTTGAAAGTGGAGATTCCACAGAGCATTTTGTCTTGGTAGAGAGCGTGTGGGAAGCTCATGAAGCGGGTCAAATTCTCCGAGTGGCGGATCCAAGGCTCTGGAATAAAAATTCTGGAGATGGTTTGGACGAGGCGATGGTTGGGAAGGTGTTGCAGCTGGGGCTGTTGTGCAGTCTGCCATCGCCAAAGGAGAGACCGTCCATGCGCTTCGTGAGCCAGTGGTTTCAGTCGGGGGCAGGGCAGGAGCTGCCTTGGTTACCGGACAGAAAACCTTCATTGAATTTGCCAAAGCATTCACGGACTGACTCGTCTTTTGGGCAAGACAAACTACCGGCCGGCTATGTAATATAAATCACCATTCAGCATACAGGAAGGGAGAGGTTCAGTTCGCCATGTACAGATGACCTTTGTTTTAGGTACAAGTCAAAATAAATTGCGAAAACACTTCATCTATGTTTTCACACTTTGCACAAACGAAAGCTCACCTGTGTAGTTAAACAATGAAGCCTTTATCAGACTGTCCATGGTAAATGGAGTCCAGATGCAGCTTATTAGGTTACTGAAATCTGGAGTCCGATTGTGATAACTTGTGCACGTAAGCGACGAAGGATGTACATTTGAATTCACAATGCAGTTGACGTTGCATTGAAGTTACCAATTAGCTTCCAGTCTTGACCTCAAGGATTTGAAGATGCTACAATCTTGGGAAATCTGGTGATGAGGGAAAGAGATTATGAGAATTGGGAATGTATTGAGTGTTAGAATAGCATCCAAAACGAGGGAACTAGCCGGTTAATGTCATGGCATATTCATACCGAACTTCTCTTCTTTACTGGCTGCTTGCCATTCCCTCTCAATGGCTGTTTAATTCTCCACACTTAGCTTAGAAGGCTTCTGTCCGCATTGAGGTTCTATCTGAGATGAGAATACTCGTGCAATTTACCGTGATATTCTTGGTCGCACTAAGCAGTGTTACAACAATGAAAGGGACACTCATGTTTTCAAGAAGACATGCTCGCCACCATGAAGTTAGAGTGATGATGTGCAACAACTCGCTGCCCCAAATTGAGAGCTTTTATTCTGACCAAGATAGCAGCAATCAACTAGACAGAGCTTAGGGCTTAGGGTTTAAGGTTTAGGAAATGCCTGAATTTGGAAGACAGAAGATGGTGCTCCCCCAGCCTGCAAATTTTGTAAGTGTGGTCGAGCCACCAAGGCTTCCAACTTTCGATCAAGTTTCTTAGCCTCAAATCTAGTCACAGAACGCGTACAAGACGAAGGCCCATCTAAGAGCTGAAAGTGAATTCTGGGGAGGGGAAACTTCTTGAATTATTTTTCAGTAAAATTTCCTTGAAAGACAAGTGGAATTGGCATCTGACCCAAGTTGTTTCATATTTTTTGGAGTTGTGTGGAATTAGTTATGAAATTTTGAAGTCAAAATGGCTTGGGGCTCTAAAACCGCCCACCCCCCTCAAGGCCTCAAATGTACAGTACATTGTTTGTACTTTCTTGTAAAGATGAACAAGCACTACGCATAAACAATGTACATTTGAGAAGGTGGGCACTTTTAGATCCTAAGCAGTTTTCAAGCCTCTTCCCTTACTTTAGAACAATCTTTGTGTTTGAGGTTTTGTGTTTTCCCCATGTCTGTCATTGCAACATCTTAATTTGGTGTTCAGTCATAAGGTATGGTGCTCTAAAAGCAAACCTATACAAATTGTTTCACAATTTTAAGGAGTAAGTTTGGCTTCTTCAAATCCCACTTCAAATATTTATTATTAGATTTTCAGTGATCGAAAAAATGATATTGGTATCTAACCCTAGTTGTTTTATAATATTTAAACCTTTGTAGAATTAGTTATGGAGTATAATTTTTTTGAATTGGAAAAAAAGTGGTCCCTTATAGTATCCACCTTCTTGAAGTGTACAATGTATAAACATTGATGGTGCACTTATTAATGTGTGCAATATGTAATTCTATAGTAGAAGGTGCTTTTATAGCATGAACAATTTTAGAACACCCCTACCTTAAATATTAAACTTTTGGATTTGAAATCTTAATTTTGTCTTGATCTTAGAGATTTAATAGATTGATGACTAAGAATCTACCCTACTAAAGGTATAGAGGCTATGTCCTTGTGGTAATTAATGACTCACTTTTTTAGTGTGGTAGAATATAGATACTAAAAAATTTTCAAGCTTTAATCTGGAGCCAATAAAATATTAGTGGAAGACAAACTTTGTTTTGCAATTCCTTTCTTCTTTGCACTTCATGACTAGTAATGAAGATATTGAAAGACTAGCAATTAATGTAGACTTTGAAAACCTTGCAAATTGAATTGTTAGTATTAGATAAAATTAGTTCTAAAAATAGATGTCAAAATTATTAGAACCTTTACCATGAAGATATGGTATTAAGATGTGTTTGTGGAAGTTTGAAATATGATAATATGTCTACAAGGTCTTAGTTGTTTAGATACCATGTCTTGTTAGAGCATCATCAATGCCATGAACCTGTCTAAATGACTTATCAATTATATTATTATTTTTTTCTTGATGTAAAATTAGAAATTGTAATTACCATTAGAAACAAAATGGGGCCTCTTCAAGGTTGCCAAAGTTGAACCAATAAGTCAATTAAAAGATTATTATTTTTTGTAAAAAAAATATTAATTTTTGTAAAATTAAAATTTTATCAAGCACTTGATTTTATGTTAAATTTTAATTTCTAACTTTCTAAATTTTTTTTTCAAAATAAAGATAATTTTTATTTAGCCACATTCATTTGTTTTTTAGAATCCAATGGCTTTCTAGAAGCCCCATTTTTTTATAACGTTATCATTAGAAATGTATGAAAAGATCTTTGTATAAAAGACACAATAAAAGTTGAATTCAAAAATTGGAGATTTGACTAAAAGAGATTACATCAAAAGAAAGCTTAGAGACCAAAAAATGAATGTGTGATCTTCCAAATCATACTTAAAATAAATGCACCCAAGATCAAGAGTTATAACAATTTAGCATACTTATTCTTATTGAAGTTATTTTTTTGATTGGATCTCATTGGCAAATAAAAGAAGATTGAAAAAATGCACTTTAGCATGCATGATCTTGACATTGTATGAATAAGTTATGAAATTTCAAGTCAAAAGAGTTATTTGTAGTTGTATCAAAAATTGGCAAGAAGTTCTTCTAAGTTCTATGTTTTGAGTTTCTAAATCCTCTATCATTAGGATGAGTTTTGGTAGAAAATGAAACTAATGTCTATCAAATTGCAATCTACAATACTTATATATTTTGAGAAACTAATATTAAAGTGGATTACTTTGATAAGTGATTATCATCTATAATGTCTTCAAAATGGCTCAACAATTGTAGAAAATATTGCAAAACTCAGTCTCTTAATTTGTTGAACATCTATAAATGGAATTTCAATTCATTAATTGTGTTTCTCTTAAGCCAAATTAGAAGCATTTCATTTTTCTTTTTTTATGCATAGTAACAATTATCAACCACAAATAAATTTGGAAAAGGATTAAACCAGAAACATTTAATTTTGTTCTTTTGAGCTAGTGTATACAAATGGAGTGAAAATCAAAATTTGGTCTTATTTTTTCCTTGTAGACGAATGGAAATCCTTAGCAAAAAATTAATGTATTATTAATCCTTTAGTAATCGAACTTGTTAAAATTTTAGAAGAAAATTATTTGATTGATAGGGATTAATTTTGTAAGGAATGAACTTAGTTACACAAGATTATTGATTAATTGACCATTGTCCTCTTGTGGGACTCATTGGGACATCTACCATCTTTTTTCTTGATTTAATGATTGTTTAGTAGATTACATCCTTTTTGTTCCTTGGTACCTCTCAATGCCAAGAAGAAGATTGAAGATTTGTCATTTAGATATGATATTTATTGAACTTTGCTGGATTTTTGTGATCACTCTCCTCTATCTTGCTTCTAAGTACCTCTCGATGCCAAGGGGAGTCCCATGGCTATGAGAGGAAAAATAAATAAATAAATTTTCGTCATAGTTGTAGGACCCCTCTCGATGCCAAGAAATACTTAGAAGCAAAATAGAGGAGAGTGATAATAAAAATCTAATTGTGAATGGAATAACCTTGTTTGATTTCAAAAAAATCCTAATTAGTCACCAATTTTTTTTCTTCCTAAAATCTAGCAAAGTATAATAAATGATATAGGAAGGTTCTTTAAAGGACCATGATAATAAGTCTAGAATGATAGGTTTGCTATAATAAGCACTAAAATTTATTAAAGTTAATAAAATTTAGCCAAAATTTTTAGATGGAATCTTTAAAAAGTTGTATGCTCACAAGTTCACAAACTTATGCTCACAGAATAGCAATCCTAGTATTGAAAGCAAATGGTCTGTAGTTATATAATTGGTCATACACTAGTAGAAATCCCTGTTTAATGTGACAAGACCAATTGTTCTTGATGGATTTTGTTAGACATCAAATATAACAATTCATGTTTTTATGTCATCAAAAACGTTCAATATAACATCAATGTTGACATGAAAACATGAGTTGTTACATTTGATGTCTAGCAAAATCCATCAAGAAAAATTAGGTCTTGTCACATTAAACGGGGGGTTTCTACTAGTGATACTTCAATAGACACTTATTTTACTAAATTAGGAATAACTATATTAAGGTAGTTCTACCCTACTCATAAATAGGTTGGATTGAATACAATGCAAGCATTGAAGTCATTAAACTTTGCTACATATTAACTCTTGTACATATTACAACCAAGTATAATCAAGTTTGAGAAAATTTATTGCAATTGTAACTTCTCTTGTTGATATCAAATCTTTTATATAACAATGTTGCCCTTTAGTCAATTCAAATATATACTAGCAACTTCAAAATTGAAATGAATCATCATTTGCAACTTAACCCCTAAATGCCCGAGGCACCAAAATCTAGTGTTTGTAAAACTTTGAAGTTAAATAAAACTTAATCAAGTTGCTTTTTTTAGTAGTTGAATATTTTTGAAAAGTTCTTCATGAAGTCTAGTTTTAGCATCAAAAATCTGATCTTGAAAATAACTAATAGTGATTTTTCTATTCAAGATTTTGTGCAAGGGTATCCATTGCAATCTTGACTTCCCATAGTGTTGAGAGTTCTTGGAAATGAGCCTCAAATACATTAGATCTTGGGTCAAAAATCACATTCAAAATTCATTTAAAAGTATTTCAGAATTCAGAGTAGTTTTTAAGAAGCCATAAATTGATTGGGGTTATACATAGGCCCTTGAACCTATTATTTTTTTGCTCACCATTGTTTTAGATTTGACTTATGAAAAGAAGATTGAAAGTTTTTTTTGCAGTTTTAACACCTTTATGGTCAAACATTATAATCTTTCATTCTATAAGTGATATTGTTGTGTTTTCTTTTCCTATGAGATCTCTAACATGTCTTGTTTGAATTTGTATGGTTACAATTCAAAAAAAATTGATACAACTTATCAAAATGTTGGCATTTTGTTCAATTTAGAGCAAATTCTAAGACACTCAAACCAAGCCTTGGGCATTTAGGAGTTAAGAAGCACTTTCATTTTTTGCAACCTACTTAGGTTTTCATCATCTTTACCATAGATGTTAGATGAGAGAATTGGATGATATTTCTCTAGGATGAAAATATGACAACTTGTCAGAACCTGTGACAAATCTCCTATCAACGCTCCAGCTTTCAACTTCGAGTTCCCTACGTTGCTCCCTCTCGGTCCAACCTGCAAGGATTCACCCAGTCCATGGATCCCCTTCCTCACATCGAACGTTACCAATTAGTCAAGCAAATGGCTTAAACACCAATAGTTTATCCACGGATTGCAATGTGAGCCAAAGAAGCAAGGATCAACAGAGGTTCATAATATTAACAAAATGCGAGATGAGAGACACGACCCTCTCACTGGCCTTTAAAGGAAATTAGGATCATCCTAAACCCTAACTTCCACAACCGCATGAGAGGTGTAATTGTTCTCCTCTAATTCCCCTCCTAGCCTTAGTTGTCATGTAGTCCAGATGTATGATGGAGTCATAACATTACCCCCTCTTTGAGGTTCGATGTTGTGGTCCTGGCGCATCAGGGTGTCGTTGATGAAATTTCTTGACAACGTTTGGAGCGTTCTATAAATGGTGGGCTGGTTCCCAAGAATTTTGATCGTGATTGTATCCTCGCCAAGAGACTAAGTATTGAAGTTTGCGTCCTCGGCCGCGGAACCGAGAGTCTAATATGCTTCGAACCTCCCATTCAATATCCCCTGCCGGTGTCACCACTGGCAATGGAGGTTGCTGCTTACGGGCGGAAATGGTAACTTGCCGATATGGTTCTAGAAGTGATACATGGAAAACGTTGTGAATTCGAAGTGTTTGTGGGAGTTGCAGCCGATATACTAGATCTGATAATTTATCTGTAATAGGGAAGGGTCCCAAAAACTTTGGCTCTAATTTTTTAGAGGGTGCCGTTGTGGAAATATGGTCATGTCGGAGAAGTACTTTGTCACCAATATGAAATTGAGGTTGTTGTTGGACATGTCGGTCATAATGTCTCTTTGCTTGATCTCCTGCAATCTTAATGGCAATTTTTATGTCTTCATGAACTTCTTGTAAAAGACGGATCCTTTCTTCAACTGTTGGTACTATGGAGGTAGTAGTTGGTGTAAAGGATAGTGTGGGATTGTACCCGTATGTGGCATAAAACGACGAATATCCTATAGCCGAATGGAGAGAATTGTTATAAGCAAACTCAGCTATAGGTAAGAGGTCATACCAGTCATCTTGTCTGCGAGTGGTAAAAATTTTGAGAATTTGTTCGAGAGTTTGATTGACCCGCTCCGTTTGGCCGTCGGTCTGGGGATGAAATGCTGTGGAAGGAAGAGGGTGAATTCGAAGAAGATCATATAACCTTCGCATAAACTTTGACACAAATACCGGTCCTCAATCTGAAATTATTTCATTTGGAACACCGTGAGTCCGTGATGTTTCCACACATGAGAAGATATAAGGTAGCGGTACCTTTGGAGTCAATTGCTTCTGTTGTTGGTATAAAATGGGCTAATTTTGTGTTCTTATCCACAACTACCATAATAGCATCAAAACCTGCACTCTTGGGTAATTTAACATTAAAATCTGTTGTAACTCGTTTCCATGGTGCTTCCCCCCCTGGAATTGGTTGTAGGAGACCATATCGACTATGCCGTGTGGATTTAGATCTCTGGCATAGATCACAGCCATCCACATACCGGTGAACGTATCGCCGTAAAGTCGGCCAATAAAAATTTCTCGTCACTAAATCCAAAGTTTTAGCTCGACCTAAGTGACCTGCAAAAGGGGCATCATGCCTTGACCTCAATATTTGGAATTGTAGGTCTTCATTGTCAGGCACCATAATGTTATTCATATAATAAATCATTCCATCCTTAAACTTGTAATCTTGGAAACTACGTCGAATATTAATTGGGGGTCGGCCGGATCCTTTGTTAAAAAATGTTAACAGTGGTTGAAGATTCTTGTCCTCCAAAGTTGCTTCCCTTATGTATTGAAATATTTGTGTGTCATTCCAAATGGGATCACATGTTTCCAGCATTGCTAGTCGTAATAAAGGTTTATTATCCAAGTCTTTTTGAACATCAGTTCGTCTACTAAGCATGTCTGCTCTTTCGTTTTGTAATCCTGGTCTATGTTGAATCACAAAATCAAAGGTTGAGAGTGATTCTAACCATCGAGCTTGCCGGCGGTTAAGTTGTTTTGTAGTAAGAAATTGTTCGAGATTTTTATGGTCAGAAATTACTTGAACCTGGTGTGGAGATCCCTCAAGGTACACCCGCCAATCCTTGAAAGCTAAAACAATGCTAAGTAATTCCTTGTCGTAGATATCGTAATTTTGTTCGGCTGTTGTCATCTTAGAGCTACGATAAGTGCAGGGGTGGAGGTGTCCGTCCTCCCCATGTTGGGAGAGAATGCCCTTCGTGGCAGTGTCGGATGCATCCGTTTCGACAATAAAAGGTTTGTTAAAATTGGGGTGTAATAATAATGGAGCCTTGGTAAAACGAGATCGAAGCTCCTCAAATGCTTCTTGAGCCAAAGGGGTCCATTCAAATTGTTGGTCATGCCGTGTCAATGCGGTGAGCGGTACCGTTATTTTGGAATAATCCCAAATAAACCGTCGATAAAAATTTGCGAAGCCCAAAAATGCTTGCACATCTTTTATTGTTTTGGGAAGGGGCCATTCTTTTATTGCTTGAACTTTGTTGGGACACATTTCCAATCCTTTTCCTGAAACAATCATTCCGAGAAACTCCACGGAAGTACGATGAAATTCACACTTTGAGGCCTTAGCATAAAGGCCGTGGTGTTGTAACCATCGCAGACTTCTTTCACCAATCCTTGGTGGTCCTGCAAATTTTTCGAGAAGATGAGTATGTCGTCAAGGTAAATGACTACCGAAATATCAAGAAGATTGTGGAAAATGTATTGCATATATGCCTAGAATTGGGCCGGGGCGTTTGTTAAGCCAAATGGCATCACCAAGTACTCAAAAAGTCCATAGCGTGTTTTAAATGCCGTTTTATATTCATGACCAATGGCCATTCTCACTCGATGGTATGCTTGTCGAATGTCTAATTTTATAAAAAAATTTGCTCCTAATAATCGGTCAATGAGCTCGGGTATTAACGGTAATGGATATCGATTTCGTATTGTGACACGATTAAGATTTCGGTAATCTTTGCACACCCAAATCGATCCATCCTTCTTTTTTGCAAACACAATGGGGGCGGATACTGAGGATTTGGATCGCCTAATCCATCATTTTCCCAGATTCTCCTCCAAATATCGGCGTAGTTCCTCTAGTTCCACCGAAGACATGGGTCTTAGTCCTGTATTTCGTGGCTCTTCACCCTCCTTAAAATCAATTTTCATATCAGATATCCCGTGTTCAGGCAATTCATTAGATGCTTTCTCACTAAAAGCTCCTTGCATATCTTGATATTCCATAGGGATTGTGTCTGTTGTAATGTCGTGATTTTCGTCGGTGCCAAATAGTTCAGACACTTCTAATGTATACAATGTAGTTCCTTTACTTGAGAGTCTGAAGGCTGCTGCAGAGACCAATGCATGTTTGGGTGCCTTAATACCCAATAAGTGTCCTTGTGTTTGTACCTCAGTTTTGGTCACCGAGGCGTTGGAGATCTGGCCACCATGAGATGCTGCCCCTTCCGCCCAAGTGGGTGTTGGAGTGGGACTTTGCTTTTGCTCAGGGCCTGTGTCTTCACTGGTGTTTTGTTGATTGTGCTTTGAAAATTGTGAGCAATTTTTTGAGCAGTAGGTGGAGTCAAATAATACCTCCCCTTTAGACCATCGAATTGTTGGGTCGTGACGCATCAACCATGGTGTCCCCAAGATCCAAGGGTAACGACCGATGTTGGTGATGTCCGCCGTCAAGTTTTCTCAGTGGTTTCCCACCTGTAATTCAACCATAGCCTCATGGGTGATTAATCCCGAGTTGATAATCCTACCATCAATAACCCGAACTTCCCGTAGAACCACTTTAGGTTTAATTGTTGCATGGCACTCACGAGCAAATGAAGGATGCATAAATATTCCTGTTGCCCCAGAATCCACTAAAGTATTAGCCGGCAACGAATTAATGGTAGCATTTAATGTGAGATGCACTCTTGGATCCATAATTGCACGTAAATACAATGGAGCTGGAGAATGTGGTGATTCAACCTTAATTTGTAAACCATCGGTCACCGCACTCTGTAGAGTGCCCGGGTACCAAGGTGGTGACCTTAGTCCCGGGCATGTCCTTTTCCCGATTCCTCAAATCTTTCATCATGCCCCCCTGAAGCTGCCAAAGATAGGGATTTGGAAGGATTTACTGGGCACTGCGCACGGATATGGCCCACAACCCCAACATCTTCCCTGCTTTTGAAATTCCAACCGCTCGGCAGTTGTCTTTGCCAACGCAGTTGTTACGCTAATCGAATCCAATTCCATTGGAGTTGGGCCCGAGCTTGCTGAATTGGTTGGGAATCAACTCATATGCTCTTTGGGGACAGAACTATAAGTGGCAATGCGTCGGTTTTAGCTTCATGTCCACAAGCGTTCATCAATTCGAGAAGACATCACCATCCATTCTTGCAGCCTTTGTGGTTGTGTTTCCGCGGTTGCAATTGAATCGAGGACCTCATCTTTGAGGCCGCTCCGGAATCGTGCAATCAAGCTTGCCTCATTCCAATCCACTTGTGCTGCATGTTCATTAAATGTAGAAATATAAGCTGCCATTGACCCTATTTGTCGGAGCTTCCTTAACTTGTCCTCGGCATTGCTTCGGTGATCGATATCACCATACACTGCAATCATCGCATCTCGAAACAAATCGTAATTTACCAATAATTCGTGAGGGCGTCCCTCATCCAAAGCTTGTAATATTGGCATTGCCCAATTTTGAGCCGAACCTATTAAATACGAGAGTGCATAGATAATTTTATCCAAATCCGTTCGATAAGTTCAAGGTTTGCCTCGAAATACTAATCGAAGCTAAGCTAGCCACTTGTAGATTTCTCCCCCTTTCTTTCCGGTAAATTTCTCGGGTGCTGCCACTTTGCAATCGTATTCCTTATCTTACTCGTGGACTCGATCTGAAGCTCCTGCAGCTACAGAAGGCGACCCAAGTGAAGAAGGTATCGTCACCTTCTCCGAGATTTGACGGATAAGGTGCGGGAGCACGGCCTGAAATACGGCTTGGACTTGCTGCTGAATGAAGACAGCAACCTCCGAACCTGCTCCCTCCTGCGCCGCGGACACAACATCTTCCACCTGCCTTTCCGGCTCCATGCCGAAGATCCGAGCGCTGGCTGTCTTCTGCGTCGGCCGTCAGCAAGACCTCCGAAGGCCCGCCATCTTCATCCCCGGACTCCCCGCGCCTTCGTCGCCGTCCCAGGACCCGGTGCCCGATCAGTAGCTCTCCCCCGCCGGTCGACCATCAGCGACCCCGCAGGCCGCAGCCCGATCGTCAGCGACCCCGCAGCCCAAGAATCAGCAATCTCTGTCGCACCTCCACAGCCAAACTGTCAGCGCTGATCGTCAGCGGTCGTCAGCACTCCGCAAGTCAGCATCCCCCGCGCCTCCGCAGTCGGCGCTCCATGCGCTCCCCGAGGCCCAATTCACCATCCAGTTAACCTCTTGTTAACAAGACGTTGACATCTCCCAAGCATTCGATACCAAGGCTGCATCACAACGTCTGATCATCAATCTGAGAGCGTGGACATTCCAGATCTCGCATTATGTTAGAACCTGTGACAAATCTCTTGTCGACGCTCCAGCTTTCAACTTCCAGTTCCCTACGTTGCTCCCTCTCGGTCCAACCTGCAAGGATTCACCCAGTCCATGGATCCCCTTCTTCACATCGAACGTTACCAATTAGTCAAGCAAATGGCTTAAACACCAATAGTTTATCCACGGATTGCAATGTGAGCCAAAGAAGCAAGGATCAACAAAGGTTCATAATATTAACAAAATGCGAGATGAGAGACACGACCCTCTCACTGGCCTTTAAAGGAAATTAGGATCATCCTAAACCCTAACTTCCACAACCGCATGAGAGGTGTAATTGTTCTCCTCTAATTCCCCTCCTAGCCTTAGTTGTCATGTAGTCCAGATGTATGATGGAGTCATAACACAACTATTATGACAAGAATCCTAAGATGAAAGTGACAATGTGTCCTTAATCCAAAAAAGATGTCACAGATGTTTAGTGTCCAACGAATGATAAGGCATTTTGTTATGTAGGGCAAAATTGCAATTATTCATCTGTAGAATGAGTAATGGAAAGGAAAAATCTTCTACAATAGTTTGACTTCAAATAAGTTTTTCTTAAAATTAATTTTTTCTTAAATTTCATTCATTCCCATGATTTAAAAAAAAATGATTTTCTATAGTGCCCCTTGTGTTGTTCAAGTCTTAATATAATAGGCTAGATCTTACATTTTGGTATAAATAATTCGAGGTGCACATAAAGTAGGAGGCTCAAACTCCAACCAAGCATTACAAGCAAATATGACTTAGAAGTACATTTTGCTTTCTTCAATGTACCAAATCTGCACAATTTAGAAGGTGGTTGCTTTTGATGACCACTTTTTTTCAACTTCAAAAATTTGTAACTAATTCCACAAAGTTTCAAAAAATATGAAACAAATTGAATTAGATGCCTACTCCACTGGTCTTTCAAGAAAAATATGCTCAAAAATACTTCAAGATGTTTTCCCTCTCCAAAATTCAGTTCCAACCCTTAGATGGTCGGTTTATGGACCTCCTACCTTCGGTCCTTTGCCGTTGCATGGTCACATTGCGGGATACAGTATAACACTGACCCCGTACCCCTGTATTACAGAGGTCGTATTACAGAGGGTGACATTAAAGAGGTCCTGCGTGCAGAGAGAATGGCCATGGACTTCCTTCCTTCCGCCATGGCCATGGCAGCAGCAGACAAGCGAGAGCCACCCTTTCAGTCGCGCCCGGCGCTCTCTGACTCTCTGACTCTCTCATTCGCAGTGCATCAATCCCCTCCCCGCCCTGCTCTGCCTCAATTTCCTTTACCATGTGACGCATTGCGCTTCTCCGATCGCTGCCAGCGGTCGTTGATTCATCGCCTGGGAGGTTTTTCCGCTCCTTGCCGCCATGGTAAGCCTGATCTCGCTCTGTCTGAATTGGTTTACTGGCGACGTATATTTTGAGCTGGCCGGGGAGATACAGGATCTTGTCAGTGCGGCCTCGTGAGTGTTCTTGTGCAGGGCCGTTAATCTCGTGTGAGATCCAATTCAAGGAACCGAATCATGAGTGATTTTCTTTAATTTACGAATTTCCTCTGTTGAGGTCATTGAATCACCGTTATTGTAAGTTTGGAAAGATTGACCAGAATATGTACGAAGAGATGTGCGTTGTAGATTACAAATGCCTGAAGGTCACTGCATTGCTTCGAGGGTCACTTATAATTTAGATTTTCGGCGCCATTTTTAAGGTTGGAGTTTCCGGCGATTTAAGAATATTTTCGGCGCAATTTGAGAATATTGTCGTTGGCAAGGACTGGGAAGTTCCGGATCTGTGTGAGATCTGTTCGCGGACAAGGAACCATATCGTGATTGGTATTCTTTAGTTTTGTTAATCTTTTTGGTGAGGTTATTGCCCAGTTTATGACTGTATCCTAAGTCGGGAGAGTGACCTGCATTTTATGCGAGGAGATTGCAGTTGCAGATCCCAAATGGAAGCTGTTGCATCGTTAGGAAGCGTAAGACCGCCTCTGGGATAGGGAACCAAATCTTGATTTCTTTCTTTGTTTATTGTTGAGGTTATTGCCCATGTTGAATCGCTGCATTGTAGTTTGGAAGAGTGACTATAACTGCGTGCGAAGAGATTGCGCTGTTTCAATGGCAGATCAGGAGGGACAGAGATTGGTAAATTGTTAGGACGTGTACAAAGTAAAGTTTCGAGCACTTCTCTTAGGCCTTAGTGACGATCAATTTGAGGGAATTGAGGTCGCTAAGGACTATATAATCCCAGATTTTGTTTTGAACATTTAGCTTTGGCCAATCTTTGTGCCGATTTTCTGGTTTTGGTCCACTTCCATGCTCGTGCCTGATGTATAATTCAGGTTGTTGCTGCCTTAGCACTTGTCATTGCCTTGCTAGTGCTATTCCAGGAACAAAACGTGAGATGTGTGCGTTTGGGTTTTCGGTCCAGAGACGGTGAGTTTTTTGCAATCTTTTTGTCGAGGTTATTGCACATTCTGAATCCGAGTTGGTGATTCTATACGGTAATTTACGGAGAGAGACTATAATTTCGTGAGAAGAGGTTGCCATTGCTGATCACAAGTGCCTGGAAAATGAGAAATGGAGGTTGCTGCTTGTTAGGAAGCGTACAATTTTGAGTTACAGGATTTTTTTTTGGGAGTGATGTGAATTTTTTTGGTCGCCGAGAACTTAGAAATTGCGTATTTGCATTTCATCATTTACTTTTCTTGTCAGGTCTCCTTTTTCATCAAATAAAATGCTCATCTCTGACGTGCAATTCAGCTAATTGCTATATTGGCACACACAAATGTCCTGCTTACTAGTAGAGTTCAAACCGATGACAGTTGCGTGTATTTATTTGTATGGTGCTCGGTCTTCTTTAATTCTCCCTCCGTCCCATTATATCAATCCTTTTTGTAGTGATGAAAGTATTGAGGATTTGGCAATGAGTTTTTAATGCTTATTACAATCAAATGATTCTATAGGGAATGTGCGATGTGTCCTCTTAGGTGCAGTGCATAACAAGTAGACTTTGCTAATAAATCCAATCAAGGAAGGATTAGAAAGTAGGAGGTTGCACAATAAGGATAGCCATGTAAATAAGGATAGCCTTTATAGAGGAGGAGGACTTCTTATGCAACTACTATACCCTTTTCTAGTGTTTAAATCTGCACAAAAATGTCTTGGTATTCTACAGATTCAATGAATAGTTCAATCTCTTTTGGTTTTTGACCCAGTCGACTTCAAATTGCTACAAGAAATTTGAATTTCCAGAATTTTTATAACTGTAAGGGATATTAAGCTATACTTATTGTGCTTCATTTCATTAGGTAACGTCCAAAACAAAAGAAATCGTCTTCAACCCTAAAGTTAGGTCTGAAGTGAAATAATTAAGTGATATACTTAAGGGACTTGTATTATGGGGCGGACGGAGTATCTGCGACACGTGAAATTGTGCAATTGCTCAGGGGGAAGGTTAAATGATTTTTTCTTTTGGGCACGTCATGTGATCGCACGTGGAGAATACATATTGGCGGTTGCATGCCATGTATCCAAAGAGTATACTATCAAAACGAAGTTTTGCATTAAATGTTGGTGCATTTATATTTACATGCTGCAACGAGCCACTCAGGTTTGAATCATTTCTGTAACAGTGTGTTCCGGTGGTCGTGCTGGCAGGACAAAGTTGCGGAGGAAAAAGTGGAGGAAGAAGAAGAGTCCCGCGTGATATCTCCACTTCCCACAGTGGAGATGCTTCCGCTGGAAACTGCAGATAAAAGGTTTGTTATGTTTTCTATTCCTGTGTGCACTGTCGTTTGTGGTTAGGTTATGGATAAATGTGCACTTCGCAATGGATATACAGCACGAAAGTGCTTTAGAGGTTCCTGTGTTATGGTATACCGGTGTCCTAGTCTTGAGTCTTGAGTTTTTTATGTGGATTTCATTTACTTTGATGAGGAATTTCGGATGTGAACCGTTGAGCAGACTCGCAATCTACATCCAATAACAGTTAATGAGGTTGTAGGTATGCAACAACTTTGGAGGCTATGAAGAACGATGAAAATTTCCTCTGGATGCAACTCAGCAAGTGTCGTATCACCGATAAACGTACTCGCAAAGTGAGTGCGAATGTCACACCTATCATAAAAGTTCTCTTGTTTATCTCATTGATAGTTTCTAAGGCTAAGTTTCGTTACCAGACTTTTGAACTTACCGATTTTCATTATGTAAAGTAGTACTTTGGATGGCGTCTCTTTACTCGTAAAGGTTGGCTTACAAGCGATTGCAGGGGATTCTGTTGGACTTTTGCAGCTCTTTGCAGCTTTGAAGGATAATAAGTCAGTGACATCCATCGATCTTTCAGACAATGTGATTACAGACGAAGGCATGAACTTCTTGACGGGAGTCTTGGCTGTCGGAATGGCCCCAAACTTGATTCATATAAACCTTCGGGGTAATCCCATCAGCAGCAAAGGCCGAGAACTTCTTGCTGGGTTATATCATTTACGTAAGCAGCTTTTGGTACGGCGAACAACAACTGCAACTATCAGAACGCCGTTGAGTGTTACTCAAGTTCTGCTACTATGGTGTTATAGCATTGCCAGTTCAGCTTTTCTTACTTGGTCAAGCGTTGAAAAACTGAATGAATTTTTATTGTTGGGTTCCAGTTATGTATTGTCTTTAGTCAGAAAGCAAAGTTGATACTTTGCTGAGGAGTTTTTATCATTATAGAAATGATTACCAGACGACATGATTGCAGGTTGAATATGATATGGAGGTTGAAGAACCAAGCGAAGAGGGAGAACCGGATTTCTCCGCAAAAAATGACTGGCTAGAAAGCTTTCCAAGGAGCAAATGGATTGGAAATTGCACAGAGGCAGGTGGACCAGAAGATCCAGAAGCCACCAATTTGTTTGCTGGTGCACAGCGGCAGCGAGCTTGCAACCCTCGTCTTTTGGAGGAGCAGGTAGCAAGCACTAAGCAACAGGAAGAGCCACTAGTATGCAACAGTGTAGCCTGTTGTTTCCGGAGAGGAGGCAATAGTGCAAAGGAACATTTTAGTTTGTTTTTTTGGAAGAACAATCCGTATTAAGCTATCGTCTCGAACAAGTGTAGCCTTGAAAATAAACTCTTTATGCTGTTTTATTGGCGCGTTGGCTTTTTCTCACAGAAGTAGGATACCTGGCATGTTGACTCTATCAACGATTATACGGTCAGTCTGAATGTGCCCATGGAGTTGCTATCAACCATCTGTTCGGGCTCTTCTGCTCTTGACCGGGGACGATGTTATTGATATGGTTGTGAGGCAGGCTCAGGCATTGGTACAGGTGTTGCAGCAGTGTGCAACTAAATGCATGTCCCCAGCAGACCTTGCTACAAATTTGAAACAACTTGGAGGGATCTTGACTCAGTTGTTGGAATTTCACCGAGCAAAATTGCCCGAGTGGTCATCTCTTGACCAACTTCCCAAGGTTTGGCTTCTGTCAGTTCTCATCGTTTCTAGTACCGTGGTTGAGCCACTATCACATTGCGACTCAAACGCTGTTCTGCTGATCTGGTGTATATTCACACTCTGTTGAGGACTTGAATTGAAATTCCATGTCAACGCTGAAGCTGTGGAAGTAGAGGCTTGTGACATTTTGTGGCACCGTCTTTTCGATTTCCATATGATTCTGATATGAGGCATGTTTTGACTATTTTGGGTTCTTTTTACGTTTAATGAGCAGGGCTTAAAGGAAGTGGTCGAAGACATGAAGACATTGATCTTCATTCTTGATGTGACTGCAGCACCACATCAATCCCAACGTCGCACTGAGGAGGCTTCTGCAGGTTTACATCGCATCGCTGTGGTTAATGTTCTTGGTGAGCTCCTAGAGGCAGGGTGTCCTGTTATAGATGCCCAGCTCCTCGCTCTAGCTGTTCCTGGCAGACTTACAACCCTCTTCTTCCAGTACCCTTGGAACAGTATTTTGCAAGGATCCCTCTGCAAATTTTTTCTTGTAAGTCATTTTCTTCGATAAACTTCATTGTCAGGCTCGATCCTTTTCCAGTACCAGTGTTGTCTGCATTTTTAGGCGATAATTCTAATGAATTCAGTAAGCTTTTTCACTCGGAGCAGTCCTCAGTGTCTCGTTTATGGATGATCCGTTGGTTGTTAAGTATGCAAAATGTTGTTGAGGATGAAAACTTTCATCTTGATCTCGTTTAGATGCGGATTACGGTTAGTTGAAGTACATGACGTTGAGTTGCCTAGTCCTATCCGCCCCTTGACTTTGTTATTTCGCTTGATCCAGGCAGTTCTAGGTCGACCTGGAACCCCTATATGCTCAGCTGCTCTCGCTGGAGGTACGGGGCTTCCCTGCTTGTGTGCTAAAGTTGGGAGCGAATGTGCTGCTTTAAGCATGGGCAGAAGACCGGGGTAAGTGTTTATTGTGTATTGCTGGTTTTAGGATTCGCAGTTGGTTTGCCGTGAACATGGAATAATTCCATGTCATTATGTGATTGCGATTAGTATTCAATGGTTTCTTGGGTGACTCGAGATGACATGGAATGTTCTTTTGGTAAGCATATTGGTGACTAATGTTTGGCATTTAAACAGTTTCACTTTGTGAATGCTTGTCTCAGGTACTGTGGGTACATTGTAAAGCTCTCTAGGACCCTGCAGGTGCTAGCAATGAAGGACGCATCTATAAATGTAATTCTCATTACTGCTGTGTTCCTTATCGGGAGTGGGCTGTATATAATTTGAAGGGATTCAGTCTCCGACACACTTGTTGGGGAGTATCTTATTCATATTCGATGTTGTGGTAAGACGGTCAGTTCAGTGAAGTCTCATGAGAGCAGTTAATTAATCCTGTACTGGGGGGTTCATGCAAACAGGAATTTTTACAGCAAAGCGAGCAATGGGTTACCTATGCTGGCGCAGATGGTCCCTTGTCCAAACTTATGGCAGAGCAGACAGGTCATTTAGGAGGACCAAAGCCTATTCTTGCACGATCCATGGCATCATTTTTCCAGAATGACCCAGGCAGGTCGTCTGCAGCTTTTGAACAGCTCCGAGGCCTGTTCCTCCCGTAAGTTTTCAGTATCTGCGTGCCTCTGCAAGTTTACATGACGTTTGTGCCAGGGACTTGTTCCAATTGAGGGCGTTTCTCATGTTGCAGGTCTAGCCTCGGATCTTTGGGTACACTGGCAATCAACCACAATACAGGGTTTTCAGGAAAATAAGAGTGTTTCTGGATGAAGACATCATGAAGATAATCTTCCTCATGATTCATGGGGAGGTCTATAGTTGCAGTGATCATTTGAAGCCCCCGTATCACTCGTGGAGAGGCTTTATAAGATCCCTATGGTCATACAACAAAATGGGGGACCTCTCCATGGATCATTGAGAAGATTCTATTTGTAATGATTAGAACGAAGTCTGCTGCAGTGCAATGGCTACAAACTAAAAGAAAATATTTCTGTTTATATGCCTTATATGCTTTTGTGTATACCTGTATGAATAAATAAATGAAAATAAAATCAGTTGGATGAAAACTTGAACCATTTTTTGACAGTAATGTCATTTCAAGGCTGTTAATATTATTGATTGATAGACTAGCTTGATCCATGTTGGGCTCTCTTCTGGAAGGAAAGGAGATGAGCCCAATCCAGACACTTTGCCCATTCCGGGCAGCAGCTAGGAATGGGCCCGTAACAATCATGTCTTCAACCTAAAACGGGCATTCTTGAATAATTTTGAGCAAGCTTGGCCACAATGAAAGCTTTGGATGACATAAATGAAGCAAGCTTGTGACCAAGATAGGAACTTCTACCTTTAGGTTGTAATACCATCACAAGAACTAACTATTTTAATACGATGCATTGTGGTTTTTTTAGGAAAATACAACTATTTAAGTGAGTGACATGATTACTGTGGATGTACTTTATGTTTGTTTGGGGATTTAGTGAATCCTATGGGCTATTTAAACAACACACTTCAAAGATTCGTAAAAAAAAATACATCCTTTGTCAAGAAATCTATTATTTCAACTGCTATTGCCCTGTCTGTCCGTGAATTTTTTTTTAAAATTTTCAACTTTCGTTTTCTGCAGGTACGTTCAGGAGAGACGACCTCTTGATCTTCAGGACAGAAGGCCTCTTGATGTTCAAGTTAAGTCAGAGGCGTACTAGGAGTTACAGTTACTAGCATTAGCGTATTCTTGGTACATATTTTTTTCTGCTGTGCCTCTCTGCAACTTGTGGTCTCTTGGCATAAATTGAGTCATTTATGAAGAGACTGTATGCGCGCTAAGCAAGGGTTTATACCAATTTATTAGAGGGGGAGCAACGTGAGAATTTACAAACCTGTCGCTTAGAACATCAAATTGCAGGATGAAGTTTTGAAGCATTCTACTCAGTTAGCTTATTATGATTCATGGCAATTTGTTTGTGGCACTTTCAATTGACAATGCTTTAGTAGATTTAACAAACAAATTTTGGATTATAGCCCTCTGTAGCATTCATGGGAAAGCTTGTCGCATAGGAGAGCTTCAACCTCCACACAGTGAAACTGTCTTGCCGGTTGAGGACCCTACTCATAGGCCATCAGAAAAAGCAACCTTGGGGCTACAGCAGTGATACTAAACTGGTCAATATTACCTGAGTTTCTACCCAAAAAATTCTTGTGCTACTATTATGAGTCTTTAATGGAGATAGTTTAGCCAAAATTGCATTAACCCCTCAACGCCCAACGGGCTCTAATAGTGCCCCTCAAAGTTTTCAGTCAAATTCAAAGTGCTATAACTTTTGTATCCAATGTCCAAATTCAATAAATATTGTTGGGAAAGTTGCGCTTTGTCTTCTAGTTTGTGGTAAAATTTTCAGATCAATACAAAATGTGATGATTTTTTGGCAGCCAATCAAAGTTCGCAGGTTTAGTTTGAGTTCTAGAACTGCATTTTAGGGCAGCAACTTTGGGGGCTTGTTTCTCTTTCATCAAATGATCATTTTCAATAAAAATTTGTTGGGTTTTGTTTCCCTTGAAGTCTAGTTCGTGCTGTAAAATTTTTGTATCAATTCAAGTTGTTTTGAATGTTTGGGAGCAATCCAAAGTTCAAAATCCTGCGATTTTTGGAATATAGTAAACTTTGATGGCTTGTTTTTTCTTCATACAGAGTCCATTTTCAATAAAACTTGTTGGAAAAGTTGCGCATACTAGTCTAGTTTGTGTGGATAAAGTTTCATGTCAATCCAAGAAGTTATGAGTGACTGAGAAGCATTCGAGTAGAGGAAGGTTTAGCCTTAGATGTAGTTTTTGTAGTTTTTCTTGCTAATTTTTGACATTTCAAAGCTATTTTGTAGACACAATGAGTTAATAGAGTGATCTTTTTTTCACCAATGTGTTTGTGTACTAGTTTTGAATCTTTTTGTAGTGTAAAGTTTTTTCATTTGAGTAGGTTTAGAAATCAAATTTCACCTCCAAATGTGTTTTTGGGAAAATTTCAGCATCCATTTTCAACACTAAAACATTATAATCTTGCAATCTATGCAGTCAAATGACTCCAAATTTTGTACATGTCATCTACAACATGTCTACTACAAGATTGTACGTTTGAGATTTGTATAGCTTAGTGACATTTAGATCTATAAGGCTTCAAAAGCTATGATGTTTTTGAACCTGTTTCTACCAGGGGCCTTGAGGGGTTAAATAATAGAATTTGATAGCCAATTTGCAACTTCTTCCACATTGGAATTAGCATCTCTCTAGTGAGTTTTGTATTTTTGTATTCCCAATTCTGTACCTTAAGACAGGTAGTTTGTTTTGTTTGTTTGTCACATTGACATCTCCCGGATTGTGTGTCTCCCGGTTGTGTGCTTAGTACCGTTGGAAAGCTCTCAGCAAGGAAGGGTGCATGGGTTTGGTTTCAAGACATTTGGACTCATGGTGAAAAAGTTACTGAATTTCAAAGTTTTAATGAATTAAAAAATTAAAAAATATCTTTTACTTTGGATTTGACTATGGCAATAGCATAGGGCATACTAGTAATCATTTATTCCTCTTAGTCCTTCACAACTTGCAAAATTGTTTCTTTTCCATTTTTTTCCATTATTCACTTTTCTTTTAATACTTTCTATTCCTATACAAGGTAGCCAAAGTTAATGCTTGTTTGTCTTGAAGGTATCATATTGCACTATATTCTATAAAATAGTTTTGGAATCATTGGGTCACAATAAACAAAACATGCTTGTCATGGTTAGGAGAGTTTTGATACTTGGATTATTCTTGCTAGCTTATTTCTATTATGATGTAGATGTGTATGCTTAAAATTTCCATTAGTATTGTATGCTTTGCTTCAACTTCTTTATTAACCCCTAAAGGTTCATGACAATGTTTCAACAAAACACTTCAAAATTGCCATTTCTAGTAAGGAATTGAAAATAGAAAAAAAAATTACTTATTTTATACAACTAACGATAGGATATAGCATCAAACTTGTTTAAAAAAGGTCTAAAAAAAAATTAGATACTTTGATCAAGTAGATCATATGATAGTTGTGTTCAAAGCGAAAAGAAGACATCTTTTTGCACCTTGTGGTATTTAAGTGTTTAGAAGTGGGTGGTTGCAAGAAACACCGGTCCTATTCTCCGTCACAATTGGAGTGACGTTGTTCTTTTCTGCTATAACTTTTGAATTAAAATATTCGAGGATATGAAATAATTATTGGAACTCTCTAACTTGATGATTTTTACATACCTTATTTTTCAGAAATTAAAAAAAATCATTTTATATTTAAAATTATTTATTGTTAATTTGTCACAAACTGAGGTTTAGGGGTTTTTACTATGTTGGGAGTACCCAAATTTAATGATCTAAAGTTGAAATTTTCATGGTGCATTTGCATAGTAGGAAAGCATATTCCTATGGAAGGGAATCTAAAAATACATTATTTTATGTCTTCCACATGCATGCAAACAGCACTCCTATTGCACGCAGTTTCTGACCATTGATAATAGAGTTGAGATTATTTTTTTGGTGGAATATCATCAACATCAACTCTTTCCAAATGGCCAATTTTTAGATTCAAGAAAAATAACTTTTCCTATTTTTTACAAATTAAAATGTAAATACGCCCATTTTCATGAGATTTTCCACTTTTCTAGTTCTCCTACTTGGAGAATTTTCCTAAGGTTTTCCTTCATAGGATACCTTCTTCTTTAAGTTTTATACATTAGACATATTTTTCATAATTTTTTAAAATTGATTTTCTAATTAAATAGTACTCCCAAAGAAAACAGCGTCCATTTCCAAAACGCTACGGAAAATGGACGGTGTTTCTTGCAACGACCCAAGTGCATAACTTTTCTTTCTTGATACCTATTGAAATATAAATTATATTTTGAGAAAGCTAGTACATTCTTGTATCTTGAAAAAAAAATTAAAATTATACAAAATTTTGATATCATAGTAATTTATCTTAAATCCTAAAAAATCCACTTTAAAATTACAAAACACTTTAGGAGGTAACATTGTGTACAGCTTTTACTATATTTAACTATATTATACTATGTAATTTGAATATGTAGTGTCTACCCCAAACCTAGTCTTGGGCTTGAAAAAGACATCTACAGCAAATTCACCCTAATGTCAACATTTCTACTAGTTAACACAAAAACACCTAGATACCTAGATAAAATGTGATCCCTCTTAACACAAGAGCCCATGGTTAGTTTTTGATACACCTACATTAATACTTTGAAAAAAATTAGTTTTCAAGTTGATTATATGAGTAATTTAAATTTATTCACGAGGCAATTAAAACATATTGATTAGGAATTAGGAATCAATTTTCAACTGCAAACAATCTTCAACAAAAACAAAAGATAATTTAACCCATTAAAATCTTCAAAGACTAAAAAAATCTAATGAATGACTTTAAAGAAAAATATGAAAATAAATAATATACCTATTCATTATAGAAAGGATAATTGATAAATTTTAGTTGATTTGGTACTCCTACATCCCTCTAGGATTAATAGTGAGAATGATTAAGGATTAATGTGGAATTATTTGCAACAAGTTTTATAATGTGCACACTTTTATGTGAGTAGGAAGAAACTACACTTTTATTAGGATTAGCTTTGTCACCAAAAGCAACCAAAAGCAACCAAAACTTCAAGTTTATTATTAAAATTAATTTTGGAATCCCAAAAGTTGTCTTCCCTTACTTTTTGTGAATCTCTTTCTAAAATTTTGTGATTGGTTTTGTCCATAAAGCATGTATTTAAAAGTAGAAAATCAATGTACAAAGTTTAAACTTCATAGGATATTTTTCAATAATTTTTCCTTGAGAGGAAAATGAAATTGGCATCTATCTAGGTCACTTCATATGTATTGGAGCTTTGGGAAATTAGTTATGAATTTTTGAAGTTGAAACACATTAGTCACCAAAAACGTTTAGGTATTAAAATGTACCTTTGTTTTTTTAATATTATTGGTGCAATGATAAAGCACATCATAAATATGCATTACATGATGTGTCTAGATCCCTAAGTACTTTATAGACCTTCTACCTTTGGTAAGGTAAACTTGTCTATGACAAGAAAATCTTCCATAATAAACACCTAGAGAACTACCCATTAGAACCTTACATGAAGTTATGACAGACTTTTCCTAATAATAGGATTAGAACTACATTAGGTTGATTTGTGGCAATAATCAGTGCCTTGAGAGATGGTCATGGAGTTACTAACAATTGCCATAGGACACTTACATCTTTCTAGTACAAGCTTATCATAAAAAATTATTTTTCTATTCCTTTATGTCATGACCGTATTAGAAAATCTTGTAGCTATATTCAAAAATATTATACCTATTGATTAGGTGGTAAGATGACCATCATGAAAACTCTTTTTACTAATTTGGAGTAGTCTAAATATTCCACTTTTGGGCCAATTGGTCATCATACTTAAAAAAATTTGTAGAAAATTCATACTTTTGTCTAAAAAATAAAATTTTGATTGCTTCCTTCATCTCTCACATTTACCTTTGTACAGAAAAAAAAGATTGATTTTTTTTGATAGCAACAGGACAAAATGAACCATTCACTCTACTTGTCATATGCATGTTTACCTTACTTGTTTCATGGCAAAGGGAGTAAAAAAATTACCCGTCCTTTCAAAGTTAAGTAGCCGGTCAGGGTAAAGTGGCCCCTCACTCGGCCACACCAAATCATTCCAGGGGTGCAAGTAAAAATAAGAGCCCCTATTTTGTGCCTCAGTAATTTACCTTGTGCTTCTCTTCACATAACATTCAGTAGCATTGGGTGACTTTGCCTTCTGGAAGGTGTAGAATATTTGACACCCCAATAGTGTTTCATCAATAACTACTAAAGTATGTGGACATGTGGAGGATGGAGAAATTGTTGGGTGTAGAATATGTCACACCCTTCAATGTAGAGAAAAGGCAAAGCCAGAATGTGCTACTGAATGTCACACAAGATAATTTGGGGCCTCTAATTGCAAACATAACATTCAGTAGAAGCCTATCACACTAGTGGATGAAATGGTGAGGAATATTCCACACCATTCAGTAACTAAAGTTGCAAACTTCAAGAAATGTGAGATGAAATTAGGTGATGGGGACTTCACCAAGGGGAAGACAGTCCTTCTATGGGCTACTGAATGTTATGAATATGAAATCAGAATTTGCAAATTTTACTATGCGTGGAAAATAAAAAATTCAGCGTTTTCTCGAGTGGCCGAGCGAGCGGCCTTGCTAAGTTTTATTTAGGTCGAGCGCTTAGAGCTTGTTAAAACAGTTCCTGCGAATGATATCCTGTCCCCTCCTGTGTGTCCACAAGACCTTCCCGTCCCGTCACTTGCAGTTGCAAGCATGGCAATGGCGATGGCGAATTCGGTGACGTTGCTCACCAGATCCCAGCCTTCCCTCGCGTCCTCCAGATGCCTCCACTCCACTCTCCCAATCCTCCAGGTAAGAATTTCACTACACTCGAATTCGAATTTCTTATGGGGGAAGACAAGATTGAGGAATTGCGGATGGAATTCTCGAGCTTCGGTGGTCGAAAGGTTCCCTCAGCTGGGATTTTTCCAATTCACCTTTCCCTTTCTCGCTGTAGAAGAATTTCTTCGGGTTTGTGGCTTTTGTTTCGTCGATTTTGGTGCATTGGTTATTTGGTTAGGAACAGAGCAGCATGAATTAGCGTAATCAAACGGAAGCTAGGGTTTCGTTTGGATTGGAGAATGACTAGGGAAGAAATGGAGGTCTTTTTAGGATTCAGATTGTTGAATACTACAAAATGTGAGGTCAAGTCGCCTTACGACATTTGGATAAGAGAATTGGACTTGGGGATAGAGATGCTCTTGGATTGAAAACATGAGCGACTGGTGATGATTACCGTAGAATTGAGTAAGGTAGGGCACAAAACCCTACTCAGGCTAGTTCCTACTAGTCAAATTATTATAAGTTGTTGTCAAATTATAGAGGATTCCAATGCAGCAAAGAATGAGTCGTTTGGATACTGTATGGAAAAGTTTTTGAGGTTCAATGCTTTACTGGTAGATTCTCTAAAACCACTACTTGAACAAATGTTGAGGTGGTGCACATTTTTACTCTTAATGTGCACCTCTTGTCTAAAATTTTAGGGTAGCGCTATAGAACTGGTGGCCCTTCGAGGATTCCAGTTATTGAGCATTACTGAACTTGAATTTCAATGGTTTTTCCAGGCATGAATGTATCTTTGGATCCTATTTTTCCAATTATAAAAACAAGTTAAACTTTTACAGGTAATTCCAGAGGTTACAGTGGTTGATGCTATTCCCTGCTGTCCATTGAATTGTTGCAGAGACGAGTGTCCCAAGTGTCCGCTACTGCAGATGAATCGGGATCAGCACCACCTCCAACTCCTGAGGCTAACATCACTCCAGCAGCTCCTCCAGCTCCTCCCAAGCCAACCTGTACGAGTCTCATCTCTCTCTTTCTGAAATTTGATTCCCCTTAATGACGCATCTCAGTTCAAGTCAGTTGTATCAATGGTTTTGTGAGAGTTTTGTGTTTTTCATGATGTTTCCTTCTATCATGATCATGTGGTTCTCCTTTGTTGCAGTAAAGAAGGGACAAATTGTCAGTGTTGACAAGGAGAAGTATCTAAACAGTGTCGAGGTACCTTGAGCTCCATTCTGAAGTATTTATTATTCGTTAACATGTATTCAATCTTGCCCACCTCTATAAGCAAGTTTTTCTGTGTTGGATTCTGCTGCTGCAAGGAAAGAGCAAAGTGCAAAGCTGCGTTTCGGTTTATGCAACTGTGTTTTGAACGTGGGTACTGGGTAATGTTGCAATGCAGTATCTTTCGGTAGGACATCCAACTTACTTCACGGGTCTAGATTACATATACGAGGACCGTGGCGAGGTAACGGTCCTCTTTTATCTGCTGTCGCTGATGTTTAGAATGGGACTTGTACATAATAGGGTTTACACTGTTTGGGGAACATTTAGATTTCATCATAAATGAAATTCTCCTGATGGTTCATGGAATAATCTTCTTGAAATCTCTCTGACCATCAGGATTCACTAGACGTCCTACGAATCATGGATAAGACTTTCTATGTGTTGTCTAAGCGTTTCTTAATCATCCTAATTTTATTGAAAAAATTGTTACCTCCCTGTCATGATCTAGTCTCACCTGCAACTCCACTCTTAAGTGACTTTTGAATTTGAAGAGAGTTTCTTATCGCTGACAGACGATGTTCACAGGTACTGCAAACCAGGTTTTTTGATCATGGCGAGTATGCTCTGGTATGGCCGCTCCTTCAGCCAGTTCTTATTTCCGTCTACCCGATCTCTTTACAATCTATAATTTGTTTAGTGTAGAGTACACTACTAGCTATTTAGAACCGTGCGAAATCTGGCTGCAGATTGCTTGGGCAGGAATTCCGACTTCACCAGCTTGGCTTCCAACTTATATGCTAATCAAGGTGAGTGCCCAAGGCAATTTCTCTTGCATTGTTCCTGCTCTTCTGCCCCTTGACAAGTTTATGGATTCAATGTGAATTTCGCGTCACTCTGTTGTATGGTTTGTGTCGTCGGAACAGTCTACTGATGTGGTATACTGTACTTAATGCAGGCGGATAGTCTCTCATACAAGAGACAGTGATTGTAGAGATACAAACAAAATTTAGTGACAGTTAGTTTAGGTTTCCCCATTCGTCCTTTGTCAACCGTATGTAAAACGTAAATTCATCCCATAAAGAGGCCAAACACTATTTTTGCCACTTTGTCGACTTAATTACCGCTTGTACATTCCTGCGCATACGGAGTGGGGACTTCGACGCTAAATACTAAAAGTAGTTTGCTCCTCACTAATTTCTCGACATTTGAATTAACTAACTTGTTGTAATTGGGATGCATGGACCTCCATGCGTACAAATGAAAATACATGTAGAAATACCTATCGACTCTGATGATTTGTAGAGGAACATTCTTGGGGTAAGGCAACCTAATTATTGAGGCAACATAAATTCATTATTTAGCGTAGAACTTATATCAGTTCACCATTTCGTCTTGAGAGATGCGCTGTTCATTAAAAACGGGAGTTCTCATGCCATTGACTACTTACTGATAATTTAGTAGTCTAGCGGTGCAACGTTGTAGTAGTGAAGGCTCTCACATTGCAACTTTCTCGCACTGAACTGCGCGACCACCTGCTAATTGTATGATAGCGTCAATCTCAGGGGAGTAGAACCAAACTAAGAAATCAGGGATATTGACATCTTCGAGTCGTCGGGCAGCTATATGATACGGTCTCTTCCGAGAATGCAATATTTTCAGTGAAGGTTAATTGTTACACCGGGACAGTATCTAACAAGGAATTCCAATGCCGTACTGAACCTATTCATGCACCCAAGTTAAGACTTTGCATTCGACCTGCTCTACAAAATTTCTTCGAGCTTCCCAGTTGCGGGGAACACCAAGCACGTGACTCCTCGGTTGAGAAAGTATCGGAATGACCCTGGAGTCGGGATGCGATTGCTTTTTACAATAGTTAGAGCCAATTATTCTCAAGCAGTACTCACACATCTACTTGCACTCTTACAAATATCTATCTTCGCATTTGTCCTTGAGCAACAATCAGTAACCCATAGGCCTCGTCAGCCAGAAGCACTGAAACGATAGATCAAGTTTTGATTTCCTCCCAACCTACATACGACTGCATAACGTATCCCATGGACAAGCCACGCGGACATCGCAAGCAACCAAGTAAATAAACGAGGGCGGGAGTTCAATCACCTTGCAGAAGTAAGAGTAAATCAGCTCAAGAATTCAAGTACACGAAGAATATCTAAAGAGCAAAAACTCCTAAACATTACCAGACACAAAATGTACGGCGGCGTATCCACAGTCTCTCAGGAATCGAGACCAAGAAAAGATAACGCAACAGAACGAATTACTCTAGCTTACAAAAGAAATGTTGAACACTGTCCGTGAGTTTTTGGTCAGTGCTCGACCGTTGAAAGCATTTCGACGACCCAAGATCGAACCCCAAAGCCAATTAAAAACAATTAGAAACCGTCAAAACACTTAAACGTAACGGAGACCACAAAGACTAGTTGTATGGCGGAATAGGATCCGACATCCACCACACGGAAGACAGAGCACTTTCGAGTGATCAGAAAACTTTGAAGACATTTTGTAAGATGAATCCATCAGGAGGTCAGCCGATTCAATACTTTCTCGTCATCTCACTTCACAAGCACACACACGGACAGCCACTCAGACCTGAAACCCAACTACGAAACGAGAATAGACGCACACAGATCCAAACTCTAAGAGTAGAAGACCACCGAGCTTCACTGCTTTCGCTCAGTCTGATATATACTGCAAACCGGATTAGGGTTTCAGACTTCAGAGGCTAGGGTTGGGATTTCCGAACCTGCGAAATTCTAGAATCGACTTTTCTTTCATCCGTTTGAGGTCTGACTATGTATTCATTGGCTGTCCCGGAGGTAAGGTAGTCAAACAAAAATTAGCACGTAACTTACTTCCCGTTGGAAATGTCTCCATGACGTAAGAAGTAAGAATTAGATTTTAGGAGCACAATAATAATGATATTTAGTATTATCACTCCAATTTGATTTAATAAGAATTAGATTATAGGAATACACTAATAATGACTTTTAGTATTATCACTCTAATTGATTTAAAAATCTTGTAAGTTTTTTATTTCCTATTGATGAAATTGATGGAAATTTTTGTACCAAGATTATAAATATTAACCCCTAAGCACTTTGGTATTTAGAAAATAGACAATGGATAGATTCACACTATCACTGACGATTGAGCCTGGTGAAATTTCATTCATCTATCTTTTTGGTAGGTCGAGGATAAGTTTGCTACTAATTGCTGGTAACTTAGATGGATTTTGAAGGATTATTTGGAAGAGGAAAAAGCTCTATGTGCAAAGTGTATTGTTTTGCTAGAAATTTGTCTTTGTATATGTGGAAAATTTGTTATCTTTGGTATTACCCCAATTTTTTTTTCCATAGTCATCATAAAAACGTTGGTCTCTGGAAGCTAATATGCAACACAAAAAATCAACAAGCCGAGAGAAAAAAATTTATTGCATGTGTCAAGTCTATCTTTAGAGACGTAAGGAAAATAGTGTACGTATATGAGAATGCTACTTGTTACTATGTGAATTCAAGTATAAATGCTATAGTGAAGAAGAAAAATGGCAATTGAACACCTATTCTATTGAAACTAATTAGTAATGAGCTATCTTCATCAAGAAGTGGTGAAGTACGGAAACTTGACATAGATTTTTATCTTGATTAGACTAAAATTGTACGCTCCATAGCTCTACAAATGATAGCAAGCACCTAGAATGCATTCTTGAAGAATTTTACGAAGCCGGCTTCTTTAGTTTGCAATAATGAATAGCATATGCTATAACCGGCAAAGTACCACAACCCATACAACATTGAAGTGTTCAAACAACATAATATTCATACATGAATGCATGAAATCGGGGTCTACCTTCTTCAGTATGTGAAATAGAGCATAACTTCATCCATTAGGATTATGTGCTTCTCTTTTCTATAGCTGCAAATGTTGTGAATGCTTGTTATTCTACCATTAAAGTATGTTCGCACCAAAAGTCAAAACAGAATATGTAAAGAGGTAATGCAAGATAGAAGGTCCAAAGGTAGGGTTTGGCAAGTAGTGGTATCAGAGTTCCACATTGAAGAAGGGTCCACGTGAATATTGCTTTAGTTTGCTTGCACTTCGGTGGGTTTTTTTTATTTCTGTTCTTTTGGAAATTGTAGCCGAGATGTAATTAGGTATTTTGCAAAGTTTTCAAAAAAGGAAAGATTGAGGCTCCGATAACTGATCATTGAGGAAATTTGGAAGTACATTGTAGATAGGATGAGGCCCTATATTTTTTTTCCATAAATAAAGATTTTATAATTTTCAAAATTGAATTCCCAAAATTGAAATTGTTTCAAGTTTGAGAGCCAAAAATCTTGGTAGCCAAAAGGACATTGATACAAATCAAAATTACATTTTGAGAAGGTCAATTTATTTCTTCACATTCTTAACCATTTATAAAAATCACAATAAAAATTGATATCATAAAAAGTTGCATAAGATCTTTAAAATTCAATTCAAGGCTTTGTATCTTTATGAATTAACCCCTAAATGTCCAAGGCTAGTTTCAAGTTTCTTAGAATTTGCTCTAAATCAAACAAAATGTTGACATTTTGACAAGTTGTATCAATTTTTTTAGAATTGTAACCATACGAATTCAAAGTAGACATGTTAGAGAGTGCATAGGAAAATAAAAAGACAACAATATCACATATGAAATGAAAGTTTATAATGTTTGCCCATGAGGGTGCTTAAACTAGAAAAAAGATGTGAAGTCTTTCTATCTAGTTTTTGCAAGTCAAATCTAAAAAGTTGGTGATCCAAAAAGTTTGAGGTTAAAAAGCCTAGCATGCATAATTCTAATCAATTTATGGCTTTTCAAAATGTACTCTACAATTTCTACAAATGAATTTTGGAACTTTACCTTTTTTTCTCTTTTCAGAAGCCTCACACCAAATTTTGGTAGCCAACAATTCATATTTTTTAAATGCAAGTATTGTAGACTCCCATGTAGAATTCCAGGATTTTTTTGGGAGGGGAGTCCAAATTTTGGCCAAAATTTGTATGCATGGAAGTTTGTTATTATTCTATTCTTGCATGAATAGATGCATTATTCATTTCTACAATAATCATGAAACCATTCATTAGCTATAAAAATAAACTTTGTGAGGTTAGAAAAAATCAAATATGTAATTCATGTGAAGATATAATTAACCCTCCTTTAATCTGAAAAAGTAAAAAGATGCTATTTCTGTGTCAGATTCAATCTCTCAAAGACAATATGCATTTGGTGTAGAAATGGTCAAAAAATAAATTGAAGTAAAATTCAATTCAATTGTATAAATTGTACTATTAACTCCTAAAAGTCTATTGTCCCTTTGGGAGACAATTTGGAGTTTGGGCAAGTTTTGGTGATCTTGATTTTCAATGAAACTTCCTCATAAGATAGTAAAATTGATTGGCTATGTGGAATTATAATTTTTATTTCAATTGGTATCTAGGAGCAAAAGTTATACTACAAAAAGTTAAAATTTCAACTGAGTGGGTAAATAAATAAATCCGCAAAAAATCTAAATTTAAATTTAAAATTTTTTCATCTTAGAGATTAGATTTTTTTCCACATGTGAAGCTTTGATTCATTCCATTTGGATTAGTTATGTGAAAGTAATGAACAATCTTGTTTTTTGAGTAGTTTGAGTATGATCTTCTTCAAAAAATACCTATAGGATTCATTTTTGAATGCAATTTTGACAATTTAAAAAAAAATGCTTGACAAGGTTAAAATTGCTTACTAGAACAATCTCACCAATGGAATTATTGTATTTTGATCTTCTTTCAATTGCACATAGATCTACCTCTACCTAATAGTTTTTTAAAGAATGAAAATCAAGCATTTAAAAAAAAATCCTACATTTTCAACTCAATTTTTTGATATGAAAATTTTTTAATTCAAATTCCATACTAAAAAAATTTCAATAAATGGTAGTTAAAATCATTTGAAATTGCAATATATATATAGTGTTCAAAAAAACTTGTTTTTCACGTTATTTTTCCAACATATAATGCTCATATCTTCCAATCTATACGGTCAAACTTTATGAAATTTTTACAACATGATCTTAGACAAATAAAATATGAGATTCTATGGTTAAATTCTAAGAAAATAATGTATTTTGTTCTCTTGGATGAACGTAGCAAAAATGCTAGTTTTGGAAGGAAATAGTTTGTATATTACATAACAAAGGACATTTTTTTGCAAGGAAAGAGAATCCTATTGATTAGGCCTTGCAATATGGGAAGAACTTAACCTCTAAAAGACCAACTTGCTAAATTTGGCAACATAGCAATTTCATGCAAGTACGTGTGATTAGAGATTTCAATATTTTGGGCCCAAATTTTAATAGAAGGTGGGGACAAGGAATAACTTTAACAAATATAAGAAATTAGGACATTTGGAAATGCGAGTCAAAAGTTATGGCCTAATATATATATATATATATATTTTTCAAAACTGGGCAGTTTAGGCACATTGGAAAAAATCACTTTTTTCAAAAACAAAAATTTAAAATTAGTTTTCTTCATTTATTTATGCACGGAAAGCTTTGAATTATTCCATTTTGATCAATGAGTCAAAAGTTATGAGGGTTTTTTGTTTGTAGGCAATTATAGACTTTCTACTCTAAAATAAACTTTGAAATCCTTTATTTTACCCAATTTTCAACCATTTCTAGAGTAATTAAACATAGTCAAAGAACTTAAGGGGTTAGTACATGCAGGGTAAGGATCCAAATAAAGCAAGAAAGATAACCAGTTGGATCTTTTTTGAATATAAAAAATGGGCATGGTTTGAAGTGGACAGAGAAAAAATCAATTCTTTTTGTTATAAATAAAGAACCACTAGTATTAATAGTCTATGGCTTGATGGTAATGTTAGGTTTAAAAAAAACTTGTCAAAATACTGTCTTGAAAATCCTAAAAAAATATATAACCTTATATAATAAAAACTTAAGATGCCAATAGATGAATGGGGTTGAAACAAGTAGTTTTTTTTTCATCTTTTGAAGATTACAATTTTTCTTTATCCTTCAAGGGTGTACGTAGATTAAATATTAACTTATCTATGGTGCTTCAAGGTGCCACATCATTGAAAGACATACATATATATATATGAAAAAAGAAATGTGTAAATTACAAGTTCCCAAACAGCTTGAATGCTTGCCTCAATTCAATTTTTACATTTGGGCCTAAACTCCAAACTAAATAAAAATAATCTTTTAGTTGTTTTTCCATATAATGAATTCAAAGAGCCAAATTAATAAAGGACATTAAACTTTTATGTAAGCATATAGAAAAAATAAACAACAAGTTTCAAATGATCAAAGATGCGGAGTTGGTGATATTACAAACCCCTCACAATTGTTATAATTTTTTTGTTGTACTTTACAAAATCCAATCAATTAAAGTCATCAAATTAAAATGCAAGTGTATGAGAAAGAAACCATTAAATTTTAAGGTTTTGAATTTATAGAATTAGTGCTATAATTCAATTGAACATGCAATTGTTTCAAAAATTAAGTGTGCTAATCACTTGTTTTATAGTAATATAAAGTGTCACAACAATAAAAGCTCAAATAAAAGTCATGAAAAATATACATAAATAATTACATGAAAAAATGTCTAAGTACTAAATTTTGTAGACATCTTACATGTGCTACAATTCAATTCATCTTAATATGAATACCATAAATTAAAAACTTGATGAAAAAATTAATGGCATGCATGTTCATATGCATGGCTGCGGCTTGAGGGTAATATACAACAAAAATATACAATATCATTTGGCCATGGTGTTTTAAATTTAACATTTTATACATTGAAATTGGAGTCAATTCAACTTTTAAGTACTATAAAATGTTAGAATTGATGGCATACATATGCATGTGTGTAGTTATGGCTTAATAAAAGAATTCCAAGAGTACATGAGTGCATTAATATATGCAATGCAAGAATATTTTAGATTTTGTTTGTATGTTTATAACATAAACAAATGTTGTTTTGCCATGATAACTATTTTCAAAAATAGTTTCTAAGAGAGATAGAAGTCTATTAGAAGACCATCTCATCGAAATTTCATCTTAAAATAATAAAAAGAATTACTCCTTAATACTAAAAACCTCCAAATTGTCATATGTGACATTCAATCACTAGTACTATTTTTGTATTAAAATATTTTTGAAAATTATGAAAAAATTGTGTAAGGTGTATAATAGTCATGAGTACCTTCTCCAGAAATCTTGAGTCATTTGGAGAAAAAAAGAAAAAGTTATGGTCAATAAACAGATCAATATGAGACGTGTGACCGAAAATAGTACAAGTCTTTCATGCAATCACCCACACATGCCTCCCCACTTACCATATGGTTTGCTTTGTTGTTCATTTGTGGTAGCCCAGGCCTCACTTCGACTTCCTTAACTTTGCGGAGCAACATTAGCTTCTTACATGACCTCCTCTATAGCAAGATGGTTGTCCTTTGCATTGCACAGTGTACACTGCATAGCCAAAAAAATAGGGATGTACTCCAACTACGTGAGCAGATCAATACCACAAAGAATACAATCGCAACAAGTGTGTAGAGTTGTTAGGAAAAAGAGGCCTCAACAAGAAAATGCCCAAAAAACATCAAGGGCTACAACTTGTAGTTAGATGGAGAAGGCTTTAAGGGCCCGTTGCAAAAATAAGGTACACGTGGCTTCTTTTTAAATACGCAATCCATTTCTCGAGGCAATCATGCATTAAATGCATTGCAACTTCACGGTGACTTAAAAATGACTTATAGCCAATTCCTAAAGAGAAAAAAGTCACATTGTGTGACTTTTTCATGACAAGGGCACAACTACGAAAGCACTGAAGACTCAGAGGAAGAAGGCCTCTGGCCTGTACAAAATGAACACTATAGTAGGAAAGCCCTATTGCACCACCACGTCATTAAATAAACTAAATAAAAATTAGTGTTTGGACTCTCTCACATGAACGATGAGTTGAACTTCTATAGAAACTTGGGGGGTGCACTACGTATTAGCTTAAGACATCACGTGCGTGCAAAGCCCTATTGGGATAGGGCTATGTAGGTGCATTTATTGGATTTAAATTAGGCTATCTTTAGGTAATTTTCTAAATCTCTCTCATTTCAATCATCCTACCTTTCATTTTAAAATTTTGGAGATGTAAATTTAGAACACCCTATGTTCATTATAATTAAGAAAGATTTGCACTTCAGCTGTAACATTTGTAGGACCAAAATGAAAATGTTAAGTTCTAGGAATTTGCCATACAGTTATGTGATATTACAAAGAAAACTACAAGAATAATCTGTACACAATTGTTGCAATCTAGCTAATCCATTTGAACTTAGAATCCATCATAGACCGTAAAGAAAAACACAAAAAACAAAAACAAAAAAGATTTACAAACCTGAGCAATGGAGAAAAGAAAGCCAAAGCTAAAAACATGAAGACATACAAAGCATAGCTACAAAAATTCAAACATGAATGTAGTTAGAAGATCTATGCTTTGTTCACAAATGCAATGTGTGTTCAGAAATACAGGACAAAGTTGTCAAAATATAATCCCAAACTGCAGGTTTAGGGTAAAGGAAACGTCTAATGTTTTGCTTCCTAAATGCATTAGAGAGATATTGGCCAAACAGTAAAGCAACAATCTAGCCAAAAAAAACCCGAAACCAAAATGGCATCTTCTGGAACTCCTTCCTTTCACTCCTGCAATACAGTGAAAGAACTTGCACATTCCACAACACCACGATGAATAAGGAATAATTCAAATAAGGAAACACCATTGAAATGGCAAAAGAAAGAAGTTACGGAGTCATTCAGTGCAGAGTAACTGACCTGAGCGCATTGCAGAGGATAACCAGAACTTGGAGGATACATCCTCAACATCTGCAACATGAGCCTTGATCTCGTGTTGCCACCCACTCTGAAGAATCCCTCTCATCTCATGGAGCTCTTTGGCACTCAACGCGCTGAACAGACTGATCTGCAGCTTCTTCGGCATTGGAACTTCAAGACAAGCAGGAATCATGCGGGCTTGATCAAGCCAAGCCAAAACAGGAATCTGTTGCCTTCAACAAGCTCCAAACCCAAAATTCAAACCCTAAAACCCAAAATGTAAGAAGAAGTGACTAAATTCACTTGATTTTGATACATACTAGACATCCACGCCGGCAATTCTCGACTCTAGGGTTCCAAGTAAATTACCTCTTCCATGTCGATCTGCGCCTACAATTTCTGGATCACCCGGACTCAGGTACATTCTTCCCCGCCTTCAAGATTGTGATCATTATCTAACTTGGTGAAATTCTTCACAATGCATTTCAGAACATTTCAATAAGCTTTGTCAATCGTCACTCCCATTCAGGGTTGTGCGGACGTCCGGGCGTCCGCGTCCGCGTCCGGCACCCCGCGGACGTCCTGTGACATTTGAATTTCCTTATTTAGTGCGCCCGGTAAAATTCAGAGGCGGACGGCCGCCCCGGCAACCGGCGTCGGAGGTCCCGTCCGACCGCCCGTCCGCCCTGACCGCCGGCGTTGGAGGTCCCGTCCGCTGCGCCCGACTCAACGTCCGCCACAAAAGCGATCCCGTCTGCTCCGACCGAGCGCGTCCGCCACGCGTCCGTGATGGCGTCCGCATCGACCCTAATGAGAATGTCTGGAAAAAAAATTAAAACTTTTCACCGTATAAGGTAACTAGTCAATTTAAGAGCTGAAATTGAATTTTGGGGAGGGGAAACGTCTTAAAATATTTTCTAGTAATTGCCTTTGAAAGACAAGTGAATTGACATCTAACCGAAATTGTTTTATAATTTTTGAAGTTTTGTGGAATTAGTTATGAATTTTTGAAGCTGGCGGACGGGACGGCAGAATGGGCGGACGGGCGGTGCGTTGGTGGACAAGACGGCGGACGGGATGGCGGACGGGCGGTCCGTTGGCGGACGGGGCGACGGAATGGGCAGACGGCGGACGACTTTAGACGGACTCCTTTTTATTTTTCAACCCTCAACCTTGGGTCTTAGGGGGGCTCATAGTGTCCTTTAACATTCACATATTTATTGGGATTCAGGTTCATGTACCTACAACGTCCTAAGCAAATTTGAGAGATATGTTCAATTGTGACTAATGCCCTTTGAAACATTAGTCACAGTAGTCACAATTTAGTATATTAGTCACAACTTTTGCATAGGCAATTGAAATTTTCTAAATTTTTTTATACATGCTTGGCATGATGTAGGACACCTACTTGCAAATTTTCAAAAGCAAAAGACACTTTTACAATTCTGTGCAATTTTTTGATGGCTTTGAGTTAGAACCCAAAAAGAAATAAAATTGGAGGTCATGTGTCCAACTTCAATTGTCAATATGCTTCATTAGGATGCATTGAAAGTATTTGGAGATTTTCAAAAAAAATTGAAATTGAGAAGGCTAGGAATTTGGGAGATATGCTCAATTGTGACTAATGTGACTAATGCTCTTTTGGGGCATTAGTCACATTAGTCACAATTTACTATATTAGCCACAACTTTTGCATGGGCAACTAAAACTTTATAAATTTTTTTATACATGCTTGGCATGATGTAGGACACCTACTTGCAAATTTTCAAAAGTAAAGGACACTTTTACAATTTTGTGCAATTTTTTGATGGTTTTGACTTACAACCCAAAAAGAAATAAAATTGGAGGTCACTTGTCCAACTTCGAATGTCAATATGCTTCATTAGGATGCATTGGAAGTATTTGGGGATTTTAAAAAGAAATTGAAATTGAGAAGGCTAGGAATTTGGGAGATATGTTCAATTGTGACTAATGTGACTAATGCTCTTTTGGGGCATTAGTCACATTAGTCACAATTTACTATATTAGCTACAACTTTTGCATGGGCAACTAAAACTTTTTAGATTTTTTTATACATGCTTGGCATGATGAGGGACTCCTACTTGCAAATTTTCAAAAGTAAAGGACACTTTTACAATTTTGTGCAATTTTTTGATGGTTTTGACTTACAACCCAAAAAGAAATAAAATTGGAGGTCACTTGTCCAACTTCGAATGTCAATATGCTTCATTAGGATGCATTGGAAGTATTTGGAGATTTTCAAGAAAAATTGAAATTGAGAAGGATAGGAATATGGGAGATATGCTCAATTGTGACTAATGTGACTAATGCTCTTTTGAGGCATTAGTCACATTAGTCACAATTTACTATATTAGCCACAACTTTTGCATGGGCAACTAAAACTCTCTAAATTTTTTTATACATGCTTGGCATGATGTAGTACACCTACTTGCAAATTTTCAAAAGCAAAGGACACTTTTAGAATTTTGTACAATTGTTTGATGGTTTTGACTTACAACCCAAAAAAAAAAAAAATTGGAGGTCACTTGTCCAACTTCAAATGTCAATATGCTTCATTAGGATGCATTGGAAGTATTTGGGGATTTTCAAGAAAAATTGAAATTGAGAAGGATAGGAATTTAGGAGATATGTTCAATTGTCGGACCTCTAGCGTCCGCCTCAGGTCGTCCGACAACAGGCCCATCCGCCTCGGAAGTCGTCGGCCGGACTTGGCGTTCGACAGCCCCGCTATGCATCCGCCCTTCTGATGTCCTCGTCTGCCTTGCCACCACCCAGCGTCCGCCCTGTCGACTTCGCCGTCCGCCCTGCCGAGTGCCGACCGCTCTACTGACTTCGCCGTCCGCCCTTCCGACCGCCTAGCGTCCGCCCTTTGGCCCTGCCCGTCCGCCCTAATGACCAAGTGGGCGTCCGACAAAGGCGTCCGCCCTGCCGAGTGCCGACTGCCCTACTGACTTCGCCGTCCGCCCTTTCGACCGCCCAGCGTCCGCCCTTTGGCCCTGCCCGTCCGTCCTAACGACCAAGTGGGCGTCCGACAAAGGCATCCGCCCTGCCGACCGACTAACCTCCGCCGAAGACCGCTCAGATTTCAAGTCCAAACTCAACATTGGATTCCACAAGTGAAAACTTGACATTGGATTCCACAAGTCCAAACTCAACATTGGGTTCCTAGAAGTCATATTTAAAGCTTTAACCCTTAAAGGACCGTCAATATACTTTCACCAAAAGCACTCCAAAAGACCAAAACTGCCATTTCTAGTACAAGTACCAAAATTTTCGGAATTTTTTTTTTTTTGACATATTTGACCGTAGGATATTGTATTATATAGTATCAAAAACATGTAGTAAAAATTTCAAACATTTCCACCGAGTGGATTGCAAGATATAAGCATTCAAATTAACTAAAATCATTTTTTTGACTCTATGAAAAGCAAGGCAAGTGCACTTCACAAGCTCACATTTCTATGAAAAAATGACCTAAGTGGTGGTGCTTCTTTGGATTTGTTTTTCTAGACAAGTTGGGCACATGCTTGAAAATTTTCAAATCATTTGGAATAGTACAACATATAGGAAAAAAATAGTAAGTATGTAGTAGTAGAGAATGATTAAACATACTAAATTATTTATAGTTGAAATATGGAATTGAAAATTTCCAATCCCAAATTCTCAATGGTCAAAAGTTTGAAATGTTGTAATAATGTATCGACATCTTACGATTTTATTTTTCTAGAAATCATAAATTAATCTCTTTTGAAAGAATTTGTAATTCTAGGAAATTATAATGATACCAGTCTTAAATATTGGAAATTGTTAATATCAATAGTTGAAATTTAGCTGATTCAAATTGTTCCAAACACAATAACACACCTCCCATGAGAAAGGAATATTCAAATATGATGGAATTCCAATTGAAATTTGAAATCCTAGAGGATCATTCACTTTTGGTCTTTCAGGGGAAACATGTGATTTGTGCTGGTACCAACGGGCTGAAATTCAAATTTGATCCTCGTTTTTACAAACTTCTTTAGAAGATTAAAAAGTTGATTAACTTTCATGGAATTTAATTTTTTTCACAATTGATACCCAAGAGCAACAATTATGATCCAATGAACTCAAAATATTGAAAGTAAGGGACGGGGGGTTGAAAATAGCTAGAACAATCTCACCATTGAGATTATTGTGTTTCAATCCCATGTTAGAGCTATTAATGATTTAGTTTTTCTTTCAATCTTGGACCTACTTGTACTTAACTATTTTTTGAATAATGAAAATCAAGCCTATCTTTCTTGAAATTTTTGTCTTAGACTTTCAACTCAGTTCTAAGTTCTTCAAATTCCTTCAAAAATTTTAATTCAAGGTCCATACTCCATAGTTCAAAAAAATTCCACGAATGGTGGTCAAAGTCATCTGATATTTTTACCACATTATCCTAGATAAATAAAGTACAAGATCCTACGGTTAGATCCCAAGAGAAGTATTTTTTTGGTTTTCTTATAGTGAACGCAGCAAAAATGGCAGTTTTGAATGGTTTGTAACAGAAAAATGGCCTTGGTCCTTTAGGGGTTAACAATATAGGGAGAGATTTATAACCATATTTTATTGTAAGACATTCTCAATTCTCAAATTGTAACTTGTAAGGGCCTAATATTTCAATTTCTAAACAAATTAGAAAAATGTATCACCATACTTTCTACAATTCTACGGTTGAAAGATGATGACATTCAAGATTGCATAAGAGGATGAGTCAAATTTGAAAATGATGCAATTATACTTGAAAAAATATTTGAAAATGTGAAAAATTATAGAATCTTTCATTTGAATGTAAGTGAATCTGTGAATGTGAATATGAAGGAGTGTACTTCAAATAATTTTATCCCTTACTAGTTTGCATTTAGAAATATGTAAAGAATATATTTTTTTTCTATTAAAGTAGGGTGTATACGTTTTTTAAATTAATAATGTGTTGAATCCTTGGATCATTCATCAATTTACTTTCACTATTTATTATTTTATATGCCACCCATAATGCAAAAATGATGAAGAAGCTTGGGTTTAGGGTTTAGAATTTAGGGTTTAGGGTTTGGGCTTGTCTACACTCTACAGAAGTGGACGTCGATGCTATTCGGATAGGGTGTAGGGTATAGGACTTACTTTCTTTAAATGTGCATAATGAAACTCAATTTCACACATACATTGAACATTGGATGCTTTTTCCAACACTTCCCATTTTAACCCTTAAAAGACCGCATTGTTTTTTGGGGATGTATAGAAATTTTGGGCAGGTACGCACGAGCGGGGACTTTTAGATCTGAGGCTGAAATTTGAATAGAATGTGGGGGCAAGGAAGATCTTTCATATGCAACAAATTTTCATGACATTTGAAAATACAAGTCAAAAGTTATAGCCTAATATGTTATTTTTTTTCATAACTGGGTATTTCATGCAAATCAGAGAAAATCACTTTTTTCATAAACAAGAATTCCACAAATTGATTTTCTAGAATTTTGTATACGAGTGAAGTTTCGAATCATTCCATTTTGATGAATGAGTCAAAAGTTATGTGGATTTTTTGTTTTTGGTCAGTTTTGGATTTCCTACTCTAAAAATAAACTTTGAAATCCTTTATCTTACCCAATTTCAAATATTCTTGGACAAAAAAAAAATCGTAAGATGTAGATACATTATAACAACATTTCAAATTTTCGACCATTGAGAATTTGGGATTGGAAATTTTCAATTCCATATTTCAACTATAAATAATTTAGTATGTTTAATCATTCTCTACTACTACATACTTACTATTTTTTTCCTATATGTTGTACTATTCCAAATGATTTGAAAATTTTCAAGCATGTGCCCAACTTGTCTAGAAAAACAAATCCAAAGAAGCACCACCACTTAGGTCATTTTTTCATAGAAATGTGAGCTTGTGAAGTGCACTTGCCTTGCTTTTCATAGAGTCAAAAAAATGATTTTAGTTAATTTGAATGCTTATATCTTGCAATCCACTCGGTGGAAATGTTTGAAATTTTTACTACATGTTTTTGATACTATATAATACAATATCCTACGGTCAAATATGTCAAAAAAAAAAAAATTCCGAAAATTTTGGTACTTGTACTAGAAATGGCAGTTTTGGTCTTTTGGAGTGCTTTTGGTGAAAGTATATTGACGGTCCTTTAAGGGTTAAAGCTTTAAATATGACTTCTAGGAACCCAATGTTGAGTTTGGACTTGTGGAATCCAATGTCAAGTTTTCACTTGTGGAATCCAATGTTGAGTTTGGACTTGAAATCTGAGCGGTCTTCGGCGGAGGTTAGTCGGTCGGCAGGGCGGATGCCTTTGTCGGACGCCCACTTGGTCGTTAGGACGGACGGGCAGGGCCAAAGGGCGGACGCTGGGCGGTCGAAAGGGCAGACGGCGAAGTCAGTAGGGCAGTCGGCACTCGGTAGGGCGGACGCCTTTGTCGGACGCCCACTTGGTCATTAGGGCGGACGGGTAGGGCCAAAGGGCGGACGCTGGGCGGTCGGAAGGGCGGACGGCGAAGTCGACAGGGCGGACGCTGGGTGGTGGCAAGGCAGACGAGGACATCGGAAGGGCGGATGCATAGCGGGGCTGTCGAACGCCAAGTCCGGCCGATGACTTCCGAGGCGGACGGGCTTGTTGTCGGACGACCCGAGGCGGACGCTAGAGGTCCGACAATTGAACATATCTCCTAAATTCCTATCCTTCTCAATTTCAATTTTTCTTGAAAATCCCCAAATACTTCCAATGCATCCTAATGAAGCATATTGACATTTGAAGTTGGACAAGTGACCTCCAATTTTTTTTTTTTTGGGTTGTAAGTCAAAACCATCAAACAATTGTACAAAATTCTAAAAGTGTCCTTTGCTTTTGAAAATTTTCAAGTAGGTGTACTACATCATGCCAAGCATGTATAAAAAAATTTAGAGAGTTTTAGTTGCCCATGCAAAAGTTGTGGCTAATATAGTAAATTGTGACTAATGTGACTAATGCCCCAAAAGAGCATTAGTCACATTAGTCACAATTGAACATATCTCCCATATTCCTATCCTTCTCAATTTCAATTTTTCTTGAAAATCCCCAAATACTTCCAATGCATCCTAATGAAGCATATTGACATTCGAAGTTGGACAAGTGACCTCCAATTTTATTTCTTTTTGGGTTGTAAGTCAAAACCATCAAAAAATTTCACAAAATTGTAAAAGTGTCCTTTGCTTTTGAAAATTTGCAAGTAGGTGTCCCTCATCATGCCAAGCATGTATAAAAAAATTTATAAAGTTTTAGTTGCCCATGCAAAAGTTGTGGCTAATATAGTAAATTGTGACTAATGTGACTAATGCCCCAAAAGAGCATTAGTCACATTAGTCACAATTGAGCATATCTCCCAAATTCCTATCCTTCTCAATTTCAATTTTTCTTAAAAATCCCCAAATACTTCCAATGCATCCTAATGAAGCATATTGACATTCGAAGTTGGACAAGTGACCTCCAATTTTATTTCTTTTTGGGTTGTAAGTCAAAACCATCAAAAAATTGCACAAAATTGTAAAAGTGTCCTTTACTTTTGAAAATTTGCAAGTAGGAGTCCCTCATCATGCCAAGCATGTATAAAAAAATTTATAAAGTTTTAGTTGCCCATGCAAAAGTTGTGGCTAATATAGTAAATTGTGACTAATGTGACTAATGCCCCAAAAGAGCATTAGTCACATTAGTCACAATTGAGCATATCTCCCAAATTCCTATCCTTCTCAATTTCAATTTTTCTTGAAAATCCCCAAATACTTCCAATGCATCCTAATGAAGCATATTGACATTCGAAGTTGAACAAGTGACCTCCAATTTTATTTCTTTTTGGGTTGTAAGTCAAAACCATCAAAAAATTGCACAGAATTGTAAAAGTGTCCTTTACTTTTGAAAATTTGCAAGTAGGTGTCCTACATCATGCCAAGCATGTATAAAAAAATTTATAAAGTTTTAGTTGCCCATGCAAAAGTTGTGGCTAATATAGTAAATTGTGACTAATGTGACTAATGCCCCAAAAGAGCATTAGTCACATTAGTCACAATTGAGCATATCTCCCAAATTCCTAGCCTTCTCAATTTCAATTTTTTTTGAAAATCTCCAAATACTTTCAATGCATCCTAATGAAGCATATTGACAATTGAAGTTGGACACATGACCTCCAATTTTATTTCTTTTTGGGTTCTAACTCAAAGCCATCAAAAAATTGCACAGAATTGTAAAAGTGTCTTTTGCTTTTGAAAATTTGCAAGTAGGTGTCCTACATCATGCCAAGCATGTATAAAAAAATTTAGAAAATTTCAATTGCCTATGCAAAAGTTGTGACTAATATACTAAATTGTGACTACTGTGACTAATGTTTCAAAGGGCATTAGTCACAATTGAACATATCTCTCAAATTTGCTTAGGACGTTGTAGGTACATGAACCTGAATCCCAATAAATATGTGAATGTTAAAGGACACTATGAGCCCCCCTAAGACCCAAGGTTGAGGGTTGAAAAATAAAAAGGAGTCCGTCTAAAGTCGTCCGCCGTCTGCCCATTCCGTCGCCCCGTCCGCCAACGGACCGCCCGTTCGCCATCCCGTCCGCCGTCTTGTCCACCAACGCACCGCCCGTCCGCCCATTCCGCCGTGCCGTCCGCCACTCGGTCCTCCCGTCCGCCATCGCGTCCGCCTGTCTGTCCTCCCGTTCGCCGTGCCGTCCGCCAAAATTCCCGCTGTCCGCCACAATACACACCGTCCGCCCGCCGTCCGCGCAAATTCAACGGCCCTCGGACCGTCCCGCTTCCCCGTACTCGACATCCGACAGCCCGTCCGTCGGGAAAAACGCCGTCCGCCACGCTAATTTGGCCGTCCGCACGTCCGCTGCGCCCCGCTGCGTCCGGACGTCCGGATTTTGGGCGTAATTTCCCAAAAGACGTAGAGTCCGCACAACCCTGCTCCCATTCTCAAATAGATTGGCTGAAAGCTTGAAACATCCTGCAACAAAACTCTCCCAAAACCTAACTTCAAACGAACTCAAAGAACGTTCAGTTCAACGGGAAGTGAGTGTCATCTACAAGCCATTCATCCCCAAATTCTCATCCACCCACCCTAATAACGCCACCTGAGACGCCATCTCAGTACATTAACAGTTTGACTTGTATTTACAGCTCAGTCCTTTGGATTCCCAAAATTAGATTTAGTATACCTTTGAAAAGTTCAGATTTTTGGAGGGACTTTTTGGTTGCGCTACCTTAGAAAAAAAATAGGTAAAGTGATATAATATCCACTACCCTTCTTTATTTACAATGAGGAATAATCCTTTTTACTGATGCTACTTTAATTCTAAAAATTGTCTAAAATTTAGGACAAATGAATTAAAACCACCCTTCATTCGATTGCACGTTATAGTTACAGAAATTGGGAGTGCACCCCCCGAGTATAGAAATGGACTTTCTTCTTCTACTTCATGATTTCATCGTCACAAGCAATACATTGAAAACTAACAACTTCAGAGCAAGTAATGATCTTTTAATGGAAGTACACTCTTATATTGCCAAGGAAAACCTCGTGTACTAAAAATGAGACATTGAACTACACTACTCTCCTTCCAATTCCTCTTTCTATGTTTTGAGTACTTCAATCATACAGACAAACAACTGAGTTCCCATAGCATCAACGCTACAATCACTCTATAGTGGTAGCTAAAACAAAGACATAGAAAGGTATTCTTTCACTTATAATTCCCCTCTTGCATCAATAGCTAGCTACATTATAGCTCGAACCCTTGCTACATTTTCATCTCGCCTCTTCTCGTACTCTAACCTTTAAATGCAATGGACTTTCTATTGGTAGTAAGTGAACTCTGATTTCAAATTCCCCTATTGGAGCAGCCAATTCCAAAGGTAGCTTCTTTGTGCGTCCTTAAGTAGAGGATGAAGAGCTAATAGAGGAATCATTGTGTTGTAAACTCCACTACGAAGTCGCGTTGGAGTGGGCATGGTCCAACTCATTGTCTTCTTTTCTTTAGCCATAGTATTTGTTGACAAGTCACATTTGAAAAGCAAATTCGTCTATGCAATGAATTCTTACACAAAAAATGAGACTTTTTAGATTAGGGAGAGAGATTTAGGCGACTCAACATTAATTACCATTTCTAGTAGTTATTGAAGAACCATGTCTAAATTTTAGACATGTGCCTCCCATATAAGGGATTGAACTTTCTTTACTACTATCAATGGCCAAAAGACAATGATCTGAAGGGTAATTATTACTTGGAATAGCCTTTTGGATAGGTAATAATCATTCCAAGACAATTAATACAAATTCTTTAAATTTGATTTTATCTAAATATATAGGTCCCAGATTAGGGTGAAAAATTGACTTCCAGTATTTGTATATATGAAAGTTCAAAGTTGCAAATAATGATTGTAATGCAATTGTTTGAAGCCATTTTTAAGTAATGACTTGACTGGTGGATGGATTTTAGCAATTTAAGCAACGATAAATGTCTCATGGTTTGAAGGAGGCTATGTTGTGTTAGTAGTGGTCCATTTATTTGATGTTGCAAGTATTTGTGTTGTGCTTCTCTCTCTTCCATTTGTTTTATCTTCCTCCATAGCCGATTAGTTTTGTTTAAAACAAGCGTCCAACTCTTTCAAGTTTTATTTCTTCATATCATTGTAGTTGAAACTTTATTGTATTGTTTTTTATTGTAGTTTGCATCCTTGTCTTGCTTGTTTGCATTCTATTTTTCCATTTTTTTGGATCCATTTCTATGCTCCACCGTGTTCCCTCATTTATGTTGTTTTTGTTTTTGTTTTCTGAATGTCTATAATTCTTCAAGTGTGTTCAAATATTTTCCTCTGTTTCTTATAGTAAAATATACAATTTCTTTTCTGGAAGCCTGCTTTCTATGTGCACTTATCGTAGTCACTAAGTTCTGCAGAAAGAGTCCTCCTATACCTATTGTAGTTTTTCTTCAATTGGAGGATACAAAATTCCCTCTCAATTTTAAAGATTGTCCCTTCAAAACTTCTTGCATTTCTTTGGTTTATGATCAAACTCATTGCTCTCTAGTTCTATAATGTTTTATCAAACATTGCTTAATGGTAAGCAATAGATTGTTATAGAAGTAAGTGGATAATGTTATGTAAGGAATGCACATGCACAAAACAGTTTTGGGGCCGGACTATGACATGCAATTTCTAATAGGAATGTCCAAGAATTCGTTTATGGGTGATTGCAAGAAATACTTGTCTTTTTCTTTGTCCCTTGACCTTTACCATGTATTTTTTTGCTCATAACTTTTTCATCTTTTGTTCTTTTGACTTGAAACTTGATATGAAGGTGAAAAAAAAGTTATACATATTGTGTAATTTTTTCAATTTTTCAAAAATTATTTTACTATTTTTAAATTGCCCTTAATTGGATGTCTACCTTAGCCATTTGGGGGGGGGGGGGGGTTGTCCTATTTTTGACCCAAAAATGAAAATTTTGATTAGAAAATTGTCATGCAAGGACCTCTACTAAAGTTATGTAAGTTTTGAAGATGTTTTTTGAAAACATTATACTGTCTAACTTCTACATGTACTCAAAATTGACTGCGTTTGCATAAGTGTGGAGATCACAATTTGTTTTTTCCAAAGATGAAAATTATTAGAGAGGAGCATCTTTAAGTTAGAAAAATGTCTTCTTTGAATTTTATTTTTGAAAATTTTTTACTATTTTTAAAAAATCAAAGAAACAAGCGTCTACTTTCATTGTATTTTCCGGGTTTTTTTTGTGCATAACTTTTAGAGGTAAATTTTCTTAGGTCTGAATTTTAAAAGACATGATATTCTTATTTCTCTTCAAATTATCCATATTATATTTTAGTTTTAAAAAATTATTCCAAAAGTCACAAGAGTCATGAAAATATGCCATTGTGAATCCCGTCATTGTCACGTAGGCCTCGGATTTTTTTTTTTTGCTTACTGATCATATTTGGGGTTATTATGGTTAAAAAATAGCTAAAAAGAGTATTCGTAGAAAGATTGATACAATTCCTTATAACTACGGGGAATTAATTAGAATTGTACCGAAAAGCTCTAAAGACTCTTTAGATCTAGTTTTTGGGTGATAGAACAAGATTTAAGTTGTTACAAGAAGTTTGCATCAATTAGTAGTTGGGAAGTAAACTAATGTGAAAACACCAAGGATGGACCTTATTGGAATTCGTAGGAGCACACTTGGCAAATTTGGGTTCCAAGCAACAACCATAGGAATCCAATAGGTTCCTAAGAGCCTCATGACAAAGCTAACTCGTGGAGATTTTCTTGTATAGAAATGATTCCTCTCCAGAGGAATTAATTTCGCTATAATACAATTTCTACATTTTTTAGAAAGTATGAGTTTTTAGCAAAACTTTGCACTTGGATATAGGAAAATTTCTAAAAGATCCCCTAAAAGTTTCGTAATTTTCTAAATTGTGGAAATGACTCCATGGGAAGTCAATTGCTTTTATTTGCAATTGGCAATTTGTATAAAATTCCATAGTAATAGTAAAATCCCACTAAAATTTAGGGTAGTGTGTTTTAGCATAAATAAGCGTCACGTCAAATTTCAAGACATTCTGACTTCAACAAGTACCTAAACCAGCGGCAACAACAACTTTTAATAGTTTTACCAAATTCCTTACAAGTTGACCAACATACGGGGGACATACAATGTCCAATTTGGGTCAAATTATACTCTTTTATAACATTATTAAGCCTTCCTAACAACCCTGGATAGTCAAAACCTTTGGAAAAAATCAATTCCAAAAGATAGATTTTCTACCTTTTTCTCTAGATTGTAATTGTTAGCTTTTGAGTACAATAAGGCTCTAGGATCAAGGGTAGAGGTTTCTTTAGACTAATTTGTGTCTTTTGAAGATAATGGCATTGTCCATTTGGCAATTGGACCATTTTCCCAAAAGTTAAAGTAATCATAGTACTACAGTAGTAGTGTAGAATTTTAAAGATTAAATTTGATCTTTTAGCGAGACTAGCAAGTAATTTGAGAGGGGAAGAGGCCTTGGAAAAGTATAAAAGGCCTCCCCATCCCTTCATTTCACACCATTATACCATTCCTATACCATTCTATACAATTCCAACCATTATTATTCCAACCATTCTTCTAATTCATCATACCATTCTATACCATTACACTATCTTTACACATTTGGCACTCATTTTCAAGCTTTGCAATACCTTCCTACTTCAAAAATTTGTTTGGTACCCTCAAGGCTTTACATTCTCTTGCACTTGTCTTGAGTTGTGTGTTTTAAGCATTTCTTGTATCTTAAAACTCATTGTTGAAGGCATTGACATTTTATTCTAACCATTCACATGGACCTTGTGGTTTGTTTGCAATTTAGATATTATAATTATTTGTGACTAGTCTTTTCGGGTGGATTTACAACGTAGATTGGTTTATCGGAATCCCCCTCGAGCCTAGCCGTTGAATTGTTATCCAAGTGTGAAATTTGGAGTTGATTCCAAACTCTAAATAACAATTTCTAACAAGGCTCTTGCAAAATTTTGCTAGAATTCCAGGCTAATCCTTCTAATATGGCGAAGCTTTCATCTTGAGATTCATTTTTTGAAGGAGAAATTGTAAGAGGATTAAACCCCCAATTTTTGTTTAAGTTATTCCAATTTGATTTTTATCAAAGGGTCCCTCAAGGAGACCTTGGATTGGTTAAGCAAATATAGGCAACAACCGCCAATTTTTATAGTATTTGTATTTGAATCTAACAAACCAACCCAACAAGCACCCCCTAATTAGTTGGGAACCGCTGGAGATTTGGCCACGTAAGGGCATACAGGTATCGACAATCAGAGAGCCCGCTAGTATCGGCAATCACAGAGCCCATTAGTTTGGCAATCATAGAGCTGTCTAGTTCGGCAGCTATAGAACCTTGTTGTTTGGTAGGAACTCAGTAGTCCAGCTTGAAGATTGGACTCTCTTTAAAAAAAACTAAACACATGGGGATGATGCCCATGAGGGCCCCCTTTCCTCCTATTTTTTGAGAAATTTGAACACGAAGTGTGAGTTGTAAGTGAACAAAGTTTGAGAAAACTAATTGGTGTTGAGTTTTTCTCTATGCAATTAAAAGCTTGAAGCCAAGAAAGTAGGGAGAGAGAGAATAGATAGAAATTTTTAAAAAATACAGTATTTAGCTTTCTCTTTGAAAACCCAATTTCTTCTCAAAGTTAGGAATTAGGTTTTCCAGGTATCCCAAAATTTCATATTTTGGTATGCACCAATGCTAGAAACCAAATCAGGGCCTTCAATATTAAAAAAAAAAAAAAAGAAATCAAATCAGATCATTGTAGAGAGACTAGTCAATTCATGATGTGACTAGCCCCTCCTTTTGACTTAGTTGACTTTACAATAAGAGATCCCATATCCTCAACCTCATTTGGAGGCCCTTACCCCCCTTCCACCTTAGTCGAGTACAAAAACTAGCTTAGTCCAGCACAAGAATTTGCTTTCTCTCAAACTCTCTCAAACTTAGACATACTTCTACATATACATATAGAATGCTAGAAAGTAGGAGAGTGAGGATACTTGTGAGTGAAGGAAAGAGATGAAGGAGAGTACATATTGACTTCTTGAACCAATATTTTAGTTGATAGAAGACAAAGAGAAGAAATAAGAAAGTGAATAGTTTGAGTTAGGGAGGTTTAGAGTCTTACTAAATTAGAGTAAGGTTGAGAAAGCTTAGTTGTAGGAAGAGTTGACTTTAGAAGCCATTAGTTGATAATGAAAAATTAAATTTTCTTTGTATTTTTTATACTTTGACTTAAGTGTCCTATCAAAGAACAAAGGAAATGATTTAAAAGATAAAGAAGACAAACAAAAATAGAAAAAGAAGCTAAGCAAAGAAAAATACAAAGCCCTCAAGGGATTGTGAGGACACACCTAAGACAACATTTTTATATGAGACCATCAAAATGAAGGTAGAGTTAACATACTAAGAAGAAATATTTGGAAGCTATGAAGATTTCAATTCATAAATTCATCCTTTCTTCTATTATTACAATTTAGAGAATTCATTTACAAATAGGATAAAACCGATAGAAAATTAAAGCTAAAGTAAAATTAGAAAGGTAATAAGTTTAGGATGAAAATAGAGATAAAAGTAATATTAAAAAATATTACCAATCAAATAGGAGTAAGAATCCAATTAACTTTTCTTTCATTATTACAATTTAGAGAAATAATCTAAAAATAGGATAAAACCCATAGAATATCATAGTTAAGGTAAAATTAATAAATTAAGAGTGAAAGTAGAGATAAAAATAGTATTAGAAAATATCATCAATCAAATAAGAGTGCAAATCCAACTTTGAAAATATTACCAATCAAAGGTTAAACTTTGAAAGGTATTTCTTGTAGATTATCTTAGTTTAGGCATAAAAGAGTTAGAGTACGATTATCCAAAAGAAACTAAAATTATAGAATCACCTTAGGCAAGGAAATTCGGACATATTTAAAGATCTTAGTATTTACAAAGCAATTGTTGCTTAAATATTGCTTCTAAGATTAAAAAAAAGAACAATTACAAGTAGAGAAAGGTAGGAGTAGACATTAGAAAGATCCATTGCTTGAAAAGCTAATTTGGATTACACATAGGTAAACATCCAAAGCATAACATAAAAGAACCCAGTTGTGTTCACTTTATTCCAAGGGTGGGAATAAAGTGCCCACTAGCCATTTTGAGATAAAATCAGCAAGTATTTCTTGCAACGACCTTTACAACTAGATTCATCTTCTTCTCCTTGTATAGAAATGGAAGAAAGTATAAAAGCAAAGTGGTATGATTTAATGCTGTCATAGTTCTAGAAGAAGACCTCCATGGAGTCCATGATGGACTACTTCAAACACAACTAGTTTAGTAGACAATTTCGTTTTTGCAAGTTTTAGATTGATAAAAAAATTTGGCAAAGAATATCTAGAACTATGGAAATACAATCATACAATGTGCATAAATTCAAGGTTTACAAGTGAATGCTGATGTTGAATGGCCTCCTTTCTTTTCCCCTTCATTTCTATCTTCATACATCCTCTTGTATTAAGAGTCCTTATCTAATTTTCTTCTCCCTCCACTGTCTTTCTTTTCTAAAGTTTCTATATATTGCTCTTATATTTCCTTCGTTAATATCTTTATTTCTATTGTAGCACTAAACTTCATGTTTATAGTAAACTACTTGTAGTTTTTTAGTCATACAGTCACACATTTTCAATGCAATAGAACAAACTAATGGTTATCAAGGAAATGCAGAATACTTGATTCCATATTGATTTTATAGAACTCACCACTTTAATTACGAAATGAATATCATGACTCTTAGAATAACAATGAAGGAGTAGTCTAAGGTAGTGTATAGAAAAGCCAGTCACATAGAAAAACTTCTTCATGACTTGGTGAAGTCATATATAACTCATATAAAAAGAAGATGACTTGACATTTACTATACATAGTCAAGAGGAAGTCATACGAAAGTGATGACATTGACATCACATTCGACGTACCCAACATGCCTGTTGTGAGCCTTGTATTAATCCACTCCTCTGTGTCTTTGGTGAATTTCAGGACAAAAATCACAACTCCTATCCTAAACCTATAAGATGATACTTAATAGACTGCCCCTCTCTAATATTCACATGCAGCAAGTACGAGATGAAAGTTTGTGGACAAGGAAAGTACAACAGGCCGGCTTTAAAACTCAATGTCAACAGGTTGCATTGCCCGTGCACTAAATGTAAGGGGTGTAAAAGACTATTGATTTGGAACATTAGAGACCATTTGATCAAATACGATAGGGATTTAGGTTCATGGAAATGGACTGATGCAAAGACTTTCGACTCTTCTGACAAAAAGAGGGAACATGGTTTTTGGAAAGAGCTAGATGAAGGCACGCTAGAAGTGAATGCAACTGTAGATGTTCGTGATATGGTAGACCAAGCAACACATGTCTACAATATAAACTAATAACCCTTGTACCATACATTGGAACTATGCTTGTGCATAGTTGAATCACTATAAACTTTGTTGTATTCCTTTACCTTTCTTACACTCTAGTGTGAAAAGGACTAATTACAAAGTCAATCTATGAGGAAACTTCCTCAAAGATGCATAGCAGTCCTAAAGAAGTCACCTACAAGTTGGTTGGAAATCCCCACTGGTTACATAATACAACTTACTATGACTTGCAAATGACTCTCTCATAAACCATGGACACATCAGCGCATTGAAATTCACATATGTAGCATCAAAATCCCATATTTTACTTCCAGTGAAGAAAAAGTCATTTAGTAGTTGTAGTGAAGTAACACAATGTGATTGTGAATTTTAGAAGTGTAAAAAAAATACATTGTCAACAAGAAAACCTCCCCACTGTCAAAGTAAAATAAACAAGGGCTACAACAAGCTTGTATTGATCATAAAAAAGCTATTGGCTTAAAATGCCAAGAGTTCTAATGCAAATTAGGCCCTAATCTCCCACATACACATGGGAATCAATTAGAGAGGATAAGACAGTTTGAGAGGAGAAATGAATGCCTTTTTACACTTGAAAGTGACATTCACCTTCCATAATCTACCTAAAAAACCTAGATGTAAAGTTAAGCTTGGTCCAAAATCTATAAGTTTGGACCAAATTCAAATTGCTCCTACCATCATAATTGGAAAGGTCCACTACAACACTTCATTGCATGCTTGAAAATAAGTGCAACATCAAATTTGTTGTCAATTTCATACAACTATACCAAATTAAAGCTTCCTGAATTCTTGATGTAATCAACATTAGTACCCAATTAGGGAGCCACATCCTTGAGCATTTTCACCACCTCACGCATTGAAGGACGACTTGTAGGCATGTAATTGGTGCACAACATCCCTACTTGTAAGACTTGTACCATCTCACTTTGTGAATTTATCCCACACTTAGGGTCCAAAATCTCAGACAACCCTTTTGATGTCAACACTCTATTACGAACCCATTGCACTAAGTTTGCTCCATCTACACCCTCCAAGGGATCTGCAGCTCGTTTTCCAGTCACCAACTCCATCAATACAACGCCAAAGCTATAGATGTCAATTTTTTCTGTCACTCGTGTTCCAAATGAGTATTCTGCATACAACATTCCAAACCCACTCACACCATTAGGTCCAAACATTTCAACCCTAATTACACTATTAGAAAAATCATCCATTCCAATTTAGAACAATTAATGACCACCTCCGCATCTCCAAGAATCCTACTATCCTTCTCAAGAATAGCTATATATAGAAGCACTTCACCTGGGGCAAAGTAGCCTGCTGAGCCAACGACTGAAGACAAGTCAAGCGATGCTGTTGGATCCACTATTTTTGCGATCCCAAAATCAGCCAAGTGTGCTTCATACTCTAAGTCTACCAAAATATTGTTGGACTTCACGTCTCGGTGAAGGATTTGTAGAAAACAATCGTGGTGCAAATATTCCAATCCCTACCAATATCAAAAATGCCAACCTTAATGGTTATTCTTTAAGCACCTACATGCATGCAATTGATTCCTAACATCTAAAGAATCAAGTCAAAAGAAGATGGACTAATGGAGAAGTCACAACTCTAGATTGGAAATATAAAGAGATGGGTCATAGTAATAAACCATAGCAGCCCCCACAGCTATTCTATAGCGTAATTCCCATGGCATTGGATTTGTCTCAAGGCCATGCAACAAATCTCCCAAGCTGCCATTGGGCATGTACTCGTATACCAAAAGGTTGTTGTTGCCTTTGGTACAACTACATAAAAGCTTTACAATGTGTCGATGACGAATGTTGGCCACTGTCTTCAACTGCACTCCACCCACACAAATTAATGCCAAATACATCTATAGTCAAATTTTTGCATAAACAACTCAACATTTACAAAAAATCTAAACTTGCACCTTTGCAACCAATGGAGAAAGTAGAAGAAGACTTTCCAAACCTCAGTAGTGAAGCCATGATCACATTGCCCCTCTTCTTTCTTCACATTCCACAATTTCTTCACAGCCACTATTTCACCATCACTTAGGGTGACCTTATACACTTGGCCTGAACCACCAACTCCAATCAAATTTTCTTCCTCCAACGTTGTGACCTCATCCTCATGATATATTTTATTGTGAAATGATGTCAATGTCCACAAGCTTTCTTCTTTAGGCAAGGGCAAAGCATCATGCCACAAAATGCGATAGAGATAGCTTTTGAAAATGAAAACTAATACAACAAATGCCACAATACCAAATATCCCCACCAACAACATCCATGCTTGCATTTTGCTTTGCTTAGATGCCAAGTCTTGGATAGATGAATTAGAGCCACAAGAGCCCTCCATGCACAAATATGGATTTCCAGTGAAGTTCACCGTTGCAAATGTCACCCCATTTCCTTCCATTGGGATGACACCCGACAAGTTATTGAATGCCACATTTAGTATTTGCAAATTCACCATATTAAATAAGCCTTTAGGAATGAGTCCTGTGAGGTTGTTCTCTGAGACATCTAAAATGCTTAGTTTGTTGAGGTGGGCCAACTCGTTGGGAATAGACCCATCCAAATGGTTTCCAGAAAGGTCCAACTGAAAAAGCTCAGAACAATTGCCTAGGCTCAACGGAATGGCACCATGGAATGAATTGCCACCCAATACAAGTTGTGTCAAGCTTGATAAGTTTCCTAGTAGGGAAGTGAGGGTGCCGTTGAATCCATTGGAGTTGGCTTGGAACTTAACCAAGCTAGTTTGTCCAATCTCTTCAGGAATGGAGCCTGAAAATTGATTATCTTGTACAAATAAGATAGAGAGAGACTTTGCATTTCCAATGCTAGTGTCCATACTTCCGTTCAAACGATTCCCGCTCAATTGCATTCTTACTAAGTTGGTGCCTCCCCACAAGCTTGTTGGCATAGGCCCTTCAAGTAGGTTGTTGTCTAATCGCAACACCTTCAAATTCGTGCAATTGCCATATGTGTTAGGAATCAAACCAATCAATTTGTTTTCATATAATCCAAGGAATTCCAAAGTGATATTGTTGCCCCAACAAAGATAAGGAGGCTCTGGGCCTTCAAAGAGGTTGTGTCCTATGTCCACCCATTGAAGCAAAGTATTCTTCCCAAGATCATATGGGATTTCACCGGTTAGTTGGTTTTGTTGGAGATACACTTTAGATAATTGTTTCCAATTGGCAATTTCAGGAGGAATTGGCCCACTAAAATTATTTTGATTGAGGGCAAGGTATTTGAGAAGCGATAAGTTCCCAAAACTAGATGGAATTGGTCCATTCAAAGTATTAAAACTTAGGTCAAGATATGTGAGAAGCTTCAAATTTCCAAAACTTGCCAGAATCTGTCCATTGAGATTATTATAAGATATGACAAGTTGGGTAAGAAGTGTCAGATTTCCCAAACTTGCTAGGATCTCTCCACTAAAGTTATTGATTCCAATGTCAAGCCAAGTCAAGCTATCCTTTAATTTTTCTAGGCTAGCCAAATCTCCACTCAAGCCATTGGAAAAAGTAATTATTTGCCAAAGGCTCTTGCATTGTGATAGAGAGTTTGGAAGAGGCCCTGTCAATTGATTTGAAAAAAGCCAAAGTATTGTCAAGTTTGGCATGCTTCTGAATATGTCTGGAATATGACCACTAAGTGAGTTATTGGCTAGATTGAGGTCTTCTAGATGTGTCAAATTCTCAAGAGAGAGAATATTACCAATGATGTGGCACCTCTCAAGATGGAGAGTCTTCAACTTCGTCAATGTTAACAACCTTGTTGGAAATAGAGATGGTGGAAAATTCACACCCTCTAGGCGAAGATCCTCCAAGCTCTCCCATAAGCTCACATTTGGCCATGGTACCATGTCCATGTCATCCAAATTTGAGCCTAACCACAAAACTTTCAAATTTGGAATAGTAAAGAAGCTTAAAGGCAATGTACCATTCCAATTGTTGTACGATAGAGTCAATTCTTCAAGCTTGGTCAATGAAATAATGGAATCTGGCATTTGGCCTTCGAAGAAATTCCCAGCAAGACGTAGAACATGCAATTCTTGGAGCTCACCAATACTACTCTCGACGATGCCCTCCATATAATCATATGTTACGTCTAACACTTCTAGATGTTGGAGTTTAGGAAGGTCAGTTGGAAACTTCCCGCCAATGAAGGTCCGACTCAAGTTGAGGTACACCAACTTGGAGCAATTCACAATGTCTTCAGGGAAATTTCCGCTCAAGCTCGTATTTCCCACATTCAAGATTGTAAGATTGACAAGTTTTGCTGCATGGCAACACACTCTACATCAATTGAGTTAACTTCATCCAAGTTCCAAATCTACATGCTCCTATTCAATACACTACTTCAAAATGAATGAATATACAACTTAGGACAACAAATCCATGACAAGGCAAAGTCACTTACAAGGAGTGAGGGCATGGATGTCCCCAACTAGATGGCAAAAAGGAAGAGGAGAGAAGTCCAAAGTAGTTACGGAACCTTTGGTGCATTTCACACCATTCCACAAACAAGGAGTGTTGTCCGAGACATTCCAATTGCTCAAGCTATTGTCTTCATCCTTCAAAAAATCTTGCTTCCAGTTGAACAACACCTTGCCTTCTTCGTTGAGACATAACACACATCCAGACAACACACTGGTGCATGCCATGACCCACAAGAGATAAACCTTGTATAGCCATTTGCCATCCAAACTCTTCTCCATCTCTAATTGCAAATTAAAACCCTAGTAATCCCTGACAATGACTATTCTTTATATAGTTGTGATAAACCTTCAACCTCTTGATTTTCTCGTTACTCAACGTGGGATTCCTTGCATAGGGCTTGAGGAATCTAATTTTAAAAAACAAGGAAGCCCTGCATTAAATTGTGAAAATATAAATTCATATATTTCATGGTTGCTTTATCCAAGACGCCCCCTTCATTAGTCTCAATGCCAATCCAATCCACACATATTTTCAAGACTTCGTAAAACACTCATAAATTTAAAAAATGTTCCAAACCACTCACATTTCAAATTTCTCAAGGGCTTGCACGAATTTACTTCTAAACTTTTTGTAAGCCAATTGGAGTGGAGATTTTACATCAATTAAATAAACATGCAAATTAAAAACCACTAGAAATTTGGAAAGATTGAAGAACCATAATTTCAAAACAATAGAGTAGAAAGATCAATCATAAACATGGAACATAACACCACAAAAAATTATGTGAAAAATAGGTACCTAGCCAACAATACACTCCTTGCTTAGACTTTGTGACAATGCTATACCTTTGTGATTGAAGTAATTGATACAAAAGGCATTGATACTATCATTGCAATGTTGTTACAAATATAGTTCACCATTGTCACATGCGACATTTCAAGTAGCATTCAACAAAGTTGCTTGCATGAAGGTGTCATCTTACTAATAACAAGCTAGAATCTAGCTTGTACAAGTCTCCATGACAAAGAGGAGAATATTATAATCCCTTCAAATCAAATTGGCCTATTTAAAATGACCAAGTGACAAATTGAATACTCATATCCTAGGCTTCTATGGGTAAGAAAAACACATTTATAATCTCACACCTTAGCTTCAACCCTAGAGATTTGTGCACATATCTCAAAATAAAATGCACCTTGATCAACCTTAATTGTAACTTTCAAACCAATCATGTTTTGATATCTCATGTAGACTTAAAATATGAAACTTGACCAATTTAAATTTTTACTCCATTAGTCCATTTTGAATTTTTGAGAAACTCCACGGCATGACCAAATTATTGCAATTGCAAATTCTTTATGATAGAATCCAAAATATATAACATTGTGTGTAGTTTAATTGGATTTCCTACTTTTGAAGTAGTTTTAAAAAATTTATTACAAAATCATGTTTTTCTAAACCTTGCTTACAATAGAAATTTCAAATTAATCTATAACAATTTGTATCATTGTAATTGCTAAAACTTTATTTTCATTCTTTATTTATCAAATGACAATACATATTTTTTAATTCCACCAAAAATTTGGAAAAAATAAATTGCAATAAGAAATAAATTGAGTTTGTTGTTGGCAACGGTGTTTTGGGTATAAAATATGGAATACTAAATAATTAACTAATAAAAATACTAGAGAAAACAAATTTATAGGAATAATTTTTTTTTAAATTTAAAAATTAAATTTACATCAAACAAAATGTTTGACTATTTTGCAATGGATGATATTCTTCACGAAGTAAAGGAATTCTATACAAATGTAATGACAAAATCAAAGATCACAACACCAACATTTTCCAATACCACTACTTCAAGGGTTGAATAACCAAAAAAATTGATGAGAGTGTTAACAAATTCAAAGAAAATGCAAATCAAGTCATCAAGTGGTTTTGCAACTACAATATTCTAATAATATTTTGCAAATTTTCAAAGTTGAAAGGAATCAAAGGATAGCCTACACTAAACACTACACCAACCTTGGATGGATCCCTTTGAAGCAAAACATGTCTCAAATTTCTTCAGTTACTTCTCAAAAGTTGTAGATTTGGATCATGGAAGTGTTCATGAATGATCAATTTTAACTTTTAAGGTATTAGAAAGCAAAATGTATTGCAATTAGGTGCTTCTACATTGTGATATAAGATATTATCTAACAAAACTAATAAAATTGAAAGGAGTAAAAATCTAAAATAACATCAAATTGACAATCCTTCACTATTACCATAGCAATATGATTTCCTAGGCACCATGGGGCCAAATTGCACATTTGCACCAATTGAAAATCTCTACAACTTGCCAAATGATAATAGATTGATTTCACCAAAATAACTTCATTTTTGTAAAAGTATAGATAAATTCTCCAAATTTGGATGAAAAATTGCATGAATTTAATGCAAAAATAGTTTTTGATTCTAAATGTAAATGAATTTAGAAATATGGTAAGGTACTTCACCAAGATTTAAGAAATTGCCATCCCAACGCATTCTCAAGAAGTAAAAAAGAAGACCTATACAATGACCATATCACTTACCTATGTTAAGATTCTTATCAATTTTGATTGCCAAGGGTGTGATTACAGTTAAAGATAAAGTAATCACCACCCCAAGCCCTTGTCTATAAACATGGACAACTAAACCACTTAGCCATGGCAAGGCTACGTGTAATTACAAATTGCCTAAGAAGACAGTGTTCATATAACCACTTCTACAATTTGAAACACAGTCTCAAATTCCAGACCACAAAGGCATAGGCTGCGTGATGGGTAACAGCAGCCGAGGAGACAATGCTGGTCTAGACCCTGAGACAACGATTCACATGACGCCCTGTCACCCTGAAGCAATACTGATTACAAGAACCCAAGTCGTTGATGTGGTGCAATACATCTAAATCACTTGCCCTTGACAAGGCAATCTTAAATCGCAAGCTAGGAAAGTCCTACCGAGCAGAATCTACCCAACTAATTAGGACAACCAAGATCAACCACTTGCAGAAAAGTCGATCAGAACTTCCTTGCCCCAATGCTACAGTAGAGCGTCCGCAAATCGTCTTCCCTGTTCTCAACCTCGGTCCAGCTAACGTAGGAGTGGAATCTCTAGGCCTCTACAATACTGTACATCTCCAAAATCAGTTTGTATCTATTCAGCTGAATGGACGCAGCGGCGGAGTTAAACAATCCTCAGCTCAAACCTAGCCATTCGCAATCTTTTGCAGTGAACATACTCTTGTTTTTTCCGACTGATTGCTGCAAATTTTGCAACCGGATGTATCTAAAAATGAAATACTTACCAGCTGCTGGGGTCGTTGATTTCGAGACAGTCGTTGAGCGAAGCCCACCGCACCTGGGCGCCCAACGCCAGCTTCCCGACCAGCACCGCCGCGGTGGTCAAAATGAAAACACCCTACTGTTTCACAAACGAACGAAGGAACCACGATGAGCTCCAAACCCCAGTCGGAGGAGGCTGGTGAAATTGAAGGGGCGGAAAACCGAGGAAGCACGATGAGCAAGAAAACACAACCTTTCTGCTCTAGAAACTAAACAGAGCTCATGAACTTCTTGTGATGCAAAGTGCTACGATAGCTAGGCGAGGCGTACCGCCGTACCGCTAATTCCTGCCTGATTCCCCTCCGATCCTCGAAATTGCGCATATTCTGCTCGCCAAGTCGCCATGGTCCCATCTACAGTAACATTCTGCACGTTCAGCGGATGGAATAATCGCCGTTGCGCCAGGGCAATTAAATACACCAATTCTGGACTCCGGAACTTATTCGATGGAGGCGATATTCCAGACTGATACCAAGTGCACTAGGTTGCGGGTCTTTGGTGAGGATATCATGTTCCACTGGCGTTTGCGAACTCCACGTTTCTGCAAAGAAATCCCCTGCCCACTTCGGAAAGTGCGGCTTACACGCGAAGGACTTTGTTGACACTTCGGTAAAATTGAAAAGGGATCGTAGTTAACTGCTGTTTCCATGTTGGGGATAACATGGACGGACAGTCCTAGTGAACGCTCACACCTCCAATAGGCAACATCAACTCCATCAATATATTAGGGGTTGTCACGGCACCTTCACTTGCTGTGGAATTCCTTAAGAATGTCCACGTGGCAAGTTTCCATTTGTCTTCCGTGTCAAGCCTGGGATTCATTCCCTAGGAAAATCACTGTAGCTCTCTTCACCTCCGCGGGTGCTTAATCGTTCCCTGGGATTCATTCCCTGGAAAAATTTGATCTTCTGCTCGTAGTTTCACCCTGCTGCGGTACTTTTCTTGTCCCTTTGTTGCACTCAAGCATGCAGACGTTTTCAACTACATCTGTGAGAGGTAAACGAACCTCAAGGTTCATCTTCTGCCCTCGGGAAGGGGTGTCACGGCACCTCCGGCAGCAACCCGATTGGCTCACTTTTTCCTTCCATTCCCTGGGAAAATCTGGAACCTGGAGGTGCCGTGACAACCCCTATTGTGTGATCAACAACAATGAATGGGGAGTATTGACATTTAGTTATGACGGGTGAATGCAAGAAACACTTAAAGTCTTTTGTCACATTTTTTTTTTTTTCCTTTTAGCCATAGCTTTTGTGTTTTAGCTCCACATGACTCAAAATTTATAGGGAAGCTACTCATAGCTATTATGTATCTAAAATGGAATTTGAAGATTTTTTAAAAATAATTTATTGTTTTTAAATAGCCCCGAAAATTTCTCACAGTACTTGATTTAAGGGTTTTTAGGAATTTCAAGGAACTCCACTACTATAGAATTTGATGTGGTGGAGTGATAGCTATATAAAATATTTAATTTAATATTTTTAAAATTTTAAATTAAAAAAATTTTAATTTTTTTTAATAGTATTTATGATAAATGGAATCTTAGCATTGGTCACATTTTTTATTGTCTGCTACTTGAATAAGCATTGAGTATAATTATAGATGAATGGTTTCAAGATCTAACTAAAATTGAAGCATCTATTTTAGATTTTGAATTGGAACATTCACATGTGATGTGTTGACAAATTCCTTTTGGAATGATATAGTGCCTGCAGTAACATCCAAAGAAGATAGAACCAATCCTAAGAATCTAAATGGCAAAGTAGTGTTGATTTGGAACTCAGTCATTTGATGGATGCATCGAGAACACCCCACGCCGTGAACAAGCAAGCTCACTCAGGATGAAGGGAAGTGGCTAGCCGCAACGCTGCCACCTAATGAAGAGGGGACAATATATTTGTTCGCCACGAATTAACTACAACTCGTGTGTGCAATGATCCTTTCACAATTCACCTACAGACTTCTTCTTACAATTTCTCCTTAAACGTGTTGTTTAAGGGTTTAGGGTTTAGGGTTTAGGATATAGGGTAAAGAATTTCAGAATTTAGAATTTAGGATAAAGGGATTAAACTGCAGTTTAAGGATTTTGTTGATAGGCTTGTGGTTGAAAGATTTCTAATGATAGTGATGCATAAAGGATCATGAGTTTGTTTGGACACATGTCCTTTTTTGCTTCCATTTGTTTGGGTGATTGCAAGAAACACTTGCCCTTTTTTCTGTCCTCTTGACCTTTACTAGGTAGTTTTTTGTCCATAACTTTTTCATCATTTGTTTGTTTGACTTGAAATTTTCTATGAAGGTGCACAAAAAAGTTTTACATATTGTGTAGTTTTTTCAATTTAAAAAAAATTATTTTACTATTTTTAAATTGCCCCCAATTGGGTGTCTACCACTCTACCTTGACCATTTTGGGGGGTTTTAGTCCTATTTTGATTTGAAAATTGGCATGTGAGGACCTCTACCAAATTTACACAAGTCTAGAAGATATTTTTTGAAAATATTATATTGTCCAACTTCCTCATGTGCTCAAAGTGGATTGCCTTTGCGTAAGTGTAGAGAATACAATTTGTTTTTCCAAAAGATGAAAATTGTTGGAGAAGAGCATCTTTAAGTTAGAAAAATGAATTACTTTGTTTTATTTTTTTGAATTTTTTACTATTTTTAAAAAATCAAAGAAAAAAATGTCTACTTTCATTATATTTTTCATTGTCCTTTTTTTGTGCATAACTTTTAGAGGTAAATTTTCTTAGGTCTGAATTTTAAGAGACATAATATTTTCATTGCTCTTCAAATTATCCATATCTTATTTTATTTTTTAAAAATTATTCCAAAAGTCACAGGACACATGGAAATAGGCCATTTTGAAGCAAAACTAGTAAGTGTTTCTTGCAACAACTTGTTTATAGAAATGTTTTGATTTTTCAATTTGACTTTATCAAATGGCTTTGGTGCCAATCTCATGAGACAAATGACAGCATGCATAACTATTAAAATATCATTTCAAGATACAAACTTGAAACTATGATTGTCAAATTTAGAATCTTTAGCTTCCTTTATTTTATTCTTCTATTACTTTCAAGAGTATTAGCAATGGTCTCAAGCATCCACGTAAGTGAATACAGAGAATGTTTCTAATTGGCTGCACTTGTGATCTTTCAAACACAACTAAATTGTTGGTAGTCTTGGTGATTATGAAGCAAATGTAGCCATATTGTCCCTCCTATTGACTCCATTGCCCATGCAAAGGCCTTATTGAAACTCCAATTTTTTTTTAATGGGCACTAAAACTAGAGTGATAGAAATGGGCTAGTCTAGTAGGTGAAATTGGATTGCAAATAAAAATGGGATAGTTTACCTTAATAGCAATTCTCATCTCATCCCTAGAGTGTTCAGATTCAAAAGTGTTTTAAAGTGTTGTAGCCAAATTAGATCCTATGAAATTGGCTTGCATTCTTGTACCCTTTTTTTGAAATTTTTTTAGACCTTTTTTTACATTTCACGATTAAAATTTTCATTTATTTATTTATATTTATTTTTGAGGTAAATTAGCCTTTGATAGGGAGATTGGATGGTTTGCCATATGAAAACTTTCAAGAATTTAAAAAAAAAATTTACAAAAAGATAAACATGAGAAATGGAGAGAACAATTGAAATTTCATTTTTTTTGACAAAGTATGAATTTCTTAAGAATTTTTGAAGTGTACAGCCCAAATGGTTCAAAACGCTCTCTAGACTATTCTAAGATCATCATAATGAGTGCTTATTACGGTTGTCAAATCACCTAAAATAGTCACAATATTTTCTAATATAGTTGCAAATTTTTAAACATTGACATAACACAAAGGAATACAAAGCATTGAATTTGGCCATTAATCTACCTAATAAAGTCTTAACCTTCTTAATTAGGAAAAATTTGCTATAGATTGATGGAGAACTATAATAGGTTGTTTTGTAGATGCTTGTAGTACAGAGTTGGCTTGTCCTAGGCTGGTTTACCTTATACCTGAAGCACTTGGACGTTCATATTCTGAACAATGAACAAAGGGCTTCAAGGCACTATTTCATCCAATTAACTATTCATTTATCAAATGTAACACTTGAATCTAGAAAATACAACCTTCCTTAATGACCAAATTCATGAAATTTTGATAAATGATATATAAGTGAAAATGTGCAAAAATTCTAAAAAGGATTGAGACGTTTCATGGTAAAAAACACCGTCAGCTAATTCCCCCACTCCATCACCTGAACGCAAATGCCACTTCTTTTACGCTTCTGCAATTAATTTCGTCCGTTCACGTTTTTGTTGCGAATTCACATTTGGTGTCCTCGCTCTGCTTCCGTGACGAGACGATACCAAGGTCGGTGATGCTAGCTCCGGACTGATTGGTACTGACATGCAGGTGTGACTCATGTCGGGAATCAAAAATCTTGTAAAACAGCGGATTGAAGTGAAATTTGGACATTGCACTTTACTTAAGTCGGCCGACTGAACTATGAGGAACTGCTCATTAATGCAGCGTGATTTCGTTGAGATCGTTCCACCAATCACAGGTCAGAACTCCTGAGGGGTTACAAATGCTCGTGATTCCCCCGGTCACGCCGATAAAACTCTCGTTTAGGGTTTCAAGTAAGACCGTAAACTGTAGGTCGTTACGAAATCAGTATCAGGTACAGTAGAGTTGTCCTGAACGTCTTTGCAAGTGAGGGTACTAACCTTGCTTCTGTGAAGAAGTCGCCGTGAATTTCATGAATATTGACTGTATAGATGTTTGTTAGCCTTTTCTGTGTTTGAATCGTGAATTTGAAACACTGTTGGATTAAAGGATATAGCTACAAGAATAACCTTTCTCAGACCCAAATCGTAGAGTTCAATTCTCTTGCGATGGAGCTGCCTGGGCTTGGGATCATGTCTTCTAATCGTAATTTAGTGTCATTTGTCTTGTTGATCGCTCAAAAGGTTATGTTTTCTTGCTCATCGTGCTTCCTTTCTTTTCCGCCCTTCGATTCCACCAGCCTCCTCCGACTGGGGTTTGGAACTCATTGTGGTTCCTTCGTTCGTTTGTGAAACAGTAGGGTGTTTTCATTTTGACCACCGCGGCGGTGCTGGTCGACAAGCTGGCGTTGGGCGTGGAGGTGCGGTGGGCTTCGCTCAACGACTGTCTCGAAATCAACGACCCGAGCAGATGGTAAGTAATTCAATATTTGAATTCACACCGTATTGCAAAATTTGCAGCAGTCACTTTGAAAAAACAAGAGTGTCCCCTTCAAAAGATTGCGATCGAATAGCTAGATTTGACCTGAAGATTGTTTAACTCCACCACCACTGTAGAGGCCAATTATAGAGATTCCAATGCCAGGTTACCTGGATTTAGGACGACAATAGGGAAGACGATTTGCGGATGCACTACTGTAGCAGTGGCGGTGAACAGTATTGTAGAGGCCTAGAGATTCCACTCCCAGGTAGCTATACCGAGGGCGAGAACTTTTTGCGAACGTACTACTGTGGCAGTGGTGGTGCTATGCTTTGCAATCCGAGCTTCCCAAGAGAGCCACGGCAACCCTTTCCTTGTTCTTGGACGTTGCCACTCCACGCACTTGGACGATGCATTCTTGAGGAACGCAGTGGCTGCTGCCCCCGCTCGCGAAGGCCGCATTCAGGCTCCCCTGTGATTTTCGACTGGTGGGTAGTGTGGATGCTTGTCGATCGAGGTGACCTTTGCTTGTCTCCACTCTCTTGGGCTTATTAAAAATTGAAGCCCTCTGAGATGCATGCACGATATATAATTATATATTGAGAGAGTTGTCACAGATTTCCTCGGCTAGCGTTACGCATCACGCTCTGGGCAGTAGGTGTTGGTGGCCTGGGAGTTCTGAGTTAGAGTTTCAGTGTTGGTGGGTGGAAGTGGTATGCTCAACCTTGGATGCTAATCTGTGGCGATACTCTCTCTTGCAGAGCCGTGAAGTCGTTGAGGGGAAAAAGCGTGCAAGCTCCGTGCGCATTCTCACCTCAGGTACGCGTGGCTGCTTTCGCTTGTTTGTCGGTATGGTTGGGGTTGAGATGTCTGTCTTGATCAATGACTTTTGCTAAGAATCGATTTGCCTGACATCGGTTGTGATGCAAGTGGTTGATCTTGGTTGTAGTAATTAGTTGGGTAGATTCTGCACGGTAGGACTTTCCTAGCTTGCGATTTAAGATTGCCTTGTCAAGGGCAAGTGATTTAGATGTATAGCACCACATCAACGGCTTGGGTTCTTGTAATCAGTATTGCTTCGGGTGAGTCGTTGTCTCAGGGTCTAGACCAGCTTTGTCTCCTCGGCTGCTGTTACTCATCACGTTGCCTAGGTCTTTGTGGTCTGGAAGTTTAGACTGTGTTTCAAATTGTAGAAGTGGCTATGCCCAGCGTGCAGTTGACCATGTGCGGCGATGTTGCATCTTGCAGATTCGTGAAGCTGTCGAGGAACAAAGCGGTACTTAGTGCAAAACCACACCTTTAGATACAGGTTACACCATGATGATCTTTCTTTGTATTGTGAGGAGTAATTTGTCTTTCTTGATTGTCCTTGGGATGATATTGCCTAGAATTAATTCAATCTAGTTCAAATTCTTTGTTAGAATTTTCCATTTTTTGCAACTTGTCCATTTAGATTGTCTTAAATAGTTGGGATTTTCCATGGACATCTTTTTAGGCAGTTTGTGATTAAAGGTAGCTTTGTCAATCATGGCTAAGTAGTTTAATTGTTTATGTTCTTAGACAGGGGCTTCGAGTGGTGATTACTTTCTCTTCAATCATAAGATTAAAGGGCTATAGAGCATTATGCTTATGACTCCCACCATGTGTAGCCCAAGGTCATAAAACTTGTGTCATCAAAGTGTTTTGGTTGATCTTTACTATTTGTTTGGGGTGGTGTTTCAATGTGTAGATTTGTAAAGGCTTTGGAGGAATGAAGGAGCTCAAGTCTTCTTGTTCAGGTTTCAATTGCAACAATGTCAGCATTTTGTGTATTCAATTTGAATTTTGTTAAATTTAGTTCTAATTGCATTTATGCCATGCATTTAAGTACAGGGTGATTGCAAGAATGACTTCACAGTTTTGTCTCAAAATGGCTTGAATACTGTAGTACTGTGACTTTTGAAATAAATTTTTTTTTAATGAAATAAAATATGGATACTCTTAAGAACGCTCTAAATAGTATGTGGATGAAATTTCGAACTTAGAAAAATTTATCTCTAGGGTGATTGCAAGAAAGGGCTATCCTTTTTGGCGTCACAATTGAAGTGACATTTGTGCCATTGGTTATAACTTTTGGGGTATTAATCCAATGTACTTGAAATTTTTATCGAAGATGGCCAACTTGATAGTAAATGAATTCCTTATTTTTCATAAATTTCCAAAAAACATTTTTTAATTAAATTTTAATTTACCTAATTTGTCACACTTTGCAATTTAGGGGTTTTTAGTACTGTGGAGTATCCAAAATTAATGATGTAGACTTGAAATTTGTATGGTATATTTATACACTAAAGATTTATGAGTTGACCAAAAATATTTTTAAAAAACATTATTTTATGTCCTCTACATTGATGCAAACAGTGGCCCCTTGCGCATACAATTCTGAACATCAAAAATGGTTTCAAAATAATTCTTTTGGTGAAATCTCATCATCATCAATCCTTCCCAAGTTGCCAATTTTTAGTTTTTCTTAAAATTTCTTTTCCTATTTTTTACAAATTAAAATGTGAAAGTACCAATTTTCATGAGATTTTGCACTTTTCTAGTTCTCCTAGTTAGAGAATTTTCCTGAACTTTTCCTTCCTAGGGTACCTTCTTCTTAAAGGTATATTCATGAAAATTATTTTTCACATTTAAAAAAAATTATTTTTCTAATTAAATAGTACTCCTGAAAAAATTATGAGTACTATTCAAAACGAGACAAAAAATGGGAGGCCTTTCTTGCAATCACCCTCTAAAAGTTATGCTCTCTCAAAGAGTGATGAAAAATACAAGAAAATAGGTAGTTTGGAATTTTATTTTTTTTAAATAGTAAAAAAATTCAAAAAAATAAACAAAAAAAACGCATTTTTTCTAACTTAAAGTTGCTTCTTCTTGACAATTCCCATCTTCAAAAAAATTATTTTGTGTTCTCTACAAGTGTACCTTGGTAGTGCACTTTGAACACATGTGGAAGGTGAATACTTTACTATTTTTATAAAATCTCTTCACAAGCTTGTGTAACTATAGTAGAAGTCCTTGTATCCCAATTTTCACCTTCAAATTTGGAATTTAGGGTTGGAAATAGTACTAAAAACCCTCAAAATGGCCAAGGTAGACATCCAATCAGGGTCAATTTAAAAATAGTAAAATAATTTTTAAAAATTAAAAAAAATTAAAAAATGTCAAGAACTTTAGTGTGTACCTCTGCTCCAAATTTTACGGCAAAAAAAGACACAATGCAAAAATTATGAGCAAAAAAACACTTGTCCAAAGCCTAGGGGACAACAAATAGGACAAGTCATTCTTACAATCACCCTACATGAGTGAATGACGGACAAAATATTCAAATATCTCCACATGTTTAGATCTTTAGATGTTATGTAGCGATCTTCCAATGTTTTGCATAAATCTCCTAATATTTTAGATTATCTCTTCATGACCTTTTTTTTCAAACACTATTTCTGGACCCTTTCCAAGTTCAAAAGTAGTTAAATATCACATATTTGATGTATTTCTATCTTTTCCAAATTGTTTATGTGAATTATCTAGCTTTATGGGGGTTCTCTTTCAACATTATTTAGTAGATTTTATATGGAGTGCACTAGATTGTGTGGTTTATGATTATATATAATCTTGAACTGTAATCATACCCTTAGCAACTAAAATTGACAAAATGCTTAATATGGATAGGCGATCACATTGTATAGGTCTTCTTTTTTACTTTTTAAGAATGTGTTGGGATGGAAATTATTTAAATCTTGGTGAAGTACTATACCATATTTCTAAATTCATCTGTATTTAGAATCAAAAAATATTTTCTATAAAATTCATGCACTTTTTCATCCAAATTTGGAGAATTTGTCTACACTTTAATAAGAATGAAATTTTTTGGCAAAATCAATCTTTTTTTAATCTGGCAAGTTGTAGAGATTTATTTTCAATTGGTGCAATTTAGCCACATAGTGCCTAAGAAATAAGATTGCTATAGTAATAGTAAAGGATTGTCAATTTGATGTTAATCATTATTTTACTACTATCAATTTTATTAGTTTTGGTTTATAATATGTCTTATATCACAAGGTAAAAGCACCTTATTGCAATACATTTTTTTCTCTAATACCTTAAAACAGACCATTTATGACTACTTCTATTATCCAAATCTACAACTTTTGAGCAGCAACTAATGGAATTTGAGACATGTTTTGCTTCAGGATGTCCATTCAAGGTTAGTTTAGTGTTAAGTGTAGGCTATCCTTTCAACTTTGAAAATTTGCAAAATATTATTAGAATGTTGTAATTGCAAAACAACTTGATCTACATTTCCCTTGAGTTTATTAATACTCTCATCAAATTTTTTTGGTTATTCAACCTTTGAAGTAGTGGTATTGGAAAAAATGTAGCTTGTTGGTATTGTGATCTTTGATATTGTTAATACATTTGTATAGAATTTCTTTACTTCAATCTATTGCATAATGGTAAAACATTATGTTTGATATAAATTTAGCTTTTCAAATTGTATTAAAAAATTGTCTAATAAATTTGTTTTTTCTAGTATATTTATCAGTTAATTATTTGATATTTTACACCCAAAACACCCTTGGCAAGGTCAAGCTCAATTTATTTCTTATTGCTATTGATTTTTTCCAAATTTTTGGTGCAATTAATAAAAATATTGTCATTTGATAAATAAAGAATGAAAATACAGTTTTAACAATTATAATGATACAAATTAGATAAATTTGAAACTTCTATTGTAAGTAAGGTTTAGAATGAGGAACACAATTCTGTAATAGAAATTTTTAACTACTTCAAAAGTAGGAAATCTAATTAAACTACAAAAAATGTTGTTTATTTTGGTTTCTATCTTAAAAAATTTGCAATTTCAATCATTTATTCATTCCATGGAGTCTTTCAAAATTTCTAAATGGAATAGAAATTAAATGGGTCAAGCTTCATATTTTGAGTTTAACTCAAATATCCAAATATGATTGGTTTGAAAGTTACAATTAAGGTTGATCGAGGTGCATTTCATTTTAGAATGCATGCACAAATCTCTAGGGTTGAAGTCAAGGTATGAGATTATGAATGCTTTTTTTTACTCATAGAATCCTAGAATATATTAAGTGTTCAATTTGTCACTTGGTCATTTTACATTTTGCTTAGGCCAACTTGATTTGAAGGGATTATATTATTCTTCTCTTGTCATTTAGACTTGTATAAGCTAGATTCTCGCTTGTTGTTAGCAAGATGACACCTTCGTGCAAGCAACTTTGTTGAATGCTACTTGATATGTCACATGGTGAACTATATTTGTAACATTTCAATGATAATATCTATGCTACTTGTACCAATTACTTCAATCACAAAGGTATAGCATTGTTACAAAGTCTAAACAAAGAATGTATTGCTGGATAGGTACCTATTTTTTACAAAAAAATTTGTGGTATTATGCTCCATGTTTATGATAGATCTTCCTACTCTATTGCTTTGAAATTATGGTTCTCCTATCTCTCAAAATTTCTAGTGGTCTTTAATTTGCATGTTTATATGATCAATGTGAAATCTCCACTCCAATTGGCTTACAAAAAGTTTAGAGACTAATTGGTAGAGGCTCTTGAGAAATTTGAATTGTAAATAGGTTGGGAAGTATTCTGAATTTATGAGTGATTTTTAAAGTCTTGAAAATATGCATGGATTTGATTGGCATCGAGAAGACACCTTGGGTGAAGCACCCACAAAGTGTATGAATTTATATTTTCACTATTTAATGGAAGGTTTCCTTCTTTTTGAAATCAGAATATTCAAGTCTTATGCAAGGAAGCTCACTTTGAAGAATAGGCAAGTCAAGAGGTTGAAGACTCATCGTACCCATGGGAAGAATTGTCAGTGGCAGATATTATAAAGGTTCTAATTGTCAACTAAAGATGGAGAGGAGTTTGGATGGCAAATGGCTATGCAAGGTTTATCTCTTGTGGGCCATGGCATGCACCAATATGTTGTATGGATGTGTATTGTGTCTCAATGAAGAAGGCAAGGTGTTGTTCAACTGGAAGCAGGATTTTTTGAAGGATGAAGACAATAGTTTGAGCAATTGGAATGTCGCTGACAACACTCCTTGTTTGTGGAATGGTGTGAAATGCATCCAAGGTTCTGTTACTACTTTGGACTTCTCTCCTCTCTCTTTTTGCCACTTAGTAGGGGACATCCACGCCCTCACTCCTTGTAAGTGACTTTACCTTGTCATGGATGTGTTGCTCCAAATTGTGTATTCATTGATTTTGAAGTGGTACATTGAATTGGTGGCATGTAGACTTGGAACTTGGATGAGGTAAACTCAATTGATGTGGAGTGTCTTGCCATGCAGCAAAATTTGTCAATCTTACAATCTTGAACGTGGGAAATACAAGCTTGAGTGGAAATTTCCCTGAAGACATTATCAATTGCTCCAAATTGGTATACCTCAACTTGAGTTTAACCTTAATTGGTGGGAAGTTTCTAATTGACCTTCCTAAACTCCAACATCTAGAAGTGCTAGACGTAACATATGATTATATGGAGGGCACTGTGGAGAATAGATTTGATGAGCTCCAAGAATTGCGAGTTCTACGTCTTGCTGGGAATTACTTTGAAGGCGAGGTGCCGGATTCCATTCTTTCATTGACCAAGCTTGAAGAATTGACTCTATCGTACAACAATTGGAATGATACATTGCCATTAAGCTTCTTCACCATTCCAAATTTGAAAGTTTTGTGGTTAGGTTCAAATTTGGATGACATGGACATGGTACCATGGCCAAATGTGAGCTTATGGGAGAGCTTGGAGGATCTTCGCCTACATGGCGTGAATTTTCCACCATCTCTATTTCCAACAAGGTTATTGACATTAACAAAGTTGAAGAGTCTCCATCTTGAGAGGTGCCACATCATTGGTCATATTCCCTCTCTTGAGAATTTAACACATCTTGAAGGACTCAATCTAGGCAATAATTCACTCAATGGTCACATTCCGGATATGTTTGGAAGCATGCCAAATTTGACAATATTGTGGCTTTACACAAATCAACTGACAGGGCCTCTTCCAGAAACTCTATCACAATGCAAGAGCCTTTGGCAAATAATTGCTTTCGCCAATGGCTTGAATGGAAATTTGGCCAGCTTAGCAAATTTGAAGGATAGCTTGACTTGGCTTGACATTGCAGACAATAACTTCACTGGAGAGATTCCAGCCAATCTTGGAAATCTAACACTTCTTACCAAGCTTGATATATCTTTCAATAATTTTAGTGGAAAGATTCCTGCCACTCTCGGAAATTTAAAGCTTCTCACATACCTTGACTTGACTTTAAGTACTTTCAGTGGACAAATTCCATCTAGTTTTGGGAATTTGTCCCTTCTCAAATACATCAGCCTTGTTGGATGTAACTTAACTGGGCCAATTCCTCCTGAAATTGCCAATTGGAAACAATTATCTAAAGTACATCTCAATCTAAACCAACTAACTGGTGAAATCCCATATGATCTTGGAAAGAATACTTTGCTTCAATGGGTGGATATAGGACACAACTTCTTTGAAGGTCCAATGCCTCCTTATCTTTGTTGGGGCAACAATGTCACTTTGGAATTCCTTGGATTATATGAAAATAAATTGACTGGTTTGATTCCTAATACATATGACAATTGCACAAATTTGAGGGTATTGCGATTAGACAACAACCAACTTGAAGGGCCTGTGCCAATAAGCTTGTGGGGAGGTGCCAACTTAGTAAGAATGCAATTGAGTGAGAATCATTTGAATGGAAGTATAGACATTAGCATTGGAAATGCAAAGTCTCTCTCCATCCTACATTCCTACTTGTACAAGATAATCAATTTTCGGGCACCATTCCTAAAGAGATTGGACAAACTAGCTTGGTTAAGTTCCAAGCCAACTCCAATGGATTCAACGGCACCCTCACTCCCCTACTAGGAAACTTGTCAAGCTTGACACAACTTGTATTGAGTGGCAATTCATTCCATGGTGCCATTCCGTTGAACCTAGGCAATTGTTCTGAGCTTTTTCAATTGGACCTTTCTGGAAACCATTTAGATGGCACTATTCCCAACGAGTTAGCCCACTTGAAGAAACTAAGCATTTTAGATGTCTCAAAAAACAACCTCACAGGACCCATTCCTAAAGGCTTATTTAATATGATGAATTTGCAAATACTAAATGTGGCATTCAATAACTTATCGGGAGTCATCCCGCTAGAAGGAAATGGAGTGACGTTTGCAAAGGTGAACTTCACCGGAAATCCATATTTGTGCATAGAAGGCTCTTGTGGCTCTAATTCATCTATCCAAGACTTGGCATCCAAACAAGGCAAAATGCAAGCATGGATGGTGTTGGTGGGGGTATTCAATATTGTGGCATTTGTCGTGTTAGTTTTTGTTTTCAAAAACTATCTCTATCGTACTTTGTGGCATGATGCTTTACCTTTGCCTAAAGAAGAAAGTTTGTGGACATTGACGTCATTTCACAACAAAGTGTACCATGAGGATGAGGTCACAATGCTGGTGGAGGAAAATGTGATTAGAGTTGGTGGTTCAGGCCAAGTGTATAAGGTCACCCTAAGTGATGGTGAGATAGTGGCTGTAAAGAAATTGTGGAATGTAAAGAAAGAGGAGGGGCAATGTGATCATGGCTTCACTACTGAGGTTTGGAAAGTCCTCTTCTACTTTCTCCATTGGTTGCAAAGGTGCAAGTTTAGATTTTTGTAAATGTTGAGTTGTTTATGCAAAAATTTGACTATAGATGTATATGGCATTAATTTGTGTGGGTGGAGCGCAGTTGAAGACAGTGGCCAACATTCGTCACCGACACATTGTGAAGCTTTTATGTAGTTGTACCAAAGGCAACAACAACCTTTTGGTGTACGAGTACATGCCCAATGGCAGCTTGGGAGATTTGTTGCATGGCCATGAGGCAAATCTAATGCCATGGGAATTACGCTATAAAATAGCTATGGGAGCCGCTATGGTTTGTTACTATGGACTATTTCTTTTGTGTTTCTAATCTAGAATTGTAACTACTCCATCTTCTTTTGACTTGATTTTTTAGATGTTAGGAATCAATTGCATGCACGTAAGTACTTAAAGAATAATTGTTAAGGTTGACATTTTTGGTATTGGTAGGGATTGGAGTATTTGCACCACGATTGTTTTCCACAAATCCTTCACCGAGACGTGAAGTCCAACAACATTTTGGTAGACTTAGAATATGAAGCACACTTGGCTGATTTTGGGATTGCGAAAATAGTGGATCCAATAGCATCACTTGACTCATCTTCAATTGCTGGCTCAGTAGGCTACATTGCCCCAGGTGAAGAACTTCTATATATAGCTATGCTTGAGAAGGATAGTAGGATTCTTGGAGATGTGGAGTTGGTCATTAATTGTTCTAAATTGGAATGGATGATTTTTCTAATAGTGTAATTAGGGTTGAAATGTTTGGACCTAATGGTGTGAGTGGGTTTGGAATGTTGTATGCAGAATACTCATTTGGAACACGAGTGACAGAAAAAATTGACATCTATAGCTTTGGTGTTGTATTGATGGAGTTGGTGACTGGGAAACGAGCTGCGGATCCCTTGGAGGGTGTAGAAGGAGAAAACTTAGTGCAATGGGTTCATAATAGAGTGTTGACATCAGAAGGGTTGTGTGAGATCTTAGACCATAAGTGTGGAATAAATTCACAAAGCCAAATGGTTCAAGTCTTACAAGTGGGGATGTTGTGCACCAATTACATGCCTGCAAGTCGTCCCTCAATGCGTGAGGTGGTGAAAATGCTCAAGGATGTGACTCTTTAATTGGGCACTAATGCTAATTACATCAAGAATTTAGGAAGCTTGAATTTGATGTCGTTGTATGGAACTGATGACAAATTTGATATTGCACTTATTTCAAGCTTACAATGAAGTATTTTGGTGAAACTTTCCAATAATCCAATTACAATGGGTAGGAGCAATTGGAAAGATTGGCTAGGTTTACAAAGCTTGATGGATTTTATGATGGTGTTACTTGTCGATGCATGTCCATCTTGATACCATAGGCTAGAACTTGTCTTAATTGGCTTTTTGTGATTTAATCTTTTTGTTTTTGCATTTTTATATTATTTGGAAGAAAGGAACATGCAATCTTAAATTGTTGCATGACATTAAATAGCCTTTAGACTAGATACTCACTAAAATGGCAAGCAATATGATTTGAGGCAATGTCATTGTCTAAGCTATTCCACATCACTAAGCTAGGTGTTCTTGTTAATATTAATTGCCTAGCAATGGTCTTTTTGGGTACCTCCAAAAGTTGTTTCAATTGGTTCTACATTAGACTAGTTAAACAACTTCGAATGAGTCTTTTTTCAAAACAAAATAAAAGATGAATAGACCAAATGTGGTTATGCTTTTCTAAACTTATAAGACATGCATGACATGAATTTCATGAACACTTAAGTCTTTTAAGGATATTTAATGGAAACTTTTGTGCAAAAAACAAGACTTACCCCAATTACATGAAATCATACAAAAAATTTATTTAAAATATCAAATTATGTCATTTTGGTACTAACTTGTAATATAAAGTACATCTAAATATGTAGTATTTAAAATTATTTGTTTGAAAGACTAAAAAATTTCTTTCGTTTGTAGTACAATGCTTCAAATGTTGATTTTAGGCAAATATCTCTTCAAAGCCTACAATGACGCAAATTTATTAATCAAAAAAGTGTTTTTTTTTCCTAAATTGAAGTATTTCATGCCATTTAGGTGCAATTTTTTTCCCAATTTTAGAAAAAAAAATTATTTATTCAAATTGAAAAAACTGACTACAAATTGAAAAAAATGAAAATTTAAACCATATTCTACTAAAGTGCTTAGAGCCACATTGTAAACTTTGAGTTCTCTATTGCCTCCATGTTTTTGTCATTGTCTAGCCAAAAATATTAGCATGTATAACAAGATTTTCAATGTTTTTTTGCTTGTCTTCAACAATGCAAAATTTTGGATGTATGCAATGAAATCTAAAGACATCACACACAACTTCTCAATTCAAAATCCAGTGATAAAATTATATAATTATATAATTATATATATATATATAAAATAAAAAATAAAAAATAAAAACTATCTTCTTTTGGTGATAGGAAACCTTTTAATTTAAGCATTTGTCATGACTTCTTCTCGTTAATAGGATCAACTCCAAATCCCAAGCTCATTGCTTTTTGAACTGAAACTATTTGTTGAATGAAAATTAGTTGTTCAACTGATATCTGTGCCTTTGCCACAAACAAGGCTCTTCTTTGTCGTGACATTCCTTTTACAACATTGCTTGCATTCCATGCAACCTTTTTAATTTAGTTTTTGAAGAAGTGCTAAGATGGCAATAGCTTAAAATTTGGCGAAGTATCGTATTTCTACAACCATCCATCTTTTGAACCAAAAAACACATTGAATTCATATTCACGCATTTTTCACCAAAATTTGACAATTTTATCTATAGTTTGAATAAACTAAAAAATTTATAATAAAAAAAGATTACTTATATTTGGTGAAAAGTAGAAATTTATTTTGAAATGGTGGAATTTGACACCATGGTGCCAAAAAAAGGGTTGCTCCTCTCTTCCCTGTTGAAATTTGGTTGTTTAATATTGTTTGTTGTGGTAGATTTCACTACAACTTTCTATCATGTTTCTCTACTCGATTGCAACTCCCTTTCTTTCTTTTTTCTATGCACCTCCATGAAGCCGTCATTATCTTTTGGTATCACCTTCACTTTTGTATTTTTCATCTTAGTTTGTTGTTGCTAGGTCCTAGCTAACAGACAATCACTCAAATGTGCCTAAACATTCAACACTAATCACATTCATTTGGAAGCCCCAAATAACTTAATGTCTAATCCAAAATTTCAAGTAAAGTAGATTAGGCTCATTAGCCTAATACCATACAAATTTATTATCTAGGTTTTTAGGAGAAACTATTTGTCAACTGTCATATTTTGCAAAGATTAAAAATTTTGAAAGAAGTTATTTGCAAAAAGAATAAAGACATTTTGACAAGATATTTTTTTGTGATACTTTGAAGCTAAAATGTTAGAATATGAATAGATCCTTATTGAAGCATGGATAGACCTTTAATTAGTAATAAAAGTGTGGGCTAACATGTCTACTCTCCAAGAGCGATGCTATGATGATGAAGGATTGCTAAAATTGCGGGGATGCTATTTTGTGAGCTTGCGAGTATGAGCCTATGAGCCTGTCAGCTTGTGAGCCTAGAATTTTTGGTGAAATTTTTAGTGATTCTTAGGGCGTAGACCTATTACTGTGCTTTAAGAATTTTGGATTTTTATATCTAGTATCCCCCTTATGGGATTTGAAATTTGTGACTTTCAAAACACTTTTTTTCAAAAAAAAAATTTCAATTTTTTTTTAGTCCTTTTTTTATTTTTCAAATTTTTTTGCAACTCCATCACCTTCCCAAATCCCTCTTGATATTGAAAGGGGTTTGGAGGTAGAGGGGTTTGGAGGTAGAGGGCTTTGGAGCTCTCAAAACTTTTCTTTTCATTTTTTTTCAATCTTTTTTTTTGTTCCGACTATGTCACTATTTCATTTTTTGGGGGGCTTTTCACCCTTGAAAACCTTCTCTTGGTACCGAGAGATCAATTTCAGGGTGATAAAGTCGGAAGAAAAAAAAAAACGTTTTTTTTTTCTATGACTCCATCACCCTAGAAAACCCCTTGTTGGATTCTGGATTTTGAACCTCAAAAAAAAATTCAAAAATTCAAATTTTTTTTTGGAAGGTATTGAGAGGCCCTTTGGAGATGGTAGGGTTTGAAATTTAAAAATACATTAACCACATTTTCACGATCATAGGTACATAGTCATAGGTCTACGGCCATGTGTGAGCCCCGTCATTGTCACTCAGGCCTCGGATTTTTCTTTTTTTCGCTTATTGCTCATATTTAGGGTAATTATGGTTTAAATCAACTAAAAAGAGTGCTCACAGTAGGATTGATGCAATTCCTGCCAATGATGGAGAATTGGGTCTAATTATTTTGGAGTACCTTAAAAGACTCTTTAGAGCCAATTTCTACAACTTATCAAGAGATTAGACATGATATCACGCGATTCACAGAAGATTGCACTAGCACCACTGGAGTCCGACAGTCTCCTACGGGCGTCACGGCAAAGCCAACTGAGGAAGATTCCCTTGTTTGGGAATGATTCCTCCCCGGAGGAATTGAGCCAACTAGTGGAGATTCCCTTGTACGGGAATGATTCCTCCCCGGAGGAATTAATTCCGCCACATAGCAATTTCTACTCTGATTAGACAGTGTAGGGTTTTAGCGAAACTTTGCAATTGTCATCAGGGGGCTTCCTAGAAGATCCCCTAAAAGTTTCGTAATTTTCTGGATTACGGAATTGACTCCATGGGAAGTCAACCGCTTTTACCGGCAATTGGAAATTCCTAGAAAATTCCACGATAATGGTAAAATCCCACTAAAAATTAGGATAGTAGGTTTTAGCATAAATAAGCGTTCCGCCAAATTTCAAGACATTCTGACAATAGAAAGTACCAGAATCACTAGCGGCAATGACGTTCCAAGATTTTACCAAGATCTTGGTGGGTTGACCGGCGTCTGGAAAGCATACGATGTCCGATTTGAGTCAACTTAGACTCTTTTCCAACATTCTTGGACCTTTTCGACAACCCTAGCTAGTTAGAACCTTTGGAAAAAATCAATTCCAAAAGATGGATTTTTCACCCCTTTTACTGATTCGTAAATGTTGGCTTTTGAGCACAATTAGGTGCTGGAAGAAAGGGGTAAGGGTTCCCCTAGACTAATTTGGGTCTTTCGGAGCTAATGGCGTTGTCTGTTTGGCGATCGGACCATTTTTCCAAAAGTTAGAATAGCTACAGCAGTAGGGTAGAGTTTTAAATCGTTAAATTGGTTTTTTCTTAAGTTGTTTTGTTCGTAATTTGAGGGGGGAGGAGGCCTTGGAAATGTATAAAAGGCCTCCCCCTCCCCTCATTCCACACTTTCATACCTCATTTTCATTGACAACTCTTTTATCAAACCTTCAATTCCATTCCAAAAGACTTTTTTCATTACCAAACTTCTTTTCAAACCTTTTCTTATACTACTACTTGCTTCCATTCCATCATACCTCTCATTGTCTCAATTCTCCGTGACAAGTGATACTCTTGCAAGGTTGGTATCCACCACTCTTGTCTTTTGACACACTTGATTTTCCATTAGTGTTTTATGTTGAAGATTGATACCTACACCATTCGATTTAAGTCTTTTGATAAGGGATTCTGTAGAAGGTTGTTGGAACCAAATTCGGAATTTCCCAACTAGTATAAGTTCGTTCCAAGGAGGCCAATTAAATAGGATTTGACTCTAAATTTATGCCTAATAGGTCATTGCAACCAAGATTTATAAAAGAAATTCATTAACCACAAGCAAATTGTTATCCTCACGGTAATTCTAATTGCCAAATTTTTCACTCCCCTCTTAAAGGCCACAAGGGTTAAGTAAATCTCCTAAGCTATTTATTATTCTTTAATCTTCATCTTTTCTTTTATATTCTTTTTTTCTTTCAAATCGGGATCAATGCTTTCTTTCCAAATCGGATTGGACTGCTGCTGCTGCCGTAGTGTTTGTTTCAGCCTTGTTGCTTCCAAATTGGACTTAGACTGGAACTACCAACTGTATCTTTGCTCCTCCGAATTGGATTAGATCTTATTGAATAGACTTCAATTGCTTCCAAATAGGGAACCACAACTTCAAGTTTCTGAACTACTTGCTTAGTTGGTAAACACTTATACATTCACAGAACTATCCAACTCGGCTGACAAGACAACATTCAGGCTTTATTCAACACTCCAAATTGATTCATACATACATTCTCACTTTGCCATAACATATCAATTTACACACATGGCATATTAGCCATCGGACTGATCTACAATTTGGATATTATAAAATTACTACAATGACATCCAAACACAAGAAGACAACTTGGAAAAATATTTCATTAAATTCTTCTTGCTAAACTGGCGATTAAAATCACCATTTACAAATTGGTTCACTAAAGTTCCATGTTCATCAACTACTCACAATCACCCAAAATAGATCTTAATTTCTCTACTGTGATCAATCAGAAAGGTATTCCGATTAGGCTCATATCACTGTAACAAAATTTTACAATTTAGTTCTGATCTAAATTCTACACTTCGCACTAACTGCCTGATTCAATCATCACCGCGCCATAATCCGAATAGGATTCCATTCTATCTAGCACTGCTACTCCAAATTCAACTCAAACTCAGATCTTCATACCAACTCGGAATTTTCTGCATTCACTGCATCCCACTTCACACATCACATCATTCTCTCAAAATTTCCTCAACAACTCCTCAAACAATTTCCGAATTGGAATCACTCCAACTTCTCCTTTGCACATCAGACCACCGCCATACACTGGCACAACTCCATTCCAACTAGGAAATCACACAACCACATTCAAACACTCCGACTGACTAGGACCGACACAGACATGATGTGGGAACCTAGAATACAGGTTTTTAATATTTAGTATAGAATTAGGAATAAGGAAGTTAATCTTAGATAAATTTTTCGATTCTTTGGTCAAGAATAGGGAAAATTAGGAAGATTAGGAAGAGGTGGAAGTTGGAGACATCCAATTGGGATAATAAGGTCAAAGAAGGGAAGTAGAAACCCTTACCTAACCGGAAAATCCGGAACCGGATTGAGGATCTGAGGTTCAACCCTAGGATCGTGGACGGGTCCAGATGTCATCCAAGGGCAAGGGTTCAGTGGAAGAGAAGACTCCACAGGCGCCCAAGGCATCTTCCTGACTTGATCTTGATGTGGGAGAAGGGGCAACACCCGGATCCCAAATCCGGAAGCAAGTCCAAGCGGAAGACCAGGATCAAGAGACGCCTCCGAGCAAGGTATCCGAGAAGTCTCCCAAGGTTCCTAGCACAATGAAGAGGAAGGCTACAGCGAAGCGGGCGAGGGAGAGTCCCATTGAGCTGGAGTCAGACTAAGATGAGTCCCCAGAGCAGAGCGAGCACGAAGAAGAGGAGTCGGATTCGGAATCCGGATCCGGATCGGAACCGGAACCGGAACCGTCAGAGCCGGCGGAAATCACGCCTCCGAAATCTGCGGGGAAGGGTAAGATTGCTGCCACGCCTTCCAAGGGCAAAGCAGCTGCGTCGGCAAAGGTTTCCACCAGTAGGAAACAGCCAGCACGCAAGGGAGCCGCCAAGCATGCGGATTCCCCCAAAAAGCGGATGAAGAAGTAGTTAGGAATAGAAAGTAGAGTAGGTAGAGAATTTTGAGGAGCAGACTTAGTGGAAAAGGTGGAAAGTTACCTTTCCAGTAGGTAGGAAGTAGTTAGCAAGGTGCTTTTCACTTAGAATGCACCTGGTCAGTCAGATCCGGATTTTTCGGATCTGAGATCCACTTTTTTCGGGTCCAGTCGGGTGGATAGGAAAGTGACTTTTGTGGATAAGGAATGCCACCTGGCATTCTCTTGTCCTCTGATTTTGTTCCCTTGGGGCTTTTAGGGTTCCCTTGGGTTGGTATTTAGGGGTGGCTGTTAGTTGGTTGCCCCGCGTGTTCCTACTTCTGTTTTTCCTTTCATTTGCAATCTGATTTCCAGATTTCTACTTTCTAAGAGTTGGTCTGAACAAGTCTCGACTCTGGATTGGTATGCCGTGCAATGCTAGAACCATTGGATAGTGCGAGGTAGCTGGGTTTGCAGGTGTTTGGATGAGGTGTCTCCCCCAGACTTTGTCTGAATCCGGTTCCGGGAAATTGAAGTGATTTGGTTGAGGCTACTGGTGTATTAGGATTGAAGTCTAGCTGCTGCAGTCACTTGGAGGCTTCTGTGTGGGAAAGCCGCTCTTAGATTGGGTGTGTTCTGCTAGGAGAGTAGGCGCATGCCAATTGACGTGTTGTTGAGGTCCTACTATAACCGGAAGTGAGGGATGTGCAGACAGTTAGGATCCCCTAGTTATCTGGCTCCTAGATTAAGCCTTAGGAACTGAGTTTGGGTGAGTCTGTCATTGTAGTAATGTGGGGTTTGTAGGGGTTTCCTGAGTGACCTACTAGTTGGGATTGCAATCCGGATTAGTTGTGAGGAGGAACTTGCAGCCTATTTCTTTTATGTCTTTTGTTATTTTTCTCTTTTAGTGGAACTCCATTCACTATAATCCTGAGGAGGGTAGGATTCAACGCATCCTTCCTAAATGCCAACCGCAGACCCCTCTAATATAGAGGCTAAACTTCATTGGTTACTTGAGTGATTGGATCCGGAAACCGGATCCGGAAGAGGTACAGAGTTTGGGCACTCCTTTCGGTTCCTAATCCGCCCAGTCGGATACTGTGAGTCCGGATAGGGGAAGGTACAGAGTTTGGGCACTCCCCCCTGTTTGGAGGTTGTTGTGAGAGTGGTAAAGTATGTATGAATGGTGAGAAAGGCAATCTAAAGGAATGCGGATGTTGTGAGGAAGTTTCCGGTTAGGAATCCGGTTACTGTTGTCTTGGGGTTGTTTTCCGCATCCTGTTATTCCGGATATCTTGAGGAATCTACGTAAAATCCTGTGGGAACGATACACGAGTCATTTGAACGGTGTTAACGCCAAATTAACACCTACAGACGGATTTGTGCTTCCTTGTGCTACGACACATGACTCCCAACTAGAAATCACACACACGCACACACATCAAAAACAAGAAAACAAAAAAATACGCAGCACAACTTGACTGGGACTCGCTGGACTCAACTCAACAGATGGTAAGAGAAAAGAGAAAGAGAAACGACCCCAAATAGGAGTCAGGAAGATGAAGCCAACCACCCCAACTGACCCTGCAGATTCAACTAAACCAACTGACTCTCCTATTTGGCAATTAACTCACACTTGACCTGCCAATTCAGACTGACCAAATCAACATCCCAATTGGACAGTCACTCACCAGCTAACCAACCAGACTTCCGACTAGGATAATCAGACACACCCAACTAAGACGTTCTGCCCAATTTGGACACACTTCCACATTCCAAAACAACCTACTAGGACTTCAAATTCACTAACTGCTTGCCTTTTACTACAATTTATACTCCGATTTGCACAAAAATAACCCAAAAATTACATCCAACTAGGTCTTCTACAGATTCACAGCCTGGATTGGCTTATTGAGGATCCCCTTAAGCTTAAACGGGTGATTTGGGTCCCCATCGCACCAAGGAATTTGATCCACACTTCTTTTAGCAGAGTCCTGGTGAAGTCATCTTAGAGTTTGGTTCCACACCACTAGTACGGCGAAGCTTCGCACCCCCACTGAATATTTCCTTAGAAAATAGAGACCTTTTGTTTCCTTTAGCTAACCCCAGGTTATGAATTATAAACACCAACTCTGGTTTAGTTTTGGTTGTAAGGGTCCCCATTAAGGAGACCCAATAGTGGCTTGGGAATACCAGGTTGGGGTTAACCAAGATTTAGAACTTAGCAGCCAGCATACCCAGACCTCAGAAGGCCAGCAGTAGCCAGCTGAACGGTAGCCAGTCTGAACAGCAGCCCAGCCGGCAGGCAGGCAGTCCGGCCCAGCCGGTGCCACGTGGCCGCACAGCAGCGCATTCACTCCTTACCGACCCCCCAACTCACTCAGTCGGTTGCTTGACTGAGGGGGGTCGGCCAATTTTCTCACATACATCACCATCAGGAAGACCGAATTGGGAAACCAAAAGGGTCCAGGGCCAATTAATTTGGCCACCAACTGGTGTGTGGGAAAAGATTAGAATCCAGGGAAGGAAGGACTCCCAATTCAAACCCAGTTGAGGGAGAGGATAATTTAGTTTTGGAAAGTCTGAGTGGAGATTTAGTGTGGGAATTTAGTGTGAGAATTCCAAGTTAGAGGAGGTGAGAGTTCCCAAAGATTAAATATCAGAGAGGGGAGCCAATTCAGCATACTAGAGTCCCAAAATCAAATCACTAGTAGGAGCCCCTGATTTTCGAGATGTTCGGAAGCAACAAAGAAGTTTTGGAGAACGTCACGCAGAAGCTGAAATTTGGGAGTGTTATTCCTCATTTAATCTGATGTTAGTTAAAACGCTAGGAAAGCACAACTCCCAAAAGGATATGACATGCCCGACGTGGATGCTGCACAGCACATCTCAGAAAGCGTTCTGCGTTTTGCAGAACGACCAAAAAAAAAGTGAAGTGACACGTGGACCATTGATAATTAAATCCTGGTGGTTAAGCTCAGAAAATTGGACGGGCACATCATACACGGCTGCCCTAGCTTCGGAACTACCTGGTTGGGCAGCTCATTTGAATGCTGACGAACAGATAATGCATGGATGAATGTAATTCATCCTTTCCGTTCTGTTTTTCATCCATTCCATCCCCAGTACCGACGACCAGCGCTGCTGCTGACATCAATGAACCAGAGCAGGAGGTATTTCGGAGTTGTTCGATTAAAGAGAGACCTTCTGCAGGGGCAGGGAGAACTGACCCCCTCGCTTGGCCACTTGGGTAAAACACTGAAATTTTTAGTTTTTTACAGAAATTTTTATTTGCAAATTCTGAATTCATATTTGCGATTAGAGACTGCAAATTAGCTAGGGGATGATGAAAGTAGGATTGATGATGGTCCACACTAGGGGGCTTTTTGTTTTGATTGCACCTCTGGTAAAACATGGTAAGGCCGAGCGAAGGGGCCAATCCACCCAAATCTTCTGCAGTGGTGAATGTAGGGTCTCACTCTGATGGTGAGGTTGGTAAAACTTCAAGATTTGTAAAGCAAATCATTTTTAGTGAAATATTAAATGAATCGACATATAACCCAAGTTCTCTCATTTTTTAAAGGTGTCTCCGTGGAAGTAATAATGGAAATTTGTAACAACAGTGGATTTGGACTCTAATTTGAAGCACCTCGTAGTAGGTGTACATGAAATACATAGATACTGCATATGAAAAAATAACTACTTCATATTCTATATGTGTGAGGAGGTGCTCACATGTAAAGCCCACTCCATTTGAGCAACTCCTACCGTAGTAGGAGTTTTTTGATTTTATCCCCGTGCAAGTGTTTCACTTTAAGGTTCAAAACGATTGAATATTACTTTAGTGCTGAATAATTGGATGCTAAATTATCTTTCACTCTCTTGACATGTGCAAGGTACCAATGTTATGTGCTAATCACCTTCAAAAATATTTAACTACATGGTGGAATAAAGTTTCTTAAGTCATTAAATTTGGTCATTCCATGATTTCCGATTTTCCGTTGTCGTTCGGCATGAATGGATTATAGCTGAATAAGTTATAGGTGTTACTGGAGCTCAAGAACCTCTACATGAAAAAAACGGAGATCTGGTATAAATATTGACTTGCTATGAATGAGACGGTATTGGTTTGCACGAGCAAAACAACCAGACCATGAATGTATCCAACCTAATTTTTATTTGTGGTTGAGCCCAGTGGTGCGTGCATGCCACTCATCTCTCATTGATTTGATGGTTTACGTGAATTGTAATTCATAAACATCATAGAAATGGGCTAGAACTTTTATTGGGCATTCAGTAGCATAATTTAGATGGTTCTGATAGGGACATGCTCTTGTGCTTTAATTCTTTGACCCATTCACATATCATAATTACTTAAAGAGAAAAAGCATATTGATGGTGAAGATCAATCGATGCAACCTCTGCACTCTCTATTTATTTCTTTTAAGACCCAATTGATAAGGTTTTGCAAACACCTATAATATTAAATTGGCTTGTATGGTACAATTAATATTTTCTTTTTGAATTTAGAATAATTTTTTCCAGCAATGAACACAATTGTAGCTTCATACACTATAAATTATGTGGTGAGAAATGTGCTTCTATTGCCCTCATTAAAAAAAGCCCGTTGCTTTTTCATTTTCAATCCAATGGAAATAAGCCAGAGCTCCATATGTACAAAATAATATAATCTTCTTGAACATAATAGAAGAAAAAATTTGAAAAGCTACTATTATCCATGGTTCAGTGGAACCCAGCTAATTGATTCTGGGACTTACAATAGCATAACTTCTGCTTCCGAGTGCCAATTGAACAACAATTTATATTCTCGGTTAAATTTTCTGGGATACGTATCTAGGAAAAATCTAACCATAAATCTTTGGAATAATTAATATTCCATTGTAATTCCTAAAGGTCCTTGACTATGTTTTCAACAATTACGTTCGACCACTTCCTTCTTCAATACATGTGCAATTTAAGTTTCTATTAACATTTTCCACTCACGTCACTGGTGGATGCTGTTGTAAGGTGGTTTGTACACAAGTGAAAAGAATTTAAAAAAATTCCAGCGTACGGATTGCAAGATATTGGCATTCGAAAATGCAGTTTTCGTTATTATTCGTCTACAGTAAAACGGGCAGCTATGCTTCACAAGGTCACAGTCGTATTATAATTAATTCTAAATGCTGGCTACTCTTTCGAATTGTACTTGAATGCAAGTTTGCTGAATTCTCCAAACAGTTCAAGTCATTTGGAATGGTACAACACATAGGGAAAAAAATAATTTGGAAAAAGTAAAAAATGGGGCTAATCACAGAACTCTGAACATTTCATTCATGGAACAAAAATTTTGCAATGCCCACTGTTCAAATGTTGGAATAATTAAACGATCGAATTGTTATTTTTTTTTTAATTCCAAGAATGTGAATAATGCATTAAATGAATATTTCAAAACTTCTCCCGTATTGTACAGATTTGTAACTACACGCAATGCTCCCTCCCTCTATATCTTCAGAACTCTTGACTCATTGATCGGAATGGATTGATTCAATGCTTCCCATGTTCCTTGAAACATACAGAAGTAATTCGGTATTTCACTTTCTATGAAACCGTCTTTGTGAAGATGTTTTGGAACCTGCCCAAGCAGGCCGCCAAGTATACAAATGAACATACTGTGCCATATTTTTCCAATTGTGCTGTCAACTGTTATGGAAATAGTTGTGGATCAGTGCTACTCCTTGACACCCATTGTTTTTAATTTTTAAATAAGAACATTTAAGATTCCATCCGTTTTGAAGTGTCCAAAGTAATTCACAATCTCAAACAATAGTGTTCAAGATTTAAGGAGTTTGGGCTCTGCTAGAATGCATTGTGTTCCTTTCGTGAGTGGGCTTTGCCCTTCTGGTGTTAATTAATTGTCCACGCACTTCTGTGAAGTACTCGAAACTCTCATGTACAAATATCGGCTACATATAAATTTCAATTGTTTTGTCCCCTTCATTTCTGTTAATTTGGTTGTTTCATATTCATTACTTCTACATAGTGTGCCAACGTTTATCAAACGTTCTTTTGAATGTACCTTTGATTGTTCATGAGATCAAGTACTACTGTTTGTTCCTCTTAACATTTCATTTAAATTATGATAAACAACCCCCTTGTAGATGTTCAGCGTAGCCACTGTTGGACTTCATGATAGTTCCTATTGCTTACCCCTCTCTTTAAGTTTGTGGCTGTAAACAGATCGGCTACAAGAGTTACAAGAGTTACTTCTGAAGGTTGGTTTTTTTAATAGAGAAAAATTGGGTAGACCTTGCACATGTTACATTGAACGTGCAATACTACGGCAAACGTGTTGAGAATTGAAAGCAACTATCTCTAAGTGTGAATGGGTGTAATCTAGCATGTGAACGCTTTCAACAAACGGTTAATTATGATATTCACACTAAATTCCGTGCAACCTCTACATACTTTCCAGTTGAAAGCTCTGTTCAAGATGACAGCATGTACTCTTTGTGCGCAGATTTTATTTTGCACCTACTGTAACTGTGTCTGTGTTTCATTCAACAACAATTGTGAACATGACATGAATGCTCACTGAGGAGCTCGGGTTATTACATTCGATGTTCAGTAAGAATTGTTTCAAAAAAATAGGTCATGCTACATTAAGCTGGGTTTCATAGAAGTGAATCAAAGGGTTCTTCAAACATGAATGTTTCTTCTCCATTGTATTTTCCAATTCGATTAATTGGTGCCTTCTTTTTTAAGAATTAATAACGTGGATAGCAATTCAAACTTCACGAATTCGTTCCATTACCATAGATGTGATTACCTATAGAACAACACTGTCAGTCCGTGCACAACACCATCCTCATCTCCTGTTCGGTGTAATTCTCCTTTATTCTTGTTTCATATGTTGAGACTCTAGAAGTAGTCATCTGAATTCACCTCTGTTAGAACAACACTTTACCACTTTTGCATGTTCTGAAAATCAACCAGGGATGTGCTTCTATTAATTGTTCATGTTGAAAAATATTATATAGAACTTGGATTCCACAAGTTCTACTGCTGTCCGCATCTAGAACTACGTTGGATTACGCTCTCGAACATCCACATCCCCAGCAATTCTTATGTACACGCCGCCTTCCACTATGGCTTCTCTCACAGGCTCTGCAACTAATATCATCGGTTGCAAGCCCTCGAAATCGTTGTCGTTACCCACTTCGATAACCCGTGGATTCATCTCAGCATACTGCACTTCTCCGCGTCTACCCCGAACTTTTGTCTTGCTAATAATCTTCCACCCGCGTCTATTTGGATCGTCGGAAAGCATGACTTGTTGGCAATGTAAAGGAAAAGCAAATGAATCTGCGTGCACTTCTCCGTCCATGTGGTTGAAGTTCGCCATTGTGAAACCGTAACGATCTCGCTGTATGTTTGGATAACGAATATCACGACTTGCCTTCACCCAATCACACACCAGAATAGTAGTGCAGTGATTACGGTAATCCAACTCCAATATTTCTTCTATGTAACCCACATTCTCTTCGATACGCTCAATGGGTGTTCCATTCACTAGACCCCACCGCAATTGTCGAGAGAAGGATGCAACAACGCTCGAATCTCGTGTTACCAATGCATGTTCCGAGCTTCGAACACGTAGGTGCATGCCAAATGCATGCATATGGCGATGTGAAGTAGCACAGCGCTCCGGTGGTTGTGAGTACTGCACAATGTCATCTGGAACGTACTCACCCGCACGTTGATGTCTCTTCACGCGTGAGCGTAACCAATTTGCAAATGGTGGTAGATCGCTTAGTTCTGGTGGATACCGTAACGCCATTGCCGGTCGAGCACGACGTGTTGCTAGACGGAACTCTTCTCGTTCTGTCCAACGTTGACCTTTTGCTACAATGTAATCGCTGTTACAAATGAAAGGCACACAGAAAACATTAGCAACTCAAAGATTACTGTTCTGTTATCTCTAACATTTCACAGTGAAGTGTACATGTGTACTATGATCCCAAATGACTGTGCAATTGGATGCACATCTACCATGACAATGTTCTCTACCATTACATGTGGACTGTTGCATTGTATATGACTTATTTGTCGTGAACTGCTGACCAAATGAAACTTCTGATTTCTGTTGAACACTCTATGAACACTGTAGTTCGAAGATCGAACACTCAGTTCTTTGGGGCTCCTAATCCACATTGCGTTGCAGGGACTTACTCTCGCCAGGTTTGCAATGACGCAGCGTTGTCCAGTACAAACGCATGTGCATATTGACGCACATCATCCGTCATTTTACGCTTCCTCCTCTCATTTGAACGTAGAACCTCATCATTCATTTGTGCATCTTCTGTGGGATCCCACACACGGTGGGACGTGCCTCTGAACTCCTTCAAATATTCGGTGCAGAACCCGAGTGCCTCCTCCATCCGGTAACTTTCAGCCATGCTTCCTTCTGGATGTGCTAAGGTGCGTACATGGTCCTTCAATGACTTCATGTACCTTTCAATTGGGTACATCCAGCGACAGTGCACAGGGCCACAAAGAAAGAGCTGCTGCACCAAATGTACAGGAAGATGTGACATTATGTTCATGAAGGTTGGCGGGAATTCCTTCTCTAGTATGCACGACGCAATGACCACGCTACGCATTAGTTCATCTTCATCAGCACATCGAACCTCCTTTTCACATAGTTTCTGGAAAACTCTACAGATGCGGATGATAGTCATGCGAACATTTTCATCCAACACGTTCCGCACTGCTACTGGAAGTACCTTCACATCAAACAAGTTCAAATTATTAATATCGTAACATACCCACAATCACCGTACCTGCATTAGGACTACATTTATTAGTTGACACTAAAATCAGGCCGGAACACATAATTGTTTGCAAAGTACGGAATTACTGTTATTCACTACATGCACATGTATGTACTTGCAATGAACAGACGTCTTATAATTGCTTCTGCTGTTCCCATACAACATGATTAAAAAACGCACTACTTCTTGTTCATGAATATATCATAGTGTCTACCAACATTTGTGTACATGACAATTGTGAACATCACATGTAGATAATCTGTTCCCTGAGGTACGTAGATCACATCATAGTTTGCTGAAGTTGTACTACGAATTACCTGTTGCATGAGTATGTGATAATCATGCGTTTTCATGTACTGTAGTTTCCCGTCTTTCAATCTTTTGTGAATGGACCCGACGTAGTTGGTTGGTGTCTTCATTTTGGTGATCACTTCAATAAATTCCCTTCGTTCTTCTGGATTAAGAATGTACGGTGCTGGTGGCATGTAGAACTCATCTCGTGCTCGACGCCCTGGTTGTAACCAAATCTCCTCACGTACACTCAAATCTTCAGCATCTCGACGACTTCCTGCACTGTCATTCATACCAAGAAGAGTCTTCACGATGTTTTCACATAAATTCTTCTCGCAATGCATCACATCTAATATGTGTGGAGCCAATAAATGCTGCATCATGTAACAGAGTACACATGTTAATGTGCTATGTGAAAGAAATACTGATCATTGGACAAAAGAGCATGTGTATATGTCAAATCACCTCTTGTTGAGCTACTAAATGATAGTGTTACCTTCCAAATCTATTATGCCTTTCAAAATACATAATTTGATCTTCTTGAAGTGTATTTGTAAAACCTCACAAACTTGTTTTTCTCGAACTACTACTACACTCTGCAGCTTCTACAAGTGTCACTGCAAATGTTATCATTGTGGTATTTGCAATGTTTCATCGACAAAAATCGAATCCTAGGAGTACTTTCATGAACCACTTCTTCTATACCGTTTCATAAAATCTTTATTTTGTTCTAGTAACGTACCTGCCAATATGAAAGAACATATAATTCGGGAAGTAGCTTTACTCCGGTACAGTGCACTGGGTCGTCTTTCCCATTTTCCCGCCCACCGAGGTCCAAGTACGACTGCCTCCAAGCTGCATATCTGATGACATCCAATGTAGACATAATAGGTGGTTGATCGCCATGCTCGACCTTCCCATTAAATCTTTTGTTGCGGCGATAGGGATGATGGCGAGGTAAATACCTTCGCATGCCACCGTACACAGTTTTTGAACCGCGGCATCGGCCACCCGGAAGTACATCACCTGTTTTAGCCATTCGAGCATCTGTTTCTGGACCACATGACACACAACCTTTGTATCCTTTGCAACAAACACCTGCTATGAGGCCGTACGCTGGAAAATCAGAAATTGTCCACATGAGAACGCCACGCAACTGAAAACGTCGTGACCCTTCAGGTTGTAAAAAATCAAGTGCGGACACTCCATCCCACAGCTCATTCAGCTCCCTCAACAACGGACGCAGAAACACGCCTATGCTTCTAGCTGTCGGTGAATGCTTCCCTGATATTAAAATGCACAGAGAGATAAAGAATTTCTTGGTGACAAACCATGGCTCTAAATTGTAGATCAATATGAGGACCGGCCATGTTGACCAATTTGTGTTGCTCAACTTGAACGGGTTCACGCCATCCAGAGCTAAACCGAATCGCATATTCCGTTGCTCCGCTCCAAAGTTTCCAAAGGCAGCATCCCCATCAATGTGTTTCCATGCAGGGCTGTCAACCATGGACCTCATAATGCCATCATTACTAACATGTTTCGTATAACCAGTTAGCATGGTCGCTAGTTCTTTTGAACGCCACATGCGCTTCAGTCGAGGAATGAGTGGGAAGTGTCGGATTACCTTTGCAGGGATTGTATTGCTTCCTTCCAACCAACATGACTTGAAACATCTTGGACAGCTGTTCAGCAACTCATTCTCAGCATCATAGAGTATACACCCATCTGGACAAGCATGGATGTTGTTGTAGTTCAAACCGAGTCTTCGAATTGTTTTCCGCGCCGCGTAATGGCTACGTGGAAGTTTGTTCTCTGTGGGCAACAGGTCTTCCGATAAGTAATGCAGCAGCTCATCTGTGAATTTGTTGCTCACACGAAACACGAGACACATGTTCATGATTACGACTGTGGCTGATACCATACTTGTCTTCGATCCTGCATACAACGCCGTAGCAGCTTCTTCATACAATTGCTCCAACCCATCCAATCCATCACTCTCTGTGTCCTCGTTCTCTCCGACACCCTCTGCTTCGAAATGTTCTCGATGCAAAGCATCTCCGCGATCCAGAGCCTCCATGACTTGCCTTTGGACATCATGGTGCTCATCCAAGGGTGGGTCTTGACCCAGTGTTGCATTCAACAAGTCCTCTTCAAGTTCTTCACGCGGACCATCGGCATTCACTCCAACAGGTGGCTCCACTTCAACAACATCATCATCATACATCATGTCCTCTACCCATATTCCTTGAATCGGGTATCCATCGATTGGGTCACCTCCAATCATTGACTTCGTGAGAAAAGGATCACGTCCCACCGAGCTATGGTGCCTTCGTATAATGTCAATGTTTTTCCGCAAAGCACCATGGCAGTTTCTACAAGGACATGGATAGGCATGTATGTTTTTCTCGGTAGCCACCCGCAACTCTGTTTGTAAAATTAAATCACCCGCCGGGATGTGTCGTAATGTATGACCATCTTCACCTATGCGCACGGTTGTCGCGTGTCGACGACTGCTCTAATTCATTGTCAATGTCTGTAGCTGCAGAATGACCTCAGATAAATGTCGTCAGTCGCTTGCAAAACAGTCTCAAGCAATATACATATAAGAGAAAGCACTATTGAATTAGTCGTTGAGGAAGAGCAGACACTTTCTGAAGTGGCACTACAAGCTTCTCTCAATTTTTTGAGTTCCCGGTCTTGTGCTCACTGTGCATGCAATGATTACAAATCTGTTAATGATCGATTTGAAAATAGAGTATATAGCACAAATATGTAGATACATGCACTCATCCTTTTGAAATGTTACAGACAGAAACCTAAATGGAGATGCACTAGTTGTCAGCACGAGAGAACATGTTATTGGATGTGTACAGTTTCAATGTGGAACTTGTAGTACAAGTTCCATGCACAAGATATAATGTACCAGCTTACATTATGGGAAGAGCTGTACAAAAAGGTTCATCTTCAATGGATAAGAGTGTTGGCGGTGAGTACTACAAAGTAGCGAAGTTCATTATAGTAGTAGAATTTCTGTAATGAAAAAAAGGCGCAAATCCTCCTATATGTTGCTACTGCTACTGTACTGTCACCGAAAGTACCAATTCATGCTCCCTGATGTTGGTCATAACATGCACCTCATAAGCTATAGTCGCAGTTTAAGTCATGTTGTTTTAAATTTCTACATTACTGAACTTCCAAGTTCAGCTAGCATATCATCATAGTCTTCCTCCCACTGGTCAAACGGATAACAGCCGTTATAAAACCAAGACATGCAATAAAGGTTCTCGTGATACAGATCATCTAGGGTGCACGGTTTGAAGTCCTTGCTTCCAAGTATACCACGTTCATAATAAAACATGTGGTCTGTGTACTGAAATACGAGATCCTCTAAATACTGACATTCTTGTTCATCATATTCTTCAAATGGATAAGCTTCATGCACGTTTTTGCACTCACCTGTAGATTCAATGTCCACATTGTCCTCCCCTTGCATTACATCTTCTGTGCTTGACATTCTCTGAAAAAGAAGAGGGCATGAAATTAGGCACAGAAAATGTCCAATAAGGTATTAAGTGCATATTGAAACATCCACATGTTCCCTTGAATGTGGAACATTGGTTTGATTTTCACAAAGGAACAATGAGTCACACATCCTACATAGCCTACACTTTGTCATGGAAGACCTGCTCCACATGTACTCCTACTTATTTATTTCAAAACAAACATGAAAACTACTCTCGAGATTGTCTATGTTCACCATTTGGAAAATGAAATACATAGAAGTATCACTCAAGATTTAGTTTCAAACCGCATGTACCATAGTCTATAACCTTGGTGACATCACTGAATAGGATGTTGGTACTTCATTTCACACCATTAAAATTTGAAAGGGGAATTGTTATCTACTACGGTAGGAGGTATGAACGCAAAGGAAGAATGAATACCACTCATCTTTAAAAGGGAATTTTGTTTGGACTTGATGTTAACTGAACCCCGAAGCATGGAGAACAAAAAATCTTTGAATTTGTGTCATTTTTGGAATTTGAAACTGAACTAAAATTAATAGCCTAAAATTTTTTCTCCCCGCCACTTAATTATATAGTTCAAAGTCTCATCTACCTGAAGCTAGTACTTCCGTGGACAAGCAACGGTTCAATGCTAACAGAAAAATGTTTGATACATATGCTGTCCACAGAACTGAAGTCTGAATGACCTCCACTCGCATATTCAAGCAGTATGTTGAGTTCCATCATCAGTCGGTATATAACTGAGGGAGGACATGCGCGCCATGTCAAAGCGGCCAACGAAATTATGAAGTTCGTCTCTTCAATTCAAGGAAGAGTTCAGTAAGTTGGGGTTCTAGGTTTAGGGTACATGCAGATGAAGCATATCCCACTGACCATGTTATCAAGATGATCCAAGTCCGTAAACATTCAGTTCCATAGATGACAAGGTCAGTCTATGGACCAACAGAATGTGGTGCGTTTCCTGTGACGAGCAGTAGGGTTTCAAATTAGCACGCACTGACGCTCTTGCAGTGAATTCAGTTAATTGAAAACGGAATTCATTGCGGTGTTCATGCGATTCCCTAGAGAACTTCCCAGTGAGGTTCACTTCAGTGACTAGTCGTGGTTAGGACAAGGTTATGTTCAAATGGACGTTGCGGTGCTAGGGTTTAGTGTCTGAACGATCTGCGTTTCCATCAATGGTAGGGGGAGTGGGTTCAGTGTGAATTAGGCAGTGTTGCGGATTTCTAAGCAAGTGGATGCGCACTGAATTCAAATCAAATTCTCCTCTCGGAGGACCTAGAGGTGTGCAGACCTGTATTCGTGTCCAAACCCTAAATGCGATAGTCGGGAATCTGTTTCCTAGACGACCGTCGCCTCTGTATACTACGAGCTGTAGCACATTGAACTCCCAGGATTACCGCTGCGATTGCTTCAGCGTATCCAGCGGCGGTGACGCTTCATTCATGTTCGAAATCGGGAAGTAGACGTTCTTCAAAACAAGTCCTTGTTTTTAGAAAACAGGTGACGGCGTGTCATTTAAAACGCACTGGACATGGCCAAACAGTGCGCTCATAGCATTTGCGGACATTACACGTGTGCATCGGAGCCAGTGAGTTTTGCGAACCGGCATGCGCACCCCGCACTCATCGACCACACAGTCCGTGTTTTACAGGTGCCACTGATTGCTACAGCACGCGCTCAACCTCGAAATGGACTTGTTTTCACAAGAAAATGGTGGACGCAACAACGGAGTTCTAGGGTTTGGCTTACAAGATGCGCAGCCTTCAGTTTTCGAGGTCTCCACTGCCACCCGAATTGTGTTCGACAGCTTCGTCGCACACATCGCGTCCTGGCCACCAACAGCGGCGATCATGTCCGCATCTTCGTGCCCACCTGTGGAGATCACTCAAGAACGAAGTAGCAGCACGCAGGCGCACGCAGAGGCAAAATCAGGTCATCGAAGGGATGAGTTTGGAAACAACGACGCCACCGACGCCTGTAGGGTAAGCTATGTTGCCAGACCCTGTCATCAAAGTGTGTTATAACTTCTTAGAGTTTTTGTTTGCGTGCTGAAGTAGTAGTACTAGGTGTCTGCCACATTAAGTTTCCAGTGGTAGCCACGACGGGAATGGCGGCCCATCAATTGTGTAGGCCGCTTGGTAGACCGACGCGTAGTCCAAAATGCAGGGATAGGCGCGGTGGGTTTCAATGCTGTGACGACACGGCAGTAGGTAGCAAAATCTGAGTATAAAAGCCGTGCTAATCACAGCATTCTCATGTTTTCCGAAACATAATTCCTGCTTCGTGAATTTGAGGACCAGCTAGCTACGCACAGGGAGTTTGTCTGATCGAGGCTTCATAGAATTGCACACAGGGCGGACACTGGTCTCACTCATGATCTGGCTGTAGTGCTGTGTGAGTGCTTCAAATTCAGTGACAAGTCCTCGTGTCATGTTTCAGTGTCTGTCCGGCAAGGACGAGCTGCTGTGTTCGATGTGTGGGCCACATTCATATCAGTTCTCTGAATTCGCTGAACTGTGCTACCATGTAATTGTGAAGTAGGTTGTGCATGCTGGACTACTAAGAAGCGTGAATTCGGTTGTGTTGAAGCCGTAGTTTTGATGGATTTCAGTGACTGCTTCTTAGAGAACAACCGTGGCAGCATGTGTGTATCTTGTTATAGCGCAATCCATAGTCCACTAGCGTATATTCAGTATGTTGTTTTGCAGCTACTTTGCCTATTGCCGTTGGAATTGAGTAGCTGATCACCAAGTGAGCAGCACCAACGTCCTAGTCTGTCATTCTGTGTTGTATGTCTTGGGAATAACACGTGAAGTACCTACTGCATTTTAGTCAGGTTTTTTTCTTTACACGTGAATGACAAGCAGTTCTTGTGTAGGGACTTAAGCTGAAGTTCGGTCTATCACGTTCCACGTCCGACAGAATGTCACCCCCTCGTGGCATGAAGCGCACGTACCAAGCTCCCAAGCAGGGTTGACGAATTGCAACGTCCAGGGCAAAATTACGTCCAAAATCCGGACGTCCGGACGCAATGGACGCAGTGGACGTAGTCCTCGGCGACCAACGGACGGCATCCGTCGGAAGTAGACGTGCGGACGGGGGGTCGGAAACTGCGGACGGGCGGTCGGAGACTACGGTCGGACTGCGGACGGCATCGTCCGACCGCCCGTCCGCAGTCTCCGACCGCCCGTCCGTAGTCTCCGACCTCCCGTCCGTAGTCTCCGACCTCCCGTCCGCAGTCTCCGACCTCCCGTCCGCAGTCTCCGACCTCCCGTCCGCAGTCTCCGACCGCCCGTCCGCAGTCTCCGACCTCCCGTCCGCAGTCTCCGACCTCCCGTCCGCAGTCTCCGACCGCCCGTCCGCAGTCTCCGCTGCCGTCGGACGGGAGGTCGGAGACTGCGGACGGGCGGTCGGACGATGCCGTCCGCAGTCCGACCGCAGTCTCCGACCGCCTGTCCGCAGTTTCCGACCCCCCGTCCGCACGTCTACTTCCGACGGATGCCGTCCGTTGGTCGCCGAGGACTACGTCCACTGCATCCGGACGTCCGGATTTTGGACGTAATTTTGCCCTGGATGTTGCAATTCGTCAACCCTGACCAAGATGGAGGTGGAGCGGGCGCAAATTGGATTATTTGTCGAATCACACGAAGACCTCGAAAGCGCCATGATGGAGGTTAGTCTTTGAAACCCTTCTCCCCCATTTTTTCCCGTAATTCCCTTTTAGCCATAGAATTCAGCTATCAAGTAATAAGAATTTGGAATTAACCAAGGTCCAACACCATAAAAATTAGACAAAGCTAGAAGAAATAAGAAGTTTAGATTTTTAATTTAGAAGTACAAGTAGAAGTTGAAAGCTAGAAGCAAGTCTAAGAAAAAGTAGTTGACAAGTAAATTTTGAACCAGTCAACGGTCAAAATTTACCGTGAAAGGAAAAAGTTATTTCTATTAAGGGGAACCCTAAATTAACCATTCAAACATCCAAAGTTAAAACAATGAAAGAATAGTACTCCAATTGGACTACAAAATAATTAGAAGATGAGCCAGGGATAACATCCTTTAGAAGATATCTTAGAACATAAAAAACCCAAGAATACCTGGAATCATATCAACAAACAAGACGTCGGAATTAGGTGAAGTCCTGACTAGAACCTTGGCTTATTTGGAAAGACCAATAAGGATTGACCAAGGCTAATAAAACCCTAGAATGGAAGTTATTTCCGCCTAAGCAAATGCAAGCGGGTTGATTAGGAGTAGGAGTTAGGAAGATCCATTGCTTGAAAGGCGCAACTGGATTACACGTAGGTTAGACACCCGTTAAAGATCACTCACAAAACAACAGGACCTGGTTGTGTACACTTTATTCCAAGGGTGGGAATCAGGGCTGTGCGGACGTCCGGACGTCCAACGTCCAGTGTCCAGCACCCCGCGGACGTCCTGTGACATTTGATTTTCATAATTTACTGCGCCCGATAAAAACTAAGGCGGACGGCCTTCCTGTTCATTGGCCGTCCGCCCTGACCGCCGACGTCGGAGGTCCTGTTCGACCGCCCCTCTGCCCCGACTGCCAACATTCGACTTGTTGTCCGCCCCGTCCGCCAGCCGTCCGCCAGGGTTGTCATATCGGACGGAATAGAGTTGACCGGCTACGAACTTCGAACGGCTGTAACTTTTGCAAAAAAACTTCAAATTGGGTAAATAAGATGTTTTTTGGCATCTACAGAAACTGTAGATACAAAAACTGTAGATGCCAAAAAACATCTTATTTACCCAATTTGAAGACTTTTTGCAAAAGTTACAGCCATTCGAAGTTCGCAGCCGGTCAACTCTATTCCGTCCGCCATGAAACCGCCTGTCCGCCAGCTGTCCGCCATAAAACCGCTTGTCCGCCAGCCGTCCGCCAGTTGTCCGCCATAAAACCGCTTGTCCGCTAGCCATCCGCCAACTGTCCGCCATAAAATTGCCTGTCTGCCAGCCGTTCGCCAACTGTCCGCCATTCAACTGCCTGTCCGCAAGCCGTCCGCTAGTAAAAGCCGTTCGAAATTTTTTTACCGAGCGTTTTACCCAACGTCCGCTACGTCCACCAGCTTCTAGACGTCTGGACGTCCGGACGTCCGATTTTTGGACGCATTTTTGGAAAAATGCGAACGTCCGCACAACCCTGGTGGGAATAAAGCGCCCACACCATGAAGCTGAAATTTTACTATAAATAGATTTTTTTTAAATGACTTCACTTTTTTTTCTCTTGGCTTAAAATATTCAAAAAAAATTTGGTTAATTCTTTGGGCTCACAAAACCTATGCTCACAGCTCACAAGCTTATGCTATCAGGCTCACAAACTAGCGTGATTGCTAAAATTGTGGTAAAAGGTGGGATATTAATAGAAATGGGAGAATCTTGTAAGTGATGGTATTGGTTACTTCTATCTTAAATGATGTCTTCCATTCTAGGATTAACTTAAAATTCTAGGATCCTGCAATCTCTATGGTTAAAATTCTTGAAATTTTCTCCACATAATCCAAATGTTTTTTCTAACTTTTCATTGTTTGGGTTATAAATTAAAAAATTTCTCATTGCACAAAAAAATGATTAGTGTATTGCCAATGAATTGAACACCCTTGCATTATAGGGTAGTTTAGAATAAGTTAATCTCTATATCTACTTCTAAATTTTTTTTGGCAATGAACCTAACCTCGATCACATACCTACAAATTTGTTAATCCTTATCTTTTAGTTGAGAAAAAATTTTATTCCAAAAGGGCCATGAAATCTATTGACCACATTTCCTAGGAATGAAAAAGAGTTTTTTGCTCACTTTGAACACTATAATCTTTCAATCCCTATAGTCAAATGGGCTCAAATTTTCTCCACACTTTGGTAAAATATTCTCATTGGGTGAATGCAAGAAATACTTATAGCCTTTTGTCACACCTTAGTTTTTTATTTTTGTTTTGGCCATAACTTTTGTGTTTTAGTTCCAAATGACTCAAAATTTATAGGAAAGCTACTCATAGCTATTATTTATCTATAATGAATTTTGGAAATTTTTCAAAAAGAATATTTTATTTTTAAGAAGCCCCAAAAATTTCTCACAATACTCAATTTAGGGGTTTTTAGTACCATTCATCTCCAAAAAAACGAATTTTGACCTAAAATTTAGAGAGGATGGTTTTTTAGTAGACTTATACCTATTGTCCAAAGGAATTCTAAAAACACTTATTCTTAAGTGTTGTAGAAGTCCACAAAGAGAGCTTCATTCTACATTTTTTTCCAAAGGTTTAAAACATTATTTTGGTGAGTTTTTTTGTCAAATTTCGTCACCAAAAAGTTTTTTCAAGTTTTTTGTTTTTATGTATTTTGTTAAAAAATAATCCCATTTTTTACAAATAAAAATGTCCCAAGTTGTATTTTCTTCACCGGAATTCTATGAGAATTCTATATCCAAAGTTTGGTGAAGAAAACACAACTTGTGACATTTTAATCTGTTAAAAATGGTATTCTTCTTTTAAAAAATATAGAAAAATACAGAACTTGAAAAAACTTTTTGGTGATGATATTTGACTAAAAAACTCACCAAAATAATGTTTAAACCTTTGGAAAAAAATGTAGAATGAAGCTCTCTTTGTGGACTTCTACAACACTTAAAAATAAGTATTTTTAGAATTCCTTTGTATAGTAGGTATAAGTCTACTAAGAAACCATCTTCTCTAAATTTGAGGTCAAAATTTGTTTTTTTGAGATAAATGGTGCTAAAACCCCCTAAATTGAGTATTGTGAGAAATTTTCAGGGCTACTTAAAAATAATAAATTATTTTTGAAAAATCTCCAAAATTCATTATAGATACATAATAGCAATGAGTAGCTTTTCTATAAATTTTGAATCATTTAAAATTAAAACACAAAAGTTATAGCTAAAATAAAAATAAAAAACTAGGGTGTGACAAAATGCAACAAATAAGGTAGGAGCACCCATTTGTGCTGAAGTTAGCACAAATGAGCCATGAAATCAAGAGATCCAAAAGAAAGAGAATTATCACAAGTAGACAATAGAGGAAGAAAAAATGGGCATATGACCTGAATTAGAGGATGCAAACATGTGGTAGCTAGAATTTTCCAAAGTGGTAAATACTGATATTTACATTAACGTTAATAGTTGTAATTCACATAGACTGAGGAAGCAGTCATAAACAAGGGCTGTCTGTGGTGATTTAGTGCCTGTAATTCCTGACATCAAGTTAGGTGACACCCATTATTGTACAAGTGAAGCTGACAAAAATAGTGACACTATTAAAAAAAAAGGAATGCGGCCAGCCTAGTGTGTAGCTGCGCTAGCTGGAGGCCTAACTTTCGAAACCGTAGGAGCCTGCACCGATGATGGGTGACCCCAAAGGCGCCGACAGGAGGACCCACGGCCCGTCATGTTGAGTTGGCCTCCCCGACGAAAGTGTCCGTTGGGAACAGTTGAAGGGATAGGCCGACGCAGCGAGCTTCCCCGCATGGAAAACCCTAACACAACGCCGACGGTCTTGCTGCGGCACTCCGTTGTTGAGAACCTTTTTCTTCTCTGGTTTGGCACGCTTTGTCGGACTGCTTGTAAGACTTCTCCTGCGCCCGCTCCGCCTTCTTCTTGTTCGCTTGCACTCGGCGAAGCAATCGATCAACTTCTTTTTTGTTCCTTTCCTGCTCACGTTCAGCTTTGCGGGCTTCAACTTGAGAACGACGTTCTTCTCGTGCTCTTGCTATTGACTCCTCCTGCTCTGCTTTTGTTGTCATAGCAGCGATGTAGTCGTCTGAAGTCATGAGGATTGAATTAGAGTAATCTATGAGCAGCTCAGCATTTGAAGTCTTGCGCTTTGGTAGCTCCACTTGCGGCAGGGGGAATAGAGGTCGTCGCTGTGGCATGACGAGATCTTCATCGGTGTCAGTGCTTGAGGTCAAATCATCAATAGTACTTTCATGGGCCACAAAATACTGAGGTGCATGTGCTTCTGCTTTGTTGAATTGCTCTTATTCACTACCTTCACTGTTGTCACATTTGTCTTCTATTTTGGTTATAAGAACTTCTGGTGTTGTTGTGGACTGTGACTGCCTGCCTTGGGGTTCAAAGTAGTAAGCACTGGGTTTCATGAAGGGATCCATAGCTGATGGACGCAATGGTAATATTCCTATGGCTACAAACCCTTTCTTGATGTTCTTGCTTGTAAGTGCCTTCTTCAAGTCCACACAGACCCACTCCGCTCATACCTCTTTGCTTGCACTTTTGCCATGATTGCTATTAGTCCATCTATCTCTACAAGCTCTGAAGCCTGTCTTGAAGGGTTTGAATATACTCACATCTAATGGTTGCAGCCTGTGACTTGTGTCGCTTGGCAGTGTGATGATGTCTAGTCCACGGGACTGAGCCTTTTGCACCACTTTAAGGGTGACATGTGATCCATGTCCATTGAAGATAAGCAAGTGCCTGTTCTCTTGTGAAATGCCATATCTCTCTTGTACTCTGTCTAGGAAAAATGTAATCCATGCTGAGAATAGGAAACAAGTCATCTAGATATTGATTTGCATTGCAAAGCATGATCCACCTTCACATCTGATAATGAAATCGTGTTCCTTTCGTTTACCTTTGAAAATGTAGTAGTGTGGGATGTAGTGTCTTACTGCATTCATGCACATGAGGATTGTAAGATGCTCCTTACTATTGGAAATGACTCTGTGGATGGATCTACTTCCTCGCTTAGCAAAAACTAGGGTTCCACCGCCTCTACTACTGGCTTGAGCTCCTGACTCATTTGCATTCCAAATATGGGAAGGGTTGTAGTTGTATTGATTATATGCAATACTGAAGTTCTTGTATAGAGATGCTACACTTTTTGGATTCAAGCCTTTAGCCTTCCCATCCTCTAGACTTTGAGCTGATCTGAAAGTGAGTTCTAGATGTCGATTTTGAAACCAACGCAACCAGCCTCGTCCCAGTATACCATCTTTGAAGGGCGCCAGTCGGTCTTGTGTCATCTTAGCTACTTTGCGCTTCAACTCGAATACGCTAATAGGGTGGGTGTGCTCCTACATTTCAATCATCCAGATCACAAGGTCGGTCTCTTCCTGCACGCCAAGAATGCCCTATTGACCTCTCAACGACGCTAGCGTGCGAGCTTAGAGCTGTGAGCCTATGAGCTTAGAGCGTGGAGCTTGTGAGCCTGGAACTTGGAACCAAAAAATTCCCATTTTTTTGCCAAATTTTTTGGTTTTTGTTAAAAAATTCAAAAATTTGATTTTTTTTGGTACTAATGGTAAATTTTGGACCTATGACCGTGTACCCTATGACCGTGGATTAATAAATATTTTATGTGAGTTTGAATTTTTTGTAGTAGAAAAGCATCCTCCACATGGTGAGACCAAGAGTCATTTTTTATGGAGGCTAAGGTTTTGAACAGACCTTGGCTCCGAAAAAAATAGAGAAGTTTGGTGGTAACCATGGCATAGTCCAAAAAAATTTAGAAAATAATAGTGTCGTATTGAGACTAAGACTCATTTTTCATTGAGCCTAATCTTAAGGATTTAGAATCTGAATGGATTTGAAAAACAAATGAAGAAAGCCCAAAAACCAAATGAGGCAAAGTCTATATATGCTTTCTTTACTATTGTATACGTGCTTTATCTATACATGCTTCAATTGGTATTTTCAACAAAATGTCAAAGAACCGAGGGGAATGTAATTCTCCACATGATGACGGAGAAAGGCTATTCCCCCAAACGGTCCTTTGCCATGTATGACCATCGAACAAGACACCTCTTATAGTAGCGCGTTGTAGAATGACAATTGTTATGGGACATATGAATATTAACCCTGGAACTTGAGTCTTGTCACTCTTCCTTATTTTCAGGGTTCATGAACACTCTACGCTCGCGTACGAGCATTGTTGCATCAACACTTTCTAATACTTCTGTAATATGAGGAAATCAACTTCAAACGGTAATTATAATATATATTTATAAATGCAATCAAAGGCAAAGGAAAGCTGAAGTTAATATATCCCATATAGATAGGAACTCTTCAAGAACAATAATATAAGAGGACGTGGAGTTCTTGGATATACAACCTCGGGATTAGAGTGAGCTGACTACTACACATTAGTGTTGCAGACAGTTCAATTTCTTCCAGGGGTTTTGGACAGTCCTGAACTGAAGACTACCATTTCCTTTTCACTTTAGGGATGAATTATTAGAATTATATACTTTTAGCTTCCCATTTTAGATCTGTAAAGGAAAAATTTTAATAACAAATAATGGCTACAAAAGAAATACAAGTGCAATTATTGGTTGGCTCAGCTCATTACACATTTGTCAAATCCAGAAGCATCTGTTTTGAAGACATAATGTCTTCTTAGGTGGACATTTGTATACTATAGTAGTATAAATTTTTAATGATGTTCCTACATGTTACAAAATATAAACAAGTACAAAATGAATCCTACAAAATCTATTGTAATAAAGTAATATATTTTAAATGCAACGAATTCAATAGAAACAAAAAGAAACAACAAAAGGGTGAAAGATAAGGGACCAAAAATGGCGAAATCTAAGCTAAATACAGGGTTGTCATAACGGACGAGTCAGGGTCACCGGACGTCCCTGACGGACGGGCGAGGCGGACCGGACAGACGGACGTGTCCAGACGGACCGGACGGCTCCATTTTTCAACGTAGTGGGATTTTTTTGGGTTGACACGTCAGCTTCGAAAACGAGATCCAGGGCGCGGACGTCTCCGTCAGGGCGCGGACTTCACCGTAACAGTGTCAAGGCGTGGACGCGTATAGGAAGGGCGTGGACTTCAACGTCAACTTCAGGGCGGGGACGTGAGACAGGGCGGGGACGTGAAAAATGACAGGGCGCGGACGTCAACTTCTTTCTGCTTTTGCAATTGGAGTTTTGAGAATTTGGAGGCATGCAATATACCATTGGAAAGGTATTCAAAATACCTTTCCAATGGTATATTACACACCTCTAAATTCTCAAAACTCCAATCACAAATTGGAAAACAAATCTACTACTAAAATCCACTATGAAGAGAGTCCATGAGCAGGCGCGGATGCAAGGCCGGGCGGGGACGTCAGGGCGGGGACGCAAAGACGGGCGCGGACGCTAGGGCGCAGACGTCAACTTTCTTCTGCTTTTGCGATTGGAGTTTTGGGAATCTGGGGGCGTGTAATATACCATTGGAAAGATATTTTGAATACCTTTCCAATGGTATATTACACGCCCCCAGATTCTCAAAACTCCAATCGCAAATTGAAAAACAAATCTGCTGCCAACATCCAGGGCGTGGACGCGAGGCAGGGCGGGGACGTCAGGGCGCGGACGCGAGGCAGGGCGGGGACTTCAGGGCGCGGACGCGAGGCAGGGCGGGACCACAAACTGCGTGGGTGTTTTCAAATGGCCTTGGCCTTGGGATTCCTCTTCTTCACTAAACCCGCCCCCCCAAAAGGCCACATTAATTACTGTCAACTCATTTGTGCACGGTTGACTAGATCTCCAAGTACATGGAGGTCAAATGGACACATTAAGAACTCCACCTACCAACTACAACTTGCACAAGGGTGGAGGCCTTTGAGAGCTAAGTGCATTTCTCTCTCTTGTGGCCTAATTCCTCAAATCTTCTTTCTCACAAGACCATGGATTCTTCATTCTTGAATTGAATCTTTGGGAACTTGGAGGGTAAAATAGTTCTTTTGTTTGTATTTGTTTTCCTCAATTTGATTCTTGAAGGCTTTGGATGGGGTTATTAGAGGGTGATGTAGCCCTTGCTATTTATTTATACCAAAGCTTGGATATGTAGGTTATTTTTTGACTTTCTCTTATAGTAGTTTTACTTAATTATTTATTGTGTAAATTCTAAAGAAGGGATTTAGTGAAGGGCGCGTCTTTTTCCATTGCTTTTTTAAGTAATTTGAATGAATGGTTTTTTTTAAAGTGTCCCTTTAAAAGTTTTGGTATTGAGTTGAAAATTGAAGTAGCAAGGTGCTTGGATAGAAACAAGACATAGAAAGGTAGGCCCCAAAATTAAGAATGCATGCCTTTTCCAATCCTTTTAAAGATTGAGGTAGGCGAATTATTTAATATGGCCATTTCAGCATCATGGACTTCTAGATTTGGTCTCTAGTACAAATATTACCTCGCAACATGAAAGTAATTTTTTTATTTTAGGGAGAAGAAGAATCTCATTGCCCCAAGTCCATTGAAAAGGATTGTGAAGGTTTCTTCTATACTTTTATCCATTAATGCTGAAGCTTATACCTAGGTTTGCTTGATTCAAGTTATTGTTTGAATAGAAAAGAAGGAACAAGACGAGAGGCACTTGAATTATTTTATTTAATGGATTGAATTCATTTAAATTTTTCTTTGAATGGAAAGAAAGATTATATGTTGCCTAAGTTTGGTTCAACATCTAATTGTGAATATAAAAAGGATGAAACTAAAGAGGAGGCATTTTAATCATTTAAATTTATTTCTTTGTATCATAGAAATCAATGTTATTTCATATTCTAGATAACTATACAATTAATTGTGTCAATAGGATAAATGAAAAATATTAGTTTTACCTAATTTTTATCTTTCTTCTTGCAATTGGGAGAAAGGTTGTCTTTTATTCAAGCTAAACTCAACTCTCAATAGAATTTTATTGAAAAGAAAGAAAAGAGCTATTGAATTTAAGTTAAGAGTATCTAAGACTTTCCTTTGAAAATTTGGAAAAAAAATTATATCCATTGTGACCTTCAAGGATTGAGATATACTAAAATTGTGTGATTAATCCTTCATTCAATCATTAAAAAATTAAATTCTAAATTCCCTTCAACAATATAAATGCTACATGGAAAGAAAAATGGGGAGAGAGTGCCCTTGGTCCCCATTGTATCATTTTTTAAGACATTCATCCAAAAACACAAAAATTCCTCAAGAACTAAAAACTTTACTTCAAGATTTTAAGAAATACAACAAAGTCACCTCCTCCTCTCTTCCAAATCCCTCCTTCATGCATTCAATAACTAAATGAACAATCCCTAGGGGAACTCAATTGTACACCGCCCTAAAATAAATGAAGAACAAGGGCCTCCACTATTATTAATTAATTCTTCACACTTTCTAAAGTAAAATAAAGAAATGGTAAGGGAAAAAAAACCATTCATTCAAATTACTTAAAAAAGCAATGGAAAAAGACGCGCCCTTCACTAAATCCCTTCTTTAGAATTTACACAATAAATAATTAAGTAAAACTACTATAAGAGAAAGTCAAAAAATAACCTACATATCCAAGCTTTGGTATAAATAAATAGCAAGGGCTACATCACCCTCTAATAACCCCATCCAAAGCCTTCAAGAATCAAATTGAGGAAAACAAATACAAACAAAAGAACTATTTTACCCTCCAAGTTCCCAAAGATTCAATTCAAGAATGAAGAATCCATGGTCTTGTGAGAAAGAAGATTTGAGGAATTAGGCCACAAGAGAGAGAAATGCACTTAGCTCTCAAAGGCCTCCACCCTTGTGCAAGTTGTAGTTGGTAGGTGGAGTTCTTAATGTGTCCATTTGACCTCCATGTACTTGGAGATCTAGTCAACCGTGCACAAATGAGTTGACAGTAATTAATGTGGCCTTTTGGGGGGGCGGGTTTAGTGAAGAAGAGGAATCCCAAGGCCAAGGCCATTTGAAAACACCCACGCAGTTTGTGGTCCCGCCCTGCCTCGCGTCCGCGCCCTGAAGTCCCCGCCCTGCCTCGCGTCCGCGCCCTGACGTCCCCGCCCTGCCTCGCGTCCACGCCCTGGATGTTGGCAGCAGATTTGTTTTTCAATTTGCGATTGGAGTTTTGAGAATCTGGGGGCGTGTAATATACCATTGGAAAGGTATTCAAAATATCTTTCCAATGGTATATTACACGCCCCCAGATTCCCAAAACTCCAATCGCAAAAGCAGAAGAAAGTTGACGTCTGCGCCCTAGCGTCCGCGCCCGTCTTTGCGTCCCCGCCCTAGCGTCCCCGCCCAGACTTGCGTCCCCGCCCTGACGTCCCCGCCCGGCCTTGCGTCCGTGCCTGCTCATGGACTCTCTGCATAGTGGATTTTAGTAGTAGATTTGTTTTCCAATTTGTGATTGGAGTTTTGAGAATTTAGAGGCGTGTAATATACCATTGGAAAGGTATTTTGAATACCTTTCCAATGGTATATTGCATGCCTCCAAATTCTCAAAACTCCAATTGCAAAAGCAGAAAGAAGTTAACGTCCGCGCCCTATCATTTTTCACGTCCCCGCCCTGTCTCACGTCCCCGCCTTGTTTAGTTGTGTCCGCGCCTGTGGTGTCTAGGTGGCATGAATTTAAATCCACGTGGATTTTTTATTACCTTTTAAAAAAGTCAACTATGTGTTGACCCTATCGGACGGGCGAGAGGTCTATCGGACGTCCCGGACGGACGGACGGGCGAACCGGACGTCCGCCCGGTATGACAACCCTGGCTAAATACTATAAGGAAAACATAAATTCTATACAATTCGTTCCGAGAGCGATGCACGTTTGCAAGTCTTCTCAAGCAAGTAAGTATGCTGATACTATCAATTACTCCTACAGAAACTGGAAGTTGGACAGGAATAGATTGTTTTGAGCTTTCAAAAGAGCAAGCCTCAATAGGTTTGTCTAATGACTTGACACCTTCAGGAAAAAGCTTGGGTGGAAAGGACTGTGGGTGAGGAAACAATTGAGAAGGACCCTCGTCCGAATCACTCAACAATTTGACAATAGGATCTAAAATTTCTTTTTTAACTGAATCCACTAGGGGCTTCCTTTTAAACATAGTAAGGACCTCCCTACCCAAACCTAGTGAGCTAGATTGAGCAACAAATGGCTTATCCACAGTAGAAGCTTCAGAGTGACGATTAGGCATCTCTGCAGATACACTAAATAAAGACAAAGAAAGACTGTATGCTCTATAGTTTCCAATTGGAAGATACCAATAACAACCATCATCCTCAACTGATCTCTCAATTGGAACTAATTGAAGCATGGAACCAGACTCAGACTTTAATTCCTCTTCGATGTAGATAGATGACTCCACAAATTTGAATTGTACGTGAAGAAGATGACTACTAACTCTTGCAACTGTACCATCTCAAATCAAAAAAAGAAAAGGAAATTCATGGCCATCCCCACGTATACACGCCATGGCAAGACATGCCATGGCAAGAAAGATCAATCTCCTGAACACAAAGGTAAGAAGTTTAGAACCATAGAAGTTTATGCACACATAGAGCAATGAATATACCGTTGTCATTTGAATAGAATAGAACCGTCAAATGTATATGTAATAATGGGGAGGGAAATGGAGTTTAAGAATTTCTCTGGATTTGTCAATTATTGTTATCAAGGTAGGCCTGATGTATTTCCTAGACCAATGAAGAACTTTAATGCCACCGTACTTCAACAGACACAACATAATTGTCTGACACTAGGTTCACATTTTGAAAGCTTAGCCGTCTTTCATGTACACCAATAAATTGTGAACCTAGTGGAAACTAATTAAAAGACTAGAAGCTTGTTAGTTCTTCTTCACATGTAGATGCTTTCTATAGAGAGTAAGGATTACTCTAAAGTTGCTATTTCATGTACTCAAGGGCAAGTGGTCTTGTAGTTGTAGAGAATAGGAAGCGCAGAAGAAAGCATAGGCCACTCTTCTTTTCATCCCCAAAGGAACTTAGAAGAGCAAGAATGAAAGGAAGAAAAGTAGTTTCAAAAAGTAGCCAGGCATTACAGTTGGAGATTCGTCCACTTTGTTACGAAGAGGAAAGCACGGAGATGACTGAGGTGACTAGGAGCATAGTGATAAATTCCAGAAGTGGAAGCAATGAGTGGAATTCTTGAAACCATGGAACAGGACATACAAGAGGTAAGGTCTTACGCAATTTATATTTTAGGACTTTGTAAGCACTAGTCATGCTATAAGTTGCAATGTTAATATATGTTTATCCTATTGAATTTCAAATCAAGTATACCTTTTGCTTATAGAGGGCAGTTATGTGGGAATTTCATTTGTATTTTTTTTTAAATTTCCCAAATTAGAAAGGATATTTTTCTCTTGCAATAATTGATATGGATTTAGGATTGGATGTGAAATCACAAATATCACAATACTCAATAAGCACTTCAATAAATCAAACAATAACAATGTAATTTAGTTGCATTTTGGAATTGAAGAACCTCATAGCTTGATTTTTTTTTTAATTTAAAAAATAAAAGTGTTGGACCCGAGCTTGCGACTTGACTACGAAACTTTTGAATGGCCGTGCTGTTGCGGCGCTTCGAAATCAGTGGCCGAGAATGGCGGCTCCGACTGAGCCGAGCGTTGCGAGCTGCGACGAAGCAGGCTCCCATTCACGTTCACTCACACAACAGCAAGCTGGTCACGCCGAAGGTCTTTCTCTTCTCCAGTTAGATTCAATGTTTTCAACTCTCGATTTGAAGTAGTAATGAAATTTGTGTGTGCAGTGCACAATGGAGTCACGACGTTCTACACGCAGCACTAGCAAGAGAGGAGCAGCGAATGTGGGAGAAACTAGAAGCCGTCCCGGGAAGAGAAAGTTGGTTCCAAATGAGCAGGTAAGTTTTGAAAACCAAGAATGATCCTTGTCGCTCATGAAGAGGGCATGGCATGCCAAGGCCTCCCCTGTTATCGTGAGGGTGTCAACTTCCTGTGTCGACTTCGTGGTCGATTCTGTAGCTAGTGTCTGACTTACTTGTGTCGTGATCTAGCCAACCCTCTTTCGACATTCCTGAAGAGTTGAGTGCACGAGAATTGCGTGTCATGCAATATCTTACTTCGTATGATGTCTTATTGGATGCTTATTGGATTGATGAGCAAGGAATAGAAGTGCATATCAAATGCACAACAAATTTGAAGGAGCAATCATAGGCAGGGCTGATTACATCACTTGTTTCTTGCAGTAACTTACTCCAGTAGAGTCACAAAGTCGAGCATCTTACTGCAGAGCTGAATCATATAACTTAATGTGATCTGTATTGCACATATACATATCCAACAAAAACTGATTATGAATGCCACCAGACTACACTTGGATTTCTAGACTACAAAAATGAACTTTGATTGTGGTAAAGGATTGGTGACTTCAAATCTGTCAGGACAGACTGGTCACTGTGGAAATCATGCGTTTGGTACAGTGTGAATCCTCTACTTAAGAAGTACCAAAAGCACTCATTGAAGGTCAAACTATTGTGCAAGACCTCCCTTTTCTCCACAAACTACTAAGGATGAGCATCTACACTTCTGTAAGTCTTACATGGAAAGATTCTTTGACATTCATCCAACACATACTGTCCGCAGCAGCGATACACGGTTTAGAGTACCATTGCTACATCTCTCCCTATAGAAAGAGATAATTAATAAAATGTGTACATGAAAAACTGAAGAGTTCAAGAAACTCAAATTGTCAGATGACAACTTTACCTTCAACTATCGACGAGTTTTCTTGGCTTTCTGTTTTTTGGGTCTGCCTCGTAACTCCTCAGGAGCATCATTCTTGAACTGAAAAGCAAACGATATTTTCAGAACTATGGTAAATCATCAAAACACAACAAACTTTCATATTATGATTCACACATCCCTAGCACGGCTAGCAATTATATCTGGAAGAACGCAGCAATTTTCAGCTCCATACAGTTATATGCTATACCTTTGACCTCTCAGGGTATGAACCAACCATTTGAGAAAGAGAACGCCGCTTTGAAGATTTTCCACTTGAGGGCCAATCTGAATTTGGCTGGGGTGTTTCATCCATATTTGTGAGACCGACAAGGTCATCTTCAAAATCATCGAGCATGTTCGAGAGCTTGATCACAAAAGAACAAGTGGTTGAGATCCAAGTTATGAACTAAGACCAGAACTAACGGATCATATTGCTGTAGCCATTGGAAACCATATTCTACAGGGCTTGCTCAAACTTCTTTTCAAAATACCTCCAACTCAAAATTATTGGATTCACCACCTAACATGAATATATATTCAAGTTAGCAGGCCCAATAACTAAGTAGAATCATCAATCAAAATCAAGAACTCACCCGCTTCGTCCTTTCTTCAAATTCTTGACCTTCCTGTACTCGTCTCTATTTAATGGCACACGAGCAAATAACTCCTCTTCTTGTTCTGCACGTTTTTCTAAACGTGCTATATCTTTGAGCATTTCCTTGGTCTCCATACCCGTTGTCTCAAAAACCTATTGAAACCAACAGAAATGTAAGCTCAAAATGTATCAAGTGTAATCCTAGGAGCAAATACCACCAGAAACAGTCGCAATAGAGACCAGACGAAGATTCTAGTAATGGGAGAGTATTACAAAGGACCCGCCATGCAGACCCAACATTCTATAGGATACCGAGATCGACGAAGTCCTGTCCAAGTATAGAAGACCCTGGTGTTTTATAAAATCAAGGGTCACTGAAACTAACCCCTAGTGTACTCGATTTTCCTAAATTTTCCTAAACCCTAAACGGGATAACTCCACAACCTAGCAGTCGTTTCAAAGTTAACACAATTATTTCATGCTCTGACCCTCTTTGAAGACTCTTTGAATCACATAGGTCTTCAAAGCATCATGCCAGGAGGGAAGAAAGCCTATAATATGATAGAATTCCTGTTCCGGGTCCTACACTAGCCAACAATTGTAGTACAAATTCATGTACACTAAATCCTCATAGGGACATCTCACCTTCTGGGGTTTGCCTTCCACTTCATCAGCTAACTCCTTGATGAAAGAATTGCGAGCTGCACGACAATGCATATCTTTCTCAGCTCGAGCTTTTGAACGTTGATCGCGACCAGTTCCTTCTTCAGCCATGACTGCAGGTGCTATCATAGGAGGTTTATAAACTCCTCTGCCATCCTGAAACAGAAAAACGGTATTAGATGTCTAAGCTTTTCCACGAGCGTTACACCCGATGCAGCCAATTCAGATGTGCACTCCAGTAACTATGAACTTTCAAGTGCTGATATTCTACCTCTGCCATTTGGTCCAGCTTAGACACAAGCATGTCCGGATTTGGTCTGAAAGACAACGCATCCTCTTTCCCTGTTTTTTCTCCTGTTGCATCTGCTGCTGGCGCCTAGCCAACCCTCAGCAATTTCTCGATCTGATATTCCAATTTCTTATCTACAGGGCGAATCTGTCAAGCAAACCAAGACAGAACCATCAGTGCTATTCTAACACTTAACCCTAAACCCTTGAAACCCTTGAAACCCTTGAAATATGTGCTACCAACCCCAGAACAAATAACCATCAATGATTTCCAGATACCTAAACCCAGAACCTTAAATCCTAACCTCTTGAATTACATGTCCTACTCTTGGGCGCTGATTTCTGGCTGCGTCCCGGTACTTGTTGGTTCGGCGTAGGTCTGACACTAGGTTCATCTCAAGATCACACGAGTAGCTCGGCATCGTAGGTTTCTCGGCGTTCTCTTTATTTTGTTTCAATCGTAATCGAGGCCCCGTAAGGCAACAGATTTCACTTCACGCCCACTCCCTTGCGGTACCGCAAGGGAGCCAAGGCGGGTGAAATTTTGAATCAGTGTTCAAAGTGAGGCCCCGGAAAACCCACGTGGCACCTGAAATTTCACAAAATTTGGTCGCCTTGGTCACCTTGGTCACCTTGCTCGCAATATGAATCTCTGTCGATTTCATTCCGACTTGTTGTCAAGTAGTACCCCTATTGGGACCCTTGCGGTACCGCAACGGGGGAAGATTTTTGAATTTTTTCATCATTTTCTTCGAGGTTGTTGATGAATCTGAACCGCAAGTCGCTGAATCTCAAATCGCCACCATGTCTTGAAGTTCTGGGTTTGTAACATTCGAGGCTTCACCTTGTCGCAGGGCTTGTCAATTTGTCTGCCAGTGCTCGGTTTCAGCAATTAGATTCAAACACTGAGATTACAGATGCTCAGATTTTTGCCTCAGGATGATTCAGTAAAATACAAGAGGCCTTGCTCTTGGTAGATGATACTCGTCTCTTGTGTTCTTTGATAGTTCATTTGATGATCGGATTTAAGAACCAAGGACAAATGAACTGGAATTTTAAAAAAATCCCCCCCTCGGAGGAACCCTTGCGGTACCGCAAGGGGGTGGGCCAAATCTCAAGTCTAAAAGCCACGCAGACGCCTCCTCCCAAAACCGGCGCCAGCGCATGTGAATCGCTTGCCGCTGCACAGGGAAGCTCACTTTACGCTCCTGCCCTACCTCATTGCGGTACCGCAATGGGGGAGGGGACGGAGGCAAATACTTTTTTTTAATCAACCTGCTGTTGTAGAGAGTTTTGCTCTTCAAATCGTTAGGTTCAGATTATCACTTTCGGCTTTGGAAGCGATGTTGGGTTCTGAAGATGTTGACTTGTGTTGCTTGTGGACTTCCCGATTTCACTCTTGTATGAAACTGCGAAACAAAGTTTTGGATTTTGAATGCCGCTAGTTCTTGAAATTGCAATTGTGAACGGCATTGTCAGTTTGCGCTCGGACTTGGACTAGTATTCGTGTTTGAACAATGATGTACAGGTTTTTAAAGTTTTCATTTATAGCACCACGATCCTTGCAGCAGATGGGATTAGTTAGATCAATCAGTTTGAAAAAATGCAATTATGCGGAGGTTGGATTCATTTGACTACAGCTTGCATCCCCTCTTGCGGTACCACAAGAGGGGATAGCGGATTAGAAATCAAATGACATAGCTGGGATGATCAAGCTCAAGCTCAAGAATCTTTCTCCTCCAACTTGACAGCTTCAGTTAACATCAAGAATTTTACACATCTTTGAATCGCATTGTGGTACCGCAATAGGGTTGGCTGGATTTTGTTATTCCGCTTAGGTTTTCGATTTCCAATTTGTTTCAGTGTTTCAGATGCATCACGTATTCATTGATTTCTCATATCGCTGGAATTCATGTGTTATTAGTCATTCAGTTAGCCTTAATCTTGTAGAAACTATCATTGCTTTTGTATATTGAGCTATGGTTGTGTAATAGTACTGCTCAAAGAGCTATAAATTGTAATTTACTTATGTTGACACCAAAGAAGCATTGATCAAATAATACTAGTTACTATTTCCAACATATTAAATACTCTATAAATATTTCTATTTAATTTTAATTCATTTAAAAAAAAATCGATTGCTTTGAGGGAGTTAATTCCCTCTTTTGTTGTTGGAATTATCTTAGTCAATAAGACCATGGATCAATCCTTGGTTTTGCAGAATGAGCCGCAAACACCTATGGACTCTTCGGGGCATGACCTTGAAGACATGACTCCAGTAAGAAGCTTTTGTGATATTCAATTTCTGTAGCGAATTGCATGTTGATAATGGCTAACCTCTTTGTTGTTGCTTCCAGGAATTGAGAGTGATTGATGAGGATTTCCTATCATTTTTGCAAAATCTAGGAACTGGAAAATCCTCAATTAAGGGAGTTGATAATATTAGACACTAAGTTGACTAGCCCTAAACCCAAATTTTGGGATCTTTTAGAATTTGGAGGGTCCCTCTCTCTTAGCATTGACAAAGTATTTTGGCAATCATGATTCCATAATTCAAAGTTAGTGCCTTGAATCATGTACAAATGTATGTATTGCTCCAATGATAATTCAAATGATGGCTACATTATGGAGAATGTAAGGTCAATTCCCCTTTTATGATTGCAATTTCAACATTACCTTTTTGTACATATATCAACTTCTATCATGAGTAAGAGACCATATAGTTCAATTGATTTTTTTATTGATTGTATATTTAAGGCTAAAATATAGTTGATGCAATATGATTCAAGAACCAAATACGTCATCATTTACACAAGGAGCCTTCTCTAAAGATACCACCCCACAATCTGAACAAGAAATCCAACTAGAGATTGGTGTGAGCGCTCCTAACTCCACCCTCGAGCTAAGAGTTTTTCACACAGGTCCTATGTCTAATTGAGTTTTCTTTCTAATTGGGTATGAAAAGAAAGCCTTCCAAGCAATGAACTCTTTTAGTCACGTTTTTAAATGTTTTTTAATCTAATTTGTGGTTATAGTTTTATCTATTCTATTCTAAAAGTCAACCAAGCAATCCTACTCTACTCTATTCGATCAACTGATATTGTCTAAATTTAATTCCAAGTATTTGGTAAAAAGAAACTTAACAGTAGAACAATGAGAATGAAAATCAAATGTGAGCGATTTACCTCCTCGGCGTAAATCTCCATGGTCCCGTCGTCAAACATCATCATGTGTAAATATTCTCCTACAACCTCGCCATCGAAATCATCCCGGCTCTCCATCTAATCCATAATAATTCTCATGTTGTTGGTCAATTAATTCTGTCTTGATTAAAAGGAATTAAAAGGTTATGTAGCGTTAATTTAAATGCGTAATTCTTTTAATTCCTAATTCCCCGGTAATTAAGAAATACTACAATTTAATTAGTCTACCTAGTTTGGTTAGCAAATATTTTATTCTAAAGAAATAAATGAAAGTTAAAGTTTAGTTGTTTTAGTTGTTTTTCCTTTGGTTCTAGATTAATATCCAAAATCCAAATTGATTTAATTATTTAAATCGGAAATTGTCATCAAATCTTTTCAAATCTAATTAATTTTTGAATTTGTGTTAATTCTAAAGAAATTGGTTGGCAATTTGTTTGTTTCCCTTTTGGCTTATTAGAATATTTTAATCAAAAAATCATCTTCAAATCTTTTCAAATCTAATTAATTTTTGAATTTGTGTTAATTCTAAAGAAATTGGTTGTCAATTTGTTTCTTTCTTTTTGGCTTATTAGACCTAATAAAACAAAACTAACAAAATCCAAACCTTCTAAGAATCTATTTAATGACTAGCTACCAAAGAATGTGGAACATTCCTAAAGAACGAGAATATTAGTAATAGTGTTATTTCTAAAGAAATTAGTTTTTTATTCCCAAGGGTCAACCCCCAAGAATAAGAATCTATTTCTATAGTGTTATTCCAAAAGAAAATCAATTGTTTATTGTAATTTGCTTCACGTGATGGGTTTCGTCACCTTAATCTTCCTAACTACATCTTCTTCTCTCTCATTCTTGCTTAGTATGTTTTTGCAAGTTTTTTGTGGAGAGATGCGGCTATGGAGTTTAGGACGTGTAGAAGATGGTGAAGTATTTTGTGACTCCCAAATGTTGGATTTTAGTTTTAAAAAACAAAGGTGTGGCGTCAATTGCCAACCATAAGTGTGATTAAAATCGAAGTTTTTGGAGTTTCAAATGTACTGTGAGTCCCTGGAGTGCTCCCTGTTCTCCCCAGCGACCCCTGACTCTCCCCAGCGACCTCCCGACTCTCCCCAGCGACCCCGGCTCCCCAATACCCGGCTGGTTCCGTACCCGGTTGGCCCTCCGTATCCGGTTGGTCCCCGTACTCGGCTGTGTGGTTGGTCTGCCCTGGTGTGGCTGGTCCGCTCTGGTATGGCTGGTCCGCTCAGTAGTATGCTAGTCCGGGTTTTTAAACCAAATTCAGGTTGGAATCTTGGCTTATTTTGGACATGCAATTCAATTGGACATTCCTTATAACTTTTAGTAAGAATTTTGAAAGTTCCAATTTGGTAATAATCTAACAATGGACCCAGTGAGATTTTTGGAGCAATTCCTTTCTGAGGCAAGTATGACTTTAAAGATAAGGTCCTTCCAAATGTTGTGGGTTCAAAGCTCCGCCGTATCTTAAAGATTGTCGTATTTTGAGAATTCTATTTGCAAAAGGAGGTACACATGATAGTGTTTAACCGAACTTTCACACTTTAAATTCACAAATTTCTTAGTATTCCAGAATTTTGTTGCCAAAGGAGGTACACATGACAGTGTTTAACTGAACTTTGGTACTCAACTTAGGAATGTTCAGTATCTAGTGTCTCAACGAATTAGTGTTCAAAAGTTGTGTGATCCAACATACAATAGTGAAAACAAGTTGAAGGGGCCCTAAACCTTCAAGGGTTTAATAATCAAACTAGAAATCAAAAACCTTGGCCAAGACCTTTGGTCCAAGGGGTGCTCCGACCAAGTCGGTAGCACAAGAGTGAAGAAACAAAGTGTCGGTGCACAAAAGAAAAGGGTACTGGCAACCTCGAGGGGGGCCCTTATATACTCGTGGCCGGGCCCCTCTCGATAATTGCTAGTGAAAACACTTTGTTACTTCTTATCCTAAACTACCCTAATGTAATTCCAAAATATTAGTTGTTTAATGGTGGAAATTTCTAAAAACATCCCCATTTGGCAAAAGAAATCTTGGCCAAATCAAATCCAAGATCTTAACCCAAAATATTTTGAAATTAACCCTAATTTACGTAGATATTTTGCAAATTAACCAAAAGTCATTTTGAAAATTGTCTTTCTTTAGCCCAAAGATGGCTTTTTATGCAAGAAAGAGATCTTGACCAAATCCAATCTTTGATTTTCCAAGAGATATTTCCAAAATCACTTCTAATTAACCGCAATTAACGATTAAAAAGTCAAACTAAGAGCTGACCCTCTCTATCTTTTAGGGAACAACTCGAAACGGAAAACCGTCTGCGCCATTGTCTTCAGAAGATCCCAATTAGCCTAAAAGACCCCTTACCCCTCACTCCTAGGCCATTTGCTAGCCCAGATTGGAATTACGGTAACTCCAATTAAAAGTCAAAAATCTAACTTTTAGGATTTGCGCATTTCGATGAATCTGTCAGGCCAGGGTTGTTAGGAATGTCCGTGAGAGTAAGGAATGACTCCTTATTTGCGACAATCGAACATCATTCGCTCCTGATACGCCGGTCAACCCACGGCCAACTTGTAACTTCTAGTGAAATTCGATGTCGATGCCGGTTTTGGTAGTTGGGAATGTCGGAATGTCTTCAAACTTGACCGGGCGCTTATTAAGCACACAAAAACTTATCCTAATTTTTAGTGAGATTTTACTGCATCATACGTAATTTCTATGAATTTACGAACATTTCTATGTGTGGTTGACTTCCCATGGAGTCAACGTGGAATTTCGGAAAAATCCGAAATAAATTGGGTAACATCTAGGGCACTCCTAGATTCTTAGTGCAAATTCCACGCAACCTTGCACCTTTCTAATTTTAGTAATTTGGAATTACTTTGCCCAATTGGACAATTTAATTCCCGATGCCCCGGAATCTTGGACAATTGTTTGATTCTTGTTCGCTCCTCGCATGCTCCTACCCTTGGAACACCTCTCTGTAGTCTTCAATCTCCAATCCTCCATCTTTTATCTCGTGAAGTGCGAATTCTCTAAATCCATTGTAATGGTTTTACTTTTAAATTCAATTTGTTCCAAAATTGAACTTAAGCCCTGGTAATTCTTCTAGGCTCGTAGTAGACTCTTTCTGCTTAGTCAGTATGTCATGTGCATCTTTAAAAGGTTGATTTTGCACAGACAATTACTAGGACTGACTAACCCTCGATTCCTTACTTCTCTCGGAATTAATAAATCTTCACATAAACTTGCTTTGGAGACTTAGAATGATTCAAATTTCTAGGATTAGGAATTTTACACCTTCTAAGTTGGTTTTCCACCATTTTGGCATAGACTGACACCAAAACTCCTTCAACACTCTTTTTACGTTCTTTTCATATATATTTTAGCTAATTTTTGCTATTTAATCGCGAAAAATAGACTCAGAGTCTTGAGTGCCATCTCGAGGGCTCACAATTGGTGACACAAACTTTGAGGAGATTGGTGACAAACAAGTGGTGGAGGAAGATGTTGATGAAGATGACCTTCGCCGTAGGCACAAGGTAGATTCAAATTCTACAATAAACAGCATGCGACTTAAACCCATTGCCCTTTCTCGAATGGGCATTCCATTGTGCCTCCTTTTTCCGATGCCCATTGTGAAGCCTACCTTGACGTGTGATTTGACAAAACTGGATCAAGAATATGTCCATAATTGTCGTGAAGGATCTGCTGTTTTTTACGTGTTTACTACAAATGGAGAGGGACAAACACAACTTTTATCACTAGATGAGTGTGCAAGCTTCAGTCCTCTTTGGAAGGAGGAGGTCCTAAAGTTTGAAGACAAGCTGGACCGTACACCCGACCTTCATTGCTTCAAGAATCTGAAGTTCTTTATATGTGATGGTAACCACCGTCACATTGCGTGGATGTCCCACATTGATTCAAAACACCCCAATGATCCAGATTGGCATGTTCAGGTGGATTGTATTGTGTTGGAGACAAAAGGACGGATCGGGGCACTCATACAAACAATGCATGATATTAATAAGTAAATACAACTTTTGAATTTTTTTATGTTTTTTATGTGTTTTCTGGTGAATTGGGCTCATTTCTTTACTACAGGCATGCGGAAGAATCACATGTTAAGACAAAGTTGATCCATACTTTGTATCAAGTGAGAAGGTATGGCAGGATGCCTCTAAAAGAGTTCCAGGAGTTGCTGATAGAGTCTGATTTTGGGAAGTGCCAACAAAATTCTAAGAAAACATGGTACTGCATTACTGTAGAGGTCTTTACCTCGTTTATCTTTCAGGTAATTGTTTAATTATGACCTTTTATTTTTCTTTTCATTTTATCCTTTGATATTTTATTTTTATTTTGTCCTTTGATTTTGCCTTTGATGTCTTCCAGTTTGATTTTTTTCTTTGATATTAGTTTTAATTTTGACATTTTGTAATGATTTTTTGGGCTGGATATTTCTTCAGCATGAGATCTCAGAGGTGGTTGACATAGCTGCAAGGGTGTACAATGAATGCACTTCAGAGGGGGAGGTTACTGAAAGTGGAGTTGTAGCTACAATGAAGAAAGGGGCAAAGGACAGATTGTCACATTTATATTTTAAGATGGCAAAGATGGTGACCGTAGCTAATCCAGCTCTTAGTTCTAAGTGGTTCCAAGAGGTAATGGTTTGAATGTTCATTAATCTTTTTTACATTTTTTAGTCTTCAATTATTTTACAAATATTGATTTTTTTTTCATGTCTAGATTGAAAGGCATTGGAATTTGAATGCCGAGCCCGAGATGACTCTTGATAAGCTCCAACTTATAGCAACTTCAAGTGCAGATGCTATCTACTAAGTGAAGTGGTTAAAATGGTGGAATCTTTCCAAGCATTCAAGGGAAGCAAGAAAATTCCCAGCCAAGCATTAGAGGAGATTTGAGGGCAACGGGAGACTATGAGTTCCCGAAGCAATGAACGCAGGAATCTACTGCAGGAATGCGGAATTGGCCTCTGCTGACGTGGTCGAGAGTGTGCCATGTCACCAATTTTTTTTTGAAATTTTTTTATTTTATTTTTGGACTTCTTTTTGCATTTCAGGACGATTTTTTTTTTTTTTGAAAAAAAAATTAATTAATTACTGATCAGGAACAATGCTGGGAACAGCGCTTTCACAATCTCCTATTGCCCTCGAATCTCCTCTAATGCCTATGAATGATGACAAGCTTATGGCTTTTCTTTACAAAGTAGTGTGGTGGGCAGGGGTAAGTGGTTTGGTAAAAGTTGTACCTTAAATTTAAACAAATGATTGTGTATATTAAATATTGATTTTCCTCATGGTTTTGTGCAGATTGAAGCCTCTGTGGTTTCAGAGGTAGAATTAATATCTACTCGCGACAATATTACAATTGATATGACAAGCCTTTTGGAGCCTTCGACTGTACAAGACTACATTGAGGAATGGCACATGCGGATTTGGGACCAAGCTTTTGGAAATGAGCTTCGTGAAAACAAATCTTTTAAGAAAAGAGACTCTTTCTCAAAGTTCTTTGAAGCCGACAACATAATTAAACGTGTTGTTTTCAAGTATGAAATCATTGAATGTTTTGTCTTTTGTCATTTTATATTCTTTTAATTAGTTGTGTCTCTAATTCCTTTTGTATTGGACTTAGGTACTTCAAGTTGGAGTTGTACAACAAAAAAGCCATCTCCAAGCACGATTTGCCCCCTTTCATGAACAATTGGATAGATCGTTGGTCTCCTGAGTACATGTTCTCTCCATATCAAATCAAGACTTATACTTTTGTACACCTTCAAGGTTGTGGATGGTATTTGGAGTGTGATCTTTCGTTTACACCTCCAATCGAGGTTGCATATCAACAAAGCCTTCAGTCTCTTGCACCTTCAGAGGTTTTTACGGATGAATATGTTGGTTTGGAGGAGGGTGCCAAGGAAGAAGCCATCCGCAAAAGGCTTGAAGAGGACTAGAAGAAATTATAGAAACAAGCCAAGGATGCGGAGAAGGCAGCTGTACGAGAAGAAGAAAGGAAGAAGAAAGCTGCTGCAAAGGCTTCAGCAAAAGAGACTCAAAAAAAGGGCAAGCAAATGAAGTCAACTCCTAATGCAGATGCCCCTGCCTCATATGTAGACAACACATCAATTCTCGAGGTGCAACCTTCGATCGGTATACCCGTGGCATCCCATTATACTCAACTTACGGAAGTACAAACTCGTGTACCTCTACAAAGATCAGTGGACCCAAGTACTATAGATGTGGCCGAGCTTATTTTGAATACGAATATGGATTTGGTTCTTGGTGGCATGACTGGTGACCCTCCAACTGACTACAGTTGCATTTTAACCTTCTGCGAAAAGGTATAGGCGGTTGTATTAATTTTTGTATTCCTCTGTATTTTTTGTACATACCTATCTTTTATTATCACTAATCAATGTCTTGTATTATTTCATAGAATGCATCAAAAAGGAGAAGGTCCTATCGCGGGCAGGTGGATAAGCACCCTGACTTTGACCTTATCTTAGTAGATATGCCAGAGGGTCTTTCAGTCATTGGAGTGAGTGAGCCAGAATCCAGCATTCCTTCTTGGAATGCTTTACCAGACTACTGGTTACAACCTGTATTCGATTTTGCCGATACGCACCTTCATGATGATGGCGCCCTCATTGTCATTCACCCTCAGAGCGTACAAGCTAAGAAAAAACTTCTACAGCATACTAATGCATACTCATTTGAGAAGAAGCTCGATTGGTGGCGTGTAAATCAATTGTATTTGACAAATCCCGCCAACTTGAGAGGAACGGTGAGAATTGAAGGCCTTTTTTTTGGAATCAAAAATATGAATTGATTGAAATATAGTCTAATTGAATTGCTAAGTTACAGTTTGATTGTATTATTGAATTATTGTTTCTAATAGATTTTTTGATGCAGACTAAGCGATTTGGGATTACTTTATTGGTGAGGAAGATTTCTTCTAACCCAAGCTCCAAATTCGCATTCCAACATATTCCCGACCTTGTATCTCGTGGGGTTGATGTGGAGAAAGATGATGTTCTCTACAATTATGTCTACGAGAATGATCTGATTATGAATGGTGACCGGCCTTGGCGTGGAGCTTGACAGAAAGCTCTTTGCTTTTTAACATGTTGATAGAATCATGCACACTACTTGGTGACGTTGTTTTGGACACCACTGCAAGTACAGGTACTTTCTTAGAATACTTTTATTTTGATGTTTTTCTAATATTTCAGTCCTTTTTCAAGTCACATTTTTGAGGCCACTATATAATAGGTTTTGTTTTTCAGGTGCCTCCATCCATGCTTGTCGAAATTCTGGTCGCCATATTCTTGCTATTGAGGAGGACAAGGCATTATTTGAAAATGTCCTTAAGCCCCTTATTCGTGCGCCCGTATCAGTTGCAACTCCTGTAATATCAGTAGCCCAGGATATTGTTGACCTCGATGACGATGTCGGCATTGTGGAACCAATCCAAAAGAAATCCAGATTCAGTATGTAAGTCAACCTTGCATTTCTCAATTTTTTTTTTCTTATAATGTCTATTTATGTTTGACTAAGTTGCGTTGTTTGTTTCAGATTTGTGAACGGTGTTCAATCCAATGTTCCTTTCTTCCAAAGACCGGACTTTTTCCCAAGTCCTGAAAAGTCTTTTGACTTGCCTATTTATGCGGAAATGATGGCCACAACATTTGAAGTTCATGGTGGTACAAGTACTCTTTTTGAATATGGACAAGTACACCCTCGTGTCTTGGATTTCTTGGATGTTGAGGCCCCTTCATCAAATGGAGAGTCTGCCTCAGATTCTTCTTTTTCTGCAAAATGAAGGCATTTCTAGTTTTCTAAGATCCTATCCGATATCTAATTTCTAGTCCCTTTTATATGCTTTATTTTATAGTGATTACTACATTACTATGTTTCCAATCTTTTTTATAGTGATCATGACACTACTATGTTTTCCTTATTTTGAATATTGATCATCACATTGCTATATTCTACTCAGTTTTTGGCATTCATGTATGTCATTTTCTGAAGAAGCCATTATGTGTTATGAATTTGCTTGTTTTATTTTTTATTTCTTTAGTTTCCACATCTACATTATTTTGAATCTTGATTGATCTGTTTTAAGTCAAATGATATTTTATTTTTTGTATAACAGTCCCCTCTAATTTCTACAACTTTAATATCCTACATTGAATCATTAATGTCATCCTTCTTCATTTTAATAATGTGGCTATTGATATTGCTTTTAATAGGGATTTTAAATTTGAAAACACAATGCCCCTTCTTAGTATTATATTCAATTGGGTATTAAAAGAAAAATACAATTCATGCAAAATTTGAAAACAAGACGAATTACCATGAGGTTTGGGATTTTAAAAATAGTGTTTAAGTATAATTAAATTACCCAACAACCACACATATTTTTCCAACCACGGTCATAGGTACATCCACGGTCATAGAATCTTCATCATCTTTTTTGAATTTTTTTTCATGCTCACAGGCTCATGGGCTCACACTCATAGGCTCGCCCGCTAGCAACCCTGATTGACCTCTCTTTCGTTTCAAAGTTTTGCCATACATGTAGTCTCATAACGTAGATGCAGGAATTCCCATGTTCCTGGCAACTCCACCGACGCTGTAGCCTGCATCCACTGAAGCTAGGGTGATTGCAAGAATGACTTACGGTTTTGTCTCAAAATGGCCTTAGTACTGGAGTACTGTGACTTTTGGAATAAATTTTTTTTTAATGAAATAAAATATGGATACTGTTAAGAACACTCTAAATAGTATGTAGATGAAAGTTCTAACTTAGAAAAAAAATTCTCAAAAAGTTATGCTCTCTCAAAGAGTGATGAAAAATACAAGAAAATAGGTAGTTTGGAATTTAATTTTTTTTAAATAGAAAAAAAGTTCAAAAAAATAAACTAAAAAAAGACATTTTTTCTAACTTAAAGTTGCTTCTTCTTGCCAATTTTCATCTTCAAGAAAATTATTTTGTGTTCTCTACATGTGTACCTTGGTAGTGCACTTTGAGCACATGTGGAAGGTGAATACTTTACTATTTTTATAAAATCTCTTCACAAGCTTGTGTAACTATAGTAAAAGTCCTTGTATCCCAATTTTCACCTTCAAATTTGAAATTTAGGGTTGGAAATAGTACTAAAAACCCTCAAAATGGCCAAGGTAGACATCCAATCGGGGCCAATTTAAAAATAGTAAAATAATTTAAAAAAATTTCAAAAAATTACCAAATGTCAAGAACTTTAGTTTGTACCTCTGTTTCAAATTTCACGGCAAAAAAAGACATAATGCAAAAGTTATGAGCAAAAAACCACCTGTCCAAAGCCTAGGGGACAACAAATAGGACAAGTCATTCTTGCAATCACCCGCTAGCGCTTGGTTCAGTTGGTGGTTGGTCCATCGCCCATATGTTTGTTTTGCTCTCCATAGATGTGCATTGTCTTTGGACGGGCCCCCAACTTCTGCTGTCACTGTAACATCCTTTTTCCGTCGCTCCTCTGAGCCTGGCAAGCTTCTGGTACTGTGGTAGCAGTCGTTGGGACTGCTCCGATTGCCCTCACCAGTACTGTAGTTGGCGTCGCGTCGACCTTTTGGGGCGCCGCGTCTGGCTTGCGCACCTCCACCAGACTACTCAACCGCTCTGTCGGCATGGTCCAGGCGATCGGACCGACGGCAGTTACGGCAGCTAGGGCAGCGGGTTGATGCTGTTCCGATACAGCCACCGCTCTCTCGCTCTATGCTTCTGGGCGCCGATCTGGTCCCACCATTGCTTTCTGTGGCTGAGCTGTGGCCCTCCATAGAGGCAATGGATGGATCGGGTGCACATCTCCCGGCATCATCTGCGGACCCTGTGGGAGTTGCTCTCCCCAACCTTCACTCCTTATGTCCACTTTTCCGACTTGCTAGTCCCGTCTGGCAGGTACTAACATCTCCACTAAAATTTGAGTGGGTATCGGCCTCTGCAAACGTTGAATTCCGTGACCTCTCTCCTGGCACTGATGTAAACGCTAGATTTACATATGGCGACCAAACTCCCATGCCTAATGTGTTATATAACAGTAACTCACCTGGCCATCTCTCTATCACTCTCTCATCACTATGACTAAGGGACTCCTCTCCTATATTGCTAGTTGACATTTTATAAGCATTCAAGAGTGCACACGATTTACTTGCAATTCAACTGAATGACAGTCAATTTGTGAAAGCATTATTGCGTTCCACAGAAACTACACAAAGCATGAACCTTCATGAAGTGCTCGGCAACTGAACTGTTGAGAAGTCACCATTGTGGAAGGTGAATACGTGTCACTACAGCCGCCTGTATGTGCCCTTCATTATAAAATGACATACATATAATCTTGCCGCCAAAGAATCCAATTTAGGCTTCCTCTATTAGCCTATCATTATGTATTGCATGTTTTAATGTCATCACTAGCCTCTTAGGTGGTAGCCAGTGCAAACAAAGTTGGCTCCAGACACATCACCAAGTCATTCAATGCAATACCTACTATTAGTACAAGCGCCGGTTAACTACCTATACATGATCTTATGGGCATTCTAAGCCACCACGGTTTTCACCCATGGTCATGCATTTTTTAATATTCTCAACAATGGGACTGAAACGCATGGACATGAGCACGATTATAGGCCTCGCCCATGGGGACACTGATTTTAATAGGTGGTCTTACCTTAGTACAATGTTTCTTGCATTCACCCCATTTAGTTTTGTATAGTTGAAGTTTCTAAGAAAAAAATTCAATTTTCATTTTTAAATAGCATATTACAAAAATTGTAGTTTTTGACAATGTCTCCTTGGAAAAAAAACCTAGTCCTTTGGGATTAACTTATATCTCAAAAAGTCTTCTTGTCATTGTAATACACATAACATTCATATTGACTTTAGTGATAAACTTCAATACAACACTTGATTTGACTTTCATATAAAATTTGTATGACTTGAAATTTCAATCTATTTTTAAGAGTTATATCTTCAAAGAAGTTGCAATTTAAAGAAGATAGTTGAATGCTTTTGCTTTGTATCAACATCTAAGAGTAAAAAAAAATGTTTTAAAAGTTTTGTAAAATTGTAATTTTTTTAGGAGTTTTGACATTTGAAAAACCATTGTAATTTCAAAATCATATAAAGTTCTTATGAAAGTACAATAATGTAATGAAATTTGTATCAATATTATATAATATAAACAAAGGTTTTATTTGAGATGTATAGTGCTCATAGTTACCCATTATAGGCCATCAAACCAACTGCATCCTTAATTATCTACATCAATTCAACATACATAGATATACATATAAAAATGTTAAACAAATGTACACAAGGAGACAATTTAGATTGTGGATAAGAATTGCATTGATGCAACTTGTGATGACAGTATTCGTACTTGGAAGCAAATGATTAATTATCATGCATACTTTAGAGGTCATGCATGTGGCTTTAATCCATCTAAGAATGAGTTGAAGCTTAGGGTTGCTACACAAAGCAAAGATCCAAAGAAAATAGCACAAGCACTGAATACTTTACGTGGAATAGAAGGGCTTGGAAGTCATGTACCCCATTTGGAAGGCAAAGAGATATTTGGAAGTATAAAGAGGAAGTTGGATGTATCAATTGGAGATGCAAGAGGCTCACTTAGACTGGACAAAGTGAATTTTTCTCAACCGCGTGTCCAAACGAGGTCCACAAGAACTTCTATTGAGATCTTGCAAGGAAAAGGTAAAGAGCCAGACGGAACTATTTCTCCTCATGTCATTGTTGCTTGTGAAAGTGATTGTGATACATCAAAGTGGCATATTGCAAGAATCATCCACAAATCAAATGCAAAATGTCACGCTTAGTAGCAAGAGTCAAATATCAAGTGTTGTGCCAAAATTGCAAGGGAAAAGAAAGGAACCCCTATTCCAACCTACTGAGGTAGAAAAGTTAAGTATGGCAATAAATGAAAAGTGGTTGTTGACTTTTGGTTTTGTTGGGATGATATAGAGTGATGTGTGAAAGGCTTAAAGCGGAAGTGGATAATTGATTGGCTAGAGGTGCCGGAGGTTTGGCAAATTCTATCAGGGACACAACTCAATTAGGAGGAAACTCTACTCTTGCAACATGCGGGATTCCGATTGCAACGCCTTACCTTGTCACGACGTCAACTTTTCAACATGCCAAATATTTTTAAGACTGTTTTATTTGACCAACTTCTACCAAAAAATGCAGATGCGTATCCATTAATTAGAAACAACCAAACTTTTTGTAGGATTACAAATGCACCAACTACATAGCAATAGAACAAGAGAATGCAGGGAATGTTAAAAGTGAAATACTAGGACTGACCTTACTTTCTCAATAAAGCCTAGGTGCAATAGTCTCACTACAAAATTGGGATAGACCATAACAAGAACATCTATCGAATTATTGTTGCAATGTTTTCAACATGCACATGCTTAAATTTTGTGAATATGGTAGTTTTAGCTATTGGAGGTTCACAACAATACATGAATTGCAAACACTTGTACTACTTGTATAGGTACTTCTACAAGATGGATGTCAATTAAGATAAATTCATTCATGCACTTAGTTATAGCTTCAATGAATTGAAGGTACTTCTAGTTCAACCATGAATTATTATAATTCTTGAATAGGCATGGATGCATTTTCAAGTTTATTTCATTCATATTGTAGTGACACTAGAACAAAACATGGTAAAAATAACCCGCGTGTGCATCCGATTTTGGTTTTTTTTCCATGTTTTTGTGCGCATTTTTCTTTGCGCGTTGCGCGTAGTGAACAGCCAACTTTGGCAGCAATTTCCCACTGCAATTTTTGGAGTTAGGAAGTGTGTCATATATCAATGGAAAGGTATTTTGAATACCTTTCCATTGATATATGACACACTTCCTAACTCCAAAAATTGCAGTGGGAAATTGCTGCCAAAGTTGGCTGTTCACTACGCGCGACGCGCAAAGAAAAACGTGCACAAAAACATGGAAAAAAAACCAAAATCGGATGCGCGCGCGGGTTTTTTTTACCATGTTTTGTTCTAGTGTGAATTACATATATTTATATTTTTTTTTATTGATTTTTGTTCTTTATCCTTTTCTTTCCTTTAAACTTTTTATATTTTATCTTTTCTCTTGTTCTTTATCCTTTCTCTCCTTTATTCCTTTACTAGCAATCCAAAGAGTAATCTTTTATTTAATTAAGTTTTTATTTCATTGCTTGTTTTAGTCAATTCTTTATAGTAGGTGTTCTTTCTTTTATAGTTACTCTATTTCTATAATTGTATTGAAAATTGAGATACATGTTTACATGTGGCACTATATTACAGTCAACTAAGAATTAATTTTATAATTTAAAATTCTAAGCCCTAAACCCTTTGAAATGAGATAGTGATTATAACCACAGTCAATGATTTCAAGGACATCTTAGTGTAAGCCATTAGTCGTCCTCTCACCCTTAACATGTACTTTTATATTAGCGCATATTGGAATTTCCAATTCATAGAGGATATAGAGACGTTGACTATTTGACTTCCTCCATATTCATTTGAGTTAGTCAAATAAACAAAATTCAATACTAATAATGTGACATCAATGTCCTACGCCAAAAGCGGTAAGCATGTTTTGTGCTGTAATAAATGAAATCCGTGTTTGAGCTTTAAGTAGAAAATTTAAAGTGTAAGCGCATGAGTGCATCGCAAAAAAAAAGATAATACAATATGAAACATTATACTATCCCATGGAGATAAAGAACATGGTCATAGGTCACAAAACTTACTATAAATAGTAAGATTTTTCATATTTATAAAAAAAAGGTGAAACAAAAATTTAAGAAGGTTTTCTCAAAAAATATAAGATTAGGAGGCTCACTACTCATACTCCCTACACTTGCAACTTGCAAGCTCACCACTTTAGGCTTGCACACTAGCATTATTGAGTTTTGAAGTCCCATGTTTTTTGTTTTTTATCTCCAATAAACCACTCAAAAGTTAAAACTAGTGTAATTTTTTTCAAGGGTGTGAATCTTTACAATTTTAAATTTTTAGCATGTTCAATTTCAGGATCTTGCACACATGGTGTAAACTAATACAAAAATGCTAATATCAAAATCAAGAATTTCTACTAACCACCAAAGTGATTCATTACTAGTTAACCCCTAAAGCCCTCAACAATGTTTTTTGAGATTATAAATTTTTTGGGCAGCTCACTACGGATGGAGTTTTTATTTTTTTTCTTTGAAATTTTGATACAATGTGTGCCCGAGGAGTAGCTTTAAGGCCTAACAATTTTCATAACTTTTGACTTCGCGGTTAAAAAGTTATGGCAGGATATGTTGTTTTCTTTACTCGGTGGGCATCCCGGGCAGCTGAAAAAACTTCTTCAAAAAAACTTTTTTTCTTAAAATGAAATTTCAAATTGGTTCTTTAGGTTTATACAGACATGGGAAGCTTTAAATCAATCCATTCCGATCAATGAGTCAAAAGTTATGAAGATTTTGAGTTTGAGGTAGTTTGCGGCCAGTTACAGAATCTCTACAGTACAAAAAAAGTTTGAAATTCTTCATTTAATTTAATTTTTCATATTTTTGGAAAAAAATAAAAATCAAAGATGTAGATTGTTTATTACAACATTTTAAGCATTGGGATTGAAAATTTTCAATTCCATGAATAAAATGTTCATAATTTAGTATTTTGGCTCATTTTTTACTTCTTTCTACTTACTTATTCTTTCCTATATGTTGTACAATTCCAAATGGTTTGAAATTTTTTGAGAATGTAGCCAACTTACATTGAAGTATGAATTCAAAGAGTAACCACCATTTTGAATTTCTTTTCACACAAATGTGACCTTGTGAAGTGCAGCTGTCCGGATTTTCGCAGGGATAAAAAAACAAATTTTGTCAATTCAAATGCATATATCTTGCAATCTACATGGTGGAAATTTCTGAAATTTTTTCCACATGCTTACAAACCACCTTACTACAAGATCCTACGGTTATATGAGTCAAAAATGTGTTTTTAAGAAAAAAATTGCACTTGTATTAGAAATGGCAGTTTTGGAGCATTTTTGGTGAAAACATAGTCAAAAACCTTTAGGGGTTAAAACTTGTTGTAGGACAAGACAAAATTCTTGACCATCTTTCACATTTGACGCCACCAAAAATCACAAGAAATAGGCTCTAAGGTTTTGTTAAATCCAAAATGCCCAATTTTTGGAAGGTCATGTCAAGTTTGCAAAATTTGGAGGCATAGTGGTTTGTCAGAAATAGAGAAACGATCTTTAAAATACATAAGTTGATCTTTGATTTTAAATGTTTCAAGATCTTTAGAATTATTTGAAAGACGTTGCTTGATGTCGAATACAAAAATATCAACGACAAAAGCTTTTCAAACTTCTTTCAAGAAATTAGAATCAGTTGGAGTTGATATATGAGTCTCTCATAAATAAAGGTGTTCAAGCTTCACAAGTATCATCTATTATTGATCATACACTGCTTCACCTTCCTTAGGAATAAGGTTAAAACGTCAAGACAAAACATCTAATAACCCTTGTTGTATTTTGGATCGAGGGATAATGCCAAAATCAAATCTAGATAAAGACATACTCCAATGAATTTGATGACAATTTAGAGCACATGTAGACATGAAATATTCAAAAAATTTATTTTCAGTATATACTATCACCTGATAACCAGGTGACGACAATCTTGGAAGGAATCTACAATCGTAAACAGTTATTTGTCGAAGATCTTGTAATTGATTTTTGCAGCATTGAACTTTCTTGAACAAAGAAGAACGAGATGGAGTTTTTTGCCTTTATTTAGATGCGATAATACTATACTTAAAGCAAAGTCTGAGGTGTCTATCTCTATAAAAAAAGGTTTTGAAAAATTGAAATAAAGTAATATTGGAGCCGTTGTAAAGGCTTTTTTCAGGTCTTGAAAGTTTTTTTTTGCTTTGTGATTCAAATCGAGGGTGTCCTTACAAGTAAATCGTATAAGAGGAGCAACAATTCGTGAATAATTTCTAATAAATATAAGATAAAAATTTACAAAACCAAAAAAACATTGAACATCACGTACAGTTTTGTATGTTGTCCAATCTTAAACGGCTTGAATCTTCTTTAAGTCTATCAATATTTTGTCGCTAAAGATAATATATCCAAAAAAATCGACTTGAGATATATGAAAAACATATTTCTCAAGCTTCACATATAATCCAACATCTCAAAGTTTTTTCTAGATTAAGCCTCACGTGTTTTTCATGTTGATTTGCATCTTTTGAGTATATCAGATTATTATTTAGATAGTAGATGACAAAAATATCCAAAAATTCACAAAAAATGTCATTGATTAGATGTTGAAGGATGAATGGCGCATTCATCAGTTCCAAAGGCATAACATTATACTCCAAGTGGTCATATCTCGTCCAAAAAGCAATCTTCTATTTATCGCCTTCTTTAACTCACACCAAATTGTAAGCTCCCCTTAGATCAATTTTAGTGTAAATCTTTGTTTGGCCAAATTGATTTAAAATTCCACTTACAAGTGGCAACAAAAACCGATTCTTGATTGTTATTTTGTTGAGTCTGCGATAGTCAACACATATATATAAAGACCCGTTTTTTTCTTCATGAAATGAATAGAAGCACCAACTAAAGACTTCGAAAGTTGAATGAAATTTTTCACAAGAGTCTCATCGATATACTCCTTCAATGCAACTAGCTCATCTTAAAATAAGTTGTAGATTGATCTAAACAATAGTTGTGCACCTTTTCTTAAGTCAATGCCACAATTGTATGGTCAATATTGCAACAATATATTTACATTTTTCTTTTTAAAAACATTTTGAAAGTCCTTACACTGTTTCGAAAGTATTGTTGTATTAGAACTCTCGTTTATTACTAGCGTTGCATATGCTACAAATACAATTATAGTCTTTAAGGTGTGTATGAACGCTCGAGCTTGAAGAAATAAAGATTTTTTGAATTTACGTACCAAAGTTTGTTTGTTTGTTTGTTTTTAAACTTAGATGTAGAAGGTTAATAAGAAATACATTATATACACTAGAAGAAATCCCTGTTATTTTCAGCACAGCACGTCAGGTAGATTGTGTTGAGGCCGCGTTGCTGAAAACGCGGAAAAAACACAAAAAAAACACAAAAAACGCGTTTTCTGTATTTTTCTGTGTTTTTTCTGCGTTTTCAAGGTTTTCCTGCGTTTTCAGCAACGCAGCCTCAACACAATCCACCTAACGTACTGCGTTGAAATTAACAGCGTTTTCAGTGTTTTTCTTCTAGTGATACTACAATTGGACCAGATTATATGAGGATTATGTCTCTTAAGCCAAAAAAATCTTAGAATAATTAGATTAGAAGGAGAATGGATAATCCTGTAAATTATATGGCTACTGTGGTTTTTCTATTGTTGTTTGTAAGTGAGTTGTTTTATGGATAATATTCCCAAAAGTTGAGGGTCTTCATCGATAACCTCAACATGTATAGCTTTTGTCTTTTGAACTAACAATATCTTATGTAGTTTGGTAAAATAATCATCTATAAAACATATAGAGGCTCTTGAATCTTTTAAGACATCAATTTTTATTACTAAAGGATCTAAACATATAGGAATTATAGAGTAAAAACTGAGATTTGCAGATAATATAAGACTTGAAGATGTTGAAAGTGGTATTGAATCTAGCTGCTCAGTCTTTAATGTGACTAAAAGTTGTCGTTTTCTTGTTGAACATTTGTGCTCCAAATTCAAGAAATACTTTGTTACTTGTTGGGGCAAGCATCAAGTTTGTGTCCTTTGTCTTCACAATAAAGACATAATCCTTCTTGTCTCCAGCGTCTCTTTTCTTCTTCAATTAAAGGCTTGAATCGAACTACATTGATTTGCATGTCTTTAGCTTTAGACACCTTGTTTAAAGCACTGGTTGAAGTCTAGTTGGCATGTGGTCATGGTAAGGTTTATGCTTGCTTTTCTTGTTGACATTCAAATAATCAGTTGCCACATCTAATAGTTTGAGAGATTGCGTCATTGAATGTTGTAGAGTTCCATAAAGAGAATAATAAGTCCTTCACTTTATCGCATAGGCCAAAATAAAATTGACTTATTAATCATTCTTTTCTCCAATTGATCTCACAAGCTAATTAATGGAAGTCAGAAGCGTATATCGATGTTGCACAAAGATTTTGTCATAAATTTTAAATCTTTGTTGTCATTGCACATGTTTTATCATGTTAATTTGCTAAATGTTTCTTTGAATGCCACTAAAAATGTGTCAAAGCCATTGAAAAATGAAAAATGAAGAGTTTTTTTTTGTAAAGTAGTGCAAATTATGATAATACTTGTCTAGTCAACAAGGTTCCTACTAATTCAATGCGAGCTACATTTATTGTATACCATTGAGGTTATAATAGCAAAACAAGTCGAATTTGGTTGACGAAGTCTTGGAATTTTGAATGCATACCATCAAACTTCTCGAGAAGGCTAATTCTAGATTTTTTGATGTCACTGTAAAGTGAAGTTGATGCTTGTAATTCCAAACTTGACAAATTGTCAGTGTATATTGTTGGTACATAAATTAGATTGTTTAATTGTTAAAGCTTTACTTTCAATCCATACAGTCTTGAATTCAACTCTTCCATTTATTTAAACATGTGTTCATGATTTATATTCATGGTAGTTAAAGCAGCCATGATAGTATTTAATTTCAAATTTTCTATGGTTGTTGCGTTCATTCCATCCATTAGATAAACGAACAAATTTTTTTAATAAAATACATTTATGATGACTACACGGTCTTGCAAAATTAGGACAATAAATAGGATAGGCTAAGTTAATAGTCTATCAAATTTTGCCTCACAAAATTGGTTAACAATTATCTCTCTAAACTTTAACTTGGATTTATTAATAATAAGAATATTGAGATTGAAATCAAATCCAAAAATAAATAGTCTGTTCAGATTCATAAAACTTTTATACTAACAACATAGAAGGACCTTCAAGAACAAAGAGTTTGTAGACAACAACACCAATTTAGAAGTAGGTAATCCGCAACTTCCAAAACACTTCACGCACTTCAAATAGACAAGTGATCCACGCTCTAGTTAGAAAAAATGAACTTATGATGACATTGAACTTCAGTCTTGACAAAGTGTAATTGATGACAAGAAAATATGACATGATATACTCCTTGAAATAGAATTACTATTAACAATCAAGCTCAAACCAAAAGAATAAGAACTAAGAGATGTATTGTTAAGATTCAAGAGTTCTTCAGCCTCCACTAGTAGAATCCCTTGTTTATCTAGACATGGGTTGTTTAACTTGACGCTATTTACCTAGACGTTCAATGTAGCAACTTTATGTTTTTCTGTCAACATTGACGTCCACTGTAATATCTTCAATGACAAAAAAACATGAGGTTGCTACATTGAACGTCTAGGTAAACAATGTCAAGTTAGACAACCCATGTTTAGATAAACAAGGGATTCTTCTAGTGCTCAATCCCGTTATACATTATAATCTAAAGTAAAAAGAACTAGAAGGTTCTAGGGTCATGCTTCTAATATTAATCCTAAGTATGAAGAATTAGTACTAAAACTAGAATTCATGTTCCTAACATGACTTTGTTGTTCAAGAATCTTTTTCTATCTTCTTATGTCCGTAATATGCTCCATCTATTGAGGTAAATTATTGAATCACTTGTGATTTATGTAATTTTGAAGTAGGACAATTAAACTAGTAGGACCAAACTGGAAGTTTGATTTAGAGATTGAAGATGAAGTTTTTACTTAGATATAGAGTGCTAGTAGTTTAAAATTTTATCTTAGATTTCTAAAAACATCTCACATTTAGAAATTGAACAAGAAAAGGTTAGATGAAGTTTAGTCACTAAAATAGATGAAAAGTAATCAAAGAAAGTAAAAGTGAAATAAGTTAAGTGAACATAGGAAAAATAAAAATAGCTAAGATTTAAGTGAAGAAAAATCTTAATTTAGACTTATCACATGGTAGAAAATCATAGATAAAGTTTGATGTACCATTTAGTGGTCAAACTTTATTCACTTATAATTTTTAATAGAAGAATCCAATCAAGTTGGATCTTTCTATTCTCGAATGAAGGAAAAATTACCTACAAGAATTTGAATTAATTTTTGATTTGAGTATAACTTCACTAATAAACCACAATGGCCTAATTGGAAGTCTAAAAGGCCAATTAAAACCTAATTTGGAATATCTTAGGGTTGTTTTGAGTTTGAGACACTTAAAATTTACACAAAGATTCATTGCTTAAAAGACATAGTGGACCAATGTATAATCACCCGTTTCAAAAACTTAGAATAAAACCCAATTATGCTAGTCTAGTTACCAAGGGTGGATAACTAGGTGCTCACAACAAGTGAAGTATGAATTCCTATAGATAGATCCAAAAAATCATGCTTTTCACTTTTCTTATTTGAATGTAGCAAACTCGGCAATTTGAGTAATCATTAAAAAAAAGCCTTGGATCTTTAGGTGTTAAACCTCTATCTTTTGATTTTATTTATATATTATATAGGAAAATATATATAGCCACATTTTGTAGCAAGAAATAGCACCATACTTGTTTGAGATTGTCCTAAACAACTAGACAAGAGGTCAATCCAACTTAAAGTCACCTATAGAACCCAAATATGTCAATTTATTAATATACAATAGACAATGGTTCCCACTTTCACCCAAGGTCACGCTAGAAGAAAGTTCTTCTACAAAAGGTTGTCCTAGACAAGAATTCTTGCATAAGAGGTTGCCCAAGACCCAAAGTAGTCCCCCAAATAGAAAAAAATGACAATTTTTGGATACAGGCAATGAAATGCCTCCCACCTCCATCCAAGGTCACCCTCAACAAGAGTTCTCCCACAAGAGGTTGCCCAAGACCCAAAGTAGCCCCCCAAATGGAAAAAAAATGACAATTTTTGGATATAGGCTCCCACCTTCATCAAAAGTCGACAAGTCGCTTGAGAGTCACGGAATCTTTTTGTTTTTGGCTAATTGTCTTATGTGGTGTAAATAGAAGCAATTTGTTAGATTATTCTACACTTGTAAGGAATTAGAGGCTAATTGTCGTATTAGATCCAAGTAGCCATGATGTATTAGAATATGAAGTGGAACAAATTGACTTGGTAGCTTTTCATGTGAGTAGTTGCCACCTTGGTTGTAGATATACACTAATGATTTGTTTTTCATTCTTTGTCTCTTTCTTTCTTGGTTTTCTTTGGCATAACAAATTATCCATTTTTGTACCAATGTACTCTTCATATATATATATATATATATAATTTGTCATTGTATTTTGTGTTGTCATACACCAATGATTGGGTCTGCTATTTGAACTATTTGTCTAGGAAAATCTTAGTGTGTTTTATTAATCCAGTGATTGGATTTTGTGAATCTAACAATTTGTCTATGTTGTGACGGAATCTAGTGATTGGAAACAATTACTTTGTAGTTTTAGAATAATTGAATTGCCTCCTTTGATGTATGGTAAAGTTGTGATTGAACTAATAATGAATATATTGGTCTTCATTGATGTCTATGTGTGTGACAATTAGTTGATCTTGCTATTCCCTTGGAATTAGAATTGTTAATGTGATTACAAATTGGGCAATTTGTCTAGTTGTGTACCAGTGATTGGGCCAACTACTAGATCAACTTGTCTTTAAATTAATTTGTGAAATTTTATAGCATATTTGTCTCAATTAAATGATTGAATTTTTGTAGATTCAGCAACTTGTCTGTGTTGTGTAGAAAATTCTAGTGATTGGAATCACTTCCTTATATTGATTGGAACTAATTATGTTCGTTATTCAGCTTGAATCATTTGCAGTATTAAGTCAAATAATCGATTTGGTTATTTCTTGAGAATCAAATTTATTGATGAAATTAAAAATTGCAGAAACTTATCTAAATTAACATACTTGGCTTATTAAAGTCAAATTGTTTGTGCCCTTTTTGTAGTCAAGTTGTTTGATGTGTTAATTGTTGTGGCCACTTGTCAAGTTTAACTTTGAGTTAGTTGTTTGTGATTGATTAATCTAGCTAATTGTCTAAAATAGGGGAATTGAATTCATATAGAAGTATGTGAATGTCACTTGGAAAGCATCCAATTTGCTATTGTGGCTTGAAATTGAGTGTATAAGTGAATCGTTATTTGATTTAAATGTAAAGTTTTGGAAAAACTTATGTGGAGCATTGATTGTAGGGTGATCAAGTTGTCAAATGGAGAAAGTTGTATGATCAACAAATTGTCAAGAATATGAATAGACTAGTAGAGGCAACAACAATTTGCCATTTGTGCAAATTCATAAACCAAGGATTTTTCTCATCCTAATATTTAATTTAAGTGCGTCATTTGGTGAATATATAATATTGGTTGACAAATTGTTTGGAATATGGGTTGTAAAGTCATTTATCATGTATGAAAATTAATTTGTGTAACAATTTGAATTTATAGGATGTCTTTGAAGAATTGGCTGTAAGTCAAGTTGTCTATAATAAGTTTTACTAGAAAATGAGTGGTTAAGGAATTAGATAATTTCAACAAGTCGTTAAAAAGGAATTTAAATAGACACCTTGTTCAATGATTAGTACTGTGTCATTGGTGATCAATGCAATTAGCCATTTGCTAATTGATTTTGCAAGTTCATCCTAAATTTCATATCTAGTTGTCTATGGCTATAGGATTAGTGGAGTCTAAGACCATGACAATTTGCCTTGGACTAGGGTCTAGTATTTGATGAGTTTGACAATTGGTATGGTTGTTGGGTGAATCTATTGACAAATTGTTTTCTTATTAGAGTGACTCAAACAAATTGCCGATTATTATTATCAAATATCTCAAGTTGAACACCAATTAACCATTTGATGTAAGATTGTACAGAAAGGTGGAGATGGTGATAATTGCATATACATTCATTCTTTGCATTAGACAGGGACAAATTGCTTTAGGACTCAAAAAGTCTACTAAAAGACCATCTCGTCCAAATTTCCATTCAAAATTTATTTTTTTAGATTCTAAATAGTACTTAAAAAACTCCAAATTGGCAAGTGGGACATTGAATGGGGGTCCATTTTGTGGTAGTAAACTATTTTTGAAAATTACAAAAGAATTAGAGAAGGCATGTAATAGTCATGAGTACCTTTTATATAAATCTTGAGTCATTTAGAGCCAAAGTACAGAAATTATGGCCAAAAAAAAAATTAACATATATGGTGTGATACAAAATAGGACATATTGGTTGTTGCAAGAAACACTTACCGATTTTGGCTTAAAGTAGCTATAGTACTAGAGTGTTGTGACTTTCAGGATAAATTTTTTAAAAATAAAATAAAATATGCATAATTTATAAAGCATTAAAAAATTGAAGTGTGTAAAAATTCAAGTTTAAAAAAAGTTTATCTCTAAAAGTTATGTACACTCAAAAAGTAATTGAAAATACGATGAAAATAGACATTTTAATGTTTGTTTGTAAGAAAATAATAAAAAAATTCAAAAAAATCTTCTAACATAAAGATACTCCCTTCTGACCATTTTCATCTTTGAGAAAAATAATTTATGTTCACTACACTTGTGCAAATGTATTCTTCTTTAAACACATGTAGAAGTTGAAAAAATTAAGTATTTTTCCAAAATCTCTTGGTAGGCTTGTATAACTTTAGTAGAAATCTTTGCATACCAATTTTCAACTCAAAATTTTCATTTTTGAGTAAAAAATAGGACAAACCCCCCCCCCCAAAATGGCCAAGGTAGACATCCAATTGTGGGCTATTTAAAAATAGTAAAATAATTTTAAAAATGTCAAAAAACTACATAGTGTCTAGAACTATTATGTATTCCTTCATTTCAATTTTCATGTAAAATGAACTAATAATGGAAAAGTTATAAGTAAAAAACCACCTATCCAAGGCCAAGGGGACAAGAAATAGGACAAGTGTTTCTTGCAATGACCGAAATGTTTCTTGCAGTCATCCAATGATAGAAATGATGGGGATTGCAAAAAATTTATGACATAAATTGAAATTATTATGAATTTTAAAAGGCAAAAAATGCATTGAACCAATAGCCATTCTATAGACTCTTCTAATTTTGATCATTCAAATAATACTTTTCTCTCACTACTTCCTATTTTCTTGCACACTACATGGAACATGTGTCATGAACTTTTAGTTCCAAATTTGAAAAAGAAAAAGAAACTCAATTTAGCCTTCAGTTGGTTGACTATACATGAATCTACATATTGTTGGTTGGTTGTAAGAGGTTCTACTTGAGTAAACGTCTTGGATCCTTCAATGTGTAGCAGCCTAGCTTGAAGTGTCATACTACTATAATAATATTGTCCTGTACAAAAAGTTTATCCTTCATCTCTACCAGTGTAGAGACTGAGCTAGCCTTCTCCCATGTCTAAAGTAGACATGCATATTATTACCCTGATTCTGCAATTAATATCGTCCGTTCACGTTTTTATTGGGATTTCACATTTGGTATCCTCGCTCTACTTCCGTGACGTGACGATACCAAGGTCGGTGATGCTAGGTACTGATTGGTACAAGCAGGTGTGACTCATGTCGAGAGTCAAAAATCTTGTAAAACAGCGGATTGAAGTGAAATCCGTTCTCTTGCTTCAGTTGCTGGGTTGAGTTGCGATCGAGGGATGGAGCGTAAATGCCTAGATTTCGCTTATCAGTGAATGTGAGATACGTATGTTTGTTAGATACTTCTTTCTTGAACCTTGGGATCACTGCTTGCCACTCGTTCTGTGAATTCCAATTGTTGTTGTTGTCCTGTAATCATTCAGCACTGTCTAGCTACTCTACATGTTGGTAGACTTGCCGGTAATCAAAGGTTTGTGATGGTATCTAGAGAGTTCTCTCGAGGTGGAAATTCTGGAACCGATTTCTAGCACACCATTTAAGATACTTTACTTCAAACGAGAATTTGGAACCTTAAATGCGTCACTTCAGTGCAAAATTTGGACACTGCAGTTTAATCAAGTCGGCCGACTGAACTATGAGGAACTGCTCATTAATGCAGCGTGATTTCGTTGAGATCGTTCCACCAATCACAGGTCAGAACTCCGAAAGGTTACAAATGCTCGTGATTCCCTCGGTCACGGCGATAATACGCTCGTTTAGGGTTACAAGTAAAACCGTAAGCTGTAGGTCGTCACGAAATCAATATCAGGTATAGTAGCTACAAGAATGGCCATTCTCAGATCCAGATCGTAGATTTCAATTCTCTTGCGATGGAGCTGCCTGGGCTTGGGATCATGTGTTCTAATCGCAATTCAGTGTCATTTGTCTTGCTGATCGCACAACGTATTGATGGAGTTGATGTTGCCTATTGGAGGTGTGAGCGTGTGAATATATTCACTCCCACTGTTCATGTTATCCCGAACATAGAAACAGCAGTTAACAACAATCCCTTTTCAATTTTACCGAACGTAGTCAACGAAGTCCTTCGCGTGTAAGCCGCACTTTCCGAAGTGGGCAGGGGATTTCTTTGCAGAAACGTGGAGTTCGCTAACGCCAGCGGAACATGATATCCTTACCAAAGACCCGCAACCAGAAATTGGTGAAAGTCAGTGCACCACAAGATTTGGTATCATACTATCATTCTGGAATATCGCCTTCATGGAATATTTATTAAGTTCCGGAGTCCAGAGTTGGTGTATTTAGTTGCCCTGGCGCAACGGCGATTATTCCATCCGCTGGACATGCCCGTGCAGAATATTACTGTAGATGGGACCATGGCGACTTGGCGAGCAGAATATGCCCAATTCCGAGGATCGGAAGGGAATCAGGCAGGAATAAGCGGTACGGCGGCACGCCTTGCCCAGCAATTGTAGCACTTTGTACATAGCTCAAGAAGTTCATGAGCTCTATTTAGTTTCTAGAGCAGAAAGGTTATGTTTTCTTGCTCATCGTGCTTCCTCGCTTTTCCGCCCTTCAATTCCACCAGCCTCCTCCGACAGGGGTTTGGAACTCATTTTGGTTCCTTCGTTCGTTTGTGAAACAGTAGGGTGTTTTCATTTTAACCACCGCGGCGGTGCTGATCGAGAAGCTGGCGTTGGGCGCGGAGGTGCGGTGGGCTTCGCTCAGCGACTATTTAGAATCCAACGACCCCAGCAGATGGTAAGTAATTCAATATTTCAGTTCATACCCGGTTGCAAAATTTGCAGCAGTCAGTTTGAAAAAAAAAGAACTGTACGTCCCCTTCAAAAGATTGCGAATAGATGTACATTACTGTAGAGGGCAATTATAGAGATTCCACTCTCAAGTTAGCTGGACTGAGGGCGAGAACAGGGAAGACGATTTGATGATGCACTACTGTAGCAGTGGCGGTGAGCAGTACTGTAGAGGGCTAGAGATTCCACATCCAGATAGCTAGACCGAGGGCGAGAACTTTTTGCGAACGTACTACTGTGGCAGTGGTGGTGCTATCGTTTGCGCTCTGAGCTTCCCAAGAGAGCCACGGCAACCCTTTCCTTGGTCTTGGACGTTGCCACTCCACGCACTTGGACGATGCATTCTTGAGGAACGCAGTGGCTGCTGCCCCCGCTCGCGAAGGCCGCATTCAGGCTCCCCTGTGATTTTCGACTGGTGGGTAGTGTGGATGCTTGTCGATCGAGGTGACCTTTGCTTGTCTCCGCTCTCTTGGGCTTATTGAAAATCAAAGCCCTCTGAGATGCATGCACGATATATAATTACATATTGAGAGAGAGAGTTGTCACAGGTTTCCTCGGCTAGCGTTACCCATCACGCTCTGGGCAGTAGGTGTTGATGGTCTGGGAGTTCTGAGTTAGAGTTTCAGTGTTAGGGGCCGGAAGTGGTGTGCTCGATCTTGGATGCTAATCTGTGGCCATTTTCTCTCTTGCAGAGCCGTGAAGCCATTGAGGGGAAAAAGCGTGCAAGCTCCGTGCGCATTCTCTCCTGGATCAAGGTACGCGTGTCTGCTTTTGCTTCTTTGTCGGTATGGTTGGGATTGAGATGTCTGTCTTGATCATTGATTCTTGCTAAAGAATCGAAATGCCTGACATCGGTTACAGTTCTGCAACTTTTTGATCTCCTTTGCCGTAATTACTTGGGTAGATTAATTCTTCATTAGCAAGTTTGCGATTTAAGATTGCCTTGTCACGGCAAGTGTTTAGATGTATTGCACCACATCAACGGCTTGGGTTCTTGTAATCAGTATTGCTTCAGGGTGACAGGGCGTCTTGTGAATCGTTGTCTCAGGGTCTAGACCAGCTTTGTCTCCTCGGCTGCTGTTACACATCACGCAGCCTATGCCTTTGTGGTCTGGAATTTTAGACTGTGTTTCAAATTGTAGAAGTGGCTATGCCCAGCCTGCAGTTGACCATGTGCGGCGATGTTGCATCTTGCAGATTCGTGAAGCTATCGAGGGAACAAAGCGATACTTAGTGCAAAATCACACCTTTAGGTACGGTTTACACCATGCATGATCTTGTCCATGCTTGTCACTTAGATTGTCTTAATGAGTTGGGATTTTCCATGGACATCTTCTTAGGGCAATTGTGATTAGAGGTAGTCTTGTCATGGTTTAGTTGTCCATGTTTATACTTAGGCAAGGGCTTGAGGTGGTGATTACTTTCTCTTCAATTATAAGATTAAAGGCTATAGAGCATTATGCTTATGACTCTTGCCATGTATAAACCAAGGTCATGGAATTTGTGTCATTAAAGTGTTTTGGTTGATCTTTACTATTTGTTTGGGGTGGTGTTTTCAATGTGTCTAGATTTGTAAAGATTTTGAAGGATTGAAGGAGTGCAAGTCTTCTTGTTCAAGTTTCAATTGCAACAATGTTGGCAATTCGTGCATTCAATGTGAATTTTATTAAGGTAGTTCTAATTGCATTTGATGTATTTCTAAATTGTTTATGTAAATTATCTAGCTTTATGGGGGTTCTCTTTCAACATTGTTTAGTAGACTCTACATGGAATGCACTGGATTGTGTGGTTTGTGATTGTATAAAATCTTTAACTATAATCACACCTTTGGCAACCAAAATTGATAAGAATCTTAACAAAGGTGGGTGATATAATTGTATAGGTCAGATTTCTTTTTACTTTTTAAGAATATGTTAGGATGGCAATCACTTAAATCTTGGTGAAGTACTATACCATATTTCTAAATTCATCTATATTTAGAATCAAAAAATATTTTTTCATTAAATTCATGTACTTTTTCATCCAAATTTGGAAAATTTGTCTACACTTAAACCAAAATGAAGTTATTTTGGTAAAATCAATCTATTTTTATTTGGCAAGTTGTAAAGATTTATTTTCAATTGGTGCAATTTAGCCACATGGTGCCTAAGAAATAGGGTTCCTACGGAGTACGGTAATAGAAAAGGATTGTCAATTTGGTGTTATTTCAGAACTTCACTACTATTAATTTTATTAGTTTTGGTAGATAATATCTTATATCACAAGGTAGAAGAACCTAATTGCAATACATTTTGTTCTCTAACATCTAAAAATGGACCATTAATGAACATTTCCATGATCCAAATCTACAACTTTTGAGAGGTAACTAAAGAAATTTAAAACATGTCTTGCTTCAAGATGTCCATTCAAGGTTAGTTTAGTGTTAAGTGTAGGCTATCCTTTCAACTTTGAAAATTTGCAAAATATTATTAGAATGTTGTAATTGCAAAAGCACTTGATTTGCTTTTCCCTTGATTTTGTTAATATTCTCATCAAATTTTTTTGGTTATTCAACCTTTGAACTAGTGGTATTGGAAAAAGGGTAGCTTATTGGTTTTGTAATCTTTGATATTGTTATTACATTTGTATAGAATTTCTTTATTTCCTAAAGAATCTCATCCATTGCAAAATGGTCAAACATTATGTTTGATATAAATTTAGCTGCTTAAATTGTATTAAAAAATAATCCAATAAATTTGTTTTTTCTAATAGATTTATCAATTAATTATTTAATACTTTATAGCCAAAACACCCTTGCCAATGCCAAGCTCAATTAATTTCTTGTTGCTATTGATTTTTTCCAAATTTTTGTTGGAATTTAAAAATATGTATTGTCATATGTAATGGCAAGAAGAGAATATTATAATCCCTCAATGCTGCTTGTATAAATCACTTTAGTCACAAAGGTATAGCATTGGACTCTAAACAAGGAGTGTATTGCTAGCTAATTTTTTACATCATTTTTTGTAGTATTATGCTCTATATTTATGATAGATCTTCCTATTCTATTGCTTTGAAGTTATAGTTCTCCAATCTCTCCAAATTTCTAGTGGTCTCTAATTTTTCATATTTATTTAATCGATATAAAATTTCTAGTCCAATTGGCTTATAAAAAGTTTAGAGAAAAATTGGTGAAGCTATAGAGGTTCTTAAGAAATTTGAATTGTGACTAGTTTGGAAAGTATTTTGAATTTGTGAATGTCTTTTTGAAGACTTAAGAATATGCATGTATTGGATTGGCATCAAGACTAGTGAAAGAGACACCTTGGGTGAAGCAACTAGAAAATTGTATGGCCTTACATTTTCACAATTTAATGGAAGGTTTCCTTGTTTTTGGAATTAGATTCCTCAAGGCCTACGCAAGGAAATTCACTTTGAGTAACAAGAAAATCAAGAGGTTGAAGACTCATCACAACCATATAAAGAATTGTCATTGTTAGAGATCACTAGGGTTCTCATTTGCAACTAAAGATGGAGAGGAGTTTGGATGGCAAATGGCTATGCAAGGTTTATCTCTTGTGGGCCATGGCATGCACCAATATGTTGTATGGATGTGTATTGTGTCTCAATGAAGAAGGCAAGGTGTTGTTTAACTGGAAGCAAGATTTTTTGAAGGATGAAGACAATAGCTTAAGTAATTGGAATGTCTCTGACAACACTCCTTGTTTGTGGAATGGTGTGAAATGCACCCAAGGTTCTATAACTACTTTGGACTTCTCTCCTCTCCCTTTTTGCCACCTAGTTGGGGACATCCACGCCCTCACTCCTTGTAAGTGACTTTGCCTTGTCATGGATGTGTTGCTCCAAATTGCGTATTCATTGATTTTGAAGTGGTACATTGAATTGGTGGCATGTAGACTTGGAACTTGGATGAGGTAAACTCAATTGATGTGGAGTGTCTTGCCATGCAGCAAAATTTGTCAATCTTACAATCTTGAACGTGGGAAACACAAGCTTGAGTGGAAATTTCCCTGAAGACATTGTCAATTGCTCCAAATTGGTATACCTCAACTTGAGTTTAACCTTGATTGTCGGGAAGTTTCCAATTGACCTTCCTAAACTCCAACATCTAGAAGTGCTAGACGTAACATATGATTATATGGAGGGCACTGTGGAGAATAGATTTGATGAGCTCCAAGAATTGCGAGTTCTACGTCTTGCTGGGAATTACTTTGAAGGCGAGGTGCCGGATTCCATTCTTTCATTGACCAAGCTTGAAGAATTGACTCTATCGTACAACAATTGGAATGGTACATTGCCATTAAGCTTCTTCACCATTCCAAATTTGAAAGTTTTGTGGTTAGGTTCAAATTTGGATGTTATGGACATGGTACCATGGCCAAATGTGAGCTTATGGGAGAGCTTGGAGGATCTTCGCCTACATGGCGTGAATTTTCCACCATCTCTATTTCCAACAAGGTTATTGACATTGACAAACTTGAAGAGTCTCCATCTTGAGAGGTGCCACATCATTGGTCATATTCCCTCTCTCGAGGAGTTGACACATCTTGAAGGACTCAATCTAGCTAATAATTCATTCAGTGGTCACATTCCGGACATGTTTGGAAGCATGCCAAATTTGACAATATTGTGGCTTTATTCAAATCAATTGACAGGGTCTATTCCAAACTCGCTATTACAATGCAAGAGCCTTTGGCAAATAATTGCTTTTTCCAATGGCTTGAGTGGAGATTTGGCCAGCCTAGCAAATATGAAGGATAGCTTGACTTGGCTTGACCTTGTAACCAATAACTTCAGTGGAGAGATTCCAGCCAATCTTGGAAATCTAACACTTCTTACCCATCTTGGCCTAGCTTCGAATAATCTCAGTGGACAAATTCCAGCCAGTCTTGGAAATTTGAAGCTTCTCACATATCTTGATTTAAGTTTAAATACTTTCAATGGACAAATTCCATCTAGTTTTGGAAACTTGTCACTTCTCAAATTTATTGACCTTGTTGCAAATAACTTAAGTGGGCCAATTCCTCTTGAAATTGCCAATTGGAAACAATTATCTGAAATACATCTCAATCTAAACCAACTAACTGGTGAAATCCCATATGATCTTGGAAAGAATACTTTGCTTCAATGGGTGGACATAGGACACAACCTTTTTGAAGGCCCAATGCCTCCTTATCTTTGTTGGGGCAACAACGTCACTTTGGAATTCCTTGGATTATATGAAAACAAATTGACTGGTTTGATTCCTAATACATATGGCAATTGCACGAACTTGAGGGTATTGCGATTAGACAACAACCAACTTGAGGGGCCTATGCCAACAGGCTTGTGGGGAGGTGCCAACTTAGTGAGAATGCAATTGAGCGAGAATCATTTGAATGGAAGTATGGACACTAGCATTGGAAATGCAAAGTCTCTCTCCATCTTATTTGTACAAGATAATCAATTTTCAGGCCCCTTTCCTAAAGAGATTGGACAAACTAGCTTGGTTAAGTTCCAAGCCAACTCCAATGGATTCACCGGCACCCTCACTCCCCTACTAGGAAACTTGTCAAGCTTGACACAACTTGTATTAGGTGGCAATTCATTCCATGGTGCCATTCCGTTGAGCCTAGGCAATTGTTCTGAGCTTTTTCAGTTGGACCTTTCTGGAAACCATTTAGATGGCACTATTCCCAACGAGTTGGCCCACTTGAAGAAACTAAGCATTTTAGATGTCTCAAAGAACAACCTCACAGGACCCATTCCTAAAGACTTATTTAATATGGTAAATTTACAAATACTAAATGTGGCTTTCAATAACTTATCGGGAGTCATCCCGCTAGAAGGAAATGGAGTGACATTTGCAAAGGTGAACTTCACCGGAAATCCATATTTGTGCATAGAAGGCTCTTGTGGCTCTAATTCATCCATCCAAGACTTGGCATCCAAACAAGGCAAAATGCAAGCATGGATGGTGTTGGTGGGGGTATTTAGTATTGTGGCATTTGTCGTGTTAGTTTTTGTTTTCAAAAACTATCTCTACCGTGTTTTGTGGCATGATGCTTTGCCCTTGCCTAAAGAAGAAAGCTTGTGGACACTGACGTCATTTCACAACAAAGTGTACCATGAGGATGAGGTCACAACGTTGAAAGAAGAAAATGTGATTGGAGTTGGTGGTTCAGGCCAAGTGTATAAGGTCACCCTAATTGATGGTGAGATAGTGGCTGTAAAGAAATTGTGGAGTGTAAAGAAAGAGGAGGGGCAATGTGATCATGGCTTCACTACTGAGGTTTGGAAAGTTCTCTTCTACTTTCTCCATTGGTTGCAAAGGTGCAAGTTTAGATTTTTGTAAATGTTGAGTTGTTTATGCAAAAATTTGACTATAGATATATATATAGCATTAATTTGTGTGGGTGGAGTGCAGTTGAAGACAGTGGCCAACATTCGTCACCGACACATTGTAAAGCTTTTATGTAGTTGTACCAAAGGCAACAACAACCTTTTGGTGTACGAGTACATGCCCAATGGCAGCTTGGGAGATTTGTTGCATGGCCATGAGGCAAATCTAATGCCATGGGAATTACGCTATAAAATAGCTATGGGAGCCGCTATGGTTTGTTACTATGGACCATTTCTATTGTGTTCTAATTTAGAATTGTGACTACTCCATCTTCTTTTGACTTGATTTTTTAGATGTTAGGAATCAATTGCATGCACGTAAGTACTTAAATAATATTGTTAAGGTTGACATTTTTGGTATTGGTAGGGATTGGAGTATTTGCACCACGATTGTTTTCCACAAATTCTTCACCGAGACGTGAAGTCCAACAACATTTTGGTAGACTTAGAATATGAAGCACACTTGGCTGATTTTGGGATTGCGAAAATAGTGGATCCAATAGCATCACTTGACTCATCTTCAATTGCTGGCTCAGCGGGCTACATTGCCCCAGGTGAAGAACTTCTATATATAGCTATGCTTGAGAAGGATAGTAGGATTCTTGGAGACGTGGAGTTGGTCATTAATTGTTGTAAATTGGAATGGATGATTTTTCTAGTAGTGTAATTAGGGTTGAAATGTTTGGACCTAATGGTGTGAGTGGGTTTGGAATGTTGTATGCAGAATACTCATTTGGAACACGAGTGACAGAAAAAATTGACATCTATAGCTTTGGTGTTGTATTGATGGAGTTGGTGACTGGAAAACGAGCTGCGGATCCCTTGGAGGGTGTAGAAGGAGCAAACTTGGTGCAATGGGTTTATAATAGAGTGTTGACATCAGAAGGGTTGTGTGAGATCTTAGACCATAAGTGTGGAATAAATTCACAAAGTCAGATGGTTCAAGTCTTACAAGTGGGGATGTTGTGCACCAATTACATGCCTACAAGTCGTCCCTCAATGCGTGAGGTGGTGAAAATGCTCAAGGATGTGACTCTTTAATTGGGCACTAATGCTAATTACAACAAGAATTCAAGAGGCTTTAATTTGATGTAGTTGTTTGGAATTGATGACAAATTTGATGTTGCATTTATTTTCAAGCTTACAATGAAGTATTTTGGTGAGACTTTCCAATAATCCAATTACAATGGGTAGGAGCAATTGGAAAGATTGGCTAGGTTTACAAGGCTTGATGGATTTTATGATGGTGTTACTTGTTGGTGCTTGTGCATCTTAACATCATAGGCTAGAACTTGTTTGAATTGTTTTTTGGTGATCTAAATATTTTTTTTTGCATTTTTGTATCATTTGGAAGAAATGAACAATCTTAAATTGTTATAAGACATTAAATATCCTTTGGTTTACAACTTTAGACTAGATACTTACTAAAGTGGCAAGTAATATGATTTGAGGGACAATCATTGTCTAAGCTACACTACATCACGAAGCTAGGTACTCTTATTAATATAAATTGCTTGGAAATGGTCTTTCCAGAGCTTTTTGTACTTGATTACTAATTCCACAAAGGTTGAAAATTTTATAATTTGCCGAATAGAGTACAATACTAATATGAAGTTTTGACCAGTAATATGGATTACAGGTGCATTATTACCAGTCCTTAATTTTCTAAATACTTGTGTGTGGGAATCATATGGCAGTAAGATTGGAGAGTCTTTGGATGGCACTATTGTGCATGGGTACACAACAAGAGTAGTTTTGAGGATTAGGAATTTACCTAGTTGTATGAGGAATTGTTGTTGAGGCACAATTAGCCTTTGTAAACATTGGTGGACAAGCTGTAAAATTGAATGCAAGTATTTTAATTTTCTACACCACTAAGTGACCATGTTTCACATAATAGAATTGTCTAAAATGTTCATAACCCTTTTCCTCTACAATTTAGGTGTGTAAGTATATGCATGGTATAAGCTCTTGTGGATTGGGCTCAGGGAGGACACTTCTTGTATATTTGGGGGACCCATGTGCGGCGGTGGGGTATTTTTAGGGGGGCTATCAATTACTTGTAATCATTACTTGGCAACATTAAAAGAGCCCCTATTTTACCATAAAGCGGAAAAATCAGCCATACTATCATCCCTATTTTATTTTTAAAACACTTTGCCTTTTTAATGTCCCCTATTTTATATGTAAATTTCTTATAAATTTTACCTAAGATTATTTAAATGTACCCTATATTCCGCCACACGTAGGTTATTAAAAAACGGGAAGTGTCCTCCCCTAGTGTAAAGGATATGGCTTGTGCCCAAACAAAGATATCACACCATAAACGGGAGAAATAGAAGAGCGCGTCCTGGTATTTTGAGAAGAGAAGGTTCATGTCCGCCTTCCTGGATAGCGGATTTGTTGGTGGAGAGATTCCACAAGGTTCTACAAAACCTGCCGAAGCAATCCGCAAGGCAGCATACTCCACGCGTGTGCAAATGGTGGCACGCCATTGTGCACAAGTAGCTGCAAGACGTGGAAGAATAGCCAATGCTGCCGCCACATCCAAAAAAGCACAATCCCACCCCTCCTCTGGAATGCACCCAATTGAGGGCAACATTATGTCCTGCAGGATGCCGGCGAAGTCAACATTCTCCATAATCTCTTTCAAAAACACAACACAAATAGCAGGAAGTGAAAACACCAACCTTGTTTGGTTCAATCCGACAATCCGTATTCTACAAATTGAGAGAGCAACAAGAAATTGAATCCCAACGAAACGTTGCTGCAGCGTAATCAAAGACAACAAAGTTCAAGAAATACCTGCAGGAATATGCTGCTTGGTGTCTACGCTTTTGCAAAGACTCCTAAATTACGTCGTCTCCAAAATGTAGGTTTGGTCACCCCCGGAAGCTGAGCGCGCTCAATTTGTCACCTACAACAACCAGACGCGCACACGAGCAAGACTGAGAACGATGTAGCGCCAACAGAAATTTTGGGAAATAAAAACACTAATTCATTGACAAGAAGAAGAAACATGAGCCAAAAACAAACTATGGAAGAATCACGAAGAAGAAAAGCATGAGACATAGCGGCAATGGTAGGATTACAAACTGAAGCGTTCAAATTAGGAATTTCAGTGTACCTAGAGAGTAGGGACCGATCTGCGGTTTAGGGTTGCGCGCAATCTTGTACTCTGCCCGCAATCCTACACAACGCGCGATCTCCCATAGCACGTGATCTCCCATGGCATGCTCCCACGGCGCGGGTTCTCTTATAGCGCGCAATCTCCCACATGCCACATCGCCCTAAATCCAAATCAAATAGAACCCAAGATGCGCCCGAATGCAGGAAGAGCACACTAGGGTTCCAAAGAAACACAACGCAAATGCGATCGCGCAGAAGAACTCCTGACTGCCTCAAGCTCCCCATGATCGCCTCCGAATTTATGAAAATTGGCAATCGACAAGCCATTCCTATACGTTACAATTAGGAGACAAAGAAAATCCCTGAAGGAATCTTTGAAATGGCAGGTTAGGTGCGGGCGGCAACTGATTTTCAGTGATCAAATCCAAACACTCACAATCCTACTGAAATCATAAATGACATTGCGAACTAAACCCCTAATAGTACAGGTAATCAAAATCAAGTTGACATCTACCAAATAGAATCCTAAAAGAGATTGTGCACTTAAATAGTTAAATCCTATAACGCCCGGAAGTAATCTTAGATTGGAGTTCACCCAACTCTGAAATGACTTATACAATGGCCCAACTACTTCTCCAAAAAACCATGAACCAAAAAATTCAAAGGAAATCCCCATCTTGATCTGTTGCCCTACTCTTACCTTGGTAATGCTGAAGTGTTGAGAAAAGATGCAATAGCCCAAGGCAAACACCAATCTCTAGGTGGAATTTACTGGAGGAGTGGAGGCCTCCAAGAGATGCAAGCGGTTTAGGGTTGTAATCCGACTAGTGCCTTCTTTTAATTAGCTACATTTGGCAATTTTGCTTGTACATGTGACATGGCTAATTGTACAAGATTTACAGTCCTAGGAGCTCCATCTCTCCCCAGATTGTAAGTAATTTTAAACCAGTGGTTAAGAAGGTGGTACCCAGAACCATTAGAGATGATATAGCTACAGAAAATAAAGTTATTCTCATCTTTAAAACCATTGTACACTGAAATCCTATACCCTAAATTCAAATCCTAAAGGCATTGCAAATCTTCTAAAAGAATGCTACATCAAAGCAAGAACCAACAGTGGGGTCGTTGCAAGAAACACCGTCCATTTTCCGTAGCGTTTTGGAAATGGATGCTGTTTTCTTTAGAAGTACTATTTAATTAGAAAATCAATTTTTGAAAAATATGAAAAATATGTCTAATGTATAAAACTTAAAGAAGAAGGTATCCTATGAAGGAAAAGCTTAGGAAAATTCTCCAAGTAGGAGAACTAGAAAAGTGGAAAATCTCATGAAAATGGGCGTAATTACATTTTAATTTGTAAAAAATAGGAAAAGTTATTTTTCTTGAATCTAAAAATTGGCCATTTGGGAAGAGTTGATGGTGTTGACATTTCACCAAAAAAATAATCTCAAATCTATTATCAATGGTCAGAAATTGCGTGCAATGGGAGTGCTGTTTGCACGCATGTGGAGGACATAAAATAATGTATTTTTAGATTCCCTTCCATAGGAATATGCTTTCCTACTATGCAAATGCACCATGAAAATTTCAACTTTAGATCATTAAATTTGGGTACTCCTAACGTAGTAAAAACCCCTAAACCTCAGTTTGTGACAAATTAACAAAAAATAATTTTAAATATAAAATGATTTTTTTTAATTTCTGAAAAATAAGGAATGTAAAAACCATCAAGTTAGAGAGTTCCAATAATTATTTCATATCCTCAAATATTTTAATTCAAAAGTTATAGCAGAAAAGAACAACGTCACTCCAATTGTAACGGAGAATAGGACCGGTGTTTCTTGCAACCACCCAGTGGTACCATTGAACTATACTTGAAACAGACCATGAGAGACCAAAACCATACGCTTGAAGTAAGGGTTCAGATAAATGAAGCAATTAGAAAGCAAAAAATGAAAGTCAAGCCCAATATATCATTTGGAAACGACAGAAATAAAGGAAGTGAACTTACAATTGCCATTTCTTCAACTCCAATGAACTCGCAAACTCGTACTCTTGTAGATCTTAATGTATCCATTTGCTCTAGCTATGACCTATGGCAAAGTATTAATCAATTGATCAAAATGATCCATACTGAAAACCCTCACAATATTTTAAGCATGCAACACCTACACGTTTGATGCTGAATTGTGGAGTAAAAGACCCTAGAGCATAGCTAGTGAACAGCTAGTGAAAGGATGTAGGAATAGAAGAAACTAAGGGCCAAAGCAACATGTGATCAAACCCAACAGTTGTGGGTAACAATATAAGGAGCCCTTGCATATCGCTAAATGAAGAGAAGACGATGCTTACTTTTAGCAAGGAAGTTGCATGGTATGGACATTCAGTCATCTAGCTATTAAAAGCCGGAGAAGCACCAGGAAAGAATCCAAGGTGTTGAAAAGCCTTCAAGAAGGCTGAGCCAAAGGAGATGCAAATTGCCCATCAAAAGAGTCTTGCGTGTGCCTTGTAGATCTGAATCTGAGCAATGACTGACCAAGTTTGCACGTTGCAATACAAAAACAGAATAAGGATCTGAACAACCACGAAAGAGATGCATGATCATAAGGCGACTTTGTTTTTCAACTCATCCATTTTCTTCTTCTGCAACAGGAATTACATACATGCGCTCAATTACAGGATTCAATGACTCAATTTTTTTCCTGATGCGGCATTGATCGTCAAAATTCCAAAATTGGAACAGCCAGTCCACGCACCCTCTGCTTTCCAATCACGACTGCAACTCAGTATAAGTGTCACCAATGTGACAATAAATTGGACTCAAAAGCTCCGACCGCATGCTCTCATCTCCAACATTGTACAACTTAATTTTGAAATTCAAAGCCATCTTTCATGCCCACCTACACACACCACTCTAACGGAGACTTCCAAAATTACTCAGATCTTGATTTGCGCGCCCTAAACCCTAAGCTCCTCTACCATCGCAATACAAACAGAAACAAGCCTCGAACCCTAACTAGCGAGAGAACAGGAAGAAGCCAAGAACCCTAACTAGCAAGGAAATAGGAAGAAGCCCCGAACCCTAACTGGGGGGAGACAACCTGAATCGAGACCTTCATCGTCAACCTTCTCCGATTTGATCTCGGGCAATCTGACGGCCACCTAACACTAGAAGAAATCCCTGTTAATTTGAACAAAACACGTCAAGTAGATTGTGTTGAGACTGCGTTGCTGAAAACGCGGTAAAAAACCATAAAAACACAAAAAAACGCGTTTTCTGCGTTTTTCTACGTTTTTAGCGTTTTCCTGCATTTTCAGCAACGCAGTCTCAATACAATCTACCTGACGTGTTTTGTTCAGATTAATAGGGATTTCTGCGTTTTTCTTCTAGTGTAAGCAACAACTATCCAACGGATACAATAACGACCTGACGAGTTGATGACCTGCCAATTGATAATCTGGCCACCTAGATTAATTACCTAGCCAACTCACAAAGGCAGTTGGACTAATTAAGCCTTTTGGTAGAATAAATGAATATTAAAGGGGGTATCCTAAGTCTAATTTTTTTCTAAATCACCCTATTAATCTACACTCCATAGTATTTATAAGACACCTCATGGTATTTTTTATACACTATAGTATATAAAATCAAATTATAATTTTTACCTTGAATGTTTATTTGGCACCCTAAATTTGTTTGTACGTATACACATATATATATATATATTTCTCACACTCATTGCACCCCCCGAGTGTGTATTGCTACAGTGTCCAAAAAATCCTAAGGTGCTTGGTTTACTACAACTCAAACTTTTTCTTTTCTTTTCTTTTCTTTTCTTTTCTCTTCACTTAGTAGTGAATGTAGCCTTTAGGGTTACCATGGATGCAAGATCCCTTACACGTAGCGAGTGAGCCCAATGCAATGACAAACAACACTAAGTTCCCCTTTGCAATGCAACACTCATTTTGTTCTACTAATCTTTTTTGCATCACTGCCTACATTGTCAACCCCGGGCCAAGCCTTCTCTCCAAAGTGATTGCCCCACTATCCCCACACAATGCACCAAGGTTTTCAAATGCAATGCACCAAAAGTTTTGAAAGGAGCCATGAATAACATGATTTTGAAAGGTTAGCCCCATAAAGTGCTTTGGCATGATTTCAATCTACTTTTTACTTTTGGTCAAGCCTTTCTATGGCAATGTTTGTTAGATTCACATAATTTTTTTACTAGAGGTGTGTTTTACTACCAGCTTGATGATTAAGAAAATTTACAACAATTCAAGTTGCAGTTTTGGCTACAAAAAGACATTTTTTTAGAAGTAGGGACAATTTGGGTAGTTATCTATTAAGTACGAATGGTTATGACCCTTATCACAAACCAATGTCACAAAAATACTCACGTTTTTATCCCAAATGTATTTCATCTTAAACATTTTTGATCCAATCCATTTTCTCCTAAATTCAATCAAAATTACACTGCGACATGTCTATGCTAGTAATAGATAAGTCTAATTAATTTGAAATTTTTTATACATATTCTCAACAAGCTTGTTAACATTATTCTAAAAGCAAAAACACATATCATCAACACATGATTTTGAAATATACCCATAGTAAAAAATTCACAAAAATTGAACAAACATTGCACCCAATGAAGGACTTGCCCCAAGTAAAAAATGGCCTAAAATCAAACATTGAGATTTTAAGAGTTGAATATATTTAAAGTGTACTAGTGTGCCCTATGCCGTTGCCACAATCAAATCTAATTTTTGAATGCATAAAAACTTTGAAATTCAATAACTCTCACATTATAGGTCCAAATGCCATGAAACAAAGTCCGTGCACCCCTCTTCACCAAAGGCTTTCCAATAGTACAAAGATTGTGACCAAAATATAAATAAAAGTAATTTTTTTATTTTTTTGGAACCAAAAATAACTCAAAAATCTATAACTTTCACACTCTAGGTCAAAATGCCACGAAACCAAGCCTGTACACCCATCTTCACGAAGATCTTTCCAATGATACCAAATACGTGACCAGGGGACATACAAACCATGATATTTCAACATGACAAACAAACAAAACAAACAATATAAACTACCCTAACTTCTAGTATGGTAGAAGTACTCATAACTGATAAAAATAAGCACATTTGGACATAATCCAAGGTAGTGCAAGGCAAAGTAATTACTTTTATAGATGCATTGACAAAAATAATCGGGATTGCAAAAAATTTGGTAATTTTATCTCTTGAATTGAAATTACTATAAATTTTGGAAGGCAAAAGTTGGGCTTGACCTATAACCAACATCTACAGTCATCCAATTTCAATCATTCAAGATTATTTTTCCACTAATTACTTCCTATATTTATACTCACTTATGTGTCATTAATTTATTGGTCCAAACCTTGAAAAAGTACAAAGGCACATTCTAAGAAGAAAACGAAAATCCATTCCAATCTTCTTTGGAATAGGGTACCCTATTTGTTGTTAATGGAAGGGGTTTCAATAATAGGTCTGGATGTACTGCTACAGTGCCAAAAAAAACAAAACTTCCTTTCTCCTTTCCTCCTCACTTGCCAGAGAATGAGAGAATGTAACCTTCGGTGACGCGAGATCCCTCACGATCAACCCTGGGTATTTACTGCAACGAGTGAATCACTGAATCCAACGCAACGCCGCCGCCAAGCTCTCCTCTGCTATGCAGACACGCAGCGGCCCTTTCGTTCTGCTGATCTTCTCCGCATCACCGCCTGCATCGTCGACACCAGGCCAGGCTTTTCCCCAAAGTGACTGACTGACTGCCCCAGTGCCCCCACGCAATGCACCAAGGTTTTCGGACGCGCAAGCACACGCCACGCCTCTTCACAGGGGAAGTAGAAACGGTTACCATGTGGGAAAATTATGGCCATTACCTCCTCTTTACCACATCCTAAGTGGTAAACTACTATGAGTTTACCACTTAGCATGAGGTATACTTTTCCTACATGTTAACCGTTTCTACTTCCCCTGTGCAGCTTGCGCGCGCCATATGCCACTCCCGCTCACCTCACACTCCCCCAGCACTGCAAACTCTCGAACTTACAGTACATCTGCATTCATTTTCAATTAGCACACCCACCAACTTCGGGGTAAAATGGTGGTCCAGTCCACGATGAGCACCAGAGTCTCGTCTGCATGAAAGTATTGGGTTGGGTTCGGTAAGTGGGTTTTGAATTTGGGCTTCGATTGGGGGTTTTGACTTGAGGTTCCGAATTCGAGTTCCCACTTTGGATTTTAAATTTAGGTTCCACTTCTGGGTTGCGTTTTTGGGTTTCGATTGTGGTTGAGAGAGAGAGACTGAGATCTGAGTTGAGTGGCGCTGAGAGGCGTTGAGTGGAGCTCAGCTGATTTGCGATGTCGGGCACCGCGGCGGCCACGTTGCAGCTGGAGCTGCCTCTCAGCTGCGCCTTTGGCTACGAACGGAGACTCCCAGCTGCCTCGCGGAGTTTGGGCGTTGTTCGATTACGGAGCCCCTGGCTGAATGGAGTTTCACCGCAGCGACTTTCGAGGGGCTCCTTCCCCGCGTGTGGCAGCGTTCAGGGTGGTTTCCGATCTTGGAGAGCGAGACCGCGCGGTCTCCCCGTGGTGGCGGATCCCGAGGTGTCGGTTCCCGTGCTGGAGGAGGAGCGCGTGGAGTACGACTGGCAGCAGGAGTGGTACCCCATGTACTTGGAGGCGGAGATGCCCAAGTCGGCGCCGCTGGGGCTCACGGTGTTTGATCGATCGCTGGTGTTGTTCTACGACGGGGAGGGCGAGCTTCATTGCTTCGAAGATCGATGCCCGCACAGGTCACAACACCTCGCCCCTTCCCCTTCTACGGGATACCAGTCGTTCTCTGGTTTCTTGGTTTGGAATATTTCGAAGTTTCTTTCCACGTTTTCAATTTTTGTTCGTGTACTTTTCAATCAATTTGAGGATTCCTCTTGTTAAGTCATCGAATTGAAAAGATCGCCGTCCAAGGCAATCAGAAACGTAATTGGATAGTAGAATGCAACCCGTGATTCTGGTTTCTGGTCATCTTGTGCAATACTTTTCTGCATATTTGTTTTGAATCCATGTAGGCTCTGTTGATGCTGGGGTACTTGCAAGCTTACTGGAACACGGGATACCAGTCGTTCTCTGGTTTCTTGGTTTGGAATAATTCGAAATTTCTTTTACCGTTTTGAATTTCTGTATGGCATTGTGTGCTTCCAGTTTGACGATCTCGTCTCTGGAAACAGAATTGAAACGAACGCCGTCCATTCAGTCCGAAACGCAGTTGGATAGTCGAATTCAACGGATGATTTCTTATGCGATCATTCAAAGTTGGAGGTTTTAGACCACTGCTCATTTCTGTGTAACGACTGTGGGCAATGATATTTCTAAAGACCACTATTTTTGAGTCTTGTTAGTGTGAAAATTTCCTTAGTAATTGGAGATATTACAACCCGCTGTGTAATTGGACACCTTGATAATAGTGTTTTAAAAGGGACAGTAGACTACCACATTACTGTTTACAGATAAGTGATTGTAAAGGTCTAGCTAAGTCATGCCTTACATCCAACTTGCTAATTGAAGGCCAAACAAGTGTATTGGCCTCATGAGATGAGTTGCGGTTAGTAACAGGATGAAAGCCCTAATTATTGGTTTTAACTAGTGTCGTCTACCCTGATCGGGAGATTTTAGGGTACTTGCTGAATATGCTGAGATCAGATTTTCTATTGCTGCCTTTTAGTTTGTTGTGCAATTTCAAATGGGAGATGGTAGACCTTTGGAAGTGACCGTAGACAATTCCATTCAGAGCAGTAACCATAAGAAATTTAGCCAAGTCATGCGTCATATTGATTCATCACTTGCTGTTAAATCCTACGAACAAAATATGACTGGATGAGAGCTGCTATTGGTGACTGTAGGACATGCCAATAGGTCCTTGATGTATTCAGTATCCTTTCTCTTGAAGTGACGATCAACTTCAACTCTCTTTTGCTCAATTTAATTACTGATGAGTGCTTTTATTTGTCACAGGCTTGCAAAGCTGTCAGAAGGGCAGGTGATTGACGGTAAACTGGAGTGTCTTTACCATGGGTGGCAGTTTAACGGAAGTGGCCAGTGTACAAAAATTCCACAGGTTTGCCGCTGTTTTTTTTACTCCACATCTGCTCTGGAGAGGTTCTCTTCATTTTCTGAAGATTTGGTTAACCTCTACAGGACCTCATGGTGTACAAATGACCAATTCGCTTGAGCATTCTGTGAAAAATAATTAATTCAGATGGGGACAAACTTTGACCCAAAATTCTGAAGCCCAATGACAAATTCCCAGTCCTTCTGGGAGAATTTGACATGGGTGAATGAATGATCAATCATGTTGTGAAACATGCAATGAAGATGGGGCCAAATTTTCTATCATTGAAACTTGGGAAGAGTTGTGCATGGTTTGGTCTGAAAGAAGTAAAATTTGGACAAAAGTAGTCTCCACATGGCCCACTCAAAGTGCTTATAAAAACATGAATGTCAATGAAAAATTTCTCAGTTTTTATGGGGTGAAGTTGACAAGGATGAATGAATGAATGGCAGCTGGAGCCCGGAGCGAAGATCCCAAAGACAGCGTGCACCAAAACGTATGCAGTGAAAGTGTCGCAGGGCGTGATCTGGGCGTGGCTGGGGAGCGAAGCCAGCGCCGATGCCACCAAGATGCCCTGGTACGAGTATTACGAGATGGAAGGCTTTCAGCATATCAGCACCATTCATGAGCTTCCCTACGACTACTCCATTCTGCTGGAAAATCTCATGGACCCCGCGCACATCCCCATCTCGCATGACCGCACGGATCAATCGGCCAGAAGGGAGAATGCGCAAGCTCTGGTACTTCCACAAAATCACAATCCCCAGCAGTATTTTGTTTCCCAGTTTGTGCGTTCTGAGATTGGCATTACAGTAGAGGCGATTGAATTTTGCCATCAAGTCAGATTGTGGTGCTCCTGATTATCAATAGTTCCCAATCTGTGTGTTGTCAGATTGACTTTATTGTAGAGGTGATAGAATGCTGCTATCAAGTCAGGTTCTGGTGCTCAAACAAGGGAGGCTTCCATATGATCCCTGAGACCATGGGAGACCTCCCCTTGAATCATTCATAGTTTTAGTATTTGTTTTGTTGGTTGGAATGGTCACAATTCAATTCAATTAGCATTTCTTTTGGTACCCCCCTCTTTCTGTATTTTGAGATTAACGTTGCTGTAGAGGTTGTAAGAAACAGTCTAATTTTACAGAAAGCATGTATGAAATGGGCTTCAACAGGTGTTTGAAGTGACGGAGCGGACAGCACGAGGGTTCGCAGGGGTATGGAAAGAGATCAGCAACTCGACATTCACAAACACCACGCGCTTCGAAGCGCCCTGTTGTCTCCGGAACGACAAGAAATTGGTGAAACCAGACGGCACGGAGGTCCAGTTCAGCGCCATTTTCCTGTGCAGGCGAGTGATTTTCTTAATTTTATTTTTCTTATGCTATTCGTACTTTACTACATGGCTTCTCTGCAAAACTCCTGTCGGCTGGGTGCACGTAGCCGAGAATGTACGATTGTCTAACAAGACTCTTCAATAGTCTCGGCCGACCATGTGATTGAAATCTACTAACTGCGTCTGATTCAGCAATGATAGCAAGGTAGGTATCTTTGGCCTTCTTCTCTAGAAAGACATTTGGTAACATGGAGAAACTATTTGATGAAGAACACCATGTGCAACTGGTGCGAGACGCTCCTTCACTGTAGATACCGCTTATTGTTTTTTCCAATTCCCTTGTTTATTGCACTTTGCAACGTCTAACAACTACAGCATGGTTCATTTGCAAATGGTGCAGATATCGCTTAATTACTTTTTCCAATCAATCTTGTTTACTGCATTTTCGAGAACGGTTTAGTAGCGAGTGGTGCAATACCGCTCATAATTTTGTCCAACCTATCACTTGTTTATCACATTTTCAATGCCTAACAAGTTCAGAATTTTTTTTGGGGGGGGGAATGGTATTATGCAGGCCAGCAGGTCAAGGCAAGTCTATGCTGATTGCGCGTTTCGGTAGCTCGGACTACCCGAAGGCCATCAAGTCTGTTCCCAGGTGGTTCATCCATAACACCGCCAACACGGTGTTCGAGCAGGACATGGGCTTCCTCGCTTCCCAGAACGAGTACCTCATCAGGTCGAATCAGCCCACCAAGGATCTCTACTTCAACGTAAAGTCGTCTGACACCTGGGTCGGCGAGTTGCGGCGCTGGTACGACAAAGTCGGCCATGGCATGCCCTATTACTTCGGCCACCGCACTGTGTCTGCGCCTGCGCATCCAGCCTTGACGGAAGCGGCTCCCGCTGGCGCTTCCGCGGCCACGGCTTCCACTTACCCTGCGCAGGGATCCTTCGGCGCCATGTTCGCCAGGGATCCGACCAACCGCTACTTCCGGCACGTGGTGCATTGCAAGTCCTGCCTCGCCGCGCTCACTGCCTTCCAGAAATATCAAAAGGTGGGCGGGGTCCCCTCTTGGAGATTTGAACCAACTCCGAATGTTACTGACTGACAGACTTCTCGTTTGTTTCATTGACTTTCTTGAGCTTGTTGGAACAGTCACCATCTTTATGAAAAGAAATCAAGTCTTAAGAACGATGGAGAGAATGGGGGAGAGGATGGTGGAGCAGGGGAATGCCTCGAAATTAGACCAACATCTCATTTGTTTGCTTTTTCGTACATGGCGTTCTTGATCTAGTTCGAGTACCTTCTTTTTGGAAGAAATTTGACTTCTGTGGAGTTGTAAGTCTGAGAGAATGAGGGAGAGGATGTTGGAACAATTGAATGGCTAGGAGACACATGAAGGAGGATTAAATTGACCCTAAAATCAGATTACCTTAACATTTTGTTTGCTCCGATTTTCTCGAACATTCTTGAGCTAGTTGGGAGAGGATTTTTCTAGGAAGAAATTAGAACCGATGGAGAGAATGCCAAATCAATCAATGACTTGGGACAGAATGGAAGTGAACTCGAAGCCAAAAACCTATGTTTGTATGCAAAAAAATATTCGTCTAAAGATTGTCTCTAGACCTGCAAGAATGTTATTGATAGCTACAACAATTTTAGTTGGTTTTGTTCTTGCAATTTTCATACGAGACGTACCTTCATGCAGCTTTGGAGATTTTCTGGAAAGTGAGGTTTAAAATTTGTTTTTTCTTCTGAATTATTGTCAATAATTATTTAGCAATTTAGATTATTACTGACAAATCTACGTTGCTGCGGGTCTTGTGAACAGGTTGCAGTGGCGGTGGGATTGTTAGCAGCTGGTGTGGCCATCACGCTGCAGTCTGTGGTGTGGAGAGCATCGTTGGTGGTGCTGGCCCTTCTGTCATTTGCTGCGGCTTTTGCCTGCTCGAAAGGCGTTGGAGTCTTGACCCAGAATTACGTGAGGCCGCATCGCAAGTGAGACTAATCCACGGAACTAAGTTACTCTATTTTCTGATTATTTCCCAGGCACAGGTTGTTATTATCAGTTTCAGTGACGTGCCCGTGCCCGTGCCCGTGTGATTGAATGCATGGAGGTAAATCACGGAAGGAGAAAAGAGTGTGAACGTCCAAAATAGGATGGACTGAGATTTGTAAGATTTGTATAATTGAAGTGTGTATATTCATTAGTTCTTTTTTGAAAGAGCTGTACTTGGCTCTCTTGATTTGGAATTCTGAAACGTTGCATCTACTTGCGTCAGTCTTTAATTAATGTGCGATGTGTTCCGAGGATTAAGGTTCCGGTTTCTGTGATACTTCAATTGAGGTAACATGAGAGATCGATACCTGTATCCTAAACTTGAAATTCTCACCTCAAAGATTGTTAACGTTCATTTGTGTTTATTAGAGTTTTTGAAGACTGGAATATAAGTTGTAACGGATTCTGCTTTTGACAAGGTGTATCCTGAACTAAGTTATTGGTATCGAAACAAGACCTCAAAAACCGTTCCAAATCCTCAGGATTGCTCGTAATCAGAAAACAGAGTTTTCAAGTTATTGTAGAAATCCTGGAATTGCTAATGATGTTTTCAAGACATGACTTCACGCAGGAATGACAAAATGTAAGTTGAAGTAAGCACAAAATGCATCCCTTTCCCAAATGTGTTTCCTTAGGGGACGCCGTTGGGACTGTAGAACATGTCCTCGTGGCCGAAACTAATCAACATAATCACGACTAGGATTTGCCTACACACGTGAAGACGTTTTACTGTTATTTTTGACAGCGCAACATGAGATTCTTCTCTACTCCACTTCTATTTAGATGAAGGTAACTATATCTAAAATCACACAAATAAGCAATTTAGCATAGTTCCTGTAATTACATTGGAATTTTTTTTGTGGGGTCGTGTTGGTAGTAAAAGGGGACTCTAGATTCTCTTAAAATGTAATTTTTGGATACCATATGAATAAACTACAAATTTTTAAAAGTGTAGAACATAGGTATTTCTAAAACCAATTATAGACTCTTGTGAATAGTGGAAGTACATTTTAGACAAGAATTTAGATTTAGCAATTTTAGGAAGTGTGCAATTTTATGTGTAGTTATCTTAGCACTTGATCAATAGTATTCAAAATTGGCCCCTTCAACATGCATATGATATCACCTCTTATGTAATTAATGACAATCCTATGAAGGCAAGTATAATACAAATCAATTATTGAAAACTTGAAAATTGTTTTAATAGAGCATAGAATCTATCCAAAGTACCCAACGAATATTATTTAGCCTTGTATAGCCTCTCAAGTAGGTCAAAAAATGTTATTATTTGTATCACATTCAAGGCAAGTACACAATTGTCTAGCATACTTTAATTGATATTTCCATTGTATAGCACTTTGTCATTTTTGCCACTTTATTGTAAGGTAGATGTATCCTTCACCGATAAAATAAGCACATTTGGATATAATCTAGGATAGTGCAAGGCAAAGCAAATATTTTTAGAGATGCATTGACAAAAATATTGAGGATTGCAAAAAACTTGGTAATTTGATCTCTTGAATTGAAAATATTATAAATTTTGAAAGGCAAAAGTTGGACTTGACCTATAACCAACATCTAGAGTCATCCCATTTCCATCATTTAAGAATACTTTTTCATTAATTACTTCCTACATTTATGCTCACTTATATGTCATTAACTTATTAGTCCAAGCCTTTAAAAAGTACAAAGACACACATTCCAAGGAAAAAACATTTAAATCCATTCCAATCTTGTTTGGAATAGGGTACCCTATTTATTGTTGATGGGGGCATGTATTAGTAATGGATACATCTACCTTAATGAAACAATTATTTGTGACAAAAAGGCCAATAAGTAATCAAAATTGCTTCAACTTATATATATTGTTCATTTATATAGAGCAACATTAATTCTTCCATCAATATACTACAAGATTTTCTTTGACCTTAGATGAATACTAATTGAATGAAATTTACTCAATTATGACAATATGCATCATCTGTCTTGTAGATAGTTGAGTGTTTTGGGATAAAATCAATCAACTTTCTTAAAACAATTTCACTAAAGCCCTCTTTGATGTAAATTTCTCTAATGTCATTTCTTAGAACAAAATTTACTATCTTGTTTTGTTGTCCCTTGTGAAAGCATCATCATAGGTTGGAAAACATTTCACTAGCAATGTCAAAAAGTCAAGTCACTTGGTTATTACACTCGTGCAACTCACTATCTTAACTTCTATCTAATCACAAATCTCCTTTGTGCAAAAGAAAAATAAATCTCTATCATTCATTTCATCCAACTAAATTTTTCAAAATGCTCAATTCAATTTTTCAAGTACTTAAGATCTTTCACTTTTTAGAATGGGCTTTTTGCTATTAATACCATTGTTGTGGATCATATCATTATCGCAATGTTCTTGAAGTATATCCTAAGCAAATGTACTACACAAGGTGATATTCTCCAATGTATTGATAGTGCACATTTTAACATAGAGATTCTTTCAAAGTACTTCGTAGACCAAAAGTTTTAGATACAAAAAATGATAATTAATTCAACAACAATCCAATAAGTATATATCAAAGTAGCAAAAATTTAATTGTCTTTTAAAAAAAAAAGCCAACAACTATGCTCCAAGAGACTCTATAATCCCTATTGTACTAAAACACAAAACAAGGAAACCAAAATCATGACAAAGGAACAATGTCTTTCTTTTTTATTTATCTATTCTTTAGAATGACCCTATTTTTTAGTAAGGTAGTTGATCAAACTTTGTCACAAGAGCTTATGTGGAAGCAAAGCCTCCTCCTCTTCCGCCTCCGAGACAATAAATAAATTATTTAAGAAAGGTTTCAAGAGGTCTTGCCCCTCTTCAGTGGTATCAACTTTTAAGACACATCATGTACACCCCTCTTTGCAATATATACAAAATGAACTCAATGATTTTAACTCTCTTGAAATCCAGAGGTCTCAGTTGTTAGTAACAAAGTCCTGCCAAGTTTCAGGACAACTGCGTCACTCAATCTCATTAGCTAAGTCACAAGAGGGTTTAGAACCTAGCTACAACTCTTGATGTCTTCGTGAGTCCTTTGTGAATCTTGTCATATTTAAAAATTACACTAAAATTGTCGATGGATGTAGAGACAAACTGACATTATGAATGTCCCAAAAGCGGCTTACCACTCTCATGGCTTGCAACTTATGTAGACTAGTTCAAACAAGTGAAGACGGCTCATTCAGGTCATCGAGGATGCAAAGCAGAGAAACTGTCGTATGGCACAGAGCTCGGGCGGCCACTATCAAATGGACAGCTCCTCGGATCTCCAGTTCCTGGATTCTCAGACTGCACCACTCCATCATTAGGTTTGGCCAAGGCACTTGTCATAGGAACGGATTTGGACTCCTCTTCAGGAACAGATTTCAGTTCTTCAGACAGGGACTTGTCTTTGAAGGAATCGCTTGACATTCTGGGTTGCTGCTCAGATTGTGCTTTCTTAAACGACCTGCTCACTGCGAAGGGCTCCAAAATATTCAAAACTTCCTGCAAATAGTTCAAGATCAAAGGTCATTACAGATTCGAAACTGTCGTGCATGTGAATAGCTGACTGCTTGCTAGAGATTGCAATCAGGGTTTAGGGTTTAGGTACTGGATAACCCATGGAGAACTCTAATGCCCAAGGGTGTACTTCTCTTCAAGATTATATGAGAACCATCAGATCTTGGAGATTTACGGCTCTGGGGAGGATAGAGTTATGATTCTAGCGCTCCACTCTTTGCCAATTGCAATGCATTATGTGACCATGGTAGGAGAAGATTGCATACTAGACGATTCAGTTTTGGAGAAGATTTACAGAATATAGTCATGGAGTGATGAGGTAGAACTCTCCTCCAAAATTGCATTAGTTAGCATTAATAATTCCAAACAACTCATGAGCCTTGTCTCCTAGTTATTCGTCACATTTTCCATACTGGAACTATTACTTCAATAGGAATGTGCGGCTCTCATCTACCAAGTTCTTGAGGACAGGTGCTGGAAAGGAAGGTAGAGATTATGAATTCTAACTGGGAAAATCAGAAACTGCCATCTACGCAAAACAATCCAGTTTGAAGTCAAATGGTTTTGGGTCCTACCTTCATGGTGGGTCGATCCATTCTGTCACTCCTGGAACACATGAGTCCCACCTCGGTCAAAGCATTGAAAAGACGATCGTCGTAATTTACACCCAAACTCTTGTCAATAATTTCTTGCAAGCCTCCTTTCTTGAACCGGGGTCTCACCCAGTCGTGGAGGTTGACAGCATCTACTCTGTCGATGTCGAAGACACGTTGCCCTGTGGTGAGCTCCAACAACACAATTCCAAAAGCGTACACATCGCTTGCAACAGTGAGCTGATTCGTTCGAAAGTAATCAGGGTCCATGTACCTGCGTGCCATGAAAACAAAGCCACCTTGATTAAGTTACCTACATTCAGCGCCATGCAGGAAGATAACTTTAGAGAGAGAATTGCACAGAGAGAGGGTTCGACACATCCAGTGGCCCACTTAATAATACCGTGACTGTCGATGGGATTGGATTGGAGCTCAACTCTTTCCACTCACATGATTGGATTGTTTCTGACTATGATTTGTGCATGCAGTACATTTTGAGTAGTGCAGGCTAGGGCCGTACTTACCCCATGGTTCCAAGAGGTCTTGTTGAAACGTGAGTGTTGAGTTCCGGTGAAATCTTGGAAATGCCGAAGTCTGCGAGCTTGGCCACATTGTATTGATCAAGTAACACGTTAGATGGTTTGACATCCCGGTGGATCACTGGAGGATTCTGCAAGCCACAATTGGGAAGTAAATCAGTCATTGTTCGAAGGAGTAATGGTTCCGAGACGAAAGACCTTTTCAAACTGGTGGTTCCAGAGTAGTTCTCACCGCAAATGAGTGAAGGTAATCCAAGCCTCGTGCTATGCCAACTGCAACTTCACGCCGCTGTGCTGCATTCAGTGTCGTGTCTCTCCCTGAAGATAAATCCATACAATTTCATCTTAAGAAGAAAATGACAGACCGTAAACTCTAAACCCAGAAAGTCCTCTGGAAATGGTTGGTTGTGCCACTTGGTAGATTCAGATTGGATCAACAAATTTCCACAAAACATCGCAGTATATTTGCAATTTCCTTCACAAATAGGCTTGAAGTTGGACCCAAAAATTTGTTCAAAATCTGGTGAAATTCGCCCCAAGAAGGATTGCATTGTGACGTGCAAGCCATGTGTATCCTCTCCCTCCCTCTCTCTTCCGTCACTAAGCTGTAGGGGGGTACGAAAGTGCTAACCGAAAAGGTTGTCGTGAAGATCGCCATTCTCCATGAACTCGTACACCAGGACCTGCAATCCATCGTCGTCACAAAATCCTTCCAGTGCACAAAGGTGGCGGTGATGGAGGCGGCTGAGGAGCGTCAGTTCGTTGCGGAACTCCAGTTGGCCTTGCGCACTTTCATTTGAGGCGCATTTGATGGCCACAGCCTTGCCCGTGTCCAAAATGCCTTTGTACACTTTCCCGAAACCCCCTTCTCCGATGTAAAATTGGTCGCTGAAATCGTCAGTGGCTCTCTCCAATTGCGGTAAGGTGAATCGGTGCAGCTCTTCCGGAACAATCCAAGGGTCATTGATACCTGGTCACACGAAGGAAACACGTTCTTTCAGGCAATGCAAACGAAAACACAGTAACAGGGTTACAAAATAAGAACTATCTCCTAAATCTTAAACCCTAAACCCTAAGTCTGAAACTCTATACCTTAAACCATAAAAAGGCACATACCTTCACACTTCCCTCCAAATTTGGGTTCACTTTCTGAAGGTCAAGGAGGTTACTCTCAACCATTTCTAATGATACGAGACAAATAAATTCAAGCATGTATTCACAACTTGACATGAGGAAAATGGCTAATCAGATGTGACTAGAACACAACAAATTTTCAAGGGTATTTGATAGAGGGAATTTGTCATCAAGGAGGGTTGAATGTAATAAGGCACACACCTTCATACATCCTTCCAAATTGTGGATACTTGGTTCGGGTTTTCTTTCTGAAGATTAAGAAGATCACGTATGCAGCAAGGATGGTCACAGCCATCCCTCCCACAACCCCACCAACAATGGCTCCAATAGGAAGATTCGATTGCGAACCAGACCCCAGACCTTCTGCAATTGTTTGGTATCACAGCAATGTATCAGCTGAGATTGTAACATTTCAGCACTATTTTCGATGATCGTACTTTGAAAGTGTAACGAAATGAAGTAGAATTTGAAATTCTTCATGGAATTTTTCATGGCCAAACATCCATAATTATCACAGCGTACCATATCTGCAGATGCATTTCGCAGTGTCTGTGATAAACTGAGAAGGCGGACAGGGTGCACATTGACCTGCAGAGAGTGCCAAGATGTCAGACCAAAATTAAAGAGGCCGTTCCGGCTAACTAGGATACTCGGATGTGATGAAATCAATAGTAATCACTTCACCTAAATTCGTTAGTTTTGCCTCAAAAAATGACGGACAATTGTAGGTTCGGCTACAGTTTGTGGGAGTGTTTTCAGTTGCATTTGGAGGTGAACTGATAGTTGCACTTCCATCTGTTTCATTGCTGAAGCAATTGCTGTAATAAGATCTGCAATAAAGCCACATGTCTCAGTACGACAAATATAGAAACGATGTCAACAATTCAACATGTCTCAAGACTTTCAGTATGTCCTGTTCTGTGGTAAACTCATCCCTCTCTAATTGCACGGTCTTGTGGACAAATGTGCTACAATGTAGAAGAAATTCAATGAGATTTATATTCATTGGTGTGCACTTCAACAAATATGCTGTTATGGAGGCTTGAGTGTAGTCAACAAGAAATTTAAAAATGAACCACCAGTCCTCACTGGAGCACTCTGGAAACCAAATCTGGGAGTTTTCACATACTACTGATAACGTACAGTGATGCATTGGGCACGGGTAAAATCGTATAATACTGATCCGGATATTCTCCCTCGAGGAAATTGCAACTAAAATCCCTGAGCATTCAAGCGAACGTCAACAACGGTTAATTACCACGAAATTTAAAACTTGATACAGTCTCTTTTGCAATATTTATAAAAAAAAGTGCAATCACTAATAACCTCATCCCAAATGATCTGATCAGAATTGAAAGCCAGCAATTCCGTAATTTCGACCAGCTACATTCTTTTTACATCGACGCTATTTTTCATTCTGTTTTCCCTTCCAGAGTTCACACCTTGATATTATGTTGCATTCAAGGAAAACTGTGTTAAAGAATTATTTCGATGGAGTTACCAGTCTGTGAAATTGGCGATTCCGTTGTGCATCAGCCTGGAAAAGTTTGGCAGCGACCCAATAAACTGACTTCGCATAAAGTGCCTGATGAAATCACATCCATAACAATTTTAGAGAATACGCAAAATTGAAGCCAAAATACATGCCGATCAAGCGCTGGTTTCTGCCAATTATATACCAGAGTTTTTTAATATTAGTATGCTCTCTCTCTCTCTGAATCCTCGAGAATAGAAGCACCGGTCAGTTCAAAACTCATTCAATACCATTTGTCAATCATATTCTCTAATGTCACAAGAAGTTGAATCCATGTGTGACACTAAGAATAAGGTGCAATTGAGGAAAAAGTACTTACGCAATTCGTAGTTCTGGAAGCTCGAAAAGCCAGTCTGGAATAGGTCCCGTGGTGAAAAGATGGCCCATTCCACTGTCAACACAATGCATAACTTAGTTGCAAGCATTTACCATGGAATACATCAAGAATATGGGTACATCCTCAAGCTAGCTAGCTAATTCTTTTGGTGGAAATGGACTTAATAACCGTTGACACTTGAGAAGGCTACACAATGTAATCTTAATGTATTCTTGAAATGAAAAGTTAACATCCAAAAGTAGTTTTTAGCACATTAGAGGTCTCACATTGAACATCATATTATCGACTTAAATAATACTCGCGAGCCTTGAAACTCTTAACTAGTAACATCAGAAACTTGGAAGGGAGTAGTACAATAACAGCAGGTTTTTTTCGGTCAATTACAAGAAATTAACTTTGGTCAATCTTTGCCATTCGTCAGGCAAGAATCCTGACAGTTCATTCTCCCACAGTTGCCTGCACAACAAAACTCATCTCAGTCTCGTCAAAACTAAATATCTTTTCTTTCAACATCAACATACTTGAATAATTTATGCACCATCCATGTGAGGAATCATCGCCAATTTCGTTGATTTTGCAAGCTTGTGGCCGCCAAAAACTGAGATATTCACGTGCACAAAGCTCTAGAAACGAGGACTGGACTAGAATTCCATTTCGTGGCAGGCACCCATAAAAGTGCTAAGGTAATGGAATTTTGGAAAATTGATGAAATTGAAGTTTAATTTATTTTGCAGTCAAAGAGACCATTTTCACTCCTACATTCAATTTTCCTCCAGCATCATCTCATTGATGCATGAAAAGAGAGAATCACTTGGAAACTAAAAAGCTTGACAATGGAAAGTTCCAAGCATGGGATAAGTTAGCACGTACATAGTCTCCAGGTTGCGCAAGTTTCCATACTCCGGGGGCAGCCCACCCCAGAGCTCGTTGGAATTGAAGTCCCTGAACATCAAATTCATGAATTACGCAGCAACAGCTCAGCTCCGCCATTGATGAGAATTTCTGGCTCACTTTGAAACTTTACCTTGCCAAATTATGTATGTTCTCAACAGCACCAAGATTTATTTATCAAAATGGTGACTTTTATTAAATTGGAAAATTTTCGACAATCATCGTTTCGACAAAGTATTGAATAGTTATTGAACACATTCATCTTCCCTCCAGACCTGTCCTAGCTATCTCAATTCAATTCTGGCAGGTGGAAAACTGCCTGAAAAGACTGTCAAATGGATTCATGAAGAGTGGAATTGGTGTATATTAACGTACAGGTTTCTGAGAGTCACAATTTGGCCTATCCAAGCAGGAAGCTCGCCTCGGATCCTGTTATTTGCCAGCAATCTGCACACACAACAATTTAATTACAAACTTCGAGGGGAAAAAATATTGTAGGACTTCCCCTGCCTGTCCCTGAAAAGCATCATCTCATGAATTTCACGGTCTTCGCCTTGTAGAATCTTGCCGATTTAAGTGCGGAAACTAGACACTAGTGCGGAAACTCTTCATCTAATATTGACTTGGTTTAGTTTTCTGCAATTGCTTTTCAGCTTAACATAGACTAAATGTGAAAAATTCTAGATGAAACGATTTTCGAGATTGTTGTAGGGAAAAACTCAAAGTTCACTTGAATGGTGAATAAAGACTTTTACAGTATTTAACGAAACTGACCTTTGATAGTTGTCTGTATAAGTGGAAGTGAGTTAATGGGCGAAACTTCATGAATAGCCCCAGGAAGGCACATATTGTGACATAAAACTTCTCTCAGAGCAATGTTTTTTTGATTGGAGGGTATGAAATAAGACATAATTATATTCTAAGAATATTCTTACTACAAATTTGTACAGAATTTTCTAAGAGTGATGGTTCCGTCGTGACGAACAAGTTGGTGAGGTTGCATTTGAGGAGCGCATCTGGAGGAATTGACGTGAGGTTGTTGTTGATGAGGTTCAAGTCCGTCAAGCGCACCAGGTGGCCGATTTCCACGGGGATGGGATCCTGAATGGCATTATTTTCCAGGATGAGCGACTCCAGGTGCACCAGCTGCCCGAGCTCCGGCGAGATGACTCCCTTCAACCCCGCCCCAGTCAAGTTCCTGAAATCGCCTCGCCCCGCCCAAGTTAAGTAGATCGACAACCCACCTCATGAATAATAATTAACCAAAACTTCATTAAAATGGCGGTATCTAATATGCCAATTTTCCATTCATTTCCATCTTTAGCTCTAAAGTCATTTGCAAAAAAATAAATTGTCCATAGATTTTATTATTTTCACTTTGATAGAGCACAAATCAAAGTTCACTTGTAAGGTGAATTTAACCACCGACTCCCTCACTCTATGGCGGATTGAGACTTCACATTAAGAAAACATAATCAAAGCAAAACGATCAATACACGAATTCGATGATTCCGATGTTCTCTTCCAAGAAAACAGAGAAACTTACAGTATTCGTTTATGAATCGCCAGACACGAGTACTTGAGGAGCACATGTATCCATTGGTTTGCGGACATGGCCAATCAATCATGATCGAACTCATTCTAGATTCAATATACTAAGATTGGGTGGATTTTAAGGAATCGAGGAGCCCGTGAAATTACTAAGGATTTGAAAGCTTGCTTACAATTTGACGACTCTGCCGTTCCCGTCGCAAGTGACGCCCGACCAGAGGCCTGTGCATGGATCTGGAGTGAGCTCCCAGTCGCTGAAGCTGACGCCCCAGGCACTCGCTAAGGCTTTCAGTGCTATACCTGCAATTAATTGAACCACCCAGAGTACAATATATCGATTATTTGCATAAAAAAATACAATTGTACATTCAAGTCTATTCTGTCACTGGAACTCAATTGCAAATTTGCAGTGATGTAAATTTTCCAATCACTATAGCAAGGGAGAATTTCCATACAACAACTAGAAACTTGCTTCAACACAATCAAATTTGGTACATCTTTTCTGTGTTCAGCTGCAAATCAATATAATTGAAATAAAAGCATTTTCACAGCAAGCACCAAGCATTGTCACAGCAAGCACAATTCAAAGCTGACCTATATGGTCACTGGCCACTCTAATGTACAGTTATACAGTTAATGAAGCCTCTACCATAGCACATAAAATGATTTTGTCGGTAGCTATGACAAAATAAGGAGCTTGGTAGCTTCCTCAGCTAGCAACACCAGCCAGGGGAATTCCAAAGAATGTACAGAAATAACCAGATCCAAGGTACAACTTTGGAATTAATTACAATTATCGGGCTGTTGGTAATCCATTCTAATCGATGCATAACGCCGTACTCTAGCCGTGAAATTGCTTACTTAGCTGCGCTCTGGGTTTTGGAATTCTCTGTAGATTAAGAAAGTTCGACCTCACCTTGATTGGCCGGCTTCGCCTGCGCAAGAACCGAAGGGGCGGTCAGCAACAGCGTGGCTGAAAGGCAGAGAATGGACATCATCATCTGTCGCGGCATCGACTGTTGTCGTTCGAGAAATCCTTCACGGGCCGCATGATTTTCATGTGTGCTTCTCCACGACTGCAACTTGGATTTCGAAGAAGACGAGGAATGGTGAGGCTTCGTTACAGAAGCGCTTCCGCCGAAATTCGCTGACTCCGAAGAGAACGTCATCAAGAGGGATTTAACATCGCTGCCCATTACAAGCCTGACAAGAATTTGGGATTGTTTCACAGAGAGAGCTAGTAAGAGAGTACGTTCTGATTAGCAGCGTTTCATGGATCCTCGGCAATCTGAAACGCTCTGACTAGCTAGTTCTTGTCTTGAGAGTACGTGACAAGCTTCAAAGGACTGCTCGATCAGATCAGCGGTCAATCAGTAGGTCTTATTGATTACTTAGCCCGGAACACATTGCTGCCAAATTTCTGATTAAACGAGTACGTTGGCGAAGATGATAAGCTCAGAGATCGATGTGATCACGTCGATGATAACCTCTCGAGATCATTGATTAGAAGTTGACTGGAATGAAAACTCCGATATGATCGAAAGTGCACAATGAATTCACTCTTGCTGGGAGCGAGCAAGCAAGTAAACAAGCTCATAGCTTGAGTGACAATTTGCCTAATTCATCCCAGAACCGCATCACCTCTAAGATTGCCTCCAGCAAAGCTTCGATCTGTGGACTAGAAAGGCATAGTAAAGTCCCAAACAGCAGGCTTTTTTGATAGAAAGCCTGTCACTCGGGACAAAGCATGAATAAGCAAACGGGTCGATTCCCGTCTGCACGGCTCCTAATTTGTAAATTATTAAAACTATTCCTCCTAGTGAGATTGTCACTGCCTCACTAATCATTCACCCCATGCCAAGAGGGAAGTCGGAACAACTTCGTTCACTAGAATGGCATTCGGAACGACGACAATGCCTGACAGTGTCCTCAACATCAATAGAGGTCGTGAAAACCCTGCCGTAGTGAGAGCTAAGAATTATTAATCTGTGAGTTAACAGGTGTCGTTAAAATTAACTATGTCTTGACGTTATCTCGTTACAGAAGCACGCTGACACTGAACGTCAATTGGCTATTTTCCAAATGAATGTACTTAGTCACCTCTCAGAAGCAGTGATCCCCAAACTGGCTAAATTTCGCTTAGGTGCTGCTTAATTTCTTCATGACCTCACTGTAAATTCAAAAAAAATCTTCCAAAAATGAACATTTGGCTAAAAACCGTAAACCTGTTCTGAGATCGCTGCTCAGAACAGGTCACATTAACGAATTTCATATAATATTAACTGATTTATTGTATTAGTGTGTTACGAGAGCTGTTCATGTTGGTGCTATTCATGTTGAAGAAACCTCACAAACGGCATTGGTAAAATTATCATACCTCCCTTGTAAAAAATTTATAACCGTTGCATGTGTAAGTTCATTTCATGAATATCAAAGCTAGTACGTAGCTAAGTAGCTGCAGTAGCTAGCCAGGGGAGTTCACGTGGATTTCTCCACTCTAGCTTAAAATAGATTCCATTACCTGTTTCCAATGGATCTCACTCAAAAGGAGGTCCCTGCAACCCCGGCAGATCGAATTCTTGATGCTATCTAATTATTCATCAGGGCAGAGGTCCCGTGCCGCCTCGGGTAGTATGCCTAGCCAGCGCGCTCAATCTGGTCCACTACTGAAGTGGAGTCGAAGCCGCAAACCTCGTGAACTACCAGATTATATCATCAGATCGATGATTGGGTAAATGAAATTAGCTAAAATTGGACATGATCTATAGAGTCATACTCTGAAAACTAGGTCAGAACCAGCATAGATCTGAGGTTTCAGAGAATGATTTAGTAAATGAAAAGGCTACTAACTTGTACAGGATCATTCCGTTTTATTAGACAGTGCGAGATCGACGCCATAGCGAATCGTTCAATATCGCATTTTACTAGAATTCGAACAAAAACAAAACAGTTTCCAGAATTTGAAGGACATCAAGGCAAACAAAGAATGAAGATATTAATTACGGTCGGGAGTACTTCCTTAGTTTTGGGGCACAGTAACCAAGATCGAAGTAAGATCATTTTCTCGTAATAAAAAAATTAATGCAGTACACATCAACCGATCTGGGATGCCTGACGTAGGTGGGCAACCCAATCTACAACACATAATTTCTCAATACGACGATGTCCACTGCTACCTGATGAGTTATCCATGCGACCACTACTGTTTCTCGCACAGTACGTCACTCCCCTTTGTGTCAGGGATTTGAGGGCCTGGCCCACTATTCGACCATGAAATCAAATCCTAGCAGTGGAAACCGATTGCACGCCGACAAGGATGGGGACGAAGAAAGCGAGGAGCTTCCTGAGTGAGGAGAACTTGAAGTCGGAGAAGAAAAAGAAATCATTTACAAACAGAAGATGGTCCCAAATTTCAGCAAGGACTAATGTGCCCTATGCCGTTGCCACAGTCAAAATCAAAGTAAAAGTAATTTTCTAATTTTTTCATGCATAAAAACTTTGAAATTCAATAACTTTCACACTGTAGGTTGGAACACCGTCAAACCAAGCTTGTCCACCATCCTGGTCGAGAGCTTTCCGACGGTATCAAAAAAGAACTTGGGGACACATGGTCTAGGAGATCTCAATGTGACAAAAAAAAATAGCCTAGATCTTAGGATATATATTTGACCCACTAAAGAAAGTCTAGTGGTGTTACTAAGGCTAATTGACAGCCAAGCGGAACAAGTCTAACCTACATTTCCTCTAATGGCATAGGGTTCTAAAATCACCTACCCCCCAAATGTACACTTTTAGTACATTTCTAGTGCAATTATGGCCAATTTTGTTAAAATGGCGGTATTCCAATTTCCAAATGCTGTTTTTCAAATTGCGTAGTCTAAATTGAAAACTGGTATCTAGGATAGATATAGATTTTCAAACATCTAGGACATATGTAGATTTTCAAAATCTACGACAGATTTAGATTTCAAACCACGTTGTCTAAAACATCTTGAATATGTGTAGATTTCAAAAATCTACAATGCATATAGATTTCAAGAATATGTGACAAGTGTAGATTTCAAACCGCGCAATCTAAACTGTCAAAAGTGTCAAACTAATGGAATACCGCCATTTTGACGAAATTTGCCATAATTACAAACAATATGTATATAAAAATAGTGTACATAAGGAAAAAAGTGGTTGTAAAAAAGACCTTACATTTTTGTCTAGTTTTATAATAGTCAAAAATACAATTTCTACGCTCAACTACCAGTACTATGAAATAGAACAATCTTAGCAATTGATATGAAAAATTGACAATTTAAAGTGCCATTTTGAGGACTATGACTACTTGTAAGTACTAAAACAATACAACTTGAAGAAAATGATAGTTTGTCACAAAAAACAAATACAATGAAGTATAAATTAATAATAAATAGAAAATCAAGAACAAAACTAAACTAAAAATTGACAAATCATGAAGTGACTAAATAATGATGAGATTTCACTAAAAAATGAAGTTAAAACCATTTTCAATGTTCAAGACTATACACACAAGGAAGCCCTATTTACACAAACATGGAGGTTATAAAATAATGAAATTTTAAATGCCCTTTTGTGGGCACATGCCCCCCAATTGTGCAAGTAGATTACAAAAAATTCAGCTTTAGATCATTAGATACAGAGATACCAAATGTAGTAAAAAACCCTAAATCTAAAAGTGTGACAAATTATCTAAATCAATATTTTATTAGGAAATGTTTTTAAATATTAAAAAAAATTAAAAAAATTCATTACTATCATTAGAGGAAATTTGAGGCCATTAGAAGACTGTGGGTTTCCGGACTGTGAGAACGCAGTTTCTGCCACATGAACAAGAATCCTACGTGGTTAAGAAAGTGCCACTTTATTAAATTTATTTTTTTTGAATTTATTTTTTGGATAAATGTTGGCTTGATAGCGGCCAATAGTTTCGGAAATAGTTTCAAGAAACAACCCCAAAACGACCCTTTGGAGGCCTCAAATCCCCTCTAATGCCAGTTAGTCATCTTCAATAAAAATTTCAAATATATCAATTTAATATTGGGCAACTGCATGAAACATTTGTCCAATTTTCTGTCACACCTAGTGTGCTAATTTGTTTTTTGGCCATAACTTCTATTTTTTCATTCCAAATGACTCAAGATTTATAGAAAAGGTACTCATAACTATCATACAACTTCCCAAAGTTTTTCATAATTTTCAAAAATAGTTTACTATACAAAAATAAACCGTGATTGAATGTCACACTTGGCAGTTTAAGGTTTTTTAGTACTATGGAGTACCTTTTTTTAATGATTTTGAGATGAAATTTAGATGAGGTGGTCTCCTAGTAGACTTACAACTCTCTACTTGAGAGATTTTGAAAAAAAATTATTTTTATGTCATGTGGAAATCCACAAAGTAAGCTTCTTTCTACTTGCATTCAGAAACCTATAAAATATTAATTTAGTGATTTTTTTGATGAATGACCATTTCCATAAAGTTGTTGCTAATGGACAATTTTGATTTTTTGAATTTACATAATTTTTCTATTTTTCCCTAATTAAAACATCAAAGTATGTATTTTCTTGGAACTTGGCACTTTTCAAGTTCTCCTACTTAGACGATTTTTCTATGCAATTCACCTTCCATGGATACCTTCATCTTAAAGGTGCATACATAAGTCATATTTCTTTTAATTTTTTAATTAATTTTTTATTTTAAAGTAATCCTGAAAAAATCAGCCAAACACAACAAAATTGGTAGGTGTTTCTTGCAATCAGCCTACTCCAAAATTTATTACCAGTGGCAACTTTGTCATTTAAAATGTGATGCCAAAAAGGAGAACTCTTTCTTGAAATCACCCAAAGGTAGGTGATTTCAAAGCCTTGAGTGTTATTAGAACCTGGAACCTGGTACCTTAGTATAAGGTGGATACCTCCTAAACCATCACTTTTTATTATTAGAGAGATTGCAAGAAACACTTGTCTTTTTTTTCCCATCTTTTGTTTATTTGGTGTAAAATTTTGAATGAAGGTACAAACAATAGTTTCAAACATTGAGTATTTTTTTCAAATTTAAAAAAATTAATTTACTGTTTTTAACCTTCTCCCAATTGGGTGTCTACCTTAGCCATTTGGGATTGGGGTAGTCTTATTTTTGACCCAAAAATGTAATTTCGAAGCTACAAATTAGAAATCATGGAGGTTTATTAACATTTTAAGGATTGACAATGATATTTTCATGAAAATAGCGACATGTTGGTTGCGCACATGGGGTCAAAGTGTCCTTCCTTTGTCCAACAACTTCAAAGAGGGAAAAAATCTCCTATATTAATTATTTGGTGCAATGTTAGTACAAATTATTCAAGCAAAATGGATTTCTTTTGAATTATTTATTGAATCATTTTGCATTATTAAAAATGAAAAGGTCCACAAATCCTTTTTCTACTATTTTTTTGCTTTTAGTAGCTTGTGTAGTATTTCGTAGTGGTCTATATTATTGCATAGTACTACATAGTAGTGAATTAACAATTTAGATCTATAGGCACCCTAAATTGACAATTTACATTTGTAGGCATGCTTCTAACACATAATATTAGTAATATTGTATAGTATTGCCAATCCTATAGCCAAAAAATTTGTTTAAATTGATATACAAACGTGGATTTTTTTTTGCAATCATCTAGTATACCTATCTACAATTATTAGGTTTTTCAAATTATAATACTTGAACCATATTATCAAATAAAAAGAGGTCTAATACACCAAAAAACTCAACATTTGAATATTATATATATGTATATATATATATATATATATATAAGTTAAGAGGGGTCAAAGCTTTTCTTAGTAGATGATTGCACAATTGGCTTGTTTAGAATTCCTTATGACTAATTTTGAGAAAATGTAGTTTTTTTCTTGCTAGTTTGTGCCAATTTCTACACTTCCTTGTATTTTAATATCATTACGAAGGGATCTTTAAGGAATTCCTACATTAAAAAAAGTCACGGATTATTTTTCTTTGCTAGGATTCTTGTAAATTCTCTCCAAAGACCTTGTGTATAATCCAAATTGTATAGTGGGGTACCAATCAAAATGTCGTTTTTGAATTCGCAGTGAGAAAAAATTCAATACTGCCAACTTTGAAAGCCTCCTGAGAGCTCAAAAATTGGTATTTTACCACGAAACTTCTAATACAGCATTATCTTTAAGTTAATTATATGTATCACAAATTTCAAGGCCAAAAGATTCACCAAAAAAAAGTTATTCAAAATCTACCAACATGGGTAGTGGTGAGAAACATTTCACTACTTTCAACTTTGACACCTTCCTAAGGATTGAGTTTTTTTACTTTTTCCATGAAATTTTTGTCACAAAATAATCTCTATGATTTTAATATGCATAAAAAACTTCAAGGTAAAAAAATGTTTTTTTAGAAAGATATTTGAAATCTCCCAACAGGTATAGTTTTGAGAAAATTTTCACAATTTCCAACTTTGACACCCTCCCAAGGGCTAGAAAATTGGTTTCTTACCATGAATTTTTTTTGTGAAGTCATCTTTATGTTGATAATATGTGCTCTAAATTTCAAATTCAAATGGATTACCCAAAAAAAGATATACAAAATCTCCTAACATGTGTAGTTGTGAGGAGGAGTTTTTGAGCCCTTAGTATAGTGTTATTTTGTGGAGCAAAGTTTGACACGAATGTAAAAACTCAACCTCACAACTACACATGTTGAGAGATTTTGAATATCTTTTTTTTGGTAAGTGTTTTGAACTTGAAATATTGAACATATATTATCAATATAAATTCGATCTTATTCAAAAAAATTCATGTTAAATAGACAAATTTTCAGCCCTTGGGAGGGTGTCAAAGTCAGCAATAGTGAAAATTTTCTTACAACTACACATGTTGGGAGATTTTGTATATCTTTTTTTGGGTAATCCATTTGAATTTGAAATTTATAGAACATATTATCAACATAGATATGACTTCACACAAAAAAATTCATGGTAAGAAACCAATTTTCTGGCCCTTGGGAGGGTGTCAAAGTTGGAAATTGTGAAAATTTTCTCAAAACTACACCTGTTGGGAGATTTCAAATATCTTTCTAAAAAAACTTTTTTTTAAATTGAAATTTTTTATAAATATTAAAAACATATATATTATTTTGTGACAAAAATTTCATGGAAAAAATAAAAAAACTCAATCCTTAGGAAGGTGTCAAAGTTGAAAGTAGTGAAATGTTTCTCACCACTACCCATGTTGGTAGATTTTGAATAACTTTTTTTTGGTGAATCTTTTGACCTTGAAATTTGTGATACATATAATTAACTTAAAGGTGATGATGTGGTAGAAGTTTCGTGGTAAAATACCAATTTTTGAGCTCTCGAGAGGCTTTCAAAGTTGGCAATATTGAAAATTTTCTCACTGCGAATTCAAAAACGACATTTTGATTGGTACCCCACTGTACAATTGGTAGACTTTACAATATACTAGCACATTTTACATTTCAATGTTTTTTTCACCTAATATTTGGTAGATTTTACAAGATGCAATTTTGCCATATCAATTGTCAAGAGTACCATAAAGTGGAACATACAAGAGTTGTAAATTGTCAACCTTTAAGACATTGTATTCTATTCACAAAAATCTACTCCTAGAGTTTGCATCTTCCAAACACTTCCAAAATTTTATAATAAGTGAAATTGTAATATGGTGATAGAAATGAAATCTACATATTAATAATATTTTGAACTCTTGAAATCTAGAAAGGGAACTATACAAATCCATGAGATTAGTAATTCAAAGTCTACATAATAGATAGATCTAAGCCTCCAAAATCTAAAAAACATTTTGATTTTGCACATAGAAATCAAAATTGATTTTAGATTTTAGAGGCATAAATTTACATTGTAGAAGATTGAATTGATTTTGGTGTAGAGACATCTTCAAATAACACTCAAAGATGGACAAATCCCAATCCCTTGTTTTTCCTTCCCTGTCAAAACTACATGCCTTGTGTATTGTAAAATGAGCTAAAAAGAAGAGTTTTCATGGGGAATCACCATTATTGTGATTGCAAAGAATACCAAAAATGCTCTTTGTGTTGTTGTGAAATTGATTCTTTAACATACATACACATTGATTTTAGGAATGTATACAAAGTAATTATGGCAATTTTAGTCGAGATTGATTTTGGTCATATCCATGTTAGTAGTGCAATAACCCCTAAAGGTTTTTGACTATGTTTTCACCAAAATTGCTCCAAAACTGTAATTTCTAGGACAACTACCAAATTTCAGAAAAAAAAATTTATAGAATAATTAAACCATAGGATCTTTTAGTGCACTAGTTTGAGAAGATGTAGAAAATATTTCAAATAGTTTCGCCATGTAGATTGCAAGATATCTGTGTTTAAAGTTACAAAAATCCTTTTTTTACCACTGCAAAAATTTGGGCAGCTGCACTTCAACAAACCACATTTGTGTGAATAAATGTTCAAAATCATTGTTGCTCTTTGGATTCATTCTTCAATTCAAAGTAGATTCATTCTTGAAAATTTTCAAATCATCTGGAATTGTAGAACATGTACAAAAAAAATAGTAAGTAGAAAGAAGTAGAGAATGATTCAAAATACTAAATTGTTAACAATTTATTTATTGAATTGAAAAATGCCAATCCCAATAGTTCAAATGTTGTAATAAGCAATCTACATCCTAATTTTTTTTAAATTTCAAAAATATTGAAAATTGAGTAAAAAACAAAGAACTTCAAAGTTTATTTTAGAGTAGAGAATCCATAACTACCTGCAAACAAAAAAAATTCATAACTTTTGACTCATTAATCCAAATTGAATGATTAAAAGCTTTCCACGTATATATAAATCTATAAAACCAATTTCAAATTTTTGTTTCCAAAAAAAGTGATTTTTTCTGATTTGCCTAAATTGCCTAAGTTGATAAACAAACAACATATCATGCGATAACTTTTCAACCATGTAGTCAAAACTCACGAAAATTGTTGGGCTTTAAAGATACTCCTTGTCCACACCTTCTATTTAAGTTTGGTTCCAAAACATGGAAATCTCTAGTCACACGTACGTGCCCCAAATCACTATGTTGCCAAAAAAGGCAACACTTTGGTCCTTTAGGGGTTAATGATGAAATTTAGTTTTTGCAACACTACTCACAAACCCTATCATTAAGTTGTAGTAACATTGACAATGCTACCTTAAGAAAATGTCAACTTCATTTCCATCCAAAAAAACAAATGAAAACCAAGATGATAAGTTCTATTATAAGAATTTGATGCAAAAGAGGGTTGTTTAAGGCCTATTCACCTTGCTAATCTCAAATTGTTAAAAGAGTGATTGGCTACTTTTATGGTAATAAATACCAAAATTTTTTTTTAAAAATTTTACCTTCTAAAATTGAATTTAAAAAAAAATTTTAAATATTTGACATCACCATCTCTTGACCTCATCAAATGTTGCTTTGGCACAATTTTCAAAGTTCATCATTGTTTGGGAACTCACACTCTTGATTAGTAAATGAATCTAATGATTCATTTTACACTTAAATAGTATTCTACAAGGACAAAAGGACAAAAGGCAATTGCCATTGGATACCATATGCTTCCTTAACATTGGAGCTTATCATCCCAATCATTCATCTGAGAACTTTGAATAGAAATAACTCACTTTTTATGAAGGCAAAATTAGTAAGAGACACTAACTATTGGAGTCTACAATTGAACCTTTGTACCACTTGTTTTCTATAGTATTTTATATATACCAATTATATAATTTGTTGATATTATCTCTTATGCTTTATTATTTATAACAATATCTCACAATTTTATAACAACGTATATTACATGTACTTCATTTTCAAAATTTATCCAAATTGAACATATTAAACCTACCCTATATTTTATCACATATAGTTTCTATAATATTCATTAGTGCCCCTCGAGTTGGCAGGCATTACAAAAAAAGTAGAGAAAGTCAAAATATCTTTTTGAAAAAAAATTCTTTGCAAGATTATTTTTTTGGTTTACATGTAAAGCTTTGATTCATTCTATTTGAACTAACAATGAGAAAGTTATGAATAGTCTTAGTTTTTCAAGCAATCTAAGCATCTTCTTGAAAAAATAACTTATAGAGTTCATTTTTAGATGCAATTTTTAGAGTTTATAAAAAACCCTGTTAAACAAGGTTAGATTTTATTTTTAGAACTATATCACCATTGGCATTATTGTGATTCAATCCCATCTTAAAGTTATACACAATTTAATTTTTTCTTCAACCTTGAATGTACCTCTACTTAACAATTTTTTAATGAGTGAATTTTTAAGTGTTTTTCCTCCTAAATTTCTTTTGTAGATTCTCAACTCAACTATTCAATATAAATAATTAGAAAACCAAAATCAATAGTGCATATATTTTGAAATAAAAAGATTCAAAGTCAAAAAATCTAGTCAAGCAAGGTGCAAGACACTTGTTTTCTTTACTTTAAATGCAAATATCTTACAATGTACACAATGAAAGTTTTTGAAATTTTTCTATATATTCATATACTAGTCAAGTATAAGATCCTATGGTTGGATATGCAAAAAATCTTATAAAACGAAACAATTCTTTAAGTTCTTTACTCTTTGCAATATAAATTATAATTTTGAGTGGTTTTTGATAGAAAAATCACCTTGATTTTGTAGAAGTTAACTTTTCAGAATTAACCATGCAAGAATGTTATGAATCTAAAATGTTCAACAGGATAATTGTAGCAACAAAGAATGTAAGGGAGAAACACCCATTTCCGTCCCTGTACCTATTCATGGTCCCTAGAGTGTTACTAAATTTGTCCATAAGCGTTCATTAAAGTGTCTGACAAGTGTTTAACTCTAATTTGCTGACGCAGTTGTAAGACACATGTATAATTTTCATTCACTGACAACTAATTTCAGCAGAGTTCAGTTTAGGGTACACCTATAGGACGGTTCTAGTGGTCTAGGGAGCCAACTCTTTGAAATTTTTTTGGAATTACATATTGATTCTGAAAATTTTAATTTTTTTTTTTGAATATTCATTATTTTCTCTCGTTAATACTAGAAAAATATCGGTTTTAGAAAAAGATGCCTCCAACCATGCTGAATTCCTTATTTGGACGGTTTTGGGTGTTTCCACTGTACACATTGATCCAATGATCAAAGCATTTTGATGACTACCTTCATCATGGTGTCCTTCCACAGGTCCTTTGTTTGTCACAAGCTCCCCATGGATTCATTCAGTTCAGCCGCAAGAGTTCATTCCTCCATCACTGCCAGATTCTCTGCAAGAGTTCCGATCCTTTTCGAGGCAAGCAGCCATGATATCAGGCAGTCAACAATTGTATTTGAATAAGGTAGGTACACCCAAAAGCGCCACTTATTCATACTGAGCCTAGTTCCTGCTATTAATTAGTTAAAATTTTTATGTAGTCTTGTTGGCAAGTGAAAACATGTTCCAACGCACCAAAGAACGCAGGATTTGCATACTGTATGCAAAAGTTATTAACAGTCAAAGTCTGTTTCTGAAAGCGCCATCTACAGTCTGTGAACATGACTGATTTCGGAAATGTATGTGCACTGTAGATGGCGCTTTTAGGAACAGGGCGCTTTTGGGTGTACCCACCTTACCAGTCACATGGACTGGAATCACATGTATTTTAGGTGGACTAAACTATTAGTATCCTGATTTGCAATCTGAATATATTGGGGCCAATTCCAAGAGGGACATATTGTCTAGAGGTGTGCACATGCTTCACGAATCAAACCCAAGTGTAATTATAATTTTCTGATCAAAATTGTAATTTTTGTGAATTTTTGAAGTGTTCAATTTTAAATTTCAAAAGTACATATGACTAGAGTCATGAACGCCCTATCAACAACCCATAACTACCTTCTTATGTTCCTATAAGCATCTAGGTATTCACCGATCAATTATTATCATGTTACCCTAAATGATATAAATACATTGATTTTAACAAATTTTTAGATAGTATTGGCTCATTTTTTAATAGCTTTGGATGGTAGAATGGGTGGAAATGGGGCCAAATATAGGGGGATGAAAATGGATTGCAAATGAAATTAAGCTAGTCTACCTTACATCTAAAATGCCTCATAGTACATTTATGGGAAGAGTCTCAAAAACCGCTCACATTCGTTTCATTTGTTTAAAAATTAAAAAACAAACCCACTCAAGCATTAAAACCATCCACCTTTTCAAATGTACAAGGGTAGGTGGTATTAGAGCCCTATGCCATTTTGACTTCAAAAAATCCTAATTAATTCTACAAAGCTCAAAAAATATGAAATGGTTTTAGATGCCAATTCTACTTATCTTTCAAAAGAAATTTATTGAAAAATAATTCAAGAAAACTCACCTTCTCCAAGTCTAATTTTTGTTCTTAAATGGGTGCTTTATAGATCTCCTTCCTTAACTTTGTAGCATTGCAATGCACACTAAATGTCCAATGGATGACAAAGGATTCTTGCATGTAGGAAAGGTATACAATTATTCATCTTTGGAATTTTGTGCAAGAAAGAGGGTGGAGTGGAGGCGTGGAGGGTGAACACCAATTTGGTCTCCACTGAATACTTTTGAATTTCTTAAATCACATGATTTGCACAATTTGAGAAAGTATGATTTCTATGTAGATTAGCCTATCCTTAAAGGGTTAATTTTTGCCTTTTTTATGAAGAAAACAAGTGTCTTGTACTCAAATTTTGGAGAGTTCACTTGCTGGGAACAAGCCATTGTTACAATGAAACTGAAGATGTTGGATATTTTCTTCTTGTGATATTTTTTGACTTTTATACATTAGGAAATGACAAATCCAATGATCATTGTCATTGTGTAGTGAGTTTTTGCAAGTTTTGACTCCTTGTTGGTATCACCTTTAAGTTGAAGCCATAAAAATGATATTTTTGAATTTGGGGCCAACTAACTAAATAAAGTTTATCAAAAGTAGATTCTACTTGAGATTCAAAGTTTCTGAAAACTCTTATAATATATGGAAGTAAGGAAACTACACCTAATTTTGACCTCATATCTAATATCAACCCCTACAAATTCTTGTATAAAATATATTCGCACTATTCATTAAAGTCTAAGGTTGGTTTACAAAAGAACTAATTCAACACCATTTGAATAATCATAGTTTATTCATACTATGTCCAAAAATTGCATTTGAATAGAATCTAGGTTTCTTTTTGACTACCAAGAAGACCCTACAAAAAAATTTCAATTTAGTAATGGGAACCATGCAAAATTTCTTATCCTCTCGATTTTAGGCGTATTAATTAGAGTTCAAAATATCTTGAACTTTGGGCCTATCACTTTAGAATGTTAATTTCCTAGTTTTTGGAATGACAAGGTAAATTGACTTGCACTATAATGTTTTATACTACATTACACACATATCAAGTAAATTTTAGATTTTCTAGCATCTTTTAGTATTGGTTATGAATTTTTCCAATTCTTATTCAAAAATCCCTAATAATTTTCAAAAATTCCAAAAAAATCCTATAATTTATGTAATATATAGAAGATATGTAATTAGAACTTTTGAAAAACAAATATCAAAATTTCATTCTTATATAGGTGGACCATAGGAGTAAGGAGAGATTTGAAGCTATAAGAATAATTATTTGGTTAAACCTAAAAATCCTTTTCTTCATTGGATTCACTTAAGGCTAAATTTGCATGAATTTCTCTTTGTTTTCTCTTAATTAAGAAATATTGTGTTTACTCTATAGCTTATGAAAACTTTTCATCTAAAATAAATTGAAAATCTCTTGATTTTTTGAAGAAAGATTGAAGTAAACTCACAAGAAGTGCAAGATGAATTCAAAAAATCTTGAAATTTCACTAAAAGTGTATATTATCATGTAGAAAGTCATATTGCAAAACAAATTGATGCTTCATTCTATAATTAGATAGTCACTAGACCATTGTAATAGGCTTAATGTTTCACTAGAAGAAAAAAATATTTGCTACAATTGACTACAATGCAACTACATGTCCTATGCAACTGTTGTGCAACTAGAGCCCTCTATATTTGCACCAAATCAACATTTACATTGTAGTAGTTGCAAATTAGTCGCAAATTAGTTGCAAAATGAAGTTTAGAGTTTATAAGATTGAGAAAGAAAATTGTAAGGTATTCTACATCTAATGTTTATTACAGTTGTTGACTAGTATGTCAGTAGAAGCAAAATGAAGCCTCAAATGGGCCGTTTCAGCCTTGTTCCTTGTGTTGGGAATATAATAATGAAATATTTATAAATTTAAAAAAAATTAGCTTTGAAAGGCCAAGTAGGAGGGCCGCCTCGGAAGGCCAAGTGGCCCACTTTGAAAGGCAAGCCCACCTTTATGGGTCGGCAAGCCTGCCTTCAAGGCAAGCGGCCTGCGTGCAGAGGTCGAGTGTTTTTTTTGTTTTAAGAAAAAATTAAAATCTAATTTTAAAGAAAAATTGTAACGAAGTAGAGTCCCGGCCACCTCAGCTGCTTGTGTGTACTAGCATATTCTCAGTTCAATGGAGCTCCCAAGTTTGAGAACACAGAGATAACTCACAGCCCTTTTGAAGCCTCATTTATCTTCTAATGGTGCAACTATGCAACTATTGAGCAACTGCTATGCATTTGTATGAGTTTTTTGCAATTGTATAACTACTACGCAATTGTGCGACTACCGTGCAACTACACTGCAACTATGCCACTAGTTGTCAACTATTGTGCAACTAGCATTCAACTATCATGCAATTAGAATTCAACTACACTAAAAATGGTAAATAGTGTTGGCAACACTAATTAGCCGAGCTAACACTAATTGTGATTTGCAAGGTTAGTGTTAGATCATTACTAACCCATTCTAACACTATTTCAGCTTTATGGTAAAATCTGGTCATTTCAGTAGTCTGACAAAGAATGTATTTAGTGTTAGATTGAAATGCTGACTTGCTGAATTTCCAGACTGAAATGTTGGACTGTTGGACTGCTGGACTGAAATGCTGAAATAAATGCTGAATTGTTGAAACACTGAATTGCTAGAATGCTGAAATGCTGGAATGCTGGAATGTTCAAATGCTCAAATGCTGAATTGAAATATTGAAATGCTAAAATAGACAATAAAATGGTGAAATGGTGAAATGGTGAAATGCTGAATTGAAATATTGAAATGCTAAAATAGACAATAAAATGATGAAATGCTGAAATGGACAATAAAATGATGAAATGCTTAAATTTTTCATAGTGTATGTATAAGTTGTTAAATATATTAACAACCAAAAACACAACATAATAATCCTAGCCGTAAACTGAAAATTGAAGGGAAAAAATTCAGATTTGCAAACAAGGATCCCAAAACGCAGATTTGCAAAGAAGAAGCCAAAAACATAGTTTCCCAGGAAGGGCCAGATTTTTATTCTAAAGGCCGAAAACGCAGTCTTCTAGGGAAGGACCAGATTTTAATTGTAGGAAGCCGAAAACGCAGTCTTCTAGGGAAGGGCCAGATTTTAATTGTGGGAGGCCCCAAATGCAGATTTGCAAGGAAGGACCAGATTTTGACGGCAAAAGTTAAGAGCCAATACTATTTACACATGAGTTGAAAAATAGTGTTAGAGGTAAAAAGAAGGTCCAACACTATTTATCAACCAACACTATTTACCATTTTTAGTGTAGTAAGTAAACAACTACGTTACAACTAAGAAATAATTTGTATACAACTAGGAAACAACTAGGATCAAGCCTCATATCAATTATCCCATATCAATTATCCCATATCAATTATCCCATATCAATTGTTAAAAGTACCACTAGATTAAACATATAAGAATCATAAGTTATAACATTCTTGTATAATGAATTCTAATGATGAAAATCTATAATATTTCTATATTTTGTAGGTTTTTACAACTTGTAGATTTCTATAGTTTATAGTAATCTATCAATTGTAAAAATTTGCAAAATTGTAAAATTTTCTAAAGTAGTAAAATCTATCAATATAAATATTTGGATTGATAATCTAAAAAAGAAAATAGATTAAAAATTTTGAATTTACAAATCATTGGGATTAAAATTTTGAAATCTGCAAATAATCTAGTTGCAAGCTTGTTGCAAACTAGTTGTAAATAAGTTGCAAGTTAGTTGTAACTTAGTTGCAAGCCAATTGCAAAGTAGTTGTAAATGAGTTGCAAACCAATTGCAAACTAGTTGCAAACGAGTCACGGCAATCAAGTTCTACATCATCAACCACGTTGGAAGAGTTCATCAACGAAGTTCTACAAAGACTATTGGATGAGAAATAATTTTGCCATATTTTGCAACTATCTTGCAACTATTGTAACTTGTCCATTGCAACTACAATCTCTAAATTGTTACCTAGTTGCAAACGCCCGATGCAACTACAAAACTAGTTGCAAACTGTAGTTGCAAAACCCCTTGTTTTCTTCTAGTGTTTAGAGAATAATGGGTTATTTAATTTACTAGTCTCTTAAAATTCAAATTTGAATCAATAATGGACTTGTTGAGATCCATTTCATTGGCTAGAATCTAAATGTAAAAAAAATTATTTTAATAGATACAATTAATATTAAGAAGCAAAGAGGTAAAAATTGCCAAATATACTAGAGTCTTGATTCTTAATTGTGATCTATAGATTTAGCATCTTCTTTAGTTGAAAATTCAGGACAAGTCCCTCATAAACTCATATAAAATATTTATACTTTGTTAATCTAGAATATACTTTCTATTGGTGTTACTCTTTTAGATTTTTATTTTGAAATTTGTTTAAATAATTGCAAAGGAATTAAAGCCACAAATAGAATGGCATACTTTACACTAGTACTTGTGTTTTCTAATATGGATGCATCAATGATATGTTTGAACCTAAATAAGGTTTAATGCAAATGATGGACTCAATGTAGATCAAAATTATACTAATGTTAAAAAATTATGATTTTCTTAAGAAGTAGAAAAAAATACTTTCTTTTTAGAATAAATATAAGATATGTACAATATACCAGTATAAACCTATTGTAGTGTAATATTAATTGCACTCAAGAAAATATAAACAAGATAATATGAATTGGATGAAAAACATTCATGTTGAAATATTTAGGATGAAAATGTGTCCATATTTGTGACAATGGGTCATGATAGCTCATGTGACAATGTGTATTTACTATATAATAGACATACAAACCTATTTAGCTTGAAACCAATTGGATACATCTACTTAACCCCTAAAGGACTGAGCCCTATTTTCTGCCAAAAAACACTAAAAATTTCCATTTCTATAGCAAAGAGTTAGAAAAAATTAAATTTTTTTTCCAAATATAACCATAAGATCCTATACTTAAATGGTCTAAAAAAGTGTGGAAAAAATTTCAAAATTTTTGACTGCACATATTGCAAGGTATTTACATTTAAAGTGGGAAAAACAAGTTTTTTAGCACATTGCGGAATTAGATTTTTTGACTTTGAACATTTTTTAACTTAAAAATTTTGCACTATAGAGTTTCAAGATTTATATCTCTATAGTACAAAATTGAGTTGAAAACCTAGGAAAAAATTAAAAAATATATAATTTTCATTCTTAAGAAAATTGTTAAGTAGAAGTAGGTATGAAATAGAAGGAAAATCTAAAATATTAATATCTTTTAGATGGAATTAAAATGCACTAATGCTAATTGTGATACTCCGTATTATTCTAGCAAGTAATCTAAACCATGAAATTTTTTTTTTGGTAAAATTGCAAAAATTGCATTCAGAATTGAATCCAATAAGTTATTTCTGTTAGGAAAATGCTCTAATTGCCCAGAAAACAAGAATGTCCATAACTTTCTTATAACAAATCCAAATGAAATGAATGAAATCTTTCTAGTTAGAAAAAAAATATAATGTATAAGAAAAAAAATTCAAAAAAAAAATTGCAAAATTTTCTTTGCTACCTGAACTGCTTGCTGTCCCTTGTTTTGAACTTATTTGGGCATAACTGTTGTTTCCAGACACTAATTGAAAAAATAAATTATTTTTCCACGAAGATATTGAATTTTTCTATCTCCAAAATAAGTTTAAGAAAATTAGGACAAAAATTCATTTTTCTATCCCCAAAATAAGTTTAAGAAAATTAGGACAAAAATCCAGCTTGTAGGTACCTGCCCAAAATCGCATTTGTCACCGGAAGGGACAATGGTCCTTTAGGGGTCAATAAAGGGAGACAACCATGGTATTGAGTTTTCACCCATAAAAACATCGAAGTTGTCTTTGCAACATACTATTATGCAGTTTATTTGCAAACTAACTACTCACTAGAGAGAAAACCCAAACTACTTGCTTCTATTAATCACAAAGAGTGTGCTTATATTAATTGTAAAGAATGTGCAATGAGGGTCCTTTCCAATTGACATTGAAGATAAAATAATTTTGTTTCTTTTCAAAAATTTTAGAATATTCTTTACCTTTTCTCCATTCATTTTTTACTTAAAAAATCTGGAGTTTTGTACATTTTAATTAAAAATTTCAGAGACAAAACAAGGTAAACTACCCCATTGTGAAGAAAATTATAATGGTGGTGTACATTGAGTGTACAGCACCATTACAATCTTGCCCACAATGGGCTTGCTCCTACTGTGTCGTAATGGGATAGTTTCCCTTAACTTAGGTCAGACATCAGTATCTGCAGATCATGCTCTTTCTTACGCACCAGTATTTATTGCTTATACCGAGCCATTTTCAAGATCATGAAAGACCCTCACCTCGCTCATCAAAGAAACTGAATTAATTCACATAGCTCAGCTGAGAAATGTCCTTCCGTCGAGTACTGATGAAGCAAACATTGAAGCGAAGGTGGTGCTTTCTCAATTAAAAATTGTGAGAAGATGACTGTTGAAGTCATCACTTTCTAAAACTACTCCGACTACTAATTCTCTTCCCCCCAAAGTTGAATAGCTAGGACCCTCATCTCATCTAGCATCAATTGAACATCATATCATAAACATCTCTGCAGGACCTGCAATTCGATTTCCCTTGAAACAGCATGTATTTACAAAGGTATACAAGTCAGGAGGAGGGCACTACCATGCCCTCTTTTCCTGATCGGAAGAGAATCCTCAGCTTCATTCCAAATCAACAAGTTCGATGCCAACTAACGTACAGTACTCCAAATCTCACGACGGGTGAGCTAGAAACCTCCACCACGTTGAAGGTGTCTCAATAATTCCAGGTAAACATTCCCTGGATATCCTTGCACGCCCTAACTTCCCAGACCCAAAGAGTTGGAACTAGGACGTGGCCAAATTGTGTTGGCAGGATTCTAGACCTTGTCACGTATGAAGGGTTCAAACAAAGTAATGCCCGGGTTCGGGTCCTGACGCAATATTTTGGCAGCACGTTTGAACTCGTCTCGCAACACACGAATACTGTGGCGGTCCACTACTCGTCCCAGATCATGTGTTACCTCAAATGGATCCTCAATGCAAATCAGGTGCCGCTCATTCCCAATACGCCGCGTCCAATCCTTCTCATCCTTGCTGCCATGCGCATTGGGGTCAGTGAAAACCAGGGCATCAAAACATGATCACTCTCCGTAAAAGCATGGTGCCACTTGGCTACGTGATCCAGAAACTAAGACCCTCTCAACTGCACAACAAAAAAATAGCTGGAAAGAACTCATATCCCAACAAATACAGCTCAAGTAATTGCAGCTTCAATCTACTAGTCTTCAAAGATCATCACTAAGAAAGAGCACAAACCATGATGTTCAACCAAGGCCTCAGTCAAAAGAATTCAAGTCTTTGAGCCAGCCTGTTTTCCTACCACTCAAGAATGCCCTTAATGAAGGGAATCCGTTTTACTGGTTTTCAGCAGTTCAAGTGGTTGCCAGTACTACAATCGAAACTCACTTTTAAAGGTCCTGTCCCCATACTTGAGAGAATTCCAATGGGCTATGCTATAAATCATTCCCATCGTTGTATGAAAAGTTATAAAATGGATAAAGTATGAAGTAGTAGGGTCCCAAAAGGAAAGACCAGACTAACTTTGAACTATCACTTGAACATCTCTCGGATGTAACTTCGATTGTGATTAACCCTAGAAGTATCTCATTAATCTTACAAATCACGTGTTCAGATGATACTTGAATTGTAAATGTGCGACTATTCAACCCACGGAAAAAGGAACTCGCACGAGAACGGGTTCCCTAGCTTAATGCCTAGGAATTGCAGCAGAGGCCTTTTTCAAAATACTCCACCAGAACTGGGTGCCAACCTGTTTCCCTAACACTAAAAAATGTCATTAAGTACTTCATGACCACACCAGAACGTAAAATTATTAGGGAAGCTTGCAAATGAAGAACAGCAATTACCTTAGATAGCCTCCGGTGCGAACAGAGATGACCCAGCGATTGTAGTCATGACAGGAAGCCCAGTACTCAAAGAAGTATGTCAAGAGCTCGGCAACCGATTCCTTGTTCCGTGCTCCAAAGTTATTGAGCGTGCTCACCTTATCGAAGTAGGAGCACTTGATCGTGCCCACGGTAACCTCATAAGTTGGCGGCATGCTCTGGACAAACAGAAACAAAAGAATCAGTCTCACGTACCTAGGAATCCTCTCCTTAATTCACTCAAGAACAGTCCTATCGAAGTAAGATTGATCCCTTAACTCAATTATATCGTTTCGACTGAAAACACCATGTAGAAGAAACTGAACCCTGAGTGCCCAAATGGCCAAAAGAGGACACGTTAAATTCCATGGGAGTTGAAATAAATCATTCAAGGAAGCTCCAAGGAAGTTAAAAAAGAAATATAGGAGTGGTAAGGAAAAACCATACCCCACATTTTTGAACATTGGAAATACTGTTTTCTACTGTAAATGATGATTAGCTAACAAGGTGGATTGAACAGTTTCAGCTTGGGCACTCAGCGATTAAAGGTCTAGACCTGATCATTTAGTTTCTTATTTTCAGGTCTCTTTCTGGATCAATGGGCAAAGAAAACCTGTCTCGCCTCGATACATCAATACGGACGAACTACAGTTTAGGAATGTTTTAGTATCACACCTGTAAACACGGGAGTATGGCTGGTCTTCTTTGCTGCAGAAAATGTATGCACATTAAAACGTACCTGTAATATAGACACATCACCTCAAACTGGGTTAAGATCAGCCTGCCAGGTTCAACCCCAAGTTCTGAAATAGATTTTTCCGTCTCCAACCGTTCCCAAGGGATGAAGGGCGCACCCATATCAGTTCGGAAGACCATTTAAACAAGTATTACTGTTGAAATGGATCATCGAACCTCCAACTAACTCCTACACATACAGCAACCAGGTTTCGAGGTAAACGGGCTTACGCATAGCTCGAGAGAGTGCCACGGTATGTTTCATTAACTTGGCGTTGCTTTGCCCAGTGTTTCACCAGAAAAGCTAGCTGCCTCAAGCGAGGATCAACTTGTGAATAGTCATGAAGCAACTTAGAGTTCACAACAGCCAACATGTTGTTCACACATATGTCACAGTTGATTCCTGTATTCGGATCCGTGAATTTCACGATTGGGACTCGAGCGTGCGTCAACGCCTGCATCGCAAGAAAAAATTAGTGATTCATTCGCAAGAAATGGTAACACGTCGTGGACACCCAGCTGCTCTAGATATATAACCTCAGGTTTAACACATACTTAAAAAAACCCCGGGCTTGCCTTTACGAAATCTTCATAAGCAACACAAGTTGATTGAGAGTTGTGTGACATTTGCCCCAAAGTCACTGGGAATATGACTATCTATCAGTAGAAGTTCATCGCTAAGGAGAATAAATGCACCTGCACGTTCTGCATGTCGTCAGAGCGTAGGATGGCAGCCATCTTTGTAACAAGCTCTGCCTTGCTCGAGTGTTCATCGTCAACTGACAAACAAATATCAATATCACTGTTGCGAACGCCAAAGTCGTTAGCACATGAGCCGAAGAGATATAGCTTAGCACAGCCCCAGTCACGAGAGACAAGTCTATCCAGTTGGGTAAGAAATTTATCTTGTCTTCGTACTTCTTCTTCAGAAGGTATCAAGCTCTGCAAAAACAAGATATATAAAATAAATGAATAGAGTCAATTTCAGGAGTGTGAAAACAACAAAATGATCCAACAATGATTACTCCTATCGATGTAAATGTTGGTCATATATTTAAAGCATAACAAGATTGTAGCGTGCCTTATATATTGCGAGGAGCTGAGGATTAAATGCTTCCAAGTCTAGTCGTTGCATATCTCCTTTGAAAAGATTTGTCGGGACATTCATTCGCTGTTGATGGCGGCGGACATCCCGTGAATCTCGTACGTTACCGGGCTTTTCTTCAAGTTCTGTTTCCTGAAAGATAAAACAATAACGCAGAGTAACCATCCAGCAAGGGCATGTTCGGCAAATATTACGATAAACCCTACAAAATCCATAATGGTGCATGTTTATTATATACTTGCACGTGTGATTCCACCAGATACAACACATGCTGAAGATCACATTTAAGGTAAATCTTCCAAAATTAGTGTCGCACATTGACCTCCTTGAACATGATTTTTGTAGGACACATTATTTTTTCATCAACTGCAATTGAACACCCACAATTAATTGTGTGTAAGGGGTACTCTCATTGACTGAGTTGTTGCAAGATACCTCACGAGTAAGAACTGTAAGGTGTGCCGCACTCTGTGCAACCAGACGTGTTGTGGAAGAATGCTGCGCGTCTTCTACAAGCTTTGCGTATCCGGAAAAATTCAACTCCCGCATGGGATCCTCCTCCTCTTCTCCACCCAGACCGTCCTCCCATGTCCCGTTTTCAAGCAAATACCTTCCATCTCTCTCCCTGCCACCACTTCGGACTCCCTCGTCCAATTGATACTGCAACTGCTGCTTTGACTCATCCGTGGCGGAACCTGGCATTGAGTGGCGCACTGTATTGGACGGCAACCCTGGACGGTCTACCTGTGCATTGATTGCCAACGCGGTCCCTCTGTTGTGAAAGTAGCTTGCATTTGACCACACACTCTTCACATGACAATTAAGAGTTTCTAGACATTCTACCCTTTGGAACACCCTCAGAAATCTTAGCAACATCCCTCACAAAGCTTAAACCTAGATCGATGTCTATAAAATGACCAATTCGATTTCGGATTCAAATCGTATTAAACTTCCAATCCCCAAACTTAGTTAACATTGCATATGTGGGTCAAAAAATAAATTTAAAAACGGATGGAAGTGTTCCAATAAGAGGTACGCAAAACTGCTAAGAAAATATGGGACCCTATCTGATCCTTCACGGGTTTGCAAACGAAGGAGATGCATCTCATTCACAACCTAGGAGAGGTCCTATCTGAGAGCAAACACGAACAAACTTCAGGAATTCTGTCCAAGAGACACATGATGGCCTTCCCAATGCAAACAGCTTGACAAGTAGAAAAAGCACATTCTGGATCATAAATGAAGCATGAGATTGAAAATTCAGACCTGCGAGGCAAGGGGAAGAACGCCCTCTGCGATTCCATCTTGCTGGGAAAGCTCGCCCGCTCCCTGCGAACCCGGATCTGCAGAGGGCTTGGAATGAGGGGGAGACGCTTGTTTCATCCGCCATTCCTGTATTTGACCCCGGCGCCGTTGCATATCCTCTTTCGACTTGCCACCATTACTACTGCCATTGGGGGACTCGTCCTTCCCCGAAGAAGCTGCTGTGGCCTTGGCAGACGGAGGACTGGCGAAAGAAGAACCACTCGCATCTCCGTCTGCTGAAGCAGATCCATCCGGTCCATGCAGATTGGACGTAGACCCCTCTCTTTCACTGTCCCTATCCCTTGGCTTCTCACTCACAGCTACCCACTGACCAGGACTTGACCGGCGACCCATTTCCGCTCGGCCAACAAGTCCCCCACGTCGACCGCTTCCTCTGGCACCCCCTCTTCCAAGCTCTCGAGGTGCGCTGCTCTCATTACCGTCAGCGGAAGGCAAGCTCGTAGAATCCCGAGCTTGGCCCGAAACTTTTGAATGGCCATCCTCTCTGTTCCTCGCTGTGCCAACGAAGCGGCTGGCATTCAGCGGCATCTGATTGTTTCCTGCATGTGCGAGCGAGCCAGTAAAATCAGTCTCGACCAATACGCAAAAAGTTCTCGTCTTCTGCTCTGAAACTATCAAAGACAGAATCACTAAGACAAGTTCATCTCCTACTGAATGTGCTGCCCTATCAGCCCCAGACAAAAACCTCCACCACTGACCTAACCCTCTCTAACGATGGCCTCTCCTTGCACATGTATTCATATCTCGACATGTAAAAAGGTCTCTAATCAGAAGCATACACCACGTTAACACATGAACTAGAAATGTGCAATCAGACAGTATGTCAGTAGAGAGCGTTGAGTGTATGTATGGTAGATTATAGTTGACTGGTTCACCTCTATCATCCGATGGTCTAACTGCGTGGCTTTCTAGCTTGAGTCCGGTTGCAGTCCCATCTTGAAAACTCTCCCACGCGAGCGGTCCCTTCGCCCCGCCTGCAAACTGATTCAAAGCCGTGGGCGCCCCAAAGGTTGGTTCGACGGGCATCCCATCCCTCTCCCCGAAAAATCCAGGCGGCTTGGAGCCTTTAGATTTGGACGGGATTGTTTTCGAAGCATCCAATCCTCCAGTCAAAGATAAAGCGCGCATGTGCTCTTCTGGCAGAGAAACAATCGGCTTATTGAGGGGCTCCGGGGAGCCATTCGATAATGCCCAGAACCGGCCCAAAAGATCTTCCCCTCCTGCAGGCGAAGGCAAAGGTGGAGGCTCCAGTTGATCACTTCGTTTCGGAGGTCCAATGGGACCATGCAACTGCGCCCTAGGCGCCCCATGGTCGACTGGAACTGTCCTCCCATCCCCCAAAAGCTCTCCAGGACCCAACGGCGGATTCAAAGGCTTCAGGTTCTGGGAGTTCCCACCGAGAAGAAGCTGCAGAAGCTCGGCTCCATCGCCGAGAAATTGCTGCTGCTGGGGAGGCAGAGGAGGAGAGGTCTTCGGTATGCTGCTGCCACTACCTTGACTCCAGGGTCGCGCCACGCCATCACTCGCTCGCGGCGGAGGAAGCCAGCCTGGGGCAGCATCCGATCGCCATGGCTCGGTCAATTGGGCTGACGGGGGAGGCGGGTATGGCGGCAAGCGGGAGCCACCAAATCCAAAAAATTGTTGCTGTTGCTGCTGGTGTTGCAGCTGGTGGTGGTGGTGATGGTGCTGCTGTTGCTGCTGTTGCTGGTGGGGAGATGGAGCCCAGACCCCTCCACCATACGGAGGTGGTGCCATGAACAACTGATTAGGCTGCTGCTGCAACAGTGTCTCCCCTGCATGGTAGGAGTGGCTCGGACCCAATGCCGCCACTGCTGGATCTCGATGCTGCCATGATGAGGACCCTTCGACATCCTCCGAGGACGAGGCGACGTTTCCCCTTCTCCCGCCGCCGCTGTTACTGCGTCCATTGCCTCCTCCTCCTCCTCCTCCTCCTCCTTGCAGGAGCTGCAACAGGAACTCCCCATTCGGTTCCATACCATGACGCCCTTCGTTGCCCCTTGCCCTCAACGAACTTTCATCCCTACAGCACTGATAATCCTGCTCCCATCTTCCGCGAGTTCATTCCTTGATCTAGAGATTCTGAAATCATGGACTGACAAATCCACGGCAGAGGAGGATAGGAATCGGTAGTATCCACAAGGGGGAGCACAGAATTTATTGCCAACCTCGAAAAGGGGAGGAGCTGACTGGTGAATACAAGAGGAGACGAGGGCGTCGACCCGGAAGATGCCCACCAAGCAGCTGCGGGAATTACTCTAAAAAGACGCTCCCCACCGAACGCTGGGAATCATGATTTGAAAACCACTGACGTAACGTGGCGTGACGTTCCTCAAGAGCAAATCGCAAACTCGGGGCTACAAATAGGACGGGAACCAAAGGAGATTGCAAACCCCCGTCCGTTCACATGCCAAACTTCAGCAACCCACGCCAAGACGAGAGAAACCCCAACGACATACCTGACCTGACCTTGCTTCCTCCGCCGAATTGGGTTCCACGGCGGATTGTGAGCGCAACGGCACAGTTGGAAGAGCAAAGACGAAGACGCCCGGGCGCTGCTCCCCACACGCCGAGAGTGCCAAATCCGTAACAATGAACGCACCGAAGACGTCGACCCCGGGCTTGGATGGAGCTTTTTGGTTAGGGTTAGGGTATCTTCGAGTATCATACTCACACGGTCATGGGTCACCCACTCCAAGTCCCCATGTCCCCCAACCCCCAAGTCCTTAAGGAAGTCGAGGAAGTCAAGGAAGGAAGGGGACTAGGGTAGTTGTCCTCATGGACGGATGAGAATCGGATTCTACTTGCCGTAGACATAAATTAGTACTCGTTCCTGCTCAATGCAAACTTCTTTTCCTGGATGCCACCTCTCCGTTGTTGTTGGCATGCATGTGGATGGATTTGCTTGCATGTGCAGATCTCTTCGAGTCCTACCGCCGCCCTGCATGCAGACATCGACCCAATTCACGGACACAATGTTGTTCCGGTGCCAATCCAACCGCACTATGTGAAGGGGGTCGGCGGAGGCTCTTGTTCTTCGATTACTGCGAGGCAGGATTGATCGGGTTTGAATGTGAAGAAGCTTGGTGGAGATGATCGGCGTGGTGGATGTGGAGGATCTCAATATTAAGCTCGTCTCCGAGCGCGCGAAAGTTCGGGAGGTCAGTAGAATTTCTGAATTCCACTCTAGTCACTCACTTCAGTCGAATCAATGGAGACCGTGAATAGATACCACGTTACGCATGACTTTCAAATTGCAGTTTCTCATGCTTGTTGTTGTTGTTGTTGTTTCGTCTGGGGTATGGCTCCAATCATGGGAAGCAGGATGGCGTGAGAGCTTTGGGGAGCTACTTAGAGGGCGCGGCTGGGTTGCGGATTTGCCCTTTGCTGGACCAGCAAACGGCGATTCTGCGTGCCAACGATCGTATTCCTTGTAAGTTGCGAAATGGATGGACGTTGCCAATTTCTCTTCGCACGCTTGATACCTTCAGCCCTAAAGGCGTCGTGGTGGAAAAGGGTCTATTGGGCTGATCGGATTCATTTGGGTGAATAAATGTTAGTGAGATGGGTTCAAATTCCATATCAACGGAATCAGTTAAGAACGTTGCGTGTTCAGAACAGGAAATATTAACTGAACAGAAGGATTCCCATATGACCTCCAGCGTATCGCTAAAGAAAACACATGAGACTCAATTTGGGTGATTCCCCGCACCAGGGCTGTTGGGTACTGATTTGTGCGGCTATGTGGTGGTGCTGTAGCTGCAACATGGCCAGGGGTTTTGCATGCCCTGTGCGAATGCATCAGGATGGAGGTGACGGCCAGCAAGAAGCGAGGGCCCAAACCTATCCTTGCCAAGACCTTGAGAAACTTGGTCCACAAAGCAGAAGATTCAAGTCGTTCAGGTGCACTTTCTTTCTTTCTTGTCCGCTCTTCTGATGGTCGCCTCCTTGGTCTCTCGCTCTGCACTGGTCAGACCGGTCTAAAGACTTGTTGAGGCTTCCTGTCGAATATTTTTTCTTTTGATATTTTTTGGTTTGTAATCTGATCCTGAGGACGTCAGATGGGAACCTAGTTGAGCCGCATTTACATTTTCAGTCTCTCTGGTTTGACAGGGAGGACTCATTTTCTTCTTCGCAAGATCAAAAGATTGTTTCAGCATATTCTCGACATGCTGCTAGAGGTACCGGCTTTTTCGTCCGATTATAGCCACATGCTGCGTGAGCTCCTTCCTGATGTGGAATATCGCCTGCGCATGGGCAAGAAGATCTACAACGGTACTATGACAACATTGATGCCCCTTAGATAAGGATTAAGTTATGTTTATGTTATCGCGTTACATAGGAAATATCTGCTTCATTCAGTCTCACAACTACCCCCACGTCTAACTCCTTCTCATTCTCGTGTAGATCTTGTGACCCATTATTTAGCGAAGGCGAAGGAAATTGTACACATCCGCTCTTTCGAACCGACTGTGGCTAAAGAAGAAGCTTTTAGGAATACTTTAACATTGCTCATTTTACTGCAAAATCCGCCTGGAGATTTAGCTGCACATGTCAAGGACGAGATCGTCGATGGCTTCTGTAAAATCTTTGCATTTACTAGGTATTCATCTTCATCTGCAGTATTCAGCTCCAGTTTTCGTTCGTGATGAAAATTGTGTTTATCATCTAATTTTCTGAATTTCGTGTTTATCTAGAAGTGACTGAGCAGTCACTAGTAGTAAACTATCAGGGGGTATTCTGAAAACCTAGCTGCGTTAAATCCTGACAGTGGTAACGTCATTTATGGTAATGGTAATGTGCCTAGGTTTCCTTGAATACGTTGTGGGGTGGGGGTTACTTATGAGTGCTGCACCAGGCAGGTTATGTGCACTTTGATTTGCTTGTTTTGATCCTGAGTTTCTCGGGATATCTTTACACTGGGACTGAACCATATATTTATCTATCGCATCTGCTTCAAAAGCCGTTCCTTTTTCTTGTTTGCGTGATTATTGTGATTTGTTTGACCGAAGACGGTGGTTTGTGGGGTGCAGAGATGAAGACCGAATAACTAAAAAGCTTGTCTCATCGTTGAATGCATTTCTGGTAGCAGACGGATTGAATTTGGGAGACGAGGTGGTGAAGCTCCATACTAGTTTTCGGCCATTTATGGTGCGTACGTGGTTGACCACACGAGATCGGGACTTGAAGGTGAGTAATTTTTGTGTTTGCTGATACTTTTTCGTCGTGGAACAGTTTTACTGGTCGGTATTTCAGCTGTTTTTTTTTTATCATGCTTGATCGTTACAGTTGTGAGAATTGAAGATGTTTGAGATTAGATTATAACCCAAAAAGATATTATTTAATTTGGGTGGGAATCGCACTTTCAGATGATTGTGCCTCTACTTGATGTGAGATCCTGAACTGCTTGTTTGCAGGATGAGCTTGTTCTGTATGCCCGAATGCAGATGAAGCTTCAATACATTGTAGCATCCGATGATGGAGGCGTGGTGGAGGAGCTTCTGGGGTTGGTGGAGAAGGAGCTAGATCAAACTGGGATCGCTCTTACTGGATACCACAGGTTGACTATTTGGGTCTATTGCTACGTTGTGATATTTATTGGTTTTGCAAACTCGTTCAACAGTGGTTTGTTACTTGCTTCTACATATCTCTGTCTATGCTGAATCCTTGTGAATATCAAAATGTGTTTCTAGCTGCTCCTGCAATTGTGCCCTGGCAGTGCAGATACGATATAATGCGTGAAGACAAAGTCGGTTCGGTAAGCCGTAGTGAGCGAGGCTTTCTTGAATTCGCAGCGGCGATATTATTTGAGGTAAACAAGGCTTTCTAGGCACAAAGTGCGTACCCTGTCTCTGCGTTGGGGACTGCAATTTCACTTGCATAAACCCATGAGCATTAAACCTAGGCGCACTGAAAATTTCTAGTGTTTCACAAGACCTATTGTGCTTATGTCCTTGTTCACTAAAACTAGACCCGGAATAGTACCATGTTGTACGTTAGTTATTGGATTAGGCTCTTACAACAGTGAGGCACGAGATTCTTAGTAGCTTCTTAAGGATGCACTACACTCGATCTGAAACTCATGTTCAGCATCAGGGCCTTCAGCAGGAATGTTAAACATCGTTTGGTTAATTCGGAAAAGAAGCCGGTTTAGGCAAGAGGTACCTGGATATTGACTGCGAAAAGGCTTTTCTGACACGATAATTAACAAGAGTGTCTGCTTTGTTTAATCTGGATTATATGTTTAAAAAGTTGTGTACGTAGAAGCACCTTGCATACCTAACGTTTATTGTTACAGTGGGCACAACAACATGATCCATGTCATTCACTTTGCAGGTAGGCAAGAGAGATGAGATTGGGAGGGTGCATGGGAACGCTAGTAAGCGCAGGAGAAGGGAGTCTGTGTATGCGAATTTGGGGGAGAAGATAACTGCTGCCAAAATTCCGTGGTGCGTCACTGTGCTTCTTCAGATTTATACAATGACTACGATTTGGGTGAAAGTTCAATATTTGTGCTTCTTCAGATTTGTATGACTAAGATTTGTGTGAATGTTTGGGATGAAGCCTTCGTAACAAGCAGCGGTGTTTGGTGTGGCTTGCAGGGATGGAGCATTTTGTGTTTTAATTCGCAATTTTGGGCCTCGATTATCCCCTAACATTCTTGAAGCATGGCTTGATGGTTTAGCTGGCATCTTAGAACGGTACTAATCGGCTCAGGACTCATTGTAATGAGTTACAGTTATTCCACTAAGTATTGGTAATAAGTAGCATTATAAGTAGCATAATGCGAGTGCTCTGCAATGGCTGCCCTTAATGGTTAAGGCATCTGAAATTGGGAGCACGTGTAAGTGTATTATTCAAGCAAGGTTATTTAAATAATTCACAAATAGGCAAAGACATTCATGTCCATATTGTGGTACATACTTGTTAGCTTGTTGTGTATGACTGATATTTTTGATTCTCATCTAGTTACTGTGCTTACACTTTAATATTTTTCGTTTCTGTGGGTAGAGTTATGACTGAAGGCGTGAACACCCGGAGCTTTGGAGCTCCCGTTTGGACTCTCCGGTATGGTCCTCCTCTATTGGAACACTGGGCTTGAGTAGAACATGTATATTGGTGTTTATGGGATTTAAGCTTTTGTTTTTTGTGCTGTTCAGGCTAACATTTCCTGAGCATTATGATTTCTGAGTATTTTAGGAGAAGTAAAATGATCTTAGCCACGTGCTGTAGACTGATAAGGATTGGGATCGATCGATTACGCTGTGACATGCAAGGCAAGGCATATCAGGCAGAAGATTCTTGATAATTTCACGAGGCCATGAATTTCTATCCAGCTTAGTTATCAACTGCATTGTGTGGATGCTGGAATACGTATTTGTATGACACTTGTCTTCGGTTGTTCGCAGGTGCCTCCAAGAGTTGAGCAATCTCTGGTGTGGCGCAGTTAATTCGTCGGTTGACACATTGAACATGGTATATTGTTGGACTCCTTTTATTATATCTTCCGGTACATTCAAACTATATTTTTCTGAAGTTATCTACAAAATTTTCACTGTGCGTGTAAATTTCGTTTTCATGCAGAAAGCAAGTGTTTGGAAATCCATTTGGGACTCTATGCTTCACTGGCTACCTTTGATTACTACCGTTTCACCCCTGGTAAATACTTTCATCCCCTTTGAGATTCAGCGTGTTTATACTTAAGATTCGCTGTGATCGATTTTTATACCGTACTCACTTGGTGCTGTAATATTGTTTATTTGCTGTTGTAGAATGTAAACGTCTCTGAAATCTGTCACTAATCTATGTTTCATACAAAACCTATTAAGAGTTAGAATTATTGATTGAACTGTGATGCTTGTGTACGACGCCTTTTATTTTCTCTACAGGTGGAAGAGTCATTTCGTTTACTCGGGCTAATCGCTACAATGGTAAACAAATTTTACAACTTGTTGCGTTGTATTTAGATACTCCAATTTTATCATTTTTTCCTAAATGACTTGGGTTTAGATGACAATTTTACGCATGACGCTTTGTGACTAGTCGTGTGGGTTCTTCATGGAATTTTTAGAGATTGGTGCCAGTCTACAACATTTCTCCTGCTTTTTGGGACCTTCAAGTGTTCTCGGAGGTACCTTCCGGGTAAGTACAAGGTTATGACCTTGAAAGTAATGAAATAAAATGGAATCACCTCAATTATGAGGATTGTGATTAAGAACCTGGATTAATTTCTTGCTTGTCACTTCGAAACATGTCAGTTTCATTACCTTGTATCCTGAGTTTGACGTTCTATTTAAGTTTAGATACTAATGTTAATCAACATTGACGATACTGTTCGATATCAGGAATATTCTCTATTTTATTGCTGCGGTCTTTACATGCCCTGGAAGTCAGGTATTTTCCCCTCTTTTCTAGTGACATTGTCATTCAAAAAAGTGTCATTTTGCGATTTTGGAAAGTAATGCTACATGTTGCCATGCTGTCTCGTTTTATTATAGTTTTGAAGATCGATAAAGCATGATGACCGAAAATCATATGATCCAGTTAAACACGTTGACACTAAAAGAAGTTTAGGTTTTATAACGTGTTAAATTTAGTCCGTTTTGTCATACGTTCATGGTTTAAGCTCTTGAATGTAGCAGGCTGTATCTAAAGCTGATTTGGACCTTCGACACAAGCTTCTTGCGTGGTCATTGACATCTCTGGATCTCCAGGTCAGAGCTTTTTAATATCCTGTAGGTTAGTCACAGTAAGTCGTGAAGTCACCCTTGCAGGGCCTGTAGTGATAGAGAGGCTTTGTTTTATTTGCGGGCAAGTGTGTTAATATTTGCATTTTTTCACTATCATTTTGTCGACAAACTCATTTCAGGAGATTGAGAAACCAAAGGGGACAGTGTTGGAAGCAATGCCTTTGGTACTTCTTAGTGGAGCAGTATTAGCGCTCAGTCTGGGCTACGTTCCAATGCATCCTCAAAACCAGTCACCACTTGAAAATTATGCGTCCCTGGACCTGACCAAAGAATTGCCTCACTGGGCAGAGGTAGTGTCATTCTGGACCTTGATTGCATTTAATACGCTCAGTTCTGACTGAACAGTTTTGTAATGGGAATCTCATTTTTTCTTTCTGGAAACATTACATCTAATTTTTTTTATCGTTTCCTGTTGCTTGGTAATTGCTAATCCTTTTATCCTCAACTCTTCAAAGGACCCTTAATCTTGTGACTTCATGCATTTTAAGCACTCTTGGCCTTAGTTATATGATTCCTGAAGTAGAAATTACCTCAGCTGTAGTAGGGCAAATTGCTTATCTTTTCGGAGTTTGCAAGTATAAGCACATCATGATTTATTCTGTTTTCTGTGCAAACTCTACAGTGCAAAGAACAGAAGTTGGTTTTGGAGTCAATGGACCGCTCTTTATATTTTTCACCCAGATCCGAGGTTATTCCAATTCATATGGTACGTACTGTTGAATTCACCTTGGATCTTTGTGGGTTTTAAAGATTGTCTCAAGGGGTTGATTTCACCTTTGAATCCGAAGTGACCGCGAATAACATAGATAATGTCTCTTTCAGCGTCTTCACTACGCAGCATTGCGGTATTATTATTGGAAACTTCAGTTACTATATAGACTATTGGCAGAGCGAACGTTAAGCGTTGTAATATAAGGCACTTGCTCAACCCTGAGTTATTTGATTACAAGTGATGCTCTGAGCTTACTTATTCCTTATGGTAGAGAGATGTTCACATAATAAATCTGTGGATTAATGAGTGCACTCTCATCCTGGACAGGGTGCGTCGGATACAAATAAACGAGGCAACAGCCCCTTGCCGCGTTCAAGCAGTGATGTTCTTCTCCAGTGCTTATCGGAGCTGCTTTTGCAGAAAGTAAATTTTGTACTGGAGAAGAAGACTGAGTTGACAGCGTCGTTACAATACCTCTTTTTCTTAGGTGGTTTGCTTGCGTACTGTATTTTTGGAGTTGAACATTCAATGCTAAGAAGGTGGGATTGGGCCCTTGTTCCTTGAACTCTTCGAAAGTTGGCTTTAGAACATATCGTTGCATGCTTTGTTGGTCATTGCCGTGAGATCATTGTGTTGTAATAAAAAATCATTGAAATTAGATGTTATCTGTCTGTGTGCTTAAATATAGCCAAAGCTAGATCCATTAGTAGATAATCGACCCCCCTGAGGTAGTCTAGAAAACCTAGATCCGTTACTATTGGCAGAGTTTACGTAAGAAACTGCGTTAAAGGACAGTAAAGTCGGCGCAATTTTTAACGAGGCTAGATTTCTTGAGAGGGTTGTGGGGTGGGGTAATATTGTTCTTAGTGCAGAAGAGGATTCATTTGCAAATTTACAGCGCAGCTGCGTACTCTGTTGACTTCAATTCCCAGTTCTACCTCATTGCTTTGGATAGGAAGGAGTTTTTTCTGACATGTAAGAGGTGGTGTGCACTTTTAGGATAGAAACTTTCATTTAATGCCTTATCCTCGGCTGATTGATCCAGGGGCCAACGGCTGCCAGATTGGTGCTCCAAGGGTAGAGTATGGTCAGGTTTATCAAACATACTTGAGGTGTGTCTTTCTGTTCTCGAGAATTGCAGAGATCGGATACAATCAAGTGATCTGACGAGAAGTTCCGCTTTATGTGCTTGTTTGAATTCTTTCCTTCATGAATTCTCGCCAGCAGCCCTGTCCGCCTTATCAAGTTTTGTGTCTTCACCGGGTCGGGCAGTCCTGGTATCCAACGACGGGCTCGCTGACGAAGCAGACACGCCAGTTACTGGTCCCCCGTTGATGACCAGGTTCTTGGGCACTCTTTCTAGTGCTCTGACTCTCGCTGCATCTGTGAGCTCTTTGGCTCAGGAAGAAATTCCAGGCAGCCCTGTAACAATGTTTGAGGATCGTGAGGGGGAAATCAAACTGATGGATGTCGATTTGGATGAGTTTTCTGAGACGGGTCTTCAGGGCTCTCAAAGCCTTGAGGGACTAGGCTCAACAAAGAAAAGAAATAACAGTCTTTACGACCAATGGAAGGAGCTCTGTTTAAAAATGATTGCTTGTATTGGGCGTGCTCTGCCAGAGGCAGCATGCAAGGTTCTCTTGAAACTACTTGACGATGAGAAAGACAGCAAGGTACGGGCTCACCGAGAATGTAGTCCCAGGATGTAGTTACGGTTGAGTCTTTGTTATTCTTTCATTTTTTTTAATCCATTTTTAATACCTATCGGACCCCTCGTTTCTGATTTTCTTGTTTCCTGAAATGTAGTGCCCGAGTAGATCACCCCACCCCACCCCACCCCACCTTACCACCCCGGAGGCATTCTAGAAAAAGAATCAGTTTCCAGTTTAGCTCAATGTCTACTATTTCGCAAAGAAGTGTGCCTTGACCGTTGGCACTTCTTGAGCAGATGCGCTGGAGAATCGTGCTTATTTTATGCGAGCTTATGAAAGAGAAAACTATTTCACATTTACCTGAAATGGTGGGTCCCTTATCTGCGTTTCTCAGTAAATGATTCTAGCGTTTATGCTTGATCTCATGGCTTTGTTACCCTCGTTCTAGATCGTCATATAATCATTTGCACTTCCTGACCTTTTTTTTCATTTCCGTTTTGGTTGGGCGTTATGTGTGAGTTTAATGACAAACAATCGTAGAAAAATTTCACCTGTTCTCGTCTTTCTCATCATGCTTCTTAAATAGAATGAAGTTTTGAAAAGGCCTCTTTGAACGTTTGTTAATCGTTTTTCTGACCCTCAGGTGCACTGTATGGAGAAGCTTCGTGAAGATTGCCAAAATAGCGAGTCGGCTCGATACGATATTTTGCAAGGCATCGATGCTATATTGACCAACTTACTGATGCAGGATGAGAGTGACTGTAGAAGCCCTGCCAAAGTTACTCCAATCAAAGGAGTGAACTTTCTTTCAGAAGAGGTTGACTACTTACTTTGATGTACTCTTCTGATTATAGTAAAATAAATGGCAGATCTAATACACGAACAATGACAGATCAAGTTGTGAGGATCAAGCGTAATCCTGTGGATTCTGTGGCGTGCATTGTCTGGTGGGATTCTGGAACTACAGGTGTTGCCTCAGCTGGCTTCTTTCATAGCAGACATCGAGAAAATGAATTTCCTTCTTTGGCCTACTCGAGAAAAGTTTGTTAACACGGTCTTCAACTATATTCTGGTCTCTCCGAGTACGGCTCAGGTACACGAGATATCTGCCATTCTTAGTTTCACTCGTAGGTTTTTTGTTGGGCACATGTTTTAGCACATGCCGAGGGTTTTGGGGTAGCTATCTGGTTCATTTCAGTTCTAATCGCTTGATTGAAGTTTTGTGCGTTTCCAAGATGGTTTGAATAAAGACTTGATAGTCGTCTGTCAGATGTTTAAGCACATGTCTGCGAGTTTACGATGTCTCGTATCTGAAACCGCATCGAGTAAAACTGGTTGACCTGTGTATGCTACATTACCTCTCCCGTAGTTTCTTGCTCCTCTGCTAATGTGCCCATAGATTTACTATCGTCAGTTAAGACCTGAATGAGTAGCTAGAATAGCTTTCTATTCTAATTGAGCCCAGTACTGGAACATTTAACGCTCTTAACTTTTTCTAATGCAATTATATATTCTTGTAAATCAATTATATATTGTTTGCATTTTCTAGCCCTCGAGAATTTTACAGTCGTTTTTTTGCAGGAGTTAACGGAGAAACTATTGGGCTACATGCATGACTCGGAGTACAGAGTCAGACGTCTATTTTCTGTCCGAGCTAAGGTTCTCTTTCTTACGTGGGATGGACATGATGGACTATTCCGTGATATATGGTAAGCTTATGAGACATCATGAGACATCGTGCTGGACATGGGGGCTGCACACCCTACAATGGACGTAAATAGTAAATTTGAAGAGAACAGAAAGGCTGAAATATATATTTTGTTGCAGAATCTTTGGTCATTGCTAGTCATTCTGACTTTTTCTATGCCTTACTTGTCCGGAAGTAGAATACTCGAGGAGAGTGGTATTAAACGGTGAATTGTTTTTCTCAGTGCCAATTCTGGAGTCAAGATGGCGATGGTAACAAGAAACAAGGTAGTCCGGGCTTCAGAAGTGAAGTTGGCAGGCACTCAAGCCGTCCCTTTAACAGAAACAACTTTGCTTACTCTAGGAGAGATTGCTGCATCTAGCGACAAAGTGGAAGGCGAGGTAAGCATTTCAGTCCGTTATCGATGTGAACCATGCAGTTTTAGATCCTGTTGCTGAATTATTATTCAACCGTGTTAAAAATAGAAACTTCTCTCTTGGAAGGTAGGAGTCGCTAATAGTAACTTTAAAATGTACTTCTATGTTTACAAATATAAGGTATGATTTCCTCTATCTATTGAGTACCTGGAGGCTTCCTTGAAGCTTTCTAAACGATTTTATATATCGACTCCTATAGATATTGAAGTGGGCCACTTCTGACCGATTGGGCACTTAGGGGTTGACTTGATAAGGTTGTCAATCAGCAACTCCGCAGTTTAATGATCTAATTTGTGCGATACTTTCTGCATTGACCTTCCTGCGGATATTCTGGATCCAAGATCACTCTCGGGATGATATTACATCATTTTTGAACTGACTGTGACTTTTTTTACAGGCTTTGTTCATGCTCTGTGCTCATGCTGCCCTGAATCCATCGCAAAGGTTGTACTTTTTATTATCATCTTAATGGGAGCAGAATTAGATGACTGAATGTCTTGACGAACCATTTTTGCAGCTGCTGGCTCATTTTAATGCATCAAGTATATGGGAGCCCATCAGTGCGTACATTTTATATAACGAACTGATTTGTTTAAATATCTCAAAGTAAGTGAGGTTTAATAAGTGCAGCGAAAATCGGATTAAGCTCTGTCTGATGTCTTGCTATTGCAACTCTGCTGCAGACTTCTCGTCTGTAATATCCTGGATACAGTCGCAAATCAACTACGGTATCCGCACCGCTGGAAGGTCAGTATAACTAATTGTTCTTTACCAAGTTGCCGAGATACCTTTAAAGATGTCATTTGGACTGTTTCATATTAACAATATTGTTTTGCGTATCTGCTTGAAGAGTCTGGGTTGAGAATTTTCTTCGTCTATGTTGCTATCTCTTGGTGTGACACTCAACTGTTTAAGATATCGGAGGTGTCTTACTAGTGCATAGTGAATATTTATGTTTTTATTAATTATTGGGACATTATTCTCAAGTTGTTTGTGTGATCGCACCAGATGGTTCTTTTGAAATCTCGGTTACGTGGGCACTCTCCTCCGTTGCATAATTGATTTGAACCTAGCTGGTCTAGGCACATTTTATTAAAACCTCGTCAGGGTTCTAGTGGTTGGAAAATCCCACATTGAAGCACATGGCCAAAAAATCCTGTTTGCAGTATCTTGAGTACTTGATGGGAGCGCTATTGACCAGATGGGTGAAAGCTCGTCTGTCCATACCATCACTTGTTGAGGTAAGCGTATCAATTCTTACGTCTGTCGTACGTTCCAACTTACAAGTAATCTTTTTGAGGGGTCAAAATCTTATTCGTAATCTTATTCGTTCCTGTTTGAGGGGTCATTTCATGATGCGCTGTAGAATGGGTAGCTGGTGGATGTAGTCCCCCGGTCTGATTTTGACAGCAACTATACGTAGCGGTTTCAATTGTCTCGACCAGCAATTGTCACGTTTGCATTTGTACCTGTGTTTTAGATCAAGGACGTACTCAGCGAAAGCGTAGACACAGCGGTGTTCTTGGAGCAATGCTGTCCCTTGCTTCTTCCATCCCTATTCCTCCATGACGACAAAGATGAGCTGGAATGGATAGCTACGGTGTGTATTAGAAAACTTATCTTCTTCTATTCTCTTTTTCTGTTCTTCTTAGGGTGTGTATACTGTCTCGCCAAATGTTTATTAATTCGTCTCAGTTTGTTAGCGATTCGTCTCGGTGCTTTTCTAGAAGACATAGAATGGTAATACATACCGTAGTCTGAAATCGGTCAATGCTAAACATGTCGAAAAACGGCAGAGCATTTCTCTTCCACTCTCTGGACTTGTGAGGCGTCATTTCGCCTCAACTTTTGCAAGCCTATTGCCGCTGCATTCCCATGGAACTCCCGAGGAGCAGCAGAAGGCTGGAGCTGTCCTACAAAGGGACATGTTGTCAGCGGCTAATTTGTCAGAAGATGAGCGTGATACCCTCATTCGTAAACACATGGTATGTATCAGTATTCCCCCGCCTAGGAATCAGTTGGTCTGTTCTGCTGTCTTTGAAAATTCACCTTCGCTGACTTGGAGAAATTTCAACATTTTCAGATAGCAATAGTCAACTTTCTTTTCAGACTATGCGGTGACGTGGAGACGCCGCAACCCCCACACTTCACAAAAGATGCTATTTCGACTGCTGTGCGAACTGTTGTGGATGGGTTTTTGGACATGTAAGGGCTCCAGCCATATCATTGTTGATATCTCTACTGTGAGCTTGCGACGGTCACTTTGTTTAAATTTAGTTTACTTTGGGCTTTTATTTTCAATCTAATACATTAACGCGTAGTCTTGGAACCACTTTTAGTTCCAGCTGTACGTTACTTACAAGCAGTAGTTTTACTTATAATCTTGTTTCCTTTGCAGTGAACCTGTCTCACAAGAGGAAGGAGTGGTTGACAAGATGCAGGTTTTTCGGCCTGATCGTGTCTTTATGGTATGTGTTATGCAGTACCAATATTTAATTGCGTTGTTCTCATTTTCCTAGATTGAACATATGTGGAAACGGCTATCCATTGGCCTCAAGAAAATCGATTTAGATTTACTAGAGCTTTTTAAATTCACATCTCTTGGACCCTTATACTTCATTTGCGGACACTTGTGCAGCTTCTTCTCCAGCTGCACTACGAGATCGACTCTGCAAGTCATCCACGTCATCGGCGCCATTTACTGGCCAGCTTGATGGCTATTTTGACTGTTATAGACAAACGATTGGTTGTCTCCAGCACTTGTCGGTGAGATGATCCTGCCTTAAACGATAACTGCCCATGCGAAATACGGAAGGTCCTCTTTGGAAGCTAGTATATTAGATTATAATAACTTTCAACCATATTTCTACTGTTCAAAAATGTAGGGCATGAATTTTTCTTTCTAGTGGAACATTTTGTTGCCTTCCTCGAACTTTCCTAAATGATTCATTCAACTCCAATAGATATGGAACCGGTCACTATTAGCTATTTGGGCTTGTTGGGTTCAATAGAAATAAGTAAACAATCCTTTTCTAATTGCTAGAACAATAGGTTGGCTTCCAAATCACTATATGCTCGCATCGCATTGCCGTCGCTTCAACGCCTGTTACCCTCTGACCACATGAACGTCTTCTTGTTATGAACGCAGTTATGTCGTGCATATTATCTTGCAGTCCATAGAGATCAAAGACCTGCAAAAGCAATGCTGTACACTTCTGGCACACCTTTTGGACAAAGTCGAATCTTCCCCCTCGAGTTCTGCGAATACATTTAGCGACCAGCTTCAGGTAGCCGCTACCCTGGGGTTAAACATGGAATTTGTAGCTTGGGAAACCTAGCATAGTTCAGTTTTGAGCTCAGACCCTTGTCTACATCGCATATTGTAATCGAACTCTATCTTCAATAGGTGACTACGGTTCAGCAGGCTTTAATACTGTTTCAGGGTGATCTGCAAATTGAGGTTCATTTTATATATTGGGAGTCATGCTTCTCATTCTTATTTTTCTTGTTCTACAGTCAATCGTGTCGAAGGTGGTTTCGTGCATCACAGCAAATGACCGAGTCTCTTTTGATGTTGATGAACTTCAATCGAATGTCTCGCTTCAACCACACATGCTGTTGGTAGGATTATTGGAGCGGCTGACAGTGAAAGCCAATCACGCTTTACATGATTCTATCAAAGTAAGCTCGTGAACACCGTTAGTGAACGTTTGTGTGACGCAAAGCTCTGCGTGAATGTAAGACTGCTTGTTGGGTTCTTAAAGAGAACTCACCTGCCAGACGTGCATGATTCTGGCTGCATTACAATTGGCAGTTTCCTATTAGGAACTGCATGGTAATAACGAGTAGCAGGGTTTAACGTGACTAGGTTTTCTGGTATGACAGTGAGAGTTCCTCTAGTGGTTCTGCTAGTTGCATTTTGTCAACCGTCTGCCACATTGTTTTACACATGGGTTAGTCATTTTGGTTTCCAGGGCCATTCGTGTTCAGCTACATGAAAGGGACTGGTTGATAGGGCCCGATTGTATGCAGTTTGCAAATTGTCGCCCCTGGCGGGGAGTCGAGGTTTTCTCTTTATTGGAATTTTTCGATCCAGTTGATTTTATGGTTGACTCATGTGTTTTCGAATATCCTTCTCAGGATTTGTTTCCTTTCCCAGACATGCCAATTTTCGAGCCCATGCGAGCGCTTCACAGCAGCTTGTGTAGTGGTAGAAGTCTCGCAGATGAGTTCGTCCAGGTACTATCCATTCCAATTACATCGTTGTTCAGTTCAAGGACAGTGACTCTAAATGAATTTGATCATCTCTAATGCCAACTTTCTGTGAATAACATATTTTCCTGTAAAGTCAAGCAACCAGTGGACAGGATTTATGAGCATTCTCTCGAAGCTTTATATTGATCTTTACTATTATTATTTTAAGGGAATTAGGTTAGAAGTTGAATCTTGTCATTGGTTGTATTTATGTTATGATTCTTTTTGACATCCTCATCGAGCCTTGAGTTCATTGTAGTCTAGGGGAAATGCAGGTGGCTCTCTCCGAAGTGTGTTTCTGAAGGCCTTCTTTTGTTTGCAGTTTGTGAAGCGAGCGCCGAGCCTCCCATCGCAACTTCAACTCAGCAGGTTTGTGCGAATCTCAGTAGTAGACCCACCCACCCCACCCAAGCGCATTAATGCGTGCCACATGTAACGTTATTTAAATTCAATTCAATTCCTGACCTTCCAACTGTAACACGGCTAGCGTTTTTAGAGTTTCTACACCACATTGACCTGGAGGATGTTGAAATCCTTTAAATCAGAAATCTAAAAAGGCTTTGCTGATATCTTAGTACAACAGTAAATGTTGTGCACTCTGCAAGTGATGGATTTTCGCACTACACTGAGCAGCTCATGAATCTCTTAAACCTTCATGATTGCATACGTATTTGAGTGTTGCGATTCGACAGAATTAACACCTGTGCTCAAAACTCACTGATTGCTTTTGTAATCACTTTTGATGTTGATGAGATATCATGTGCAGCTTACGAAGTCTTGCAAATGAGCTCAAGTATCGAAAGGGAGAGCTTTACGCGAATCCATTCGTCAGTAAAGATGGGAGCAGGTGGCGATGTAGTTCAGAGGTGGTGTCAGCGGCGTGGAGATTAGTGCGACTTTGCGATGAGGAAAATTTTACCGACATGCGTGATCTAGCTGGAATCTCTTTGGCTACTGTACGTATACCCTGTCGTAGTATATGATGTCGTGTCTGGGACATCTGAATGCCCATTGTAAATCGACATGTTTGAGGTGCTCTGACTGGATTTTCTCTTGCTCAAAAGTTCTGATTGAACTTAGTTTCAATACGGCTATTATTCTTATTTTGACAGGTTGGCATGGGTGATCCACACGCTGTAGTGTTTCACTTGCCAGAAGAAGCTGGAGGGGACGACTCCCAGGCTTCAAATATCACGGAGGTGACCTTGCACGCAGAACTTGGCGCCCCAGATAATCTTGTGAAGCAGATCATGCTCCAAATCCGAGGTTACCTGGTTGACAACAATGTTCAAATCATAGAGCTAACATCTAGGACTTTGAAGGTATCGTCTCTTTGATTTTGGCGATTTTCATGTCTTTTTCTATTTTCTACGACTTTTCAATGTTGGTTGTCTTTATTGGGCACATAAAGAACCCAAGTTTCCAGTTCTCTTCCGTTGTCTTCATGCTCTAAATGTTTTTTTTTTAAGAGAAATTATTTTAGTAGCAACTCATAAAATACCCTTATCAGGAAAATGGACTCCTCAGGCCGGCACCTCGCTATCAGCCCTCTGATCTAATCTGGATTTTCTAGTCAATGAACATGTATTTTGGCATGGGATGTTGATTTCTTTTTTTGACAACATAAGTTCACAGTGTGGTGCATCTGTTGACTATAAGTGTTACGTTCTCATGCAGGCGTTACTGTCAACTGACCAAGGTCAGCGCGTGTTAAAGGCATTAACATTCAAGGAGAGCGCTTACTTGGAGGTACTCGCATAACTTAACTTAGTATGAGTAGTGAGAAGCTCACGTGCGCGTTCGTGACACTACTCTTGAAACACGTAGAATTGCTGATCTTCATATTGTGATGTGACTCGCAGGTGCATTCGAAGGGAATAAATCCAAAGCTTGTAGAGGACATGCTAATTACGTCACAGCAGCAGTCAGCAAGTAAGTAATGCTCACTTTTCAAACAACAATGTTCTGTGCTCCATACACTGAAGTGTAGAGTGGATTGCAAACGTGAATTCTATCATGAATAACAGTTGTGATTCTGACTGTATCATACTTTTTCAGCATGGCACCATGTTTTGTGATGGAACTACTGCAGGTGTAGCAATTTCAGCTAAGGAGCCACAGCTTTGGACAACAGTCGGAAAACCCTACAATCTCTGGATTTGTGAGCTTGTGCACTCTTTAATAGAGTATACGGACGACCGGATATTAAGGTAATAGCAAAATCTGCATATGTAAATATTTATCGATGCTTGTCAAAGTGAAGGCAGTATCTTAGTCAATGATGTTAAATTATTTCCCTAGAATATAATTTCATGAAACAAAGCGTGCCCATATGCCTTAACCTGATCTCAATCCATGTTGATTCTTTTGCTGGGGATTTTGTTTTTCTGTGTGTTTAATGCCTGTACATGCTTGGTGTGGTATTTGTTTCCCATGTGTTTTTTCTCTGCTACATTTTAAAGATGTCTTAGTGGTGGGTATATCAGAATTTGTCAAGGGCTAGTATTGAAGAAAGCTGCCCTCGCCGAGCTTGTCTTCTCTCATCTTCTTGGAGTCCTGGCTGCACGAAATGAACCAGACAGCGAATTGTGCACTACTATTTCGAAGCAGGTGAGTCGAGATTTTCCTTTCTATGTGACTTCCAGGATAGGTGTAACAGTTATTCAATGCTATCTGCTGTGATGCCCTTTTATCACCTAGTTATTTCTTATTACTATGTTTGACTTGATGTTATAATCTTTATTTTCAAATAAGGAGTATCTCAGCCCTGTGCTCTGAAGTGGTTTCTCAGCTAAACCGTGTCTACTATACTTTGTGAAATCGTCTGTACGTATTAAATTTGTTACATGATACGTTTCCATGTAGGTTGAGGAGCACATCTTCGGTGAGCAAAACCAGGATATGCGATCAATCCAGCTATTTCTGGATGCTCTAAACACCCTTAGGTGTAGCAATGTTGCTAACACCATGAAAGGTGCATCTTTGAGGGGTAAAGACAATTCGAAGGTCTGTAATTATGGACATCGATTGTCGAACGACAATCTGACTTATGAACTAACATTTTGTGACTTCAACGTACTGGATTCTGCTACTTCCAGCTTCACATTGGAATAGTAGCTGTAAGTGTGTACGGCGTTTTTTCGGCACCTTTGATACATTAACTCCTTCAAATTTTGCATTCTAGGGAGACCAAAATCCTGGAGACGGCAAATCTGGCTCTGTACGAAAAAGAAAATCTATTGTAGGAACCTCCGAGCACGAGGGTGCTCAAAACAATGCGTCGACATCGAGGTGGCAGAAGGTGATTTCTCTCGAGGAACTATGCTTTAAGAGTTGAATTTTCTTAGGATGAAGTTCTGCGATGTGTTGGACGTAGGTGTTCTCGAAGTGTCCCTTATGATCTATGAGCAGCATTCTCTGTGTTTTCTTTATTGTCTTGTGACAGTTCTTTTGGTTTGTGGTGTTTGAGTGTTAAGTAAGTCGAGTGATCTGTGGGTTCTGGACTTGTGTTTGAGCACAGGTGTACTGGTTGCAAATTGAGTACCTCACAACAGCAGGAGCAGCCCAAGTGAGTTACACTCAAAATCTAGTTGTTTGACTTTCTGAAATTGAAAATGCATTTGATAAGTGCTGAGATGTTCAAGCTCAAAATTATGTAGTTCATTTTTTACTTCTAAAACAAAAAATAGCATTTGAGTGTGAAGGTTTGAATGCTGGAGAAGTAATTTTGTTATGGATCATTTTTCTCTTATTGTCGTGTAGCGTTGTGCGGCATATTTTACAACAATTTTATACGTGGAGCATTGGTGCAAAGAAAAGTTCGGAAGTCTCACACTTGGTGAGCCTGATTTTTCGATGAGCAACAAGGTATATACATGCTCATCTCAACTCTTAGGGATATGTTTGCTGTTGTATCTGTTTGCTTGCAACAGAGTGACCCACGAAGTAGTAAAACTTAAGATCATATTTGTTATCATGCTTGAAAGTCCTTAGAGCTCTCCATTTTTTCTCAATATGCGTTGAGTTTTCGCTTGTGTTTTTTTTCCAATTTCTACTTACAACGTCGTAGTGACGTTGATTGACTTATTGCTAGGTACCTGCATATGCTATCCCCCCCCCTTTATATGCCGAGTTTGGAATCTCACCGTGATGAATCGACTGTAAATTCTGATCTCTTCAACTCCTTGGTTTTTGTCGTTCTGGTGCAGCTACCAGCTCATATAGAATTGCTGTTACTGGTGTATACAAAGATCAATGAGCCTGATGGCGTGTACGGTGTTGCTCGCTCACATAAGGTTGTTAAATTTTTTACCAGAAATCTGATTATACACAAACTGTTTCATTGGAAAGACTCTTGCAAGTTGCACCAACAAATATGAGCATCCCTAGAGTATTGTGAAGCTGCCCAGGGTGATATTTCAGGGGTCCTTCATTTTATTATACTATTCAAATGCTGTGCAGTTATGGTTGTTTGTAATCCATGAAATCTGGTGTGTTGAAAATTAGGTGCGATCTCAGTTGCTGACTTATGAGCATGAAGGGAATTGGAATAAAGCTGTGGAGACATATGACCTGCTGTTACGTAGTAGGAAGTCACCATTGCTGAACCAAAGATCAGGTGACGCAGTAGGGGACTCAGCAGACGAACAAAACTGGCAGTCTCACAAAGGCTTGATGAGATCCTTACGGCAGATGGGGTGCACATATGTTGTTGATCTTTGCAATCAGAGTCTTGCACAGCAGAGAGACCTTGAAGGTGACCCCGAGTTTCGAGAACTGCAATATGAGGCGGCCTGGAGGTCATGTAATTGGGACAATAACCCCTCGGGTCGTGTCTTTGTCGATGACTCGTTCAGTGTTCAAGCAGGTGGTCATAAAGGACTCGCTTTTCATGCTCACGTGCATAGGTTAAATTCTACTAAACTCGTCAATGATCCCTTTGACACTATATGATTATAGCAGTGACAGATTTAGATGTAAAACTTTTCGCTATTTTGAAACATGTTTTCGCTATTTTTTAATTTTGAGACAAACATTTTGCTATTAGTAAGCTTGAGCTGTTGTACATGGATATGAAAAATGCAGGAAACTTCAATTTGAGCATCTCATCGACATTCTTACGTGTTTTACGTCCTTCTGTGGGACTTCTGCGCAGTTGTTTGAGAGCCCTGGTGGAAGGTGATGCTGAAATTTTTTATCCGCGGTTGCAGCATGCAAGACAGGTATGAAAATCCAAGTGGTATACAGTAAGAGAGTTCGCCTTGCCGGAGTGATTCTTGGAAGAATGATATGTCCGGAGACTTAAGCATGATCCTCTTTGGGTTCAGAATGTTTCTGCAGGACATCCTTAGTTTCATCCTTTATCTCAGGACTCACCGTCTGAAGTGTAACGGCAGGGAATCATTACGGGCATGACGCTCATTAGCATGGAGAGCACGCAAACTGTGAATCCTGCTATCATGAAACTTCAGGTATAGTTTTGGTCGTTTTGTGAGTGAAGGTTTCCAGGCACTAATTTCAACCGCAAGTGATTAAACTTAAGCAGAAAGTTCACTCTGGAAGCTAATTGCTGATTACAGTAACTGAAAAAAATTTCACCTATTGTTCATAAATACAGAATAAGATTGTTACGTCCTATTACAGCATTTCTTAACTTTATTGAAGCTTTCTGAGTGATTTATTTCAAGTCCGATAGGATTGGAACAAGGCCACTTTTAGCCATCTGGACAGTTTGGGGTTGACCACGAAGAAGCCGTGGTTTTTCTCAAGCTATGCAAGAGAACGCTTCATTTTTTTGAAGAATTGTCATGTTGATGTCTGATAATTCTCAATGCAGATGCTTGAGTGCCTTTCACAAGCATGGGAGATGAGATGGAGGATGTCCCAGCGCACTGTAGTAGCTGGTCCACATATTCCGTCTGATACACAGGTAAAGGCTATTTGACATTTTATCCTTCATCTCTTCTCTGGATCAAATGTGTTTATCAAGTGGCATAATCAAGGTATGGAGTTATCGAAATTCCTGCAAGTGACATTTTAAGGCCCTAGAGCTCATGAAGGTTAAGCTTGAACTCGATCTTTGTAGTTGTTCAGTACATGACACCGTAGCCTTTTGCGTTCTTTTCTTGTCGTTTTGTTGGATCACAGCGGAGAAAGGTCGTTATTTTTTTTAGGTATTGACTTGTTACTACATTCCAGGTGTTCGCATTTGAGGACTTATGGCAAGAAAACATAAGGCAGATGCAATCTCATTATGATTTGCTGGAGCCATATATCACCTTTCGGAAAGTATTGTTTCATGTACTCAATCGTCAAGATTACCTACCTCGTCACCTACTTGAGTTCTCAACTCTCGCCCGGAAGGTGTGCAACTCACCTTGCTTTGTATCATGCAAAGATGCGTAACCCTGTGCTTGAATTCCCTGAACGACTAAGTAGTTCAAGTTGGGCCTTATGTTTATTTAGCAGATTTGAGTAGGTCATATGCGTCTTCTTTTTCTCCCCAATTTATATTTTTGTATTGACCAGCACTTGCAATGTTTATGATCGATTTGGGTGATATACACTTTGATTTCATTTAAAATATATTTTTCAGAATTGTGATCACTCCAGTTGATCACTACATTACCATGATTCCTGAGTCCTTTAGGGGTTAATACAATGTAGCAAATTATTCTGGCCCTTCTTCAGTGTACCACCTCCACAAGTGGTATGCAACGCCTCGCCCGAAGCTGAGGTTCTCTGTCTACGTGGCAGGCTGGTAGAAGGAATCAAGCTGCTGATTCAATTCACGAGTTGAAGTTGATTCTTAGTGGTACCCGTGGACAATCTAGTCCAGATGTATCTGGACCATTTCTGGGAAAGCTTCTGTCAGCTGCCAGGGTAAGGTCTCGCAGTTGTTTTTGATGCACGGTCTCCATAAGCCATTTCGACTGATTTCGAACCAATTTCTGAAAGAAGCTAATACACTGAAGTGTTCCATTCAGCGTCTTGGGAACTGTGTTGAGCCAAATCGTCTTCTAGTCAGCCTGTAATATATCGTAGGTTATGGGTGGTAACAGGTTGAGGAGGCGAAAATCCTGTGGGCCCAGGGTCAACAAGAAATGGCAGTGAACCTGATGAAGTACATCTTACAATATTCTGACGTTGAAGCTGGAGAATCTGCAGCCCTTCATTGTCTCACTGGGAAATGGCTAGCAGAAACGCGATCGGACAGGTGTGCAATGATCGAATTAGCAAGTCCGGAATTGGAGGTGCAGCATGTTTGAGGAGATGCCTTGATGTGTGTTCGGATTTTGAGCAGAACTTGACTGTTTGGTTTTGTTTGCAACGTACAGCTTCCGGACAATCTTGGAACTCTACTTGGGAAAGTCGGTCGAAGTATTGGAAACAGCCGTCAAGGGTGTAGACCAAAGTGCGGGCAGTTATGTGAGGTGGGCGGCTCGATTGTGCCGTACCCACTACAGGCTAGCTCACTACACTGACAGTCTTTACAGAAGTTATGAAGATCGTCTCAATTCAAGCGAGTGGCAAGCAGCATTGCGGTTGCGGCAGCACAAGGTAGACTACTCATGTCCAGCTGTTCCCATTCAGGGGGACCAATGGGTTTCTGTTTCGTCACCTGCCAAATTTCTCGTTCTGCAGTGTACTCTGTATTCAAGTCATATAGACTGCTAGTATCTCATTTGGATGTTTCGTGTGATTTGCAGTCTCGGGAGCTTGAAACCTTGAAGAAACGTATCAACAGTCAAAAGGTAAGTGAATACGCCTGGGAGTGGGTAAGAGGTAAGTGAATTCGTTTTATTAGGTTTTGTTACGTGTGATCCGAAATGACCCTTCTCGTAAATGACCCTAGAAGTCGAGAACAGAAGACCCATGTCGGAAGCTTTTAGTTAATTCTAAAACTTCCAGAGTATATCTCTATTGTTCAATAAGTTAGGAAATGATTTCGTCTTTCAATGAAAGCATATTGTTCCCTTGAAGCTTTCTCAATGATTTTTTCTCCTCCTAAAGATGTGGAAGTGGTCACTTCTACCCATCGGGTCACTCCGGAGTTAAATACTGAGCTCTGTGATCGTTGAGCTGGGAACTGACCCATGGGCACGATTCTAAATCTCAAGATTTGCACCAGAGGAAATTCTGATCCGGAGTTGAGTCTTGATGAAAAATATGTATAGTTAGTAGAAGCTCCGATCCTGTTAAGTCCTATCAACTTGTATTTTATGTCGTGACGCAACTTTGGTGACAGGGTGATGCAAGGGACTACTCCATGAAGATCTTTGAGCTGCATAAACAGCTTGCTCTAGACGACGAGGAAGCCCAGCGCATGCAGGTTATCTCATGCTCAGCGTTTAATTTTGACGCCGTTACTACTTGGGTGTGTAAAGATCACGAGTGATAATTGAGTAGTACCTTTGTGATTTGAAGTTTCAACGTATTGATGACGTCGTGGTTTCGTAGGGTGATAAAGATCAATTCTTAGGATTCGCACTGGACAACTATCGAAACTGCCTACTCACAGGCAACAAGTATGATCTTCGAGTGGTACGTATTGAAATTTTTCCTGTGCTCGGTATTTCTTTATGCTCCCTCCCTGACGAATTTGAAACTGTCCTGATAAATGAAGGGTTCCTCCTGTGCTATGACTGCCAAAATATTCGCCGGTTGGTCACTGTTTTTGTGAAAACTCTGGGTCCTTTTGTAGATGAGGGCTTTCCACGATCACTCCATCTTGTTAGAAGAGGAAATAATTAGCAAGGTCTTCATCAAAATTTGAGTGTTTCTAGAACTTTTAGACAACATTTTCAAGAATATCTTCCCACGATTCTTAGGGAGATCTAAAAATGGTCAAGGCGATCACAGAAGCCTCCCTATGTATCATGGAGAGGCCTATATGTGTGGACTCTGATCCTCCTGATTCCTTTGACGAACTCAAGAAGGTGTGTATGCTTGGTTATGAAGGGGAAAATGCTCTTTGTGATGTCTAAAATTTCCAGGAACAACCTTTTCTTTCTGATGAAAATAGATAGTTATTGAAACTGTAAGTTTGCCTCTTTGTGAAATCAGGTCTTCAGATTGTTGTCTCTTTGGTTTAATCTGTCCACAAATCCGCGGGTGGTTGATGCAATGCTGGAGACAGTAAAGAAGGTACACTTGAATGCCAAAGTTGTCAGTTTAGTTTGTCATATTTAATACCAACGACATTGAGGCATCTGTTTCAGTAGAGCTTTCTAATTGGGTGGAAGGTATATAAGAGAAAAAATTCTACGCGGTGTTGTCTGCAAAATTTTGAACCTAATAGGATAGAATATTTTTAACTCTGTCTCTTATTATATGTATATTGAATTGCAGGTCCAGTCGTACAAGTTTGTACCCTTGGTTTATCAAATAGCCTCTCGAATGGGGAGTTTGAAGGAGCAAACCACAGGATCTCATAGTTTTCAGGTGGGGCTGTGGATGTGAGCTCGTTGTATCTTCTGTGATGAAGATCTTGGTAGTCTTTTAGAGGAGTTCTTGCATAAATGACTGATATGTGGTGCTACATCTCCGGAAACACCTGTTTTTGTGTATTGTACAGTAGAGTGGTGGGCATTTAACTTCATGGATTCACCTTGTGTGCACATTTGGCAGTATGCACTATGTGCTCTTGTAGAAAGAATGGCAATCGACCATCCGTACCACACCATGTACCAGGTATTAATTTGATTGAAACCATCTCCGTCATGCTACGTAGTCTGCATAGATACAATTCCGGACGACATTTTCATGTCTTGGAGATTTGCGCGGTATAATTCATTGAGCTGGTCTCCCAGATTACATTGGCTTCCCAAGATTTAAAGATGTGAAATTGGGTTCGTCGTGAACAACTCGGGGACAGGTATTCGCTTTAGCGAATGGTGACCGTGTGAAGGAGAATCAGCGTGGGAAGATCGCGTTTGTCGTCGATATGGATAAGAAACACACAGCCTTGCAACTATTGAAGAAATTGACAGCATATCACAAGGACCTTTTGATACAGGTTTTTTGCTCACTTAGAGTTCATTGGACATCTGTTCATTGGTTTAGGACTTGGCAGTGTCTGAGTCGAGATAAATTTTGTGGGTTCTTTTTTTCGTGCAGATGAGGCGAATGGTAGAGATTTACATCAAGCTTGCGGAGCTTGAGACCAAAAAGGAGGTGGAAGTCTTTCTTACGCTGAACATTAGGGCTGTGCATTGCTATTTTCACTTTTTTGAGTTTGAGTTCAGGTTTTATCTATTTTGCTTAAGACTCATATGACTCTAGCAGTAGTTTGGTTGACTTTGAGGTAATTTGGAATGATAATCGATTGGTCTCGATTGCATTCTCATCTGAATATTTGCAATTTTAAATGGTGTATGACTACAGGATACTAACAAAAGGATTCCCTTGCCAAGGGAAATCCGCAGCATTCGACAGCTTGAACTGGTGGGTACTCGATTCCGCAAGCGGTTTATGTACTGTCAGTAACCTACTTTCCGAATACATAACTTACTCAAAATGTGCTTCGAAGGCAGTGAGCTCATTTTCTCTGCACTTATATTTTATCATTCCATGCTTCTTCTGAGGACTGCGTTATCACTTTTTATATTCCCAGGTGCCAGTTATTACAGCACATATCCCGGTGGATCCTGCCTGTCAGTATGAAAGAGGATCTTTCCCGTACTACAAAGGCTTATCGGACACGTTGCAGTATGTCCTACTCCTGCTGTTCTGCCGTCTTTAATCACCATGCTTTAACCCCTGAAAGATCAAGAAGCCAAAATTGGGCTAACTTTTCTCTGAATGTAGTTTTAAGTATCTCATATATTGGCGGAGGGGGGATGGATAATTTATTTTCAATTTGACTTGTTGACCGATTCTTCCGGGATTCTTTACTAATTCTGGTGACTTCAAAGCTCGACGCATCTGATATATTTTTTCCACTATGTTTAATCAAATTGGTCATTTCTAAAGCATGAATCGCTGGTCTTTCTGGAGTATTTCTTGTCTATGCGGGGAGATTTCCAGCAATATTAGGCTTATGGACTGGCGCATTTTTCCTCACGTTTTCTGACTACAAGTTCTCACTTTGGGGCAGGGTTATGAATGGAATAAACGCCCCAAAGGTTCTAGAATGCAAGGGTTCTGATGGTCGCCGGTACAAGCAACTGGCCAAGTCTGGTAATGATGATCTGCGACAGGACGCGGTAAGATTTCAAGTTCTGTTCTTCGCTGTCGGGTTTGCTGAGCTGGTAGTATAATGATTGCTGCCGCAAGTGGTAGGTAAACTTGGTGATGCAATGTCGTAGGTAATGGAGCAGCTTTTTGGACTCGTCAATACTCTACTGCAAGATCATCCTGACACGTGCAAACGCCAATTGTGCATTCGTACGTATAAAGTAAGGCCCGTTTTGCTCTATCCCTGTATCTGTTTCAGTACATTGCGTACCTGGAACTGCAGTGCTTGATACGTAACGAATATTCAATGTAAACGCATGCGAATTGTTGAACTGCAGGTTGTTCCATTCACACCAAGTGCTGGCGTGCTCGAGTGGGTTGATGGAACCATTCCTTTGGGAGAATATCTTCTTGGCAGGTCTGTCTCTTGCAAAACTGAAGGGCCTGCATGTGGATTACCTTTGAGATCTTTTAGGTTGTGTCAGTTCTTGACAGAATACCCGCCTACCTCTGTGCAGTACCCGGTCTGGAGGTGCCCATGCTAGGTATGGAGGCAGTGATTGGACATTCATGAAATGCCGGGAACACATGTCGGTTGTAAGTAACCGCTCTAGAAGAGATCCTGTGTATTGCTCAATTTGCAAGTTGTGGGCAAAGATACGAGTCTTGGAATGAAAGACGCACTATAGTTAGGACTATGCAAAGCAGACACCTCCGCTAAGCATGTTTTATTCGACTGTAATTTGTAGGAAAAAGACAAGCGACATGCATTTGAGACAGTTTGCAAAAACTTCCGGTGAGTTCTCTCCTGGTGCCATAGGCTGGTTGCGACAAGTCTGGCACCCTAAGGATGATTAATCCATAAAGTACCAAGAGCCCTCATATTTTCTAGCAGTTCAAATGGATTAGTTCATATGAGGATGTCTATCTAGTGTTCATTCTATTCTTTTTTGACATATGCATGCAATGTTCTTCATTGATTCCGGTGATATAAACTGTGGCCTCATCTGAACTAAAGTCTTGACAATATGATGAATTGAACAGGTCAATTTCAAACCATGGATCCTAGACCCTTGGAGGGATTAATTCTTAGGGTTGTGAACCAGTTGTGTAGTGAAAGAGTCTCTTGCTACCAAGGTGTATCACAGAGCACCAGATAATGTCCAAGCAGTCCATCAGTTTTGCTACTTGAAACCAGTCCCTTACTGCTAGTACTGGATTACAGGCCTGTCATGCACAACTTTTTCTTGGAACGATTTACACGACCTGCAGACTGGTTCGAGAAGCGTCTTGCTTATACTCGCAGTGTGGCTGCAAGTTCAATGGTGTGTGTCCTCTAGCCTTACTTTGTAAGCAGACGCATCGTTCTGGTCAGCCACTGCTTTGAATTTACTCTGGCAGTCAGTCACTTCGTGTTTGGTACGGTGCTTCCCAATCTCAATTCAACACGGGTTGGTTGTTTACCAGGTTGGATACGTTGTGGGCCTTGGAGATCGACATTCAATGAATGTCTTATTGGACCAGGTCACTGCTGAAGTGGTGCATATAGATCTCGGTGTTGCTTTTGAGCAAGGCCTTATGCTGAAGACTCCTGAGCGGGTGCGTGCATATTACACTTACAAAACCGACTAAGAAAAATTATAAGGGCAGTGTACATTGCTCAGGTCGAAGCAACAAGCTTCAGATAACAATTAAGAAATGCAATTAGGGGCAGGGGAGATTGCACAGGTCAAAGCCACAAGCTTGAGATAAGAAGAAATCCAACACCTTGATTGTTACAAAAAACACTTCCAATATGAACTTAGATATATCTTACACCAATCCAAGTTACTAGAATGCGCATGAAGAGGTGAGACTTACATGGCTCTATGTCTAAAGCTTGTTTCTTCGCCCTGTGCAGTCAGAAGTGTCCCATAATAAATGAACATCCTCGTTACTTTCGTAGCGTATGATTAAAGTAGGACAAAGGTTGCATTCAAGCACCCACTATGTTTTGGTGGGGGTTTTCCATGTCAGGTACCATTCCGTCTCACACGTGACATAATCGATGGCATGGGAGTGTCTGGTGTGGAGGGTATCTTCAGAAGATGTTGCGAAGCTACTCTCTCTGTCATGCGCACCAACAAAGATGCATTGTTGACCATTATCGAGGTGAGCTTTACGTATATCTTGCATGCAGTTATTCAGTTAATGCATCGTAATTTTCTGGACTCTATCAGCTTGTGCGAAGGTACGGAGTCCTTTTTGTGGGGACTTTCTTCCGTGGGTTTTAGAAGCACCTGTTTGCAATGCATGTGGCATCCCAACATGAGAGTTGTTCAAAATCTCTTACTTCTAGGTTCTATCTCAGTCCAAGGTGCTTCCATGTGATACCATGTAGATGCAACACTTAGGGTCCAAGGGTAGTTGAGGTCATTGTAGATGTTGGGACCTTTCTACTTCAAACCTCGCAAATCATAACTTATTCCTTCACTATCTGAAGTAGACATGTGTTAATGTGTTGGAATCTTCTCAAAATTGATGTTGAGATTGAAGAATACATACCAAAATGCTAAAAAATATAACAAAAATAAAAATGATAATCTAATTTTGGAAACCACTCAAAAGAATCATGGAAAACCATGGAAATGGGTTCCTTACTACCTTATCTCTTACGTTGTCAGTATGGAAAAATGGATCCAAACGAAGGGGAATATGATTACTAGGTAGCTATGGGACTTTGTGCTCGAGATGAAGAATGATCCTCCACTTCTGCATCCATTAGTCATTTTAGTATCAGTTCAATAGTTTCAATGTTTCTTAGTAGATTGATAGGAATGTGCTAAGAAAACATTGTGTCTAAATCAATACCATTTTAGTGATATGATTTTTGTAAACATTCATGTAAGGAGAATTTTAGTTGTAAAGCAAATGTCATGTTAGCACGGTGTGGACATGTAATGAGCATTGACAACTTGCAACTATCCTCGTTTTTGCTCTACATTGCCTAAAATTTATGGTGTTGTGGGAAGCATTTCAATGACTCATATGATTCTCCTCATAAATCCAACCAGCGAGGAAACTAAATTCGGATCTTACAGCTGGTTTGCTGAGGCACTAATCTCCAAACAACTTACTACCACAAAAGCAAGGGTCTGATGTTACTATTTGAACTTGACATATGCAGAATTGCAAGAAGGTAATGAAATCATTCAGCAAATACTAGACTTGAAATGGAGATTTTCTTCGTCTTATGATTTTCATCGTCTGGGTGCGCAGGTTTTCATTTACGATCCTTTATACAAGTGGGCGTTGTCACCTTTGAAAGCCTTGCAACGGCAGCAGGTGCTCACCCTTACCGAATGCCTTCGTGTTCTAGTTGCATTTTATTGGTAAGCACGCAATATCACTCTTAACTGTTATCATGGTGGACGGTGTTTTTTCTTCATTCATTGCAGGAGGCATCTGCTGATGAAGGTAGCTCCGAGGAATTAAGTCAACCTGAGATGCTAGGTGAGGGTAATAAAGATGCTGCACGAGCTTTGTTACGAGTCAAGCAAAAATTGGATGGGTATGAAGGAGGTGAAATGAGAAGTCTTCAAGGACAGGTACAGAGCTCAGACTCGCATCATTCCTAGCAGATACCCTGTCTACCAGCTCCCCATATTGGAAAGGAATTTTATGTCATTCTACTCTTCTCCTAGTTTGCGTTATTCCCTCCTGCTTTCCACTAACTGATCTATGCGCTGCCTTGGATTCCAGATACAACAGCTAGTTCAAGATGCACAGGATCCTGAGCGCTTGAGTCATATGTTCCCAGGATGGGGTGCCTGGCTTTGAATTGAGTATGTGGAAGCAAAACTATCTTCAACATGTCAAGAGCCTGGGGGCAATCCTTCCGTTTGTACTAGCTCAAAAGTTGTGCACAAAACTCTTTGTATAAATTTACACGAGTAAAAGATATTGCTCACTTGATTAGAGCAGGAATGTACACAATGAAATGGTCTCCCATTTTTGCTAGAGAAGGGGCACCTTCATTTTTTCATCTGTGGCATATGGTGATATGGACCTCATTAGGAATTCCTAGATTACTTTCTGTTCCTAGTGTTGACGCCTTGAAGGCAAAATTCCAAAGTGGGGTCAAAAAGTCTTAGCACCATTTGAGGTGCAAAAGACATTAATTTGACCCCTCTTAGTGGCTTGGAGGTGCACGGGCAACACCGAAACCTTAACTCTTCGACCTTGAAAGGATGGACCCGTGACCATAGAAATGAATTTTCTAATTCTTGCAGGCTCTATGTTCCCTTGTTGTGACTATTGTTCTTTAAAGTTTTGATTTTAATTTAGATTAGTAAGAGATGAAATTATATAAGTTGTAAAATTGTCAGATTGGTTATAAAGAAAACTGAATTTTTTTGTGATTTTTTTAACAAAATGAAGAGAATTCATACCAAATTCAGAATTAGCTCAAAAAGTTTAAGAATTCATAGGTGGATGTACATGATAGTGAAGGACATCATGAATATTTGACCTCCTGAGTGCATGGCTTCGTGAATGGACGATCTCTTTGAGCCTCAGCCTGCCCGACCAAGACGAGGCCACCAGTTCACGAGGAGCTCTCTTGCTCACGAGGATTCAGTTTGGCTGTGTGAGTCATCTGGGCCACCCCGAGCACCAGGTTCACGAGGGTACTGCCTGTGCGGGCACTCTCTGGGACCACCCAGTGACCTAGTTCCGGGCTAGAGGGAATCGCGCACCCAATTGGACCTTGTGCGCCGGGGACCCTGTCGCTCGCAGCTGCGTCCGTTTCAGGTGATGAGTCGAGCGTTTGTGATGAAGTCACACCAAGTCATTCCAAGAGTGCAAGTAAAAATAAAAGCCCCATATTTTATGCCCAAGTAATTTACCTAAGTGAGGAGACTCCGAAACCAATCAGCTTGAAAACTGCCCACCTTCCCAAATGTACACTGTTTGTACATGTTTCTTTTTCATCTTATAGGAATGTACATTTGGGAAGGTGGGCAGTTTTAGAGCCCTATGCCATTTTTACTTCAAAAATTTATTATTAATTCCACAAAGCTCCAAAAAATATGAAACGACTTGAATTACATGCCAATTGCACTTTCAAAGAAAATTTACTGAAAAATAATTCAAGAAGTTTCACCTCCCCAACGTTCAGTTTCAACTCTTAGATGGGTGCTATATGAACCTCCTCCTTCAGGACATGTCCCCCTGCCAATTTCGGACCTCTGATTGCAAATATGGATTCAGAATTTACAAACTTTATCATGAGTGGAAAATAAAAAAATTCAGCGTTTTCCCGAGTGGCCGAGCGAGGGGACCCTAACGCAAGTGGGAAAATACCCTTACCAAAGACCCGCAAAAAGACCCGCAACCAGACATTGGTGAAAAGTCAGTGCATACACAACAATTGGTCGGGTGAACTGGCCTTCTAGCTCGACCCCTCCAAGTCATCTGGAACCGGGTGAGCTACCCCCTCACTCACTCGGCCACTCCAAGAGTCCAAGTCATCTCAGGGGTGCAAAGTAAACCAAAAAGCCCCGTTTTTTAGGCTTGAAAAAATTTGTGTCTCACACTTGTCTTATCTAGTTTGAGGTCTCTGATTGCAAATATGAATTCAAATTTGCAAAGTTTATCACGAGTGAAAAATACAAAAATTCTGGGTTTTCCTGAGTGGCCGAGCGAGGGGGTCAGTTAACCCCGGCCGTCATCCAGGGTACACTGTCGCATTGTCGCCCGAGTCGTTCGGAATCTCCGGTTGGTTCCCCGTTGGAGCGGATCTCCTTCATGGAATAAATATGCAGTCCAGATTTGGTGTATTTAAACACACTGGCGCAATGGCGATTGTTTCAGAATCTCCGTCCCGCCAGACGTGCCCGTGCAATAAGTTCCTGTAAAGTTTACCATGGCGACTTGGCGAGCAGAATGAGTGCAATTCTGAGGATCGGAAGTAAATCAGGCAGGAGTTAGCGGTACGGCGGTTCGCCTTGCCCAGCCATTGTAGCACTTTGTACGTAGCTAGCACAAGAAGTTCATGAGCTCTGTTTAGTCTCTAGAGCAGAAAGGTTATGTTCTCTTGCTCATCGTGCTTCCTCGCTTTTTCGCCCTTCAATTCCACCAGCCTCCTCCGACAGGGGTTTGGAACTCATTTTGGTTCCTTCGTTCGTTTGTGAAACAGTGGTATGTTTTCATTTTAACTACCGCGGTCGATAAGCTGGCGTTGGGCGCGGAGGTATGGTGGGCTTCGCTCAATGACTGTCTCGAAGTCAACGACCCCAGCAGATGGTAAGTAATTCAATATTTCAGTTCATACCCGGTTGCTGAATTTGCAGCAATCAGTTTGAAAAAAGAAGAGTAAGCTATGTCCCCTTTAAAAGATTGCGATTAGATGTACATTACTGTAGAGGCTGGGCAATTATAGAGATTCCACTCCCAGGGTAGCTGGACTGAGGGCGATAAAAGCGAAGACGATTTGCGGATGCTCTACTGTAGCAGTGGCGGTGAACAGTACTGTAGAGGCCTAGACTGAGATTCCACTCGCAGGTAACTAGACCGCGGGCGAGAACTTTTTGCGAACGTACTACTGTGGCAGTGGTGGTGCTATCCTTTGCACTCCGAGCTTCCCAAGAGATTTCCTTGTTCTTGGACGTCGCTACTCCACGCACTTGGACGGTGCATTCTTGAGGAACGCAGTGGCTGCTGCCCCCGCTCGCGAAGGCCGCATTCAGTCTCCCCTGTGAATTTCGACTGGTGGGTAGCCTTGATGCTTGTCGATCGAGGTGACCTTTGCTTGTCTCCGCTCTTTTGGGCTCATTAAAAATTGAAGCCCTCTGAGATGCATGCACGATATATAATTATATAGGCAGAGAGAGTTGTCACAGGTTTCCTCGGCTTGCGTTACGCATCACGCTCTGGGGAGTAGGTGTGGGTGGCCTGGGAGTTCTGAGTTAGAGTTTCAGTGTTGGTGGGCGGAAGTGGTATGCTCGACCTTGGATACTAATCTGTGGCGATTTTCTGTCTTGCAGAGCCGTGAAGCCATTGAGGGAAAAAAGCGTGCAAGCCCCGTGCGCATTCTCTCCTCGATAAGGTACGCGTGGACCTTTGTCGGTATGGTTGGGATTGAGATGTCTGTCTTGATCATTGATTCTTGCTAAGAATCGATTTGCCTGACATCGGTTGTTATTGTTATGCAAGTGGTTGATCTTGGTTGTCGTAATTAGTCGTGTAGATTCTGCAGGGTAGGACTTACCCAGTTTGCGATTGAAGATTGCCTTGACACGGGCAAGTGATTTAAAACATGTAGTGCACCACATCAACGGCTTGGGTTCTTGTAATCAGAATTGCTTCAGGGTGACACGGCTTCATGTGAATCGTTGCCTCAAGGTCTAGACCAGCATTGTCTTTTTGCTAAATTTGCATTTCCCTTGAGTTTGTTAATATTCTCATCAAATTGTTTTGGTTATTCAATCTTCAAAGTAGCGGTACTATTGGAAAAATTGTAGCTTATTGGTGTTGTGATCTTTGATATTGTTATTATATTTGTATAGAATTTCTTTATTTCCTAAAGAATCTCATCCATTGCAAAATGGTCCAACATTGTGTTTGATATAAATTTAGTTTTTTAATTTGTTTAAAAAATTAGCCCAATAAAGTTATAGCAATTATAGTGATACAAATTAGATTAATTTGAAATTTCTATTGTAAGCAACCTGGTTTAGAATGAGAAACACAATTTTGTAATAAAATTTTTAAACTACTTCAAAAGTAGGAAATCCAATTAAACTACACAAAAAGTTTTATATTTTTTGGATTCCATCATAAAGAATTTGCAATTGCAATAATTTTTTCATTACGTGGAGTTTTTCAAAAATCCAAAATGGACTAATGGAGTAGAAATTAAATTGGTCAAGCTTCATATTTTTAGTTTAAATCAAATATTGAAACATGATTGGTTTGAAAGTTACAATTAAGGTTGATTAAGGTGCATTTATTTTGGGATATATGCACAAATCTCTAGAGTTGAAGTGAAGGTGTGAGATTATGAATGTTTAGTTTTTACTCATAGAAGCCTAGAATATGAGTGTTCAATTTGTCACTTAGGTCGTTTTACTTGGGCCAACTTGATTTGAAGGGATTATAATATTTTCCTTTTGTCATTGGGACTTATACAAGCTAGATTCTTGCTTGGTATTAGCAAGATGACACCTTCATCCAAGCAACTTTGCTGGATGCTACTTGAAATGTCACATATGACAATGGTGAACTATACTTGTAACAACATTGCCATGATAGTTTCGAAGTCACTTGTATCAATTACTTCAATCACAAAGGTATAGCATTGTTAAAAAAGTTTAAGCAAGGAATTTATTTCTAGCTAGGTACCTATTTTTCATACTTTTTTGTGGTGTTAGGCTCCATGTTTATGATAGATCTTCCTACTTTATTGCTTTGAAATTAAGGTTCTTCAATCTATCCAAATTTCTAGTGGTCTTTAATTTGCATGTTTATTTGATCAATGTAAAATCTCCATTCCAATTGGCTTACAAAAAGTCAAGAGACAAATTAGTGGAGGCCCTTGAGAAATTTGAAATGTAAGTGGTTTGAAAATTATTTTGAATTTGTGGGTGTCTTTTTGAAGTCTTAAAAATATGCATGGATTGGACTGGCATTGAGACTAGTGAAGGGGGTGCCTTGGGTGAAGCAACCACAAAGTATATGAATTTAAATTTTCACAATTTAATGGAAGGTTTCCTTGTTTTTGAAATCAGATAGCTCATATTCTATGCAAGAAAGCCTACTTTGGGCAACAAGAAAATCAAGAGGTTGAAAGCTCATCACAACAGTGTAAAGAATTGTCATTGTCAAATATTACTAGGGTTCTCATTTCAGTCATTTGCAATTAGAGATGGAGAGGAGTTTGGATGGCAAATGGCTATGCAAGGTTTATCTCTTGTGGGCCATGGCATGTACCAGTGTATTGTCTGGATGTGTGTTGTGTCTCAATGAAGAAGGCAAGGCATTATTGAAGTGGAAACAAGATTTTTTGGAGGATGAAGACAATAGCTTGAGCAATTGGAATGTCTCGGACAACACTCCTTGTTTGTGGAATGGTGTGAAATGCACCCAAGGTTCCGTAACTACTTTGGACTTCTCTCCTCTTCTTTTTTGCCACCTAATTGGAGACATCCATGCTCTCACTCCTTGTAAGTGACTTTGCCTTGTCATAGATTTGTTGTTCAAATTGTGTATCTTTGATTTTGAAGTGGTGCATTGAGTAGGTAGCATGTAGAGTTGGAACTTAGATGAGGTTAACTTGATTGATGTAGAGTGTATTGCCATGCAGCAAAATTTGTCAATCTTACAATCTTGAATGTGGGAAATACAAGCTTGAGTGGAAATTTCCCTGAAGACATTGTGAATTGCTCCAAGTTGGTGTACCTCAACTTGAGTCGGACCTTCATTGGCGGGAAGTTTCCAAATGACCTTCCTAAACTCCAACATCTAGAAGTGTTAGACGTAACATATGATTATATGGAGGTCATCATAGAGAGTAGTATTGGTGAGCTCCAAGAATTGCATGTTCTACGTCTTGCTGGGAATTTCTTCGAAGGCCAAATGTCAGATTCCATTATTTCATTGACCAAGCTTGAAGAATTGACTCTATCATACAACAATTGGAATGGTACATTGCCTTTAAGCTTCTTCACTATTCCAAATTTGAAAGTTTTGTGGTTAGGCTCAAATTTGGACAACATGGCCATGGTACCATGGCCAAATGTGAGCTTACCAAAGGGCTTGGAGGATCTTCGCCTAGAGGGTGTGAATTTTCCACCATCTCTATTTCCAACAAGGTTGTTAACATTGACGAAGTTGAAGACTCTCCATCTTGAAAGGTGCCACATCATTGGTCATATTCCCTCTCTTGAGAATTTGACACATCTAGAAGACCTCAATCTAGCCAATAACTCACTTAGTGGTCACATTCCTGACATATTCAAAAGCATGCCAAACTTGACAATGCTTTGGCTTTTTTCAAATCAATTGACAGGGCCTCTTCCAAACTCTCTATCACAATGCAAGAGCCTTAGGCAAATAATTGCTTTCTCTAATGGCTTGAGTGGGGATTTGGCCTTCCTAACAAATTTGAAGGATAGCTTGATTGTGTTTGACATTGGAATCAATAACTTCAGTGGAGAGATTCCACCAAGTTTGGGGAATCTATCACTTCTTACCCAACTTGTCTTATCTGCAAATAATTTCAGTGGACAAATTCCTACCAGCCTTGGAAATTTAAAGCTTCTCACATACCTTGACTTGGGCTTAAATACTTTGAATGGGCCAATTCCATCCAGCTTTGGGAATTTGTCTCTTCTCACATTTGTTTCCCTTGTTGCAAGTAATTTGAGTGGGCCAATTCCTCCTGAAATTGCTAATTGGAAACAATTATCTGAAGTGCATCTCAACCTAAACCAACTAACTGGTGAAATCCCATATGATCTTGGAAAGAATACTTTACTTCAATGGGTGGACATAGGGAATAACCTCTTTGAAGGCCCAATGCCTCCTTATCTTTGTTGGGGCAACAATATCACTTTGAAATTCCTTGGATTATATGAAAACAAATTGATCGGTTTGATTCCTAACACATATGGCAATTGTACGAACTTAAGGGTATTGCGATTGGATGGCAACCAACTTGAAGGGCCTTTGCCAATAGGCTTGTGGGGAGGTGCCAACTTAGTAAGAATGCAATTGAGTGGGAATCGTTTGAACGGACGTATAGACACTAGCATTGGAAATGCAAAGTCTCTCTCCATCTTATTTATACAAGATAATCAATTCTTGGGCCCCATTCCTAAAGAGATTGGACAAACTAGCTTGGTTAAGTTCCAAGCCAACTCCAATGGATTCAACGGCACCCTCACTCCCCTATTAGGAAACTTGTCAAGCTTGACACAACTTGTATTAGGTAGCAATTCATTCCATGGTGCCATTCCTGCAAGCCTAGGGAATTGTATTGAGCTTTTTCAGTTGGACCTTTCTGGAAACCATTTGGATGGCACTATTCCCAACGAATTGACCCACCTCAACAAACTAAGCATTTTAGATGTCTCAGAGAACAACCTCACAGGACCCATTCCTAAAGGCTTATTTAGTATGGTGAATTTGCAAATACTAAATGTGGCTTTCAATAACTTATCGGGAGTTATCCCGCTAGAAGGAAATGGAGTGACGTTTGCAAAGGTGAACTTCACTGGAAATCCCTATTTGTGCATGGAAGGCTCTTGTGGCTCTAATTCATCTGTCCAAGACTTGACATCTAAACAAGGCAAAATACAAGCATGGATGGTGTTGGTGGGGGTATTTGGTACTATAGCATTTGTTGTGCTAGTTTTCATTTTCAAAAACTATATCTTTCGCGTTTTGTGGCATGATGCTTTGCCCTTGCCTAAAGAAGAAAGCTTGTGGACATTAACATCATTTCACAACAAAGTGTATCATGAGGATGAGGTCACAACATTAAAGGAAGAAAATTTGATTGGAGTTGGTGGTTCAGGCCAAGTATATAAGGTCTCCCTAAGTGATGGTGAAATAGTGGCTGTGAAGAAATTGTGGAATGTCAAGAAAGAGGAGGGGCAATGTGATCATGGCTTCACTTCTGAGGTTTGGAAAGTCCTCATGTACTTTCCATGGTTGCAAAGGTGCAAGTTTAGGTTTTTGTAAATGTTGAGTTGTTTATACAAGAATTTGACTATAGATGTATATAGCATTAATTTGTGTAGATGGAGTGTAGTTAAAGACAGTGGCCAACATTCGTCACCGACACATTGTGAAGCTTTTGTGTAGTTGTACCAAAGGCAACAACAACCTTTTGGTGTACGAATACATGCCCAATGGCAACTTGAGAGATTTGTTGCATGGCCGCGAGGCAAATCCAATGCCATGGGAATTACGCTATAGAATAGCTGTGGGGGCTGCTATGGTTTATTACTATGACCCATCTCTTTATATTTCCAATCTAGAATTGTGACTACTCCATCAATCCATCTTTTTTTGACTTGATTCTTTAGACCTTGTGAATCTTTTGCATGCATGTAGGTGCTTAATGAATAACTATGAAGATTGACATTTTTTGTATTGGTAGGGATTGGAGTATTTGCACCACGATTGTTCTCCACAAATCCTTCACCGAGATGTGAAGTCCAACAATATTTTGGTAGACTTAGAGTATGAAGCACACTTGGCTGATTTTGGGATTGCAACAATAGTGGATCCAACATCATCACTTGACTTGTCTTCAATTGCTGGCTCAGCAGGCTACATTGCTCTAGGTGAAGAGCTTTTATATATAGCTATTCTTGAGAAGGATAGTAGGATTTTTGGAGATTTGGAGTTGGTCATTAATTGTTCTAAATTAGAATGGGTGATTTTAATAGTGTGACTAAGGTTGAAATGTTTGAATCTAATGGTGTCAGTGGATTTGGAATGTTGTATGCAGAATATTCATTTGGAACACAAGTGACAGAAAAAATTGACATCTATAGCTTTGGTGTCGTATTGATGGAATTGGTGACTGGAAAACGAGCTGTGGATCCAACAGAGGGTGTAGATGGAGCAAACTTGGTGCAATGGGTTCATAATAGAGTGTTGACCCCGAAAGGTTTGTTTGAGATCTTAGACCGTGAGTGTGGAATAAATTCACAAAGCAAGATGGTTCAAGTCTTACAAGTGGGGATGTTGTGTACCAATTACATGCCTGCAAGTCGTCCATCAATGCGTGAGGTGGTGAAAATGCTCAAGGATGTGATTCCTTAGTTGGCTCAATAGTTGGGCACTAATGCTATTTACAACAAGAATTCAAGAGGCTTGAATTTGATGTAGTTGTATGGAATTGATGGCAAATTTGATGTTGCACTTATTTTCAGGCTTGTAATGAAGTATTTTGGTGGACCTTTCAAATAATGATGAGTAGGAGCAATTACAAAGATTGGCTTAGGTGTATAAGGCTTGATGGATTTTATGATGGTGTTACTTGTTGATGCTTGTACATTTTGACATTATGGGCTAGTTGTCTTTAATTGATTTTTTGCAATCTAAGTTTTTTGTTTTGCATTTTTGTGTCATTTGAAAAAAAGGAACAATCTTAAGTTATTACATGACATTTAATAGCCTTTAGTTCACACCTTTAGATTAGATACTTGAGCACTAAAATGACAAGCAATGTGATTTGAGGCACAATCACTAATTAAGCTATACCACGTCACCAAATTAGGTGCTCTTGTTAATATTAATTGCCTGGCAATGGTCTTTTTGGAGTACCTCCAAAGCCCATGTCAATTGGGTCTACATTAGATTAATTGAGCAACTTTGAATGAGTCTTCCCACAAAACAAAATAAATAATGAATAATCCAAATGTGATTATCCTTTTTTAGACTTACATGGTATGTATGAAAATAATTTAATTAACATTTAAGTCTTTTAAGGATATTTAATGGAATTTTTTGTATAGAAAACAAGATTTGCCCCAACTACATGAAAACATTCAAAACATTCCATTACGGCTTAGATGGAGTGGACTCGCGGACGGTTGGAAGATCGGACGGCTTTGATGGGGCGTGTGGACTGACTTTTATTCTTAATTTTGGCCAATTGGTAGTTTTTGATGTTATACCTATAATTTACCAATTGGTAGCATAACTATAGAGTTTATAAGGGACTATTGTAGAATTATATTTTGTAGTTGCCAATAGGGTACGGATTTGTGATTTGGAGGGGAATTTTTCTCTGATTGGCAGTTTGGCTAGTTGGCAAGCCGGTGGCTAATACGTATATTAGTTTGTTTTCCAATTGTTTGTTTTCAGTTGACTTCAAAGAGAGAGAAGTGCCCCTTCCCGATTAAGGAAGTAAAAACAATTATATGTTTGTGTTTGTGTTTTTTTAGTAATGAGATGAATTGTTTTGTCAATTGTGAGTCTGTGTATGTGTTTATTTGGTTGTATGAGTTCGATTGGAGAATGTGTGTGTTTGGATGTGTGGTTGTGTGATGAACTGTACATGTATGTTGAATAATGTACCGATTGGAGAATTAATTTGGATAATCTGAATTAACCAATTGGGATTAAGTTGATCTGTTGAGTATAGAACTATCAATCAGAGATAAATGGAATATTTGTAATATGAATAACGATTGTATGAATTGTATGAATTGAATATATAAACCAAGGAATGGATAAACTGCGTATTTAACAATTGTGATAGATTGAAATAACTTGAGAGATTGAATGAGTATAAAAAATTGGGATCAAGATTAATATGAATATTTATAATCTAATAACTGAAAGAATGTCTTTTAAGAGAAACTAATTGTGAGATAGAGTGATTGAGGATAACTGTGGTCATTAACTGATTGGAAAATACTGTGGTCAGGATCGTATCACGTAAAAAAGTTGTATTTGAGAAGAACAATTGGGAATATCAATTGGGGATACTAAAAAAATTCGTATTGCATTGTAAGACTTAAGAGAGACCAATTGGGAGTATAATTTGTGAAATTAAAATAATTAAATAGACACCAATAGGAAATTAAATTCGAGAATCAGGAAACTGCATTGAGTAATCAATTGTGAGGAAAGCCGATTGGTGAGAATTAAAAAGAGACTGTGTCTGTGATGCTAGAGACCAATTGGCGATGCTAGAGTGTTGTGATAGAATACCCATCGGGAGACGGAGTGGAAGCTGAAGGCAATCGTAAAAAAGACCAATCGGAGGAAACTAAAGACTATGGCCAATTGGTTCGATAAGTGGTTCTAAACTGGTTGGTTGTTTATATACAGTGGGGAATATTTTTAAATTCATAATTTTGCAATTGGCAATGTTCTTGGGATAAATTTTACATTTCAATTGGAATAGTTTACTTCCTAGTGTTCAAATCCTATAATAGGATTTATTTTTAGAAGAAGAAATTTAAAATCCTTCTATAGGGTGGATGGGCAGACGGGCCTATAGATGGCTTCAAACGCCTTCGGATGGCTCCGGACGACTTGGATAGAGTAAACGCGCGGACGGGTGGAAGATCAGACAGCTTTGATGGGACGGGCGGGCAGGCCTTCAGACAACTTTGAATGCCCTTGGATGGCTTGGGACGGCTTCAGATAGCTTGGATGGAGTAGACACGCAAACATGCCATCAAGCGGCCGGGTGGAAGATCGGATGGGTTTGATAGGGTGGATGAGCAAACGGGCATTTGGACGGCTCTAATAGGGTGGACAGGCCGACAACTAAAATGGGATGGACAATCGAGCTTTCAGATGGGATTTCAAACAGACAAATTGGCATGGGCGTAGTCTTGTTAGAATTTAGGCATTCAGACAAACTTTCAAACAAATGGATGGGCATACGGTGGAATGGAAAAAAATTCAAAAAATCAATAAGCATCTAGGCCTAGGGTGAATTAATTATTTCACTTGTGGTCCTTCGGGCATCTACAGTCTATTTCTTGTTTTGAGTTCTACATTTATCTTGTAGTTTGTTCTTTAATCTTTATACTCAATATCAAATAATGAATTTAGCTAACTATAATCAATGCTTACAAATCCAATAGTATTCTAAGCTAGAGTAGTAAATATGTTTCTAAGTATTCATTGGAGGTTTTTTCTAATGAAAATATATAAAAACTATTATATATGCTCTATATAATCTAAGATCCCTCCCTGCAAAAGTACAAATGTGTAGGGGCATTGGACACTTTTAGAGTTTTTTGCAATTCTTTCATCATTTTAACTTTCAATCCAAACATATTAATACAATTGAAGTTGACTTGTCTAATTTCATATGTAAATATTCTCTATTATACTGCATCTATTGCATCTATTGGAGAATTTTACAAAAATACTTGAATAGAAAAACCAAGGACGTTGGGAAATTTACTCAATTGCAACTAATGTGACTAATGCCCCTTAAGGGCATTAGTCACATTAGTTATAGTTTATTAAATTGGCCACAACTTTTGCATAGGCAACTAAAATTTTCTAAATTTTTTAGTGTATGCTTGGCATGATGTGGGACACCTACTTGAAAATTTTCAAAAGAAAATGACTCTTCTAGAATTTTTCACAATTTTACTCAATTGCAACTAATGTGACTAATGCCCCTTAACCCCTAAAGGCCCAAGAGTGCCCTCGGGAGACTTTAAGAATTCGGGCAGGTATTTGTGACTTCAATTTTTAATGAATTTTCTTGAAATTTTTACATAAGATAGAAAAACCGATTAGCTCTGTGGGAATATTATTTTTTTTTCAATTGGTGACCGGGAGCAAAAGTTATGCCATCTTAAACATAATTTTCATGTCGCCGGGCAGAAAAAAAAATATACAAAAAATTAAAAATTAAAAAATTAATTTTTTTTTCTTATAGATTTTATTTTTGTCTACAAGTGAAGCTTTGATTCATTCCATTTGGATTAGTAATGTGAAAGTTATGAACAATCTTGTTTTTCGGGCAATCTAAGCATCTTCTTGAAAAAATAACTTATAGGATTCATTTGTGAATGCAATTTTCACAATTTTTCAAAAAAAATTGTTGGACAAGGTTGATTTTGTTTTTTAGAACAATCTCACCATTGGGATTATTGTGTTTTGATTCCATCTATGAGATATTTGCAATTTAGTTTTTCTTTCAATCTTGGACCTACATCTACTTGACAATTTTTTAAAGAATGAAAAAAAAGTCTTTATTTTGTGAATTTTTTTTCCTAATCTCTTAGCTCAATTTCTCAATAGAAAAAAATTTAAATTCAAGGTCCGTAGAGCAAAAAAATTACATAAATGGAGGACAAAGTCATTCGAAGTTGCAAACTAGAGTTTAAAAAAACTTTGTTTTCCAACTTTGAATGCTCATATCTTCCTATCTATACGGTCAAACTTCATGAAATTTTCACCACATGATCTTAGTTAAGTAAAATACAAGATCCTATGGTTAGATTCTAAAATTTTAGTTTTCTTGTTCTTCATGGATGAATGGAGCAGAAATGGCAGTTTTGAGTGGTTTTGGGTTGAAAAACGGCCGTGGGCCTTTAGGGGTTAAGGGCATTAGTCACATTAGTTATAGTTTATTAAATTGGCCACAACTTTTGCATAGGCAACTAAAATTTTCTAAATTTTTTAACGTATGCTTGGCATGATGTGGGACACCTACTTGAAAATTTTCAAAAGCAAATGACTCTTCTAGAATTTTTTGCAATTTTTTGATAGTTTTAACTTACAAACCAAAGATTAAAAAAATTGAAATAGAAAAGCCAAGGAATTTGGGAGATAGTTCAATTGTGACTAATGTGACAAATGCCCCTTAGGGACATTAGTCACATTAGTTATAGTTAGTAAATTGGTCACAACTTTTGCATAGGCAATTAAAATTTTCTAAACTTTTTTATGTATGCTTGGCATGATGTGGAACAGCTACTTGCAAATTTTCAATAGCAAAGGACACTTTTAGATTTTTTTGTAATTTTTTGATAGTTTTGACGTACAACCCAAAAATAAATAAAATTGCAGGTCACTTGTCCTACTTCAAATGTCAATATGCTCCATTAAGATGCATTGGAAGTATTTGAAAATTTTCAAAAAAATTGAAATAGAAAAGGCAAGGAATTTGGGAGATATGTTAAATTGGCCACAACTTTTGCATGGGCGATTAAAATTTTCTAAACTTTTTTATGTATGCTTGGCATGATGTGAGACACCTATTTGTAGATTTTCAAAAGTATAGGACACTTTTAGAATTTTCTGCAATTTTTTGATGGTTTTAACTTTTTACTAATAAATAAATAAAGAGTTGACTTGTTTGATTTCATTTGTTAGTATGCTTATTTAGGATTTTTTACAACTTATTTGACTGTCTTATGCATTTTTGGAGATGATGAAGTCGAATTATGGAAGATTTGCTAGATTTTAAGTAATGTGACTAATGCCTAAAAGGGGCATCAATCACTTCAATTACAATGTACAAAATCTTTGACAATTTCCTAGTCAAGGGATTTACATTATAATATGAGTTTGTTTGTTGATGTTGACAATATCCCTTCTTCAAGTTTAATTTATTCATTTTTATGAATTGATTTCTTCAAGTTTTGAAGCATTCTATTCTACTCCGTAAAACACCTTGTCGGCCCATCCATCTACCCAACCTTCTAACTTTTGCCTCCGAATCTTATGTCTTCTACAATGCATGTCCATCCGCCCGCTTGTCCGTTTATCCGCTTACTCGTTCAGCTCCACGCATTCGCCCGTCTACACCATCTCAGCAATCTGATCGCACATTCACCACATCTTGGCCGTCTGTGGCTCTGCGCATCTGCTTGTCCGCTCCATCTTGGTCGTCTGACCGTGTTTCCGCTACATCTCGGCCATCTGCACGTTCGTCCATCCGCTCCATCTTAGCCGTCCGACCGCGCGTCCGCCACATCTCAACCGTCTACGCGTCCACCTGTCCATTTGTCCCCCCGCCCACTAGATGTACAATATTGCAAATGTCCAATGACGTCCCAGGGGCCCTAGACATTGCCGCTGGACGTCCGCACGTGACACTAGATGTCCAGACGTCCTATCAACCTTGGTCTCAATTAAAGAGACCCAAAGGTGTCGCAAAGCAACAACCAAGAATTTACAAATGCCAACGAATAGCCCAACTGTGGGCGCTTCATTCCCACCCTTGGAATTAAGCGATCACAACCAAGCTCTTGTTTACAAAACTACTCCTATGGGTGTCTAAGCGTCAAACCCACTGTGCCTTCCAAGCAATGGATCTTTTGCTACTCTAATTATCCTAACGCATGAGTTGGTTATTCCTAACTATCCTAGGTGGGTACTTGTTTCGTTCCCTTGTCTCACTTCTAGTTGCTTCCTTACTTTATATGTTTCATTCTCTTGTCCTATTTTTAACTACTTCTACGTTATGTGTTTCGTTCTCTTGTCCTATTCTACGTATTTGCTTTAGATTGCTCTATGTATTCGTATTCCTTTACTCTACTCTATGTCTTGGTATTCATCTTGGCCTACTCTACGTATTTCCTTTAATCTATTCTACGTATTTGTTTTAATCTACGTCTTTGTCTTTGCTTGATTCTACTCTACGTATTTGTCTTCACTTCATTCTACTCTACGTATATGTATTTGTCTTAGTCTAATCTATGTCTTCTTCTACTCTATGTATTGGTATTCCTCTACCCTATGTATTCTTCTACTTCTACGTTCGGGTATTCATTATTTTCCTTCTCTTTATGGTTGTCTTCCTATTCGCGATTGCTAATCACCGGACCTTAATCTTACTTGGGATGTTAACCTTTTCCCACTAACCAATTCCCTATTGCATCAATTAATTCAAATCAAAGGAAGGTTTAGAGGCCCACCTCCGTTCTGTGCATCCGGTCCTCTTCACTCCACGCCACGTCCATCATTGCCATGTCTTGGCCCCGACTCTTTTAATTATCCCCTTCCGGGTGTTTCTTACAAGTAGGTCTTTTTTGCAACTACTTCCCTACCCTACTAGTGTTTACTATTTCCTAGCTCAACTAATTCCTATACTCCCCCCTAAACCAACTAATTCCTATACTATCCCCTAAACCAACTAATTTCTATACTATCCCCTAAACCAACTAATTTCTATACTACCCCCTAACCCAACTAATTTCTATACTACCCCCTAGTCCCACTAAGTTCTACTGATTTTTTGCCCATGGACCCCCGAACCCCTTGGCCCCCCCCCGAACCCCCTGGTACCCGGCTGCGGACCCAACTGGCGGCCCAGCTGGTTGGCTGCGGTACCCAGATGGGCCTCCTAGCTGGCTGGCTGGGGCTCCCGACTGGCTGGCTGCGGGCTCTGGCTGGCTGGTCCAGCGCTAGAGCTTGGCCAAAACTTTGGATTTTTGCTTTTCAAGTGGAAACTAGGAACTTCCTAACCAAAACAATTGATGTGGCCCAAGGGTTTTAACCCAATGGATGTTGGATGCTAAACGTTGACTTAGTGCCAACCGTGTTGAATACTAAACGTTGATTCTAACTCAAGAGGAAGGTTATTTGACACCCCGCTAAGACTTAGGGGGTTCAAAGCTTCGCCGTGAGAGTGAGGCGTTTTGACACGTGGCTAAGACCTTTAGTTTCTAGGAAAGGTGGGGGTTCATAGCTTCGCCGTCCCCCATGGGACTAAATTAACCCCGTGACTAAGAGAAGAGGGAGAAGAGGGTGAACACATAATTTATCTAATACTTATAGTCAAAGCTTCGCCATCCCCTATGGGACTAAATTAACCCCGTGACTAAGAGAAGAGGGCGGAGAGGGTGAACACACAATTTGTCTAATGCTATAGTCAAAGCTTCGCCGTCCCCTATGGGACTAAATTAACCTTGTGCACAAGAGAAGAGGGAGAAGAGATAGGTACAAATTGCAAACATACTCTCTAAGTTACCTCCCAAGTCACCCCTCGGTTCCTCACAAGTCTCTCCCACAACACCTCTCAATAGTGGCACAATGCAAGAGTACACCCAAAATTAAATTGCATAAAGTTCCACCAACTTGGGGGGGTCTCAAGTCCCCAAGTACAAACCACACTTACCAAAGGGTGTAAAAACCCCAAAAGACCATCAAAGGCTCCCTTGGCATCAAAAGCCAAAGGAAATCCGGCATAACCCGGGCCCAATAGTCCTCCTCCCTTAACCCCTAAACCCCTAACAGTGTTTTCACCAAAAAAAACTACTTCAAAATTGCCATTTCTAATACAAGAGCAATTTTTTTTAAAAACACATTTTTGACTCATGTAACCGTAGGATCTTGTAGTAAGGTGGTTTGTAAACATGTGGAAAAAATTTCAGAAATTTCCACCATGTAGATTGCAAGATATAAGCATTTGAATTGACAAAAACTGTTTTTTATCCCTGCGAAAATCCGGGCAGCTGCACTTCACAAGGTCACATTTGTGTGAAAAAAAATTCAAAATGGTGGTTACTCTTTGAATTCATACTTCAATGCAAGTTGGCTACATTCTCAAAAAATTTCAAACCATTTGGAATTGTACAACATATAGGAAAAAATAAGTAAGTAGAAAGAAGTAAAAAATGAGCCAAAATACTAAATTGTGAACATTTTATTCATGGAATTGAAATTTTTTAATCCCAATGGTTAAAATGTTGAAATAAACAATCTACACCTTTTTCTTTTTTTTTTTTCCAAAAATATGAAAAATTGAATTAAATGAAGAATTTCAAACTTTTTTTGTGTTGTGCAGATTCTGTAACTGGCCGCAAACTACCTCAAACTCAAAATCTTCATAACTTTTGACTCATTGATCAGAATGGATTGATTCAAATCTTCACATGTCTTTATAAACCTAAAGAACCAATTTGAAATTTCACTTTTCAAAAAAAAGTATTTTTGAAAAAAAAATTTCAGCTGCCCGGTCTGCCCGCCGAGCAAAGAAAGTGACATATCATGCCATAACTTTTTATCTACAAAGTCAAAAGTTATAAAAATTGTTGGGCCTTAAAGCTACTCCTCGAACACACGTTGTATCAAAATTTCAAAGAAAAAAAATAAAAACTCCATCCGTAGTGAGCTGCCCAAAAAATCTATAATCTCAAAAAACGATGTCCGGGGGTTTAGGGGTTAAATGGGTAGGAGTGAGAAAAGAGAGAGAATGAGAGGAGAATGTCGCCCCTTTTATACTCAAAAGGGAGCAACACCCCCCCCTAATCTACTAAGAATAACTAGATGAGGGAATTTAGGAGGTCCGTACATGTTTACCCATCCCAAATCTAATTATCCACCTAAAATCTACACAATTTGAATTGAGAAATTCAAATCTTACCTAACCTTACAAGAACTTGCAAAACCGTCTATTTTACCTTCCCCAAAATCTACAAGTTCTCACATGGGAGAAGTTCCCATGTGTTCCCACTTGTTTAATTTGAAATTACTTACACCAAGCACTTGGAGCCACCTCCACTAACTTTTTGAGGTGGTACTTGCTTCCACATGTGCCCGGAGTTCTCCACGCGTTCCCTACACGTTCCCCATGGCCATAGGGGCCCAAACTCCCCAAAAAAGCATTGGGGGGCCTTAAACCCCAATTTCTCCTCCATGTGCTGTCCCCAAAAGGCTAACTTTTGGAGTTTAGCTCCGAATGGCAAACGGATTGCGCCATTGGGTCCGGAAGGCCATAATTAGCCTATAAAGAACCCCTTACCCCTTAAACTATGTCCAAATTCTCAAGGAATCTTAGTGTAAGCTGGAGCCAAAGTTGGGATAAATTCCCAACTTTTGGAGTTTGGCAATTTTGGACCCCAAACCTTCACCAATCTCCTAAGTAGATGGAAGGGGGTAGGAGTAGACCCAATATAGGCTTCGTTCCGATGTCGTATGGCCCTGGTACACCGGTCAACTACAGCTTTCGTCATTTAATTTGTCAGTTGAGGAGGAATGTCGCCGATTCGGGATCTTCCAACTATCGATTTGTCTTGAAACTTGGGGAAACGCTCCGTTGGTGTGAGACCTCCTCGCCGGATTTTTAGTGGGATTTTACCGCACTTTGGGATATTCTTTCGAATTCCCACCCAAAGTCCACCGCGGTTGACCGTCTGGGAAAATATCCAAACAATGTCGGAAAATTCCCAAACTTTAGAGGGGACCACCCATGGGATCCCCCCACTTGGATGCAAATCTGCAACCCCACTGCATGCTCCTAGAATTAGGAAATCGCCCGGTACCCGCATTTCAAGTTAGTATTCCGCCCGTATTCTCTTCGATGCTATGGGGAGTGGGGGATTCCTCCTAGATCCCCCTATGAGGACTTCCTAGCGTAGACAGGGCCTTTTTAGGCTTCTTACCCTAATCCTGCACATCTCTATCAGTTTGGCGTCTATTTAGCTAAGACAAGGGCGTTTTGGATGTAAACTATCCTAAATCCCACCTAATGACCAAATGGCACATTGGTATGTGTAATGCCAATACCGGTTTAATGCCCTTTTGTGGGTTTTATAAGCCTAATTACGCCTTAGTTTATGTAGGAACTCGAAAAAAGAACCCATGAGTCCTCGGTGAGGAATCGGGGACTCACACCAACAAGCTAGACCAACAACCTAGCTAATCTAGTCTAGCCCAACGGACCAACCAGATGGGCCGCAGTCATCCGGGTACTAGCCAGCTGGCACAAGTCCTATACAAATCATTGAGAAGCCAATCTACACAAGTCCAGTATAGATCATTGAGCATCCAATTCAAAGCTTAGAATTGGACATTTACTCAAAATCAAGCACATGGAAATGATGCCCATGAGGTCCCCCTTTTCTCCTATTTTTTGAAAAATTTGGACACTAAGAGTGATTTTTGAGTGAACAAAGTTCGAGAAAGCTATTTGATGTTGAATTTTTCTTTGTGAAATTAGAAGCCTAAAGTCAGGGAAGTAGAGAAAGAGTGAATAGATAGAAATTTTCAAAATATACAGTATATAGCTTTTTCTTTTAAAAACCAATTTCAGCTCAAGATTTAAGAACTAGGTTTTTCACGTATCTCAAAATTTTACATTTTAGTATGCATTAGTGCTAATAACCAAACAAGGGCCTTCAGTATCACAAAAAAAGAAAAAGAAAACAAGTCAGATTGTTGAAGGGAGACCAATCAACTTGTGATGTGACTGCCTCCCCCCCTCGCTTGACTTAATTGACCTCAACATAAGATTTCAGTACCCTTTCAACCTCATTTGGGGGCCTTACCCCCCTTTCTGCTTCAATTCAACACAAAACTGCCTCAATCCAGCACAAAAACTTTCTTTCTTTCAAGCTCTCTCAAACTTAGACATACTTCCACATACACACATAGAATAGTAGAGAATAGAAGAGTGAGAATACTTGTGACTGAAGAAGAGAGATAAAGGAGAGTATATGTTGAATTTTTGAATCAATATTTTGGTTGATCAAAGACAAAGAAGAAAAAACAAGAAAAAGAATAGTTTGACTTAAGGGAGGTTTAGGGTCTTGCTAAATTAGAGTAAGGTTGAAAAAGCTTAGTTGTAGGAGAAGTTGACTTTAGAGGCCATTAGTTGATAATGAAAAATTAGATTTTCTTAGGATTTTTTATACTTTGACTTTGGAGGCCTACTAAAAGATAAAAGGGGAAGATTGAAAAGATAAAGAAGACAAAAAAAAAAGAGGTGAAGAAGCTAAGTAAAAGAGTAGTATGGAGCCTTCACGGGATTGCAAGGACATACCTACAACAATCTTATCATATAAAACCATCAAAATGGAGGTGGAGTTGACGTACTGAGAAGATGTATTTGGAGGTCATGAATATTTTGAGGTTGCATGACCAAAGTAAGTTTCTAAACTCAACCTTTCTTCCATTATTACAATTTAGAGAATTTATTTTACAAACAGGATAAAATCCATAGAAAATCAAAGTTGAAGTAAAATTAGAAAGGTAATTAGTTTAGAGTCAAAGTAGGAAGAAAAATTATATTAGAAAATATTACCAATCAAATAGGAATAAGAATCCAATTAAATTTTTTATATTATTACAATTCAAAAAGTTCATTTTACAAATAGGATAAAATCCATAAAAAAATTATAATTAAGGTAAAACTAGAAAGGCAATAAGTTTAGAGTGAAGTAGAGATAAAAAAATAATATTAGAATATATTACCAATCAAAGGTTAAACTTTGAAAAGTATTTCTCATGGATTACTTTAGTTTTAGGTATAAAAGAGTTAGATTGAAATAAAGTACGATTATTCCAAAAAGACTACAATTATAAAATCACCTTTAGGCAAAGAAATTAAGACATATTAGTAATTACCAATCCATTGTTGCTTAGACAAAAAATAACAATTACAAGTAAAAAAATAGGAGTAAAAGTTAGAAAGATCCATTGCTTACAAGGCTAATTTGGATTACACGTAGGTAGACACCCATAGCATAACATAAAAGAACCCAATTGTGTTCACTTTATTCCAAGGTTGGGAATAAAGCGCCCACACCATCGAATGTAGAACGTCCTCCACATCGTTCAAGGGTTAACTGATTGGAAGAACACTGTGGATCGAATAGTATGAATAAAATTATTGGAGCATTCTCTGTGTATACCAATTGAAAAGATTAACCGAATCTATGTTGAATTGCAAAATTAAGAGAGAGACCAATTAGAAACATATCTTGGAGCAATCAAAATAATGAAATTAAAAATAAATAAGAAAATAAATTGAATATTAAAAGACTATATTGAGTAATCAATTGTAAAGAAAGTTGATTGGTGAAAATTGAGAGAGTGTGCCTATAAAGCCAAAGACCAATTAGGGATGGGATTGCCAGAGTGCTGTGAAAGCTAACAATTGGGATACCGAGTGAAAGCCAGAGAGCAAATTGAAAAAAGATCAATCGAGAAAGCTGGAAGACTATGACCATGCATGCTTGATAAGTGCTTTAAACCGATTGACTTCTAATACATATTAGGAAATATTTTTATAATCATAATCTTGCAATTGGCATCTTTCTTTGAGTGAATTTTACAATCTAATTGGGATAGTTTACCTCCTAAAGTTCAAATCTTCTATTAGGATTTATTTTTAAAAATGAGATGAAAATCCTTTTACACAATACATTGGATGTTTTTTCTTCCATTGTTGAGCTTAACATTTTGCATTTTTTTTTGTAGTTGATCCTTGCAATATGGCATTTTCATTTGTTTCAATTGCTTTGATATGCAATTATAACATGTTGGAATGTATTTGTCTTATGTGATTTTTCTATATCCTTTGAGACTCTACAAAAGTTGCAGTGAACCACATTCAAATATGAACTTGAGAAAAATTGGCTTTGACCAATCTATATGATTTTCCTAAATTTTTAATAGATACATCTTGTTCCTTTTTGTGCTTCCAAAGGGTTTTTTTTCTTCCAAATGTGGTATTCTAGAGTTCTAACTCCTTCAACTCCAAACAATATATTCAAGCACTTCTTCTATTTGGAGGATCCCCACTTCATCTTGCAAATTCTCAACTTCAACTCCCCCTTTGATGGACCAAATCTAAAAGTATGGCTTTTTGAATCTTTCTAGTATTTTTTTCATTTGTATTCATGTATGGATTTTTTTATTGAAATAACCCAAAACAAATTATTCCTTTGGTTTTTAAACATTTGAAGTCACTTGTTATGATTTGTTTTAGACACATTGCATAGAGGCATGTTTGTTATCTCCTCCAAATTTAAATCCTAAAAATCAATCTCGAGGAACACTTCAATTTTCATTTAATTTCACACATCAAACTATCAAAGACAATTTAATGAAAAAAAATGTAATCTTCTACAAACAAGTAGGACACAAATTAGCCTCTTTAATGTTAATTGCTTGCAACTACTTTTTAGTGCTATCTCCAAAAAAACATTATTTTTTTTTAATTTTACCTAAAAAGATGGTACTCCAAGGCATTCTCCAATCATAAATCAAATCTCACTAACGTATTTTTGTCATCTCAAGATAACCTTGGTTTTGGTACCCAAAAGATTCTTTTATAAATTTTTATAAAACCAAATAAAATCATTGGAATGCACAAAAGTTTAGTTGCAACTAACATGTCACCAACCTCTTCTCATATTTTATATCATAGGCTTTGTGAATACTATATTTCAAACACCTAAATATCTTCAAGCTATCCATAATTCCATACCACATCTTGTTTAATGCATTCTTCTTGAAATAACATGTGCAATTGACAATGACAAACTTCATGTAGCCTTTTTACTAATGCCTTACATTTATAGAATACTATTTCAGTACTCCAATTATTATTTACAAACAAAGAAAGAAAAGAGAGCCTTGATCCTATTTTGACTCTTTCTCTACTTTACCAAAAAAACCAAGACTGAGAATGAAGAAATCACTATTAGAGACAAATCATGCAACATCAAGCAATCACTACAAAATCTATTTCAACTTTAACTTTCTTGTTTCAAAGTTTTTCAACTTTGACATTTGGAAAGAGGTATCAACATTTCTTTTGAGAAATCTATACAGTTCAAAAAAAATAGGACTCATTCATTTTTGTAACCTTAATAAATGAATTCATTTTTGTTCCATTAGAAAGGATCTGAAGGCAATGGATGACCAATAGTTTTTTTGAGTTCTAGGACTATGGAACATGCCACATCAACAATTTGAAGTAGTTGAATGACTACTACAATAGAAAATGTTAAAAAAAATTAAGTATTTAAAAAAAAAGAATATGAAAATATTAATTCAATTTTTGGTTTCTTACCATTTTTAAGAGTTTTTTGAAACAAAATTTAATTATTTTTTTTCAAAAGAAAACAAAAAATTCAGCCAATAAGATTGGTTTGTAATTTTTTGACAATATAGGGAACAAGCTAGGGAACAACCTTTAAACAAGCTTTATTTGCCCTCAAATTTCTTCTACTACTTTCGCAAAGATTACAAAGAGCTTTGAAGTTTGAAGAAGTGTTGTAGCTGTTCACTCATCTTGAAATGCTTCTCATGCAAGAAGAATTCAAAGCCCTCTTTCTTCTCCTCACAACAATCTTCAACTCCACATGCATAATAGTGCAAGTTGCAAAGAATTTTTGGTTTCAATGTTTGATTGGACTATTGAAGGTTTCAAAAGATTTTTGCAAAAACCTTGAATGTATCAAAACAAAAGAAGCTTGAACTAGCTCCAAGATCCTAATTCAATTTGACTAAGGTCTTGCAAGTAGCTCAAGCTATCCCCACCAACCCTTTTTTTAATTTTTTGAGAAAGTGACAAGATGGTGATCACTTCAAATTTGGTAAAGCATTGTATTTCTACATCCATTTGTCTTTTGGACTTAAAACACTTTACAATCCTATTCATATACTTTTTCATCCAAATTTGGCAACTTCATCCATATTTTAAAGAAAACCAAACAAATTTTTGGCAAAAAAAGATTAATTTTATTTGTCCAAAAAAAGACATTTATTTTGAAATGGTGTGATCCAGCTCCATGGTCCTAAAAAAACCCTGGTTGATCCCTACTTTAATCTCCTTCATAAATGAATTAAAATTTCATTCTTTTTGCCAAAAAATGGAAGAAGACCTTTGAGGGATAGTTGTTTTTATTGAGTCAACTTCAAATGCTTCTCATGTCACATGAAGCTATGGCCTAGAGTTTTCTTCCTAGACATTGCGACGTTGCAACATTTAGATGTGATATGACGTCTAGTAGAGATCCTTGCAACATTCAATAGAATCAAACTTACCTTTTGATTTAAAAAAAAATTACCACATAATAAATAATGCCACCTGGATGCCATGTGGAATCCATGTGTTACATTTTGGATTGCATGCAAATCTAATAAAGATAGGTGACCATGGATATGGGGTGATTGCGGGTAGAAGCTACCTCTTGTAGGGGCAACCTTGGATAAGGGCACTACAAGGGAAACTGCGTCCTATTTGATAGTAATTTTGACATAATTCTGACAACTCTACTGTTGATTAGGAGTACCCGTTTTGGTCACTTTTTTGACAGAATTCTGTCAATTTGGCTATCAATTTGGACAAAGATACACATTAGCAAGTCTTCCTCTCACTCCTTTGCTACCGTGGATTTTTTTCTTTGCCACTATGGATTTTTTTTTCACGTCACTTATTCCAAAAAAATATTTTCCAAGGATTTAATAAAATAGTTGAAATAATGGCTAGAAAAAAAATTGGATGAAATTTTCTTAGATGAATGATAAATTTTTAGATGAAATGCTTTTGGATGATTTAAATTTTTAAATTTTTTTTTAATCAACTTTCAAGAATTTTGACTAAAACATATTAAGATCATGAAGTTAATTTATTCACTAAATTGTTTTACTCTATGAATTATTTGTATTTTGTGAAATAAATGGGGAAGTAAAGCTCTTTATATACACATACGGAAGTAGGAGGTTGAGCAATCCATATGGGATATATGAATTCTCAAAGTTGTGAGAGCTCATAGTTAAGTTAAAAACCCAAAATTCTGTATTAAAACTAATATTTTAGACCTCATTTAAACATAGTAGAATGTCTTTTTTTTTAAACATTTGAACTTAGTGTGTTAAGTTAGAAATAGGAATTGTGTTGAAAGTAGGACTTTAGACCTCATTTAGGCATAGAAGAATATGTTTTTTCGAAAAAAATTGAACTAACCTTAGTTATAAAATCAACTCAAGTTTTGCATTTTAAAAATTCTCTTAACATTTCAAGTTTCCAATCAAAAGTTATGAAATTTCAAAGAGGTGTTTGAAGTTGATCTTGTTATATTTTTTGAAACTTCCTCTTCAAAATCTGTTCATAACTTTTGATTGGAAGCTTAAAATGTCAAATGGATTTTTGTACTTGAAATTTCAATTTATATTCTAACTAGTCTTAGTTCAAATGTTTTTGAAAAAAGACATTCTACTATGCTTAAATGTGGTCTAAAATATTAGTTTTAATACAAAATTACGGATTTCTAACTTCACTATGAGCTCTCACAACTCCAAGAGTTCATATATCCCATATAGGTTGATTGACCTCCTACCACTCCACATATATAGAGGGAGCATCTCTCCCTTAAAAACAAATAGTGAATGGTTAAAGATTGCAATGAGGTATAATTCCTTATAGAATTAGTAAATGGTAGCTACATCATCTTGTATCTAAAATAAAAATTGTATGTAAAAATTTGTTGGATTTCAAGGAGGACATTAACCTTGTTTGTCAAAATTGATTGAGAAATTGACAAGAATTTGACAAACATTGCAATATTGACTGCATTGACAAAAAACAAGATTTCACAAGTATTCTGTCAAAATTTCTATAGATTAGGGCTCATTTTCCTTATAGTGGGTGACCTCTTCTATTGCAATTAAAAATTTTCAATATTGTTGTAGGCATCCAAGAATATAAAAAAATTATTATTTTTGAATCTAACAATAAAATCTTGTACTTTACTTGTTTAAGATCATGTAGTAAAATTTTCATGAAGTTTGGCCTTATAGATTAGAAGAAATTAGCATTCAAAGTTGGAAAAATAAAATTCTGAATGTTGGCCTACAATTTCAAATGACTTTGACCACTATTTGTGGAAGATTTTTGGATTATAGACTTTGATTTTTATGTTCTATTATACTTTGAAAATTTAATTTAAATTCTAATAAAAAAATTTCAATAATTATTCAGTCTCTAATCCTTAAAACTCTTAAAGCCCAAGGCATTAGGACAATATACAAATGTGATTAAATACAAGTTCTATAACTTTTTTGAAGTTAGCATCAAAGAAGATTATGTGAAGTACAAAAAATAGAAAGTGTCTATATAGGTAGAATTATAAATTCGTTTTTAGATTATCTTGAAATAAATTTTGAAAATATAACTTCAAAAAAATCACCAAAAATACAGTTTTCATCTTTAGCATTTGAATTTTTTTTATTAGTCAAAATTGTGGTTTCTATTGATTTGTGAAAAAATGAAAAAGATCTGGTAATGAGAACATCAACACTTTCTCTAAATAATAAGTTTTTTTTAGCACTATGCAATTCTAAACACTTTGTGCTATTTTTCTTATAATTTTTGTTTGACTATATTGATCTCAATTTTCAATGAAAATGTTGAAAGAAAACCCTATTCTTTTAAATTAAAAAAAGTATGCCCAAAAATTCTATTCAAAGTCAAGTAACAACCAAAAAATAGCCACTTTAGTACTTAGGGGTTAAGGAATTGTTAAGTAGATATAGGTTGAACAAAAGAATAAATTGTTAATAACTCGAAGATGGAATTGAAACATATAAATTCTAATCATTATCCTACATTTAACCAAAGAATCTTATACTTAATTAGTATAAAAATTTGTGGTAAAAATTTCAAAAATTTTGCCCCCATAGATTGAAAGATATCTATGTTTAAAGTGAAATAAACAAGTTTTGCAATACATTACAAGACTTGGTTATTTGACTTTGAACCTTCTTAACTTAAATTCTCTTGCACTATGAAGTTTTGAGCTTTCAATCTTTATGGTGGAGAATTGAGTTAAAAGTCTAGATAGATAGATAGATATTCATTTTTATTCTTCAACAAATTGTGAAGTAGAAGTAGGATCAAGATAAGAAGGAAAATCTAAATTATTAATATTTCTAAGAAAAATAAATTAATTCACTAATTCCAATAGTGAAATTGCTCTTAAGAAAAAAATAAACCATGAGGAACTTCTTCTTTTTAATAATTGTAAATATTGCATTTAGATATGAATCCTATAAGTTATTTTTTCAAGAAAATGATTTAATTGTTCAGAAAACAAGATTGTTCATAACTTTCTTACAACAAATCCAAATGTATAAAAGCTTTTCATGTAGACAAAAATATAATCTATGAGAAAAAAATGAGAAATGAAATTAAAAATTTTTAAATTATTTTCGGTTGCCTTTCTTCTTTGTTTTGAGCTTATTTGGACATAACTTTTGATCTAAGGCACCAATTGAAAAAAAATTATACAAAGCTAATTATTTTTTTTATCTTTAAAAGAAATTCAAGAAATTAAGACAAAATTTGAGATTGTAGGTACCTAAATGAAATCCCATTGGTCCCCCAAAGGGACAATGGTTCTTTAGAGGTTGAAGACCCTAGAAATCAAGAACTCCTAAAATATATTCCTAGAGAAAAAGATCAAGGTATTTAGTTCATGGAACTCCATAGAAGAAATAGTGGGGAAGTAAATCAAAAAAATTCAAAAAATTTCAAAAATTTAGGAAATAACTTTTTCTAGGGTCTTCATAATTTGTAATGATATAAAAACCCTAGGACCAAAAATAATAATAAATAACTTTCTTAGTGGAAAGTAAAAATAGTAAACAAGTTGGAAATATCATTGTAACTGCCAAAAAATTCTAAAACAAAAGACAATGTTATGATATTTAACCTCTAAAACCCCATTGTCTACATGGAGGACAAAATGAATTCTAGAGAAGTTCTTATGACCTTAATTTTTGGTGAAACTTTAAATAAAAATTCCATTAGATAGGAAAATTGATTTTCTTTGTAGAATTATAATTTTTATTCCAATTGGTACCCAAAAGAAAATTATACTATAAGAGCCAAGATCTAAACTAGGCAGATAAGTGAAGCAACATAAAAAATTGCAAAAAGCCAAAATGTATTTAAGTTTTTTTCCTTAAATATTATTTATTTCAAAATATGAAGTTTTGATTCATAATATTTCGACTAATAATGAAAAATTTAAGAGAATTCTTGTTTTTAAGGCAATCCAAATATCTTATTGAAAAAAGTTTGTTTGCTAAAACAATCTTGTCCTTAGGGATTATAGTATTTCAAATCCATTTTAGAGCTATTAACAATTAAGTTTTTCTTTCAATCTAGAACCTACTTCTACTTTTAGTACTTTAAAAAAAATGAAAATCAAGTGTTCTTCTACTAAAATATATTTTTTCAAAACTTTCAAATCAATTCTTTATGACAAAAAGTTTAAGCTCAAAATAAAAAGTACAAAAAACTTTCCCTAGTGCCTCTCAAAGTCAACCAAAATTGTAAGCTAGCATTTAAAAAAAACTACTTTTAAACTTCAAATGCTAATATCTTCTAATATGTAAGATCAAACTTCATGAATGTTTTACTAAATCATCTTAGACAAGTGTGACTCCCAAATTCGTCATCTGAGACCCTTTTTTTTCAATTTTTAGTAAAATGTAGTGTGTAAAATAGTACAGAAAGTCCAAAAAAGAGTGTAAAATCAAAATAGGTATGTTACATTTGAATATAATATTTAGTCATATTTTTAGTATTTTTAACCATATAGGTCTTAATTCCATAAATAGGTTAAAATCCCAATAATATCCATTTTTTGGATGAATTCCCAAAATAGCTTCATCTATTGTACATGTGACAAATATTGGCTAAAATTAGGTCCTAAAAATGTAGAAAAGTCTTAGAGCATAGTTCCCCAGATAGATTTCATGTTTACAAGTATTTTCTACACTTAGTAGAAACCCCGATTTTTAGCCTACAAGATGAATTTTGTCATGATGACTCTATGAAGGGAATTTATAGCTAGAAGACGATATTTTATGTTTAAAAATATGCTAGAAAGTCAATGGTGAAGTCGCTTTGTTAAAATTTGTCTTTTTATGAAAAATTCCCTTAAACTCAATAATTAAAAGATAGAACAGGATTTATTTCTCTTTTGGCAATTGTGTAGAGTCCAAATGTGGGCTTATACATCTTTCATGTAATTTCGTGAGAGTTCCTACAAAAAATTTCAGAAATTTTTTATACTCAAAAGATGCCTTTTGAGACGGTCAACGACTTTAACCTTCAACGGGGAATTCAAAGAAATTATTCCAATTGTAATAAAATCCCACTAAAAATTAAGATTTTTTTTTTGTGTTAATAAAGAATCCCAACAAGTTTAAGGACATTTTGATAGCAGGAAGTATCCAAATTAATAAGTTCATCTTCGAACTGACAATTTTTAAAGATTTTGGTGGAATTGACTAACGTTACGAGTGCATACGACATCAAAATGAGGCTCAAATTAGGTATTTTTTTATTCCTTTAGACCTTTTAGAGGCTGTAAGCTAGTTATTTTTTTAATAGAAAAATCAACATCCAAAAGTTGGATTTTTATACTATTTGGTCGTTAATTTAGCATTAGATTTTTTTGAGTTTTTAGTAGATGAAAAAAGAGGAAGGAGTGCTAGTCGATCAATAATAGCCTTTTAAAGTCAATGGCACAATCCGTTTGTAATCTGGAGTCAAACTCTAAAAATTATAAATAGGTCTAGCTTAGAAAATAAAAAATCATTGAATTAAAATGAAAATCTTAGGTGATAAGATTACTAAACAAAATTGAGAAGATGTGGGTGCTTTTGGAAGAGTATAAATGAATATTCATTTCTCTTTCAATTCATCCCTTGAAACCACTTGTAGCCACTATTTTAGCACAATACCACGTTGGTTTGATAATTTGAATTTTTGGTCAAGTTTGAGCCAGAGTTTAAGCCAAAGTTGCTAAAATGTGTATTTTTTGAGCATTTCAAGCTCTATATTTGTGTTTTGGGTGAACTTTGAAGGACATTGGGGTCCCTTCAAAGTTTACTAATGTTTTGTGTATTTTTGGAGAAGTTGTCTTTGTTTTGTTGAGTTTTTGAAGTACTTTGGTATTTGTACTAACTTTGTACTAATCCTAAAGCCACCTCCTCTTATGATTGGCGATGCCGCTTAAGAGTGACTCTTATATCATTTTGTTGTTTGTATTTTGAAGTATTAATGCTTTTAGTTGTTTCTTAACACTTGTATTAACCATTGTAGTGGGTTCTATTTAACATGTTGTGTTTACAAATTTTTTTGTTTCAATTAAGACAATGAAGCTTTGACTTCGTGTATTCTAATTTGTTAGGTTTTTTGTTTTTTTTAAAAACCACGATGAAGCTTTGACTTTGTGAGTTTTGAATTTTTGTTTTATTTTCATTTTAATAACAAAGCTTTGAACTTCCTCCTTTCCTTTGATCATTTCTATGTAATTAGGCCTTTTAGCCTTAGATTTGTCAAATTTGGTTCAAACTTCATTTTTATATAACTTCTACTAGGAAAGTTTAATTTGCAAGTTTCGCATCAATTTAGAAAATTGGTTTTAATCTCTACAAGAACAACATATTAAAAGCCAAAAAATAATAAATTGTCAAAAGTCAAATTAAGAGCTAAAAATACTTAGGAAGGAAAGAATAGAGAATTAGAAGATAGAAATAGAAATTAGCAATTCAAAGTGTAGAAATTAACAAGTTCTATCCCGCTAATTTTTTCACTTTAGTATACACTACAACATGAGAGATAGTTGAGTTAAAGGACTCAAACTATAAAATGATAAAATTGTAGTTGAAGGTTTTAATTAGAATTTAGAAATTAGTTGAGAAAGAAGGAGAAGGAAAACTTAGAGATTTTCTTCTATCTACACAACAAACACTTGAAGATAAGATAGATTAGGGTAAGAAAATAAACCTAATCCTTTCTAGTTTGTGTATAAAATTTTAAAAATAATCATTTCAATAGTGTAGAAAGAAAGAAAAAAGTTAAGGAAAAAAATAGGAAATTAGAACCACAAGTTGTAATAAACTCCTACTTTCAAGCGGTGAGCAAAATTATAAAAACACTTTCAACTATGGAAAACAAAGATAGATGGAAACAAGTGTACAACAATCTTCAAGATGCTCTATATTTGAAAGATCTTCAGAAATATTTGAAAGACGTTGTTTAATGTCAAATACAAATAAATCAACGACAAAAGTTTTTCAAACTTTTTTCAAGAAATTGGAATCAATTGGAGTTGATATATCAGTCTCCCATAAGCAAAGGCATTCAAGATTTACAAGTATCATCTATTGTTGATCATACGCTGCTTCTTTTTCCTTAGAAATAAGATTAAACTGTTGAGACAAGACATCTAATAATCCTTGTTGTTTTCCGAATCGATGGATAATGCCAAAATCAAATCTGGATAAAGACACATTCCAATGAATTTGATGACAATTTTAAGCACGCATAAATATGCAATATTCAAAAAATTTATGATTAGTATATCCTATCACCTGATAACCAACGCCTTTGAGCAAGTGCCGACAATCTTGGAAGGAATCTACAATGACAAACAGTTCTTTTGTTGAAGATCTCATAATTGATTTTTGCGGCATTGAACTTTCTTGAACAAAGAGGAACAAGATGGAGTTTTTCACCTTTATTTAGATGCAATAACACTACACTTAAAGCAAAGTCTAAGGAGTTTGTCTCTATAAAGAAAGGTTTTGAAAAGTTGAGATGAACCAGTAATTGGAGCCATTGTGAAGGCTTTTTTTAGGTCTTGAAGTCTTTTTCGGCTTCGTGAATCAAATCGAGGATGTCCTTATAAGTAAATCGCGTAAAGAAAGTAGCAATTCATAAATAATTTCTAATAAACATACAATAAAAATTTGCAAAATCTAAAAAACATTGAACATCATGTACAGTTTTGTGTGTTGCCCAAATCTTGAACGGCTTGAATTTTCTTTAAGCCTATTAATATTTTATTGCTAAAGATAATATATCCAAAAAAATCGTCTTGAGATGTATAAAAAACGTATTTCTCGAGCTTTGTATACAATCCAACATCTCAAAGTTTTTTTAAAATTAAGCCTCATGTGATTTTCATGTTGGCTTGTGGTTTTTGAGTATATCAGATTGTTATTTAGATAGCAAATGACAAAAATATCCAAAAATTCACAAAAAATGTCATTAATTAGATGTTGAAAGATAGATGGCGCATTCATCAATTCCAAAGGCATAATATTATACTCCAAATGGCCTTACCATGTCCGAAAAGCAGTCTTTTATTGATCGTCTTCTTTAACTCGCATCAGATTCTAAGTTTTACTAGAAAATGAGTGGTTAAGGAATTAGATAATTTCAACAAGTAGTTAAAATGAAATTTAAATAGACACCTTGTCCAACGACTAGTACTATGTCATTGGTGATCAATGCAATTAGCCATTTGCTAATTGATTTTGCAAGTTCATGCTAAATCTCATACCTAGTTGTCTATAGCTATAGGATTAGTGGAGTCTAAGACTACGACAATTTGCCTTGGGCTAGGGTCTGGTATTTGATGAGTTTGACAATTAGTATGGTTGTTGGGTGAATCTATTGACAAATTATTTTTTTATTAGTGTGACTCAAACAAATTGCCAATTATTATTATCAAATATCTCAAGTTGAACACCAATTGACCATTTGATGTAAAATTGTGCAGAAAGGTGGAGGTGGTGATAATTGCATATACATTCATGCCTTGCATTAGATAGGGACAAATTGCTTTGGGACTCAAGAAGTCTACTAGAAGACCATCTTGTCCAAATTTCTGTTGAAAATTTGTTATTTTAGATTCTAAATAGTACCTAAAAAACTCCAAATTGGTAAGCAGGACATTGAATGGGGGTCCATTTTGTAGTAGTAAACTATTTTTGAAAATTACAAAAGAATTAGAGAAGGTGTGTGTCTTTGTGATAGTCATGAAAACCTTATATATAAATCTTGAGTCATTTAGAGCCAAGGTATAGAAGTTATGGCCAAAAAGAAAATTAGCATATATGGTGTGACACAAAATAGGACAAGTCGGTTGTTGCAAGAAACACTTACCAGTTTTGGCTCAAAGTAGCCATAGTACTAGAGTGTTGTGACTTTCAGGATAAATTTTTTAAAAATAAAATAAAATATGTGTAATTTATAAAGCATTAAAAAATTGAAGTGCATGAAAATTCAAGTTTAAAAAAATTTATCTATGAAAATTATGCATACTCAAAGAGTGATGGAAAATACCATGAAAATAGACAATTTACTGTTTAATTTTTAAAAATATAGTAAAAAAATTCAAAAAAATCTTCTAACATAAAGATATTCCCTTCCGACCATTTTCATCTTTGAGAAAAATAAATTGTGTTCTCTACACTTATGCAAAGGTACTCTTCATTAAACACATGTAGAAGTTGGAAAAATTAAACATTTTTCCAAAATCTCTTGGTAGGCTTGTGTAACTTTAATAGAAGTCCTTGAATACCAATTTTCAACTCAAATTTTGCATTTTTGAGTCAAAAATAGGACAAAACCCCCCAAAATGGCCAAGGTAGATATCCAATTGTGGGTTGTTTAAAAATTATAGTAAAATAATTTTAAAAATGTAAAAAAATTACATAGTGTCTTGAACTATTATGTATACCTTCATTTCAATTTTCGTGTAAAATGAACTAATAATGCAAAAGTTATGAATAAAAAACCACCTGTCCAAGGCCAAGGGGACAAGAAATAAGACAAGTGTTTCTTGCAATCATCCAATGATAGAAATGATGGGAATTGCAAAAAATTTAGTAATTTAATGGCATAAATTGAAATTATTATGAATTTTGAAAGGCAAAACATGCATTGAACCAATAGCCATTCTATAGACTCTTCTAATTTTGATCATTCAAATAAATACTTTTCCTCTCACTACACTAAATAGGGTATTTAGTGTTGGATTACATTTAGTGTAATTACCACCCTACTTGACCCTACACTAAATGTCAATTTTAGGATGATTAGTGTAGTGCTAAACTTCAATGCGCCGCCTTCCTGTTGTCTCATAAGAAGATTTCTGGCCCTGAAGAAGACTGTTTTCAGGGGTGTTTTCAGAAACTGTTTCCATTGCTGCAGAGCAGCCCCCTGCTGGTCTGGATTTTTCAATTTTGAAAAAAAAATTAATTAATTAATTTTGAAAAAATTTCAGAATGTTTAAGAAATAAAAGAAAATGATTTTAAAAAAAAATATTTTTTTCAAGAAAATATTTTTAAAATATTAATTAATTAAATTAATTAATATTTTCTGACATGGCAGTCGTTCTACCACATCAGCACTGCGTTCCCAGAGTTCCCAATGCGTTCCCAGCGTTTGGGAACTCACAATCTTGAAAATCCTCTTATGTCACTTTTTACCTTCTAACACTAAATGTAAACCTCTTCATATTTCAGATTTGCCATAGAGTACTTTTAGTGTTAGAAATTACATTTAGTGTTACTTACTTTAGTAGGGTAAATGATATTTAGTGTCATGGTTGGCAAATAGTGTTGCCAACACTAAATACCCTATTTAGTGTACTTCCTATTTTATTGGACACTACTATGGAATAAGTGTCATGAACTTTTAGTTCCTAATTTGAAAAAGAAAAAGAAACTCAATTTAGCCTTGGTTGACAATACATGAATCTACATATTGGCTATGAGTTGTTGGTTGGTTTTAAGAGGTTCTACTTAAGTAAATGTCTTGGATCCTTCAATGTGTAGCAGCCTAGCTTGTAGAAGCGTCATAATACTATTGTCCTGTACAAAAAGTACATCCTTCATCTCTCTACCAGTGTAGAGACTGGTAGAGACTGAGCTCGCCTTCTCCCATGTCTAAAGTAGACATGCATATTATTACCCTGATTCTTCAATTAATTTCGTCCGTTCACGTTTTTGTAGGGAATTCACATTTGGTGTCCTCGCTCTGCTTCCGTGACGTGACGATGCCAAGGTCGGTGATGCTAGGTACTGATTGGTACAAGCAGGTGTGACTCATGTCGGGAATCAAAAGTCTTGTAAAACAGAGGATTGAAGTGAAATTCGTTCTCTCGCTTGCTGGGTTGAGTTGCGATCGAGGGATGGAACTTAAATACCTAGATTTCGGTCCAATTGCATGGCAGAGGTTTAGGGTCCTCATGCTCCAGAGTGCATGACGTGAAAGAGTGTCGCATAATTTGCGCTCCGTTCTATGAATTAATTTCGGCTTATAAGTGAATGTGAGATACGTACGTTTGTTAGATATTTCAATGTTTCTTGAACCTTGGGATCACTGCTTGCCACTTGTTCTGTGAATTCCAATTGTTGTTGTCCTGTAATCATTCAGCACTAGCTAGCTACTCTACATGTTGGTAGACTTGCCGGTAATCAAAGGTTTGTGATGGTATCTAGAGAGTTCTCTCGAGTTGGAAATTCTGGAACCGATTTCTAGCACACCATTTAAGATACTTTACTTCAAACGAGAATTTGGAACCTTAAATGCGTCAATTCAGTGAGTGCAAAATTTGGACACTGCAGTTTAATCAAGTCGGCCGACTGAACTATGAGGAGCTGCTCATTAACGCAGCGTGATTTCGTTGAGATCGTTCCACCAATCACAGGTCAGAACTCCGAAAGGTTACAAACGCTCGTGATTCCCTCGGTCACGGCGATAATACTCTCGTTTTGGGTTACAAGTAAAACCGAAAGCTGTAGGTCGTTACGAAATCAATATCAGGTACAGTAGCTACAAGAATGACCATTCTGAGACCCAAATCGTAGATTTCAATTCTCTTGCGATGGAGCTGCCTGGGCTTGGGATCATGTGTTTAATATATCGCAATTCAGTGTCATTTGTCTTGTTGATCGCATAATATATTGATGGAATTGATGTTGCCTACTGTTGGAGGTGTGAGCGTGTGAATATATTCACTAGGACTGTCCATGTTATCCCCAACATGGAAACAGCAGTTAACTACGATCCCTTTTCGATTTTACAGAACCTAGTAAACAAAGTCCTTCGCCCTGGCGCAACGGCGATTATTCCATCCGCTGGACGTGCCCGTGCAGAATGTTATTGTAGATGGGACCATGGCGACTTGGCGAAGCAGAATATGCGCAATTCCGAGGATCGGAAGGGAATCTGGCAGGAATTAGCGGTACGGCGGTTCACCTTGCCCAGCCATTGCAGCACTTTGTACGTAGCACAAGAAGTTCATGAGCTCTGTTTAGTTTCTACAGCAGAAAGGTTATGTTTTCTTGCTCATTGTGCTTCCTTTCTTTTCCGCCCTTTAATTTCACCAGCCTCCTCCGACAGGGGTTTGGAACTCATCGTTCGTTCGTTTGTGAAACAGTAGGGTATTTTCATTTTGACCACCGCAGCGGTACTGGTCGGGATGCTGGCGTTGGGCGCGGAGGTGTGGTGGGCTTCGCTCAACGACTGTCTCAAAATCAACGACCCCAGCAGATGTTAAGTAATTCAATATTTCAATTCGTACCCGGTTGCAGGATTTGCAGCAATCAGTTTGAAAAAAGAAGAGTAAGCTATATCCCCTTCAAAAGATTGCGATTAGATGTACATTACTGTAGAGGCTGGGCAATTATAGAGATTCCACTGAGGGCGAGAAAAGGGAAGACGATTTGCGGATGCTCCGCTGTAGCAGTGGCGGTGAACAGTACTGTAGAGGCCTAGAGATTCCACTCCCAGGTAGGGCGAGAACTTTTTGCGAACGTACTACAGTCAGACCTCGATAAGTGTTAGGGTTGGGAGCATACTTTTAGTTAACACTTAGACATTAGTAACACATAACACTTATATTAGAGGGTGATGCCGATGATTTGTAACACTTATAAAATATAACACTTAGAAGAATTAAAAAGGTAAATACATAACATTTATAGAAAAAATGGATGAAATTACAAAATATTGATTCATTATTCATCTAAGCCTCTCAAAAGAATGAACAATAGTACTTTGGTGAGTTTCTGCTACACGCCAAGATTCTACTTCTTTTTCTAGTGCTTCAATATTCCTAATAGATAACATGGTGTCATTAGGTCTTTGCTCCAAAAACTCCTTCAAAGTTTGAAGAGCACTACCTACATCTTGAAAGCCTACAACCTCTCTTACTATATAGTTTTTAGAATGGACATCTAGAGTCACTTTGCAACTAGAAACTATTACTTTACCCCAAGTAATGGCTCTTACGAAAAGCCTTTTTTTGGAAATTTATCACTTACCGAGGTAAAATTAACAAAGTTCGGAGTGCGACATTGCGTAACACTTAACACACAACACTTACTAGTCTTAATTTTAAGGGAGCGGAAATCTCCATAACACATATAGAGTTTTAACACTTATCGAGGTAACATTTATGGAGGTTTGACTGTACTGTGTCAGTGGTGGTGCTATGCTTTGCACTCCGAGCTTCCCAAGAGAGCCACGGCAACCCTTTCCTTGCTCTTGGACGTCGCCACTCCACGCACTTGGACGGTGCATTCTTGAGGAACGCAGTGGCTGCTGCCCCCGCTCGCGAAGGCCGCATTCCTGTGAATTTCGACTGGTGGGTAGCGTGGATGCTTGTCGATCGAGGTGACCTTCGCTTGTCTCCGCTCTCTTGGGCTCATTAAAAATTGAAGCCCTCTGAGATGCATGCACGATATATAATTATATAGGCAGAGAGAGTTGTCACAGGTTTCCTCGGCTTGCGTTACGCATCACGCTCTGGGGAGTAGGTGTGGGTGGCCTAGGAGTTCTGAGTTAGAGTTTCAGTGTTGGTGGGCGGAAGTGGTATGCTCGGATGCTAATCTGTGGTGATTTTCTGTCTTGCAGAGCCGTGAAGCCATTTGAGGGAAAAAAGTGTGTAAGCCCCGTGCGCATTTTCACCTCAGGTACGCGTGGTTGGGATTGAGATGTTTGTCTTGATCATTGATTCTTGCTAAGAATCGATTTGCCTGACATCGGTTGTTATTGTTATGCAAGTGGTTGATCTTGGTTGTCGTAATTAGTCGTGTAGATTCTGCAGGGTAGGACTTACCCAGTTTGCGATTGAAGATTGCCTTGACACGGGCAAGTGATTTGGATGTATTGCACCACAACAACGGCTTGGTTTCTTGTAATCGGTATTGCTTCAGGGTGACAGGGCGTCATGTGAATTAATCGTTGTCTCAAGGTCTAGACCAGCATTGTCTCCTCGGCTGCTGTTACACATCACGCTGCCTAGGTCTTTGTAATCTGAAAGTTTAGATTGTTTCAAATTGTAGAAGTGGTTACGCCAGCCTGCAGTTGACCATGTGTGGCGATGTTCCATCTTGCAGATTCGTGAAGCTATCAAGGGAACAAGGCCTTTTGGACCACAAAATCACACCTTTAGGTATGGGTTACACCATGATCATCTTTCTTTGTATTTTGAGGAGTAAATTGTCTTTCTTGATTATCCTTGGGATGATATTGCCTAGAATTGATTCAATCTAGTTCATATTCCTTGGTATAGTTCTCCATCTTTTGCAACTTGTCCATTTAGATCGTCTTAAATAGTTGAGAATGTCTTCATGAGCAGTTTGTAATTAAAGGTAGCTTTGCCATGGCTAAGTGGTTTAGTTGTCCGTGTTCATAGGGAAGGGCTTTGGGTGATGATTATTTTCTCTTCAATTGGAAGAGAAAAGGACTATAGAGCATTGTATTTATGATTCTTGCCATATGTAAACCAAGGTCATAAAACTTGTGTCATCAAAGTGTTTTGGTTGATTTTAACTATTTGTTTGGGGTGGTATTTCAATATGTAGATTTGTAAAGACTTTGAGAGAATGGAGTGCAAGTCTTCTTGTTTAGATTTCAATTGCAACAATGTTGGCATTTTGTGCATTCAACTTGAATTTTGTTAAAATAAGTTTTAATTGTATTTGATGTAGTTCTATCTTTTGCAAATTATTTATATGAATTATCTAGCTTGAGATTATATATAATCTCAAACTATAATTACACCCTTGGCAAGCAAAATTGACAAGAATCTTAATATGGGTAGGCGATACCATTGTATAGGTCTTCTTTTTTACTTTTTAAGAATATGTTAGGATGGCATTCACTTAAACTAGTGAACTGGTACTATACTATATCTTTAAATTCATCTATATTTAGAATCAAAAAATATTTTTCCATATTTTGATCCAAATCTCCAAATTTTGATGAATCAAAAAATATTTTTCTCCAAATTTTGATGAAGATAAATTCATCTATCAAAATTCATCTATATTTATATTCATCCAAATTTGGAGAATTTATCTTCACTTTAACAAAAATGAAGATGTTTTGGTAAAATCAATCTATTTTTATTTGGCAAGTTGTAGAGATTTATTTTCAATTAGTGCAATTTGGCAACATGGTGCCTATGAAATAAGAATGCTTTGGTAATAGTAAAGGATTGTCAATTTGGTGTTATTTCAGAACTTCACTACTATCAATTTTATTAGTTTTGGTAGATAATATCTTATATCACAAGGTAGAAGCACCTAATTGCAATACATTTTGTTCTCTAACTCCTTAAAATGGACCATTAATGAAATTTTGTATCATCCAAATCTAAAACTTTTGAGAAGCAACTAAAGAAATTTGAGACATATTTTGCTTGAAGGGTGTCCATTCAAGGGTAGTTTAGTATTTAAAGTAGGTTGTTCTTGTCAACTTTGGAAATTTGCAAAATGTTATTAGGATATAGTAATTGCAAAACCACTTGATTTGCATTTCCCTTGATTTTGTTAATATTCTCATTAAATTTTTTTTGGTTATTCAACCTTTGAAGTACTTAGTGGTATTAAAAAAAATGCAACTTGTTGGTGTTGTGATCTTTGATATTGTTATAACATTTGTGTAGAAATCCTATATTTCCTAAAGAATCTCATCTATTGCAAAATGGTCAAACATTGTATTTGATATAAATTTAGCTTTTTAAATTGTATTAAAAAATAGTCAAATAAATTTGTTTTTCTAGTAGATTACCAATCAATTATTTTACACCCAAATCACCCTTGCTAATGTCAAGCTAAATTTATTTCTTATTGCTATTGATTTTTTAGCAATTATAATGAGACGAATTAGATTAATTTGAAATCTCTATTGTAAGCAAGGTTTAGAATGAGAAACTCCACTTTGTAATAAAATTCTTAAAGTACTTCAAAAGTAGGAAATCCAATTGAACTACACAAAATGTTGTATATTTTGGATTCTATCTTAAAGAATTTACAATTGCAATAATTAGTTCATTCCATGGAATTTTTCAAAATTTCAAAATGGAATAGAAATTAAATAGGTCAAGCTTCATATTTTGAGTTTAAATCAAATATTGAAACATGATTGGTTTGAAAGTTGCAATTAAGGTTGATCAAGGTGCATTTCATTTTGGAATATATACACAAATCTCTAGGGTTGAAGTCAAGGTGTGAGATTATGAATGCTTTTTTTTAGTATTAGTAAGAAGCTTAGGATATGAGTGCTCACTTTGTCACTTTGTCATTTTACTTAGGCCAACTTGATTTGAAAGGATTGTAATATCCTCCTTTTGTCATTTGGACTTGTATAAGCTAGATTCTTGCTTGTTATTAGCAAGATGACACCTTCATGCAAGCAACTTTATTGAATGCTACTTGAAATGTCACATGCGCCTTGTGACATGCCTCGACAATGGTGAACTATATTTGTAACAACATTGCAATGATAGTATTAATGCCACTTATATCAATTACTTCAATCACGAAGGTATAGCATTGTCACAAAGTCTAAGCAAGGAGTGTATTTCTAGCTAGGTACCTATTTTTCACACAAATTTTTGTAGTGTTGTGTTCCATGTTTATGATAGATCTTCCTACTCTATTGCTTTGAAGTTATGGTTCTTCAATCTCCCCAAATTTCTAATGGTCTTTGATTTGCATATTTATTTAATCAATGTAAAATCTTCACTCCAATTGACTTACAAAAATTTCAGAGATAAATTGGTGGAGGCCCTTGAGAAATTTCAAATGTAAGAGGTTTGGAAAGTATTTTGAATTTGTGCGCGTTTTTTGAAATCTTGAAAATATGCGTGGATTGGATTGGCATGGAGAGGACGCCTCAGGTGAAGCAACCTCAAAGTGTATGAATTTAAATTTTCACAATTTAATAGAAGGTTTCCTTGTTTTTAAAATCAGATAGCTCATATTCTATGCAAGAAGGCCCACTTTGAGTAAGTGGCAAATCAAGAAGTTGAAGGCTCATCATAGCCTTGTGAAGAATTGCCATTGTCGGATATTACCAGGGTTCTCATTTGCAACTAGAGATGGAGAAGAGTTTGGATGGTAAATGGCTATGCAAGAATTATCTTTTGTGGGCCATGGTATGCACCATTATGTTGTTTGGATGTGTGTTGTGTCTCAATGAAGAAGGCAAGGTGTTGTTCAAGTGGAAGCATGAATTTTTGGAGGATAAAGACAATAGCTTGAGCAATTGGAATGTCTCGGACAGCACTCCTTGTTTGTGGAATGGTGTGAAATGCACCCAAGGTTCCGTAACTAGTTTGGACTTCTCTCCTCTTCCTTTTTGCCACCTAGTTGGGGACATCCATGCCCTCACTCCTTGTAAGTGACTTTGCCTTGTCATGGATTTATTGTTCCAAATTGCATATTCATTCATTTTGAAGTGGTACATTTGAATAGGTGGCCCATAGACTTGGAACTTGGATGAGGTGAACTCAATTGATGAAGATGTGTTGCCATGCAGCAAAATTTGTCAATCTTACAATCTTGAATGTGGGAAATACAAGCTTGAGTGGAAATTTCCCTGAAGACATTGTGAATAATTCCAAATTGGTGTACCTCAACTTGAGTTTCACCTTCATTGGTGGGAAGTTTCCAAATGACCTTCCTAAACTCCAACATCTAGAAGTGTTAGACGTAACATATGATTATATGGAGGGCATCGTAGAGAGTAGTATTGGTGAGCTCCAAGAATTGCATGTTCTACGTCTTGCCGGGAATTACTTTGAAGGCAAGGTGCCGGATTCCATTTTTTCATCGACCAAGCTTCAAGAATTGACTCTATCATACAACAATTGGAATGGTACATTGCCCTTAAGCTTCTTTACCATTCCAAATTTGAAAGTTTTGTGGTTAGGTTCAAACTTGGACGTCATGGACATGGTACCATGGCCAAATGTGAGCTTATGGGAGGGCCTAGAGGATCTTCGCCTACATGGTGTGAATTTTCCACCATCTCTATTTCCAACAAGGTTATTGACATTAACAAAGTTGAAGAGTCTCCATCTTGAGAGGTGCCACATCATTGGTCATATTCCCTCTCTTGAGAATTTGACACATCTTGAAGGACTCAATCTAGGAAATAACTCACTTAGTGGTCCCATTCCAAACATGTTTGGAAGCATGCCAAATTTGACAATATTGTGGCTTTATGCAAATCAATTGACAGGGCCTATTCCAAACTCTCTATCACAATGCAAGAGCCTTTGGCAAATCATTGCTTTCAATAATTTTGGATTAAGTGGAGATTTGGCCAACTTAGCAAATTTGAAAGATAGCTTGAGTTGGCTTGACATTGGATACAATAACTTCAGTGGAGAGATTCCACCAAGTTTGGGGAATCTAACACTTCTTACCAAGCTTGTCATATCTTCAAACAATCTCAGCGGACAAGTTCCAGCAAGTCTTGGAAATTTGAAGCTTCTCACATATCTCGATTTAAGTTCAAATACTTTCAGTGGACAAATTCCATCTAGTTTTGGGAACTTGTCACTTCTCAAATTCATTGGCCTTGCTGGATGTAACTTAACTGGGCCAATTCCTCCTAGAATTGCCAATTGGAAACAATTATCTGAAGTGTATTTCCAACAAAACCAACTAACTGGTGAAATTCCATATGATCTTGGAAAGAATACTTTGCTTCAATGGGTGGACATAGGGAACAACCTCTTTGAAGGCCCAATGCCTCCTTATCTATGTTGGGGCAACAATGTCACTTTGGAATTCCTTGGATTATATGAAAACAAATTGACTGGTTTGATTCCTAATACGTATGACAATTGTACAAACTTGAGGGTATTGCGATTAGACAACAACCAACTTGAAGGGCCCATGCCAACAGGCTTGTGGGGAGGTGCCAACTTAGTAAGAATGCAATTGAGCAAGAATCGTTTGAACGGAAGTATGGATACTAGCATTGGAAATGCAAAGTCTCTCTCTGTCTTATTTGTACAAGATAATCAATTTTCAGGCCCCATTCCTAAGGAGATTGGACAAACTAGCTTGGTTAAGTTCCAAGCCAACTCCAATGGATTCAATGGCACCCTCACTCCTCTACTAGGAAACTTGTCAAGCTTGACACAACTTGTGTTGGGTGCTAATTCATTCTATGGTACCATTCCTGCGAGCCTAGGCAATTGTTCTGAGCTTTTTCAGTTGGACCTTTCTAGAAACCATTTGGATGGCTCTATTCCCAACGAGTTGGCTTACCTCAACAAACTAAGTGTTTTAGATGTCTCACAAAACAACCTCACAGGACCCATTCCTAAAGGCTTATTTAGTATGTTGAATTTACAAACACTAAATGTAGCTTACAATAACTTATCGGGAGTCATTCCAATGGAAGGAAATGGGGTGACTGTTACAGTGAACTTCAGTAGAAATCCATATTTGTGCATGGAGGGCTCATGTGGCTCTAATTCATCTATCCAAGACTTGGCATCCAAGAAAGGCAAAATGAAAGCATGGATGGTGTTGGTGTTGGTATTCAATATTGTGGCATTTGTGGTATTCATTTATGTTTTCAAAAACTATCTCTACCGTGTTTTGTGGCATGATGCTTTGCCCTTGCCTAAAGAAGAAAGCTTGTGGACTTTGACGTCATTTCACAACAAAGTGTACCATGAGGATGAGGTCACAACGTTGGAGGAAGAAAATTTGATTGGAGTTGGTGGTTCGGGCCAAGTGTATAAGGTCACCTTAAGTGATGGTGAGATAGTGGCTGTGAAGAAACTATGGAGTGTGAAAAAAGAGGAGGGGCAATGTGATCATGGCTTTACTACTGAGGTATGAAAAGCTCTCTACTACTTTCCATTGGTTACAAAAGTACAAGCTTAATTTTTTTAAATGTTGAATTATTTATGCAAAAATTTGACTATGGAGGTGCATGGATTTTACTTGCTTGGATGGAGTGTAGTTGAAGACAGTGGCCAACATTCGTCATCGACACATTGTGAGGCTTTTGTGTAGTTGTACCAAAGGCAACAACAACCTTTTGGTGTATGAGTACATGCCCAACGGCAGCTTAGGAGATTTGTTGCATGGTCGCGAGGCAAACCCAATGCCATGGGAATTACGCTATAGAATAGCTGTGGGGGCTGCTATGGTTTGTTACTATGTCCTATCTCTTTATATTTCCAATCTAGAATTGTGATTATTTCATCTTCTTTTGACTTGATTCTTTAAATCTTGGGAATCAATTGCATGCATGTAGGTGCTTAAAGAATAACTATTATGGTTGACATTTTTTTGTATTGGTAGGGATTGGAGTATTTACACCATGATTGTTCTCCACAAATCCTTCACCGAGATGTGAAGTCCAACAATATTTTGGTAGACTTAGAGTACGAAGCGCACTTGGCTGATTTTGGAATTGCAAAAATAATAGATCCAACAGCATCGCTTGACTTGTCATTAGTTGCCGGCTTGGCGGGATACATTGCCCCAGGTGAAAAGCTTCTATAATTGCTATGCTTGAAAAGAATGGTAGGATTCTTGGCGATGTAAAGTTGGTCATTAATTATTCTAAATTAGAATGGATGATTTCTAATAGTGTAACTAGGGTTGAAATGTTTGGACCTAATGATGTAAGCGGGTATGGAATGTTGTATGCAGAATACTCATTTGGAACACGAGTGACGGAAAAAATTGACATCTATAGCTTTGGTGTTGTATTGATGGAGTTGGTGACTGGAAAACGAGCTACGGACCCATTGGAGGGTGTAGATGGAGCAAACTTGGTTCAATGGGTTCATAATAGAATGTTGACACCTAAAGGGTTGAGTGAGATCTTGGACTCTAAGTGTGGAATAAATTCACAAAGTAAGATGGTTCAAGTCTTACAAGTGGGGATGTTGTGCACCAATTACATGCCTGCAAGTCGTCCCTCAATGCGTGAGGTGGTGAAAATGCTGAAGGATGTGACTCTCTAATGGGCACTAATCCTAATTACATTCGGATTTTAGGAGGCTTGAGTTTGATGTAGTTGTATGGAATTGATGACAAATTTGATGTTGCACTTATTTTCAAACTTGCAATGAAATATATCCCTAGTTGTCTTTAATTGATTTTTGGTGATTTAAATTTTTTGTTTTTGCATTTTAGTATCATTTGGAATAAAGGAACAATCTTAAATTGTTATATGACATTAAATAGCCTTTAATACACACCTTTAGACTAGATTCTCACTAAAAATGGCAAGCAATATGAATATATGATTTGAGACACAATCTTCGTCTAAGTTACACCACGTTAGTGACATCACTAAGGAGGGTTGCTATTATGTGAGCTTAGAAGTATGAGCCCATGAGCTTAGAAGATTATAGACCTATGATATATGTGTCTCTATTATAGTAACCTTTTACGTTAATACTACATATAGTATATGCTCTAAATACCTACATTATAGGAGTGGTGTTTATGCTATAAATACCTTCAATGGTTGCATGATACCTGGATGATTGCAAGAAACACTTGTCCTATTTTGTGTCACACGTTACATTCTGATTTGTTTTTTGACCATAACTTTTGTGTTTTAGCTCTGATTGAGTCAAGATTTGTAGAGAAGGTACTCATAACTATCATAAACCTTCCATAATTTTTTCATAATTTTCAAAAATAGTTTACTATCCAAAAATAGACCCCAATTGGATGTCACACTTGGTAGTTTAAGGATTTTTAATACCTGAGCTATACCTTTTTTTAATGATTTTAACATGAAATTTGGATGAGATGGTCTTCTAGTATATTTCTAGCTCTCCAAGGAAGGATTTCTTAAAAAAGTTAATTTTGTAAGGTGTGGAGGTCTACAAAGTGAGCTCCCTTGTGCTTGTATTTTGAAACATATAAAATATTATTTTGGTGGTTTTTTTGTGAATGACCATCTCCATAAAGTTGTTGCAAATGGACACTTTTTATTTTTTGAAAATATCTATTTTTACTATTTTTCCCTAATTAAAACATGAAGGTATGTATTTTCTGGAGGTTTGGCACTTTTCAAGTTTTCCTACTTAAAGAATTTTTCTATCCATTTCCTTCAGTGAAAACCTTCATCTTAGAGGTATATACACTACTCATATTTTTTGAATTTTTTTTCAAATTAATTTTCCAATTTTAAAGTACTCTCGAAAAAATCAGCCAAACTCAACAAATAGGAATATAGGACAAGTGTTGAATCTTGCAATCACCCACCTACTTATATGTAAGCTCAAGGCTCACATGCTCACACTTGCATGTTTACAGACTAGCATTATTGCGTTACCAAGCTAAGTGTTCTTGTTAATATTAATTGCCTAGCACTGGTCTTTTGGGAATACCTCCAAAAGCCATTTCAATTGCCTCGATATTAAATTAGTTGAACAACTTGAATGAGTCTTCTTTCAAAACAAAAGCAAAAACAAATAATCCAAATGTGGTTATGTTATTCTAAACTTACAAGGTATGCATGAAAATAATTTCATCAACATTTAAGTCTTTTACAGAATTTTAAATAATTTTTTTGAATGTTTTCATGTCGTTGGAGCAAATCTTATTTTTTACAAAAAATTCCAATAAAATATCAAATTGTGTCATTTTGATACTAACTTGTGATATAAAGTATATCTAGATAGTAGATATGTATTATTTAAAATTATTTGTTTGAAGGATTTAAAATCTTCTTTATTTTGTAATATAATGCTTCAAATGTTGATTTTAGGAATTATCTCTTCAAAGCCAAAAATGATGGAAACTAATTATTTTTAAAAAAACTTTTTTATTTTTTTTTGCCTAAATTGAAATATTTCATGCCATTTAAAAAAATGAAAATTTAAACTATATCCTACTAAAGTGTTAGCCATGTTGTAAGCTTTGAGTTCTCCATCAACCCATTGTTTTTCTCGTTGTCTAGTCAAAAAAATTAGCATGTTTAATTAGCAAGAAGTTGACAAACTAGTCATCTAAGGGCTGGTCCACCTTTTTCATGTATTTGTTTGGATGGAAATATTTTTTGCTCATTTTTCAGTGAAAGAGAAATAAACAAAGAATTTAATATAAGTTGTTTCATATTTTTTGAAGCATTGTTGAAATAGTTATGAATTTTCAAACACAATTTGGCATAGGGCCCTATCTGTGATCAGTAGGCCTTGCAAATCCATACATGCCCACTTTGAAAAAAAATCTGGCTTGCTTCAAAACTAGCTTTGCAACATGTAAAAAGTAATAGAATTTGTTTCTAAATGTGTCCCTTTCTAAAACTAAAAAGAATGCTTGAAATCCTTGAATAAGTCATTATTTTAGATTTTTTAATACTTGAAAGAAGGTAGTTCAGCAACTAATTCTTACTTCTTAGGGAGATCACTCCTTGTAATTTTAAGCATACACGTGAGTTAAGAGGGTATTTAACATAGGGCTATTTACCTTCATTTTAGTAATTAAAATGATCGTATTTTTACATATAAATTTAATCATTTGGTTTTTATAATTAGGCTATCTTACATACAAAATTTATATGTCTAATTTTTCATATTCATTTACAACACACTATAAAAGTAGTGTCTTACATATACACTATTTTTTTAATATATGCACTACTTGTATTGTAGTACAATTTCAAATGACAAATAAAAATGTAAAATGCAATAATAGTTTTAAATATTCTAAATTCTATGCCATGTATTCTAAACAACCTAATATGGTGAATAATAAACATCATAAAAACATTAAAAATAATTATAATACTAAAATTTAGAAAAACACTAATACTAGTAATATAACTTGAACAACATGAGAAATTGACACTCTAAAAACATTGTAAATTAACCCAAGAATATGACCTCTATTTCAATATAGAGACTATATATTTTATTTTTACATATGCATTTACAATGGTTTTGAATTTAGAATCAAAAAATAAAAGAGTGTTTATTGAACACTAGTAAAAAGAAGATGATTCTAGGTGATTGCAAGAAACACCTATCCTATTTGTTGCGTTTGGCTGATTTTTTTGGGAGTACTTTAAAATTAGAAAATTAATTTTCTTAAAATTTAAAAAATATGAATAATGTATATACCTCTAAGATGAAGGTTCTCAATGAAGGAAATGGATAGAAAAATTCTCTAAGTAGGAGAACTTGAATAGTGCCAAACCTCCAAAAAATACATATTTTCATGTTTTAATTAGGGAAAAATAGTAAAAATAGATATTTTCAAAAAATAAAAAGTATAAATTTGCAACAACTTTATGGAGATGGTCATTCACCAAAAAACCCACCAAAATAATATTTTATGTGTTTCAAAATACAAGCAGAAGGGAGCTCACTTTGTAGACCTCCACACCACATAAAATTAACTATTTTTTAACATACTTCTATAGAGAGCTAAAAATCTACTAGAAGACCATCTCATCCAAATTTCATGTTAAAATCATTAAATTATATTCCCCAATACTAAAAATCCCTAAACTACTAAATGTGACATCCAATTGGGGTCCATTTTTGGATAGTAAACTATTTTTGAAAATTATGAAAAAATTAAGGAAGGTTTATAATAGTTATGAGTACCTTTCCTAAAAATCTTGAGTCAATCAGAGCTAAAATAAAAAAGTTATGGCCAAAAATTAGATCAGCATGCAACGTGTGACACAAAATAGGACAAGTGTTTCTTGCAATCACCCTTCTAAACATTTACAAGTATATGTTCAAGTAGTTGAGGTAAATCTAGAGTTTGTAGTGTCAAAGTATATAAAAGATTGCATGCAAATGTTGCACACTCTACACCAATTTCTTAATGGGTACTTTGTGTGAACACAAATCTCCATAGTACAACCTCATTGTAAATTTACAGCTCAATTCTTTTGTCTTAGAACAATAGATTCTTACATGTTGTTACATAATTGGTATACTCAAGGAAAGATTTGTATGTACAAGCTAGAATTATTTGATGATAACAACAAATCTCCTAAAAAACACCCTTAGATTTACTAAATTGTATAAGTTTTATCATTCAATTAAAAAAGTTTGTTTACATCTATACTCATTGTACTACAAACTTTTTATATGAACCCTATTTGTAAAGGCTAATTTATTAATAAAAATTCCTACTAAATGATGTTTATACATGGCCTAATTTATATATAATAGGATATGTGACATTTCAAGAACCCTATAGTAGTTCTACATATATATAAAATTTATCCCCTTTGAATTAAATAGACCCTATCTTTTAACTCACGTAGTTTTCTAAAAATCGCAAGTAATCTCCCCGGGTCTTACTTTGAGTATAATCAGTAGAGACCTATCCACTTAGTTAGGAATAAACCCATTGGGAATCTAAAACCATCCATTCAATTAGTAAAAACCAAATCTTAGCATCCTTCAATGTAATTCACAACTAATTTTCTCACAATGAACTATCCATTTTAGAGCCTCCTAGTGGACACGTGCAAAAGCCTACACAATTTATGAACCCTCTCCTATACATTTTCTTGCATTATGAGCAACCTTTTTATCTTAGTTTTTGAAGAAGTGCAAAGATGGCACTAGTTTAGAATTTTGTGAAGCATAATTATATTGTATTTCTACATCCATCCATCTTTTGGACAAAAAAACACATTGAATTCATATTTGTGCATTTTTTGTTGACATTTGGCAATTTCATCTAATATTTTAAATAAAATTCAAAAAATTATGGCAAAAAAAGATTATTTTTATTTGGTGAAAAGTAGAAGTTTATTTTGAAATGGTGCAATTTGATACCATGGTGCCAAAAAAAGGGTTAATTCTAAGGGGTAGAAAGTCTTGCTCTAAGAGCAAACTCTTCTCTTCCTTGCTAAAATTTGGTTGTTTAATGTTGTCCATTGTGGTAGATTTCACTACAACTCTCTATCACGTTTCTCTAATTAATTGCAACTTTTTTTTCCATGCACCTCCATGAAGTCGTCATTATCTTTTGGTATCACCTTTACTTTTTCATTTTTCATCTTAGTTTGTTATTGCTAGGGCCTAGCTTATGGACAATCACTCAAGATGTGCCCAAACATTCAACACCAATCACATTGATTTGGGAGCCCCAAATAACTAAACACCTAATTCAAGTTAATTAGATTAGGCTCATTAGCCCAATACCATACAAATTTACTATCTAGGTACTTAAGAAAAACTATTTGTCAATTGTCATATTTTGTAAAGATTGAAAAGTTTGAGAGAAGTTATTTGCAAAAAGAATGAAGACATTTTGACAAAAAGGGATTTTTTGTGATATTTCATAGCTAAAATGTTAAAGCATGAATAGATCCTTGTTGAAGTATGGATAGACCATTAGTAATAAAAGTGTAGGCTAATACGTTTACTCCCCAAGTGCATTGATATGATGATAAAAGGTTTCTAAAATTGTGGTAATAGGTGGGATATTAACAAAAATGGGAGAATCTTGCAAGTGATGGTATTGGTTAGTTCTACCTTAAGTGATGTCTTCCATTCTAGGATTAACTTGAAAGTCTAATATCTTGCAATCTTTATGTTAAAAAATTCGAAATTCTTGATATTTTCTCTACATGTTCCAAATATTTTTTCTAACTTTTCATTGTATGGATTATAAATAAAAAAATTTCCTCGTTACACAAAAAAATAATTAGTATATTGCCAATGAACTTAACCTCCTTGCATTGTAAGATGATTTAGAGGAAGTTAAGGTCTATATCTACTACTAAATTTTTTTGTCAATGAACCTAACCTCATGTACCTACAAATGGTTAGGACCTTCATTTTTTAGTAGAGCAAAAATTTTACTCCGAAAGGGTCATGAAATTAATGTATTGACCTCATTTCCTAGGACTGAAAAAAGTTGTTTTTTTCTCACTTCAAATACTATAATCTTTCAATCCCTATGGTCAAACAGGCTAAAACTTTCTCTAGACTTTGGTAAAATATTCCTATTTAGTTTTGTATAGTTGAAGTTTCTAAAAAGAATTCAACTTTCATTTTTAAATAGCATACCACAAATACCACAAAATTGTAGTTTTTGACAATGTCTCCTTGGAAAAAAACCTAATCATTTAGGGGTTAACTTATATCTCAAAAAGTCTTCTTGTCATTGTAATACACATAACATTCATATTGACTTTAGTGATGAACTTTAATACCACACTTGATGCAACTTTCATATAAAATTCATAAATCTGAAATTTTGAACTCTTTTTATGAGTTATATCTTTTAAAAAGTTTTAACCCCTAAAGGTTTTTTACTATGTTTTCACCAAAAATGCTCAAAAACTGCCATTTCTAAAGCAAGTACAAAATTTTAGAAAAAAGAAAATCTTTGAACATCTGTGACCATAGGACCTTGTATTATACTAGTTCAAGAACATGTGGAATTTTTTTTAGAAATTTCCATTGTATAGATTGCAAGATATTAGTGTTTGAATTGTCAAAGAACCATTTTTTGACCCTGCAAAAATCCGATTAGCTGTACTTCAGTAGCTCACATTTATATGAAAAAATATCCAAAATGTTTGTAACTCTTTGGATTCATTCTTCAATTCAAATTCTCTACATGCTTGAAACTTCTCAAATAATTTTGAATTGTACAAGATGTAGGAAAAAATAAATAAGGAAAAAGAAGTAGAAAATGATCCAAAATATTAAATTGTTAACTATTTTTTTATGGGATTGAAAAATGCCAATTCCAATGGTTGTAATGTTGTAATAAAAAATGTACACCCAATGTTTTTGTTTTTATTCAAAAATATTACAAATTTAGTAAAATAAATGACTTCAAAGTTTATTTTAGTGTAGAGATTTCATAAGTACCCATAAACTACCCACAAACTAAAACTCCTATAACTTACATCTCATTAATCAAGATGGAATGATTTAAAGCTTTCTAAGTAGATAAAAATCTAAAGAACAAATTTGAAATTTTCAAACTAAAAAAAAGGTGATTTTTGAAGAAGTTTTTTTGATGCCCGGACTGCTTGCCGAGTAGGAAAAACTACATATCATACAATAACTTTTTTACTATGCAGTCAAAAGTTATGAAAATTGTTGGGCCTTAAAGGTATTCTTTGAACACATTTTTTGTGAAAATTTCAAAGGAAAAAAAAATCTCCATTCGTAGTGAGCTACCCAAAATTGCTATGTTGCCAAAAAACGCAATTTGGTCCTTTAGGGGGCAAGAGTTTTGTAAAATTGTAAATTTTTAGGAGTTTTAACATTTGAAAAAACATTGTAATTTCAAATCATATGAAGTTCTTATGAAAGTACAATAATGTAATGAAATTTGTATCAATATCATATAATATTATAAACAAAGATTTTATTTTGAGACAATGTATAGAGTACATATCCATCATGGGCCATCAACCCAATTGCATCTATAATTACCTAAATCAATTCAATATTTTAGTACTTGATATATGGATATAGAAATGTTAAACAAATGTAGATAAGGATACAATTTAGATTGTGGATAAGAATTGCATATCCTACCTTCCTTTTCATTTTTGTGTAATAGATACCATTTTGAAAGGAATTGGTCACTTAGATAATTGGATTGGAATTTCATCTTGCAAATTTATTTTAAATCAACATTATTGTAATCAATAAACTCTACTATAATAGTACTAAGAGCCTTTTTAAGAAAAACAAATATATGAAGCTACACTTCAAATGTTTACTTCATAGAAAAGTATAAAAATATTCTATCTACCATTGATGATAAAACAATTCATATCTAGAATTCATATTTTGAATTAGCTATTTATCTATTATAGAGAAGTCACTTGGATTTAAGTATGAAACTTTGGTTGGTGGTGTGTGATTGCCATCATTGAAGAAGAGAAATAAAATAAAAATAAAGTATAATAAAATGAAAATTTTTGAGTGCAATATCTCTTCTCAATTTTGTCAAAACTAATGGTACATTAGGCAACGACACTAGCGCGCGAGCGTGGAGCGGTGAGCTTGTAAGCTGCGAGCGTAGAGCTTGCGAGCGGTGAGTGTGGAAACCATTTTATTTGGCTTTTTGGGGTGTCCCAAATGTATTTGAAAGAAATTTCAGCAATTTTTTGCGAAAAAATTGCTATTTCAAGTGAAAATTTTGACCTATGACCGTGGATCCTGTAACCATGGATTATATTCCATTTCGTTCTTAGAGATGTGAAGGTACAATCCACGGGTTTAGGTCAGAGTCATCATGAACAACCATCTCGGAGTTTAGGCATCACTATCTAAATCTTAATTGTACTTCAACAAATACGTTATAATTGCTTTAAAGTGTTATTATACATGACGATTCATATCAGTTACCGAAATATTTTTTTAATATAACGCAAAATCTATGAAGTAGGAATTTGTTACAAGTATTATTGTTTCTTCTTAATAACTGCAAAAAAACAAATACTTGAACTGATACGAGTTAGTCTTGTCTAAGCTTCAAAACTATTTTGGTACAATTATGATACCAACTTGAAGTAGAAGATCCTTCAGTTAATTGAAGCTGTAACTAGGAGCATGAATGAAGGTATTTTTGTGCACATCCATTTTGCAAAAGTACCTTAGCAGGTAGTACAGATGCTTACAATTCATGTACTGTTGATGCCCTCCAATGGCGAATACAACCATATTAACAAAATCAGGACAAGTACAAGAAGGAAACATTCCCATTGTAATGTTGTAAACATTTCTGTTGTGCTCCATCCCCATCTGGCCATCTCTAATGACACGATTGCTCCTATACCGGGAGAAGGAAGCAAAGTCACCTTCCGAATCTCTCCTTTCACATTACTTGCACTCTCCCATTAATTTCTTTGATCAGGCATCGGAGCATTCCCAAGTCATCGGATGGCCTTGTTGTTTTTCACTGTAGGATATGCATTAGGGTTTTGAGTCCTCTGCTTATCAAAGAGAATTGTTTCAAAGACTTTGGACATATGGAAAAGACATCGGGGAGATAGTAAAGGGCGATCTTGTAAACAAAAACTAGCATCCTGCAGTAGCAGAGTTTCCTCTCGAGTCAGATTGGTACTAGATAAAATCGACTATACGTGTGGCATGTCTGGCCAATTAATAACCCATTTCCTTTTAGATCCCATCACACATCATTCCACATCATCTGGGCAGAACCAAAAGTCTACTACGACCTCTTTACGACTTCCGTAATCTTCTTTCTTTCCGCAGTACATCGGAGCAGGAGTTCCTTTGGGCCCCCTAGGAATTTTGGACACAAACTTGATATTGGAATTCTGTTGTTGAGCTTGACACTTGGCATTTGACTTGTGGTTGATTCTTGCAATGTGCCATTTACTCGTGTCGTAGTTGCTCTCAAATGCTACCGAGACATGAAAGGAAGGAGTCCTTGCTGGCCCTGTTTGTACATCACTGGGTACTGTGATTGTTCTTACAGTAGTGGTAGACCTTGTCCGTACGTGGGGTTGAGAGAAGTTAGGGCGATTGCAAGAAACACTTGTCCTATTTTTCGTCACACCTTGGAGGTGAAAGTTGTTGTCTTCAATAACTTTTGTGGAAAAGATTGGAACAATGAGAAATTTGGAAGTTAGATTCCTTTGCCTACATGTAATATACTTTAATTTTTTAATTTTTTACAAAATTCATTTGAGGGCTGAAATTGAATTTCATATGCATGTTACACTTGCGATTTTGGTGTTTTTAAGTACTATGGAGTACCTTTTTTGAAGGATTAGGGCATGAAATTTGGTAGGCTATCTCTCCTAACTTAAATGCACCTTCTCACGTGTGGAATTTCAAAAAATCATTCCCAATTGGCTTCCACATTGCTTTGAAGTGCGCTTTGTTCAACCTTCATTTCCAAATTTAGGAACTTTGTTTTCAAGTATTTTCTTCAATGTATGCATCATGGTCTAAGTTACCAGAAATGGCCATTTTTTATATTTTTTTTAAAGTTCAGTCACTATTTTCCAAAAATCAAAAACTAGAAACAGCATTTTTCTGTGAAAATTCGAGGTCCTGGCTCAGAGTGGTACTTCAGGGTTAACGTTAGTACTCCGTAGTAGTGAGGGGGCCCACAATAGCCGGCGCCATTCCGACATGGACAACTTTTATTGCCAATTCAATTTCACTGATCTTCTGGCAACGGGGGGGGGCAACAGTTAAGATTCGTTGCTGCCATACGCGAGGACGCCAACAAGTTCATCTCCGAAGAAGTGAGCTCCAACGACAATGACAGATTTCGATTGCGGAAATTTAAGCACTAGCGTAGGTGGAATTGCTGTGAGAAATGTGGAGGCCAAATCGCCATCCGGCAAGGAAGTTAAGTTAGGTGTGCATGGACGGCTCTAATGTTTAGCGCGGTCGACCAGGTCCGAGGACTTGAACGCGATTAGAAGCTGCTGAGTTGGAGGATCAGCGCCGCTGGTGGAGGGATCACCAACGCATAAGTCGAGCGCGGTTGGCTGCGCTAGCGGACGGGCATCATGAAGGCCGCAATATTGCAGACGTTCTGGACAGGGATGAACTTCAATGGGGTTGTATGAGTCACCACATTAGTGTCTGGAGGAGTGCTCGGCGCATCAGCGCTTTTCTTACAAGACTATTAGGACGCATTCGGGATCATTCTTTTAGAGCCGCTGTCCTTGACAAGGTTTTCACCAATTGCAACGTTTGAAATCTGCTTCCCAATTATTATCCTTCTCCTGAAGAGGTAAGGTCCCAACGAGAGATCCTTTGCAATGTAAAATTCGATTTATTGGCGCTTAAGATTCCTCATTCATCAAGAATGTTTGCTCGGAAGCATGCAATTCTAGAAGCTATGGTAGGTGAATTAGACAGTGACATTAGCAAATTCCACAACATTCTTGGTACACGGAAGGTGAATTTATTGGCAGTTGTGGAGCAACTTCGATCAGCTACTAAAAGTTCTTCCTCTCGATACCAAGTTCCATTGCGAAAGAAAAGAGAAGGCAGAGTCCCAGAGGAAGTAAAAGCTGTTGTACTGCTCTGGTGGACCGAGGAAACGTGAGTTACTCCATGACGCCGAGATGTGCGACGGAAACGGCTTGGCCAAAATCTTTAAGACACGCATGCAGCTCATCTGCTTTTGGAAAGTCAGGTTATTCCGAAGCCATGCTACTCTTTCCTATGGTAGTTCACTGGTGATGGTTGGTTCACGTCAATTTCCATTACCACCGTAGGTTTGTTAGCTCTTTCATGTGACAATAACACAAACGAACAACAATCTTAATTTGTAGACCTACATTGGCCACGGTCATTGTCACTTGGGTATGCACTGTCACTATACTTTGAAAATGAGTTCTGTCATGTCTGTAATCTCTAGGGTACGTTTAACATCCTCATGCTGTAAGGGTCTTCAGTGGTACTTTCTTATTTACTTAGGAACCCCCTTAGTATGACAGCACACTGTCTATGGTAAAGCCATGCTAGTTTTTCCTTCTCTAGCTATCCTGAATATAGTACTTGTGATTTACAAGACGATCACATTAATCCGACTGCACCATTGTCACACATGTTTGTTTTGCTTTGAATACTACGTACTGCCTAGCGGAATTTCTCCCCTTTCCCCCTAATTGCTTCTCCAACGGAGGGCACACCGTAGGATTCCCATAGGTATAGACGCAATGCCTATGCATTGAATCTACTACCATTGTCTTCAGGGGCAATGGCCTTAGTGAACACTTAGTACTTTGCCTCCACGTCCACTCAGTTATGTTTGAATGGCCTACTACTAAAGCATCGTCTAACTACTCATCTTGAACTTTGCGAAGTCCTTTTAGCATGCGACTGTATTGGATTGTAGTGCTTCTTGATGTCTGAATTGACTCTTGTGGCCTATGGATTACGCATGAGTACTATGCAGCCTTGGGTATATCCATTCTATGGTGTATAATATGTATTCTAGGACTACCAATGCCCTTCTTTCATAGACCATAGTCCTACGCTTCACTAGGAAAGTACGCTTTGCTTCCTACATGATGAGCATTGTGTGCTTCCTACTACTGTCACGGTATCACTTAGTCTACTACTTCAGTCTTACAACACCTTCTGTATATTCTTGCTACTCTTCCGGTGTTTTTGTAGTACTATCACTAGAAGAAAAACACAGAAAAACAGGTTTCAGCAAACAGATCACGTCAAATAGATTGTGTTGAGACCGCGTTGCTGAAAACGCGAAAAAAACACCAAAAAACAAAAAAACGCCTTTTTAGTGTTTTTCTACGTTTTTTCTCCGTTTTTTCAGTGTTTTCAGCGTTTTCCTGCGTTTTCAGCAACGCAATCTCAACACAATCCACCTGACGTGATATATTTGCTGAAACCTGTTTTTCTGCGTTTTCCTTCTAGTGTATGAGGTATTATCCAGTACACCATAGTACTACCTAGTAATTGTTCGATTTCCTTAGCCCTTACTATACAATACTCTAAGTGCTATATTAGAGTACTATAAGTATTTGTTGCCACTGCTAAGGCGGTCTACCGTCATCTACAGCTGCTTCACTGTAAGAGCCCACTACAACAAAAACAATTGTTCTACTGTGTTCCGTGCATTATGCTACTAGTTTGTATTCGTTTCAGTCTTTGCAACTTCCTATATATAGAGTATTGGGCGGTCAAACTTCATTACTCTCTCCATGCTTCCATCTCTCTTCCGATATCTATTGTATAATTTACATTCACAGCTTCTGTGACTTTTTCTTGCAGATGCAATTGTTTACACGATTTATTGATGCACACCCCAAGTGTTCCATCCAGTACCGAGCATTCATCAACCTCCAACCTTTCTTCATCCTCATGTGTAAGGAGCGTAATGTCTGTTGCTGCCGATACCACATTCAAGTATTGTTTTTGCTGGAGGCCTTGAATGCCTTTTGAGACCCCCCAAAAGGGACACGCGTCATCTTCAATTGCAATTGCCAGTACACTGTCTGTGACATCAACGAAGAAGGTCTCTACCATGTTGGTTTAAGTCGATATGCAGGTGTCACCACACTCTAGGAGGCCCTTCTTTGTCCCAAAGGTGAAGATGAAGAATTCCACTACGCCAAATACCTTCTTGGAGCCTGCCCTCCATGCGATGTGTGAGTCCTCAAGATGGCATTCAGAACTCTGGGTTCATTTTTTGCGATTAAGTAGCAAAATCTAGCTAAAATATACAAGAAAAAGACATAGAAAGAGTGTTAAAGGAGTTTTGGTGTCAGTCTATACCAAAATGGTGGAAAACCAACTTAGAAGGTGGAAAATTCCTAATTCTAAGAATTTGTATCATTCTAAGTCTCAGAAGTAAGTTTGTGTGAAGATTTAGCAGTTCCGAGAAAAATAAGAAAATGAGAGTTAGTTAGTCCTAGTGTTTGTCTGTGCAAAATCAACTTTTTAAGGATGCACATGACATATTGACTAAGCCAAAAGAGTCTACTACGAGCCTAGAAGATTTACCAAGGCCTAAATTCGATTTTGGGATAAATTGAATTTAAAAGTAAAACAATTACAAGTGATTTGGAGAATTGGAGTTTCACAAGATGAAAGATGGAGGATTGGAGATTGAAGACTACAGAAAGGTGTTCCAAGAGTAGGAGCATGCCAAGAGCGAACAAGAATTAACCAATTGTCTAAGATTCCCGGGTATCGGGAATTAAATTGTCCAATCGGGCAAAGTAATTCCAAATTATTAAAATTAGACTAGTGCAAGGTCGCGTGGAATTTATACTAAGAATCTAGGAGTGCCCTAGATGTTATCTAAATAATTTCGGATTTTTTCAAAATTCCACGTTGACTCCATGGGAAGTCAACCACACATAGAAATGTTCATAAATTCCTAGAAATTACGTATGATGCGGTAAAATCTCACTAAAAATTAGGATAGGTTTTTATGTGCTTAACCCCTAAAGGACCAAGAGTCCCCTCGGGGAACTTTAAGAATTCGGGCAGGTACTTGTGACTTCAATTTTTAATGAATTTTCTTGAAATTTTCACATAAGATAGAAAAACTGATTAGCTCTGTGGGAATATTTTTTTTTTCAATTGGTAACCGGGAGCAAAAGTTATGCCATCTTAAACATAATTTTCATGTCGCCAGGCAGAAAAAAAAATCTACAAAAACTTCAAAATTAAAAAATTAATTTTTTTTCTTATAGATTTTATTTTTGTCTACAAGTGAAGCTTTGATTCATTCCATTTGGATTAGTAATGTGAAAGTTATGAACAATCTTGTTTTTCGGGCAATCTAAGCATCTTCTTGAAAAAATAACTTATAGGATTCATTTGTGAATGCAATTTTCACAATTTTTCAAAAAAAAATTGTTGGACAAGGTTGATTTTGTTTGCTAGAACAATCTCACCATTGGGATTATTGTGTTTCAATTCCATCTATGAGATATTTGCAATTTAGTTTTTCTTTCAATCTTGGACCTACATCTACTTGACAATTTTTTAAAGAATGAAAAAAAAGTCTTTATTTTGTGAATTTTTTTCTAAGCTCTTAGCTCAATTTCTCAATAGAAAAAAATTTAAATTCAAGGTCTGTAGTGCAAAAAAATTACATAAATGGAGGACAAAGTCATTTGAAGTTGCAAACTAGAGTTTAAGAAAACTTTGTTTTCCAACTTTGAATGCTCATACCTTCCTATCTATACGGTAAAACTTCATGAAATTTTCACCACATGATCTTAGTTAAGTAAAGTACAAGATCCTATGGTTAGATTCTAAAAATTCAGTTTTTTTGTTTTTCATGGATGAATGGAGCAGAAATGGCAGTTTTGAGTGGTTTTGGATTGAAAAACGGCCATGGTCCTTTAGGGGTTTAATAAGCACCGAATCAAGTTTGAAGACATTCCAACATTCACAACTATCAAAACTGGCATCGACATCGAATTTCTATAGAATTTACAATTTGGCGGCGGGTTGACCGGCGTATCAGGAGCGAATGATGTCCAATTGTCGCAAATAAGGAGTCCTTCCTTACTCTCACAGATATTCCTAACAACCCTGGCCTGACAGATTCATCAAAATGCGCAAATTCTAAAAGTTAGATTTTTGACTTTTAATTGGAGTTACCATAATTCCAATTTGGGCGCACAAACGGCCTAGGAGTAAGGGGTTGGGGTCCCTTAAGCTAATTGGGGTCTTTTGAAGACAATGGTGCAAACGGTTTTCCATTTCAAATTGTTCCCTAAAAGATAGAGAGGGTCAGCTCTTAGTTTGACTTTTTAATTGGTTAATTAAGAGTGATTTTCGAAATATCTCTTGGAAAATCAAAGATTGGATTTGGTCAAGATCTCTTTCTTGCGTAAAAAGCCATCTTTGGGCTAAAAAAAGACAATTTTAAAAATGACTTTTGGTTAATTTGCAAAATATCTACGTAAATTAGGGTTAATTCCAAAATATCTTGGGTTAAGATATTGGATTTGATTTGGCCAAGATTTCATTAGCCGAATGGGGATGTTTTTAGAAATTTCCACCATTAAACAAGTATTATTTTGGAATTACATTAGGGTAGTTTAGGGTGAAAAGTAACAAAGTCTTTTCACTGGCAATTACCGAGAGGGGCCCAACCACAGGTATATAAGGGCCCCCCTTGAGGTTGCCAGTACCCTTATTTCTCGCACCGACACTTTGTTTCCATTCTCTTTATTCGTGCTACCGACGTGGTCGGAGCACTGCTTGAACCAAAAACTTGGCCAAGTTGAATTGTTTTCTTTTAAGTTTGAAGGCTTAGGGCCCCTTCAAGTGATTTTCATTCAGACTTTTGCACTAAAGATTGATTCTCATCTACTTGTTAGTCACTCGATTTGTGGAAATTTCAAGTATTGAACGCCAAAGTTCGGTTCAAACACTGTCATGTGTACCTCCTTTGGATGCGAAATCTTGAAATACTAAGACATTTTAAGAATTCAAAGTGAAAGTCCGGTTCAGACACTGTCATGTCACTCATGTGTACCTCCTTTTGCGAATACAATTCTTAAAATACTATCACAAAAACTTAAGACGGCGAAGCTTTGACTTTCCCCAAACATTTATGTAAGGTCGTTAGAGCCCAAAGCCATATACCCATCATATGCATACAACACCTTCGTGGTGGAAAATCGTGTGTTCGACAAATTCTCAAGTCATTGGCCTAATAATGCTTGACCGTTGTTAGAAATTGGCCAAATTAGTGATACCCATCCTTAATAGTTATAGATTCTATTCCCATTTAAAAAATATTAAACAAACCAAAACCAAAGTTCCAAAACCAAAAACCCAAGACCGGCCCCAAAGGATTAACCAGTCCAGCACTCCAGCTCGAAGGCACCAGACGGAGGCACCAACACGGGGGCGACCAACGGACGGGGGGGCGGGGGCGGAGGGCAGGCTAATTGCGCTCCGCTACGTGGCGCCACCCGAGGGGTCCGTGAGTACAGTCTGGGGGGGGTCCGTGAGCAGCAGTCTAGGGGGGTGTTTGGAGCTCAGAGTCCAGGGCTGGGAGCTCGGAGTCCAGGAAGGGAGTTCAGAGTCCAGGGGTTGGGAGTTCAAAATTGGTGAGTGCAAACTTAAAACCATATGATATCACAAAAACTTGATTTCTTAGAAAATCATTGGGTTGGCAGTTGGAGCCACAACCCCGCATTTTTTCCTTGATTTTCACACAAATCTAATTTTTGAGATTTCACAAATTCTTCACTAAAACTCCACTCACATTCTTCTACCATAGCCATATCTCTCTCAAAACATTGCAAACCGTCTCAAAACAAGAATGAGAGAGAAGGGAGACAATTATGAGAGATTAAAGTGAGAGAATCCTAACATGAGAAGCAATTCACATTAAAAAACTCATTTCCACGGAATAACACTATAGAAATTGATTCTTATTCTTTGGAGTTTGACCCTTGGGAATAAAAAACAATTTCTTTTGAATATTACTATTACAATTATTCTCGTTCTTTAGGAATGTTCTACATTCTTTGGTAGTTAGTCATTAAATAGATTCTTAGAAGGTTTGGATTTTGTTGGTTTTGTTTTACTAGGCCTAATAAGTCAAAAAGGAAACAAACAAATTGACAACCAATTTCTTTACAAACTAACGCAAATTCAAAATTAATTAGATTTGAAAAGATTTGATGATAATATTTTAATAAGACAAAAGGGAAAGGACTAATTGACAACTAATTTCTTTAAGAATTAACAAGAATTCAAAAATTAATTAGATTTGAAAAGATTTGATGATAATTTCCAATACCAAATAATTAGTTTCACATTGAAATTCAAATATTAATTTAAAACCAAAAGAAAAACCAATAACAACCAAAAAACTAACAATTAAAATTCCCAATGATTTTTAGAATAGATTAGTTGCTAAAAACTTACTGAAATAGGTAGACTTAGTTGGATTGCAGTATTTTCTAATTACCGAAAAATTAGGAATAATAGGAAATACCCAAATAATTTAGAGCTATATCACTATTAGTTTTTGCTTTTAACCAGGATTGAATTAATTTACCAATGACGTGAGAATTATAATGGATTAAATGGAGAGCCGTGATGATTTCAACGGGAAAGTTGTGGGAGACTATCTTTATATGATGATGTTTGATAACGGGACCATGGAGATTTACACAAAGGAGGTAAACCGATCCCATCTCATATTTATTCTCATTGTTTTATTACTAAGTTTCTTTTTATCGAATGCTTGGAATTAGGATTAGGCACAATTGCAATTGACCAAGTAGAATAGAATAAGATAGATTAGTTGAATTTCAAAATAGAATAACTAGAATTGCAGACTCAATTTAGACTAGAAAATACTTAAAAATGTGACTAAAAGAGTTCATTGCTTGGAAGGCTCTTTTTGAACACCCAATTAGAGAGAAAATTCAATTAGACACAGGACCCGTGTGATAAACTTTTAACTCAAAGGGTGGAGTTAGAACCGCTCACACGGTGCTAAATTCTTCTAAGTCTATCCCCGAGAAAAGATGATTCACAGCATCAGGATCATTTAGTGGAAGCAATTTCAGTGCGAAGTTGTGGAGACTAGACCTGATGGTCAATCAAAGAAACGCATCAAGGAGGTTCACATGACCACTACTTTCTTAGAGTTCCTTGATTTTTTCATTCCTATGTTGCAAAACTTTATACGCCACAATTTCATTGCCAATTGGCAGAAGCAAGAAGCTAAACTTCTACATGGATGCTTGCAAAGAGGGACTATATTGACGCACATCGACTTTGCTGAGAATTACACATTCAAAGCCCAAAATGAGATCCAGTCGTTGTACTACCATTCTGATCAAATCACAATCTTGGTGCAAGTTACATATTGTGCAGATGATGGCAAAGATGCTCTGGAAGGAGGCGGACACCTGAAGAGGGAGACACACTACTACATCTTAAACGACAGAACCCATGACACGGACTTTGCCTAGCACTCCCTTATGCTTCATTGGCGCAAGATGCAGTCAAAGGGCGACTCCCCGACTATGCACTATATCTTTAGTGACGGTTGCGCTCGGTAGTTCAAAAGTGCTAAGGTCATGTACTTTGTTGCTAGGTGGGGACATTCTTGAGTGTGCTTTTTGCGCCCAGTAGTATCACTAAGTATTCATGAATTCTCCTGCAGGTGTATTCATTAGTCTTATACTATACTACTTTTGTATTATATGTGCATCTGTTTGTATTACTGTTAGTTACATAATTTTCCATTTATTTGAAGTCAGTTATAAGTTTACCAAGAATACAATGCTGGAATTCACATGCTATGTGCGTGGTTACTGGAGCTAGGTATCCGGCTTTCACTAGTGGATGCAAGATGCTCTGGAATTATTATGGCACCGGTCATGGAAAAGGTGAGTGGGACGGAGCTGGGGCAGTTGTCAAAAAGGCTCTTTACAATGAGCAGCTTGTCAACCCTCACAGGTGGTTGCAAAACATTGAAGACTGCGTTGTTTTCCTGGATGCTACTATAGTAGGACCAGTTCCCGCTCGATGGGGTAGAATGAGGTACCTAGTAGAAAAAAACAGTGACCAAATTAACAAAACTCAACACAAAAGTGTTGATTTTTTTTGTTGATTTGGACGTGTTAATTTGGGTACTTTTGAATACAAAAGTGTTGATTTCTTAACAAAAAAATGTCAAATTTTAACAGAAAAGTGTTAATTTTCTAACAAAAAAGTGTTGATTTTTTTTGTTAATTTGGAACTTTTTTTAAAAATATATTTTAAAAAATTCATAAAAAATTTCAACCTCTAGGGTGGTGCCATGTGGCTAGCAACCACATGGCAACCTATCCAATTGCTATGTGGCGGCTACTAAGGAAATGAGGTCACCGGGGTTTGAACCCGCAACCTCATGGTTAGAGGTCAAGGCTCTTACCAAGGCATCAAGCATTCAAGATGTGTGGTTGTTAGAGAAGTAGAAATGTATTTAGATAGTTCTTTCGGGTTTTTTTCAATTCTTTTTTAAAGTCAGTAGACTTTAGAGGCGATTCAAACCTAGTAAAAGAAATTTTTTGGAAAAACTTTGAACTAAATAAAGTTGAGAAATAAAGTCTTCTTTCACCTCCAACTATTTTTTTGAAATTTGGATCTTCCAATCAAAAATTATGAACAAAAATCAGAGAGGGGTGGAAATGAACATTTATTTTTAAAATTTTCAAACTCCCTCTCTGATTTTTGTCCATAACTTTTGATTGGAAGATCCAAATCTCAAAACAGTTGTTGGAGGTGAAAGAAGACTTTATTTCTCAACTTTTTTTAGTTCAAAGTTATTCCAAAAAAGTTCTCTTACTAGGTCTGAATCGCCCCTAAAGTCTGCTGACTTTTCAAAAATCCGATTTGTGATGATTTAATTTAAAAAGAAATCTACATTGTAAAATTAAGGCTCCAAAGGCTTATAAAGAAACAAAAGGATTAAAATTATACTTATATTTGAATTTGGAGTTGAGACATATAATTTTAATTATATTATTCTTTACCTTTTTTCCCATCAAAAGTCAATAGACTTTAGTGACGATTTTGTCCTAGTAGATAAACTTTTCAAAAAACCTTTGGACCAATGAAAGTTGTAAGATGAAGATATCTTTCACTTGCAACAATTTAATTAAGATTTAGATCTTTCAATTAAAAGGTATGGACAAAAATCAGAGAGGATGTTTAACCCCTAAAGTCCCAAAGTCCCCTCGGGGGACACTTGGGATTTCGGGCAGGCTCGTGTGACCTAAAATTTTGACCTAATTTTTTGAAACTTTTTTTGAAGATAGGAAATCACATCAGCTTTCTAAAAATATAACTTTTTTCTCAATCGGTGCCTGGGAGCAGAAGTTTTGCCATTCGAAGTCAAAAAAGCAGTTCGGTGGGCAGAAAAAAAAAACCACAAAAAAATGAAATTTTTTTTTTTCATTTTTTTTTCTGAAAGATTATGTTTTTGTCTACATTTGAAGCTTTGATTCATCCTATTTGGACTAATAATGAAAAAGTTATGGACAATCTTGTTTTTTGGGCAATCTAAGCATCTTCTTCAAAAAACAACTTATAGAAATCATTTTTGAATGCAATTTTCAATTTTTTTCAATTTTTTTTTTTGAAAAGGTTAAGTTTGTTTTCAAGAACAATCCTACCGTTGGTATTATGATTTTTTTATTTCATTTAAGGGCTATTAAGAATTTAGTATTTTGTTCAACTTTGGACCTACTTCTACTTAACAATTTATTTATATGTGAAAATCAAGTTTTGACATTCTGAAATTTTTTTCCCCAACTCTCAACTCAAATGTTGAAGATAAAAAATTTTAACCTTATGGTGTGTAGTGCAAAAATAATCCGTAAATGACTGTCAAAGTCACCTGAAATTGCAGGCCGTAGTTGAAAAAAACTTTTTTTTTCAACTTCAAATGCTAATATCTTCCAATCTGTACGGTCAAACTTCATGAAATTCTTACCACATGATTTGAGACAAGTGAAGTACAAGATCCTACGATTAGATTCTAAGAAAAAAGTTTTTTTAGGTTTCTTGAGTGATTGCAGCACAAATGGCAGTTTTCAGTGGTTTCAAAGCCAGAAAATGCCTCGGTAATTTAGGGGTTAAAAATGTAAAAAAGAATGTCCATTTCTACTCTTCTCTGATTTTTGTTCATAACTTTTGATTAGAAGATCTAAATCTCAAAAAAATTGTTGAAGGTGAAAGATATATCAATTTTACAACTTTCATTAGTCCAAAATTTATTGAAAAAATTAATTTTACAAGGTGAAAATTGACCCTAAAGTCTGCTGACTTTAATAAACACCAAATTCAATGTGTACTTATTTTATTCTTAAATCTACATTGTATATTGAAGATTTTTAAAGGTTCTTGAAGATTTTTATAATTTCTAAACTTTTTCAAGAGATTCTAAGAGATTTTAAAAGATTCCAAAAAAATTAACAAAATTTTGTTGATGTGGTAATTGTACTATCCAAATCAACAAAAAAAATGAGACAATTTTGTTAATTTGGGCACAGTTAACAAATATTTGTGAAAATGGACGTTACAATATCCAAATTAGCAAAAAACTGTTAATGTTTTGTTAATTTGGGCACTGTTTTTGTAGTAGTGGGTGTGCGACCTTTCTATCCTTTCAACTTCTACCCACTTCCAATTATTGATGTATACTTTGTTTTTTGGCCAATATGCTTCTATAAAGGAATACCAACATCTTTTCCTTTGGGTGGGGTAAGCACTATACTTTCCCTTGTGTACTGCCCTAAACTCCGTTAGTGATTAATTAGGTCTAATTAAAACACGACTGAAAGGATGTACTGCTCTTCAGTAATACACTTGCCTAACATCTTCAAAAGTAACAGCTGGCACTAACGCTAACAATGCTCTCTATTTTCTGCTCAGGTCATATAGATATTTCCATCATGTACGCCCGGAAGATGTTGATCGCGGTACTTCACACTCTTGCGATGCAATTCCTTGGTCATCCAAATTGCATTCTATTTTTGCTCTTGATGTACATGACTCTACTAAGTTGTTAGTACGATAATTGTCTCGTTTTTGTGGCCCGTGCTTAGAGGAAGATTTCAGTCAATGCAAGAAGAAGGCATATGTCAATGCATGGTCTGTCACCAAGATACAACCTACGAATATAGAGTTTGCAGCTACGCACATGACTGTCGATGAGGAGGACGACAGTTGGAACTACAAATATGACAATGAAAGCATGGCCGACTTAGTTCAACCAGGAGATAATTTCGCTGTACCGTCTACTGAAGACAACTATGAAGGCATTTCCTTCTATATTCTGCAGTGCTTGAGGCCTAAGCACACTATCGAGCATGCCTTCGACTGTGTTTGGGGCGGACACTTCGAAGCAGGAAACTCGGTCATTTGTGGCAGATACTAGCGGAAATGGGGACGCCGGGATGCCAACAACTACATGTACTTGAGGAATTCAAGAGAAGCATTTGTTGACGCTTCTTCACTCTTGGCCTGCAAATTCAACATGATTCCTAGGAATCATCATGCCAAAGGCGGAGACGTAATCAATACAGCCCTCGAAGAAATGGACGACTCATAGTACTGACAAAGTACTTCAGAAGTCTTATCCTCATGGCATGACCAAGTTGCCCAACGTACGGTTTACTAGTTTAGGGTCCAAGTAGGAAAGAAGAAAAATGTGTATATTCATGAATAGAGATATGTATCTTTGAAGTGGAATTTATGAGAGAAAAACCTTTCACCATGTCTTCAATACTGCATGCAGTGACTATGGTGCAATTAAGTGTCTTTTTCCACCCTTTCCATTACTTTGTAGTCCTACAAGTAGTATATATAGTATAGTATTTTACTGTCTCATGTTCGTAAACCACCAACTTGAGAGTGCACTATGAATTCAAGTGCTTTAACCGTTGAAGGACAAGATACATTGCCATGTAGTCAAAAATAATGTCTTGGGTGATTTTAGCTAATTAGATTCTGTGAAAACATCAATCTTGTATGTTTAAATTACTAAAAAAACAGTTTGTACATGTCTAGGAAAAAATTCAATTGAATTTGGAAAAAAGAACAACTTCATACTATGTATAATATTTGTAGCAAAAATTCAAAATTCAAAAATAAAAAGACCACAAAAAATCCAAATTATTTGAAATTCTTTCATGATATTCCAATAGCAATTAACATTATTGTATAGAATTAGCAATTAATTATAATAATTCTTAAACCCGTACTACCTCAACAAGGACCTTGAAGTTAAATTTGTCTATAAAACCAAATGTAATACTTTATTTTGTAGTTGTATGAAACTTTTATATTCCTCACTTGTAGAGAATTGCCATAACTACTTCTTAGATTTTTTTCAATTTTCCACATGAAAACTACAAAGTTCTGTAATTTTTTAAAGATAAAGGTAAAAAACAACAATTGCCAATTATATTGTGTACTATAATCATCAAAATTTCTGATATTAATGAATATAAGAATGGAAAACTTAATTTTGTAATAGAAACTTGTGAAAAATCCATTTTAGAAGGAAAAAATTATAATTAAATTCACAATATATTACAGTCTCTAGATTTCAACACATAGAACTTTGAATTGCAATAACTTCTTTTTAAAAATCAACTTCAATTATAGAAAAACTTTATGAGAACTTCATTTCCTAAAATTCAATCAAATACCAATATTAATTATATTAAAAGTTACAATTACGCTTCATTGAAACGCTTCTACTTTCTACGAGCATGGACTTCGATGGCTTCAGAGATGAATACATGTGAAGAAGTGCATATGTATAAAAAAATGATCATTTTTGACATCTGCCAATTTTTGTGACATTTAACACTTCTTCATTTCAACTATGACAATTTCTTTCCAATAACTTATGTCCATCATCTTTAAGTGTACTCGAGATATTTCTGACTGTTGTGGGAGAATTAAAACAATATTACATTTTTTTTTCTTCAGAAGCATTCCCTCTTTATTTTCCTTTAACAAAATTCCCTATTATTCTTTTTTTAATAATATTTTCATTTTTTCCTTCTTCAAAACATTCCCTTTTTTTTTGGCTTAAGAACATTGCTTTTTTTTTTTCCATGGAAACATTTCCTATTTTTTTTCCTTCAAAACATTCTAAGACTTCTTTGGAAAAAAACATTCCCTATCTTTCTTTCAAAAGAACATGCCCTTTTATTTTTGTCACCAACATTCCCTAGTTTTTTCCCTTGAAAACATTCCCTATTTTTTTCCTATAGAAAACATTCCTTATTTTTTTTTCTTTGAAACATGCCCTCTAGAGACTTTAGAACTTTCCCTTTTTTTTTTGGTCTTCAAGACATTCCCTTTTTTTTTGGCTTAAAAACATTTCCTTTTCTCCTCTAGAAAACATTTCCTATTTTTTTTCTCTTTAAAACATTCCCTAATTTTTTCCTAATGAACATTTCCTATCCTTTTTTCAGAAAAACATACCCTTTTATCTTTCTCACCAAAATTCCCAATGTTTTTCCCTTGAAAATATTCCCTCTTTTCTCTCTTCAAAACATTCCCTTTCTTTTTCTCTTTGGAGCATTCCCTTTTTTTTGGCTTAAAAACATTCTCTTTCTTTTTTTCTTTAGAACATTCCCTTTTTTTTGGCTTAAAAACATTCCCTTTCTTTTACTCTTTAGAGCATTCCCTTTTTTTTGGCTTAAAAACATTCCCTTTTTTCCTCTAGAAAAAAATTCCAATTTTTTTCTCTTTAAAACGTTTCCTATTTTTTTCTTCTAAAGACCATTCCCTAGCAAGTCTTTCAAAAGAACATGCCCTTTAATTTTTCTCACCAACATTCCCTATTTTTTTCCCTCGAAAACATTCCTTGTTTTTTTCCTCTAAAAAACATTCCTTATTTTTTTTATGCATTGAGTGCCCTTTTTTTTCCTTTAAAACGTTCCCTAATTTTTTCCTCTTCAAAACATTCTCTATTTTTTGTCCTTTGAAACATGCCCTTTAGGCTCTTCAGAAGATTCCTTATTGTTTTCCCTTGAAAACATTCCCTACTTTTTAACTATCAATTGGGGATATTGAGAGAATTCGTATTGCATTGTAAGATTTAAGAGAGACGGATTGGGAGTATAATTTGTGAAACCAAAATAATTAAATAGACACCAATAGGAAATTAAATTTGAGAATCAAGAAATTGCATTGAGTAATCAATTGTGAGGAAAGTCGATTGGTGAGAATTAAAAAGAGACTGTGTTTGTGATGCCGGAGACCAATTGGTGATGCTGGAGTGTTGTGAAAGAATACCCATCGAGAAATGGAGTGGAAGCTAAAGGCAATTGTAGAAAAGACCAATCGAGGAAAGCTAAAGACTGTGGCTAATTGGTTCAATAAGTGGTTCTAAACCGATTGGTTGTTGGTATAGAGTGGGGAATATTTTTAAATCCATAATTTTGCAATTGGCAATGTTCTTGGGATAAATTTTATAATTCAATTGGATTAGTTTACTTCCTAGCGTTTGAATCCTACAATAGGATTTATTTTCAGAAGAAGAAATTTTAAATCCTTTTATATGGCTAACGGGCCTTCAGATGGCTTTAAATGCCTTCGAAGGGCTCCACACGACTTAGATAGAGCAAACGTGCGGACAGGTGAAAGATTGGACGGCTTTGATGGGACGGACGGGTGGACAGGCCTTCAAACGGCTTTGGACACCCTTGGACGGCTTCGGATGGCTTAGATGGAGCAGACGGGCAAATGGGCCTTCGAATGGCTTCGGACAGCTTGGATGGAGTGGATACGCAGACGTTCCGCCGAGCAGCTGGATGGAAGATTGGATGGGTTTGATAGAGTAGACGGGCAAACAAGCATTTGGACGGCTCTAACAGGGTGGACAGGTGGATGGCTAAAATGGGATGGACAATTGAGCTTTCAAATGGGCTTTCAGACAAACAGATTGGCTTCGGCATTGTCTTGTTAGAATTTAGGCATTTAGACAAGCTTTCATATGGATGGGTGGACATGCGGTGGAATGGAAAAAAATTAAAAAAATCAGTAAGCATCTAGGCCTAGGGTGAATTGACTATTTCACTTTTGGTCCTTCGGACATCTATAGTCTATTTCTTGTTTTGAGTTCTACTCTTATCTTGTAATTTGTTCTTTAATCTTTATGCTTAATATCAAACAATGAATTTAGCTAACTATAATCAATGTTTACAAATCCAATCGTATTCTAAGCTAGAGTTGTAAACATGTTTGTAAGTATTCATTGGAAGTTTTTTGTAATGATAAATAATACATAAGAACTATTATATATGTCCTATATGATCTAAGATTCCTCCCTGCAAAAGTACAAATGTGTAGGGGCATTGGACACTTTTAGAGTTTTTTGCAATTCATTCTCATTTTAACTTTCAACTCAAACATAAATAATATTGAAGCTAACTTGTCTAATTTTATATGTAAATATGCTCTATTGCAATGCATTGCATCTATTGGAGAATTTTACAAAAAAACTTGAATAGAAAAACCAAGGACGTTGGGATATTTACTCAATTGCAACTAATGTGACTAATGCCCCTTAAGGGCATTAGTCACATTAGTTATAGTTTATTAAATTGGCCACAACTTTTGCATAGGCAACTAAAATTTTCTAAATTTTTTAATGTATGTTTGGCATGATGTGGGACACCTACTTGAAAATTTTCAAAAGCAAATAACTCTTTTAGAATTTTTTGAAAGTTTTTGAAAGTTTTAACTTACAACCCAAAGATGAAAAAAATTGAAATAGAAAAGCCAAGGAATTTGGGAGATAGTTCAATTGTGACTAATGTGACTAATGCCCCTTAGGGACATTAATCACATTAGTTATAGTTTAGTAAATTGGTCACAACTTCTGCATGGGCAATTAAAATTTTCTAAACTTTTTTATGTATGCTTGGCATGATGTGGGACACCTACTTGCAAATTTTCAGAAGCAAAGGACGCTTTTAGATTTTCTTACAATTTTTTGATAGTTTTGACGTACAACCCAAAAATAAATAAAATTGCAGGTCACTTGTCCTACTTCAAATGTCAATATGCTCCATTAAGATGCATTGGAAGTATTTAAAAATTTTCAAAAAAAAATTGAAATAGAAAAGGCAAGGAATTTGGGAGATATGTTAAATTGGCCACAACTTTTGTATGGGCGATTAAAATTTTCTAAACTTTTTTATGTATGCTTGGCATGATGTGAGACACTTATTTGTAGATTTTCAAAAGTATAGGACACTTTTAGAATTTTTTCAATTTTTTGATGGTTTTAACTTTTTACTAATAAATAAATAAATAAAGAGTTGACTTGTTTGATTTCATTTGTTAGTATGCTTATTTAGGATTTTTTACAACTTATTTGACTGTCTTATGCATTTTTGGAGATGATGAAGTCAAATTATGGAAGATTTGCTAGATTTTAAGTAATGTGACTAATGCCTAAAAGAGGCATCAATCACTTCAATTACAATGTTCAAAATCTTTGATAATTTCCTAGTCAGGGGATTTACATTATAATATGAGTTTGTTTGTTGATGTTGAAAATATCCCTTCTTCAAGTTTAATTTATTCATTTTTATGAATTGATTTCTTCAAGTTTTGAAGCATTCTATTCTACTCCGTAAAACACCTTGTTGGCCCATCCGTCGACCCAACCTTCTAACCTTTGCCTGTAAATCTTATGTCTTCTACAATGCATGTCCATCTGCCCGCTTGTCCATTTATCCGCTTGTTCGTTTGGCTCTATGCGTTTGCCCGTCTTTACCATCTCGACCGTCTATGCGTCCACCCGTCCACGTGTCGGCGACAGCTTGGCTGTCTATGGCTCTACGCATCTGCCCGTCCGCTCCATCTTAGCCATCCGACCGCATGTCCGCCACATCTCAACCGTTTGCGCGTCTGCCTGTCCACCTGACCACTGGACATATAATATTGTGAATGTCAAATGACGTCCAAGGGGCCCCGGACATTGTTGCGGGACGTCCGGATGTAACACTAGATGTCCAAATGTCCTGTCAACCTTGGTCTCCATTAAGGAAACCCAAAGGTGTGGCAAAGCAATAGCCAAGAGTGTACAAAAGCCAACCAATAGTCCAACAACCTAGGCAGACCAACCCAACAACCTAGCCAATCCAGCCCAGCTCGACAAACTAGCCAGTTGGGCCACAGTCAGCCGGATACTAGTCAGCTGGTACAAGTCCTATACAGATCACTAAAGAGCCAATCTACAAAAGTCTCGTATAGATCATTGAACATTCAGTTCAGAGCTTAGAATTGGACACTTGTGTGAGCCCTGTCATTGTCACTCAGGCCTCGGATTTTTCTTTTTTTCACTTATTGCTCATATTTAGGGTTATTATGGTCAAAAATCAACTAAAAAGAGTGTTTGTAGTAGGATTGATACAATCCCCGGTGATGATAAGGAATTGGTTAGAATTATGCCAGAGTACCTTAAAAGACTCTTTAGAGCCAAGTTCTACATCTTATTAGGTGATTAGGCATAATATTACACGGTTACCAGGAGATAGAACAAACTAATAGTCGAAAGACAATTTAGTGCAAAAGTGTCAAGACAAGCCCTATCGGACTTTTCAAGAAGAATCTTAGCGGAATTTGGCTAAGTGGAGGTCATGGGATTTTGGTAGTCACTCAAGAGCATCACAACGAAGCCAATTCATGGAGATTCCCTTGTACGGGAATGATTCTTCCCCGGAGGAATTAATTCCGTCCTAGTACAATTTCTACTTTAATTAGACAGTGTAGGTTTCTAGCAAAACCTTGCACTTGTCATTAGGGGGCTTCCTAGAAGATCCCCTAAAAACTTCGTAGTTTTTTGGATTACAGAAATGACTCCCTGGGAAGTCACCTACTTTTACCGGCAATTGGAAATTCATAGAAAATTCCACGGTGATGGTAAAATTCCACTAAAAATTAGGATAGCATGTTTTAGCATAAATAAGCGTCCCGCCAAATTTCAAGACATTCTGACAGCGGCAAGTACCAGAACCAGCGGCGGCAATGACTTTCCAAGGTTTTACCGAAATCTTGGTGGGTTGACCGGCGTGCAGAGGACATATTGTGTCCGATTTGAGTCAACTTGGACTCTTTTCTAACATTCTTGGACATTCCCGACAACTCTGGCTAGTCAAAACCTTTGGGAAAAATCAATTCCAAAAGATAGATTTTCCACTCTTTTTACCGGTTCGTAAGTGTTAGCTTTTGGGCGCATTTAGGTTCCGAGAGTAAGGGGTGGAGGTTCCTCTATACTAATTTGGGTCTTCTGGAGCCATTGGCGCTGTCCGTTTGGCAATCAAACCAATTCTCCAAAAGATAGAGTAATCACAGCAGTAGTGTAGATTTTTAAGGTTAAAGTTGACTTTTTAGTTTACTTAGCAAGTAATTTGAGGGGGGAGGAGGCCTTGGAAATGTATAAAAGGCCTCCCCCTCCCCTCACTTCACAACCCTTACCACTACCTTCACACCATTATCAACTCAATACGCATATACCACATCAATATCAATTGAAAACCATAGCCATTATCCGATCATTCTATACTACTTTCAATACCATTCTCATTCTACATCCTTCTCATTCCATTCTCTTAGTCTACACCAACTTACAAGTCTTTGGATTCTTTGGTATTCAAGGGTCAAGAGCTTCACCAACCTTGTTGGTACACTTCAAGGCCTTTCTATACTTGTGTTTTGATAGAGTATTTTGAACAACTTGCGGTGTTCAAAATTCATTAGTGCACCATTGCTAACTTGTCTAAGTTCACGTGGAGTTTATAGTCTTTTGCAAATTGTGATATCATAATTCCTTGTGACTAGTCTCTTCGGGCAGATTTACAACCTGGATTGGTTTATTGAGAATCCCTCTCGGGCCTAGCCATTGCATTGTGATCCAAGTGAGAATTTTTGGAGTTGATTCAACCTCAAAAAACTAATTCCTAGCACGGCTCTTGTGAAATTTTGCCAGAATTTGAGGTCAAATCCTCCGAGACGGCAAAGCTTTCGTCTTGGAACTTGTTTTCGAAACAACAAACCTTAAAAAGGTAAAGTTGTGAGAAGTTGGGTTCTTAGCCTTAGCTTAAATTATTCCAATTTGTTTTTGTTTCAAGGGTCCTCCAAGGAGACCCTGTGTTTTTATTTAAAGTTTGGCAACAACCGCCAAATTAACCAAAAGTGGTCTGTCTTAAAATCAAGGACCAGGCTAGGCCCAGCCATCGGCAACCAACCACCCGGCAGCCAACCCCGGCATCAGGTCCGGTAGCCAGGCTCTGCTAGTTCGGTACTTGATTAAGCCAAGCGGCCAGGCCATTAGGCTCTGGACCCAAGGGAGAAAAATAAAGGTAACCCATACATGCCTCACCATCTGATTTAGACAAGCTTTCGCAAAAAAACTATTTTCTTGCTTTTAAGTTTGAAACAGGGAAGTATAGAACAAGTGTCAAGCCTAGAGAGGAAAATTAGAATTTCTTTTGTTTCGAATTAGATACAAAAATATAGAGAGAAAACCGGTTGATCCTCTAACCTTACCCAGTCATTGCAAAACATTGAGAGTTCGAAGTATAGAATTTTGATTTTCAAAGAAAGGAAGCCGTTAGGCAGTCCAAATACAAAAGTGGGACAGTCAAACTGAGTTGACCAGCCTTCCCTCTCATCCAAGGGTCCAGAGTTCCCTATCATTCAAAAAATTGAGTTTTGAATACAAAAGTTGGGTTCATCCAGAAAGGATTGAACAGGCTAACAAGCTCAAAATCTGAGTCAAATTGAGTTGACCAAGGGGGCTGAACAAAGGTTAACAAGCTCAAATCTGAGTCAAACTGAGTTGACCAGCTCCTACCCCTTTGGAAGGCCACCTGCCTTCACCCCACCAGCATCCAACACTTGGATTCACGAACTGGACCCCAAAATTAGCCCATACTGGACCTCCAGCAACCGAGCAAGGCTCCCCAATTTTTGAAGTCCTGAACCTGCAAACACACTCTGAATTCAATCCCAACTCAACTCAAGTTATCTTACAATACTCAACCTTTAGAATAATAGAGAAGTGAACCTCAATTGTTGTTTAGAAGGGAGAGAGAGAGAGATGATGGAATCTTTGAGCCATTTTGACTTTGGAAACCATATTTTAGTTTGACAAAAAACAAATAGAAAAGACGAGAAGAAGAATAGTTTGACTTGGGAACCATTTAGAGGTTTGCCAATTTAGGGAAAAGTTTAGAAAAGCTTAGTTGTGGAAGGTTTGACTTTGGAGCCATTTAGTAGTAATAAGAGTTTAGATTTTATTAGGATTTTTTATAGGTTGACTTTGGAACCTCTCCCGAAAGAAAAGAAAGGAAATTGAAAAGAAAAGGAGACATGCGAAGGAAGAAGGAAGGTCCAAGAGCTTTAAGACTAACAAGGGTACACCACATACCACAATCACGCGCAAATCAACGAGATGGAAGTAGAGCTCATGCACTGGGAGGAGTTATTTGGTGGACACGAGGATTTTGAAGTCAATATGATCACCGTAAGTCTGTAAAACCCTTTTTTCCATTATTTTCACGCAACTAGAAGTTAGAAGTCGGAATTTGCTTCAAGATCAGGATTAAACCAAACAAGTCAAAGATAGGTGAAAGCATTTAGATGGTAATTTCCAAGCAAAAGTAAAAGCTTAGTCAAGATTAGAAAATATTACCAATCAACTAGGAATTAGGAATTCGATTCTGAAACATATCTAATTGAAAAACATGCATTGATTGGACCCGTACGTGCATCAATCAATAGAAAATAAAAAGGAGAATAATTAGACTAAGTGAAACCATTCAAGGACCATGTAGTGCTAAAGTTAGTAGAAAATTTAACCATCAAAATTTCTTAGATAAGTAAGGGAAAAATCCTTAAGCAATTATTTCAAGGAAAGAGGTAGGAGTAGCGGTTAGAAGATCCATTGCTTGGAAGGCAGAACTGGACCAAACGTAGGTAGACACCCACTACGAATTAGATTTCATAGAACTGATCCCGGTTGTGTACACTTTATTCCAAGGGTGGGAATAAAGCGCCCACAACTTGTTCAAAATTAAACACATGAAAATGATGCCCATGAGGGCCCCCTTTTCTCCTATTTTTTGAGAAATTTGAACATTGAATGTGATTTGTGAGTGGAAAAACCTTGTGAAAACTATTTGATGTTGAATTTTCCTTTGTGAAATTAGAAGCCTAAAGCCAGGGAAGTAGATAGAGAGAATAGATAGAAATTTTTCAAATTTTTTGTATATAGCTATCTTTTTGAAAAAACATTTTCCGCTTAAAGTTAAAAACTAGGTTTTCCAAGTATCTCAAAATTTCACATTTTGGTGTGCACCAGTGCTAAGAACCAAACCAGGGCCTTTAGTATCACAAAAAACAGAAAAAAAACAAGTTAGATCGTTGAAGCCTTGAAGGAAGACCAATCAGCTTGTGATGTAACTGCCTCCCCCATCCTTGACTCAGTTGACCTCACCATAAGAGATCAATACCCTTTCAACCTCATTTGGGGGCCTTACCCTCCTTTTCTACCTCAATCCAGTATAAAACTGCCTTAGTCCAGTACAAAAACTTGCTTTCTCTCAAACTCTCTCAAACTTAGACATACTTCTACATACACACATAGAATACTAGAGAGTAGGAGAATGAGGATACTTGTGACTGAAGGAGAGAGATAAAGAAGAGTACATGTTGAATTTTTGAACCAATATTTTGGTTGATTGTGCACCCAATTTGGAATTACGGTAACTTCAATTAAAAGTTAAAAATCTAACTTTTAGGATTTGCACTTTTTGATGAATCTGTCAAGCCAGGGTTGTTGAAAATATTTGTGAGAGCAAGGAATGTCTCCCTGTTTGCGTCAATTGGACATCATTTGCTCCTAATACACCGGTCAACCCGCCGTCAATTTATAAATTTTGTTGGAATCCGAAGTCGATGCCAATTCTGGGAGTTGGGAATGTTGGAATGTCTTTAAACTTGACTAGACACTTATTAAGTACACAAAATATTATACCAATTTTTAGTGAGATTTTACCGCAATATACATAATTTCTAGGAATTTACGAAGATGTTTATGTATGGTTGACTTCCCATGGAGTCAATGTGGAATCCTGAAAAAATCCGAAATAAATTGGGTAACATTTAGGGCACTCCTAGATTCTAAGTGTAAATTCCACGCGATCTTGCACTTGTTTATTTTTAGTAATTTGGAGTTACTTTGTTCAATTGGATAATTTAATTCCTGATACCCGGTAATCTTGGACAATTGTTTGATTCTTATTCGCTCTTGACATGCTCCTACCCGTGGAATACTTTTTTGTAGTCTTCAATCACCAATTCCTCCATCTTCTATATCTTGATATTTCAATTCTCAAAGTTACTTGTAAAATTTTTATTTCTAAATCCAATTTACATTAGAATTGAATTTAGGCCTTGGTAAACCTTCTAGACTTATGATAGACTCGATTGGCTTAGTCAGTATGCCATGTGCATCCTTAAAAGGTTGATTTTGCACAGATAGACACTAGGACTGACTAACTCTCATACTCTCACATCTCTCGGAATTATTAAATATTCTTTCAAACTCACTTTTAAAACTTAGAATGATGAAAATTCCTAGAATTAGGAATTTTCCACCTTCTAAGATGGTTCTTCACCATTTTGGTAGAGACTGCTACCAAAACTCTCTTAACACTCTTTTTATGTATTTTTATTGTATATTTAAACTAAATTTTGCAAAACATTTGCAAAAAAAAGACCCAAAGTTCTGAGTACCAATTTGAGGGCACAAAAGCCCAACAATTTTCATTACATTTGACTGCATAATGAAGAATGATGACATAGTATGTTGTTTTCTTTACTTGGCAAGCAACCCAAGAAACTCAAAAAAATTCTCTTAAAATATTTTTTTATTTGAAAAAAAAATGAAATTGGTTCATTAAATTTATATCCATGTGTCAGGCTTTGAGTCAGTTTATTTTTATAAATGAGAGTAAAGTTATGAAGAATTTAATTTAAGGTAGTTTGTGGATAGTCATACAATCTTTATTGTACTGAAATGTTTGAAACTTTGCTCATAATTTGGTTTTTAATATTTTCAAAACTAAAATCAAAATTTCGGTTGAAGATAGTTTAATACTTTAGTACAATAATTGAACCATTGGAATTGCCTTTTTTCATTTCCATAAAAGAATTCTTCACAATTCACTGTCAACAAGTAGTTTGTAGTCTATACTTGTTTGTACCAGGGTTGTGCGGACTCTACGTCTTTTGTAAAATTATGCCCAAAATCCGGACGTCTGGACGCAGCGGGCGCAGCAGACGTTGGGTAAAAACGGCGGACGGCCAAATTACCGTGGTGGACGGCAGTTTTACTGGCAGACAGGCTGTCGGACGGGGAAGCGGGACGGTCGGAGGGCGGCTTAATTTGCGCGGATGGCGGGAATTTTGGCGGACAGCGGGAGGACGGGGCATGCTTAGACGGACGGCATGGCGGACGGAAGGACCGACTTGCGGACGGGCAGTCCATTGGTGGACATGACGGCTTTAGAGTTTAGACGGACCCATTTTTATTTTTCAGCCCTCAACCTCGGGTCTTAGGGGGGCTCATAGTGTCCTTTAACATTCACATATTTATTGGGATTCAGGTTCGTGTACCTACAACGTCCTAAGCGAATTTGAGAGATATGTTCAATTGTGACTAATGCCCTTTGAAACATTAGTCACAGTAGTCATAATTTAGTATATTAGCCACAACTTTTGTATTGGCAACTAAAATTTTTAAAATTTTTTTATACATGCTTGGCATGATGACAGACTCCTACTTGAAAATTTTCAAAAGTAAAGGACACTTTCAAAATTTTGTGCAATTTTTTGATGGTTTTGACTTACAACCCAAAAAGAAATAAAATTCAAGGTCACTTGTTCAACTTCGAATGTCAATATGCTTCATTAGGATGCATTGAAAGTATTTGGAGATTTTCAAAAAAATTTGAAAAAGAAAAGGCTAGAAATTTGGGAGATATGTTCAATTGTGACTAATGTGACTAATGCTCTTTGGGGCATTAGTCACATTAGTCACAATTTAGTATATTTGCCACAACTTTTGCATGGGAAAATAAAATATTCTAAATTTTTTTATACATGCTTGGCATGATGTAGGACACCTACTTGCAAACTTTCAAAAGCAAAGGACACTTTTAGAATTTTGTGCAATTTTTTGATGATTTTGACTTACAACCCAAAAAGAAATAAAATTTGAAATCACTTATCCAACTTCAAATGTGAATATGCTTCATTAGGATGCATTGAAAGTATTTGGAGATTTTCAAAAAAATTGAAAAAGAAAAGGCTAGAAATTTGGGAGATATGTTCAATTGTGACTAATGTGACTAATGCTCTTTGGGGCATTAGTCACATTAGTCACAATTTAGTATATTTGCCACAACTTTTGCATGGGAAAATAAAATATTCTAAATTTTTTTATACATGCTTGGCATGATGTAGGACACCTACTTGCAAATTTTCAAAAGCAAAAGACACTTTTAGAATTTTGTGCAATTTTTTGATGATTTTGACTTACAACCCAAAAAGAAATAAAACTCGAGGTCACTTGTTCAACTTCAAATGTCAATATGCTTCATTAGGATGCATTAGAAATATTTATGGTCAATTTCGTTAAAATGGCGATATTCCATGTGCCATTTTTTGTATTCCTTGTGCCATTTTTTTTATTCCATGTGCCATATTTTGATATTCTATGTGCCACTTTGCGGTATTCCATGTGCCACTTTGCGATATTCCATGATTTTGGCACTTTTGAATGGAGGCGCAGAGGTTGGGGAAGATGTTGCATGCCGTACCTTTATCTCCTTGCTTTCGTTGAAGTGGTGAGCATTGTAGAACTTGGTCGCTTCCAGAAGTGCAGCTTGTCTACATTGATTGAAATGAGAAGTTGTCCCACCTGCCTAGGCTGGCACATGCAAGCAATGACAATTGGTAGATACTCTTGAATGTGGCCCATCAAATTCTGAGAAGGACCACAAGTGGAAGGGGGGCCTTGTCGGCTAGTCCCCTCCCTCCAATGAATGGCAGAGGGTGTAGTTGACGGAGACGTCGTCACGGATGGAAATGCGGGCGTTTCTGTCTCGAGTCGTTGGCGAGGGTGCAGTCAAGGAGTACCGGATCGAAGAGACTGAGGTTCTATTGAACTGAAAGAACGTTCACGAATAACTGTTGAAAACACCTGCGAAGCAACTACATCTCGACTTCATCAAGCGGCTTCTCTCTGGGAGAGTTCTGTCAAATGTTGGCTTCAATCCCCGATGTTGGCCCTTAGATCGATATGGTGACCAAGTTTATTAGAGTAGCCAAGACCCTAGTCTTTGTTTCTTGGGTTCGTTTCTCTTCAGAACCTATTTTTTTTTATGGTTGTTGATTCTCTATGCTATTGCTTAGCTTTGCCGGTTTTGTGTTTCGGTTCTTTTAAGTGAAGTGCGGTTTCTCCATTTGCTCCCAGAAATTGAAGAACATGAAGTTGAAAACATAGTATTTCTTTGCACATGAAGGTCGGGAGTTGGTACAAAATGAGTTGAGGAACTCGGTTGTCCATATTTGCAAGACTACGTCTACTAGAAAAGTTTTCACAAAAAAGAACATACTATAGACGGGCTATCCATTTGAACGAACGATGACCGTGTGCTACTGTGTTTTGGTACGCAACGTTGAGGAGACCCCCTTTCCCAAAATAGAGCACACTTGTCGATGGTATTCGAAGAAGCGCCCACTTGGGGAGATTCATGGTGATGGAGCTTGTTGTTCTTCCTCTGCGATTCGGCGTAAATTATCCACGGCAAATTTAATTTGTTGTCGAGGAGCAACAAAAGAGGCTCCTTCATTTTTATGTGGTTTCCATGATGCCATGATGCTATCCGTCGAAACGTAGTCGTTTTGGGAGGCCTGCTTGTTGACCTTCCATCTGAAATTGGACTTTGTATCCTACCCTGCGTACAGTCGTTGCATGTCCTTTGATGTTCCGTAGGGTAGGTGCCATTGCAGCAAGACCTCTCGAAAGTGGCTTTCTCCAGGATCAAACTGCGGATCTTCCACCGCTCGTCCGAGCCACACGGGCTCTACATGACCCTGTGCCGGTCTGACAAAAACGTAGAAGCCTGCGCGAAGATCGGTGACCACGTTGTACGTCCGTGGTGGCCTCCCTTCGAGGATACCGATGTAGGGGTCTTCTTCCTCGAGTTCCTCACGTGTTCGCCCGTCTTGCATGAAGTCCGTCATGAAATCCCCTGGTTGCCTTGTTTGGGGCCAAAATCCCTCCTTCAATTTGTCGGAGTGGGGGGGGGTCCAGTTCGCCTCGGTCACGCAAGGCATTTCTCACGGCGGTCCAATACGTGACCAAGTACGACATGCGTGCTTTATATTCCGCCGTCCCATCTTCTTGTGCTATGTCTGTCCAATGTTGGATGTATCCGTCTAGCCCGCGTAGGATGTCAGATTCCTTTGCCATTTTCGAGGGTTTGACGCTGAGCAGATCACCGGGAGGAAGGTCGGGCTTGTGCTCCGCATCTTCTTTCCACAGCCTGACTCCTTCTGTGGGCAACTATGGAATGTCCGTGCATGCCAATTTGTATTGCATGATGGGCCACCCGTTGTCGTCCATGAAGAATTTGTATTGCCTTCCATTAGAGTGGCCCACCAATTGCTTCTTGTTCATCCCGATGTAAGGTCTGATGTAGGCTTTGAAGTCAGGCACTTCTTCTATGAGGTGTGGGATGAATGGAGCTTCTTCCATGTCCATGTACGACTGCATCAGGAAGGGCAGGGTCGGATGGTCATGTTCACGGAGTTCCATGCTCCACTGCCCGAAAGACGCGTCGATGTCGTCGTGTGTATGTCTGACGATCATGAAGGATACCACGACCTCTTTCACGATCCTCTTTGCCACGAGGATTGACCAAAAACAGAAGAGGTACCTGTTTTTGTTCTCCCTCCAAGAGTTGTCCATTTGAATGTGTAGGACCGGTGGCAACGGGAGAGCCTCGATCGCGGGCGACGGAGCATCTCCCAAAGATTCGACACAAATCTCGCTCCCCTGCAGCAATGCACGATACAACGCTGTGTGCCCGCTCCCTTGGAAAAGCGATTGAGATGATTTCGCGGGCCGGGCTTCCACATCTCGCAACAACTTCGCTATCGAGCCCACCATGAAGTTGCTGTCGACGAGGAAGACGTCCAAACTGTAGTGAGCGTACTTGCCATCCCCGTGCCCGTGTGCAAACATGGCGGTCACTTTCACTGGCAACTTCATGAATCCATCCAATGCCTTTGTCTTCCTCGCTAGTGCCGGACATGCAGTTTTGGAGTGATCCATTTTGTCGTGCATGATGGACAGGAGCTGAGTGGGTCGCATTGTTGATAACCATCTGCTGCGATAATACGCATGTCGGCAGGCTTCTTGGAGGAATAAGTATTTCTCGAAATGAGCTTGGATTCGTCGAAAGTCCTCGGACCTTGGTGCGTACGAAGCACGCAATTGCTTCAAGTTGTCACAAATGCTGCATCTTGCAAACGAATCTCCTCGTCCTTTAATGACGTAATCAAAAAAGTGTTTCATTCGAATTTTACTGAAGCTGGATTGCGAGAGGGGCAACAATCCCAGTTTCTCGTTGGCCTACATAGAATAAGAAACATGGTCAGCCCTGGTTCGGTGACATGCGTTCTTCCAAGGACTCCAAATATTTCATTGCTCGTACGAGTATTGGCATGTGGGCACTCCATGATTATAAAATGGAATGCATGGAATCGATTATAGAGAAGACGAATGATTGGGATCGACGTTAGAACTTAGATGTGCAAAGACAACCACTAAATTTGGTGCCTTGCCAGATTCCTGAAAATGAAGTCGCACTTCAAGAGACCTCATTTTCGAGCCAGTGAGGCAATGTTGAAGACCATGTACCATTCTTCAACGACGTTGTTCTAGCAAGCGGTAGTTTGGATGACGATGAAATTCGTTACGAAATTCAAAAATTAGGTGCAATGCACATACTCCGTGCGACGTGCTGTCAACATGATCACGTGCTCAACGTGAATGCCTACTATGTAAAGTGTTCACATGACTTGTGCAATGTGAACGTCCTCGTCATCTAATGTGATGATCATGAAAGCCATCACTGATGCAATTGTTGTGCTTTATTTTCCTTTTGTCATCTCTATGGTCGACGTCGACAGACCCCCTACCTTGGTCACAATGACTAAATTCAGGGGGGAGGAGAAAAAGCATATCGTTAACCTAAATACTTGTATCGATGTAATTCACCTTGATCCTTGTCCTCGCTCTTTTGGGGCCTTTGGTTGCGAAATTGAAATCAGAATTTGAGAGAGAAATTACTTGCAAATAATAAAGAATTGTAATATTTCCACTTGTCGGTGAGCGAGGGGATGACTTCACCGCAACCATCTCAGTATGTTTATTTTGAACTTGAATGAATTCGTTTCTAGAAGAGTTGACATGAAGGTGCCTAAATGATCTCCTCCGAGGCGATTCCTATGAGCTCCAAGGATTTGTGCAGGCAGGGTAAACATGTGGCTGCCGCCCTGGTGAGACTAGGGCACTAATGAAGGTGTGACTTTTACCTCATTCACAGTTGCCCGCAGATGGTTCCATTGGGTTCCAGCGGGTAAAACCTTGAGACCCACTTTCTCGCCGGTGGGCAAAGTACGTGTCAAGTGTGGCATGTGGTCTGCCTTGGCTTCCATCAAGCCATGCAATGTTTGAATGGCCTGCGCGGTGGTGGACCTCGTCTTTGTTCTATTGAAGTTGCCGTGCGGAGCACCTCTGACCTCCGCCTTTGCTTTCGCTTTATATCTCTGAAACGTGCGCATGGAGACATCGTGAACGATCCTCCAAGCCTGTGGACACATGTCTACGCCTTCCACGGTGACGACATCCTTGGATCCTTGTGCTCTTTTGTGCATGGACCTGTGCACTTCCAACAGCTTTGTCGTCTTTACTTGATGTGTTTGCAGGTGCAATTCCGTGCGGAGTGAACGAATGACAGGAGGAACGATTTTACGAGTGCACCCATGCTCGCAGCACCGTTGTTCGAAAACACGAGCGACAGATTCCCATGATATCTTCTTGGATTTGCTATCTTCTGTTGCGGCGGCGCGAGTCCTCTTCTCAAATCGGTATTTGCGTTTGCCCGCTGTCTTTCGAGAGCGCTCCAACTCTTCATCAAGAGCGCGTCGTTTGCGAGCATGATCGTAGACACTGACGAGACTGGTGTCACCATGATAAAAGATTCGGCGTGTGGGCCAACGCAAGCACGTGTCTCCGATGCTGGGGTCTCCACTGTGCACCTCCAACACCACAATGCCGACCTCGTTTTTGCCCAGGCGACTTCGCCCATCCACACAAGCGTTAGGATTAGCAGTGATTATAATGACGTCCGCAAAATCGGAACCGTCTTCGTTCCTTGCGAGGAGGGCCTTGCCAGACCACCCGTCGGGGGCGATCCCCTCACAGTCTGGGATGGGGCTCATGTCGACGTCGGCCTCCGAAGCATGATCCAATTCGACGTCCTCCTCTTCACATTCCATGAATCCCTGCAGACGCTTGCATATAGCATGGTCATGAAGACATGGCCGGAGAAGCGAACGTGGAATTCAGAAATCGAAATCCGTCAGAGGGTGCAAGGTTGAACGACCAACCTCATCTCCGTCAGACTCGCTCGTGGAAGCCATCTGAAGAAGTACTTTGACTTGGAAGCGCACTTGAGATCCTACTGGCAAGTACAATCGAGAATGAGCAAGACATGCAACCGATTCGATCATGAAGAGTGAAGGAGGTATGACGAGAAAGAATATTGGATGATCGGTCTAGGTGAAGTGAATTCAACTTTCTCGGAGCATTAATGAATCACTTTCGAATTATCATGTAGAATTCTGTGGTAATTTCCTATTCATGACTTTCAATCCTTGAAAAAACAACACGTGATAAGTATGAGAAAAGTATGGCTTCGTAAGAAATGCATAGTCATAGTTGAATGAAAAAATAAATATTCATATGATGTTGACTTGTTAATAGGATTGGGAACTCACTGAATTAACCTAAATGAATCTTTTTATTTCAACGTCTGCACAAACTCAAGGTAATGAGGCCATCGATCGAATTCAGTTCATTAAGGTCTCCATTCCTAGCAGGCATGCGGGTTCTTAACCCTTTAAGGACCGGTCGACGACTATTTGGTTTATTTCTGCACTCTCGGTCTAATATTGGTCCAAATACATTTGATCACAAAAATCTCAAAGAGTAACGCATTCATGTCTTCATGTTCTTCAAAGAAGACCAATTTCAAGAATATTGGAGCATTAATGCATTAGCTATGGGGTTGCAAACTCAAATGGCGTGGACCCTAAAATGGGAAGTGTTAAAAAAAATATTCCAAAAATATCAACCAATTCGTGAGAATTTGTTGGATCTTGATGTCTTGACAAGGCATAAGTGTTCCTTTGTAATCTCCTGAATGCCCAAAGTAAATTTATGCATTGAAATTTATGTAGCACAAATTCTAAAGGGTCATTGCAGTCATTGATTTTTGAGGATTGAGGGAAACAACTGAAATTCCAACCAGGCTCTACAAGCAAACATGATGTGAATTCAAGGTACATTTTGCTTTCTTCAATGTACCAAATCTGCACATTTTAGAAGGGTATTGCTTTTGATGACCCCATATGACCATTTTCTGTGAACTTCAGAAATTTGTAATTCATTTCAAAAATCTTCAAAAAATATGAAACGACTTTGGTTAGATGCCTCATAACGTTCTGTAGGCAGTGGTGGCTTTGCCTTTCCTTCTTCCCGAGTTCCATCCCTGAAAATCTTCCTTCTTTTCATTTTGGGTCTGCGAGAATGAAGGTGGAGGGCTCTGACGAGCTGTCCGCCCAAAAAAATTGTGATCTTCCAATTAAATTTGTACCCTTACATGAGCACATTAAATCTCGGCCTCCTAAGTATCCTGTTTCGTTTTTTCAATTCCTAAAGTGAGTACCTCGCTTGAATACTCACTGTCTGATCTGATCTGGAGGGAAAAATAAAAATAAAAAACCCACCCACTTCCAGCCAAACCCCGTCCGCTTGGCTGATCTGATCATTAGGCCACGCAGTTCCACTTCCGAACTGAATGGAAGAGAAGAGAAAATTAAAAATTCACCCACCTACTTCCCAGCCACACCCACCGAGTCCCCAGCCACGGCATGTACTAAGATCCATAAACTGACACCATGAACAGGCGGGTCACCTACACCGGCGTTAACTTCCCCAATTTCAGATTTGTAGGCAGGTGCTCACAAACTGTCCGCGAATTACATTTGAAATCTGTAACTATTGATTTTGGATGGAATGATGCAAAATATTCCACATCATTCCATCCACTGCGAGGTAGCCTCTGAAGGAGCTACTGAATGTTAAGCTATTCCACTTGCCTCTTGTGAAAAATGTACTGAAAATTATTGAAAGATGTTCCCCCTCTCCAAAATTCAAATGTAGCCCTGAAAAGGTTAATTTATGGACATTGTACTTTATTTTAAACGATTTGTACCGTTGGATGAGCTTGATTTTGTGTTAGGTTGAGGAATCTTCCTTATGGCAACACTTTATACAGTTTGATCTAAGATTACATCCTTAGAGTGGCCACAGAATTCACTTTCTTGAAGAACTACGGCCGAACCCCAAATCAACCAGTCCTTAAAGGGTTAACCCCTAAAGCCCTGAACGGCATTTTCTGAGACTATCTTTTTTTTTGGCAGCTCACTACAGATGGAGTTTTGCTTCTTTGAAATTTGGATACAATGTGTGCTCAAGGAGTAACTTTCCGGCCCAACAATTTTCATAACTCGACTTCAAAGTGAAATTTGAAATTGGTTCTTTAGGTTTATAGACATGTGAAGCTTTGAATCAATTTATTCCGATCAAACCACCTGTCTGACTACAAGATCCTACGGATCCACGAGTCAAAACTGTGTCTTAAAAAGAATTGGCACTAGTTTTAGAAATGGTAATTTCGCAGCATTGTTGGTGAAAACATAGTCACAAACATTCCAAGCATCAGTCACGGAAAACGTTTTCAGCGTCCACAAACAAATAATGAAGACGTGCACATTTTCACTCGTCTCTCACCAACAGAAAGTTGCAAGTTTTATTAAGGTCTCATTTCCATTTCAGAACGCGCGGTCTGAACTCCAACATTGAAGTGTCCGTAACTACGCGAAAGTCTCCCATCCGTGTGTGCAGTCCTTCCATATTCGATCGGAAGGTATTCAACAGACCTTCAGGTTTCGTCATGATCAGCAACATAACAAAACAAAGTCAACTAGACTGCAAGTAGAAATGATCAACAAAGAAGACAATTGAGGATGAAAGCAATGCAGAAATCAGGCCGTGGAAGCAAAGCATTCACCTCAACGCAAGGCGGGTGTCACCCAAACTATGGGGGACTGGGCCTGCCCAGCAGCCTTCACGTTGATTTCGTGTTGCCAGCCGCCAAGTAGAATTTGTCGTAGCTCCTACAGCTCAGCGACAGCGAGATCACCAAGGGGGCTGGTCCGCAGCCTCAACGGCACTTCAACTCCAAGTGCCCATGATCTGCTCAGTAAATCCAAGTTCTTGTCAAACTCGTGCAGAATCAAACTCTCCTTCGTCGATAGAGAGAGCTCCACAGCGGTGACTCGCACGTCGAATTCGGCCAACTGGAGGGCTACAAATTCAGGTGTCACCTGCATAGCCTTCCAGGTCGTACGACAAACGGCTGCGAGACAGGAAAACAAACGTAGAATTGCGCCCCGATTCGCCAGCTCCTCGAAACGCACCCATGGGTTGTCAGACTTGCAACAAAGTCCGCGGACAACCAAGGCCACAATGGCGTCACTCAGAACCACTTCCCTCATTGAACCCATGTTGTGCAACTATTGACAGACGAAAAGAAGAAATGCTTGCACTCACAAAGACCATGCAGAGAAACAGAAGTGCAAACATGGTGGGTGAGGAGCATATAAATACCTGCGACATCGGTAACCTCCCTGCGAGACAAGGCACAGAAACCTAGCCGCCTGCCGAGACTACAGCTTGGTGAGACTACCACCTGGCGAGACACCGCTGCACTTTAGACCGCGTGGTCTGAACTGTATCATTGATTCATGGACTCCCGAGAAATCCTAGAGCAAAGTGCATCGACAAAGTAAACAATGAACCCATGAGTGTGCCAATTTCTGAATACCTGCTTCTCAAGGATTCCCGTGACTGGAATTGCATTGCTCACTTCAGATACTTGAAGAGGCACTCGATCTATGGCTGTACGAAATGCAGCAATGCTATAAGTCGAAGTTGATCAATATCTTGGAGAGCGGCAGTTCAATGTTGATACCAATTCCTTGTATTCAGTCACGAAATGACAACCATAAGTCATTTCCGAATCAAATTGGAAAGACGTGCACCAACTTCACTACTGAAACTTCAGATGATTGCATTTGATCACTCTGTCGCGTCTCCAGGGAATCTTCTGCTAGTAGACTTATGAATGGGACTCGTGCTTACGAGGAAATGATTGCTCACCTTGATTCCTGATTTCATACTTTTGAAATCGTTGGTTTGTTCAGGAAATTAATGAACAAACAAGCACCAGGACGACGACACAATCACCCACTGGAGACACCGGCACCATTGTCACCCACCGACGTTAAAATATTCAGTTCGTGAAACAGTGAACTACTAACAAGAAGTTCCATCAGAGTAACAGTCGGACACATAAAAAAGGGAAGAAGTGCGCTTCCCCACAAGTAGCTCAATTTCCGAGACAGATTCATGTGACTGGCAGCTTAGTTTCTGGCAACACTTGTGCGACACGGGTGGCATCGGATGTGGCATCATCTCTATCATTATTTCGTCTCCCGCATACTTCGTTGAGTGATTGGTAGAGAAAAGGAAAGGTTGTGGCGCAGAATTTGCAGGAAGCCTCGGTGTCCATCGAGAGGGCGAACAGTACCTAGAGTGAGGCAAGACGGAAGCAAACTTTGAGCTCCAAGGAGTGCTCCTCGTTCTCCTGAACATCACATTTGATCGCTCGCGACCGTTGCGGCTCATTTGACAAAAGACGCCGCGCCACGATTCGCGAAGGAGGTGCGTCGTCACGAATCCTTGCTTCATTGCATTTCTTGTTGAGGTTCCAGAAGTCTGTCGAGTACATCTTCAACGGGGTGCGCTTCGAGTAATGTGAAATGCTGTTCCATTGCCGTCATGATCGACGTAGGTTTGCCAAGTTGCGGATGACCGACGTTACATCTCCAAATTAGAGAAATACAAGCTTCTCGCGAGTCGTAGGGAAAATCACAGTGCCTTTGCGCTTCAGTGTAGCTTCTCGTAATTGTGCAGGATCATATTCCTGGCAGTCTTCAAAGTAGAGTACTTCCGACATTGCTGGTCGTACTGATGTTCGAGTCCATGGCAGGAATGGGCAACTGCAGTTGAACCACAACCTAATGGCGGAAACACATTTCAAGACGTGCTCGGACGCTATGAGGACTGTGTTGGACAGCAAACAATTCGAGTTGCGCATTCGCGTCTTGCCTTCCATTTTCGTAGAGTTTTTCGTCCCGCTTATTAGAAGAGACGTTTTAGGAATGATCGCATCATCACCATTGTCATACTAACCAGGAATGTGCGCATTTCGAGGACAACTGAACGCTGCTCTTTTCATTCAGGGACGGCGATTTCTGGGAAGGCTACAAGCTGTATTGCTTCGCTCATTACTTAAAATGCGCCGCATCCAAGGAGGAATTTCAAGTCTGTAAGATGGGTGAGTCTCACATCGTCAATCGCCTTCCAAACCTGATTCTCCTTGCAGTTTTGCTGTCCTCGAGGAGATTGTCTTTATCCTGATATTGTCGGTGTTGCAGGTCGAGTTATGTGCGCGCTTCAGGAAAAAGATGCTATGGTATGGGGTGCTCATTTTGATGAGGCCATTCGCCAGACATGGGCGGAGATGGAGGATTACGTGCAGGTTCGCCACAACAATGACTGCAAAAACCTCAGGTGCTTCTTCGAAGGTGCAACCCAAGTGCGTGTGCATGAAATGTAGGAAAGTCACAGTCCTCTCTCTTGTCAACGTTCTCGTAGGGTCCAAGCTTCTAACGTAGAGGGTATGCCTGTAGGGCGCTCATGGAGAAATTCGACGACGTTGAGAAGCTGTCGTCGACCACAAATGGATGTTTGCTTCTACGACTCATCGAGGTGGGTCAACAATCACTAACCGCAAACTATGTCGTCGAATTTAGACGAATGCAGTACACGATTGTCGTTGAAAACGCAGCTTGGGTGCACTGTAATTGAGCATGTCTCAGAAATAGTATAGATCTCTGATGTCAACTTCCGAGGTCTAGAAATAACGAATGCTGTGTACTTTAGAACGCGCAGCCTAAACTGAAAATGGCCGTGCTCTTCAAGAACCGTACGAAATCATTATATTCAGAAAATGTCCCTCGAACTTCGGAAATTGTCATGGGATTATCATTGTAGAAACCACTAGATTCTTCAGAAGTCAGAACCCTCAAATCCTGCTCATTCAGAATATTTTAACTAGATGGCCGTATTCTCTTCTAGGACGACGACTAAGCCACGGAATTTCTGAAAGTAGAGCCCGTGCACTTGGCAGTGGACGGTGATATATTTGAAGAGATCCGTGGGAGACTCAACGACACGAAATTGGACTTGGCAAATCTGAAGCGAAAGTCACGCCTGTCCAAACGTCGGAAATTGTGAACTGCCCACGACGCGGGGATGCAATGTATTTCGGGTAGAAGGACTCCACTGATCGGCCCGGTGGCAAAGGAACTATAGCTCAGATATTGGAGAACAGATTACCTAGTAAGTCCCTGTCCGACAGGGGACATGTAACGGACTAGTAGACCAGAGTACCGCTTTCTTTTTTGAATATGTAATCTTTCTTTTTTGCGACGAGACATGTGATGACGAAACATCGCAGAGCCATTTGTTCATCAGCTGTCCAAAGTCATGCAACTCGACGTCGAGACTACATTTCTGGGCTTGTCGACACAGTTCAGACCACGCGTTCTAAACTGCGGACAACACAGAACATGCACTCGTCCTTCTCAGGTCGGCGCTCCACATTCTCGAGAGCACGGCTCCGGGATTGTCCACCGCTTGCTCTATTTGCGTCGTCTGACTTGTACAAAGGAACTCGAGCAATGGCGAAATTTGGATGCTCCGACGCGCTATTTCCTGAGAGTGCCCTACAAGGTTCAGACCGAGTGCCCTGAACTGATGAAGTGACACCTTGTAAGAGTGGCAGCTGAACTCAGCGAACCTACATGCAGTCCTCGATGCTGAATTCTTGTTCGCTGTGACTGAATTCGTATCCAAAAAGGCAAGCTCCGCGAAAACCGAATTTTCGAGGGGACTCTCTCCTGGGAAAGCGCACACGGTTCAGACCGCGCGTCTTAAACTGTGGAATCATACAAGGTTCAGACCGCGCACCCTGAACTGATGAAGTGACCGTGTAAGAGTGCCACCTGCACTCAACGAACCTACATGCAGTCGTCGATGCTGAATTCTCGTTCGCTATGACCTACTTCGTATCCGAAAAGCCACGCTCCGCGGAAACCGAATTTCCGAGTGGACTCTCCTAGGAAAGCACAGACGGTTTAGACCGCGCGTCCTAAACTGTGGAATCAACGAAATGGCATGTTCACTAAGACATGGGGATTTTACCAATTCGGCCGAACTCATCAACTGTGGATTGAACACGAAGGATCGCTCTTCGTCGATCGTCTTCACTTCCAAAATCCCTAGTGGACCTACATCTCATCCAAGCATGCGAGGTACGCTCCGACAAGACGTCCACGGAGCACGGTCGATCCAGGGTTTCTAAAAAACTCACTCCATCGTCACCCTCGTCCACCAATCCGAAATGAACCTACCGAAACGTTCAACCAAATGCTTTTGTCACATTGTACAACTGACCTCGCAATGCAACTGTACAGTGTTCCCTCAACCGTGACGTGCTCATGCAATGGAACCCAAAGCGAGGAGGCATACTAATCAAACATACTTCTCTCCCATTCCAACACCTCACCGTACCACTCGAAATACGACAATCGACCTTTCAGCCCACAAACTTCAGAAACCGGAATACAAGCCGCAGGGAATTTCCTAGGCTTACGGTAGGTCGACGCTGAGAACACCACTTCATCAAAAATGAAAATCACAAACCGACGTCTAAGCCAAGCGCACAACATGCAAACACTCGCTGAAGCAATGCAGTACGACAGCAAGCAATCAGAAAGGTACTGCTGCGGCCGACGACGAAGAAATACTCCACTGCAAACGCAGCCATTGCAGATCGCAACTCTCTTCCTCCCGTGCACTTGCTGTCTCCGCTGACACGTTCTTCTCAACGAACCTAGCAAAGAAAACCGGCCTCCGGACCAAGGACGACACTAAAATTGGGAATTCAGAGAAGGGCTGAGAAATGGCGTGCGCTCTAGGGTTCCGACGAAGAAAAGTCATCGACGGCTTCAACGGTAACCTAGGAAAACGAATGGGGTCCCATCGCCGACTCTCATCCAACTTGACATCATTCACCCTTAAACAAAAACATCCATTGCCATCTAGTCAAACATCATGTCCTAGGTGAATTGAGCCTTTTAGATGGCCTTCAAATTCTGATCTTATATTCTCATGACTTCAAACAATGGAGAATGTGAAACCATGGAGATATTTCAATTGATTTTGGAAACAATTGTAATTGCCATCATTTGGGTTGCAAATTATAGAAAATTATAAGTAAAAATACATTAAATGATCTAAATTTTGAGACATTTTGTCGCGAGCTACAAGTAACAATGAACATTAGTTTGACTACAAAATTTTCAATACATTATTCCTTTTTTAAAACCCCAAACAACCCAGGGTTGTCTATCCTGACGTGACGTGGGCTTTTCCCGTCGGGATGTCATGACGCGTCAGTCGTGACGCGGCAGGACGCGTCAGAGGCCGTCCCGAATGCTGACGGCGTCGTCGACAGCGCGGATGAAGTCCGTCGACAACGCGCAGACGGCCTGTCGGCCGCCTCGACGACTGGCCGTCGCGTGGACGGACAGAGCGTCCGCGGCTTTAGGGTTTAGGTGCGACGGCCAGGCCGTCGCCTCGACAGTTTTCTGTTCAGCGGACGGTCACGGCGTCCAGAGTCCGTCCACGCAGCGGGGACGGCCAGAGCGTCCGCGGCTTGTGCACTTCGACGGAACGGCCAGGCCGTCGCCTCGACAGTTTTCCGTTCAGCGGACGGTCACGGCGTCCAGAGTTCGTCCACGCAGCGGGGACGGCCAGAGCGTCCGCGGCTTGTGCACTTCGACGGAACGGCCAGGCCGTCGCCTCGACAGTTTTCCGTTCAGCGGACGGTCACGGCGTCCAGAGTCCGTCCACGCTGCGGGGACGGCCAGGCCGTCGTCTGGACAGCGGGACGTCCGCTGGACGGCCAGAGCGTCTGCGGGGACGGCCACAACGTCCCGTCCGTGGCTGTCCACAGTGCGCCAACGGACAGGCCGTCGACTGGACGACTGCTGCCAGGCCTTCACAGTATATAGCACAAGCCGTGTATTTGAAGGTCACTTTTCCTTGCTGATCTCTGCTCTTATGACCTGGTTGACACACAGCCATTGCACTAGAGTGAAGTCCAAGAAGAGTGTGTGGGAGGAACACTTGCTGTGAAAGCAGTAAGTGTTATTTCCACATCACATCCAAACTGAATACTAACCTGTTTTGTTTGTGCAGTTTCAAGTGAAGAACCAGTGGGAGCAATGGGAGGGGGGAGGACACAATGGGAACCCTGGTACAGGCTACAAGAGGATGGGAAAGTGGAATGCAAGTTCTGCAAAACGAAGATTAGTTACCGCAAGGATCGCTTGCTTTTCCACTTGGGTTATAGACGAAATGACACCCTCCGCGGAGTGAGAATGTGCAACAAGGCCAGTGCAGCAGTGAAGGCTATGTTTTTCAATTGTGGGGGGAATGTTCCTACGGTCTCCGAAGACGAAGAGGAACATGATGTGGAAGTGACATCACCGTCATCGAATCCAACGAGGGTGGTACGTGATCAAGAATTACCCAATGCTTCAATCTCAATTAGTGGAGGGGGAGGAAATACTTTGGGCCAAAATTCTCAAGTTCGATCATCAGAGGCGCCTGTCCCTTCTTCGACCCATAGTCGACCGCTGAGGCAATTATCCGTACAAGAAGGGATGGACACATCCAAAAAGCAAGTACTAGACAAGAAGTGGGCAAAGTTTTTCTACGAAGCAAATATCCCATTCAATGTGGTGAGACACCCCGCTTTTGTGGATGCCGTGAAATCAACCTCCGAGTCCAGAGTTCTTTACAAACCTCCACCTTACAATGCCATACGTACGAAGCTCATGACATCAACAAAGGAGGAAGTGGCTGCACTGGTAGCGGAGAAGACAAGGGGGCCTATCCACAAGTACGGTGTCACTATATGTTCTGACGGATGGGACAATGTCAGCCATCGGCCATTGATCAATGTAATGTTGTCGTGCACGAGTGGAGAAGTATTTTTGGGATCAGTGGACACTACAGGCGAAAGCAAAGACGCTGTTTATGTGGCTAATCGCATGATCGATTACATTGACGCGGTGGGGGGATAGAATGTGGTGCAAGTTTGTACGGACAATGCGCCAAACATGCGTTTGGCTGGTACTCAAATTACTCGCGAATTCCCTCACCTATATTTCCAAGGTTGTTCCGCGCATGCACTTGACCTTCTACTTGAAGATTGGGGCAAGCAACTTTGGGTGGTCAAAATGGTGAAGAAAGCAAAATCAATCGTGAAATTCATTCGCACGCATCACATGCCACTCGCCATTTTCCGACGACATTCTCCTAACCTCATGTTGAAGAATCCCATTGAGACACGTTTTGCGACCATGTTCCTCATGATCGAGCGTTTGGCCGAGGTCAAGGAAGCCGTGGAATCTACAGTCCATGATCCGCAGTGGAACGAATATGTGAGGTCCTCGAACGCTGCAATACACAATAAGGCAGAAAAGGTTCGACGTAGGGTTCGAAAGGACGAGTTCTGGAGGAGGTGTCTCAACTTTGTGCATATGGTAGAGCCTGTGTTGGTGGCTCTTCGAGAGTTTGATGGAAAACATCCGGTCATGGGCAAAGCATGGATCGTGATGAAGAAGCTAGAAAAGCATGTTTTGGCTTTGAGGAATCGACCATTTTCATTGGAGGCAAATTATGCGGACCGTGTTGAATACGCGTTTTACGAACGATGGGATTTGATGAAGACTGATTTGCACTACGCAGCTGCCTTGCTCAATCCATTCCTCCTTGATGAAATTATACTAATAGACGATAACGAGGCAAAGGAGGCCATTCTTAGAGTACTACGCAAATTGGCAGTTGGAGGGTTGGGATATGCAGCCGCTTTGTTTGAGTACCAATCCTTTCGAGACCGCCGAGGCATGTTCGCTGGACTTCCCGATGTGAATACTTTGAATTTGGAGCCGCATGAATGGTGGGATCTTCTCGGAGCCGCTGCTCATACGCTTGCACCTATTGCAAGAAGGATCCTCGCACAAGTATGTTCCGCATCATCATGCGAACGCAATTGGAGCATGTATTCATTTGTCCACAGCAAGTCTCGCAACAGATTGACATCTGAGCGCGCGGAGGAATTGGTTTACATTTATACCAATTCGAGGACTCTCAGGGAAAGGGGTGCGGCGGATGCAGCACGATGGTACACTGAGAACATGTTGTCCGAAGATTCCATGACAACCGAATCAGATGGCTTGGATCGTGGTTCGGTTATGTCAAACGTTAACAACGATGACTCAGACGACAGTTCCAATGACGATGATGATCCACCATTTCGGCCTTTGGGTGAAAGGCAAGAAAGGGGTCCCCTAATTGACGAGTCCGTATTTGACTTTGATGGCGCGGATAATGATGGAAATGACCACGGGGGAGATGAGGATGGAAATGACAACGGGGGAAATGATGGCAGTCCGTCATGGATGCCACGTACATCGATTGCGGGGTCAAGTGGTGGAAATCAAAACGAAGGGGTTGAAGCCCCACCTTCGCCGGTTATAGGGCCGATTGAAGAAGAAATGCGTACCCGGAGACATGAACATGTCGTTGTGGTAGAAAGACAAGGCGAAGATGAGGTCGTTGCCACAGATCCCCGAGTGGCGCGGAACACTCGTAGCCACAGATCCCCCATTGGTGTCGAGATAGACTTTCGCACATTGCTTCGAGACACGATCGGCGTGCGACCACAAGCGCCTAGCTTGGGTGATCCACCCGTCCAAATTTCAGCACGGCCTTCATCTTCTAGAGTCCGCCCCAACCAAGAAACTCCATCAGTCGGTACACGATTGGCCGGTCTCTTCCCAACTCTAAATATGACCGAGCGAAGGAATGCACCTCCATCCTCAGAACAACCCGTTGCACCGCCTACACGCACTACTAATCGACGCCCGCGGCCACGTGAAGAAAGCCCTACCAATGAACGAGTGAGTAGAAGAACACGTAGAAGGCTAAGAAGGGAAGAAGCGGCGAGTATACCATTTCTCCGCGAAGGTCTTCTCCCTGGACCGACGGGGCCCAGTGTGGATACCGCTGGAGATGGAGTAGGAGGGCGAACAATCCGCAGATTGGCTTCTATAGTAGGTGAAGGCTCAGACAGCCCTGACAACTCACCAAGCGAAGTCGGTAGGGCAACGTCCAATCATGATGATGAATCCATGGGTCCTAGTATAGGTGAAGATGGTGAAGTTCCGGGAGATAGTGATTATAGAGGGACTCGTAGAGGTCCTCCACCTGCACCTCAAGACAATCAAGCAACCACGCGAGAGGCTGCTGCAAGGAGCATGGCTCCTAATCGTACACGTGCAAGACGTTGAGAGCATCTAGGGAAAAAAATGTCTCCATGTCATCTTATGTAATATTGTGTAAGGCTGAATACCTTGCATGTGAAATTCGGCATTAATTATAAATACTACACATGCTTCCTGTGCTCATGTAGGGCGCATGGGTAGAAATTTTTTATCTTCACATGTCACAAATTCTACAACGCAACAACGGATCCATTTATGGATATTTGTCCCAAGAAATGGAAATATTTGCTTTGTCGTTTGCCATGTGTTCTATACTGTTAAATTTGGATTCATTCTTCGAAACTGGTTACCTACATGCTTGGATATTTTGAGATCATTATGAATTTTGCCATGTACAAGAAAACAAATGTAATCTGGAATATGGAGAAAATGATTGAAAGTACTGAATTAACCCCTAAAGGACCAAGAGTCCCCTCGGGGAACTTTAAGAATTAGGGCAAGTACTTGTGACTTCAATTTTTAATGAATTTTATTGAAATTTTCACATAAGATAAAAAAAACTGATTAGCTCCGTGGAAATATTCATTTTTTTTCAATTGGTGACCGGGAGCAAAAGTTATGCCATCATAAACATTATTTTTATGTTGCCGGGCAGAAAAAAAATCTACAGAAACTTCAAAATTAAAAAAATAATTTTTTTTTCTTATAGATTATATTTTTGTCTACAAGTAAAGCTTTGATTCATTCCATTTGGATTAGTAATGTGAAAGTTATGAACAATCTTGTTTTTCGGGCAATCTAAGCATCTTCTTGAAAAAATAACTTCTAGGATTCATTTGTGAATGCAATTTCCACAATTTAAAAAAAAAAATTGTTGGACAAGGTTGATTTTGTTTTCTAGAACAATCTCACCATTGGGATTATTGTGTTTCAATTCCATCTATGAGATATTTGCAATTTAGTTTTTCTTTCAATCTTGGACCTACATCTACTTGACAATTTTTTAAAGAATGACAAAAAGTCTTTATTTTGTGAATTTTTTTTCCTAAGCTCTTAGCTCAATTTCTCAATAAAAAATTTTTAATTCAAGGTCTGTAGTGCAAAAAGATTACATAAATGGAGGACAAAGTCATTTGAAGTTGCAAACTAGTGTTTAAGAAAACTTTGTTTTCCAACTTTGAATGCTCATATCTTCCTATCTATACGGTCAAACTTCATGAAATTTTCACCACATCATCTTAGTTAAGTAAAGTTCAAGATCCTATGGTTAGATTCTAAAAATTTAGTTTTTTTGTTTTTCATGGATGAATGGAACAAAAATGGCAGTTTTGAGTGGTTTTGGGTTGAAAAACGGCCGTGGTCCTTTAGGGGTTAACATGGCATTCAGTCCAAAATTTACGAAGGGACAGAACTACTCACAAATCCACTCACCGGAATCATACTCGAATGGAACAAAAAGATTTACATATATTTATTTCAAAAAGGAGTTAGTACAAAATTCAGTGACGCAAAGTTCGTGGACTATACTGTGGTAAAAGCAAGTACTAAGGTACGTCTACGATTACATTGCCACTAAAATACTATTCTCTAATCTTCATTCCTTGCTTGTTCTTGTAGAAGTGCTTGCTCCTTGCGGGCCTCGCGGTAGCAATCAACGGGTGGAGTCCAAAATAAGGGGGCGCCACTAATTCGTCCCACGGCGTACGTTACCGTGCGTCGTTGTAGTGGGTCCTCTTTGCACAATTCGCCCAATGTGGCTTGAAATGTACCAAACGCTGTATGGTCGGGAAGCATTTCCGTATTTTCGCGGTCTTTCTTCCATATCTTCTCCGCAAGCTTCCCAACAGCATATCCGTCTGTATGTATACTAACACACGGTGCCCCATCTGCACGAGTGGGGGATACCGAAGTGCCCGCCTCTCCAGGAACATACATCAATTCAGGGGCCACCCACCAACGTTTCTGACGTGTAGCTCGCATTTGGCTTGCACATTGAAACTGGTACAAAGAATGGGTTTCTTCATTGATACGACTAGCCATTCCCCAATCACATAGCCCAATCCACACTGTTCGCCCATCATCATTCGGAAAATGCAACATGATGTTTTCTGGCGTGATGTCGTTGTGGAGCACCGAAGATTGTTGCACCGCATCCACGATGCAAATTAACGCCCATGCAAGCTCGGTGCGGTTTCTACGATAAGCCAAGAGTCTTTTGGCTTCTTGCATCGTCTGTGGAGTTGCATGGTAGGCAAGCTCCCCGATCTCAGCATAATCTCGGTTTTTTTGGTCCAATGCGAACATGGCTCCCAATGTTCCTCCATTCCACCATTGAGAATAACACTCCATGGTCATGTCATTTATAGCAAAAAATTTTATGACCCCTGGATGATTACATGGACAAACCAAAGCCTCGATGGACAACTTCTCCCGCGACTTCTTCAATTGATCCACATATAGGGCTGTCTTGCCCGCCAATTCCATCATGGGGGGAATGTGCCTTGAATTTTGGAGGCTCACTTTACGCACCCTCCCGTGCCCCCCTTGTTTGTTGTGGCCTGACAATGGAACCACCACCACTCCTCGTTCAAGAAATACCACTCCTCCCGCACCCGCTTGGCCTAGGGACAAGCTTTGGCTCTGCTGAAACCATGGGGCAGAGCGGATATTGCTGGAAGACAGCGCTCGCATTGCGTCATGCCACCAATACACCTTTTTGTGCAACAAATGCAATGCTTGTTGCTTCGGCGCTACATCTCGTTTGAAGCCCTTTACCGATGCGGCGACTTGGGCGATGTTGAAAACACAAGTTTGCACTTGTTCGTCAAGCCAACGACGGAAGTGTTCCTTTGTGCGATCTTCAAGCCACTCATCCTCGCCCATTGTTGTCCAAAACATGTGGGTGAATTTTTTTTTAATTGTCTCCACCCCTTGCAATCCACGCGAGACGTAGGTCGTATTCAATTGAGCAATCGTATATTGCTCCAAAAAATCCAATGCCACTTCCTGCACTTTCCTGGTCGCAGCCTTCCTTGGCCAGTCGTCTGTATTCGTAGCCTTGTGCCTCCGCCTGCTCTTTTTTTTCTTGGCCCCCGAAGATTCTCCTCCAGCCGCACCACCGACCCCTTCTCCGGCCAATACTGCCTCTGATACGCAGTCAATGGATTCTGGAGACTGCTCACCAACAGGATCTCCGATGCCTGAAAACCACTCATCAACCTTGCGCTTCGACGCACCTCGCCCGTCCATTCTGAAAAAAAATATGCGATGGTAAAACCAAGGAATTAGGGTTCAGTACTCACAAATGTGAAAACTATCCCCCCTTCCTCAGCCGAGCCTCCTCGCAAGCACCCGCGCTCCCAAGCAAGGACTGCAACCAATCCAGGGCAAGAGAGCACCGTCAGAGCAGGAGAGACTCGTGCAGAGTGGGGGACCTGGCCCACCTTATATAGTCGTTGGCGAGCCGTCACATGGACGGCCGATCCGTCCAAGGAACTCGAAAGCCGTCGAGGGGTGTCGGGAACTCCGAGACCGTCGAGGGGACGCGCTGAAGCCGTCGAGGGGAATGTCGAGGACGATGAGGCCGTCGACGGGACGCACCCATCCGTCCCGGGAATTTCGAAGCCGTCGTGGGGACCGTCGAGGAATTGCGAGACCGTCGAGGGGACGCGCTCGCCGTCCTCAGAATTGGGAAGCCGTCGAGGGGAATGTCGAGGACGATGAGGCCGTCGACGGGACGCACCCATCCGTCCCGGGAATTTCGAAGCCGTCCAGGAAACCGTCGAGGAACTGCGAGACCGTCGACAGGACGCACAAGCTGTCCTGGGAATTCGGGGGTCCGTCGTGGAACGAGGCCGTCCACGCGACCCCACAGGGCGTCCCGGGAATTCTGAACCATTAAGGGGATCGTCGGGGAAGCACAGGGCGGTGAAGATGCCAGCGAAGACTTAATGGCAAGCCTCGTGCAACTGAAATTCCTCTACAAGGTAATAAGGTAACAGGCCAGAAACCGCCCATCTAAGGGCTGACACTGAATTTTGAGAAGGTCAAAAACCCAGCCTAAAGCCCTTGCCCAACCGAAGGTTTTAGGATTTAGGGTTTAGGGTTTAGGGTTTAGGGTTTAAGTTCCTTTTTACTTTTGCGTAAATGAGGGTAAAATGTCTAGTTTAGTAATTTAATAACTTAAGAAGTGCATTATAATTTGTATTCGGTAATTGATCTTTATTTTCCTAGCGTCAATCTAATTTTGCAAATTTTGAAGTAATTAAAAGAAATAACATGAAATGATTAAACTTATTGGTTCTAGTCTAAACACATACCTCTTCGGTTGATGCGTATCCGTTCTCAGTTGTGTCGTCAAAAAGCTCTACTTCCTCCCTTTCCATCTAATTTCATTCTCCCCCGTAAATTTAGGAAATAGGAGCTAATTTTAATAATTTAATCCGGCTTAATTAGCATTTGCTATTTGATGGTCACACTATAACTCCTCGAGGAACTTAAATCATTTCCGTACAATGACTTTGCCTAAATCTAATTCAAGCGTACATACATCTATTTTACAAAATGGGGTCACATAAAATGCCTAATTGAATTCTTCAACCCAATTATATTGTTGTAACTTACTAGGAATCTAGGATGTTTTTTGGTATGAAAGATGTGCATATAGATGTTTCCTACATATCTCCTCTTTGCAAATTAATGCTAATTCATCACCAATGTTTTATAATCAATTATCATGCTAAACCATGAGTTTTGAATGAAACAATTCACCAAATACTGAATTTGACTTATGTGAAATCCACATTTGGTATGCTTGATTATATTATGCAAAATTTGTTTCAATGGCAGAATTGGATGATCCTAAACTTGTTGGTGGGTAGTGTGTAATGTACACGGCTAAAATTTTACATTGCCTTCCAGTGCTTCATCTCATATCGAGAATGGCTGAAGTGATGGACCCTAAATTTTAGAAGTTGCCCTACGGATATGTAGGGATTTAAACTTCTCAATTTTAAATTCGGGAGCCATCCGACTAGGCATGTATTTTTTAGGAAATTAGATTAGTACTACATGTACATATTAGTATATTACTATATTGCATAATATTCTGGTCATGTAGTCATGTACTCTACTTATGAGTTATGAAACTATGAGTTATGAAAGTATAAGTGAATGGCGAGCACTAATTAGGAGTTTAGGACGGGGGCACTAGCAAGCAAGACTCCGTTAGTGGGCACCAACCAATTTTCAGAATTCAGACTCTTCTGCGGAACCCTAAACCGCTCTAATCCTCTCTTTGCCGAAGTGTATGATAAACCCTAGAAGAAAGAGTTAGAATTCCGCAAGTGTGTTAATGGTTTGAACCAAAAATACACGTCAAAGGGTTAAAAAAGTTACCCCAAAAAAATATAGAAAGGGTTTGGAAAGAAATTGTCGAGCCCTGTTCGAATAAAAAAAATGTGGAAATGGATTGGAAAAAAATGTGTTAATGGTTCAATTAAAAAAAAATAGGGAAAAGGTTTGAATCCCCAAAATGGAAGTGGTGTGAATAAAGCAAAACGTTAATGGTTTCGGGTGTTGGGCAAAAATATATAGAAGGGATTTGGACCAAAAAATGGGTTAATGGATCGACTAAAAAAATATGGAAATGATTCGGTTTGGAAAAAAATGTGGAAATGGTTTGAATAAAAAAAATGGGAATGGTTTGAATAAAAAAAATGGGAAAGGTTTGAATAAAAAAAATGGGAATGGTTTGAATAATAGACTTGGGGGTTCACCCCCTTTATCTTTTGGTAACCACGTGCGATAATGGGGTATTTAATGGGGGGGTATTTATGTCCTTCTCATGTTTTTTTCCCTCCCTATTAGTAGAATAAAGCTACCGGAGTGTATTTTAGAGTACCCTATTTTCTTTTGTAAATTCTTTGAAGGACTATTTTTGAACACCCTATTTTTTTTCTACATTTCATAATTACAAAATATTGAGAAGATCAAAAACATTGTATACAAGGAAACATGTGAGCTTCAAGGATTTTGATGAACTAAGAACATGGTGAAACGCACAGCATATGCTATCTATATGCCACTAAAGAGTTTGAAAATCAAAAATCAAAGCTACAACTATTTATATTTCACCATTTATAAGAAAACAAAGCACACAATAGAGAAATTAAACTATAGTATACAATCCTAATTAATGCAATATTTAAAACCAATTTAAAGGCACAAGAGCATATTCACATTCATTTATATAATAAGGAAAACTTAGGGAATTTAATAAGCCGATTGTGTTTAAAAACACAAGTATCAGTAAGTCTGCAAATCCATTCTAACATTTAAAATGAAGAAGTTCAAGGACCTCTTGCTCTCAAATCAACTATTATGGTAGGAAGCTCACACGGAGGTTAATAAACTATGCAGGCTTTTTTATCTGCTTAATAGGACTATAGGAGGGTCTGAAATCTGAATTGGAAAGCTCATTGTGAGGAAACTAATTGTGGATTATATTGAAGCATGCTAAGATTTGATTTTTACTATATGAATGGATGGTTTTAGAGTTACAATGGATTCAATCGTAACTAAGTGTACTTATAGGTGTCTACTAATTTTATTCAAAATAAAAAATGGTTGTTAAACTACCTTCTTTCAAATGTGAAATTGTTTTGAAATAATGATTAATTGAAGAATTCATTTCAGATTTTGAAAGGGACACATTTAGAAACCATTTCAAACCATTTTTTACATGTTGCATTACTAGTTTATTCACCAAACCAGATTCTTTTAGAAACTGTGCATGTATAGATTTTCAAGGCTTACTGATCACAAATAGGGTCCTATGACAAATTGTGTTTGAAAATTAATAATTAATTCAATTTTTCTTCCAAAAAATATGAAACAACTTGTATTAGATTCCTCATCTATTTCTCCTTGACTGAAAAATAAACTAAAAATATTTTCATCTAAAGACATACACGAAAAAGGCAAATCAACTCTTAATTTAAATAAGTGCAATCTTTGCCTCCTACCATGCATACATGGCTAACACACTTGTCACAATCATGAATCCCAAAAAAATTTAAAAAGAAATACAAGATCTGAATGAGTCACACACTTGTCACAACCATGAATGAATCCCAAATTTTTTTAAAAAGAAATGCAAGCTGTGAATGTTAACTCACTGAGCTCCAATAAAAATTACAGTATACAGGTACTGCATTGGCAATCTTCACCAGTTCACCCACATTAAAATTCTGCTATCTTACAGCTTATTGCATCTCAACTGCCTAAATGAATACCAATTGCGTAATTGGATCTTGGCTGTCTAATTGGATTCCACCTGCCTAATTGAAATTCAGTATATATTGGGCCCACCTATTGGGCCCGTCCAGGACCTGGGCAGGCCGTCACGGGGACGGAGAGCGTCCAGAAAACCGTCCAGGAAGACGGGCCCGTCCAGGACCAGGGCAGGCCGTCACGGGGACGGAGGGCGTCCCTAAAACCGTCCAGGAAGACGGGCCTGTCGAGGACAGCCAGGGAGGACTGACCCCTCTATTGCCCCTTTTTTACCCTTGTAGAAAACCCTGGAATTTCTTTTATTTTTCACACAAATTCTTTTTTGCAAATTCTGAATTCTTATTTGGAATCAGAGACCTCGATTTAGCTAGGGGACGTGTTGAAATCTAAAATTTAATCGGCACAAATTAGGGGGGAATTTTTTACATTTACCCTCCGGAGGGGCAATAGAGGGGTCAGTCCTCCCTGGCCGTCGAGGCCCTGGGCAGGCCGTCACGGGGACGGAGGGCGTCCAGAAAACCGTCCAGCAACACGGGCCCGTTCAGGACCTGGGCAGGCCGTCCGCAACGAATTTGGCTGCGGGCCGGAGCGTCGACCTGTCCGGGCAGGCTGTCCACAGCGGAACAGTGGTCGTCCAAGACCACGGTCAGGCCGTCACGAAGAGCCATTTTTGGCCATCGAATTTGCAATTCGGCGGAGTAATTATGGATTTTCGAACTCATGAGTGTTTTCGAACTCGTTGACGGCGCCGGACCTGTGGACGGCCTCTGTGACGTCATCCCGAAGCTATCGACGGCCTCTCGAACCTCCGTCGACGCTCCCTGGACGCCCCAGCCGTCGATGGCCATCCGCATCAACGGCTCCAGGTGGTGCATGGCGATGTGATTAGACACAAATTAACACTCCTAACGAGGCTTGGTAATGGGGAGTATAAATCCCAAATTCAGCCACAATTAACCTTGCTTTCTCTCTTGAGTTGCTCTGTCCTAGCTTGAAAAAAGCTTTGCATTGCAATTCGGGAGGAAGTCAAGCATTTGGCTATTGCTTTGCCACATTCCAGTTGCCCTCACGCAACAGGAGGCAGAGCATAGTCATCTGTACATACATACTGTGTTGTGGCATTGTGTGCAGGTACTATGGCCTTAAACCCACTAGAGATGGTAATACATGTGGAGAACCCCCCCATGGCAGAGAACCAGGAGGTGGTAATTGCTGGAAATCACCCCCCAGTGGTAGAAAACCAGGAGATGGTAACCCATGAAGGTGAACCCCCACACAGGAGGCGTCGTGGGAACAGGAGCACTGTAGACTGGGCGACTTTCAACACTGGAGAAGTTTTGGCCGGGCACGGGTGGGAACAGGCGCTTGAGCCATGGACCCGCACCACATGTCAGAGATACGTGGACTGGGCCCACATCAACCGCCATTTTCCACGGGAGAGAAATGAGACGCAAGTGCGATCTGGCGTTGCATTGATCAAGTATTGCGTACACCCAACGTTCAAGAAGCGGTTGACCGAGGTGGCATTGGCACTTTGGGGGACCCTCTCGAAGAAGGATGGGACCCTCGCATTGTGTCAAATGGCATATGCGGAGGTTTTTTTGGGCAAGGACGTGGATTGGAACACGTATTCGGCTAAACAACGGGGCGGCCGTTTCCCTACTAAAAGCCGTAGAATTCCACCAAATCCTGAAGTGCAATTGGAAGGCGAAGGAGTGGCTGGGGCACAAGGGGACGAAGCGGCGGCCGCGGACCCCATGGAGGTCGACAATGCACCTCAAGGCGCCAACGAACAAAATCCGGTGGCTCCCGAATTGGAGGCGCCCATTGCCGGTCCAAGCGAGCCCATGCCACTCGCCATTCACCCAATTCCCCCATCCATGACAATTAATGAAGTATTTGGAGCAAATGGGGAATTAGAGGCATTACGTGCATTGGTGATTAAGCTGCGTGAGGATGGTGCAGAAGCTGAGCGAAGGCACGAGATGGAGGTACAAGCCCACAACGCACGAGTGAAGGCTTTGGAGGAAACGAATGCTAAGTTACTAGCAAGTAACATTGACTTGCTTGAACGTGAACGTCGCCAAAGCACGGATGGCACTCCACCATTGGATGAGGTCGTGGAGCGGGCCACATATGGTCTAATTGAGCCAGCTGACCCATTGACGGTGCGCCGGGTGCGGCCTCATGGTATATTCCCAACACCACATTTTCGTGGTGAGAGTTCAAATGCGGCAACCCAATCAACAGATGCATTGGGCCAAGAGTTCATAAGCGTTGAGCGCGTGGCATACGATGCCCTTGTGGCACGAGCGGAGCGTGCAGAGGGCGAGTGCAATGAGGCCAAGGCCAACATGGAGACTGTATCAGCGGCTTTGGAGGGACTACAGGACGAGTTGGCATTTGTAAATGCCATGAAGGATAGATTGTTGCAACAAACGTCAACTACGAGGGAGCAAAAGTTGCTTGCCATGAGCAACATGAGATTGGCATGCACTTTGGCTATGAACGAGGTCGCACAACTGCAGCGTGAAGTCAGGAGAATAGCTGCAGAATTTAGAGATGGTAGCCAACGTTATTTTGGCTTGACATCGTGGGCCCGACTGGAGGATATGTTTCCAGTTACATTGCCCCAAAATCGCGATAATGCAAGCATTGATTGGGACGGGCATCCGCATCTAGACTTCCAATTCAACACCGCGAGATATCGATACGGGCCCGTGGATAGAGAAGGCAATGCCCCCTTACTGTGGCCCATAGTTCCCGAGTTTGTGAAGGATGGAACGACGTGTACGATTTGCATGGAACCGTTTGGACCCGAAGGTGGATTTTGCCTTGGAACGTGTGGACATATGTACCACCCCGGATGTCTCATTCCGCACATGGTCACAAGAAAGCGGTGCGCACAATGCAAGGCTCCTTTGCACCGGCGGTTGTACGTCCAATTTGGGTTGGAGGATTACATGCCCCCACACTTCGAGTTGAACGAAGAGAACTTGCCTGGCGATGAGAATAGAGGGAGTTGGGGTAATGACATGATATGGATGTGGAAGTGGGGCCATGACAGTAGACACCTCGCCGTGCGCAGCGTGCAAGACATTCCGTGGAACGATGATGCAGAGATTACGGAGGTGTGCAAGAAGCTGATTAGTGCGGGCGATCCAGGGCGGCGAGTATTTTTTGGCCAACTTGCTGGTGGCCATTGGGACTTGGACCAACAAGAGTTCGTGCGCCAACCACATCCAGAGAATGTGGTTTTTGACTCCAGTGGAAATCCTATCGGAATACTCCAAGACATGGATCATGAGGCACAAATGAGGTTCATCGAAGACACTACGTTCAATGAGGTGCAAATGTTGTCAACCATTTCTTCCTACTTGCATGATCGATATGATCGGACCGTAGTGGCTACGTTGAACAGTTTGCAATCTAGAGAAGGATTGCAAGATTTTTTGAGAAATAGTATAGGCAGAGGCATTGTAGAACCAGAACAAGGTTGAATACCTTCTGGTGATGAGTTAGGCCATTAGACGGATGTATAGTATATTAGTATTGTAAATAGTATTTGGCTATGACGACCATTTACGAGCGTTTGTTGCTCATGTTGCAAAAGTACATTTTTTGGGCAATGAAGCATTTTCATTTTTCTCGTACAACTGTATTGTTTGTTAAACACTTAAACTGAAAACTTAACCATGAACAAATGAAAAGAATACTCAATACGTTTGCTTGAAATGTATGTGCAACAAGTTCATTTAAATCCAATGCCATACTTTCACTTAAAGTAGATTTTGTAAGTTCACTTTTAAAAATTTCCAAAATTCTATTTTTTACATATGCCACAAGTATATATGCTTTTGTTTTTGATTCCCACCATTTCGAATTTTTTTAATCAAACCATTAACCCAAGTTTTTCCCACCGCATTTTTCCACATTTTTTTTTTCCACATGTCAAACCATAACCATTTTTTTACCCTAACCCATTTCCATTTGTTAGATTCAAACCCTTTCCATATTTTAGATTGAACCCATTTCCATATTTTTATTAGTCGAACCATGAACACATTTTTTTAAACCATTTCTATATTTTTTTGTCGTCCACATTTCAAACCATCAACGTTCTTTTTTATTCAAAGCATTCCCATTTTATTGATTCAAACTATTTCCAATTTGAGCCTTAACCATTAAGGCATTAACATTTTTTTTCCAAACCATTTCTAAATGTTTTTTATTCAACATTTCAAACCATTTCCATATTATTTTTAATCAAACCCTGAACACATTTTCTTTCCAACTTATTTCCATATTTTTTTTAGTCAAACCATTAACACATTTTTTTTCACGACCCTTTCTATAAGTTTTTTTCCAACCTTTCAAACCATTGCCTTTTTTTTTATTCAACCCATTTCCATATTTTTTTTTATTCGAAGCATTTTCATATATTTTTTAGTCGAAACATGAACACATTTTTTTTCCAAACCATTTCTATATTTTTTTGTATTCAACATTTCAAATTATTAACTTTTTTTTAATTCAAAGCATTTCCTTTTTCTTTTTCTTTGATTCAAACCATTTCCATATTTTTTTTAGTCGAACCATTAACCCATCTTTTTTCCAAACCATTTCTATATTTTTCTTTCTAACACCCTATACCATTACCGTTTTTCTTTACTCAAAACTTGGCCATTTTTTTACCCTAAACCATTTCCATATTTATTCTAGTCAAACAATTAACACATTTTTTCTCCAAACCATTTCTAAATTTGTTTTTCCAACATTTCAACCCATTTCCATATTTCTTTTAGTCAAACCCTAATCACATTTTTTTCCCAACCCATTTCCAAATTTTTTTGGTCGAGCCATTAACAGATTTTTTTCCAAACCCTTTCTATATTTTTTTTTCATTCAACATTTCAAACCATTAACGTTTTTTTTATTCAAACCATTTCCATAATTTTTTTATTCGAACAATTAACACATTTTTTTTCAAAACCAGTTTTACATTTTTTTTTATTCACAATTCCAAACCATTAACGTTATTTTCATTCAAACCATTTCCTTTTTTTTGATTCAAACCACCAAAACCTTTTTTTTAAATACAGAATATATATTATATTTAGACTATGGAAGGCCTAAAATACAAAACTATGGGAAATTATTTTTTGAGAGATGGTTAAACCTCATAGACTAATGAGAAAATTTTGATTGCGAATATGAACTCAGACTTTTAAGTCTTACAAATAAAGAGTTCCAGTCCACGGAGCCCAGGCCGTCCATCCTGACCGTCGACGGCACGGCCAGGCCGTCCATCGAACCCAGGCCGTCCAACCTTCCTCTCAATCCAAGCCGTCCTTCCCAAGCGTAGACCGTACCCAGACCGTCGATCTGGAGGCGTCCGTCCAGGCCGTCCACTGGACGTCCTGTCCATCGGGGCCGTCCATACCCCGCGAGCGGGGCCGTCCCCTAAAACCGTCCACCGGATCCGGACCGTCCGAAGAACCCAGAGTGTCCATCCAAGCCGTCCAGTCAGCCAGGACCGTCCATCGGAACTGTCCACCGAGCACGTCCTTCCAGGCCGTCCACGGAGGTCGTCCGTGAGGGCGTCCACGACCGCTGTCACGATTTTTCATCCTCTGTCGCGGATTCTGTCGTGAATTTCATCCTGACGGACGCTCGGCTCCCCGTCACGTCAGCGGACGGACATCCTGACGGACGGACGTGACGCGACGGAAGCAACCCTGGTTTAAACCTAACGGTCAGTAATTAATGCCGGGGGAAAAAGTATAAGACCAGGGAAGCAGGGCCAGGTCCTGCCACTTTCTTGCACGCAGTTCGAGAAAGGGTTTTCGGCCAGAGATAGAGTATTCGGTCTACAGACAGAGAGAAGGGATAGATAAACTGTCAATCCGGTCTGGTACATAGTTGAGCGAATAGCACTACGCTAGCTGACAGGTTCTTGAGCGCAGGAGGTTTAGTTAAGTTGGACCGCGCCTAGATTGTGTAGGCGTCAAGTGAGAGATGGCAGAAGAGGTGCAGGAAGGAAGGATTCTAGCCTTCCGGAATGTGAATCCGGTCGTGCCAACTGACGCACAAGACATGAGGGAGCTAGAGGAAGACCTCAGGCAGATGGGCTGCGAGGGGTTCATGGCTCACCCCTGGAACCTGAAGGATGAGGCGATGGTGGAGGAGCTACTGGCCGGCCAGACCAACGAGTGGAAAGGGACGGTCCGGGCGCTGCCAAAGGAGTAGAGTGCAGCGATGTGGCGCAAGGTGTACGCCTTCGAGCAAGGAGGAGATGCGACGGGCACCCGGACGGACAAATTCCACCAAGGGAAGTTCCGCAGGCCCACCAACCCGAAGGACGGCTTTACAGTAGCAGAGTGTGTGTCTGCTAGACATAAGAGGCTACTGCGGTTCATGATGGCGATCTTGAACCCGGATAGACCTAGTAGGATTATGGTCACCGTGGCCAACACTGTCTTTGGTGCACTGTCGGGAGACAGGAAGATAGATTGGGGGTTAGTTATGAGGGACCGGATGGACCGAATGGTGAAAGGAATTGGGAAATCTAAACCCTCTCCCATTTCACCATTCCTGTTTCATCTGTATCATTCGTTAGACCTCTTGAGAGAGAAGGAGATGGAAGCTTACGAGGTAGGGCTGCATTGATAGAGTATGAGATTGCAGACCCGGAAGCGGAAAATGACCAGGATGAGGAGGACTCCGAGGATGAGAGTCAGGAGGGGCATCAAGGAGGCACACAAGAAGTAGAGGAGGTTCTAGAGGTAGGAAGAGAGGATCCACCTCTAGAAACCCCTGTAGTAGCCGGGGAAGCCCAGAGGTTAGATCCGGTCTGGGAACAGGATCCCTTGCTAAGGATCTTGCGAGACCTGGAAGATTTCAGAAAGCACCACCTAGAGGAGAGAGGGTTATTGCGGGCCATAAGCCAAGCCTTAGGCTCTATTCCCCCCTCCAAGATCATGGAGGTGTTGGGAGAATTGATTCAGGAGGCTCATGATAGTCGGGACAAAGAGGAGGTACTCCGGCTAACAAATCAGGTCTCAGCCCTGAGGAGGGAGCTCCATCACACTCAGGAGGAGCTGGATGAAGAGAGACGACTCACCACGTAGGCCCGGAACACACTCGGAGAAATCCGAGAGTTCATCACGCATCCGGGTGAAGTCGTCAACAAAGCCATGCTTTTCGACAGGAAGGTCTTGGAAGCAGGCAAGATGGTGGGTCCTCAGATGCTTACAGCTCTGGTGGCCTACAACAAGAAAATGGAGGCAGCGCTGGAGAAGTGGCGGTCAGTAGTCACGGAGGTCCAAGCTAGTTCTGCTCCGGTCTCAGGACCGGAAGAGACAAAGATGGAGAAGGAGCAACCGAAGGATCAGCCACCACTAGCAGCTGTCGAGGTAGAAGCCGGCATATCTGAACCGGCGAAGGAAGAGGGAACCAGGACCGACGCAGTGGAGGAGGAATCTGTCCCACTGGCCCGGATTGAAGAGCCCAGGGTTTCTCAACCCGAGAAGACCAAGGAGCCGGAACCCGAGCCGATTGTGTTGAGGGAGATAATCCGGGGAACTACACCACCAAGGGAGAAGACCAAGTTCATCACCTTGTTGGATGATTCTCCAAGCAAGTCATCACCCACGATCATCACACAACCAAAGACCGGAGGGGAAGCGAAGGCAACGGTGCAGGTCCGCTCTATACTGAAGACCGGATCTGGATCCGGGTCACCAAGCCAGGGACCAGCCCGGACTGCCGAGAGAGTGGGGGAGCAGACCCCGCAAAGCAAGATAGTGCACCACCCGTCCATCACCGGATTCAAGAAGAAGACCGCGGAGACATCCAAGGTGAAGCGGAAGGCCCGGGATGAAGAAGAAGAGGAGTCAGATGAGGAAGATGAGGACTCGAAGGAAGAGACCGACTCCGGTGATGAGTCGGAACAGTACTCAGATGCGGACCAGGCATTGGCAGAGACCACGAAGACCAGGGCCAGGGCGCGGGGTAAGACCAAACCGAAACCCAAGCCCATCAAGATGTACCGGTCTCCGAAGAAGCAGCCAGCCCGGAAAGGTGCGTCGCCTCTCAAGAAGGCGAGGAAATAGGGGGCATTAATTACAGGTAGATAGGAAGGCGGCTAAACCAAGTTATATTTAGGTTAGGAACTTTTGAACTTAGACCGGATCCAGATATGTAGGATCTGTGATCCTATTTTGTTGGTATTTTTGTAGTTTTGTGGAAGTCAACCTACCCAAGTTGTAGAGGAATGTGAGGTGGCATTCTTGGCGGCTGGTGTTGATTCCATTTGCACTTTTAGGTTTTATTGCAGTTTAGTATTTAAACCCGGTTCGTAATTGAATCCGGGCGCGCATTATGTTATCTTACTTTCACAAGTTTTTGTGTTGCAAATACAAGTCAGAACCTTTCTGATTCACTCTGAAGTGGACTGTGTGCATGGGACCTTGTCAAAGTCTTATGGTGATGGTTAGGATTGCAACCTTGTGTGGATAAGTGTGTGCCCGGATGGTCAGTTTATCCGGTCTCTGGACTTAAAGTGAATTCGGTTTTGATAGGGAATTTGTGCAGGATCCCACAGTGCTTTCTGAAACAGGTCTAGGGAGTATTTGATAGAGATAGACACTTGTAGAGTCTGGGTTTGAGATCGGGAGCGTCCGGCCAAATGCCAACTGAATGGTGATCCGGTCTCTGTAGAAGAAAGAAGGACTAAGTGAGGAAATTCAGCTCTCTTGCATAAGCTACCGCCCTTATTCTACCAGGGATTAGACTAACTGGTTCTTCCGTCGTTGTAGTCTTTGTTAGGATTAGGCAGGAGTGCTTGCGTGACTTGCTGGGTCGGATTAGTCCCGGTCCAGTTGTGAGGTATTCCGGTCTGTTTGTAGTAGTAGTTTCTTTTTACTCATAAGTGGAACTTCTAACACTTTAAAACTTGAAGGGTAGGAGTAAGCTTCCTTCCTAAACGCCCAAACAAGCAGATCCCTCTTGTTATCGAGGTTAAACTTACACTTGGTTACTATACTAGGGATTGGACCAACTACTAGTATCCGGTCTTTAGTCCTATATCTAGTGAGCGCAAGCATCAAGGTGGTGAACATACAGGTATAGATAGATAGACTTAGTTTGGAAGGATAAAGGATTGATCTGGTAATCAGGTCCAAGGAAATCTTAGGAACGTTGGAGACCAAGACCGGATCAGTCTTTTGCTTGGGTTTTGTTGTGATAACCACTAACATATTCCGGTCTTTCGTCAACTTTCGACCAAATCTCTTGGGAACGATACACGAGTCACTTTAAGGCTAATTTAGTGCATTCTAAAGCCTTAGAGAAGGAATTGTGCTTTCCTGTGCTACGACAGCCGGATCATACAGGACCTGATCACCCAGTTACTGAAGAACCTCGGAGGGAGTAGGGCAACTCCGATCTCCCCCTACCTCTTCCACCTCTACCACCATCTACAGCTCCTTTCGGATACGGAAGAGAAGACGTGGCACACCCAGAAGATAGTCTTGACGTACGGGGAGACGTCAACGGATGATGAGGAGAGCTCCGAGTCCGAGACAGAGCGGGAGGACTCGGATAAGGGAGAGGAACCGGAAGTTCCGCTCGTGAAGTGGCAGAAGACCACACCGCCGAACACGAGGAGATCTCCTCCGGTCCGACACAATCCGGGAACGGAAGGCAGAGCGGGACCATCCGAACCGGGTCAGGCCGAACCAGCAGCAGAGGAAACGGATCCCAGTGATCCGTTCGTGCAACTGACGGAAATCCTGTGCAACATCCGAGCGGATTGGGAGGTCAAGCAGATCGTCCTAGAGAACATCGCGGGGATGGTCAATGGCAAAGCGGATCATACTCTTCCGACCGTGGTAGGGAATTGCATCGCCTCGCTTGCGGATCTCGCCAAGTTGGAGGAGGAAAACCGGAAACTTCAGGAGGAAGTTGACGGTTTGAAGGCGGAGTTCCTTGTTCTCAGGGACAACGAGGCCGCTACCAAGGAGATGGCGGCAGAGACCGTCAAATTGGCGGAGCACGTGAAGGCAACATTCGGGGAACCCGGATCGGCTGTCATCCGGGCTCAACTGTTTGACGAAGAAGTGCACAAGGAGAAGAAACTATCCGGAAGCCGGATAGTCCGGATTTTGTCCGACTTCTCCGAAAAGGTGGAGACGACTTTGGTGAAGGTTCGGGAGGCGGCCGAACGGATGGAAGACTGTAGCCGGAGACTAACGGAAATTCCGGTCAGACTCTCCGATCTGCCTCTACCGGATATTTCCGAAGGGTTGCCTCAGAGACCAGGGAAGGACAGGACGCCGCAATCCAAGAAGTCAGGGCGAGCGTCAACGGGCAACCGGGAGGCGGCAATTCAGTTGTCGGAGTCTCCTGCGAGTCCGGTTACTGGAGCTCCGGTTGCAACAGACGGAGAACGGAATCGGAACCTCACTGAGGTCTTCGAGCAGATCAGTAGGGCGGAAAGCCCGACTATAGGATCTAGGGTAGCAGAGCCGGATACGTAGGTATTAGGACTTTCCTGTTTTTGTAGTTTTTAACTTAGGAACGGATCAGGAGGAAATCCGGTCCGGTTTAGGAACTTGGAGCGGGTTGGAATCCGTTCCGGTTCAGAAGTAGGTAGGAACGGATCCGCCGAGCGTTAATCGCGGCGGACTTGTATCGCGCTTTTTGCTTTTTGCCCATTATTTAAGTCAGTCCCCTCGCGGTGGATTGGGAGTCTTTTCCTTTGCATTATCTTTGTGTATTCTATTCCCTCTTGCTTTGCGCGTGTATCTCCCGGGTTTGGCAGGGCGGCGTGACGCGGAGTTAGGAAGGCGCAAGTGGTTTTGCAGGCGACGTTCTCCCTTTGGTGTTTATTTTCCGCGTCTGAGTATATGAGAATAGGTAGAGAAGAGTTGGGAGTGTAATTCTAGTGCCTCAGCGCTTCTAGGACTTAAGATTCCGGGTGAGAAAGCCGTTGTTAGGCTAGACGAGAGGGAGGGATTCCTTAATCGTGCTAGAGCTCCTGGGTGGGAAACCCAGTTGAGTGTCCGATCTCTTGTGAGGTCTCACCGTCTTTGTGGCAAACGGAAGAGTTCCGGTTGACGTTGGAACGGACGGATACACTTGTAGCCACCTGGCTCCCCAGGAACGGAAAGTAGTGTCAAAGTCGTTGTAGTATGAGAAGATCGTACGGGGGATCTCTGTGTGACCTACAGTCCGGATCTTTGTCTGGATTGTTGTGAGGGATCAAACCAGATCTGAAGTATTTTTAGAATTAACCGGTAGAAAGTGGGTCTTCAGCCACTATAAGTCACGGAAGGAGCGGTGGACCTACCGCTCACAAAATCAAGCGGCGACCCCTCTGATGGTAAAACAGAGGCAAAACTAAACCGGATTGAGGAACGGATGTGGACGAATCATCCGGAACGGATTGATCCAGAGAGGAAACAAGGAGCGGAACTCGTTAGGGAGCGGATCCGTTGCAGTCTGACGGAACGGATAAAATCCGGGAAACCGGAAAAGTGAAGGAACGGATCCATTCCGGACCAGATTGCTAGAATTTCAGTTTTGAATGGGATAACGGGTTGTCGTCTCGGGTTGTTTGTGTATTTCCGGTTCTAGATTTAGAACCGGATTATAGAGTTTTGGGAGCTGTCCTATCTTAATCGCTTAACTAAGCCAGATACTTCACAGAATCTCGCGGGTTCGATCTTTAGAGTCACTTAGTTATACTCTAGAGTGATTTTTGTGAGTATAATAGGGAATTTACTTACCCTGTGTTGCGACATCTCACCACATTGAATGGGATATTTGCTTCATAGAAAAACTTTGCCCACTTCTTGTCTAGTACTTGCTTTTTGGATGTGTCCATCCCTTCTTGTACGGATAATTGCCTCAGCGGTCGACTATGGGTCGAAGAAGGGACAGGCGCCTCTGATGATCGAACTTGAGAATTTTGGCCCAAAGTATTTCCTCCCCCTCCACTAATTGAGATTGAAGCATTGGGTAATTCTTGATCACGTACCACCCTCGTTGGATTCGATGACGGTGATGTCACTTCCACATCATGTTCCTCTTCGTCTTCGGAGACCGTAGGAACATTCCCCCCACAATTGAAAAACATAGCCTTCACTGCTGCACTGGCCTTGTTGCACATTCTCACTCCGCGGAGGGTGTCATTTCGTCTATAATCCAAGTGGAAAAGCAAGCGATCCTTGCGGTAACTAATCTTCGTTTTGCAGAACTTGCATTCCACTTTCCCATCCTCTTGTAGCCTGTACCAGGGTTCCCATTGTGTCCTCCCCCCTCCCATTGCTCCCACTGGTTCTTCACTTGAAACTGCACAAACAAAACAGGTTAGTATTCAGTTTGGATGTGATGTGGAAATAACACTTACTGCTTTCACAGCAAGTGTTCCTCCCACACACTCTTCTTGGACTTCACTCTAGTGCAATGGCTGTGTGCCAACCAAGTCATAAGAGTAGAGATCAGCAAGGAAAAGTGACCTTCAAATACACGGCTTGTGCTATATACTGTGAAGGCCTGGCAGCAGTCGTCCAGTCGACGGCCTGTCCGTTGGCGCACTGTGGACAGCCGCGGACGGGACGTCGTGGCCGTCCCCGCAGACGCTCTGGCCGTCCAGCGGACGTCCCGCTGTCCAGACGACGGCCTGGCCGTCCCCGCAGCGTGGACGGACTCTGGACGCCGTGACCGTCCGCTGAACGGAAAATTGTCGAGGCGACGGCTTGGCCGTCCCGTCGAAGTGCACAAGCCGCGGACACTCTAGCCGTCCCCGCTGCGTGGACGGACTCTGGACGCCGTGACCGTCCGCTGAACGGAAAACTGTCGAGGCGACAGCCTGGCCGTCGCGCCTAAACCCTAAAGCCGCGGATGCTCTGTCCGTCCACGCGACGGCCAGTCGTCGAGGCGGCCGACAGGCCGTCTGCGCGTTGTCGACGGACTTCATCCGCGCTGTCGACGGACTTCATCCGCGCTGTCGACGACGCCGTCAGCATTCGAGACGGCCTCTGACGCGTCCTGCCGCGTCACGACTGACGCGTCATGACATCCCGACGGGAAAAGCCCACGTCACGTCAGGATAGACAACCCTGACTGTGACCGCAGAGATGGAGACCGAATCGATAGCTATCGTGGTAAGGGTTTGGTTTGTATTTCAAGGTTGTGAGCTCCTTTGAAGACAATCTTGTGAACACTGCCATTTAAGGACACGTAAATTCTTGTATATCAACTCGAAAATACAAAACTCCGGAGCTAGCATCACTACAAAAAAGGAGGGGTATAAGTGACTGCGATCTATGACTGTGAACCAATCATTCCGGACAAAAATGACTGCGTCGCGACTCGAGGCTCTGGAGTCATTGTGGACAAGTCATTCTTTAAATGACTGCAACCTTATTATCACCATCCATTTTAGACTTGGATGGAAAATGGATGAGGGGGTCTACATGGACGATGAGGTGGATAAGCAAATTTTTAGAAAAGATTGGGCAGCTGCCCATTTTTAAAGAAATTTTGCTAACATAGATGTCCACATCAACTAATTGTGCAGTCATTTTGTAGTCGTGATATAGTCCAAGCATTGTTGACGTGGACATCCACGTGAGAGTCACATGTAAGTCATTGTGAAGTCATTATATAGTCATTTTGCAGTTGTGATATTGCATGTAGGTTGCTGACGTTAGAGTCATGTGTAAGTCATTATGAAGTTATCATGTAGTCATTTTGTAGTTATAATATAGTCTAAGTACTGCTAACATGCACAGCCACGTCAGAGTGACATGTAAGTCACTGTGAAGTCATTTTATAGTCATTCAGAAGTTGTGATGAATGTTAAGATGGACTGCCACATAGCAAGTCATTTCATAGTGATTTTTCAGTAATGTAGAGTTAGGGTTCAAATCACTCTTTAAGGATGTTGAAAGTTATTTTTTATTTGTAGCAATGTGTGCAAGAAAAATGTATTAACAATTATATGAGCAATAGTCATTCTACAATCATATATGAATACACTCAAAATTTCACAATTATACACCATACACAATGCACCTTACACAATATACCATATGCCAAACACAATTCACCAAATGCCACACACCATACACCATACACCATATACCAAGGCTTATTTATTGCCACTTAGTGTGTGAGTATGAATAGAACAAAGGACAAGCCTTTTATAGAAGTAGGATAGTAGTTGGCAAGACAAAACTTGTGGGATATATAAAAAACGCAAAAATTATATTACAAATAATATTTCAAACCTCATTGAGGCATAGTAAATTCACTTTTTTCAATGAACTTTGAACTACTGAAATTTGAAAAATCATTTTCATTTTCATCTCCAAAAATCCATTTCAGATTTTGAGCTTCAAATCAAAAGTTATAGACAAATTTGCTAAACAATTTGGAAAGGGTTTAGGGTTAACTAAGGCTCTAGAGTAGTAATAGCGTAGGTATGTAGTAGTAGAGTAGTTGTGCATTAGTCCAAATCAAACTTCTAAGTAGTCGTTTGGCAGTCATAGGAAGTCGTTTGGTAGTCACACAAAGTCATTCAATAGTATAACCCTCAAGTGGTGATGTTGTCATTTGCGTTAAGGGAAAATGGGACTTAACAATTGCTCTTGTTTTCTTCCTAAATACTTTAGTGTATGTTTAAGGTAGACAGACCCATACCCGTCTGTTTAAGCAGATCGTGTATTGGGAGGAATCTAGGAGGTTGGGAACAATATTCAGAGGATCAGCCTTTTTATAGAGAGGTTGAGGATGCAAGAAAAATCCAGAAAAACAACAAGCAAAATACTTTATTTCAGGTTTAAAGGTAGGATTCATAGGCTCCTATAATCAGCCGTAGACTGTTCTATGGCTGCCAATGCTTGTTTTGAAACTCAACACTTTCCTCACAAGTTCCTGAGCACTAATGAAGGCAAAAACCTACCCATGCTACACCCTATTCCGACCCGTATTAGCCTTTGAATTGTGCGCTGTGTGGTGCCAGAGTCGCAAGCTAGGCAAACCCAAGTCCGTCAACGTTACTACAACAGGCTGTCTGTTTTGAAATTGTAACTCGTGCCTTCAATGTGCCATATCCAACTAATTTGGCGTGCTTCCCAGCCATTCTCTCTGCTTGCACTGGCCGTTGAAGTAGCCGTTGTTCTCGTGATGAACTTCCATCAGTAACTCCCTGTGCTTGCTAAGCTTCAGTGAACTCATTGAGATCATTCAATTGCCCAGTTAGGATCGCTGCGATGCACCCAAGGTGGAGGAATTGTTTGCAATATCGCGTCGAGTGGACGACCTGCACGCTTCGCTTGCAATCGAGCCATTGCAATAGCTTGGTTACGACGACATATGGGAGGACAGTAAGTTAGAAATTTCCCTGCATATTGTCCAGGAAGGGGAGGTGTCCACGATTTGATACGGCGATGGAGTTCGTCTCCTGCTTTCGCAACTGCCGCTGCAGACCACTTTTCTTTGAAGGCTTTGCGAGCAATAGCGTCTTCTTGTCTTTTCTTCTTCGCAACTTCTTTAAGGTTTTTGTCGTGAATCCGTTGTTCTTTCGCAAGGTCCGCCTCCCTCCTCCTCTGCTCTCTTGCTTTTTGCGCCTCTGCCTTCAAGCGTGCTTTCTCCTCCATAGATCGTAAATAATCTTCACTCGTCATTATAATGGATTTAGAATAATCGATAATGGGATCTGTTCTTTGGCTCCTTCGTGCAGGTACATGAACCTCTGGGAGTTGGAAGAAATTCGATAGCGTTGAAGACTGCTCTCCTCCTGCTGGCACCATGGCTTCACTAGCGTCATCAGAGTCGGAGGACATGCTTGCATCAGCGACTTCGGGACTGTTGATGAAGAAATGTTGTTGCTGCCGTTGGGAATCGATGATGCGCTCACCGAGAATCTCTTGCAAACCTGCATCGTCGGCAGGTATGTTTTCTTCTTCATCTTCTTTATCGCTGCTTGCTTCAGAGTGTGATTGTGGCAATCCATTGCCATCCATAGTGTGCATTTCTTGATCTTCATCCGGGCTATCACTTTCAATGCTGTCATGAGCATCTACAGGCATTGATAGACATCCTCCTGCAATGGAATTATTCTCACGCCCTGGAAGTTCTGTAGGCATATGGAACTGTTGACTGGGACCCATCTTATTTTCTAAAGCCTGGGGATTGTAAGGCCATATTCCAGTGCTAGCAAAGCCTTTTTGGATGTTCAATATAGTCAGAGCTCTCTTCAGTGCCAAATCTACCCATTGTGCTAAGTCCTCTTTCTGAGCAGCTCTTCCTCTATTTTGTAGTGTCCAGGCATCCCTGTAGCCACGGAAGGCGCACTTAAAGGGACGAAATACACTTACATCTAAAGGTTGGAGTCTGTGGCTAGTATGAGATGGGAGAGTTAAGACATCTAAACCAACGGCAGATGCCTTGTGCACCACCTCTAAAGTGACGTGCGATCCATGTCCGTCTAGTATCAATAAATGTCTGTTGGTTGGAGAAATACCTCCACGACCTTCAAGTGATTTCACAAAATGTGAAATCCAAGACAAGAATAAATGACCAGTCATCCAAGCTTTTGCTTGCATGGCCATTGTTGAATTTGGCTCACACTTCTCTATATAATTCCTTCTCATGCGCTTGCCTCAGAAGATATAGAAGTGTGGAATATGCTCACCACTGGCATTGACACATGCAAGAACGCTGAGCCACTCCCGTTGGTTTGGGATGATGCTGTGGACAGATCGGGAGCCCCGCTTTGCAAAAACTAAGGTACCACCACCGTTCCTTCCAGCCTGTGCTCCTGTCTCATCACAATTCCAGACATGATTTTTGTCATAGCCATGTTGTGTGTATAAGGTGTTGAGATTATGATAAAATGATGCAACATTTTGTGGACATAAACCTCTTGCTCGGTTTGTCTCCAGGCCTTGACAGGAACGCAGCACGAGATCAGGATGTCGATGTCGCCACCACCGCAGCCAACCATCACCAGGGATGCCATTTCAGAACGGAGTCTCCCGAGTCTGTACAAGCTCTGCAACTTTTAGACGTAGTTGTGCAATGGTAAGAGGGTAGCCAAGATCTTGCATTTGCAAAAGGTATCGCTCTATTTCTTCTTCCTCTTGAACGGTCAAAACACCTTGTCGACCGCGCTTCCTAGTCAGAGTGCGTCCATACAAGTGATCTCGGAGTGAAGATGCTGGAATGCCGTAATGTCTTGCCATAGTCCGTAGTCGTCCGCCTTGTTCAACTGCTTTGAAAGCCAACTTAAGCATGCCGTTGGACCACGTTCCTTGTCGTTGTTTCGTTGTCGTTGGAGATTGTCGATGCATATCTCGGGTTGGCTCGATGTTAACGTCTTCCAGTGTTTGCGCATGCAGCCGTGTGCATGGCCTCTCTGAAGAACTCGCCATACTCAGACCTCTGTTTTGAACTTCCGCCAGGAGTTACCTGGCCCCAACCAATGGAGACATGCAAAGGATTTTGATCGTGTTAGGGTTTCGTTTCTGTAATTTGATCTTTGGAAGGCAACATGTTATTCATTTTTAATAGATCAATGTGCATGCAGGTAAGATCCGAGGTGAGATATCAATTTCTTCAGATGGCAGATCATGAGAATGAATTAGCATACAATGATTTATAGAACTGGTTTCTAGATTTCTAGACAGAAGATCGATCGACGAACTCTCTGATCTAATTCATGTTATCGATGCTAGTTGTAAAGACCACAAGCTTTAGAATTTAATAATTACATTTACCTTCTATTTTGTTGTCATACATTTAATCTACTTTAGATAATGCATTCCAAACTAGTTTTGTGCACTCAAAAAGTAATCATGGTGCATCCCTGTGTAGATTGCAGTGAAAGTTCGGTGGTCTCTTACTTGAGAAATGTTGATGCCGTGAATGCTAGCGTCCTTGCTACCGAGAATGATGTTGTCCTTGCTGCCGAAAGTGAAAGTGATTCCCTCTGAGATAAATTCCTTTAACTTAGAGCTGTAAACTGTGCAGCATTTCAGCAAGCATCCATTAGTCTATGTTCTGATCACTTTATAAGTCAAATCACATCAACAATAATCTCAAAGAAATGAGGCATCTTCCTCCAACAGCATACTAAATTTCTATGGTATAAAAAGCAAGGTAGACAGTAACTTCACTGTTGTGCATACAACTGAAATAAAGAGCAAATAGCCACATTGCACTGAAAATTGACAAAACTGGATATGAAGAATTGTAAACCTGGTACTTGAAAACTTTGAGCATCATGCACTATTTTGCATCTTTGGTTAGTTTGGCACTAGTTATATACTAGCATGGAGTAGCCAATATTCACTATTTGCGCCACTGCATCCATGCGCCATTTTCACAGTGACATTGTTGCAGCCATCCAGGTACTTAATTACGATCAATTTCTGCCCTACACTTGTAAGGCAAGTGATGCATTTCCATGAATCGAGGTCTGAAAACCATTAAGTCCAGTATCAAAATCCAACCATGTGAACAACCGCCATTTCTAATCTCTTCTGTTTAATAAACCACCCTGACAGAGCGTTAATCCGTCCACAATCCCACTCTAATTAGTGCCCAACTAATCTCATTACCGTCTGAAACATAAACTCTAACATTTGCAACATTTAGTGCATGATTTGGAGATGTACGCTGTGTGGTGAAGGGTGCCTTTATAGGAGGCAGTATTGGGGACCGGCCGGAATTAGGTCTGTCTACCTTATTGAAACCCCTAAAGTGTTCAAAACTAGTGCAACAATAGTGGCACACATTTCTAGAAGTATTGGTGGCATGTCAATAGGAATTTTAGCAAATCATACAATTGGACTTTTAGAAAGAAAATATTATACAACATCAAAGACAAAGGCCACTAACAATGCATCATTTCAAGAAAAAAAAGTAGAAAGAAGAGTATTTTATTAAGAAAATTATTTTAAAAAGAAATGAAAAAGATAAACCTCAAGGGGGGTAGGCACTTTATGTATTTATATTGTGAGCCAAAGCTCTATAAAGATTTTGGACCCCTCATTTCTTAAATATTGATGCCATGGTTACGAAATTGTATTTTCTATAACTGTTTCAATTAAAACACACATCATCATGACTCATTTCAATTCATTTTTCAATCTATCTTAAAAGTCATATTATATATTATTTGAAGTGAAATTTTTGACAATAGAAATCTAATATAGTCATTATCAATCAAAGATCAAAATTATTGGTTGAATTTTTATAGTTTATTAAAAAATTAATAAGGGGTCAAAAATCACTTTATTGCATATGATATATAAAATTTCTATAGATTTATCCTCCTAAGAAATGAACTAGGACTACAAAATTGAAAAGAATAAAAGATAACCCGTCGTACATTATTCTTGTATTATACATAAGGGGCATTGGCAATAAAACAACTTAGATTCTCAAAAGATGGATTTTGTAAATATATCAAATTATACAAAGACTTTGGAGAATAAAAAATTATAAGAATTAAGCATAGAAAATTTTAGGTTGTGTTCGATTTTAAGAAAAAATCACAATGTATATGAAGAATTAAAACATTTATGCATAGTTTTAAAACTTTTATATATTTAATTTTTTCTAATTAAAATTAATTAATTTTTTAAATGTAAAATATTGGGTATCTTGTTCTATAATATGTGTATTAAAAAAATTCATATAATTAATTTTCTTAATGCTATTATTGTCTTCAAAGAATATTAGTTTCATATATGTAATTACAATTTTGGATTCTTTGTTAAAAGGGCTTCAAGAATTTTCTACATTTAAACAAATTATGTTCCTTAAAATTAGACTAAAATGCATTATAAATGATTCTAATTAGAGCCATATAATATGGGAGTTGCTTATCCAGTAAGATAATTCATTAGCTTAAAAAGGATATTAGAGTATGAGTGTTGAAAAATCCCAAAGGATCATTGCAAGAATCATTGTACTTTTTTAGTGCATTTTAGCATTAAGCACATTTAAAAAGTATTTAAGTCATTTTCAAGTCATGTAGTAGCCATGTGTAGTTGCATTGCACTAACACAAGGGCGACTGAAGTCCATATCAACAAATTGTCTTATCCATATTTTCTATATAAAAATCTTGACTTAGCTATAAAAAGAATATTTAAGTCATTTTGGAATCACGTAGCAATGATGTGCAATTGCATTATAGTCACACACACGAGAATGACTGAAGTTCACATTAGCAAATTGTCCTATCCATCTTTATATAGAAAATCTTCACTTAGCTTTACAAAAGACACTTTTATATAGAAACGATTCACTTGGTATTAAATATGACACTTGAATCATTTTGGAGTCACGTAGAAGTGATGTGCAGTCACATTGTAGTCGCACAAAAATGACTAAAGTCCACGTCATCAAATTGCCCTATCCATTTTTTATATAGAACATATTCACTTTGCTTTAAAAGGGACACTTAGGTCATTTTGGAGTCACGTAGTAGTGATGTGCGGTTGCATTGTAGTCACATAAGAATGACAGAAGTCCACGTCAGCAAATTGCCCTATCCATTTTATATATAGAAAATCTTTACTTGGCTTTAAAAAAGACACTTAAGTCATTTGCGAGTCACGCAATAGTGATGTGCAGTTGCATTATAGTCACGCAAGAATGACTAAAGCCCATGTCAAAAAACTGCCCTGTCCGTCCTCTGTATAAGAAAATCTGAATTTGGCTTTTTGGAGTCATTCAAGTCATTTTGGAGTCGTGGAATAGTGATGCGCAGTCATAGTTCATAACACCAAGTAGTTGTTCATGACTTTGGCATCCATATTAGATACCTCTTATTTCCCCTTGTATTGTGAATGTCATTTTTCAATGAAAAATGACTTTAACCATTGGATAGTGCAAATTTGGTGCAATTACAGAATCAACAGTCATTTTCTAGTAAAACCGGACAAGCAGTCATTCTTTGGAGTCATTTTTAGCCCTATTTCTTTGCAGTGCATGGATTCCATTTTACGAGCATCAGAACTTGTGCAAGCCCATCTCAAACTACAAGTGGTCTGGACTTCATCAACAACCACAACCCTCTTGCCTCTGCGTGCAATGCAAAGTACAAATTCAACTGATCTATGAATAGATGGGGCTTTCATTCAAATTTATCTACATAATTGTAGTTAACAATAATTTGAAAATTGAGAAGTTCATGCTTCCAAGGACATCGGAACTGCGGCTCACTGAGCAAGTTACAAAGTTTTGGTGTTCATTGCTGCAGGAAATTCTTCAACTTCAGCCATTGGCTATCCTTCTAGGCATCTTCTGCGAAAAGAGCTCCTTCAGTTAGAACTGACTTTTGCCATAGGAATACCATGATGGCAAGTGAAGCAATTACTTAGGATTTGCTTCACTTCCAGAATTCCATAATTTGTTTGTATATGATTGAGTTGACCTAATGAGAAAATTGAGCATTGAGGAAGACCTTCATTCCTAGTATACAACTCTATCAATGGCCATTAGTGACCGCACTATACTTTGATTTGGAGTTTCTATGATTGAACCTCACATTCTAAAATGCCAGATTTCATGAGAGGGAACAAAGCAAATACCCCGGGGAGGACACTTCTTGTATATTTGGGGGACCTACATGCGGCGATGGGGTATTTTTAGGGGGGCTATCAATTACTTGTAATCATTACTTGGCAACATTAAAAGAGCCCCTATTTTATCATAAAGCGGAACAATTAGCCATATTATCATCCCTATTTTATTTTTGAAACACTTTGCCTTTTTAATGTCCTGTATTTTATATGTAAATGTCTTATAAATTTTACCTAAGATTATTTAAATGTATCCTATATTTTGCCGCACGTAAGTTATTAAACAACGGGAAGTGTCTTCCTCTAGACAACTTAGAATCCATCAACAATCCTTCTTTTTAAGTATTTTTAGTGAAGTGGCATGATCGTGGAAAACCATCATTGTTGGCTAGAGAGAAGTCATTGTCTACTACTAATGTCTTGAAAGTAACATTATATTTTCATTCACTTTATGATTTCATTTACATTTTTTGATCTTTCAATTCCAAAAGAATTTGTAGAGAAGCAAATGACTGATTAGCTAAAATTTCTTGAACCATAATCTCTTGCAATACAAAGAAAAATTACAAATCATCAGGCATGTTGGTATTAGGAATCCATCTAATTGTTCAAACTATATGCATACACGTGATCGAGAATCTCAGTCTTTGTAATGAGAAGAATTCTTCCTCGAAATGGAAAAAAATATGGATAATTTGAAGAGCACTGCCTACATTATGTCTCGTGAAATTCAAAACTAAGAAAATTGTTTCATAAATATGGTCAATTTCATTATTGATAGAGAATGGAAAATACAATGAAAAGAGCTCTTTCTTTACTAATTTCGTAAAAATAGTAAGGAAATTCAGAAAATGAGAATGAGACATCCATTTATTCTCTAAGTCAAGGTCTTTCTTTTCCAACAAATTTAATCTTTGGAAAAAATAAATTCTATTCTCCACACTTGCGCAAAGTCAGCCACTTTGACGACATGTGGAGGGTGAACAATATAGTATTTTCAAATTTGTACAATTCTACAATGCTCAGAAGACTATATTAATTTGAATTTTAATGAAGTAGTGGAATACTCTTGATCTAATAAAATTGCTTGGAAGTGAACTTTAACGACCACAGACATTTGCAATGAATGGCTAATTCAACTACGATTCTCTTTCATATTGCATGTCGAAATATTTTTCTAGTACAACTAGGAAGTAATTACCTATTGCTATAATTGAAATTCATATTCATTGTGAATATTACTATTTTAAAGATACTCCTATTTTTTGCATTCACTAATTCAGAATGGATATCTGTAAGGCACAGCTTGCCTTGTCATATTCATACATTTGTGGGACTTCTTGTTTTCAGATGAAGAAAACATTGAGCACCTCATTTTGAAGAAGTTGAAAGAAAAGGATGGAGAAATGTCTTCTTAATAGACTTATAGCTTGAAGAAAGATGAATTAGAAATTTAATAATCCTATTTGGTATAAAAATGTTAGTAATCATTCATCAAAATGATTCTAGCATGCATTGTAGCCATTCATAAAAAATAAGCTTTGATTTGGTAATCACTTTGTATAATTGGCAGAGGTAGAATTCCAAAGATGTAGTTCTCCATTGGATGGTTTTCTATTCGAGAGAAACTATTTGTCAGAACACCTATTTTGAAAACTCTACCCTTTCTTTTCCTTTTCCTACTGAAAGAAATATTTCACGTCCAAGGCATATTCTATTGGAAGGTGAAACCATTGGCAATGTACATTTTTTTGGGTTGAATGATCTCGTAACTTAAAAGTTCTCAAAAATAATTATACAAAATACAACTAAAAATACCAAGATTTCTTTCAATTGTCTTCATAATGAAGGTGTTCTTTTATTACCATTCCAATTGAAGGAAGACAATAATTGTACTAAAGGTAGTCCACTTACCTCGTACACAAACTTGTCTTAGTAGTATAAACAAAAAATTAGTGTTACCTCACAATATTATTTTGTGGAAATGAGCACAATAGAGTACTACTCCAATCGACTTTCATGTAAAATATAATTGCGATTTCAGTGGAATCGCGGAACAACACTATTTGAATACATTAAGGTACAACCCACAATGCTTGTGTGTGAGCATGGACATGCAAGCATGTGAGCTTCTAATGTGTACATAAGTACATATACTTCCACCTTTGAAGGTGGTCATAGTAAAAATACCTATAATATATTAGGTACTGCCTACATTAAAAAAACACTCTCATTTATATAGAAGGTTCCTATATTATAAGCATCTAATAATTATACTATATGCGCATCATCTTTGAGGTTCATGAACTCCCACTTCTATGCTCACATACTAGCAACTGTGAAGGTACAACTAGTATGAATCAAGGGATAGTAGAACGTACATGATTTGGACAATCTCTTACTACAATAAATAAATGAATTAATTTTGTACATGACAATTAAATAGCGGCATTCATTGGACCATTAAGGTAGTAAGAACAGTCTATTACCATTTGCTATCCAATTCCATTAGTACACTAGCCTAATTGTGTCACCTACTTTTGGCCCACATTTCATCTAGAATAATATTCGAATCTATTTACTTCATATTATGAAGTCAGAGAAATCAATGATCACTGGATAACGTATCATTGACTCTATTCATAGTGAATATTTAGTACTTGATTTGGCAGTTTTAGATTATTGAGGGATAGTTAATGTCTGAATTCCATAGGTGGTTACTTTAGTAATTTCAAGGCTCACTACTAACATCAAAGATTCATGAAATTGACAATTATTTTGATTGGAAAATTACAATTATTCCACTTGGTTTTGACGGAAGAAACAAGTTGTACACCTTTAAAAAATACATACCTCTTTTGTAATTGATTCCAAGATAGTCATAACTCAATCACGGTGTTAATAGGCTAACCTAACATAATTGCATATAAGAAGTTAGGCTAATTTTGAAACACCATAATTTCGTTTTGAAATAATAATTCAACTCCAAACCTACAGCATTAGATGAAACTGTGTACATTGAATACAAAGATTTCCATCAAAAGTAAGAATTGGCCATGTGGAAAGACTTTTTGGTGATGCAATTTGACTACAAAAATGAGTTGAAAACCATTTCTAATGATTGGAATTGCACGCGCAGAGAAGGCCTATTTGCATGAATGTGGAGGACATGAAATAATGCATTTTTAAGTTTCCTTTGCTAGGAAGATGTATACCTATTAAGAGAAGATACCATAGAAATGTCGGCTACAAAAAATGAATTCTAACCGCTCAGTAGTACTAAAAGCCCCAGTGTGTCAAAGTGTGGGACATTAACCCCTGAAAGCCCAAGGGGTTAGGACAAAACACGAATGTGTTATAAAATATAAGCGTTACAACTTTTTGGAAGTTCGTATCAAAGAAGATAATGTAAGGCACAAGAAGTAGAAAGTATCCATACAGGCGAAATCTAAAAAATATTTATAGATTATGTTTAAATGAATTTTGAAAATTTAACTTCAAAATTCCACCAAAAATACAATTTCTATTTTCAAGATTTGAAATTTTTTTTTTTGGTCATAAAATTTATGTATTTTTATTGATTTATAAAAAAATGAAAAATATTCAACCTCCAAAACCCCAAGGGATTAAGAAAAAATACGAATGTGTTATAAAATATAAGCTTTACAAATTTTTTGAAGTTAGCATCAAAGAAGGTAATGTAAAGCACAGGCATTAGAAAGAATTCATATGATCAAAATTAAGAAACTATGTAGAGATTCTCTTCAAATGAGTATCGAAGATATAACTTCCAAAATTCACCGAACATACAATTTCTATTTTTAGGATTTGAAATATTTTATCATTGGTCAAAATTGTGTTTTTTATTGATTTGTCAGAAAATAAAAAATATTTATGAATGAGAGCATCAAAACTTCCCCCAAATAGTAAGTTCTTCAACACTAAGTAATTTTAGACGTTTTGTGCTATTTTTCTTTTTTTTGCTATAACTTTTGTTTGATTGTATAGATCTTAGTTTTGAATGCAAATGTTGAAACACAATCCAATATTTTGAAATTTTGGAAAAAAAAATTTGAAATTCTTTTTTTTCCCGAAAATGTTGCCCGAAGTTGGACAACGACTGTAAAATGGTCACTTGAGCACTTAGGGGTTAACAAAATCAACTTTTTAATATGAAATGATTTTTAAAATTTTCAAAAAATAAGAAACTCAATTTTTGTTATGATCTGTAGCCCCTAAATGCCGGGCCTATACCCACAGTTTTCAGCCCTTGTGTCCAACACTGTGTTTGCTCCTTTTTAGGGACTCTATTTGTATAAAAAAATTTATATTTATTTTTCAGAGATGAAGCTACAGGTCTTCTATACTTCCCAAAAAATTTAGATTTTTTTTGACGAAAATTGATTTTTCTGAGAATTTTTGAAGAAAAAAGGAAGAAAAATCATATCAAATAGAAAATTATCTCGAAAAATCTGAGAATTTCACTAAGTGTGGAAATTTTAGTGGCAAACATCATGGTGTAAACTCAATTTCCGTGTCATTCTATAATTACAATCTAGAAGACTTTGAAAGTACATATGAAGTTCAAATTGCAATAAAATATTGAAATTATGTTTCTTTTTCAGAATTCCAATTGGAGAAGAAACTAGAATAGATAACCTTCACTTTATTAGTTGGAATCAAACTCCAAAAATATCATTTTTCTAGAGAAATTTGAGATTTAGAGAAAGGAACAAAATTTCCCAAAGTACACTGAAAATAGCATTTTTTGTGATCCGTTTTTTCCTGTAATTTCTAATTCATGTGAAGAGAAATACTCACATGATTGCAAAATGAATTAATTACTCTTTGTAATCCTTTGTGAAAGGTCAAGCAATGAGAAATGGATGAAAAATTGCTAGCAATCTCCCTGTACACTGTAGCAAATTTGTGCAAACGCCAGGAAATGGCGCTGCCGGCGCTTGAGGGTTAGAAATAATTTTTTTTTTGGCATTGGATTCCTACATGAAAAGCTCTAGTGCTCCAAAATGTGAATGCAACAAAACTGCTAGGTGTTTTGTGCAATCAGCCTCTATAATTATATCAACACCATCAAATCTTGGAAATCCCAAAACGAAGGGATGATGGATTAGAATTGTGATTGTCATCAACAATCCTAATTGTATTTTACAAAATGCAATCATTCAATCTCATGTTGATTCCAATGAAGACACTTGTGTTGGTTTCATTTCCATTTTCAATTTCACTAGTTTTCTAATAGTAGAAATTTATAAGGGATTTAAGGCAAATGTGTTGAACATTTCTACGTTACCGTCGGAAGAGACCTTCATTTCAAACCCAATCTAATCAACAATACTGAACATGTGGAAGTCATTTTCTTTAATTTGAATTGTGGAGGAATTTTTAGTAACTACTACTTCCTGAGTTTCCAAATTTGTGGAAAAAATAGGTGATAGCAACGGTGTGTCTAACTTTACGCAAAGCAAATGAATTTGTAAATAACACTAGTATGCAATTGTCATTTGTATCACAGCTCTAGAATTGTATGCCAAATACTACCTTTGTCCCAAAATGATTTTCCTATCAAACAAAATATTATGGATTAATGCCAAAAATAACATTTTAAAGTCCCCTTTGGATTTGTAAGCAAAGTTTGGTTCACTCTTTAAGTTATTATCTTTGAAACTTTGAGTTTCAAAAGCCTTTTCCAAAGTGTAATTCTCTAGTACAAAAAAGTAGAATTTTGGAGGCATTTTCAAAAAGCAAGAGTAGGCACTTGAATTTTGAATTTGAGGTTTTTATTTTGTGGGTGATTAATATAGGCCTATGACCATGTGTGAACCTTTGTTCCAGCTACGAAAGGTTGACCTCCTTGAAGTCGGCAACACTGAAAGAGATGCAAGAAATACGAACAAAAAGTGTTGATAAACCCCTTTAGTGATTTTTTTTGTCTTTTGATTGATGGTTTTATAAATGGAAGGGAAATTATTGCTTGAAGTTTAATTTGCTAGTCTTGGAGAAGAATTAAAATCCGAATCCGACTAATTTTCATATCGGAAAAGGTAACAAGATCATTTTGGGCCAACAAATTAGCGCCAACTTGAAGATCATTTTGGGACGGAGGGAGTAGCCGTTATTGATGATTTTCCAGACATCCTCCATTTTCGACAGGAGTCTTCCAGATTGGGGGATCACGAGCAGCCTTTTTCTTTCCCGGCACTGAGTGGCCACATTCCACCATTTCAAATAGTATTTTTTTGCCTGACATTTTCCAAATCTGTTAAAGATATAGATGAAGTTACCAAATTTGCATGAGAAAGTGTCTGAATATGACTGGAAAGTGTTTTAAGATGGATGAATGTCAAATTACAACGCTTCACCAACTTGGAACGTTCTCAAAAAGTAAAAGTAAAAGGCTGGTAACGGTGACCAGCTTCGGGATAGGCTTGAGCGGCCACTGTAGCTCCGGCGGAGGTTCGATTTTTTTCCCACGACATGCAGGTTTGGCCCGAACCTAGAGGGTCGTGCCGAACCTGCTGGCATCGGGTGGTCGTCATCTGCGTGGGGTCGGGGTCCGGCGCTCATTTCCAGGTTTTTTGTTTTCCTCTTCCTCTCTCCGCGCGCTGTCTCCCTGCTGCACCGTGAGAAATCTGAGTTGTTTTCCCTCGTTTTCTCTCTCCTTGCGGCGTGCGCTTCTTAGTGTTTGTTGTGTTTGTTGTGTTTGCTCATTTTGCTGATTGTGAGCGTGCCTAGGGGAGTCTCTTGAGGCGTCGGCGTTTTCTGTATTTCGCGGTTTGGTTTGTTGTACGCGTGCGCGAGGGAGTCGATGTGAGCGCCGTTTTCTCCCGCTGCCGCGTTGCGTCGTGTGGGCGACTGGATTGCCGAATCCATCGCGCCACTCCGAATCAACTGTGAGGTAAGTTCGTTCTTCATTGCAGCTTCAATTGTTCAATGTAGTTTCAGGGTTCCATTTGAGTTATTGGGGGAGTTGGCGAGCGGGATTGTGCTTTGTGTCTCAATGTTGTATCCATTCCATCAGGGTTTGCAATTTCTACTGCTTGTGTTCGAAATGTGAGTTGCCTAGTACGATGGTGGTTCAGTGTTCGGAGATTGTGTAGTTCCATTTCTCTCCGCGTGTTTGTTTCATAGGTTTTTGTCCGTAGATTGCATTTGTTATGCAAATGTGGAATTGAGTAGCTTCCAGATTCTAGGTCTGCTCTCTCAGCGTGTTTGTTTCAGAATGTGCACTGCAGTAGTATTGCACGCCTGTCGCAACAATAGTGCGGTAGTGCCCTATAACCGCGCAGCCATGGTAGATCGCAACAGGTTGATTCACGGATTAGACAGCGCGTTCTAAACCATTCCGCAGCTAGCCGAGAGAACCGGATTCATTGGCGGATTAGAGTCCCGCAAATGACTCTGAAGTTCAGACTGCGCGTTCTGAACCATTTTCCTTTACAAATACTCAGTGCGTCCTAAAATGCTGAAATTTCAGAAATGAGTATGAGGATCAGAACGTGCGTTCTGAAGCCAATGCCGATAGAACCAATGCCAACAGAGACGAAATTATCAAAGGAAACATGACCGCAGACAGAAGCCGTGACTCCATAGAAATGCAAAGACCCTGAGCTTCAGACCGCGCGTTCTGAACCAATCCTCCATTACAAATGCTTAGAGGATTCATCATAAATGTTAAAAATTTCAGAAATGAATATGAGGATCGGAACGCGCGTTCTGAAGCCAATGCCGATAGAGCCAATGCCAACAGAGACGAAATTATTAGAAGAAACAAGACCGCAGATAGAAGCCGTGACTCTACAGAAATGCAAAGACCCTGAGCTTCAGACCGCGCGTTCTGAACCAATCCTCCGCTACAAATGCTTAGAGCATTCCTCATAAATGATACAAATTTCTGAAATGAACATGAGGATCAGAACGCGCGTTCTGAACCAAATGCAGAGACGACGAGGGTAAAAATAGTAATATTAAAAAATGGACACGATGATCCCAGGGAGAAACCTTGATTCGACTAAAATAAAAAGTCCCGGGGCTTCAGACCACGTGGTCTGTAGCTCTAGGTCAGTGCCATGTTGAGGACCATGAGAACAATCCATCGTTGAAATGCGTAAAGACCATGCAGTTCAGACCGCGCAGTCTGAACTAAATGACCATGAGACCTTGTTCAAAATTCAGACCTCGCCGTGTGAAGAAAACTGATAATCAAATAAGGAGTTCCCAACACAGTAGGAACTCGCGACCCGGATCGACCTCGAGGTTCAGACCGCGCGGTCTAAACCGCCTGAAAGAGGGTACGTTAGCGAGGAGCATCAGTTGCCCTGGAACTTGTAGGTTCACACGGAAGGCCACTTGGCCGTCCGTCGAGACGTACGAATGAATTGATGGGATGGGGCGCACATGGTGAAGAGCAGAATCGACTAGATCGGCGTCGATCCAAAAGAGAACGAATCGTAAGCGTCCCTACGGCCGATGTCACGAACAAGTCCGCGCGGTCTGAATATGTCGTGCGATTCTCCATCGCCTATTCTGCAATGCATGCCTCTGGTAGTTCAGACCGCGCGGTCTAATTTGTTCGACTTCTTGTGGACTGTTAGATGGGGGAGTTTGTCGAAAACAACCCCACTTTGCGGGGCTACCTAGAAGAAATCTCGCCAACCAGGATCCACGAGAACTGGAAACCGCATCTCGAGGACAAATTCCCGATGCGGATATCTGCGAGGAGGGGACTGTGGACTGTGAAGTTGAGTCACGCGATGGGGTCGCCCACCTTCGGTCTTGAAATAGGGTTCACATCTTCGGACGGGACACGGTGGAAGACGTTGAACAACGTGATTCTCATCAACGTTTACGTGATGCGTGAGGCCATCCTTTTGGACGTGGCCAATTCCATTAATAACGAAGTCAGGGTCATCGTCATCCGTGTCGAGGACGAGATGATGTTCTGCACGTGTAGGATGGTAGAGAATTTAGAGAACGTCCCGACCGCCTACCAGTACCTGATGCGCGACGTCCAGATGAGGTGTGATGCACAGTCCGATAGGTTTGTGGAGACCGGGAAGGTCATCCAGACCTTCATGTTGGACGCAAACACCCTTCATGCGTCAAGACTGAAATCGGGGTGTGATTCATAGGCCGAGAAGGGAGAAATGGAAGACAAGGGCGGCAGCAGCAGCAAGAAGGCCAAGAAGGGGAGCGGGTTGATGCCGACGGTGAAAACTCGAAGCCGCGCCGCTCCACAGTCCGCCGAGGCGGGTGCCACTTCGCGAGCTGCCCCTCGATCCGCGCCACGATCCACCACGCGGCCCGCCACGAGAACTGCCGCACCCGAACCAACTCGGAGCACAGCAGCACCGACGGCCGCGGCCACACCCCCTCCTCGTGCCGCAACTAAGCCGATCATCGCCACTCCGGTGCCGACCGCAGCGACCGCTCCATCCTCCCGTACCGCACCGAACGCGCGCCCGAAGTTGGCGAATAAGCGGAAGGTTCAGTCCGAGCCTGCCGCGGTGTAGAGCGAGGATGATGCCGCGGAAGCGGAGCGATGGCAGAAGTAGAGGGGAGATCCCGTCCCTGACGAGGCCGTGTAGGGACCCTTGAGCCCGTCCATTCGAGCGGCTGAAGTCGCGCGGTGCTCCACGTCCCAAGAGGCAAACCCTACGCCAAGCTCCTCCAGCCACGGTGCTCCGGCGGCTCCGAGTTCTTCCACGCAGGAAGCGTGCACAGAGCCCTTGGAGATGAGCGAGGTCGAGGCGCACTTAGTGGCCGTGAAGAAGGTGAACGACGAATGGACGGACAACCCAGATATGATCCCATTGGACCCGTCCTCCATCCCGGGTAAGATAACCGTTGAGATCGACTTCAAATCGAACTCTAAGAGAAGCGCGGATGTGAACACCAAGGGTCGGCTGAAGGCGCAGGCCAACGCGAACAAGGCGTTCAAGGAACTGTCGTCTTACATGTACATTTTCGGGCGCGGCAAGTACTTCGAGCTGGACGTGAACGAAATGACGAACGTGGAGTCGAGTTCCGGGATTATTGTGAGGCCCCTGGAGACGGAGGGCGTCCTCTACGTCCTGAAGCGGATGGTGCTCGTGAACTACACGAAGCAGATCCTGACCGTGATGCCCGACACGGCCACGCGACCGAAGGACTGGAAGGAGTGCACGACGGCCGGCAAGTTCAAAATCATCAACGGCCAGCACACGTGGAAGGCCGCGTCAGAGATCCTGTCGGGGGAGACGACGGTCGACGACGAGTCCGTCAAAGCCCGGCTGCAGAAGTGGACATGCGAGATCGTCTGGTCGGACAAGTCGCACCACCTGCACACCCTGTCCTCGATGTGCAACTCGGGGAACGTGCTCGCTCCGTTTCTGTCTTCGGTGCCCGCCACGATCAAGCATTGCAGGGAGATCTGGGAAAGCACCGGCCGGCCGATGCAGTATAGGAAGAACACGAGGCAGACGAGTTAGGGCGAAGATTTCCATTCCTATGAGGTATGATCTTACCTTCCAGTTCAGACCGCGCGGTCTGATCTGCCCCACCCTATCACAGGAGACGAAGTCCACGCCTCAGATTTCGTTTGCTGATCTCCGCGAGGTCGTCGCTATTAGTCGGGGTCGAATCCGATCGCGCGGTCTGGATTCTCCGACGTGCATCTTGATTGTGATGTGAAGGACTTGTTTGATTCCTGCAGTCGTAGGTTCAGTGCCCGAGACACTTCAGACCGCGCGTTCTGATGTGGATTACCTTGTAGCCTTGCCTCTTGAATCTGGGACAGGGTTCGTTGGACGTGACTGGTTGTGGCAAGACATATTTTTGATCTTTCCATTTAAAGTCAGTATGGAGCGGAAATTCGAAAATTTAGCAACCGGATTTGTTCAGGGAACGGGTAAGATCCAGAAGTAGTACCAGATAATGTTGTAGAGACCGGTGGCAGAATAAATCCGGTTTATTACGACGGAATACCGGAACGGAAAAATTCCGGACCCTACAGAACGGATTCTATCCGGATTAAGTCCTAGAACGGAACGGATGATTTCCGGACTTGGACCGATCGGATGGGAACGGGAACGGATGATCAGGAACGGAAGACCGGATCCATTTCTGGAAAGTATATAAGGCCTGACATTTTCAGTTGGCCCATTTGCTCTCAGGCGCTTCGTTGTGTGTTTTTCAACCCTCAGCGTTTTCCGCCTTTTCTGTGAGTTGGTTTTCCGCGCGTGTTTGGTGGCGCAATTTTCTGTGACGCGGCTGTCAGTATTAGCAGCGGGTGTTTTGTCAGAGCGGGCAGTTGTCAGCGGCGCGGGTTTCAGACTGTGCGCTGAGGCGCTGGTGTGTGGAGAGGAGTGTGTGTGTGTATGTGCAGGTGGTTATTACGGGCAGATTACTTTTGTATTTGTGATTGTGAGTGTGTGTGAGGAATGGGACGTGCGGCTAGGAGAGGAGTGAGGTAGTTTTCCGGATAGTTGCCATGCCGCAGCTACGCCGGAAGAGAACCGAGTCCACTACACCCCCACCCTCAGGGATAAAGCTGAAGAAAGTAGTTCCGCTCATCCCTTCCATAGAGCCGGAGAAAAGCAACTTGATGGCGGACTTAACCGCAATGGGGTGTCTAGGGTTAGCAGAGATACCCTGGGGTTTCAAGGAGGAGCGGATGGTGAAGGAGCTGAAGGGCAAGGTGTCGAATCAGTTCGACAACACGGCGCGGGGAATGCCGCACAAATGGACGGAGGCGCACTGGAGGGCCGTATACGGGTTCAAACACCAAGGGCACGGACCAGCCGGGAGGAAGGTAGACTTCCTCCAAAACAAGTTTAGTGGCACCCCTCACCCGAAGGACGGATACCGGATCATGGACTACAACGAAGACAGGCATAGGCGCCTGTTGAAGTTTCTGCTTCCGGTCCTTCATCCGGAGAAACCAACCCGGATCACGATCGGCCTGGCCAACACCATTTTCGGTGCGCTGATCGGAGACCGGAAAGTGGACTGGGGCCGGATCATATAGGACCTGATCACCCGGTTACTGAAGAACCTCGGAGGGAGTAGGGCAACTCCGATCTCCCCCTACCTCTTCCACCTCTACCACCATCTACAGCTCCTTTCGGATACGGAAGAGAAGACGTGGCACACCCAGAAGATAGTCTTGACGTACGGGGAGACGTCAACGGATGATGAGGAGAGCTCCGAGTCCGAGACAGAGCGGGAGGACTCGGATAAGGGAGAGGAACCGGAGGTTCCGCTCGTAAAGCGGCAGAAGACCACACCGCCGAACACGAGGGGATCTCCTCCGGTCCGACACAATCCGGGAACGGAAGGCAGAGCGGGACCATCCGAACCGGGTCAGGCCGAACCAGCAGCAGAGGAAACGGATCCCAGTGATCCATTCGTGCAACTGACGGAAATCCTGTGCAACATCCGAGCGGATTGGGAGGTCAAACGGATCGTCTTGGAGAACATCGCGGGGATGGTCAATGGCAAACCGGATCATACTCTTCCGACCGTGGTAGGGAATTGCATCGCCTCGCCTGCGGATCTCGCCAAGTTGGAGGAGGAAAACCGGAAACTTCAGGAGGAAGTTGACGGTTTGAAGGCGGAGTTCCTTGTTCTCAGGGACAACGAGGCCGCTACCAAGGAGATGGCGGCAGAGACCGTCAAATTGGCGGAGCACGTGAAGGCAACATTCGGGGAACCCGGATCGGCTGTCATCCGGGCTCAACTGTTTGACGAAGAAGTGCACAAGGAGAAGAAACTATCCGGAAGCCGGATAGTCCGGATTTTGTCCGACTTCTCCGAAAAGGTGGAGACGACTTTGGTGAAGGTTCGGGAGGCGGCCGAACGGATGGAAGACTGTAGCCGGAGACTAACGGAAATTCCGGTCAGACTCTCCGATCTGTCTCTACCGGATATTTCCGAAGGGTTGCCTCAGAGACTAGGGAAGGACAGGACGCCGCAATCCAAGAAGTTAGGGCGAGTGTCAACGGGCAACCGGGAGGCGGCAATTCAGTTGTCGGAGTCTCCTGCGAGTCCGGTTACTGGAGCTCCGGTTGCAACAGATGGAGAACGGAATCGGAACCTCACCGAGGTCTTCGAGCAGATCAGTAGGGCGGAAAGCCCGATTATAGGATCTAGGGTAGCAGAGCCGGATACGTAGGTATTAGGACTTTCTTGTTTTTGTAGTTTTTAACTTAGGAACGGATCAGGAGGAAATCCGGTCCGGTTTAGGAACTTGGAGCGGGTTGGAATCCGTTCCGGTTCAGAAGTAGGTAGGAACGGATCCGCCGAGCGTTAATTGCGGTGGACTTGTATGGCGCTTTTTGCTTTTTGCTGATTATTTAAGTCAGTCCCCTCGCGGTGGATTGGGAGTCTTTTCCTTTGCATTATCTTTGTGTATTCTATTCCCTCTTGCTTTGCGCGTGTATCTCCCAGGTTTGGCAGGGCGGCGTGACGCGGAGTTAGGAAGGCGCAAGTGGTTTTGCAGGCGACGTTCTCCCTTTGGTGTTTATTTTCCGCGTCTGAGTATATGAGAACGGGTAGAGAAGAGTTGGGAGTGTAATTCTAGTGCCTCAGTGCTTCTAGGACTTAAGATTCCGGGTGAGAAAGCCGTTGTTAGGCTAGACGAGAGGGAGGGATTCCTTAATCGTGCTAGAGCTCCTGGGTGGGAAACCCAGTTGAGTGTCCGATCTCTTGTGAGGTCTCACCGTCTTTGTGGCAAACGGAAGAGTTCTGGTTGACGTTGGAATGGACGGATACACTTGTAGCCACCTAGCTCCCCAGGAACGGAGAGTAGTGTCAAAGTTGTTGTAGTATGAGAAGATCGTACGGGGGATCTCTGTGTGACCTACAGTTCGGATCTTTGTCTGGATTGTTGTGAGGGATCAAACCGGATCTGAAGTATTTTTAGAATTAACAGGTAGAAAGTGGGTCTTCAGCCACTATAAGTCACGGAAGGAGCGGTGGGCCTACCGCTCACAAAATCAAGCGGCGACCCCTTTGATGGTAAAACAGAGGCAAAACTAAACCGGATTGAGGAACGGATGTGGACGGATCATCCGGAACGGATTGATCCAGAGAGGAAACAAGGAGCGGAACTCGTTAGGGAGCGGATCCGTTGCAGTCTGACGGAACGGATAAAATCCGGGAAACCGGAAAAGTGAAGGAACGGATCCATTCCGGACTAGATTGCTAGAATTTCAGTTTTGAATGGGATAACGGGTTGTCGTCTCGGGTTGTTTGTGTATTTCCGGTTCTAGATTTAGAACCGGATTATAGAGTTTTGGGAGCTGTCCCATCTTAATCGCTTAACTAAGCCAGATACTTCACAGAATCTCGCGGGTTCGATCTTTAGAGTCACTTAGTTATACTCTAGAGTGATTTTTGTGAGTATAATAGGGAATTTACTTACCCTGTGTTGCGACACTGGTCCTCCATGGAGGGAGATGAGGGTGTGCTGTGGTCTCGTGTGCATTTTTCTTGAGCGGACATGGATCAAGGCGCGCGCTCTAAACATGGTTTCTGATGTGTCTCCATCATTTCGCAGGAGTTCAAGGCCAAGTCCAAGGCCAAGTTCGAGTCGACCGGGACTTCGCAAACCCCCAGCGGAGCGAAGACGACAATTAAGTACTTCGACAAATTGGGGGAGCGCAGGATCATCATGGCCTCTGATGAGACTTGGGCCCTCTGGAAGGAGCTCTTCGAAAAGCACGAGTCGGGCACCTTGTACAACATTGACCACGGTTGCATGTACAACGAGTTGGATACCGAGGCGGGCAATTCCAAGGCGACGAAGCTGCCGCCCTTCAACAAGAACCAGATGCGGACCCTATGCGGGTTGGACGACTTGGCCGTGGGGGAGGCTACGAGCAAGATGATGCAAGTCCCTCCCAAGATCTACATGAAGAGGCCAACGCTCTGGTGCTTGGCCCTGGCCATCGCCATGTGGACCACACGGAAGAAGCACAAGACCAAGCTCGTCGTCGACATCTTGGCACAGGTGGCTGGGCAGAACGTGCCCGCGGCGAAGGGAGTCTTCAATGAGTCCGGCGAACTCGATCCCGCCCGATGGAAGGAACTGAAGGCGGCCTTGTGCATACATGGCTTTCACATGGCAGTCATGGAGCGTGTGGGGGAGGAGTACCTGAAGCAGGAGTGCAAATCGGGAGTCAGCAAGGATAACAATCCTAGCCCGGCGCTCGTCGTGCTATACGAGCACATGGCAGCCAACGCAAGGCGATTCCACGTCGTGAGTAGGTGCGCGTCCGCCTCAGTCTGCGCGTGGCTCCGTCCGAAGTCGATCTTCCACCCGCAGTTGTCCAGGAAGCTCCCTGAGGGGTGGTTCAGCGTGAAGAAGGGTGCCGCGCTCCTCTAGTACTACGAGGTGGGAATCATGGACTTGCACCTGTTTCCGAAGATCGACAAAACAGAGGTCACCTACGGCTACAACATCATCCTGGAGCAAGTGAAGAAGGTGTCCGAGGATTACATGTCCAAACGCATGCACACTTGGATGATCATTTACGGCGCGGAGAGGGCTCCCGCGGTGGATCACATAGTGAAAGCATTCTTTCCTCATCACCGTCTCCGCCGTAGTGCTGAGTATAGATGTGCGAAGGGGGAGCCCACCTACGCCTTGAAGGACACCGTGACTGTGAAATACCTACAGCGATTCGACATTTCCTTCTACAACTCCCATCTCATGGATAGGAACGGAGTGGTTCCACCACTGTCGGCCGAGGAGGACGCGATCTTGGAGACGAAGGTCCCCATGTTCAGGCAGCGGGAGACGTGCCGTCACGATTTCCCGCAAGTCCAGTCGATGAAGGAGCTGCGATACGAGGTCTACTTGCGCTTCATCGACAAGTTCTGCAGGGACCAAGGGACCGTCATGCTCGTCTTCGCAGGAGCGAAGGCAGTCTCGGCTTGTGCGGTGAGTTTCGATCTCTACAGATTGGTGAATTCCTCTTCCGTTGATCGAAATGTGAACTGTGGGCGCTTTATTCCCACCCTTGGAATAAAGTGTACCCAACCAGGTTCTACTAATTTGTGAGTAATTCCTAGTGGGTGTCTAACCTACGTGCAATCCAATTACGCCTTCCAAGCAATGGATCTTCCTAACTTCCTACTCCTAATCAACCCGCTTGCAATTGCTAGGCGAGAATTACCTTTGCTCTAAGGGTTTTTGAATTTGAGATAAGTCTTTCAGTCGTTTTCTACTTCGTAATACTGGTGGGAGTCTAAGGTTTTACTGGCCTTGGTCAATCCTATTTGACCTTTCCAAATAATCAAAGGTTCTAGCCAGGGTTGACGAATTGCAACGTCCAGGGCAAAATTACGTCCAAAATCCGGACGTCCGGACGTAGTGGACGCAGTGGACGTAGTCCTCGGCGACCAACGGACGGCATCCGTCGGAAGTAGACGTGCGGACGGGCGGTCGGACTGCGGACGGCACCGTCCGACCGCCCGTCCGCAGTCTCCGACCTCCCGTCCGCAGTCTCCGACCTCCCGTCCGCAGTCTCCGACCTCCCGTCCGCAGTCTCCGACCTCCCGTCCGCAGTCTCCGACCTCCCGTCCGCAGTCTCCGACCTCCCGTCCGCAGTCTCCGACCTCCCGTCCGCAGTCTCCGACCTCCCGTCCGCAGTCTCCGACCGCCCGTCTGCAGTTTCCGACCCCCCGTCCGCAGTCCCCGACCTCCCATCCGCTGCTCCGTCCGTAGTCCGACCGACCACCCGTCCGCCTTCTGTCTTATTGAAAGGCCGTCCGCATGGCTGTCCGGTCGCCCGTCCGCTCGACGTATGTCAAAAAAAATTTCAAATGTCACAGGACGTCCGAGGGGTAGCGTCTACGTCCCATGGACGTCCGGACGTCCCGTCATCCCTGGTTCTAGCTAAGGGTTCATTCTTTTCTAGCGTATCGCTTGTGGATAGAGTTCTAAGTATTCTCGGGTTTTTTATGTTCTAAGATATCTCTAGAGGATTCTATCCCTAACTTGTTCTCTAATTATCTTTTAATCTAATTAGCGTACTGTTATAACTATTCTTTTACTACTTAACCTTAGGATATCTAATTAGCCAATTTGAGTTTTACCTTAATAGGAATAATTTTATCCTTTCACGGTAAAACCTTGATCTTTGACTTGGGTAATTGTGAATCTTCCCGGTAAATTTGGACCGTTGACCGGTTCGTCCAACTTTTACCTTGTTGGACTCTTTTTTATCTAAAGGGTTTAATTCTTTTGGATTTATCCTTTTATCCTTTCAAGTTACTAAAGTTAATTTCCACCATGTATTCTTTGGATAAAGTAATTGTAAGCAAATTTTGACCGTTATCCGGTTCACCAAAATTTCCCAGTCAATTACTTTTCCTCGAGATTAATTATGGCTTCAATTTCCTATTTTTACTACCTAAGTCTAAAAAATCTGAATTTACTATTGATTCTAGCTTTGTCTAATTTTCTTATCTTTTGGGTAATTCTAGGTTCGTTACTTCTAAACTAACTACTAAATTTTATGACTAAAACGAAATTATGGAAAAAAATGAGAACAAAAGAATTTCAAAAACTAACCTCCATCATGGCGCTCTCGAGGTTTTCATGTGATTCGATAAATCCTCCAATTTGTGCTCGCTCCACCTCCATTTTGTCCTTAGTCTTTTTAATATTTTAAAAGTGACGGAACAATATTTAATTCCAAACTTTCTCCCTTGTTCCTCTTGAGTATGGTATTCTAAAAATCTACGCTAATTCCTTAATATTTTTGGTGATTTTCGAGTCTAATTTCTCTATCTTTCTATTGTTTTCTTTTCTTTATCTTTTATTATTTTCAAAGCCAAATCTTTGAAAATCTAGCCTACTTCAAAGTCAAATCAAAGACAACTAAGCCACTCTAACCTTAATCCAATTTTAGCTAAATCTAGGATGTCTCTAAGTCAAGTGATTCTTTTATTTTGTTTTTTATTCATTGACTTTCTAACAATTCTAAACTATGTCTCCAAAGTCAAAAAATCAAATGGTTCCTAAAGTCAACCAAGCTTATTGTCTCTAATACTTCTTCTTCTCTCCTTCTACTTCTATTTGCTTCCACTTCTCTAAGACTTGTGTTTATGTTGCTACTTGAAGTTGTTGCAAAGTTTTGAGTGTTGTAAATTCAATTTTGCAATAGATTGCAACTTAGTGTCACCTTGTAAGTACTCCACAGCTGGTCAAAGGGCGTTGACCAATCCCACAGACCAGAAATTTGGGTCCAGAACGAGTCCAGAACAAGTCCAAATGGTGAGAGGGCTTCTCTTCTCCAAAATTTCAGATTGTGAAGGTATCTCACATCTCTCCACTCACTCTCCACTTACCCTCACCTCACCTCTCCCTCTCTGTCTCTCAACCGGGGGGTACAGGGGTTTGTTTTATTTTATTATTTTTATTTTTATTTTTAATTATTTTTAATTATTTTTTAATTTTTATTTCTGAATTCGTTTTAGACTCTCTCCTCACAGCTCAAACTCTCTCACAGTTTCCAAACTTTCCCACAGTTCTAAATTCTCTCTAAAGTTCTAAATTCTCTCCAAAGAAATTGTACTCCTCTCACATTTATCTCAAACTAGTTTTAATATTCTTGAATTAGCTCTTTATTCTTTTTCCCAGTCTATCAAATTTTCCCCAAATCTCCACTACTTGACACTAGGTGAGTTTTAGATCTAGATCAACTAATTTCGATTTCTTAACTCCTATCCTTCCCTCTGGCTTAGACAATTCTGGAACTTTAAGTGTTTCCCACTATCTCCCAAACGAAAATTTATCACTCTGTTGCTAATCTATACTTTTCTCTCACTTAACAAATTTTTGGAAAAAATGGAAAGTTGGGACCCAGAGGGTATCATCCCAGTCTGGAAATCAGACTTGTATGTGGTTTCAATAACCAGACAGTATGCTGGCTCAATAAATCGTATGCTGGCTTAATCAGACCGTATGTTGGCTCAATCAAGCCGCCAGTGGTTAAGTCTGGCTGGCCTTCGGGGCTCTGGTTGGGCCTTTCGGGGCTCTGGCTAGGTCTTTTGGGGCTCTGGCTGGGCCTTGGGCTCTGGCTGGGGCCTTGGGCTCTGGTCGGTGCAAACTGATTTTACAAAAAAACACAATTTTTAATGATCGGTAGTTGTAGCCACATCAATTTGGGGTTCCCAAGGGGACCCTTCAACAAAATTTAAATTGGATTTAGACTAGTTTTGCTATTTCCTACACCAATTTAAACCAGACTAAGACTGGAAAATTGCAGGTAAGATCAAAGCTTCGCCGTATTGGACGTCTAACTTCCAAAAACTAGGCAAATTGAATGGAAATGCTTTAGAATGTTAGCCCTTAAAAGTTTGTTCAAGGGGCGAAGCTTCACCGTATCGGGGTATTATTCCCCAAATTTGAACAAGAATTTGGCCAAGGTTAGTAAATTGAACAATAATAGTAGAGCTTGGTTCCCACCCAAGTCTCTTTAAATCTTCAAATGACTCCAAAACACTTGGACCACGTATTCCCAAGCCAAATGTCCGGGAGATTTGCAACAACTAGAGAGTTGTGAAGTCTCACTCAAACACCAAACTTAAGAAATGGTTAGTATGACCACGTAATTCCAAGCCAAATGTCCGGGAGATTTGCAACAACTAGAGAGTTGTGAAGTCTCACTCAAACACCAAACTCAAGAAATGGTTAGTATGACCTCAAGGACACTTGCAAATAATTGAAATCCAAAGCTTCTTGGCTAACGGCATCGCCAGAATTCGGCCAAGAAGGGTTTTGGGGTTAGTACCAAATGACAAAAGGACTCAAGTAAGCTCAAAGGGACCCCCACGTCCTTTGCAACAAACTCAAAAGAACATAAAAGTGCTTGAAAAACAAGAGGAAATGAAATTGAAAGCAAAATACAAAGAGTTTTGGCCAAAATACCAAAAGTCTTGACAATCGTGGCCGTGTGTGGCTTCAACAAAATGAAAGAAAGGGGTGCAAATGAAGTCGGTGAGGCCCCCTTTTATACATTCTAAGGACCTCACTTACCCTCAATTACGAGCTAAAACTACCTACGCAACCAAAATTGTCAAAAACTCTAATTCTACTAGGCCAAATTCTACCCTACTGCTGTAGCTATTCTAACTTTTGGAGAAATGGTCCGATCGCCAAACGGAAAGTGCCATTAGCTCCAGAAGACCCAAATTAGTCAAAGGGAACCCCTACCCCTTACTCTCGGAGCCCAAATGCGCTCCAAAGCTAACATTCACGAACCAGTAAAAAGGGTGAAAAATCTATCTTTTGGAATTGATTTTTCCCAAAGGTTTTGACTAGCCTAGGTTGTCGGGAAGGTCCGAGAATGTTGGAAAAGAGTCTAAGTTGACCCAAATCGGACTCCGCATGCTCCCCGTGCGCTGGTCAACTCGCAAGAGTTTTGGTAAAACCATCAAAACTTGTCTATGCCGCCGGTTCTGGTACTTGTTGATGTCAGAATGTCTTGAAATTTGGCGGGACGCTTATTTAGGCTAAAACATACTATCCTAATTTTTAGTGGGATTTTACCATCACCGTGGAATTTTCCATGAATTTCCAATTGCAGGTGAGAGCGGTTGACTTCCCATGGAGTCATTTCCGTAATCCAGAAAATTACGAAACCTTTAGGGGATCTTCTAGGAAGTCCCCTAATGACAAGTGCCAAGTTTCGTTAAAAACCTACGTTGTCTAATCAAAGTAGAATTTGCACTTATGGCGGAATTAATTCCTCCGGGGAGGAATCATTCCCGTACAAGGGAATCTCCACTAGTTGGCTTCGCCGTGACGCTTGTAGGAGATTGTTGGACCCCCGTGGTGCCAGTGCAATCTCTGCGAATCGCGTAATATGATGTCTAATCTCCTGATAAGTTGTAGAAACCGGCTTTAAGGAGTCTTTTAAGGTACTCCGAAATAGTTAGACCCAATTCTCCATCATTGGTAGGAATTACATCAGTTCTACTGTGAACACTCTTTTTAGTTGATTTTAACCCATAATAACCCTAAATGTGAGCAATAAGCGAAAAAAAGAAAAATCCGAGACCTGAGTGACAAAGACGGGGCTCACATGAACACGGACTGATTTGCACTCGTGGTTTCCAGATGTTGTGCCGGAGCTCCGTGGCGTTCATCTCCAACACGGCGAACAGCCTGCATCGGCATTCGGTGCACAGCCGACGGGGAGCTGAGATGTGGCCGAACGTACTGGTCCACGGTCCACCTGCCCTCAGGTACAACTACGAGGGCATGGCTCCCGACCACCTCCGCAGAGGAGAGAGCGTGCCTGTGACGGCCGAGGGATTGACGGCGGCGGTTCGGCCGGAGTCCGAGTCCGAGTTCGAGAGCGAGGAAGACGACGAGGAAGAGGACAATGACGAGGATGAAGAAGAGAGGGACGCTGCATTGGAGGGTGAGGACCCGATGGATGTGGGCGCGTCGAACCCCGCGGTGGACGACGACAGAGAGGAGTCGGGGAACTCGGATGAATGCTCCGACAAGGCTGAATCCGAAGATGATGAGCATTCGCCCGTGCACCTTGGCGAGCCCGAAGGACGGATGTCCAAATCCGTGGACGCCGACGACCTCTTCTCCGAGACACACCCACCGCCGTCACCGCCGAGAAGGTAGAATCAGGCCGTGCGGTCTGATTTGCACATGGAGGACTCTCCTCCGTCTCCTGTGCTTTCAGTTCGGGGCGCGCGGTCTGATCCGGTGTTAGGGTCTCCGAGTGCAGGCGCATCCCCTCCGGCAGACGCGACCGCGAGGATCCTCTTCGCGACTCCGACGGCCGTCCTCTCGCCCCAGGTCCAGGGGATTCGGTCCGCGTGTCGTGCATCCGGGAGCGAGCCGGCCCTGTCGACTTCCGCGTCGCCTGTGGTTCAGACCGCGCGCCCTGAACCGTAGTCTCACCTCCCACTCCGGGTGGCGGACGGGGTTCAGGCTGCACGCTCTAAAGCGGACTCCGCGGCGATGCCCCCCCCTCGTCCTCCGTCGCGGAGCCCTCCCCTGGTCAGCCAGGTCAAACCTGACCCGACGGTTGGCTCGGAGACCGCTCGGGCCAGAATTAAAATCGAGGATATGCAGCTGGACCTCGACTTCATGAAGAAGGCATTCTCCGAGAGCCAACTACTCGAGCTAGACAATGTGAGGGTCGGGTTGCTTGATTCTGCCTCGGAGGCGAACGATCCGCCATTCGAGAAGAGGGTCGAGAGGTATTGCGGAATGGTGGCGGACATGAAGGCCAAGCGTCTCGGATCGTCATCGATGGAGAGACTCAAAGTGCACGTGATGGCGCAGGTCGGAGTCGATACTCTCGCCTCGGAATTGCCGACTCCGACCGCGGCAGAGCAAGCCTACATCGATCACCACCAGGAGATGAGCACGAAGTATCGGATGGACCAGGAGTCGAAGAACGTCATCGACCTCGATGACCTCGACGACGCCGAACTGGAGGCAAAGATGAAGACGAGAGAGGAAGCCAGGAAGGCAGTTTATGCTGCGTCGCGAGGAGCGTCATCCTCGGGGGGTGCGGACGTGAACGCCGGCGAGAGCTCCGACTCGAAGCTGGACGTCGGAGCATGGCCGCAGCCCGTTGCGAGCAGGGGGGTGCGCTCGTCCTTGGGGGCTTCCGAGGTCGACGAGAAGCCCGACGTCAAGCCTGAAGTGCGGGACGCCTTAATGGAGGCGTTCGAGAGGCAGATGGAAGCCGCTCGCAAAAAGTACGAGAAGAGCCAACAGGCTAAATTCGACAAGGAGAGGGAGCAGTGGGAGAAGGAGTGGGCGGAAAAGGAGAAGGAGAGGGAGAGGAGAGAGGAGGTAGAGATGGCCAAGAACATAGAGCGGGAGGCGAAGTGGGAGGCCCGTATGAAGGAGAAGGAGGAGCAGGATCGGAAGGATGCGGAGATGAAGGCGGCCCAGGCAACCGATCTGATTGCTAGATTGGAGAAGCAAGCCGCGGAGGTGGAGTACATGAAGTCCGAACTGCACGCAAGGAACCCCGGGGTAGTGCCCGTGACAGTCACCGTGGCTGCCGCTCCGAGTCCCAGCCTTGTGAGTGAGCTCCAAAATGTGTCCGGGGTGTCCACGACCAACTCTGAATCGGCGACGGCCTCCGCTGCCTCGGGGCTCCGACAGATGGCGACGAGAATCCCGGCGACGCCTCCGGTGAGTATCGATCCTGATGTGGATGATCTGGCGCTCAGTCAGTTTCCTAATGTGCATGTCCCTGAACTCCTGACTCGTCCGCACCAAGAGGACGAGGTCCCCTTCATCCTTGATGATCGCTGGGGGAGTGTTGAGGAGTCCTTCCCTAACTTGACTGAGCAATAACCTCCCGTCGTGCAGGCCCCACACGGTCAAGAGCAGCCGTAGGTGCTGCAGGAGGAGCAAGTCACGGTGGGATCTCCGACGCGGTAAGATCAGACTCCCGTGGTGGGTAACCCCTCCACATAGCTCCCTTTTTGTCAGTTAGCCCGGACGCTATGTGAGGGCGTTACGCCGGGTCGGTCGAAGGTCGTCCCGATGAGTCTTAGAGAGCCGCGGGAGCCATAGTTGTAGCAGCTCTTTCTTTTGTGCATAGGATTTCTAGGCATTCAGTCACTGGCATCCATTTTGAGACATGTTAATTGGGCCCGGGCATGTGCGGACGTTGTGATTGATTTGTTGTGCACCTCGCATCTTGTAAATATGGTGCATTCTTGTAATATATGAGATGTGATTTTTTTGGTTTTGTACTGTGCGTGCTTTGGTGACGCGCATGGCTTTCGTGGTGTGTGTGCTCTACATTGTCGATGGCGTTGTCACTTCCCTTGTGTCGCGTCCTCACAGTTCTTTTTAGACAATGTAGTTACACTCGTATGGTTTTTCGGTCCAGGGTCCGAATGCTCCTATGATGGACACCAACCTCCCCGTGAAGCCCCCGCATCCACACCCGTTGCACTCCCTTGGCACGCTCGATCCGACGAGAATCCCAACCATCCACCTGACCGGCCCCGACGAAGCCACACACTACCAAGCCCCCGAAAAGCTCTCCTTGTCCGTGGACGTCGCTCCACCCAGCCCCCGTAACGTGGAAGTGGACAGCGCTTTGCGGACGCCCGTCGCTACGGATGTCGTTCCGCCCCCTTCGGTGGAGGTCGACGCCGAGGGACCTTGGATGACTGCACCTCCGCACGCATTGGATGGCTCGCTCGCGACCCCGTTTGAGGAAGAAGTCGACGGGCCCTGGACGACGGTCCCTCCCGCCACCTTGCAAGCGGTGCCTCCCGAAGTAGAAAGTAAAGAAACGGCACAGGTCATCCCTGCAGCGGAACCGCGGCTCGCTCCGTCGATTGATGCACGCGAGGCCCTTCCGACCCCTCCAATCCGCACGGCTCCGGCGGATGCGCCGACGAAGGTGAGCCACAATGCCTCTCCCCACTCCCACCCGCACTCTGTTGTCCTCCCATACTCCTCCCCGTGTAGTTTGTAAGTGTTGATAGGATGCCCACGTAGACGGGGGGATGTTTCAGGGCGCGCGTTCTAAACTGCATGCGTCCCCGGCTTGCGCCGCACGACGGGCGATGTGTTTAGAACGCGCGCTCTAGACTGCACGCCTTTTGCAATGTGTCGCGTCTTCGTGCCTTGGATGTGATGATGGACCGTCTCCGTCGTCCGCAATTGCGTCTTGCCCGTTTTAGAAATCCCTACTCAAGGAGAGGGGCATTCGGACGTGCAGGCACCACCATCAGTACCCCCGGCGATCCCTTCCCCTCGCCTCCCGCGCATGAGTTATTTCGTCCTCCTGGAAGTGGAGGGGGTCTTGTGCCACGTCGAGCACGTCGGTCCGGCTCCGCCCGCTCCGCGTGCCCCCGTCGCCCCAGTCGCGCAGCCTTCCGAGGCGGATTTCGATCCCGCGCGCCGTCACGTCTTCGGGGAGTACGCCCTGTATTGTCGACCCGAGGTGCGCCACTTCCTTAGCGGATTGTCCAAGAGGTTCCGCGTGGGCATCTGGACCCGACTGCCGGGGGACGTCGCAAGGCCCGTGGTGAAGTTCCTCTTCCAGGACAGGGACGTCAGTACGATGTCCATCCTCACCATGGAGGACTGCACCACCCTGGTGGAGAGGCGCGCGTGGTGGACCTGCGAGTGCCCGCCGTACCCAGAGTTTCCCCTCCTCGGCTGCCCGGCGCACCCGGCGAACATGTTTGTCGACAAGAAGGTCGAGAAGAACACCTGGCTGGCCTTTCCAGACCATCCCGGGGGGCTGCTGCGGCTCAAGGTGTTGCACAAGGTTGTCTGGGGCGACCCTAGGTTCCGCGCAAGCGCTTTCAAGGCCAACGCGACCAACACCCTGCTCATCGAGTCCAGCCCGGAGAGCACCATCCTCAACCCCATTCACAACGCCATATTCCCTCTGACCTTCATTGGCAGCGCGACGGATAGTTTCCTCAACTACTCTCTACGCCCGTACCTGGCGGGCCTCCTGGAATCCGGGCGGAGTGTGCCCCAATACTTGTCGAAAACCCCCCCTTACTTCGGACGGCTCGACAGACCCTGGACCCAAACGGAACTGGGAATGAGAGTAGTCAAGTTAGCTCGGTCGAGGGACAGTGATCTTGTCTTGGACTATTTGGACTTCGTCGGAAGTTACAATGCGAACGGGAGCGGTCCTTTCTTTAAGAGGAGAGCGGTCACTCATCCCTCGAGGAAAACGTGATGCTTGTGCAGATCCGACGACGCATATACGTCGGGGGTGACCGGGGCGTGCCGGAGGGTGTCGCGATGGCCGCTCGCTCCAAGCGGCGCCGGACGCGAATGGCGGAAGGGGTGGGCTCCTCCGAAGGCTGCTCTGTCCCTCATGACACCGGGGACGACGCGACGTCGGCTCCTCCTTGAAGCACGACCACTCGGCCACGGCACTGCGGACGTGCACCGCTCTCGTTGGGCGCACGGTATGCGGGATTCGGCCCCACGGTAAAAAAATACCCAGGTACGCTTCTTGATGACGTCGTCGTTGCAGTCAGGAGTCCTCCACTCAGGCGGTCTAGGACTCCATGCAAGCTCTGAAGAAATCCCCTGTCCATTGGAAGATTTCCTCGAGTTTGTTCTCTATCTCTGCACCTCCTCGTCCGGTCGTCCTTCCTTTTGGATCTTCTGCATGGGATGGTGGATGGCTGGATGGCTTCAGTCTCTTGTCTCCGAGTGCACTAGGATGTTCTTTTATTGTACGTCAGAATATGTGGGTCGTCTCGGAAGGGGTACTGAGCGCCAGCTGATAGTTGACTCTCGCAGGTGCAGCGACTCGTGCGGGATCTGTGGATGTCCTCCCGTGTAGGCCCGCGGGCGGCGTGCGGTTCAGGCCACGCGTTCTGAATCGTGGGCTCCGTCGCGGAGGGAGTCGCCACTATTGCGCCGTGTCCTCGTCCACGGACGTCGCGATGGACGATGTCGACAAAAACCTTCCTCGCGTCAAATTCAGCATAGGATGACTAGCCTCAACCCCTTGACGCTTCCACGGTCTCGGGTTGTCATAATCATGACTCCACCGCAGACCGTGCATCAGCGAAGAAACTGGGATCTCCTCGTGGACTCTTTATATCCTTGTCTTGTTTAGCTAGTAGTTTTTCCCCCTTAGCGTTCAGTAGGACGTGCAACCTCGTCACCATTCCAACGTGGATGCACTTATGATGACAATATTGTGATTTGCATTGCATTTCGTTTGCATCACTAATTTGACATACATTTTCATCTACATTTGACTGGGGACCCGTTGTTCGAACATTATCCGTTGCATAAAAAACGCAATGGATGTGGCAAGGCATATTTTTGATTTTTTTCCTTTAAGCAGGTTTTGGGAACGGAAGTCAGGAACTTAGCAACCGGAATTTCTCATGGAACGGGTAAAATCCTGCAATAGTACCGGATAATTTTGTAGTGACCAGTCACGGAATAAATCCGGTCCATGATAACGGAATTCCGGATCGGAAAGGATTCCGGACCCTTTCCGGAGAGGAACGGATTCTATCCGGATTCAGTTCTTGATCCGGACCGGGCCTTTTCCGGACTTGGACCGATCGGATATGAACGGGAATGGATGATCAGGACCGGAAGACCGGATCCATTTCGGGAAACTATATAAGGCCTGACATTTTCAGTTGGCCCATTTGCTCTCAGGCGCCCCGTTGTGTGTTTTTTTAACCCTCAGCGTTTTTCGCCTTTTCTGTGAGTTTGTCTTTTTACGCGTGTTTGGTGGCGCGACTTTCTGTGGCGCGGCTGTCAGTGTTTGCGGTTGGTGTTAGTCAGAGCGAGTAGTTGTCAGCGGCGCGGGTTTCAGACTGTGCGCTGAGACGCTGGTGTGCGCGGGAGGACTGTGTGTGTTCTGTGCAGGTGGTCATTACGGGCGGATTGTGTTTGTGTTTGTGTTGTGAGTGTGTGTGAGGAACGGGACGTGCGGCTAGGAGAGAAGTGAGGTAGTGTTTCCGGATAGTTGCCATGCCGCAGCTACGCCGGAAGAGGAACGAGTCCACCCCACCCCCACCCCCAGGGGTATGCCTGAAGAAAGTAGTTCCGCTCATCCCTTCTACAAAGCCGGAGAGAAGCAATCTGATGGAGGACCTGACCACCATGGGTTGCCTAGGGTTAGTAGAGATACCCTGGGGGTTCAAGGAGGAGAAGATGGTGAAGGAACTGATGGGGAAGGTGTCGAATCAATTCGACAACACGGAGCGGGGAGTAGCGCACAAATGGACGGAAGAGCACTGGAGGACCGTGTACGGATTCAAGCACCAGGGGCACGGACCGGCCGGGAGGAAGGTAGACTTCCTCCAAAACAAGTTTAGTGGCACCCCTCACCCGAAGGACGGATACCGGATCATGGACTGCAACGAAGACAGGCATAGACGCCTGTTGAAGTTTTTGCTTCCGGTCCTTCATCCGGAGAAACCAACCCGGATCACGATCGGCCTGGCCAACACCATTTTCAGTGCTCTGATCGGAGACCGGAAAGTAGACTGGGGCCGGATCATCCATGAGCTGGTCGGCCGGTTACTAAGAAACCTTACAAGGAGCAGGGCGACCCCGATCTCTCCCTACCTCTTCCACCTCTATCACAGCTTACAGCTCCTCACGGATATGGAGGAAAAGACTTGGCGCGCTCAGGAGATAGTCCTGAAGTACGGAGAGTCGGAGACGGATGATGAGGAGATCCCCTCCGATTCCGACACGGAAGAGGAGGACAAGGATGAGGACCCGGAAGCTCCTCCCTTGAAGCGGCATAAATCAACGCCGCCGAACACGAGAGGATCACCTCCGGTCCGACGAAATCCGGCCACGGAGGACAGACCGGGACCGTCAGAACCGGGGCCATCCTAACCAGCACCGAAGGGGAAGGGTCCCGAGGATCCGTTCCACAAGTTGACGGAGATCCTGTGTAACATCCGAGCGGATTGGGAGATCAAACGGATTACCCTAGAATCTATTGCGGCTATGGTTAACGGCCAACCGGATAGAGATCTTCCGGGTGTAGTGGGGAATTGCATCGCCTCCCCCACGGATCTCGCCAAGTTGGAGGCGGAAAACCGGAAACTTCAGGATGAAGTTGACGGTTTGAAGGCGGAACTCCTTGTCCTCAGGGACAACGAGGCCGCTACCAAGGAAATGGCGGCTGAGACCGTCAAATTGGCCGGGCAAGTGAAGGCGATATTCGGGGAACCCGGATCGGCAGCCATCCGGGCTCGCCTGTTTGACGAGGAGGTCCACAAGGAGAAGAAACTATCCAGAAGTCGGATAGCCCGGATCCTTATCGACTTCTCTGACCGGATAGAGACAACTCTGGTGCAAGTCCGAGAGGCGGCCGATCGGATGGAAGACTGCAGCCGGAGACTGACGGAAATCCCGATCAGACTCTCCGATCTGTCTCTTCTGGATATTTCCGAAGGGTTGCCTCAGAGGCCAGGGAAGGACAAGACGCCGCAATCCAAGAAGTCGGGGCGAGCGTCAATGGGTAACCAGGAGGCGGCAATTCAGTTGTCGGAGTCTCCTGCGAGTCCAGATACTAGAGCTCCGGTTGCAATAGACGGGGAACGGAATCGGAACCTCACCGAGGTCTTCGAGCAGATCAGCAGGGCGGAAAGCCCGACTATAGGATCTAGGGTAGCAGAGCCGGATACGTAGGTATTAGGACTTTCCTGTTTTTGTAGTTTTTAACTTAGGAACGGATCAGGAGGAAATCCGGTCCGGTTTAGGAACTTGGAGCGGGTTGGAATCCGTTCCGGTTCAGAAGTAGGTAAGAACGGATCCGCCGAGCGTTAATCGCGGCGGACTTGTATGGCGCTTTTTGCTTTTTGCTGATTATTTAAGTCAGTCCCCTCGCGGTGGACTGGGAGTCTTTTCCTTTGCATTATCTCTGTGTACTTTATTCTCTCTTGCTTTGCGCGTGTATCTCCCGAGTTTGGCAGGGCGGCGTGACGCGGAGTTAGGAAGGCGCAAGTGATTTTGCAGACGACATTCTCCCTTTGGTGTTTATTTTCCGTGTCTGAGTATACGAGAACGGGTAGAGAAGAGTTGGGAGTGTAATTCTAGTGCCTCAGCGCTTCTATGACTTAAGATTCCGGGTGAGAAATCCGTTGTTAGGCTAGACGAGAGGGAGGGATTCCTTAAATCGTGCTAGAGCTCCTGGGTGGGAAACCCAGTTGAGTGTCCGATCTCTTGTGAGGTCTCACCGTCTTTGTGGCAAACGGAAGAGTTCTGGTTGACGTTGGAACGGACGGATACACTTGTAGCCACCTGGCTCCCCAGGAACGGAAAGTAGTGTCAAAGTCGTTGTAGTATGAGAAGATCGTACGGGGGATCTCTGTGTGACCTACAGTCCGGATCTTTGTCTGGAATGTTGTGAGGGATCAAACCGGATCTGAAGTATTTTTAGAATTAACGGGTAGAAAGTGGGTCTTCTGCCACTATAAGTCACGGAAGGAGCGATGGGCCTACCGCTCACAAAATCAAGTGGCGACCCCTCTGATGGTAAAACAGAGGCAAAGCTAAACCGGATTGAGGAACGGGTGTGGACGGATCATCCGGAACGAATTGATCCAGAGAGGAAACAAAGAGCGGAATCCGTTAGAGAACGGATCCGTTGCAGTCTGACGGAACGGATAAATTCCGGAAAGCCGGAAGAGTCAAGGAGCGGATCCTTTCCGGGCCAGATTGTTAGAAAACCGGTTTTGAACAGGATAACGGGTTGTTGTGTTCGGGTTGTTTTGGTGTTTCCGGTTCTAGATCTAGAAATCGGGTTGTAGAGTTTCAGGGCTATCCTATCTTAATCGTTTAACTAAGCCAGATACTTCACAGAATTTCGTGGGTTCGATCTTTAGAGTCACTTAGTTATACTCTAGAGTGATTTTTGTGAGTATAATGGGGAATTTACTTACCCTGTGTTGCGACAATGGAGTGCAACACCCATCCTGACTGCTGCATGGTGCGTAGTTGTATGGCAACTGCATCAGTCTGTTCCTTGCCCTCTCGTAGACCTCTTCGCCTGATCCGCGGACCGTACATTGATGGACGTTAGATCTTACGAGTGCATTCCTTCGCCTCCTTGATTCCAGTTACGCGCTCAATCACCAATAACATGAAATGAGCATCGCACCCGAATAGTCTTCATCGTAGAGATCATATCCCAGACACGTCTTACTTTGGTCGTTGCAGAGCACTCCGAAGAAGCCAATCCGTGATTCACATTTCGGGTCACTGTTTGTCGGCTTGCGAACTTGAAGGTATCCGCACGGACAGCCGGCGTCATGATGGCCTCCCAATGGAACCCGGCAGCGACGATGGGAGACGCTGGCGTCGGCACGTATCTTGCGGCTCTCACGGAGCACGGCAGGCAACCCAAAACACGTTCGCCTCGCCCGTGTCCGTCATCCTCCGCAACGAGGGACCTTGTGCAAGTCTTCCCGTCATGGCCCTCCATTTTGCAACGTGGGGCTGCCTTATTCTATGGGTATGAAACTCGGAGTCTCGACTTCTTTGGCGGACCACTCGCCGGCCAGGCCCCGAGTGGCTAGGCAAGTTCAAGTGCGTCGTCCATGTTTGGTGCCGCACAATTACCTTCGACGGACGAGTGTCCTTCGGATGTGATTGTGCGGTGTTGGACGTGGACCGATGCACGTGAACTCGCTCGCCTCATCGGGGATGGCCGAGAAGCGTCCCGCGCTTGGACTCCAGACGCCGAGCTTCAGACCCATTGAACGGGACAGCTCCACGTCTCCTACAACAAAGTGGGGGGCGGTGACGGAAGACTTGCATGGGATCCTGCCCGATCGCTGCATGCTGCACTCGATCAAGTTCGTGTCCGCGCGAATGTCGTCCTTGTTGCACGCACAGCTCCACAAATGCCGATAAACCAGGGTTGCTTCCGTCGCGTCACGTACGTCCGTCAGGATGTCCATCCGCTGACGTGACGGGGAGCCGAGCGTCCGTCAGGATGAAATTCACGACAGAATCCGCGACAGAGGATGAAAAATCGTCGACGGTGGACGGCCTCCTCGACGGCCTTGTCGACGGTCGACGACCTCCTCGACGGCCCTGTTAACGGTCGACGGCCTCGTGGACGGCCCTGTCGACGGTGGACGACCTCCTCGACGGCCTTGTCGACGGTCGACGGCCTCCTCGACGGCCCTGTCGACGGTCGACGGCCCTGTCGACGGTCGACGGCCTCCTCGACGGCCCTGTTAACGGTCGACGGCCTCGTGGACGGCCCTGTCGACGGTGGACGGCCTTGTCGACGGTCGACGGACTTCATCCAGGCCGTCGACGACGCCGTCAGCATTCGGGACGGCCTCTGACGCGTCCTGACTCGTCACGACTGACGCGTCATGACATCCGGACGGGAAAAGCCCACGTCACGTCGGGATAGACAACCCTGCGATAAACGTACCCTATTATCGTTGCTGGCATCCACCGTCGGTGCGAAGAGGAAGACGCTTGAATGACGTCATGAGCCTCTCGGACGTGAACAATGCTCCACTGTTGTTCAAGTTTGCAGCTCCTCCGCGCCCCAAGAACGTGGAGGCAAATGTCCACGGTCGTACAAAAATCATTGCCAAGGTGCCTAATGTTGCACCTGATAATGTAATAGCCATTGCGTTCGCTTCCTCGGAGTGCTATGCGTCGACCACACAAAGACAGCTTGCTGCCAATCTACATCGACAAGGCGGATTCGCGGAGACAGCTAGAATAAGGGAACTTCAACGGCAACTCCGCCTCTGGCGAGGGAGATGGTTGTCGATGCATTGGATCTACGTTGCTCTGGAAGCCAAGTTTGGATGGAGAGGTGCATTCCATGCCGTTGGCAACCACCTCCCTTGTCAGAGGTGGGGTTACCTTGAATATGGCGACTTTCGTATCGGGAGTCGCGAAGATCCAGTCGGTGGATCAAGTGGATATTCGGACGGTGCCGTCGGACGACGCTTATTCCAGATTCGTTTTCCTACGACGGCTTCTATCTATGTATGTACCGAATGTCGTATTTCTAATTTCTTGTCCGCCTTCGCTTAGGGTAATCGAGGAGAGATGCACTTCTAACAACCTCTCAGTCTGCGCAGCCTCTACTCCGCTGGTCTTCAGGACTCTTCAGGCCGCGCGTTCTAATCCTCTGGTTCTCTGGACTCTTCAGGCTGCGCGTTCTAATCCGCTGGTCCTCAGGACTCTTCAGGCCGCGCGTTCTAATCCGTGCATGTCCATCCCACGATGGTCGCAGCATGTGGCTCTGCAGTTCGGACCGCGCATTCTGAAACGCGGGCTTGGATTATGCGTCGACCACACGAAGACGGCTTGTTGTCGATTTGCATCGATCGGGCGGATTCGTGGAGACTGAACAAGAACACTTCAGCGGCAACTCCGCCTTTGGCAATGGAGTTGGTAAGCAATGCATTAGACCTACGTTGCTCTGGAAGTCTCGTTTGGATGGAGAAGTGCAGTCCATGCCATTGGCCACCATCTTCCTTGCTAGAGGTTGAGTTACCTTGAATATGGCGACATTCGGACGGGGAGACGCAAGGTTGCACTTGGTGGACCAGGCCGACATTCGGACGGGCTCTCCTCTTCCGGCATTCTCGCCCTACACGAGATGATATCCCGATTCCCAAGCACGTCTTCCTGTGCTTGTTGTTCAAAACTCCCAGGAAGTGGGTCCAGAATGGGCGGCGATTGTGTTGGCAGCCCCCGCGTCCGCGCGCACGATACAGGGTTCGTCCTCTTGCCCTCCCGATACGGGGGAACATTGGCAAGGCCTGTGTTCTCTCTCTTCCACGTTCGCAACGAGAGCCGTCGTCATCTTCAGACTGTACTAGTGCCTGGCATCGACAACTAGGGACGCACTCGTGGGCACATAGCTTTCGGCATTCACGGAGTTGTGTCGGCGACGAAAAGGGCATATCGTCCAAGGTGATGCGCGCAGACGTCGGCCTCGTGGCCCACACTTCTCTGTGGATGCCGGAAGATGTGTGCCCACGGCGGCGTCGCCCATTATCGCTGTCGGGCTCCACCATAGTGTGAAGATGATGATGGCTAGCGCTGCGAGCGTCCTCGACGTGGATGACCGTGGCCAATTTGAGGAGCGGAGACGTTTCGAAACTCGCGACTACCGCACATCGTTCCCGTTTTGCTCGCTTCCTGGGAGCGTTGCACAACAAGCACGGGAGGGCGTGATTGGTCCCCATGTGCATCGACGAAGGGGTCACGGGAGGACCGAGCAAGTTAGAGAGCTTCAACGACACCTCGCATGCGTGGGGAGCGCTCCCCGAACGACGAGCACCGGGATCGTCGACGAGGGGCGAGCATTCCATTCAACATCTCCCTCGACATCGATTGAATTTCCTATCTGTGCTCTCTGAACCATCCATTCCTTCGTGCCTGCCTTTTTCGTCCTCTGCGAGACAAGATGCATTCCTTCGTCGCCTTCACGCTTTGCGGTCCTAGTCCGGGACTCCGTGCGTCCCTCCACCTTCGTGGTCGTTGTCTACCGAGCCGTTGGAAACCTTCTGAATGTGAGCTTCTCGTCCGCAGGTGCGTGGATTGCCGGTTAAGATGGAGGAGCGCCTTCTGATGTTGGTAGCAGCCTCGAAGAAGTTCAGGGCGCGCGTTCTGAACCGTCGACTTCAACTCGGGCGGCGGGCTGGGTGTCCCCATACCATGACATGGCGGACCATCCCATGACGTTGCGGATGATGATGTTAGTTGACGGATGGAACTTCAAATGTAGCGTGTAGGCTGAATTAGATGCGCCCACGCACGCTTGCACGCACTCGGCTAGTCGCTCTCATGACTTCTGTCGCAACACAGGGTAAGTAAATTCCCTATTATACTCACAAAAATCACTCTAGAGTATAACTAAGTGACTCTAAAGATCGAACCCGCGAGATTCTGTGAAGTATCTGGCTTAGTTAAGCGATTAAGATGGGACAGCTCCCAAAACTCTATAATCTGGTTCTAAATCTAGAACCGGAAATACACAAACAACCTGAGACGACAACCCGTTATCCCGTTCAAAACTGAAATTCTAGCAATCTGGTCCGGAATGGATCCGTTCCTTCACTTTTCCGGTTTCCCGGATTTTATCCGTTCCGTCAGACTGCAACGGATCCGCTCCCTAACGAGTTCCGCTCCTTGTTTCCTCTCTGGATCAATCCGTTCCGGATGATCCGTCCACATCCGTTCCTCAATCCGGTTTAGTTTTGCCTCTGTTTTACCATCAAAGGGGTCGCCGCTTGATTTTGTGAGCGGTAGGCCCACCGCTCCTTCCGTGACTTATAATGGCTGAAGACCCACTTTCTACCTGTTAATTCTAAAAATACTTCAGATCCGGTTTGATCCCTCACAACAATCCAGACAAAGATCCGAACTGTAGGTCACACAGAGATCCCCCGTACGATCTTCTCATACTACAACGACTTTGACACTACTTTCCGTTCCTGGGGAGCCAGGTGGCTACAAGTGTATCCGTCCATTCCAACGTCAACCAGAACTCTTCCGTTTGCCACAAAGACGGTGAGACCTCACAAGAGATCGGACACTCAACTGGGTTTCCCACCCAGGAGCTCTAGCACGATTAAGGAATCCCTCCCTCTCGTCTAGCCTAACAACGGCTTTCTCACCCGGAATCTTAAGTCCTAGAAGCGCTGAGGCACTAGAATTACACTCCCAACTCTTCTCTACCCGTTCTCATATACTCAGACGCGGAAAATAAACACCAAAGGGAGAACGTCGCCTGCAAAACCACTTGCGCCTTCCTAACTCCGCGTCACGCCGCCCTGCCAAACCCGGGAGATACACGCGCAAAGCAAGAGGGAATAGAATACACAAAGATAATGCAAAGGAAAAGACTCCCAATCCACCGCGAGGGGACTGACTTAAATAATCAGCAAAAAGCAAAAAGCGCCATACAAGTCCACCGCAATTAACGCTCGGCGGATCCGTTCCTACCTACTTCTGAACCGAAACGGATTCCAACCCGCTCCAAGTTCCTAAACCGGACCGGATTTCCTCCTGATCCGTTCCTAAGTTAAAAACTACAAAAACAGGAAAGTCCTAATACCTACGTATCCGGCTCTGCTACCCTAGATCCTATAGTCGGGCTTTCCGCCCTACTGATCTGCTCGAAGACCTCGGTGAGGTTCCGATTCCGTTCTCCGTCTGTTGCAACCGGAGCTCCAGTAACCGAACTCGCAGGAGACTCCGACAACTGAATTGCCGCCTCCCGGTTGCCCGTTGACGCTCGCCCTGACTTCTTGGATTGCGGCGTCCTGTCCTTCCCTGGTCTCTGAGGCAACCCTTCGGAAATATCCGGTAGAGACAGATCGGAGAGTCTGACCGGAATTTCCGTTAGTCTCCGGCTACAGTCTTCCATCCGTTCGGCCGCCTCCCGAACCTTCACCAAAGTCGTCTCCACCTTTTCGGAGAAGTCGAACAGAATCCGGACTATCCGGCTTCCGGATAGTTTCTTCTCCTTGTGCACTTCTTCGTCAAACAGTTGAGCCCGGATGACAGCCGATCCGGGTTCCCCGAATGTTGCCTTCACGTGCTCCGCCAATTTGACGGTCTCTGCCGCCATCTCCTTGGTAGCGGCCTCGTTGTCCCTGAGAACAAGGAGCTCCGCCTTCAAACCGTCAACTTCCTCCTAAAGTTTCCGGTTTTCCTCCTCCAACTTGGTGAGATCCGTAGGCGAGGCGATGCAATTCCCTACCACGGTCGGAAGAGTATGATCCGGTTTGCCATTGACCATCCCCGCGATGTTCTCTAGGACGATCCGCTTGACCTCCCAATCCGCTCAGATGTTGCACAGGATTTCCGTCAGTTGCACGAACGGATCACTGGGATCCGTTTCCTCTGCTGCTGGTTCGGCCTGACCCGGTTCGGATGGTCCCGCTCTGCCTTCCGTTCCCGGATTGTGTCGGACCGGAGGAGATCCCCTCGTGTTCGGCGGTGTGGTCTTCTACCGCTTCACGAGCGGAACTTCCGGTTCCTCTCCCTTATCCGAGTCCTCCCGCTCTGTCTCGGACTCGGAGCTCTCCTCATCATCCGTTGACGTCTCCCCGTACGTCAAGACTATCTTCTGGGTGTGCCACGTCTTCTCTTCCGTATCCGAAAGGAGCTGTAGATGGTGGTAGAGGTGGAAGAGGTAGGGGGAGATCAGAGTTGCCCTACTCCCTCCGAGGTTCTTCAGTAACCGGGTGATCAGGTCCTGTATGATCCGGCCCCAGTCCACTTTCCAGTCTCCGATCAGCGCACCGAAAATGGTGTTGGCCAGGCCGATCGTGATCCGGGTTGGTTTCTCCGGATGAAGGACCGGAAGCAGAAACTTCAACAGGCGCCTATGCGTGTCTTCGTTGCAATCCATGATCCGGTATCCATCCTTCGGGTGAGGGGTGCCACTAAACTTGTTTTGGAGGAAGTCTACCTTCCTCCCGGCCGGTCCGTGCCCCTGGTGTTTGAACCCGTATACGGCCCTCCAGTGCGCCTCCGTCCATTTGTGCGGCATTCCCCGCGCCGTGTTGTCGAACTGATTCGACACCTTGCCCTTCAGCTCCTTCACCATCCGCTCCTCCTTGAAACCCCAGGGTATCTCTGCTAACCCTAGACACCCCATTGCGGTTAAGTCCGCCATCAAGTTGCTTTTCTCCGGCTCTGTGGAAGGGATGAGCGGAACTACTTTCTTCAGCTTTATCCCTGAGGGTGGGGGTGTAGTGGACTCGGTTCTCTTCCGGCGTAGCTGCGGCATGGCAACTATCCGGAAAACTACCTCACTCCTCTCCTAGCCGCACGTCCCGTTCCTCACACACACTCACAATCACAAATACAAAAGTAATCTGCCCGTAATAACCACCTGCACATACACACACACACTCCTCTCCACACACCAGCGCCTCAGCGCACAGTCTGAAACCCGCGCCGCTGACAACTGCCCGCTCTGACAAAACACTCGCTGCTAATACTGACAGCCGCGTCACAGAAAATTGCGCCACCAAACACGCGCGGAAAACCAACTCACAGAAAAGGCGGAAAACGCTGAGGGTTGAAAAACACACAACGAAGCGCCTGAGAGCAAATGGGCCAACTGAAAATGTCAGACCTTATATACTTTCCAGAAATGGATCCGGTCTTCCGTTCCTGATCATCCGTTCCTGATCATCCGTTCCCGTTCCCATCCGATCGGTCCAAGTCCGGAAATCATCCGTTCCGTTCTAGGACTTAATCCGGATAGAATCCGTTCTGTAGGGTCCGGAATTTTTCCGTTCCGGTATTCCGTCGTAATAAACCGGATTTATTCTGCCACCGGTCTCTACAACATTATCTGGTACTACTTCTGGATCTTACCCGTTCCCTGAACAAATCCGGTTGCTAAATTTTCGAATTTCCGCTCCATACTGACTTTAAATGGAAAGATCAAAAATATGTCTTGCCACAACTTCACCGTGAACCATGCATCGGCGAACAGTTTCTAGGCGTCGTTCCGCGCCTCATTGGGGGACGCAGCACGCATCATTCGCGGCCTCCTGGAACTTGCATGAAGTCATTTTGTAGGCCACCGAGGAGGCGTTCGTCCAGACGACCATGGCATCAACCTCGACCCTGAAACCGGAGCTATCTACTACCCTGCGTATGAAGGGTGTATTTGGACTCCACTCGTGCAATCCTTGTTCACTCCGACCGATAGGGAGCAGACAATTCGTGTCCGACGCTCCACAATCGCTTTCATATGGAGGGGCTCCTATGGACGTGATAGTGTGGTTTCGGATACGAAACGACTTGTGAAAGCTTGCGCGCTCCCTGTCGGTCGGGGCTAACTATCATCGTGCGAGGCGAGCCCCAATGCAACCTTCACACGCAGGGGAGTGGATTGCTCCATGTCATGGCCATTTGGGTGTAGGGCGGTCAATCCGGTCATGGCAGATTCAGAGATGGGCTTTGAACACTCCCACGAATGGCGAAGGGAGCTAGGGTTCCCAAGGAACACCTTCGTGAGTTGCACTTGAGGAATGAATCCACAACCACTGTGCCATGGGCCGCGTCCCTTTTTCGACCAAACATTACATCTTTCTCTTTCTATGTAGCATGATTTCATCCCTGTCCTTCACTCACTTCTTATCGCGTTGTCCACCTTTCAGGACAAGAAAATGCGTGGCCTACACTGTCAAGACTTCCGATCCCAATCATGTCTCAGTGTGCCCATGCACATGATTCCAGGGAACAGAGCTCCACCTGCTCAGCCTGTGTCTCGCACTCCGTTCGTACCACTCGAGCTTCCTTGGAATCGTGTGCATGGGTACACGGAGGCACGTTTGGCTCCAATGCACCAAGCAAAACAAATCTGCAACGTTCATGGAGGGCGCGACATGTGGAAGTTGCCGATCATCTTTCGATCGCATCCTTCGGTCCAGACTACGGAAGCGCGTGCGGGGATCGGTAGTTTTGATGCTAGGCGATGGCTTTCTTCAATTGATGCATTCCAATGATTCTTTCGGGCATTCACGGACAGCATGTTGCGTTGTCGTTGACCATGAATGTCGTTCACGTCATTGATCGTCCCTGAATTTTCCGTGACGATGGTGCCTCCGTACATGAAGAAAATGGGTCGTAGCGACTCCTACATCTCGCTTTCTTCGCGTACGAAGGCACCCACGTACGGGAATATTCAGGGACGATCGATGATGTGAACGACCCAATATTCTATTCGTGAACGTCCAAAACATTCACTGGAAGACATCAATTGTAGGAAGCCATCGCCTGTCGTCACAACTCCTCCCTACACGTGCTCCTGTAGTCTCTACCGAAGGATGTATTTGGGGGGTGGTCGGCAACTGCCACATCTCAGGTCCACCATTACCTTGCAAATGGCGCACGTTGACGCTCAAATGGAACCCCCGGAAGAAGGTCCGCAGGGACGGCGACGAACACTTGACGAAAGAGAACGTGGGATTCTGAGGGGGAGCTTCTTTGTTCAGAGGTGCATCGACGCCGACGTCGACTGCGGAGCGGCCTCACATGCTGGTCGCGCGCTCCGGCCGGTTCAGAACGGGCGTTCTAAACCGTGCCCTCCAACACGGAGACTGTCGGTTCTGGTCTTCAACCGAGCATGCAGCATCGTCAACGTGACAACAGCCGAACACGACGAAGGTGCATGGTATCTCGGCCTCTGGCAGGCTAAGTGGTTGTCAGCCCATCGGATCCACGCTCGCTTTCACGCGGCACCTTCCATTCCTGGAGTGGACTGCCATTATTCATGTGGGTGGAGTGTCGGACGGCCATGTGGGTTCCATTTTCTTGGCAACCACCTAGCCTGTCAGAGGTCGAGGTACCTTGCAGATGGCGAATGTCTCACGTGGAGTTGCCTCGCACGTGGTTTAGCGATCTTCGGAGCATGGACAAGCAAAAGAAGTCTGCATCGATTCTGGAGGGCACGAGGTGTGCCAGTTGTCGACCATCCACCGACCGCATCCCTCGGTCAAGACTATGGAAGCACGTGCACTGATAGGTTGTGACCAGTGGCGATGGCTGTTGTTCGCGTCGTTGAGGAACCCTGAATTCGCCTTGACACGGGTGCCTCCGTGCACGAAGAGAATGAGCTGCAACGACGCTCACGATCGCTCATTTCCTTCATGTATGGAGGCAACGACGTCAGGGCAAATTCAGGGGTGATCGATGATGTGGTCGACATTCAAGGTCGACGAGAGTGCAATGTTCGGTCCGTGAACATCCAAAGCGATCATTGCACTGCGTCGAGTGAAGGAAGCCATCGCCGCTGGTCACAACTTAGCAATGCACCTGCTTCTGGAGTCTTGACCGAGGGATGCATTTGGGGGGTGATCTGCAGTTGGCAAACCTCGTGTCCACCGTTACCTCGCAAACGGCAAATGGCGACGACTGGAGATGAGCACGAGGGTTTGCAATGTCATGAACGTCCACAATGCCAGCTACGCACGTGTAACGTTGCGGACCATGGAAGATGGTATCCTACACCCTAACCACCCTCTTGCCCGTAGAACCTTGTACATGTGTCCAACACTATGTGCCCTAGTTTCCGGTTCTGCGTGCCAAGTTTCGTTGTAGAAAATCATCAATGCCTACAACTGATGCTCTACTCTATCGATCACCTCTGCAGATGCTGGTGCAATCCACTGTGCGACGTGAAGGCGAAGTCGGAAGCCAAAGAGGACATATCACAAACCACGTTGTATGGATGCGTTAGGGAACAAAGTTCCCACTGCTAAATTTGGCTTCGGAATGCAGTAGGATACACACTTCCAGGTAAATTTTAGCAGTGATAACTTTGTCCCCAAACGTACTCATTGCATGACAATGGAGCACGTGATTAGAGGACAACGTGCCCTCCAAAGAGAGGTTGCAAGACCAGATCGACCTTCGAGAAGCCAGACATCCAAGAGGTCAACCATGCATGCCGGAATGCTTGGGTTAACTTCTTCCTCCAATCAATCCGTTCTCACTCCCAAAACTAACGCTTCACCTTGTGCAACACCCAAATCCCATCTCCATTGCAACCTTCACATGGTGGATCCATGGTCCGTAGGATTCAATGTGCATGGACGCTAGAGATGCAGTTCCTCGATTTCGCCCAACAACGTAAAATCTTGCACCCCTCGGATGGACCTCTGTATAAGACTACTTCACAACACAAAGGGATTCACCTCTTTCAATATCAGGAGGGAGCGTGAACTTGACATTCTCACGAGCATCTTTTGTGGGGTCTGAACTTAAGTTCGCACAATTGGCTTCAAACAAGGCTTGCCCATTATTCAACTTCACTCAATAGTATATAGGAAGAAGTTACATACAACTTCACATTCAAAGACAACATTCTAAATGAGGAATGTGGCAAGGATCAAATGAGGAATGTGGTAGGTATCCAAAATTAAGTAGAGACATTGCTAGTCATGCTCATGAGATAGTACAGGTCACGTCCATCCACATTTACATGCTGCAAACAAATGATGAACTGTGTCAAGGTTGCATTGGAGTCTGGGATTCTGGTCTTGTACGAGGTGAAGAGTTAGTTCTTGGGGTGAAGAGAATGGATCGAGTGGAGGAAGAAGCAGATCCAAGCTATTGGGCATACACGACATCTCCCAGAGAGGAGGCACACCACAAACCACGTCCAATGAGTGCGTTGGGGAGCGAAGTTCCCAGTGCCAAATTTGGCATTGGAATGCATTGGATTACATTTCAACGTAAATTTTAGTGTTGGGGACTTGGTTCCCGAACAACCCGTTGCATGACAATGTAGGACACCACAAGAGGACTACGTATGCTCCAAAGCTAGGCTCCAAGACCAAATCGAACTTCAACAACCAAGATATTGAAGAAGTCAAACATGCATGTCCAGAAGCTAGGAATTATTTCTTCCTCTACTGTATCCATTTTCCTCACCTCCGAAAGTAACTCTTTGTCTTGCTCGACAGCAAAATCCCAAACTTGAAAGGTGTCTTTTTGTTTGGGATGTTGCTATTATCTAAAGCAAATAGTCAATTTGGGAGGTGAGCAAAACGGAATGACTAGAGGAAGAGGCTAATCCGAGCTATTGGGCATACATGACATTTTAATTCCAATGTGGAAGACCAAGTTCAAAGTCACATTGGAGACACGTCACAAACCGCGTCCAATGAGTGCGTTAGGGAGCCAAGTTCCCACTGCCTAATTGGACATTGGAAGGGCGTTAGCATACATTTCAATGCGAATTTTAGCGTCGGGAACTTGGTTCCCAAACGACTCACAGCATGACACTAGAAGAGGACGACCTGCGTTCCAAAGCTACGATCCAAGACCGAATCAAATACTTCAACAACAAAGACATTGAAGAAGTCAAGCATGCATGTCCAAAAGCTCGGATTCACTTCTTCTTCTATTGTATCCAATTTTGGTCACCTCCGAAAGTAACTCTTTTTCTTGCACAACACCAGTATCCCAGACTCAAATGCTGTGTTTCAATTTGAGATGTTGGTATTGTGCAAAGCAAAGAATCTGTTTCCAAGGTGAGGAAAATGGATAGACTAGAGGAAGAAGGGAATCCGAGCTATTGGGCATACATGACATTTCGCTATGTGGAAGTGCCCACTTCCAAATTGGGCCGTGGGATGCATTACGATACGCTTGAATGCCAATTTTGGCATTGGGCACTTGGACCCCGAACGACTCACAGCATGACCATGAAGGACATTCCAAGACGACGACGTGCACTCCGAAGCTAGGTTGCAAGACAAAATCAAACTTTAACAAAGACATTCAAGAAGTCAAACATGCATGTCCAGGAGCTCAGATTCGCCTTTTTCTCTACTCCAAGAAAATTCCTCACCTCCAAAACGAGCTCCTTACCTTGCACAAGACCAACATCCCGAACTCAAATGTTGTGTTTCTGTTGGAGATGTCGGTATTGTCCAAGGCAAAGAATCTTTTTGGAAGGTGAAGGACATAGATGGAGTGGAGGAAGAAGCGAATCTGGGCTATTGGGCATACATGACATTGTGCAACGTGGAAGGCCAAGTTCAAAATCGCAAAGGAGACACATCACAAACCACGTCCTTTGAGTGCGTTAGCGAACCAAGTTACTCACTTCCAAATTTGGCATTGGGATGCTTTACGATACACTTCAATGTCAATTTGGGTCCGGGATACTTGGATAGCAAACGACTTCATTCATGACAATGAAGGTCATTGTGAAGCAACGTCCTCTACTGCATAGCTACGTTCCAAGACCAAAGGAAGCTTCAAGAACAAAGACGTGATTGAAGAAGTGAAACGTGCATGTCTAATAACTCTGATCAGCTTCTTCCTCCAGTCAATCCATCTTCCTCGCCTCCAAGATGAGCTCCACATCCTTGACATCACCAAAATCCCAAATTCCCACGGTTGCATCTCAATTTGGGATGTCGGTGTTGTCCGAGGCGGAGAGTTCATTTTGGAAAAGAGAAGAACACATTGACTGGAGGAAGAAGCTCATCGGAGCTATTGGGCATACATCACATGCACCTGCATTGGAAGTACACGCGCGTTTTCAGTGAAATATTACAATGAACCGTTCCAAGACCAAAGGAAGCTTGAAGAACAAAGACATGATTGAAGAAGTGAAACGCGCATGTCTAATAACTCTTATGAGCTTCTTCCTTCCGTCAATCCATCTTCCTCACCTCCAAGATGAGCTCCACATCCTAGACATCACCAAAATCCCAAATTCCCACGGTTGCATCTCAATTTGGGATGTCAGTGTTGTCGGAGATGAAGAGTTCATTTTGGAAAAGAGAAAAACACATTGACTGAAGGAAGGAGCTCATTGGAGCTATTGGGCATACATCACGTGCACCTCCATTGGAAGTACGCGCGTTTTCAATGAAATAGAAAGTACAACGTTTAAAATTCAGAGGTCTGACTTCCTTTTTTGCACTTCTAAGTCTTCCTTCATATTTCATTATTTACAATGAAGCAAAAATTATTGGATGGGGGTATTTGCTCTCCACATTCTAGCAAAGGCGTGGTTCGTTGAAATCCATGTTGTACAAAGCAACCCTCTTTTAATTGCAAAACCAACCTAACATTTCTAATCTTCAATCGAAGTTTGAAGTAGACAGGTGTTGCAACGAAGACTACCTCACTCACAGTGGTACCTTCCCTAGTATTCCAGGGAAATTAGTACCCCATAATCTTCGGCATATCCTGTTTGGAACACCGCAAAGGAAGCTGGACATGGATATTGTGCCATCTCAATCTGACAACAAAAAACAAAGACAGCAAAGACATGGACCTCTCAGATTTCTCCAATGACGAAGGGGACTACAGACTAAGAAACACTCTTAGGATGAAGAAGGTAGAGATCGTGGCGAATGTCCACGGTCCTTTGAAGGTATGTAGTACAAGAAAATGGGCGTAATCACTATTTGTATTGAGAAGTTGGCATAATTGAAGATGAAGAAATAATTGGGGTGTGCCTTCACTACCCTATTGTTTTCCACATCTATAAAATCATGCATCACATCATGTACAGAAATGTTTTGACGACAGAGGGCAATACATGGGAGGCTTCGTTTTCCAAATTCCTCACTCTTCTGAAAGAAAGGAATTCCAAGGTAGCTACATTCATATCTTTGAACTCGGATTTCCCAACCTCCATTTTTTGGCCATGCACACTTTTGACCAACCAGTGTAGCTTTGGTCAAATTCCCAGTGCCATACTGTTTCGACAACTTTGAAGTCTAAACTACTTTGATTCGTAGTTGGCCAAGCACAAACTTTTATGGAGAACCTTCAAAAAGGGGAAGCTCAAATCAACGTCTCCACCATCGTTGCTTTGTATGTTGACTTCGAGACGGTGGACTCCCGTGGGATGCAAGGTCGCCTTGAAAACCACTCTCTGCACCGTCCCATACAATCAGGTCCCTTCTTCCCCCCCCCCTCCCCAAATGCATACTGACTTCACAACTACTTTGGTTTCCCTCCTCGTGTCCGACCCCTCGGAAAACGACGCACTCCTCTATGGACCCGCCTCAAGTGCACCCAAGAACGCCATTTTAATGGAATACCGTCCCGTTCGTAGGGAATGTCACGCCATTATAATTGAATGCCATGCCATTTTAATCGAATGCCCTGCCATTCTAATCGAATGCCGTGCCACTGTAATGAAATGGAATGCCACTGTACTGGAATATCGCCATTTTAACGAAATTGCCCTTATTTGGAGATTTTCAAAAAAAATTGAAATTGAGAAGGCTAGGAATTTGGGAGATATGCTCAATTGTGACTAATGTGACTAATGCTCTTTGGGGCATTAGTCACATTAGTCACAATTTACTATATTAGCCACAACTTTTGCATGGGAAACTAAAAATTTCTAAATTTTTTTATACATGCTTGGCATGATGTGGAACATCTACTTGAAAATTTTCAAAAGCGAAAGACACTTTTAGAATTTTGTGCAATTTTTTGATGGTTTCGAATTACAACCCAAAAAGAAATAAAATTTGAAGTCACTTATCCAACTGCGAATGTCAATATGCTTCATTAGGATGCATTGAAAGTATTTGGAGATTTTCAAAAAAAATTGAAATAGAAAAGGCTAGAAATTTGGAGATATGTTCAATTGTGACTAATGTGACTAATGCTCTTTGGGGCATTAGTCACATTAGTCACAATTTAGTATATTTGCCACAACTTTTGCATGGGCAATTGAAATTTTCTAAATTCTTTTATACATGCTTGGCATGATGTAGGACACCTACTTGCAAATTTTCAAAAGCAAAGGACACTTTTAGAATTTTGTACAATTGTTTGATGGTTTTGACTTACAACCCAAAAAGAAATAAAAGTGGAGGTCACTTGTCCAACTTCAAATGTCAATATGCTTTATTAGGATGCATTGGAAGTATTTGGGGATTTTCAGGAAAAATTGAAATTGAGAAGGATAGGAATTTGGGAGGTATGTTCAATTGTCGGACCTCTGGCGTCCGCCTCGGGTCGTCAGACGACAGGCCCGTCCGCCTCGAAAGTCGTCGGCTAGACCTGGCGTCCGACAGCCCCGCTATGCATTTGCCCTTCTGATGTCCTCGTTTGCCTTGCCACCACCCAGCGTCTGCCCTATCGACTTTGCCGTCCGCCCTTCCGACCGCCCAGTGTCCGCCCTTTGGCCCTACCCATCCGCCTTGACAACCGAGTGAGCGTTCGACAAAGGCGTCTGCCCTTCCGACCACCCAGCGTCCGCCCTTTGGCCTTGCCCGTCCACCCTAACAACTAAGTGGGCGTCCAACAAAGGCGTCTGCCCTGCCGACCGACTAACCTTCGCCGAAGACCGCTCAGATTTCAAGTCCAAACTCAACATTGGATTCCACAAGTCCAAACTCAACATTGGGTTCCCCAGAAGTCATATTTAAAGCTTTAACCCTTAAAGGACCGTCAATATACTTTCACCAAAAGCGCTCCAAAAGACCAAAACTGCCATTTCTAGTACAAGTACCAAAATTTTCGGAAAAAAACTTTTTTTGACATATCTGACCGTAGGATATTGTATTATATAGTATCAAAAACATGTAGTAAAAATTTCAAACATTTCCACCAAGTGGATTGCAAGATATAAGCATTCAAATTAACTAAAATCATTTTTTTGACTCTATGAAAAGCAAGGCAGGTGCACTTCACAAGCTCACATTTCTATGAAAAAATGACCTAAATGGTGGTGCTTCTTTGGATTTGTTTTCCTAGACAAGTTGGGCACATGCTTGAAAATTTTCAAATCATTTGAAATAGTACAACATATAGGAAAAAATAGTAAGTATGTAGTAGTAGAGAATGATTAAACATACTAAATTACTTATAGTTGAAATATGGAATTGAAAATTTCCAATCCCAAATTCTCAATGGTTGAAAATTTGAAATGTTGTAAAAATGTATCTACATCTTACAATTTTATTTTTGTCCAAGAATATTGGAAATTGGGTAAGATAAAGGATTTCGAAGTTTATTTTTAGAGTAGGAAATCCAAAACTGACCAAAAACAAAAAATCCACATAACTTTTGACTCATTCATCAAAATGGAAATATGGAATGATTCAAAACTTCACGCATATACAAAATTCTAGAAAATCAATTTGTGGAATTCTTGTTTATGAAAAAAGTGATTTTCTCTTATTTGCATGAAATGCCCAGTTATGAAAAAAAATAACATATTAGGCTATAACTTTTGACTTGTATTTTCAAATGTCATGAAAATTTGGTGCATATGAAAGATCTTCCTTGGCCCCACATTCTATTCAAATTTCAACCTTAGATCTAAAAATCCCCGCTCGTAGGTACATGTCCAAAATTTCTATACATCCCAAAAAAACAGTGCGGTCTTTTAAGGGTTAAAATGGGAAGTGTTAGAAAAAGCATCCAATGTTCAATGTATGTGTGAAATTGAGTTTTATTCCGCACATTTAAAGAAAGTAAGTCCTAAACTCTACACCCTATCCGAATAGCATCGACGTCCACTTCTGTAGAGTGTAGACAAGCCCAAACCCTAAACCCTAAATTCTAAACCCTAAACCCAAGCTTCTTCATCATTTTTGCATTATGGGTGTCATATAAAATAATAAACAGTGAAATTAAATTGATGAATGATCCAAGGATTCAACACATTATTAATTAAAAAAATGTATACACCCTACTTTAATAGAAAAAACATATATTCTTTACATATTTCTAAATGCAAACTAGTAAGGGATAAAATTATTTGAAGTACACTCCTTCATATTCACATTCACAGATTCATTTACATTCAAATGAAAGATTCTATAATTTTTCACATTTTCAAGTATAATTGCATCATTTTCAAATTTGACTCATCCTCTTATGCAATCTTAAATGTCATCATCTTCCAACTGTAGAATTGTAGAAAGTATGGTGATACATTTTTCTAATTTGTTTAGAAATTGAAATATTAGGCCCTTACAAGTTACAATTTGAGAGTTGAGAATGTCTTACAATAAAATATGGTTATAAATCTCTCCCTATATTGTTAATCCCTAAAGGACCAAGGCCATTTTTTTGTTACAACCACTCAAAACTGCCATTTTTGCTGCGTTCACTATAAGAAAACCAAAAAAATACTTTTCTTGGGATCCTACCGTAGGATCTTGTACTTTATTTATCTAGGATAATGTGGTAAAAATATCAGATGACTTTGACCGCCATTCATGGAATTTTTTGGAACTATGGAGTATGGACCTTGAATTGAAAATTTTGAAGGAATTTGAAGAACTTAGAACTGAGTTGAAAGTCTAAGACAAAAATTTCAAGAAAAATAGGCTTGATTTTCATTATTCAAAAAATAGTTAAGTACAAGTAAGTCCAAGATTGAAAGAAAAACTAAATCATTAATAGTTCTAACATGGGATTGAAACACAATAATCTCAATGGTGAGATTGTTCTAGCTATTTTCAACCCCCCGTCCCTTATTTTCAATATTTTGAGTTCATTGGATCATAATTGTTGCTCTTGGGCATCAATTGTGAAAAAAATTACATTCCGTGAAAGTTAATCAATTTTTTTATCTTCTGAAGAAGTTTGTAAAAACAAGGATCAAATTTGAATTCCAACCCGCAGGTACTAGCACAAATCACATGTTTCCCCTGAAGGACCAAAAGTGAATGATCCTCTAGGATTTCAAATTTCAATTGGAATTCCATTAAATTTGAATATTCCTTTCTCATGGGAGGTGTGTTATTGTGTTTGGAACAATTTGAATCAGCTGAATTTCAACAATTGATATTGACAATTTCCAATATTTAAGACTATTATCATTATAATTTCCTAGAATTACAAATTCTTTCAAAAGGGATTAATTTATGATTCCTAGAAAAATAAAATTGTAGGATGTAGATACATTATTACAACATTTCAAATTTTCGACCATTGAGAATTTGGGATTGGAAATTTTCAATTCCATATTTCAACTATAAATAATTTAGTATGTTTAATCATTCTCTACTACTACATACTTACTATTTTTTTCCTATATGTTGTACTATTCCAAATGATTTGAAAATTTTCAAGCATGTACCCAACTTATCTAGGAAAACAAATCCAAAGAAGCACCACCATTTAGGTCATTTTTTCATAGAAATGTGAGCTTGTGAAGTGCACCTGCCTTGCTTTTCATAGAGTCAAAAAAATGATTTTAGTTAATTTGAATGCTTATATCTTGCAATCCACTTGGTGGAAATGTTTGAAATTTTTACTACATGTTTTTGATACTATATAATACAATATCCTACGGTCAGATATGTCAAAAAAAGTTTTTTTTCCGAAAATTTTGGTACTTGTACTAGAAATGGCAGTTTTGGTCTTTTGGAGCGCTTTTGGTGAAAGTATATTGACGGTCCTTTAAGGGTTAAAGCTTTAAATATGACTTCTGGGGAACCCAATGTTGAGTTTGGACTTGAAATCTGAGCGGTCTTCGGCGGAGGTTAGTCGGTCGGCAGGGCAGACGCCTTTGTTGGACGCCCACTCAGTTGTTAGGGCGGACGGGCAAGGCCAAAGGGCGGACGCTGGGCGGTCGGAAGGGCGGACGGCAAAGTCGACAGGGCAGATGCTGGGTGGTGGCAAGGCAAACGAGGACATCAGAAGGGCAAATGCATAGCGGGGCTGTCGGACGCCAGGTCCGGCCGATGACTTCCGAGGCGGACAGGCCTGTCGTCCGACGACCTGAGGCGGACACCAGAGGTCCGACAATTGAACATATCTCCCAAATTCCTATCCTTCTCAATTTCAATTTTTCCTGAAAATCCCCAAATACTTCCAATGCATCCTAATGAAGCATATTGACATTTGAAGTTGGACAAGTGACCTCCACTTTTATTTCTTTTTGGGTTGTAAGTCAAAACCATCAAACAATTGTACAAAATTCTAAAAGTGTCCTTTGCTTTTGAAAATTTGCAAGTAGGTGTCCTACATCATGCCAAGCATGTCTTAAAGAATTTAGAAAATTTCAATTGCCCATGCAAAAGTTGTGGCAAATATACTAAATTGTGACTAATGCCCCAAAGAGCATTAGTCACATTAGTCACAATTGAACATATCTCCGAAATTCCTAGCCTTCTCAATTTCAATTTTTTTTGAAAATCTCCAAATACTTTCAATGCATCCTAATGAAGCATATTGACATTCGCAGTTGGATAAGTGACTTCAAATTTTATTTCTTTTTGGGTTGTAATTCGAAACCATCAAAAAATTGCACAAAATTCTAAAAGTGTCTTTCGCTTTTGAAAATTTTCAAGTAGGTGTTCCACATCATGCCAAGCATGTATAAAAAAATTTAGAAAATTTTAGTTTCCCATGCAAAAGTTGTGGCTAATATAGTAAATTGTGACTAATGTGACTAATGCCCCAAAGAGCATTAGTCACATTAGTCACAATTGAGAATATCTCCCATATTCCTAGCCTTCTCAATTTCAATTTTTTTTGAAAATCTCCAAATATTTCTAATGCATCCTAATGAAGCATATTGACATTTGAAGTTGAACAAGTGACCTCGAGTTTTATTTCTTTTTGGGTTGTAAGTCAAAATCATCAAAAAATTGCACAAAATTTTAGAAGTGTCTTTTGCTTTTGAAAATTTGCAAGTAGCTTTCCTACATCATGCCAAGCATGTATAAAAAAATTTAGAAAATTTCAATTGTCCATGCAAAAATTGTGGCTAATATACTAAATTGTGACTAATGTGACTAATGCCCTTTGGGGCATTAGTCACATTAGTCACAATTGAACATATCTCCCAAATTTCAAGCCTTTTCTATTTCAATTTTCTCTGAAAATCTCCAAATACCTCTAATGCATCCTAATGAAGCATATTGACATTCGAAGTTGGACAAGTGACCTCAAATTTTATTTCTTTTTGGGTTGTAAGTCAAAATCATCAAAAAATTGCACAAAATTCTAAAAGTGTCCTTTGCTTTTGAAAATTTGCAAGTAGCTTTCCTACATCATGCCAAGCATGTATAAAAAGATTCAAAAAATTTCAATTGTCCATGCAAAAGTTGTGGCAAATATACTAAATTGTGACTAATGTGACTAATGCTCCAAAGAGCATTAGTCACATTAGTCACAATTGAACATATCTCCGAAATTCCTAGCCTTCTCAATTTCAATTTTCTCTGAAAATCTCCAAATACTTCCAATGCATCCTGATGAAGCATATTGACAATCGAAGTTGGACACATGACCTCGATTTTTTTTTTTTTTTGGGTTCTAAGTCAAAGCCATCAAAGAATTGCACAAAATTCTAAAAGTGTCTTTTGCTTTTGAAAATTTGCAAGTAGGTGTCCTACATCATGCCAAGCATGTATAAAAAAATTTAGAAAATTTCAAATATCCATGCAAAAGTTGTGGCAAATATACTAAATTGTGACTAATGTGACTAATGCCCCAAAGGGCATTAGTCACAAATGACAAAATTCCTTTTGCGGGGTCCTGAAAAATTCATGGCAATTTTAATTAAAATCATGACATGGACAAATCGTGATTCAAAAATGTCATTAATCCCAAAAGGACCCCCCAAATGCACTTCAAAATACGAAATACTTGTCCCCAAAGGAATGTCAAAAATCAAAATCTTCATCATTAATTTTTTTTTAAGAAAACCAACTTGTCAATCTTTTTATTAACTTGTTCAAGTAATCAAGTACATTGTTCCAAAATTTTATTGTAAATTTTCCCACCAATTGCAAGTTCAATGTGCCTAAAATTGCCCACTTTCTCAATTGTACGCTACTTGTACATGTTGCTTTTTGTAGACTTCAGCAATGTACAAAGGGTGTACATTGCAGGGGGTGGGCATTTTCAAAGCCCTATGCCCTTTCAACTTCAAAAATTCATAACTAATTCCACAAAACTTCAAAAAATATAAAGCAACTTGGGTTAGATGTCAATTCCACTTGTCTTTCAAAGGCAATTTACTAGAAAATATTTAAGACGTTTCCCCTCCCCAAAGTTCAGTTTCAGCTCTTAAATGGTCAATTTATTGACTAGTTACCTTATACAGTGAAAAGTTTTAAATTTTTTTTCACACATTCTCATCAGGGTCGATGCGGACGCCATCATGGACGCATGGCGGACGCAGTCGGTCGGAGCGGACGGTGAGATGCAGTCGCGGCGGACAGGATCGCGGTCGTGGCGGACGCCGCCAATCGAAGCGGACGTTGAGACGCGGTCGGACGGGCGCAGCGGACAGGACCTCCAACGCAGGCAATCGGGGCGGACAAGCGATCGGACGGAACCTCCGATGCCGGCGGTCGGAGCGGACAGGCGGTCGGACAGGACCTTCGACGCCGGCGGTCGGGGCGGACGGCCAGCAAACAGCAAGGCTGTCTGCCTCAGTTTTTACTGGGCGTAGTAAATACAGAAAATTCAAATGTCACAGGACATCCGCGAGGTGCCGGTCACGGACGCGGACGTCCGGACGTCCGCACAGCCCTGGTTTGTACATACTATTTTTTTCCTATATGTTGTACAATTCCAAATGATTTGAAATTTTTTGAGCATGTATCCAATTTACATTAAAGAATAAATTCAAAGAGTATCACTATTTTGAACTTTCTTTAATACAAATGTGACCTTGTGAAGTATAGCTACCCGGCTTTTGGCTTGGATAAAAAAAAGATTTCTACCAATTCGAATGTTAATTTCTCATTATCTATATGGTGAAAATGCGGTGGAAATGTCTGATATTTTTTAGCATTTTTTTAAAACACCTCACTACAAGATCCTTTGGTTACAGTGTGTTAAAATTTATCTTTTCTTTCTAAAAATTGCACTTATATGAGGAATTGCAATTCAAGAGCGTTTTTGATGAAAATATAATCCTCAACTTCAAGGGGTTAAAGCTTTCTATGAATTTGCTTATAGATTAATAAATTCAATCATTATACCAATTTCTCTTGTAGAACATTTGATGAAATCCTTCTTTATTTGTACATCTATCCATCTTTTGAATTGAAAACATGTTTCAATCATATCCACAAAACTTTTCATCTAAATCTTGTGCATTCATTATATTTGGAAGGAAAATGAAAAATTTATTGCATAGAAAATTAAGAAGATTCCTTTGATATGGCGAGTAGTAGCCTATTTTTTAGAACTTGTGAACTCTAGTACCATCATTCCCAAAGACAAGGTTGGAGTGAACTAGTCCCCTCATTCTGCTACTTGAAGTCTTCAACTCTCCAAATAATTGTAAGGGTGTAAGTAAAACAAAAAGCCCCCCTCTTTTGTGCTTATCAAATTACCGCACTCCACCTCCTATTTAATTTGGGGCCTCTCATTGCAAATTTGAAATTAGAATTTCCAAATTAAATTATTTAAAGTAATAAAAAATTCCAATGTTTTCCTAAATGGCCGAGCAAGGAGTCAGTTCATATCCACCAAATAAAAAGGACTTGTAGTATAATCCTAAGATCTAACGAACACTCGGATGGTACATCGTCCGCCCGTCCGCCCATCCGCACATTTGCCCGACCGCATGTACCTCCCGACCACTAGACGTACAATAGTGCAAATGTCAAATGACGTCCAAGGGCCCCCGGACGCTGCCGCAGGATGTCCGGACGTGACGCTGGACGTTTGGGTATCTTGTCAACCCTGATTGTCATGCACCAATGATTGGGCCAACTATTTGAACTATTTGTCTTAGAAAATCTTAGTGTGTTTTATTAATCCAATGATTGGATTTTGTGAATTTAACAATTTGTCTATGTTGTGACGGAATCTAGTGATTGGAAACAATTACTTTCTAGTTTTGGAATAATTGAATTGCCTTATATGATGTATAGTAAAGTTGTAATTGAACTAGTAGTGAATATATTGGTCTTTATTGATGTCTATGTGTGTGACAATTACTTGATCTTGCTATTCTTTTGGAATTAGAATTGTTAATGTGATTACAAATTAGGCAATTTGTCTAGCTGTGTACCAGTGATTGGGCCAACTACTAGATCAAATTGTCTTTAAATTAATTTGTGAAATTTTATAGCATATTTGTCTCAATTAAATGATTGGATTTTTGTAGATTCAGCAACTTGTTTGTGTTGTGTAGAAAATTCTAGTGATTGGAATTACTTCCTTATATTGATTGGAACTAATTATGTTCGTTGTTCAATATGAATCATTTGTAATATCAAGTCAAATAATTGACTTGGTTATTTCTTGAGAATCAAATTTCTTGATGAAATTATAAATTGCAGCAACTTATCTAAATTAACATACTTGGCTTATTAAAGTCAAATTGTTTGTGCTCTTCTTGAGGTCAAGTTGTTTGATGTGTTAATTGTTTTGGCCACTTGTCAAGTTGAACTTTGAGTTGGTTGTTTGTGATGAATTTGGCTAATTGTCTAAAATAGGGGAACTGAATTTATATAGAAGTATGTGAATGTCACTTGGACAGCATCTAGTTTGCTATTGTGGCTTGAAATTGAGTCTATAAGTTAATTGTAATTTGATTTAAGTGTAAAGTTTTGGAAAGACTTATATGGAGCATTGACTATAGGGTGATTAAGTTGTTAGATGGAGAAAGTTGTAAGATCAACAAATTGTCAAGAATATGAAAGGACTAGTAGAGGCAACAACAATTTGCCATTTGTGCAAATTCATAAACCAAGGATTTTTCTCATCCTAATATTTAATTTAAGTATGTCATTTGGTGAATATATAATATTGGTTGACAAATTGTTTGGAATATGGGTTGTAAAATCATTTATCATGTATGAAAATTAATATGTGAAAACAATTTGAATTTATAAGATGTCTTTGAAGAATTGGCCATAAGTGAAGTTGTGTGTAATAAGTTATACTAGAAAATGAGTGGTTATATAAGGAATTAGATATTTTCAACAAGTGGTTGAAAAGGAATTTAAGTAGACAACTTTTCCAACAACTAGTACTGTGTCATTCATGATCAATGAAATTAGCCATTTACTAATTGATTTTGCAAGTTCATGCTAAATCTCATATCTAGTTTTCTATGGCTATAGGATTAGTGGAATCTAAAACCACGACAATTTGCCTTGACTAGGGTCTGGTGTTTGATGAGTTTGACAATTGGTATGGTTGTTGGGTGAATCTATTGACAAATTGTTTTCTTATTAGTGTGACTTAAACAAATTGCCAATTATTATTATCAAATATCTCAAGTTTGAACACCAATTGAGCATTTGATGTAAGATTGTGCAGAAAGGTGGAGATGGTGATAATTGCATATACATTCATGCCTTGCATTAGATAGGGACAAATTGATTCAGGATTCAAAAATTCTACTAGAAGATCATCTCATCCAAATTTTAGTTCAAAATTTGTTTTTTTAGATTCTAAATAGTACTTAAAAAAACTCCAAATTGGCAAGTGGGACATTGAATGGGGGTCCATTTTGTGGTAGTAAACTATTTTTGAAAATTACAAAAGAATTAGAGAAGGTGTGTGATAGTCATGAGTACCTCTTATATAAATCTTGAGTCATATAGAGCCAAAGTATAAAAGTTATGGCCAAAAAAAAATTAGCAAATATGGTATGACACAAAATAGGACAAGTCGGTTGTTGCAAGAAACACTTACCACTTTTGGCTCAAAATAACTATAGTATTAGAGTATTGTGACTTTCAGGATAAATTTAAAAAAAATTAAATATGTATAATTTATAAAGCATTAAAAAACTGAAGTGTGTGAAAATTCAAGTTTAAAAAAATTTATCTCTGAAAGTTATGCACACTCAAAGAGTGATGGAAAATACCATGAATATAAACAATTTAATGTTTGTTTTTAAAAAAATAGTAAAAAAATTCAAAAAAATCTTCTAACATAAAGATACTCCCTTCGACCATTTTCATCTTTGAGAAAAATAAATTGTATTCAACAAATATTTCGTTAAAATGGAGGTATTCATATGCCATTTTCCATTCATTTTCTAGGACAATTATAGATTTCAAACCTCATGGCCTTGAAATCTTGGAGCAGTTGGTCGTTGCAAGAAACACTTATTGGTTTGGCTCAAAATGGCTCAAAATCAGCAAATCCTGTGAGTCTTGTGACTTTTGGAATAATTTTTTTTTAAATTGAAAAAAATATGGATAATTTGAAGAGCAATGAGAATATTATATCTCTTGAAATTCAAACCTAAGAATTTTTTTCTCTAAATGTTATAGACAATGGAAAATACAATGAAAATAGCTCTTTTTTCACTAATTTGGTAAAAATAGTAAAAAAATTCAAAAAATGAAATTCAAAAATCTATTTTTTTTCAAGTAAAGGTCTTTTTTTTCAACAAATTTCATCTTTGGAAAAAATTAATTCTATTCTCTACACTTGCGCAAAGTCAGCCACTTTGAAAACATGTGGAGGTTGAACAATATAGTATTTTCAAAAAATCTCTTTGTGGTCTTGTGTAACTTTAGGTGAGGTCCTTACATGCCAATTTTCAGCTCAAAATTTGCATTTTTGGGTAAAAAAAAGGACAAAAAAAACCCAAAATGGCCAAAGTAGACATCCAATTGGGAGCAGTTTAAAAATAGTAAACTAATTTTGAAAAAATTGAAAAATTACAAAAAATGTAAAACTTTTGTAGTCACCTTCAATTTAAGTTTCAAGTCAAATGAACAAAAGGTGAAAAAGTTATGACCAAAAAACTACCTACTAGAGATCAAGGGGACAAAAAAAAGGACAAGCGTTTCTTGCAATCACCCTAGTATACATTTTAGACCACATGGTCTAATCTTGAAATGCCAAGTTTGTAGCATACCACTATTTTAACGAAATATACGTTGTTCTCTATACTTGTGCAAAGGTACTCCCCTTTGAACACATATGGAAGTTGGAAAAATTAAATATTTTTCCAAAATCTCTTTGTAGGCCTATGTAACTTTAGTAGAAGTCCTTACATATCAATTTTCAGCTCAAAATTTGCATTTTTGAGTCAAAAATAGGACAAAACCCCCCAATATGGCCAAGGTAGACATCCAATTATGGATTGTTTTAAAATAGTAAAATAATTTTAAAAAATGTTAAAAGATTACATAGTGTCTAGAACTATTATGTATACCTTTATTTCAGTTTTCGTGTAAAATGAACTTATAATGCAAAAGTTATGAATAAAAAACCACATGTGCGTCGTTGCAAGAAACACCTACCAAAAAGCGTAGCGTTTTGCAACGTAGTCTTTTTTTTTCGGGAGTACTTTAAAATTAGAAAAACAAGTTTTAAAAAAAGTGAAAAATATGTTTCATGTATAAACCTTTAAGAAGAATATACCCTAGAAAGGAAAAGCATAGGAAAAATCTCTAAGTAGGAAATCCAGAAAAGTGCAAAATCTCATGAAAATTAGTACTTTGACATTTTAATTTGTAAAAAATAGGAAAATCAATTTTAAGAAAAAATAAAAATTGGCCATTTGAGGAAAGTTGATTTTGATGAGATTTGACCAAAAGTTCGATCTTAGAACCATTACCATTGTTCAAAAATTGTGTGCCAAAAAAAAAAATTTGTACTCATGTGGAGGACATAAAAAAACATATTTTTTAAATTTTTTTTGGAATTTGTAGGTTTTACACCTGTGCAAATAGACCATGAAAGTTTCGTCATCAAATCATTAAATTTAGACACTACGAACGTAATGATAACCATAAACGTAATTTTGTGACGCTCAACGAAAATGTTTTTAAAATATAAAATGATTTTTTTTAATTTATGAAAAATAAGGGATCTAATAAACTTCAAGTTAGGTATGTTCAATAAAAATTTCATTTTCATTGGACTTAATCTCCAAAAGTTATTGTAGACAACAAAAAAGTGGTTCAAATTGTGACATGAAATAGGACAGGTGTTTCTTGCAATGACCCATGTCTAAGGTCAAGGGGACAAGAAATAAGACAATTGTTTCTTGCAATGACCCAAGTGTTTCTTGCAATCATCCAATGATAGAAATGATGGGGATTGCAAGGAATTTAGTAATTTTATGGCATAAATTGAAATTATTATGAATTTAAAAAGGCAAAACATGCATTGGACGAATAGCCATTCTATAGACTCTTCTAATTCTAATCATTCAAATAAATACTTTTCCTTTCACTACTTCCTATTTTCTTGCACACTACTTTGGAATATGTGTCATGAACTTTTAGTTCCTAATTTGAAAAAGAAAAAGAAACTCAATTTAGCCTTGGTTGACAATACATGAATCTACATATTGGCTATGAGTTGTTGGTTGGTTATAAGAGGTTCTACTTAAGTGATCCTTCAATGTGTAGCAGCCGAGCTTGTAGAAGCGTCATAATACTATTGTCCTATACAAAAAGTACATCCTTCATCTCTCTACCAGTGTAGAGACTGAGCTAGCCTTCTCCCATGTCTAAAGTAGACATGCATATTATTACCCTGATTCTTCAATTAATTTCGTCCGTTCACGTTTTTCTAGGGAATTCACATTTGGTGTCCTCGCTCTGCTTCCGTGACGTGACGATACCAAGGTCGGTGATGCTGATTGGTACAAGCAGGTGTGACTCATGTCGGGAATCAAAAATCTTGTAAAACAGAGGATTGAAGTGAAATCCGTTCTCTTGCTTCAGTTGCTGGGTTGAGTTGCGATCGAGGGATGGAACTTAAATGCCTAGATTTCGCTTATCAGTGAATGTGAGATACTTATGTTTGTTAGATACTTCTTTCTTGAACCTTGGGATCACTGCTTGCCACTCGTTCTGTGAATTCCAATTGTTGTTGTCCTGTAATCATTCAGCACTAGCTAGCTACTCTACATGTTGGTAGACTTGCCGGTAATCAAAGGTTTGTGATGGTATTTAGAGAGTTCTCTCGGGGTGGAAATTCTTGAACCGATTTCTAGCACACCATTTAACATGGTTTACTTCAAACGAGAATTTGGAACCTTAAATTCGTTAAATTTACTCATTTCAGTGCAAAATTTGGACATTGCAGTTTAAATATGTCGGCCGACTGAACTATGCATGAGGAACTGCTCATTAATGCAGCGTGATTTCGTTGAGATCGTTCCACCAATCACAGGTCAGAACTCCGAAAGGTTACAAATGCTCGTGATTCCCTCGGTCACGGCGATAATACTCTCGTTTTGGGTAACAAGTAAAACCATAAGCTTTAGATCGTTACGAAATCAGTATCAGGTACAGTGGAGTACTGGAGTTGTCCTGAACGTCTTTGCTGCAAGTGAGGGTGCTAACCTTGCTTCTGTGAAGAAGTCGCCATGAATTTCATGGATATTGGCTTGTATAGATGTTTGTTAGCCTTTTTTGTGTTTGAATCGTGAATTTGAAACACTGTTGAATTAAAGGATCATAGAGCTACAAGAATGACCTTTCTCAGAACCAAATCGTAGAGTTCAGTTCTCTTGCGATGGAGCTGCCTGGGCTTGGGATCATGTGTTCTAATCGCAATTCAGTGTCATTTGTGTTGTTGATCGCACAATGTATTGATGGAGTTGATGTTGTCTATTGGAGGTGTGAGCGTGTGAATATAATTATTCACTAGCTAGGACTGTCCATGTTATCCCGAACATGGAAACAGCAGTTACTGTAACTACGATCCCTTTTCGATTTTACAGAACCTAGCCAACAAAGTCCTTCGCGTATAAGCCGCACTTTCCGAACTGGGCTGGGGATTTCTTTGCAGAAAACGTGGAGTTCGCAAACGCCAGTGGAACATGATATCCTCACCAAAGACCCGCAACCAGAAATTGATGAAAGTCAGTGCACCTACAAGTTATCATATTATCATTCTCGAGTATCGCCTTAGAATTGGTGTATTTAGTTGCCCTGGCGCAACGGCGATTATTCCATCCGCTGGACGTGCCCGTGCAGAATGTTACTGTAGATGGGACCATGGCGACTTGGCTAGCAGGATATGCGCAATTTCGACGATCGGAAGGGAATCAGGCAGGAATTAGCGGTACGGCGGTTAGCCTTCCCCAGCCATTGTAGCACTTTGTATGTAGCACAAGAAGTTCATGAGCTCTGTTTAGTCTCTAGAGCACAAAGGTTATGTTTTCTTGCTCATAAAGCTTCCTCGTTTTTCCGCCCTTCAATTTCACCAGCCTCCTCCGACACGGGTTTGGAACTCATCGTGGTTCCTTCGTTCGTTTGTGAAACAGTAGGGTGTTTCATTTTGACCACCGCGGCGGTGCTGGTCGGGAAGCTGGCGCTGGGCGCTGAGGTGCGGTGGGCTTCGCTCAACGACTGTCTCGAAATCAACGACCCCAGCAGATGGTAAGTAATTCAATATTTCAATTCACACCCGATTGCAAAATTTGAAAAAAGAAGAGTATGTCCCCTTCAAAAGATTGCGAATAGCGAGATTTGACCTGAAGATTGTTTAACTCCACCACCACTGTAGAGGCCAATTATAGAGATTCCACTCCCAGGTTAGCTGGACTGAGGGCGAGAACAGGGAAGAACGATTTGCACTACTGTAGCAGTGGCGGTGAACATTACTGTAGAGGCCTAGAGATTCCACACCCAGGTAGCTAGACCGAGGGCGAGAACTTTTTGCGAACGTGCTACTGTGGCAGTGCTAGTGGTGGTGCTATGCTCTGCACTCCGAGCTTCCTAAGAGAGCCACAGCAACCCTTTCCTTGTTCTTGGACGTCGCTTCTCCACGCACTTGAGCGGTGCATTCTTGAGGAACGCAGTGGCTGCTGCCTCCGCTCGCGAAGGCCGCATTCAGGCTCTCCTGTGAATTTCGACTGGTGGGTAGTGTGGATGCTTATCGATCGAGGTGACCTTTCCTTGTCACCACTCTCTTGGGCGCTTTTTGAAAATTGAAGCCCTCTGAGATGCATGCACGATATATAATTATATATTGAGAGAGAGTTGTCACAGGTTTCCTCGGCTAGCGTTACCCATCACGCTCTGGGCAGTAGGTGTTGGTGGTCTGCGAGTTCTGAGTTAGAGTTTCAGTGTTGGGGAGCGGAAGTGGTATGCTCGACCTTGGATGCTAATCTGTGGCGATTTTCTCTCTTGCAGAGACGTGAAGTCGATCATTGAGGGGAAAAAGCGTGCAAGCTCCGTGTGCATTCTCTCCTCGATACGGTATGCGTTGCTGCTTTTGCTTCTTTGTCGGTATGGATTGAGATGTCTGTCTTGATCAATGAATTTCGCTAAGAATCGATTTGCCTGACATCAGTTGTTTTGCAAGTGGTTGATCTTCTACCCAACTAATTATGACAACGGCTTGGGTTCATGTAATCAGTATTGCTTCTGGGTGACAGGGCGTCATGTGAATCATTAGCTCAGGGTCTAGACCAGCTTTGTCTCGGCTGCTGCTACACATCACGCTGCCTAGGTCTTTGTAATCTGAAAGTTTAGACTGTTTCAAATTGTAGAAGTGGTTACGCTCAGTCTGCAGTTTACCATGTCTGGCGATGTTCCATCTTGCAGATTCACAAGCTATCAAGGGAAAAGGGCTTTTGAAGCGCAAAATCTTACGTTCAGGTGCGGGTTACACCATGATCATCTTTCTTTTTATTGTGAGGAGCAAAGTGTCTTTCTTGATTGTCCTTGTGATGATTTTGCCAAATATTGATTCAATCTAGTTCATATTCCTTGGTATAATTCTCCATCTTTTGCAACTTGTCCATTTAGATTGTCTTAACTAGCTCAGAAGGTCGTCTTGAGCAGTTTGTGATTAAAGATTTAAAGGTAGCCTTGTCATGGCTAAGTGGTCTAGTTGTCCGTGTTCATAGGCAAGGGCTTCGGGTGGTGATTATTTTCTCTTTAATTGGAAGAGCAAAGGACTACAGAGCATTGTGTTTAGTAGACTCTACATGGAGTGCACCAAATTGTGTGGTTTGTGATTATATATAGTCATTAACTATATCAACACCCTTGGCAAGCAAAATTGACAAGAATCTTAACATTGGTGGGTGATACTATTGTATAGATCTTCTTTTTTATTTTCTAAGAAAGGGTCTCAATGGCAATCACTTGAAATTTGGTGAAATACTATACCATATTTCTATATTCATCTATATTTAGGATCAAAAAATATTTTTCCAAATTGAATCCATACACTTTTTCATCCAAGTTTAGAGAATTTATTTGGGTCATTGCAAGAAACACCTGTCCTATTTCATGTCACAATTTGAACCACTTTTTTGTTGTCTACAATAACTTTTGGAGATTAAGTCCAATGAAAATGAAATTTTTATTGAACATACCTAACTTGAAGTTTATTAGATCCCTTATTTTTCATAAATTAAAAAAAATCATTTTATATTTAAAAAACATTTTCGTTGAGCGTCACAAAATTACGTTTATGGTTATCATTACGTTCGCAGTGTCTAAATTTAATGATTTCAAGACGAAACTTTCATGGTCTATTTGTATAGGTGTAAAACCTATGAATTCCAAAAAAAAATCTACAAATATGTTTTTTTATGTCCTCCACATGAGTACAAATTTTTTTTCGTGGCACGCAATTTTTGAACATTGATGATGGTTCAAAGAAATTTCCTTTGGTCAAATCTCATCGAAATCAACTTTCCTCAAATGGCCAATTTTTATTTTTTCTTAAAATTGATTTTCCTATTTTTTACAAATTAAAATGTCAAAGTACTAATTTTCATGAGATTTTGCACTTTTCTGGATTTCCTACTTAGAGATTTTTCCTGTGCTTTTCCTTTCTAGGGTATATTCTTCTTAAAGGTTTATACATGAAACATATTTTTCACTTTTTTTAAAACTTGTTTTTCTAATTTTAAAGTACTCCCGGAAAAAAAAAGACTACGTTGCAAAACGCTACGCATTTTGGTAGGTGTTTCTTGCAACGACCCATTTACACTTGAATAAAAATGAAATTGTTTTGGTAAAATTAGATTATTTTTATTTAGCAAGTTATAGAGATTTATTTTCAACTAGTGCAATTTGGCCACATGGTGTACAAGAAATAGTAAAGGATTATCAATTTGATGTTATTTCATGATTTTACTACTATCAATTTTATTAGTTTTTGTAGATAATATCTTTTCCTAAATATCACAAGGTAGAAGCACCTAATTGCAATACATTTTGTTCTCACACCTAAAAATGGACCTTCAATGAGCACTTTTATGATCTAAATCTTCAACTTTTGAAAAGGCAACTAATGAAATTTGAAACATGGTTTGCTTCAAGGGTGTTTATTCAAGGTTAGTTTAATACTTAGTATATGGGTCGTTGCAAGAAACACCTATCAAAAAGCGTAGCGTTTTGCAACGTAGTCTTTTTTTTTTCGGGAGTACTTTAAAATTAGAAAAACAAGTTTTAAAAAAAGTGAAAAATATGTTTCATGTATAAACCTTTAAGAAGAATATACCCTAGAAAGGAAAAGCACAGGAAAAATCTCTAAGTAGGAAATCCAGAAAAGTGCAAAATCTCATGAAAATTAGTACTTTGACATTTTAATTTGTAAAAAATAGGAAAATCAATTTTAAGAAAAAATAAAAATTGGCCATTTGAGGAAAGTTGATTTCGATGAGATTTGACCAAAGGAAATTTCTTTGAACCATCATCAATGTTCAAAAATTGCGTGCCACGAAAAAAAATTTGTACTCATGTGGAGGACATAAAAAAACATATTTGTAGATTTTTTTTTGGAATTCATAGGTTTTACACCTATACAAATAGACCATGAAAGTTTCGTCTTGAAATCATTAAATTTAGACACTGCGAACGTAATGATAACCATAAACGTAATTTTGTGACGCTCAACGAAAATGTTTTTTAAATATAAAATGATTTTTTTTAATTTATGAAAAATAAGGGATCTAATAAACTTCAAGTTAGGTATGTTCAATAAAAATTTCATTTTCATTGGACTTAATCTCCAAAAGTTATTGTAGACAACAAAAAAGTGGTTCAAATTGTGACATGAAATAGGACAGGTGTTTCTTGCAATGACCCATATAGGCTATCTTTTGTTTTTAACTTTGAAAACTTGTAAAATATTATTAGAATGTTATAATTATAGAACCACTTGATTTGCATTTCCTTTAAGTTTGTTAGTAATCTCGTCAAATTTTTTTTGGTTATTCAACCTTTGAAGTAGCGGTATTGGAAAAAGTGTAGCTTGTTGGTGTAGTGAGCTTTAATACTATTATTACATTTGTATAGAATTCCTATAATTCCTAAAGAACCTCATTTATTGTAAAGTGGTCAAACATTGTGTTTGATAGAAATTTAGCCTTTTAAATTGTGTTCAAATATTAAGGGTATACTTTTAATATGTAACAATACGATTTGTCTATCATTGTAAAAATATTCAATTTGCTTTATATGAATTTGCCTTAGATATAAAATTTGTAGGAAGAAGTAAATAAATTAATAATAATAGAAATAATTGTCCAATAAATTTTTTTTCTAGAAGATTTGTCAACTAATCTTTAATATTTTACACCCAAAACACCCTTGTTGAATGTTAATGTCAACCTACACTTATTTCTTGTTGCTATTGATTTTTTCCAAATTTGTGGTAGTAATAAAAGAAAAATGTTGTTATTTCTTTTAATAAAGAATGATATAAAGTTTTAGAAATTATAATGATACAAATCAAACTAATTTGAAATTTCTACAGTAAGCAAAGTTTAAAATGAGAAATACAATTTTGTAATAAAATTCTTAAAACTACTTCCAAAAGTAGAAGATTCAATTGAAGTACACAAATGTTGTATATTTTGGATTCTATCATACAGAGTTTGCCATTGCAATAATTCTTTTATTTCTTGGAATATCCTAAAATTTCAAAATGGCGTTGAAATAAAAATTGATCATGCTTTAGATTTTGAGTTTAAACCAAATACCCAAACAGACAAACATGATTGGTTTGAAAGTTACTATCAAGGTTGATGAAGGTGCAAATCATTTTGAAATATATGCACAAATATTTGGGGTTGAAGTCAAGGTTTCAGATTATGAATGTTTTTTATTTATTCATGGAAGCCTAGGATATGAATGTTCGATTTGTCACTTGCTCCTTGTATGTTGGTCAACTTGATTTGAAGGGATCATAACATTCTCCACTTATCCTTAGGACTTGTACAAGCTAAAGTTTCACTTGTTATCAGTAAGATCACACCTTCATATAAGCAACTTTGTTGAATGCTACATTGCTACTTGAATTCTACATTGCTATTTGAATTGTCACATGTGATAACGGTGAATCATATTTGTAACAACATTGTAATGATAGTATTAGTATTTGTATCAATTTCTTCAATCATTAGGATATAGCATTGAATATTATACAGTCTAAGTGAGGAATATATTGCTAGCTAGGTACCTATCCTTCACATAATGTTTTTGTAGTGTTGTATTCTATATTTATGATAGAACTTCCTACTCTATTGTTTTGAAGTTATGGTTCTTCAATCTCTCTAAATTACTAGTGGTCTTTAATTTGCATGTTTATTTAATCAACATAAAATTTCTAGTCCAATTGGCTTACCAAAAGTTTAGAGACACTTTAGTGGAGGCTCTTGAGAAATTTGAATTGTTAGTGGTTTGGAAAGTATTTTGAATTTGTGAGTGTCTTTTTGAAGTCTTGAAAACATGCATGGATTGGATTGGCATCGAGTCTAGTGAAGGGGACACCTTTGGTGTAGCAACTACAAAGTGTACAAATTTATGTTTTCATAATTTAATGGAAGGTTTCCTTATTTTTGAAACCAGATTGCTCAAGCCCTATGCAAAAAAGCCTAGTTTGAGTAATAAGTATATCGAGGCTAAAGAGACTGAGGGCTCATTACAGCCATGTGCAAAATTTTCATTTTCAAGTATTACTAGGGATTCCATTCGCAATTAGAGATGGAAAGGAGTTTGGATGGCAAATGGCTATGCAAGATTTATCTCTTGTGGACCATGGCATACACCAGTGTGTTGTCTGGATGTGTGTTATGTCTCAATGAAGAAGGCAAGGTGTTATTCAAGTGGAAGCAAGATTTTTTGGAGGATAAAGACAATAGCTTGAGCAATTGGAATGTCTCAGACAATACTCCGTGTTTGTGGAATGGTGTGAAATGCACCCAAGGTTCCGTAACTACTTTGGACTTCTCTCCTCTCTCTTTTTGCCACCTAGTTGGGGACATCCACGCCCTCACTCCTTGTAAGTGACTTTGCCTTGTCATGGTTTTGTTGTTCCAAATTGTGTATTCATTCATTTTGAAGTAGTGCATTGAATAGGTGGCATGTAGATTTGGAACTTAGATGAGGTGAACTCAATTGATGTAGAGTGTGTTGTCATGCAGCAAAACTTGTCAATCTTACAATATTGAATGTGGGAAATACAAGCTTGAGCGGAAATTTCCCTGAAGACATTGTGAATTGTTCCAAATTGGTGTACCTCAACTTGAGTGTAACCTTGATTGGCGGGAAGTTTCCAAATGACCTTCCTAAACTCCAACATCTAGAAGTACTGGACGTAACATATGATTATATGGAGGGCACTGTGGAGAGTATTATTGATGAGCTCCAAGAGTTGCGAGTTCTACGTCTTGCTGGGAATTTCTTCGAAGGCCAAATGCCAGATTCCATTCTTTCATTGACCAAGCTAGAAGAATTGACTCTATCAAAGAACAATTGGAATGGTACATTGCCATTAGGCTTCTTTACTATTCCAAATTTGAAAGTTCTATGGTTAGGCTCAAATTTGGATGACATGGATATGGTACCATGGCCAAATGTGAGCTTATCAGAGAACTTGGAGGATCTTCGCTTGGAAGGTGTGAATTTTTCACCATCTCTATTTTCAACAAAGTTATTAACATTGACAAAGTTGAAGACTCTCCAACTTGAGAGGTGCCACATCATTGGTCATATTCCCTCTCTTGAGAATTTGACACATCTTGAAGTCCTCAATCTAGCCAATAATTCACTTAGTGGTCGCATTCCAGACATGTTTGGAAGCATGCCAAATTTGACGGTACTTTGGCTTTTCTCAAATCAATTAACAGGGCCTCTTCCAAACTCTCTATTACAATGCAAGAGTCTTTGGCAAATACTTGCTTTCTATAATGGCTTGAGTGGAGATTTGGCCAACTTAGTAAACTTGAAGGATAGCTTGACTTGGATTGACATTGGGTACAATAACTATAGTGGAGAGATTCCAGCCAATCTTGGAAATCTAACACTTTTTACCCACCTTATCATAACTACAAATAATCTTAGTGGACAAATTCCCGTGAGTCTTGGAAATTTGAAGCTTCTCACACATCTTGATCTAAGTTTAAATACTTTAAGTGGACCAATTCCATTGAGTTTTGAAAACTTGTCGCTTCTCAAATACCTTGCCATCAATGGAAATAATCTTAGTGGGCCAATTCCTCCTAAAATTGCCAATTGGAAACAATTATCTGAAGTGTATCTCCAACAAAACCAACTAATTGGTGAAATCCCATATGATCTTGGGAAAAGTACTTTGCTTCAATGGGTGGACATAGGACACAACCTCTTTGAAGGTCCACTGCCTCCTTATCTTTGTTGGGGCAACAATGTCACTTTGGAATTCCTTGGATTATATGAAAACAAATTGACTGGTTTGATTCCTAACACGTATGGCAACTGCACGAACTTGAGTGTATTGCGATTGGATGGCAACCAACTTGAGGGGCCTATACCAATAGGCTTGTGGGGAGGCACCAACATAGTAAGAATGCAATTGAGCGGGAATCGTTTGAACGGAAGTATGGACGCTAGCATTGGAAATGCAAAGTCTCTCTCCATCTTGTTTGTGCAAGACAATCAATTTTCGGGTCCCATTCCTATAGGGATTGGACAAACTAGCTTGGTTAAGTTCCAAGCCAACTCCAATGGATTCAACGGCACCCTCACTCCTATGTTAGGAAACTTGACAAGCTTGACACAACTTGTATTGGGTGGCAATTCATTCCATGGTACCATTCCTTCGAGCCTAGGAAATTGTTCTGAACTTTTTCAATTGGACCTTTCTGGAAACCATTTGGATGGCTCTATTCCCAACGAGCTCGCCCATCTCAACAAACTAAGTATTTTAGATGTATCAGAGAATAACCTCATAGGATCCATTCCTAAAGGCTTATTTAGTATGGTGAATTTGCAAATACTAAATGTGGCATTCAATAACTTGTCGGGAGTCATCCCAGTGGGAGGAAATGGGGTGACATTTGTAACGGTGAACTTCACTGGAAATCCATATTTGTGCATAAAGGGCTCTTGTGGCTCTAATTCATCTACCCAAGACCTAGCATCTAAGAAAGGCAAAATGCAGGCATGGATGGTGCTCGTGGGGATATTTAGTATTGCGGCATGTGTAGTGTTGGTTTTTGTTTTCAAAAGCTATCTCTACCGAACTTTGTGGCATGATGCTTTGCCCTTGCCTGAAGAAGAAAGCTTATGGACATTGACGTCATTTCACAATAAAGTGTACCATGAGGATGAGGTCACAGCCTTGGAAGAAGAAAATCTTATAGGAGTTGGTGGTTCAGGCCAAGTGTATAAGGTCACCTTGAGTGATGGTGAGATAGTAGCTGTGAAGAAGTTGTGGAATGTGAAGAAAGAGGAAGGGCAGTGGGATCATGGCTTTGCTACTGAGGTTTGGAAAGTCTTCCACTGTTTTCCATTGGTTGCAAAGGTGCAAGTTTAGTTTTTTTTAATTGTTGATTTGTTTATGCAAAAATTTGAGTGTACATATAGATCACATTAGTTTGTGTGGGTGGAGTATAGTTGAAGACAGTGGCCAACATTCGCCACCGACACATTGTGAAGCTTTTATGTAGTTGTACCAAAGGCAACAACAACCTTTTGGTGTACGAGTACATGTCCAACAGCAGCTTGGGAGATTTGTTGCATGGCCCCAAAGCAATCCCAGTGCCATGGGAATTACGCTATAGAATAGCTGTAGGGGCTGCTACGGTTTGTTACTATAGCCCATTCTTTATGTTTCTAATCTAGATATGTGACCATTCCATTTTCTATTTAACTTGAATCCTTGAGTCTTGTTAAACAATTGTATACTTGATTACTTGTAGGTGTGTAAAGGAATAACTATTGGAATTTGTGTTTTGTATATAAATAGGGATTGGAGTATTTGCATCACGATTGTTCTCCACAAATCTTTCATTGAGATGTGAAGTCCAACAATATTTTAGTGGACTTGGAGTATGAAGCACACTTGGCTGATTTTGGAATTGCAAGAATAGTGGATCCAACTGCATCGCTTGACTTGTCAATAGTTGCCGGCTCAGCGGGTTACATTGCCCCAGGTGAATAGCTTCCATCCATAGCTATGCTTGCAATGAATAGTAGGATTCTTGGAGATGCAAAGTTGGTCAATAATAATTCTAAGTTGAAATGGATGATTTATAATAGTGCAACTAGGGTTGAAATGTTGGATCTAATGGTGTGACTCGGGTTGGAATGTTAATTGCAGATTTGCAGAATACTCGTTTGGAACACGAGTGACAGAAAAAATTGACATCTACAGTTTTGGCGTTGTATTGATGGAATTGGTGACTGGAAAACGTGCTGCAGGCCCATTGGAGGGTATGGATGGAATAAACTTAGTGCAATGGGTTCATAATAGAGTGTTGACATCAAAAGGTTTGTGTGAGATCTTGGACTCTAAGTGTGGAATAAGTTCACAAAGTGAGATGGTTCAAGTACTACGAGTGGGGATGTTGTGCACCAATTACATACCTACAAGTCGTCCCTCAATGCGTGAGGTGGTGAAAATGCTCAAGGACGTGGCTCCATAGTTTGGCATCATTGCTAATTTTAACAAAAATTCATGGGGCTTGAATTTGATGTAGTTGTGTAGAATTGATGACAAATTTAATGTTGCCCTTATTTTCAAGCTTATAATGGACTATTTTGGTGGGCTTTTCCATATAGGGTGATTAGGATCAATTGTAAAGATTTGGTTAGATTTGTGAGTCTTGATGGAATTTATAATGGCATAACTTGTAGGTGCTTGTGTATTTGGCCATCATGGGTTAGTTGTCTTTAATTGATTTTTGGTGATGTTAAGTGCATATCATTTGAAGAAAAGGAATAAGCTTGAATTGTTACATGGTATTGAATAGCTTTTAGTTTACACCTTCAAACTAAAGGCAATTGTAAGAAAGACCTGTCAATTTTGTTGCGTTCTCATGATTTTTTGGGGAATACTTTAAATCAAAAAATAATTTTTTTAATTTAAATAAAATATGACTGATATATACACTTTTAAGACAAAGGTACCCAAGGAAGGAATTACATAGAAATATTCTCTAAATAGGAGAATTTCAAAAGTACCAAATCTTAAGAAAATAAATACCTTCATGTTTTAATTACGGAAAAATAATAAAATTAAATAAATACACAAAATAAAAAGTAGCCATTTGCAACAACTCTATGGAGATGGTCATTCACCAAAAAACCCATTAAAATTATATTTTATATGTTTAAAATTCAAGGAAGAAGAAGCTTTCTTTGTAGACTTTGACACCACATAAAATTAATTATTTTTAAGAATCCTTTTGTGGAGAGATAGAAGTCTTGTAGAAGACCATCTCATCCAAATTTCATCTTAAAATCATTAAAAAAAAATTACTCCCCAGTACTAAAACCTCTTAAATTACAAAGTACGACATTCAATTAGGGTTTATTTATGGATACTAAATTATTTTTGAAAAGTATGAAAAAATTAGGGAATGAATATAATAGTCATGAATACCTTTTGTAGAAATTTTGAGTCATTTGAAGCCAAACACAAAATTTATGGCCAAAAAACAAATCAACATATACCATGTGACACAAAATAGGATAAGTGTTTCTTGCAATCACCCCTAAATATTCACAAAAGTAGCAAATAGTACAATTTTAAGGCACTAATGTTGGCTAATCTACACCATGTCACCACGCTAGGTTCTCTTGTTAGTATTCATTGCTAAGCAATGGTCTTCAATCATAAGTTGATCCCGGGGAGGACACTTCTTGTGTATTTGGAAGACCCACGTGCAGCGGTGGGGTATTTTTAGGGGGGCTATCAATTACTTGTAATCATTACTTGGCAACATTAAAAGAGCCCCTATTTTATCATAAAGCGGAAAAATCAGCCATATTATCATCCCTATTTTATTTTAAAAACACTTTGCCTTTTCAGTGTCCCCTATTTTATATATAAATTTCTTATAAATTTTACCTAAGATTATTTAAATGTACCCTATCTTCCGCCGCACGTAGGTTATTAAAAAACGGGAAGTGTCCTCCCCTAGAAGTTGATAGCTTTTAAAAGCCATTTTGGCTCTAAATTAGATTAGTTGAGTAGTTGAATGAATCCCCTTTCAAAACAAAATTAAAAAATGAATAAATTAAATGTGGTTTTGCTTTTATAGACTTACAGGATATGCAAGAAAAAAATTTCATCAACATTTAAGTCTTTTAAGAATATTTAATGGAATTTTTGTACAAAAATCAAGATTTGTCCCATTTATATGGAAACATTCAAAGAATTTATTTGAAATATCAAATTGTGTCATTCTAATACTAGTTTCTGATATTATGTGAACCTAGATATGCATTATTTGAAATTATTTTTTTGAAGGATTAAAAATATTCTTTATTTTGTAATGCAGTGCTTCAAATGTTGATTTTAGGCAATTATTTCTTTATAGCCTAAAAGGATTGAAATTAATTAATAAAAATTATCTATTTTTATGCCTAAATCAAATCATTTTATACCATTTAGGATCTATTAATTTTTTGTTTCTTTAAAAACAAAAATTTAGTTATCCAAATTGAACAAATTGGCCATGAATTAGAAAAATGAAATTTTAAACCATATCCTACTAAAGTGCTAGCTACATTGTAAACTTTGAGTTCATCAATGATCCATGTTTTTCTTGTTGTCTAGCCAAAAATATAAGCATGTTTGGTAAGATTTTCAATGTTTTTTGCTTGTCTCCAATGATACAAAAATTTGGATGTACGCAATGAAATTTGAAAACATCACACACAATGTCTCTACAAAATCCAATGTTAAGAACATATAAATATAAATAATAAATAATAAAAATAAAAATCGTTTTCTAAGAAACTCACTAGTATCAATATCCATTGTGACCTCTTCTTGGTAAAGGAGTCAACTCTAATTCCAAGCTCAATGTCCCTTGAACTTAAACTCTTTGTTCAATCAAAACTAGTTGTTCAACTGATGTTTGGGCCTTTGCTACAAATGAGGCCCTTCTTTGTCATCAGTCATCACATTCCCTTTGCTAACTTAGTTACATTTGCTTGCATTTCTAAGCAAATTTTTTTTATTTCTTGAAATAATTGCCAAGATGGCAATTGCTTAAAATTTGGTGAAGCATTGTATTTCTATTTCCATCCATCTTTTTGACCAAAAATACTTTTCATTTTATATTCACACACTTTTCATCTAAATTTGACAATTTCATCTATATTTTGAATAGAAATGAGATTTTTTTTGCAAATAATGCTTACTTTTAGTGGGCAAAAATAGATATTTATCTTGAAATAGTGCAATCTGGTACCATAGTGCCAAAAAAGGGTTGATTTCAAGAGGTAGAAAGTCTTTCTCCTACAGCACACTCCTCTCTTTCTCATGGAGATTTGGTTGTTTAATGTCGTCTTTTCTAGTAGATTTCACTAAATCCCTATTTAACTAATTATGGACTTATCCATGATTTATGAACAAAACCATAAACTTTGTGAACCTTTCTGAAGTGAGAAATTCATATAAGTTTATTGGCCAATAGCCAACATATTTATATAAAGTAGCCAAAAAACTTCAAATAATGAATTTCCAACATACTGAAGAAGAAATTGCAAACAATCATCGAAATTGGTCAATGAAACAACAAAAGACTATGGATAATGTATTCTTCAAAATTAAAATGTACAAGGCTAGAGCCTATATTATAGCCCTAACTAATGGCTATATCAACTAGCAACCGATAGCCAAATTTCCAACCAAACCCTATACACTAAATCCTAAACTCTAACCACATTGTGCTTTATCGATACAATATACATTTGGAGACAATGGTGACAAAGTATCGGTATGCAAAAAGTGCCTATATATAAAATTAACTTATTGCCAAATAGCCAACATATAGGAAACATATTGGCCAATGGTCGACATGTAGGTTAAGTATCGGGTACTTGCCAATAACTGCTATATACATGTTGCTTTAATCATCCCCAACATCATCAATGTCTCAATTGACCATGGTATAAGTAGCTTCCAAGTTTTCTAATTATGTTGTAGTAATTAGTGGCTGAATGCGTCAAAAATAACATGAGTAGCAAGAGGTCCTCTCTTTGCATGAGAAGGCATGTGTGGTAGCAGAAGGAAGTACAAATCTTCCTATAGATGTTAATTTTGAGTTAACACCATTCAAATGACTTGTGTATCGTTCCAACAGGACTTTACTTGTAGTTTCCTCAAGATATCCAGAACAAGGTGTAGAAAACAATCCCAAGACAATAGCAACCGGATGTACAACTGGAAACTATCTCACAACTTCCGCACTCTCAGTGATCACCTTTCTTTCAAATCTCACAATCTCGTTCAGACAAGGAGTATCATTACCATGTGCCTCTCCCTATTCAAATTAATACAACAATATCCGATTGGGTGGATGCAGAACTGGAAGGGGTGTCCAAAGCCTGTAGCTTTTTCAGATCTTCTTCTGGATTCAGTAACTAAATAATCAAATTTAAAAGTTTAGCCTCTACATCAAAGGGATTTGCTGTTGGCATTTAGGAAGGATGCGTTGAATCCTACCCTTCTAAGGATTATAGTGAATGAAGTTCCACTTTAAAAAAAAAAAAAAAGATAGAAATAAATAGGTTGCAAGTTCTTCCTCACAACTAATTCGAATAGCTATCCAAACCAACAGGTCACTTAGAAAATCCCTACAAACCCCACATCACTACAACAACAAACCTTTACACATCTAGTTTCTAAGGCAAAATCAAGGAGCTAGATAATTAGGCAATCCTAACTACTTGCTCATCACTCACTTTCGATTGTAGTGGAACTTCAACAACACGTCAATTGGCATGTGCCTACTCCGCCTATAAAATACACCCAATCTAAGAGCAGCTTTCCCTCACAAAAGTCTCCAAGTGATTACAGCAGCTAGATTTCACTCCTAGTACACTAGTTTCCTCAACCAAATCACTTCAATCTCCTAAAATCGGATTCAAACAAAGTCTGGGGGAGCCACTCCTTCCAACATCTGTAAATCCAGCTACCTCACACTAAACAATGGTTCTAGTATTGCACGACATACCAACCCATAGCCAAGACTTTTCAAATCAGCTCTTAGGAAGTAGAAATCTAGAAATCAAATTGCAAATGAAAGGAAAAACAAAATTAAGAACATCTGGGGCAACCAACTAACATCCACCCCTAAATACCAATCCAAAGGAATCCTAAAAGCCCCAAGGGAACAAAATCAGAGGATAAGAGAATGCCACGTGGCATTCCTTATCCACAAAAGTCAACTAACTACCAACACAACTTGATCTGTGAAAAGCGGATCTCAAATTCAAAAAATCCAGAATGATCTTGATAGTCTAGGTTCATCTGCCCTAAAAATAACTTGCAAAGTACTTTCTACCTACTACAACTTCAGTTTCACCTACTTTCCTTCGTCTGCTCCTAGAATTACTCTATCTACTCTACTTTCTATCTACAACTACCTCTTCATCCGTTTTTGAGAAGAATCCACATGTTTGGGGACCCCTTTGCGTTTTGGTTGCTTCCTATTGATAGATGCCTTCCCTGAAGCTACAACCTTACCCTTAGAAGGTATTGGAGTCTTTCCTTTGCCCTTAGATTTTGGAGGCGAAATAATAGCTGGTTCTAACTCTTCCGGTTCCATATCCTCTTCCGGTACGGATCCCGTTTCAATCTACTCCTCCTTCTTCTCTGATTGCTCTAAAGACTTGTTTTCCTCTGATTCAAACTCAATAGGAACCACCTCCCTTGCTTTCTTTGATGTGGCCTTCCTCTTCATTGTATTAGGCCCCTTTGGAGATTTCGTGGAAACCTTGCTCTGAGGAGTACCTTCATCTACTTCTTTCGTCTAGACTTGACTTCTTGTCTGGGATCTGTGAGTGCTTCTAGCTCCACCCTTGAGCTAAAAGTTTATCACACGGATCCTGTGTCTAATTGAGTGTTCTTTCTAATTGGGTGTTCAAAGAGTGCCTTCCAAGCATTCAAGCAATGAACTCTTTCAATCACGTCTTCTACTTGTGAATTTTCCTAATAAGGTCAACATTTAGTGTTTTTTATTAACTGCTATATCCTATTCTATCCTAGTTTCATGTAAATTATATCTAATTCTAGTTCCAGGCATTTGGTAAAAAGAAACTTAACAACAAAACAATGAGAATAAAAATTAAGTGGGATCAGTTTACCTCTTCAGCAATCAACATAGATCTTCATCGTCCCATCATCAAACATCATCATGTGGATGTAATCACTCACGATCTCGCCGGTGAAGTCATCGTGGTTCTCCATCTAATTCCATAATAATTTCTCACTTTGTTGGTAAAATAAAAGTCTAACCTAATCAAAAAGGAAACCGCTAATGGTTATGTGAATTTACATTATTTGTGTATTTCTTTTTAATTCTTAATTCCCTAGTAATGAGAAAATACCACAATTTAATCTAATCCACTTAAGCAACTAAATTTCTAGTAGTAAATCTATTTTTAATGTGAAAATCAATTGGAAGTTGTAAATAATTGGTTAAGTTTTGTTAGTATTTTTTTCCTTTTTAAAATTACCTATTCTAATTTTAATTGAATTTAAATTGTAAAGAATCTAAAATTTACCCAAATCCCTTCGAATTTAATTAATTTTGAATTTTTTTTTAATTCCCTTTAACTGTTGAAGAATTGGTTGTCAATTTTGTCTTTTTTCGTTTGGCTTATTAGCGGGGATTATAACCAAATGACCAAATCCTTTCAAATCTAATTAAATTTTAAATTTTCCTTAATTCCCAACGAAATTGGTTGTCAATTTTTTTTTTGGGCTTATTAGGCCTAATAGGACAAAACCAACAAAATCCAAACCTTCTAAGAATCTAATTAATAACTAACTACCAAAAAATGTAGAACATTCCTAAAGAACAAGAATAATTCTAATAGTAATATTCTAAGGAAATTGATTTTTTATTCTCAAGGGTCAAACTCCAAGAATAAGAATCAAATTCTATAGTGTTATTCCTTGGAAATTAGTATTTTAATGCGAATTGCTTCACATGTGAGGATTCCACCACCTTAATCTTCCTAATCCCCTCCTTTCTCTCTCATTTTTGCTTTGTAATGTTTTGTAATGTTTTTGAGAGAGGTACAGCTATGGTAGTGGAATGTTTGAGTGAAGTTTTAGTGAAGAATTTTTGAGATATCAAAGATTAGATTTTGAGAGAAAAAAAAATGGTAGGATTGTAGCTCCAACTGCCAACCCATTGATTTTCTTAAAAAATCAAGTTTTTGTGATTTCAACCAAGTGATTCTTGAGATCTTGAACTCACCGAGTTCTCTTTGGACCCTACTAGACTCCCGACCCCTAGTGCCACTCCCGACTCCCCACGTTAATACCCTTCAATCGTAGCCCATTGGTACCCGCTTCGATCCAGCCACATGGACGCCTTAGATTGGCCGAACCCCTTGCCAAGCCGCGTCAGTGCCCGCCATGTGGCGCGATGTGACTAGGCAAGCGGGATGGCTTTTCAGTTGGAGGCTGGTCCTATTGAGTCAGTCTGATACTGGAGGCTGGTTCGACTGAGCTAGTCTGATATGAACTAGTTTTTTAGTTTCAAGTTTTCTAATCTAAAAATTGGTTAATAAGTAAAGGTTATTGTGTGGAATTTCGGAATCAATACTAACCACTAGCAACTCTAATTTAACTAATCTCTAACTGTCGCAGTCCGGAAATATCAGGTAAGTAAAAAAAGGAAGATAGTATATAGAGTAAGCTCAATTTTTCAAAATTTTAGGGTTAGATATGGCGAAAAGAAGATAATTAGGGTCTTCTTCCCTTGGGATCCGTTTGAACCGGATTGACCAAGGTGAATTTCTGGTCTATGGGCATAAGTTTCCGGATCCGGATTCCTCAATATCCGGAACGGAACTTCCCGGAAGACGGAACTTGGAGAGACGGATCCGATATTGTCAAAGACGGATCCGATGTTGTCAAGAACGGATCCGGTATACCTAAAGACGGATCCGAGGTAGTTCCGGATGGTCGGCACCTACGGGTCTATGTCGCCGACCTACGGAAACTAGCGTAACGGCCGGGGAACGTCGCGCCGTTCCGAGGGGAACTGGGAACGCAGGGTACCGACTGGTATATAAACCCTTCCTCTCCACTTCATTTTTTCCTTTTCGATTTGGCAAATCGAGGTACGGCTTGTGTGCAGGTTTTTGAGCGCGTATAGAGAGAGAAAGAGTGGTGAGCAGTAGAGATCGGTTCCGGGTTTAGTTCAGGGTCGGTGCCGACCGCACCGACAAGTTCCAACTCGGGCGGAGAGATGGCGAGTTCCTCCAATCCGAAGCGAGCGGTAGTGACGGCCAAGGCAATTTCGCCAGTCATCCCTTCCGATCCGCAGCATCGGAAGGAGTTAGAAGATGATCTAGTCTTCCTAGGGTGTCATGGGTTGATCCGGCGCCCTTGGAGTATGAAGAGTGACGAGATAGTACAGGAAATCCTCTCGGGAGTTCCGAATCAGTACGAACTCACAGTGAGGGGTAGACCGAGTGCTTGGACGCCGGATATCTGGGTGAATGTATACGGTTTTGATAAAACCGGATTAGGTCTAGCTCCCCGGACGGACAAGTTTGGTGTTAACAAGTTCCGGAATCCACCCCACCCTAAGGATGGATACTCAGTTCCGGATTGCACCAACGACCGGCATAGACGGATGTTGGAATTCTTGATTCCCATCCTCTATCCGGAAAAGCCTACCCGTGTCACCGTAACGGTAGCGAACACCATCTTCGGGTGTTTTGAGAAACGGATAGTCAACTGGGGTATAGTCCTCCAGTGGGTAGTTAACCGGCTAGTCGAGCATGTGGGACGGGAGAAGACCAACACTATCAGCGGCTATCTCTTCCACCTGTACCACCACCATGATGTACTGAGTGGCCCGGAACTCCTCCGCTATGAGATGGGAGTTCAGATCCTCAAGTATGGCTTGACGGATGAGTTGGAGAAGGAGCCGGAGGACCCGGAAGACGAGCCGATGGACGAGGACCCGGAAGAGCAGAAGCCGGTCAGCCAGCCGGAACGAAAGCCGGAACGGAAGAAGTCCACAACGCCGGATAAGAGAGGACACCCAGACCCGGATCCACCCGGATCAACCCTGGGGAAGAAGAAGCGGAACCACTTCGACACCATCATCCGTCACGCCATGATGGCGCACGCAGACAACAACCAATATGAGGCGATACTCGAACAGATTGTCACGAAGCTGGGCGCGGTGAAGATCGAAGACATTCCGAAAATCCTCAACCGTCTTCCGACTCAAGAGGTGTTGCAGAAGAAAGACGAAGAGATCCGGAAGTGGGAGGACGTGGCCCGGAATCAGACGGATAAAATCCGACAGGCGGAAGATCTGGCCCGGATAGCTGAAGAGGGACGACGAAAGGCGGAAGAGGAGCGGAATGGACTCCAGAGCACGGTGACGTACCTGGAGAGTGATCTCAGTGTCGCCAATGGGAAGATCGTGGAGGCCACCTCCTTGGTCCGGAACCTGCAAGAGTTGGTGGCCCAGCCGGCGGATACGGTGATCAAAGCGAAACTGTTTTCCGCCCGGCTGATGACGGAAGGGCACGTCACCGGATCGAAAGTCATCACCATCTTGGTGGATTATCAGGCCAAGATGGAAGGGGTGCTGAAAGAGATGAGGGCCTTAATAGGGGCTCTCAATCCGGAGTTGGGGGAAGGACTGTCGAGCTTGCTCAACCAGCAGGTGTTTACGGACTTCAGCCCCGGTGCGCAGGGACGGATGTCGACGGATCGAAAACTACTCGGAAACTCGCCGGTCGTGAAGAACCTCGGCGAGCTCGGATCGGATCCGAATGCGGTCGGACCATCCAACACACCTACGGATCCGCAAGAGAAGAGGGCATCACCACGGCTCGACCTGGAGATCCGGATGAAGGCCCTGGCGAATCCGGCCAGGGAGAATCCGGAGAAGTTCGCCCACATGAACGAGCCAGACAAGGTTCCCGGTAAGGACCCGCGCAGCAAGACAGTCATCTTGGATGACTCGGACAAGGAAGATAATCCGCCCCTCACCATTCGTGATGAAGTTAGGGGGCAGGGCGGATTTCAGGGAGTAGAGCATTCAGAAAGCTCCGAGGCGGATTCGGAGGAGACTTCGACGGAAGACAGCGGAACGCCACCGGTTCCGATTCAGAAGAGGCAGACCCGATCCGCCACCAAGAAGGCCCCCCCTCCCAAGGCAGCAACGCGAAGAAGTTCAGTTCCGCCCGTGGGCGCGACATCGAAGCGGGCGCGTAAGTAGGATAAGGTTTGAGTAGTTAGGTAGGCTTTTGAGATTTTGGGACGGAAGTTTCCTGGACGGATTTCCCGGATGTGGGCCCCGATCCAGAACTTTAGGGACAACTGATCGAACCTTTCCGGATAATCCGGTTGGGCTCCGATTGGTTGTTTCGGATTTTCTTTTGCCTTGTTGGCATTCCGTTTCTGTTTTTAGGCTTTGACTTTCATTGTTATTTTGGCTTTTAAGGGGCAGGCTAGTTAGTTGGCCTGTCATTCCCTCCTAGTGCATATTCTACTGTATTTTCATTCCCTTCTTTAATTTGAGCCGGCGGATGGACATTCTAGCTCTGACTTGTGTTTGAGTCTTTCTTGGTGTGTTTGTTGGAGTGTTGAGAGGCAAGAGGGACGGGTGAGGAGGAATCCGGATACTTAGGCAACTGAGGTCTGAACTGAGTGACCAGTTTCTTAGAACTTGGGTTTAGAGTTGTGCGTTTGTGTGTGGAGCCTTTAATTTGCTGGAACGGTGATCCGGTGTGAGCGTGGAGGAGGTTCCGGAACCACGGGGGTGGATCCGTGCGGAGCTAAACAGCCGCCAAGAGGAAAGTTTCCGTCCACCGGAAGGTCTGCCAACCACTAAGTCGATCTGCTGATCTAGGAAAGTACGTCCTTTTGGGCTTAGATGTCTTTGGATCTGTCGTTATAGTAAGGGTAAGTGAAAGTAGTCCTGAGTGACCTGCTAACCGGATTGGCCTAGAGCTATCCGGGAAGTTGTGAGGATCCGGATCTGCCTCTACTGCAAAAACGGATATATTTGTGTGTCTTTGTGTGTTTCGTTTGAGAGAAGAGAGTGCGAGGTTTATGAGTGGTGAGTCCCTACCCCTCTAAAGATCAAGAGAGGACCCCCTGAGGGTAAAACAGGGGTATCTAAAACCGATTATTGAGTGACGGAATCGGAATCCGGATTAAGACGGATCTGGGAAAAGGTGTAATCCGGATCCGGATAGAGGTGACGGATCCCAAGCGGATCCGGAAAGAGTGGAGAGACGGATCCGGATTGAATTCCGGACACAAGGTTCCGGAAGAGAGTAGTAACTTGGGGTGTTTTGATCCGATAAACCTAGAAACCGGAAAACGCAACTATTAGTAACGTCTGGAATCTCCTGGGACGATATTCCGTGTCATATTATCACGTTTGGGTGTGATAAAGGTGCTTTCTGCTAGACTGCGCGTATGACACTAACTAACGAGCATAACAAATGGAGTGAATGGTAAACTAATACTATAGAATGTTTAGAGGATGTTGATCTAAGACAACATGTATCTAAACTGTTACTTTCTTCAATTCCAAGCATTTGGAAGTCATGGAATGTCACAGATAATGAGATAAGTGTTGCCCATATAGCCTTTTACTCGAGTTTGCCTAGTATCCAATTATGAATTTGGTTTTTATGGTGTTTTAGATTTTCACCGTTTTTTCTAAATTTAATGGAAGGCTATAGCTTCGTTGTATGGAGATTCTTCTAATAGTATTTTGAGAATTTTATTCGCAAAAGGAGGTACACATGATAGTGTTTAACTGAATTTTCACTTTAAATTTTAAGAATTTCGTAGTATTTCAAGATTTCGCCACGAAAAAAGGTACACATGACAGTGTTTAAACTAAACTTTGGTGCTTAATACTTGAAATTTCTATGAGATAGTCCTCGACAAGAAGTTGAGGCTTAGCCTCTTACACAAAAATAGAGAATGAGAACCAATGAAGGGGTCCTAAGCCTTCAAAGTTTTAACAACAAAATACAAACAAAACTTGGCCAAGATCTTTGGTCCAAGTGGTGCTCCGACCACGTCGGTAGCATAAAATGGGAGTAGAGGAATAAGGTATTGGTGCACAAAAGAAAAGGGTATTGACAACCTCAAGGGGGGCTCTTATATACTCGTAGCCGAGCCCTCCCTAGTAAGTTACTAGTGAAAATACTTTGTTACTTCTACTCCTCAACTACCCTAATGTAATTTCAAAATAATATTTGTTTAATGGTGGAAATATTTAGAAACATCCCCATTTAGCTAATAAAATCTTGGCCAAATCAAATCCAAGATCTTAATCCAAGATCTTAATCCAAGATATTTTGAAATTAATCCTAATCTACCTAGATATTTTGCAAATTAACCAAAATTTATTTCGAAAATTGTCTTTCTTTAGCCCAAAGATGGATTTTTACGCTAAAAAGAGATCTTGACCAAATCCAATCTTTGATTTTCCAAGAGATATTTCCAAAATCATTTTTAATTAACCGCAATTAACGATTAAAAAGTCAAACTAAGAGCTGACCCTCTCTATCTTTTAGAAAAAAACTCAAAATGGAAACCCGTCTATGCCATTGTCTTCAAAAGACTCCAATTAACCTCAGGGACTCTTTACCCCTCACTCTTAGGCCGTTTGTGTGCCCAAATTGGAATTACGATAACTCCAATTAAAAGTCAAAAATCTAACTTTTAGGATTTGCGCATTTTGATGAATCTGTCAAGCTAGGGTCGTTAGGAATGTTTGTGAGAGCTAGGAATGTTTGTGAGAGCAAGGAATGTCTCTTCATTTGCGTCAATCAAACATCATTCGCTCCTGATATGTTGGTCAATCCACCGCCAAATTGTAAATTCTGTTGAAATCCGATGTTGATGCCGGTTCTAGTAGTTGGGAATGTCAGAATGTCTTCAAACTTGACTGGGCACTTATTAAACACTCAAAAACCTATCCTATTTTTTAGTGAGATTTTACCGCATATACGTAATTTACTAATTTTTAGGAATTTACGAACATTTTTATGTGCAGTTGACTTCCCATGGAGTCAACGTGGAACTTCGAAAAAATCCAAAATAATTTGGGTAACACCTAGGGCACTCCTAAATTCTTGATATATGTTCAAAGCGATCTTGCACTTGTCTATTTTTAGTAATTTGCAATTGCTTTGGCCATTTGGACAATTTAATTCCTGATACCCGTAAATTGTGGATAATTGTTTGATTCTTGCTCGCTCCTGGCATGTTCCTATCCTTGGAATACCTTTCTGTAGTGTTTTATCTCCAATTCCTCTATCTTCTATATCTTGAGATTCCAATTCTCCAAGTCACATGTAAATGTTTTACTTCTAAATTCAATTTATCCTTAAATCAAATTTAGGCCTTGGTAAACCTTCTAGGCTCGTAGTAGACTCTTTTGGCTTAGTCAGTATGCCATGTGCATCTTTAAATGGTTGATTCTGTACAAACAAACACTAGGACTGAGTAACTTTCATTCCCTCACTTCTCTCGCAATTACCAAATATTCTCTCAATCTTACTTTTAAGACTTAGAATGATGAAAATTCTTAGAATTAGGAATTTTCCACCTTCTAAGATGGTTCTGCACCATTTTGGTAGAGATTACTTCTAAGACTCTTTCAACACTCTTTTTTATGTCTTTTTCTTGTATTTTTGACTAAATTTTGCAAATTATTTGCGAAAAATGAATCAAGAGTTCCAAGTGCCATCTTGAGGGCTCACAAGATCCAGGTGTTGCTCCTTTTCTCGTTCTAGCGTCAAGTCAAAAAATTGTTTTGGGCGCTTGTACTCATATAGAGTCTTCTCTTCCATCGCGCTCTTACCTTTGGACTTCTCAAAAGGAAAAAGAAAAGCAATATTGCATTCTAAAATAAAAATCTTCCCCTTGCCTTGATTGGTCTTTTTCCCCGTTTCCGGATTCGGATGCAGTCCAGCCCCTTGTAGAGCCTCCTTGATCTCAAATAGAGTCCTCTTTATTCTTTCTCCAAATTCAACTAACACTTCCACAACCTTGGAAGCTACTGCACTACTACAGGTTTTACCTTATGAACTTCCTCATCGAATAATTTGGCTTTGTTAAGTACATCGCTCGAAAACTTAATGGAATTTTGGATTTGTGTGAGGACTTCCTTAGACTCAGACGACACCCTTTTTTGACTTTTCACCTCCTGAGATCTCTTTTCTAACTGGTGTTGGAGATTACTAACGTGCCTTGACAACTCTCCTATCCAGATCTCCAACTTTTCCACATCCTAATTTTGGAGATGACTCTCCACTTTCTTACACAAAGCGGAAGTGCTGATGTTTCCCATTAGTCTCCAGACTTTCTGGACTGACTCTCTCTCTCCACTTAGGTCCTTCTAGATCCTCTCCAAATCTGCCATAACTTTCTCCAATGGATCCTCTCTTAAATACTTCCTCTACCATAAGTCCCTTTTCCTTCTTTGAAGCAGAGACTTTCTGGACCTCTTTCTTTCTCTCCCTATCCAAGAATCCTTGTCCTCCTGATTCCTCTCTCTGATCCTCACCTTACGATTCCAGAGGTGGACTGATGTTGTACTTCAACATCTATGCGGCTGATTCATACACTGTGCCTTCTGTGTCCCTCAAAAGATCTAAAGAGTAATACAAGTAGAAGAGAAAAGGGTTGAGACCGAAAGGCTTAGACTTTCCAACTGCTGCTATCATTTTAGCCACTAGATCTCGGATCACTATCCCTCAAGTGACTTTCCTATCCCTGGATAATGCCCCAAAGATCATGTTGGCCAATGTTACTGTGATCTGGTTCGGCCTTTTTGGATACAAAATAGGAACCAAGAACTCTAACACTCTCCTATCCTTCAAGTTCACACAATCTCCGACTACATACTCATTCTTAGTGTTAGGTGGTTTGGAGAACTTACTATTCAAGAACTTCTTAGTTCTTGAGGTGAGATCGTTACCCTCCTTTGGAAACCTATAAACCTTCCTCCATAGGTCAGTTGATCACTTGGATGGAAGTGCCCTTACCGTCTAGTTCTACTCACTTGATTGGTATGAGTCTCATTACTTGTCATCCAAGCCTTGAATTTTTCTTTTTTTTGCTTATTGCTCATATTTAGGGTTATTATGGTTAAAAAATAGCTAAAAAAAGTGTTTGTACAAGGATTGATACAATTCCCTATAACCATGGGGAATTAGTTAGAATTGTACTAAAGTGATTTAAAGACTCTTTAGAACTAGTTTTTGAAGTGTTATTAGGTGATAGAAGGTGATTTAAGTAGTTATGAGGAGTTTGCATCAATTAGTATTCGGGAAGTGAACTAGTGTGAAAGCACCAAGAATGGATCTTATCAAAATTCGTAGGAGCAAACTTAGGAGGGTTGGGTTTCAAGTGGAAACCATGAGATTTCGATAAGTTCTTAAAAGTGCCACAACGAAGCTAACTTGTGGAAATTCCCTTGTACAGTGGGGTACCAATCAAAATGTCGTTTTCGAATCCGCAGTGAGAAAAATTTCAGCATTGCCAACTTTGAAAGCCTCTCGAGAGCTCAAAAATTGGTATTTTACCACAAAATTTTTACCACAGAATCATCTTTAAGTTAAATATATATATGCTAAATTTCAAGGCCAAAAGATTCACAAAAAAAAAGCTATTCAAAATCTACCAACATGGGTAGTGGTGAGAAACATTTCACTATTTTCAACTTTGACACCTTCCTAAGGATTGAGTTTTTTTTCTTTTTCCATGAAATTTTTTTCATGAAACAATATCCATGTTTTTATTATGTAAAAACAATTTCAAGGTAAAAAAAGTTTTTTTTAAGAAGATATTTGAAATCTCCCAAAAGGTGTAGTTTTGAGAAAATTTTCACAATTGCCAACTTTGACACCCTCCCAAGGGCTGAAAATTTTGTTTCTTACCATGAATTTTTTTTGTGAAGTCATCTCTATGTTGATAATATGTGCTCCAAATTTCAAGTTCAAATGAATTACCAAAAAAAAGATATACAAAATCTCCCAACATGTGTAGTTGTGAAGAGGAGTTTTTGAGCCTTTAGTATAGTGTTATTTTGTGGAGTAAAGTTTGACACGAATTTAAAAACTCAACCTCACAACTGCACATGTTGAGAGATTTTGAATATCTTTTTCTGGGTAAGTGTCTTGAACTTGAAATTTGAAATATATATTATCAACATAATGTTGATCTTATTTCAAAAAATTTGTGTTAAATAAACAAATTTTCAGCCCTTGGGAGGGTATCAAAGTCGGAAATGGTCAAAGTGAAAGAAGAGCAAGCATTTCAGTTGGTCGAGGTAGCACTTTAGGAAAAAATTTTAAGCATGTACAGATATACACAAAGAACATACACTAATGTTGTACATCTCACAAGACTTCCTGTATAACGTACATTGCACATACGGTGAAGTCTTCTTGTAAAGCACATGGAGGAGCTTCAACGCTGTGGTGGAATTCCAATGGCCGCGTCCCATACAGGCTTGTGTCTTCAATAATATATTGTGATGCAACTCCTGACCTCCTACGTGTTCACAGTTTCTACCTCAGTTTCCTCCTTCTATACATTTTCTAGTCAAGGGCGACTCCACTGAAACTTAAGAATGACTGGTACACTACTTTAGTACAACTAAGGAATGACTTCCCATGACTTCTGGGCAACACATGTTTGAATGCGCAAATACTGCCACAAATGCTGAGATTTGGTCAAGAAATTGAATACAGAAGAAATGTTATTTCGTCTTCAGGTTATACAAACACCTCATGCATGATAGAGTGTTGCAAACACTACGCCACTGAAGCTGTACTTAAGCTAGACCAATGTGACACTTTGGTCCTAATACTCCCCATGAGCTAACAAGTTCTCTTGCTCAGTCAACTCCATGGCTCCAACTAGATTAATCACCTCTTCAGGATCAGGAAAGCTATTAGGTGCTCTCAAGCCTGGAGTCTCACCTCTTGTAGAGATGAATGCATCTATTGTGTCCAAAACTTCACGTCTCGCTCGGGCCTCTTTTTGCAACACTACTTTCCAACCGGGTCTACCTACAACATCTGAAAAGAATACTTGTGTTGCTTGGCTTGGGAATATGAAGGGCTCAGATAGATGAGGTAGCTTGTGCTGAAAGTTCACCACAAGGAATCTAGACTCATCCCGTGTATATGTTGGATTCCCTCGACTGTCTTGGGGTTTCACCCACTCACAGCATAATAGAATGATACGCATGCTCAATGTACCATAATCTAGCTCCAACACGTCTTTCAAAATTCCTACATAGTTCGCAGTCGATTCATCTCCATTCTCTGAGTGCTCCTGAAAAACGGAAGCTATTCCATTGTTGTAGGTCAACAGGTGGGTTGTTTGGTTGTCTTCTACTCGAAACTGATTACCAAATGCAAGGACTCGTCCGTACCGAGTGGCCCTTAGCGATGGCTTCTTGCTTAGTAAAAAGCAATCCATCTCAATCAATTGGATTCCTCAAGTCCATGTTTGCATTTTGCATTGTCCGTTGAATCCAATCAAAGAGTGCTAGGGTGTTTGGATTTTGGTCTTATTCATTCCTCCACTTCTTATACACGAAAAGTCAATTAATATTATGAGTTGCTGGCGGGAAAGGACATGCACATTAGAAGGCAAGTACAATGGTCACAATGCAGCCGTTGGAACGACCATGACTACATCCCCTTCTATGACTATAAAATCACTTCAATAAGTCACGTTCAAGTCATTCTTTAGTTTTAGGTGTTATAACTACTCCTATATGACTTGAACACAACTTTGGCGCTACTGTAGGGCCATCAATTCCTGCATTTTATATACCCCAAATGGTTTGTCTTGCCTTCTACTATCCCAATCCTATAAAGAGCTTCTCATTTCATCTCTTGATACTCATACACTAAGTGCTTTAAGAAGCCATGTGATACATGTATCAAATATGATATATGTTGTATGGTGTATTGTATGATTTTTTATTATGTATGGCATATTGTGTATGGTGTATAATTATGTATGGCATATTGTATACGGTAAATCATTGTAATACTTTGAATGTGCTTATATGTAACTTTAGAATGACTATAAAATGACTTGCCACATGTCAATCCATTTACAAAATGCAAAAACTCCATCATGACTAAAAAAACATTTCTTTAAATGTACTAACATGTCAGACTAGTCAGATTACTCATTGACATTATCACAACTGCACAGTGACTTCAAAACGACTTTGTAAATGTACTGACATGTCAGACTAGTCAGACTGTTCACTAACATTATCGCAACTACACAGTGACTTCAAAATGACTCTGAGATGGCAATTCACGTTAGCTTCTTAACAACTGAGTCGCAACTTCATAATGACTTAAAAACCGCTGACGTGGTCGTCCACATCAGCAGATCTATGACTCAGACCCGACTCGTCCGTGACTGTGGATGACTATGACGTGGACGCCTAAGTCCCAAAATTTTCAGGAAAGTGGGTAGATGCCCACCTTTTTCTATAGCACCTGCCCCAAACCGTCCCTTGCCACGTGGACCCTGTCCCGCTTTTTTCATCCAAGGTAGAACTAGATGGTGCTAATACAAACGCAGTGTCATAAATAATGACTTGTTCACAATGACTCAGAGCCTAGAGTCACGGTGAAGTCATTTTTGTCCTAAATGACTCCCTAGTAGTCATATATAGGAGTCATATATACCCCCCATTTCTAGTAGTGGAAAGTGCTGAGGCCTTGCCTTTTGAGTACGTGTACCAAAGGAATAAAAATTGAAGGGGCCTTAAGCCTTCAAATTTGAAGAACTAAACACAACAAGACTTGGCCAAAAAATCTTTGGTCCAAGTGATGCCCCGACCACGTCGGTGGCATAAATGAAGAGAGTAACAAAGTGTCGGTGCGAGAAATAAGGATACTGGCAACCTCGAGGGGGGCCCTTATATACCCGTGGCTGGACCCCTCTCGGTAATTGCCAGTGAAAACACTTTGTTACTTCCTACCCTAAACTACCCTAATGTAATTCCAAAATAATACTTGTTTAATGGTGGAAATTTCTAAAAACATCCCCACTTGGCTAATGAAATCTTGGCCAAATCAAATCCAAGATCTTAACCGAAGATATTTTGGAATTAACTCTAATTTACGTAGATATTTTGCAAATTAACCAAAAGCCATTTTGAAAATTGTCTTTCTTTATCCCAAAGATGGATTTTTACGCAAGGAAGAGATCTTGACCAAATCCAATCTTTGATTTTCCAAGAGATATTTCCAAAATCACTCTTAATTAACCGCAATTAACGTTTAAAAAGTCAAACTAAGAGCTGACCCTCTCTATCTTTTAGGGAACAACTCGAAACGGAAAACCATCTGCGCCATTGTCTTTAGAAGACCCCAATTAGCCTGAAAGACCCCTTACCCCTCACTCCTAGGCCGTTTGCGCACCCAAATTGGAATTACAGTAACTCCAATTAAAAGTCAAAAATCTGACTTTTAGGATTTGTGCACTTTGATGAATATGTCAGGCCAAGGTTGTTAGGAATGTCCGTGAGAGTAAGAAATGACTCCTTATTTGCGACAATCGGACATCATTCGCTCCTGATATGCCGGTCAACCCACCACCAACTTGTAAATTCTATTGAAATTCGATGTTGATGCCGGTTCTGGTAGTTGGGAATGTCGGAATGTCGGAATGTCGGAATGTCGGAATGTCTTCAAACTTGACTGGGCGCTTATTGAGCACACAAAAACCTATCCTAATTTTTAGTGAGATTTTACCGCATCATACGTAATTTCTAGGAATTTACGAACAATTCTATGTGCGGTTGACTTTCCATGGAGTCAACGTGGAATTCCGGAAAAATCCGAAATAAATTGGGTAACATCTAGGGCACTCCTAGATTTTTAGCGTAAGTTCCATGTAACCTTGCACTAGTCTAATTTTAGTAATCTAGAATTACTTTGTCCAATTGGACAATTTAATTCCCGATGCCCGGGAATTTTGGACAATTGCTTAATTCTTATTCGCTCCTGGCATGCTCCTACCCTTGGAACACCTTTCTATAGTCTCAATCTCCAATCCTCCATCTTTCATCTTGTAAAACGCCAATCCTCCAAGTCATTTGTAATTGTTTACTTTTAAATTCAATTTGTTCCAAAATTGAATTTGAGCCTTGGTAAATCTTCTAGGCTCGTAGTAGACTCTTTTGGCTTAGTCAGTATGTCATGTGCATTCTTAAAAGGTTGATTTTGCACAGACAGACACTAGGACTGACTAACTCTCGACTCATTTCTCTCAGAAGTACCAAATCTTCACACAAACTTACTTTGGAGACTTAGAATGATCCAAATTCCTCGAAATAGGAATTTTCCACCTTCTAAGTTGGTTTTCCACCATTTCGGCATAAACTGACACCAAACTCCTTTAACACTCTTTTTATGTCCTTTTCTTGTATATTTTAGCTAATTTTCGCTATTTAATCGCAAAAAATGGACCCAGAGTCTTGAGTGCCATCTCGAGGGCTCACATCAACCCGCCCAAGTTGTGAAGGAATGTCACATGGCATTCTCTGGGGTTGGTGTTGATTCCACCTGCACTTTTAGGTTATACTCGTAGTTTAGTATTTAAACCCGGTTTGTAATTGAATTCGGGTGCGCATTATGTTATCTTACTTTCACAAGTTTTTGTATTGCAAATACAAGTCAGAACCTCTCTGATTCACTCTAAAGTAGACTGTGTATGTAGGACCTTGTCAAAGTCTTGTCGCGACGGTTAGGATTGCAACCTTGTGTGGATGATTGTGTGCCCGGATGTAGAGTTTATCCGGTCTCTGGAATTGAAGTGAATTCAGTTTTGATAGGGAATTTGCGTGGGATCTCTTAGTGTGTTCCGAAACAAGTCTGGGGAGTAATCAGAAGAGATAGACACTCGTAGAGTCTGGGTTTGAGATCGGGAGCGTCCGGCCAAATGCCAACTGAAAGGTGATCCAATCTCTTTAGAGGAAAGAAGGACTAGTGAGGAATCCAGCTCTCTTACGCAAACTACCGCCTTTATTCTTCCAGGACTTAGACTAACTCGGTAATCTGTCATTGTAGTATTTGTTAGGAATAGGCAGGAATACTTGCGTGACCTCCTGGACCGGATCAGTTCTGGTCTAGTTGTGAAGTATTCCGGTCTGGCTAGGATTAGTTCATTTCTCTTTATAGTGGAACCTTTGACACTTTAAAACTTGAAGGGTAGGAATAAGCTTCCTTCCTAAACGCCCAAAAGAGCAGATCCCTCTTGTTACAGAGGTTAAACCTACATGTGGATACTTATTTAGGGACTAGACCAGAATCTTAGTTCCGGTTTCCAGTCTCATATTCGGAAAGAGTAATAAGAAAACTCTAAATATAGTGGTATAATCAGAGAGGAAACTCCCTGCAGTCATGTGGAGTGATGTTGCGGACGCAACTCTTGGACGGAACCGAGATTAGAATCGAGGGGACTCCTTGAACAAGACCAAGAACAAGACTAGAATAGAGGGGATTCCTCTAATAAGAGCTAGGCTGGAGTTAAAAGTACTAGAATAAGGCTTGGATTGCTTGGAATAAGAATAGGTACAACTGGTGTTGACGAGAGTGAGGAGCAATGTCTCTCAACTCTTTATTTATACTAATCTAGAAGTAAGCTAGCCTCCTTCGCCTTCAAGAGCAAGTTACCTAACTTTCTTGAGGCCTAAGGCGACTTGGAGTGTACTTCAAGTCAACTAAACTACCTTGCTTTGCCTTCAAGGCGAATCTACTTGTCCCGCAAGGTGTTGTAAACTTCCTAGAAACTTCTACTAGGGCGGTGGCTTGTCCCTAAAGGTACCACCACCGCTATGTGTAACTTCTTAAGAAGTTTCCTATGGTCTTCGTCTTTGTTTGTCGGTCTTAAATCGTTGGTCATCTGTTTTCCGTCCTTGTCTTGTATGTCACGTCCGTGACATCACCCCCCCTTCAAGGGGCGAGTTCCACGAGTCCCTCTGTTGTCCAATTACTTGATAGTAACCCACATGGGAACCCACGTGGATTGCGCTAAAATATTAACGATTTGTCGGAATTCCGTTAGCAGAGAATGTTTGGAAGGCGGCGGAAAACGGCCGAAGGACGGCGGAATCTGGTCGGGAATAGTATCGGAGTCGGCGGCAGGAGTATAGTCGGAGCGGTAGGTAGAGTACAGTGGTCAAGTCGAGACAATAGTAGGCGGCTAGTATAACAACGTAGTTTAGGCGGGTGGGAGCACCGGCGAGGTAGTGGTCGGATGGTACCGATTGAAATAAGCAGCGTGAGTTCGATTCCGCTTGCGCACTGGCCCCTATCCCTAAAGAGACTGAGCTAATCCTTGACTGTTGCATCGTCGGTACCCCCTTCTTTTCACTGTTTCCTTCCAAAACTTCTGCATCTGCACCTACACCGATATCAAAGCAAGATTCGGTGTTGGTGTTGGTCCAGATGTCTTGGACTCAAACATCTTTTGCGCTGGGCTTGGTTGGATATTGACGATGGAACTCCATCATCATTTCAGGAGCATTATCAAGATTAGCGGCAGGCTCCCAAGTTCGTTCGCTGATTTCATAGCCCTGCCAATGTACAAGATATTCCAACTTTCTTCGATTGATGCGGGAATCAAGGATCTCAGAGATTTCAAATTCTTCTTCTCCATCAATTTCAATTGGTGGCGGAGGTACTTGTAGCCGTCCTGGAATAGTCGACTCTTTATAAGGCTCAAATAAAGAAACGTGAAATACTGGATGAATCTTCATGGATGTTGGTAGGTCCAACCGATATGCGACCTCATTGATTTGTTTAGTCACAAAAAACGGTCCAAGGCGACGATAGTCAAGTTTATCACTTGGGCGGCGAGTCTTCAAATTGCGACGAAGCAGCCATATTTGATCTCCAACTGATATGTTCGGATGTTGCTTTCGAGATTTGTCTGCATTCATCTTCTGTCTTTCTTGAGCTTCTGCAAGTCTCGTCTTCATTTCCTTGTGAATCTCCGAAAGTGTAGTAGCAAGGTCTTTTGCAGCCGGATTCTTCGCGAGACTAAGGTTTAGGGAGTCGAATCGTGGATGATAAGCATAGTTTGCAAAGAACGGAGTTTGATGAATTGACTCCTGAAACGTATTATTGTAGGCAAACTCGGCAATTGGAAGTAACTCCACCCAATTGTCTTGATGATAGTTGATGGAGCACCTCAAGTACTGCTCCAACACTTGATTAACTCGTTCAGTCTGCCCATCTGTCTGAGGATGATATGCTGAAGATAACTTGATTTGTACTTGTAAAATCTTGAACAAAGATTGCCAAAACTTGGATGTAAATTGCGTACCACGATCTGAAATGATATCATCGGGGAGTCCATGATACTTGTACACATTCTCCATGAAAAGTCTTGCCGTTTCTTCACCCGTGATTGTCTTGTTGCAAGGCACGAAGTGTGCCATCTTTGTTAGACGGTCCACAACAACAAAAATCGAATCAAAGGATCTGGACTCTGGAAGGTCCACAATGAAGTCTATGGATATGGAAGACCATGGTTTTTCTGGAACTGGAAGTGGGTGTAATAACCCATATGGACGATGTCGAGGGATCTTCGACCTGGAACAAATGTCGCATGTTGTGACGTATTCTTTGACGGATTTCCACATTTGTGGCCACCAAAAGTCTCTAGAAATAAGCTCCATGGTTTTTTTGAAACCAAAATGTCCCGCCGATGGAAAATCGTGTCGAGACTGAAGCACTTGAAGTCGACATGGGCCTTCCGGAACATAAAGTAGTCCCTCATAGTACAAGAGCCCATCATGAAATTGGAATCTTGGATCAGTATCATCTTGGGACATTTCACCTCCTCGTGATCTATGGATTCGTGGACTAGAAGTGGTTTCATTCAGGGATTCTGAATCTATAACCACTGAATCAGGGATTTGAGAGTCCAAAGTTTGAATCTCTCCAGAATTTGAAGTATCAGAATGGCTCTTGAATTTTAAAGCCAAAGGATCAGATTGAAGACTTACTCGAATATCTTGGAGAAACGCTACATCCACTGAAGTTGTAATGTGCGTTGTTCTGAGTTGGAGTTGCTCAGGCTTCAGTAGGATAGACCGCTGTTGATCGTAAGCTGCGTCTCCTTCCTTTGGTGTAAGATACGCTTTTTTGGATAGAGCATCGGACCGAACTTGTTGAGTCCCAGGACGATATGTGATGACAAAGTTGAAACGTGACAGCGATATGCTCCACCGGGCTTGTCGTCGATTCAAAATCTTTGCAGACATGAAATACTCGAGGTTCTTATGGTCTGTATAGACCGTTACTGGATGTTGAGCTCCTTCAAGAAAATGTCGCCACTCTTGGAACGAGTCGACAATCGCAAGTAGCTCCTTGTCGTGGATTTCATAGTTGATCTCCGTGGCCGTGAATTTTCGCGAATGAAACGCGACAGAATGGAGACGTCCATCTTCGCTGGATTGCGAGAGAACTGCTCCCAAGGCAAAGTCAGAAGCGTCGCTTTCAAGGAAGAAAGGCTTCTGATAATCAGGATGAGTCAAGATTGGCGCTGTAGTAAACGCCCTTTTCAGGTTCTCAAACGCTTGCTCCGTCTCCGTACTCCACTCGAGCTTGTCTTTGCATGTGAGTCGGGTCAACGGTGCAGCAATCTTGGAGTAGTTCTTGATGAAGCTCCGATAAAAGTTGGCAAAACCAAGGAAACATTGAACGTCTCGAATGGTCGATGGTCTCCTCCAGCCAATAACCGCTTCAATCTTCTTAGGATCCATCAATAGATCCTCTCCGGAAATAATGTAGCCCAGAAATTCAACTTCGGGTTGGTGAAATACGCACTTCTCTAACTTGGCATAAAGTCCAGCAGAGCGTAGTTTTTCTAATACCAACCGAACATGGTTTTCATGGTCCTTCTCATTTTTTGAAAAGACCAGAATGTCATCAAGATAGATGACCACAAAATGATCAAGGAATTCACGAAAAACATCGTTCATCAGATGTTGAAAAATGGCCGGTGCATTGGTAAGACCGAAAGGCATGACATTATACTCAAAGTGTCCATACCTTGTCCGGAATGCAGTCTTCCATTCGTCACCCGCCTTGATACGGATTAGATTGTAAGCTCCTCGAAGATCGATCTTGGTGTAGATCTTTGCTTGACTGAGTTGATCAAAAAGTCCAGAAATGAGAGGTAGCGGGTACCGATTCTTGATGGTGATTTTATTCAAACCACGATAATCCACGCACATCCTAAGTGATCCATCTTTTTTCTTCACGAATAGGATAGGAGCTCCTGCTGGGGACTTTGAGTGTTGAATGAAGTTCTTCGCAAGATTCTCGTCCAAATACTCCCGTAATGTAGCAAGCTCATTTTGCGAAAGACTATAGATTGGTCCAAATGGAGGCTGAGTACCTTCTTGAAGATCGATCCCACAGTCATAAGGTCGGTGTTGAGGTAGTATATCCGCATTTTTCTTTTCGAAAACGTCTCGATACTCCTTGTATTGTTCGGGTAATACACTTGATTTTTCGGTTGATTCAGCAATCGGGGTTGCAAAAATCATATAGGTAGATCCCTTCTTGGCAGCTTTTATAAATGCTCTAGCTCCGACCATGAGGATGGATTTTTGCTGGGATGCTACAGATTGGTATACTTTGGATTTTTGAGGACTAGAGGGTTCAGACTTTTGACTATTCAAACTTTCTATTTTTTGAACTTCATTGGATCGAAATTCTAATTTTCGATTTTTCCAATCTATATTGGGATTATATCTATCTAGCCAGGAAAGGCCTAAGATAATGGGATTTGACGGAGATTTGATAACGTTGAAGACAACGGTACTTTGGTGTTTTTCTGTACAAATAGTTAAAGGTTTGGTTTCTTGGGTTACATCTCCAGACAATAGGGGCCTACCATCAATGACTTCTACGGATATTGGACATTTTTTTGCGACTAACAGGAGTTTATGACGCCCCGCAAAGTCTTTGTCAATAAAACAGGCTGACGCTCCGGAATCTAATAAAGCACTAGCTTTTATACTATGACTATCGTAATTCAGTTTAAGTGGGATGATAAAACAAGAAGAAGGTTCAGAGGATAGAATAGGACCTGTAGACTGCCCGCTATTGGCCAGCCGCACGGTCCCTAATGTGGCTGATCGTCTCCGTTTTCCGAATCTGCAGTCTTGTGACTGGTCTCCACGTTTGTTGAGGTATAACGAAATTTGTAAGGTTTTTCACTTACAACCTTTACTGGGCAATTGCGAGCTTGATGTCCTTTTTCTCCGCAATACATGCAGAGATCTTCTCTTCGACGACACTCCTTTTCTTCTATAGTGAGCTTCTTGATTCTTGAAGCGTCAATCTGCAGTGGTTCAGGCATAGATGATGTCGAGGATCTTGGTTTTGTTGGTGTTGTAGAATCTGTTCGATATGGTCCGGAAGTCGATCGCCATTCTTGTCGTCGCTCGAATAGTCGATTGTCGCATCGAACAGCTTGAGTAATGGCCTCTGATAAGGACGTTGGATCAGGTAGATTTAATAGTAAATCTTTCACATCGTCTCGCAAACCCCATCGAAATGCACTAATTAGTGCATTGTCGTCCCAATCCACGTCGTTGGCGAGAAGTCGAAATTCTGCGGCGTATGTTGAAGCTGCCCGTGATCGTTGCTGGAGTGATCGTAATTTCGTTGTTGCAATACGAACTCGATCTGTTTCACCAAAGGTATTGGTGAATTCTTCGAGAAATGCGTCGAGGTCTGTCAATAGATGAGAATTTTTCTCTAATAACGGTGAGAACCAAGATAATGCTGCTCCAGTTAGCAAGGTGCCGATTAATCCAACTTGTATTTCCGCGGTTGGATATCTCTGAGCTTGAAGTCGAAAGACGAGTCGAATCTGGTTCACGAAATCTCGAAACTTCAACCGAGTCCCATCGAATTTGTCAGGTAGACCAATTCGGGGCTCTTTTGTCGTTTGTTGGTTCGCGACTGTTGCAGGTGAAGGAACAGGGGCAGAATTTGGAACGGTTTGTAACTGTTCAACTGCATTCCGTAAGTTAGCATTCTCCAACTGTAGTTGTTGAAGGACTTTGAGGACTTCTTCCATTGGAATAGAAGATATGTCACCCATTTCGATCAACACGATTCACAGATAGATAAAATAACAAATTCTCCCGTTCTGAACTCTCGGAATGACTATCGGATGTGAAGATCTCAAAAAATTTAGATAAAATTCCTCTCCACGCTCGTTGACAATGATATTTCGAAGCTCAGTTTTTGATTTGAACAAAAAATGAGTTTGTAAACTAACTGTTGTACTTGGAATCGGAAGTCGATTCAAGTCCATACGATAACTGAAAACTATTTTGAACGTAATCGAACGAGAACAAGAATAAAAGGGCACTCTCGTCAAACTGTTGCGGACGCAACTCTCGGACGGAACCGAGATTAGAATCGAGGGGACTCCTTGAACAAGACCAAGAACAAGACTAGAATAGAGGGGATTCCTCTAATAAGAGCTAGGCTGGAGTTAAAAGTACTAGAATAAGGCTTGGATTGCTTGGAATAAGAATAGGTACAACTGGTGTTGACGAGAGTGAGGAGCAATGTCTCTCAACTCTTTATTTATACTAATCTAGAAGTAAGCTAGCCTCCTTCGCCTTCAAGAGCAAGTTACCTAACTTTCTTGAGGCCTAAGGCGACTTGGAGTGTACTCCAAGTCAACTAAACTACCTTGCTTTGCCTTCAAGGCGAATCTACTTGTCCCGCAAGGTGTTGTAAACTTCCTAGAAACTTCTACTAGGGCGGTGGCTTGTCCCTAAAGGTACCACCACCGCTATGTGTAACTTCTTAAGAAGTTTCCTATGGTCTTCGTCTTTGTTTGTCGGTCTTAAATCGTTGGTCATCTGTTTTCCGTCCTTGTCTTGTATGTCACGTCCGTGACAAGTGATCCCAATTCTGGTCCAAAGTAAATTCTAGGAAACTCTTAGGCTAGGACCGGATCAGTCTTTGCTTAGGTTTTGTTGTGGTAACCAATACGTATTCCGGTCTTTCGTAAAACTTTCGACCAAATCTTTTGGGAACAATACACGAGTCACTTTAAGGCTAACTTAGTGCATTCTAATACCTTAAAGAAGGAATTGTGCTTTCCTGTGCTACGACAAAGGGTCCCTTTTTCTCCTATTTTTTGAGAAATTTGAACACTGAATGTGATTTGTGAGTGGACAAAGCTTGAGAAAACTAATCGGTGTTGAGTTTTCCTTTTCAAAATTAGGAACCTAAAGCCAGGAAAGTAGAAAGAGAAAAAATAGATAGAAATTTTCCAAAAATACAATATTTAGTTTTCTCTTTGAAAACCCAATTCTCGCTCAAAGTTAAGAACTAGATTTTCCAAGTATCTCAAAATTTCACATTTTAGTGTGCACCAATGCTAAGAACCAAACTAGGGCCTTTAGTATCCCAAAAATGAACAAGAAAATAGGTCAGATCGTTGGAAGGAGACCAATTAGCTCATGATGTGACTGCCCCCTCTCCCCTTTTCAATCACTTGACCTTATAATAAGATATCAGTACCCTCTCAACCTCATTTGCGGGCCTTACCCCCCCTTTCTGCCTCAATTCAACACAAAATTACCTCAATCCAGTTCAAAAACTTGCTTTATCTCAAACTTTCTTAAACTTAAATATACTCCTACATACACATATAGAATACAAGAGAGTAGGAGGGTGAGATTACTTGTGAGTGAAGGAGAGAGATGAAGGAGAGTACATGTTGAATTTTTGAATCAATATTTTAGTTGATCGAGGACAAAAAGGAAAAAACAAGAAAAAGAATAGTTTGACTTGGGGGAGGTTTAGGGTCTTGCTAAATTAGAGTAGGGTTGAGAAAACTTAGTTGTAGGAAAAGTTGACTTTAGAGGCCATTAGTTGATAATGAAAAAATAAATTTTCTTAGGATTTTGTATACTTTGACTTTGGAATCCTACGAAAAGACAAAAGGGGAAGATTTAAAAGATAAAGAAGACAACAATAACAGCAAAAAAGCTCAGTAAAAGGGTAATACAGGGCCTTCACGGGATTGCGAGTACATACCTACAATAACCTTTTCATATGAAACCATCAAAATGGAGGTGGAGTTGACGTACTGAGAAGAAGTATTTGGAGGCCATGAATATTTTGAGGTCACCATGACCAAAGTAAGTTTCTAAACTCAACCTTTCTTTCATTATTACAATTTAGAGAATTTATTTTACAAATAGGATAAAATCCATAGAAAATCATCTTTATCTTTTATCTTCTTTATCTTTTAACTTCTTCTTTATCTTTTAAATCTTCTCCATAGTTGAAGTAAAATTAGAAAGGTAATAAGTTTAGAGTCAAAGTAGGAAGAAAAATTATATTAGAAAATATTACCAATCAAATAGGAGTAAGAATCCAATTAAATTTTTTCCATTATTACAATTTAAAAAATTCATTTTAGGGTGATTGCAAGAAACACTTGTCCTATTTTGTGTCACACTATGTGTGCTGATCTGTTTTTTGGCCATAACTTTTGTGTTTTGGCTCCGATTGACTCAAGATTTGTAGGGAAGGTACTTATAACTATCATAAACCTTCCATAATTTTTTCATAATTTTCAAAAATATTTTACTATCCAAAAATAGACCCCAATTGGATGTCACACTTGGTAGTTTGGGGTTTCTAGTACTATGGAGTACCTTTTTTTAATGATTTTAAGATGAAATTTGGATGAGATGGTCTTCTAATAGACTTCTAGCTTTCCAGCGAAGGATTTTTAAAAATAGTTAATTTTGTGTGATGTGGAGGTCTACAAAGTGAGTTCCCTTCTGCTTGTATTTTGAAACATATAAAATATTATTTTGGTGGGTTTTTTTGTGAATGACCATCTCCATAAAGTTGTTGAGAACGGCCACTTTTTATTTTTTGAAAATATCTATTTTTACTATTTTTCCCTAATTAAAACATGAAGGTGTGTATTTTCTGGAGGTTTGGCACTTTTCAAGTTCTCCTACTTAGAGAATTTTTCTATCCATTTCCTTCGGTGAAAACCTTCATCTTAGAGTTATATACACTATTCATATTTTTCATATTTTTTAAAAATTAATTTTCTAATTTTAAAGTACTCCCGAAAAAATCAGCCAAACGCAACAAAATTGGCAGGTGTTTCTTGCAATCACCCTTTACAAATAGGATAAAACCCATAAAGAATTATAGTTAAGGTAAAACTAAAAAGGCAATAAGTTTAGAGTGAAGTAGAGATAAAAATATATTATCAATCAAAGGTTAAACTTTGAAAGATGGGAAATTTCGTTAAAATGGCGCCATTTTGTTAAATTGGCGCTTTTAAGCAATTTAGACTGCGCGGTCTAAACCGTTTTTTCTATCCTAGGATCTACACCTGTACTAGATTTTGGAAATCTACAACTCTCCTAGATTTCTGAAATCTATACCAATCCTAGATTTTTTAGATTGTTTGGTCTAATATCTATGCTTGTCATAGATTTCAGAAATCTAAAAGTGTCCTAGATATTAGCAATGTATACTTGTCCTAGATGTCAAGGTGTGAAAATGGCATGTGGAATACCGCCATTTTAACGAAATTCCCCATAAAGGTATTTCTCGTGGATTACTTTAATTTTAGGCATAAAAGAGTTAGATTGAAATAAAGTACGATTATCCCAAAGAAACTATGATTATAGAATCACCTCTAGGCAAAAAAATTAGAACATATTAGTAATTAATTACCAATCCATTGTTGCTTAGACAAAAAAAAATTACAAGTAAAAAAAATAGGAATAGAAGTTAGAATGATCCATCACTAAGAAGGCTAATTTGGATTACACGTAGGTAGATATCCATAGCATAAAATAAAAGAACTCAATTGTGTTCACTTTATTCCAAAGTTGGGAATAAAGCGCCCACACCATCGAACGTAGAATGACCTCCACATCGTTCAAAGGTTAACCGATTAGAAGAACACTGTGGATTGAATAGTGTGAATAAAATTATTGGAGCGTTCTCTGTGTATACAAATTGGAGAGATTAACCAAATTTGTATTGAATTGCAAAATTAAGAGAGAGACCAATTGGAAACATACTTGGAGCGATCAAAATAATTAAATTAAAAATAAATAAGAAAATAAATTGAATATTAAAAGACTATATTGAGTAATCAATTGTAAAGAAAGTTGATTGGTGAAAATTGAGAGACTGTGCCTGTAAAGCTGAAGACCAATTAGTGATGGGATTGCTAGAGTGTTGTGAAAGCTAACAATTGGGATACGGAGTGAAAGCTAGAGAGCAAATTGAGTAAAGACCAATCGAGAAAGCTGGAAAACTATGGCCATGCATGCTTGATAAGTGGTTTTAAACCGATTGGCTTTTGGTACATATTAGAAAATATTTTTATAATCATAATCTTGCAATTGGCATCTTTCTTCGAGTGAATTTTACAATCTAATTGGGATAGTTTATCTCCTAGAGTTCAAATCCTTTATTAGGATTTATTTTTTAAAATGAGATGAAAATCCTTTTACACAAGATAACTTGATGTGGGATATTGATACTTGCAATATGTCATTTTCATTTGTTTCAATTGCTTTGATATGCAATTATAACATGTTGGAATCTATTTGTCTTATGTGATTTTTCTATATCCTTTGAGACTCTACAAAAGTCGCAATGAACCACATTCAAATATAAGCTTGAGAAAAATTGGCTTCGACGAATCTATATGATTTTCCTAAATTTTTAATAGATACATCTTGTTCCTTTTTGTGCTTCCAAAGGGTTTTTTTTCTTCCAAATGTGGTATTCTAGAGTTCTAACTCCTTCAATTCCAAACAATAAATTCAAGCACTTCTTCTATTTGGAAGATCTCCACTTCATCTTGCAAACTTTCAACTTCAACTCCCCCTTTGATGGACCAAATCTAAAAGTATGGTTTTTTGAATCTTTCTAGTATTTTTTTCATTTGTATTCATGTATGGATTTTCTTATCAAAAATAATACAAAACAAATTATTCCTTTGGTTTTCAAACATTTGAAGTCACTTGTTATAATTTGTTTCAGACACACTGCATAGAGGCATGTTTGTTATCTCCTCCAAATTTAAATCCTAAAAATCAATCTAGATGAATACTTCAATTTTCATTTAATTTCACACATCAAAGACAATTTAATGCAAAAAATGTAATCTTCTACAAACAAGTAGGACACAAATTAGCCTCTTTAATGCTAATTTCTTACAGCTACTTTTTAGTGCTATCTCCAAAAAAACATTATTTTTTTTATTTTACCTAAAAAGATGGTACCCCAAGGCATTCTCCAATCATAAATCAAATCTCACTAACGTATTTTTGTCATCTCAAGATCCCCTTGCTTTTGGTACCTAAAAGATTCTTTTATAAATTTTTATAAAACCAAATAAAATCATTGGAATGCACAAAAGTTTAGTTGCAACTAACATGTCACCAACCTATTCTCATATTTTATATCATAGGCTTTGTGAATACTATATTTCAAACACCTAAATATCTTCAAGCTATCCATAATTCCATACCACATCTTGTTTAATGCATTCTTCTTGAAATAACATGTGCAATTGACAATGACAAACTTCATGTAGCCTTTTTACTAATGCCTCACATTTATAGAATACTATTTCGGTACTCCAATTATTATTTACAAACAAAGAAAGAAAAGAGAGCCTTGATCCTATTTTGACTCTTTCTCTACTTTACCAAAAAAACCAAGACTGAGAATAAAGAAATCTTTATTAGAGACAAATCATGCAACATCAAGCAATCACTACAAAATCTATTTCAACTTTAACTTTCTTGTTTCAAAGTTTTTCAACTTTGATATTTGGAAAGAGGTATCAACATTTCTTTTGAGAAATCTATACAGTTCAAAAAAAAATAGGACTCATTCATTTTTGTAACCTTAATAAATGAATTCATTTTTGTTCCATTAGAAGGGATCTGAAGGCAATAGAAGACCAATAGATTTTTTGAGTTCTTGGACTATGGGACATGCCACATCAACAATTTGAAGTAGTCAAGAGACTACTACAATAGAAAATATTAATTTCTTAAAGTATATATTTTTAAATATAAAAATATTAATTCAATTTTTGGTTTCTTACTACTTTTAAGAGTTCTTGGAAACAAAATTTAATTATTTAAAAAAAAAAATTCAGCCAATAAGATTGGTTTCTAGTTTTGTGACAACATAGGGAACAAGCTAGGGAACAACCTTTAAACAAGCTTTTTTTGCCTTCAAATTTCTTCTATTACTTTTGCAAAGATTACAAAGAGCTTTGAAGAAGTGTTGTAGTTGTTCACTCATCTTCAAATGCTTCTTGTGCAAGAAGAATTCAAAGCCCTCTTTCTTCCCCTTACAATAATCTTCAACTCCACATGCATAATGGTGCAAGATGCAAAGAATTTTTGGTTTCAATGTTTGATTGGAGATTTCAAAAGATTTTGCAAAAACCTTGAATGTATCAAAACAAAAGAATCTTGAACTAGCTCCAAGATCCTAATTCAATCTGACTAAGGTCTTGCAGGAAGCTCAAGCTATCCCCACCAACCCTTTTTTTTAATTTTTTGAGAAAGTGCCAAGATGGTGATCACTTCAAATTTGGTAAAGCATTGTATTTCTACATCCATTTGTTTTTTGGACTCAAAAACACTTTACCATCCTATTCATATACTTTTTCATGCAAATTTGGCAACTTCATCCATATTTTAAAGAGAACTAAACAAATTTTTCGCAAAAAAAGTTTATTTTTATTTGTCAAAGAGAAGACATTTATTTTGAAATGGTGGGATCAAGCCCTATGGTCCTGAAAAAACCTAGTTGATCCCTACTTTAAGCTCCTTCATGAATGAATTAAAATTTCATTCTTTTTGCCAAAAAATGGAAGAAGACCTTTGAGGGATAGTTGTTTTTATTGAGTCAACTTCAAATGCTTCTCATGTCATATGAAACTATGGGTGAAGGTTTTCTTCCTAGACATTAGAACATTGCAAAATTTAGATGTGACATGACATCTAGTAGAGATCCTCACAACGTTCAAGATAATCAAACTTACCTTTGATTTAAATTTTTTTTATCACATGATAAATAATGCCACCCGGATGCCATGTAGCATCCATGTGCTACATTTTGGACTGCATGTAGATCTAACAAAGATAAGCGACCATGGGTACGGGGCAATGTGGATAGAAGCCACCTCTTGTAGGGGCAACCTTAGATAAGGGTGACATAAGAGGTTTTTTCAAGGTATTGAGAGACTGTTTCAGCCTCGTTCTCCATTTTGTAAACCAGCCACTGTTAGTCAAAAAATATATATATTAAAAAAATATTAAAAAAATAAAATAAAATAATAATAATAATAATAATAATAATAAAATAAAAATAAATTTTATAATTTTTTTTTAATTTAATAAAATATTATTATCTGATGTGGCAATCTCTGTGCCACATCAGATCTACTGCTGGGACTGTTTCCAGCGAGTTCCCACAGTCTGGGAACTCACAGTCTCCCAACAGGGTGCTATTTTGTGAGCCTACAAGTATAAGCCTATGAGCCTAGAATTTTTGATGAAATTTTTAGTGATTTTTAGGATGTGGACCTATTATACCTGTGCTTTAAGAATTTAGGATTTTTATAGCTAGTAACCCCCTTGTGGGATTTGAAATTCGTGACTTTCAAAACTTTTTTTTTCAAAAAAAAAACACTCAGTTTTTTTTCAATCTTTTTTCTATTTTTCAATTTTATTTTGCAACTCCATCACTCTCCAAAATCCCTCTTGATATTGAGAGGGTTTGGGAGTTGGAGCTTTCAAATTTTTTTTTTCATTTTCTTTCACTTTTTTTGTTTTTTTTGCGACTATGGCTCAAGTTCACTTTTGGCGACTTTTCACCCTTCAAACCCTTCTCTCAATACCGAGAGATCAATTTGAAGGTCATAAAGTCACAAAAATTTGAAAAAATATTTTATTTTATTTTTTTCCCTACTCTATCACCCGGACTCCTTGTTGGATTCTAGATTTTGGACCTCCAAAAAATTTCAAAATTTCAAAATTTTTTACAGGGGTATTGAGAGGCCCTTTGGAGATATTAGGGTTTGAAATTTTAAAATATCTTAACTACACTTCCAAGTCCACGGTCATGGGGCTGAAATTTTACTATAAATAGATTTTTTTTTACATGACTTTTTTTTTTTAGTCTAAAAAATTCAAAGTTTTTCTTAGTTAATTTTTTAGGCTCACAAGACTTACTCTCACAGCCCTCAAGCTCATGCTATTAGGCTCACAAACTAGCATTGTTGACCTCTTCTACTGCAATTAAAAATTTTCAATATTGTTGTAGTCATCCAAGAATATTAAAAATTATTATTTTTAGAATCTTACAATAAAACCTTGTACTTTAGTTGTCTAAGATCATGTGGTAAAATTTTCATGAAGTTTGACCTTATGGATTAGAAGAAATTAGCATTCAAAGTTGGAAAAATAAAATTGTGAATGTTGGCCTACAATTTCAAATGACTTTGACCACTATTTGTGGAAGATTTTTGCACTATAGACTTTGATTTCTATATTATATTATACTTTAATAAATTGATTTAAAATTCTATTAAAAATAATTTCAAAAAAAATATTGTTTTCAATCTCTAATCCTTAAAACTCTTAAAGCCCAAGGCATTAGGACTATATACAAATATGATCAAATACAAGTTCTATAACTTTTTTGACGTTAGCATCAAAGAAGATTATGAGAAGTACAAAAAATAAAAAGTGTCTATATAGGTAGAATTATAAATTTGTTTTTAGATTATCTTGAAATGAATTTTGAAAATATAACTTCAAAAAAATCACCCAAAATATAATTTTCATCTTTAGCATTTGAATTTTTTTTTTCTTGGTAAAAATTGTGTTTTCTATCAATTTGTGAAAAAATGAAAAAAGATATGGTAATGAAAACATCATCATTCAACACTTTTTTCAAATAGTAAGTTTTTCACCACTATGCAATTCTAAACACTTTGTGCTATTTTTCTTATAATTTTGGTTTGACTATGTTGATATTAGTTTTGAATGAAAATGTTGAAAGGAAACCCTATTTTTTAAAATTGAAAAAAATATGTCCAAAAACTCTACCCAAAGTCAAATAACAATAAAAAAAAATAGCCACTTCAATGCTTAGAGGTTAAAGAATTGTAAAGTAGATATAGGTTGAACAAAAAAATAAATTGTTAATAACTCTAAGATGGAATTGAAACATATAAATTCTAATCGTAAAATTCTTCTAGGAAGAAAATTTAACCTTTACAAAAAAAGTTTGTAAAATTTGTAAAAATTGCATTCAATATAAAATCTAATACGTTATTTTTTCAAGAAGTTTCTTTAATTGCTAAAAAAAGAAGATTGCCCATAATTTTTTCATCACTATCTTAAATAGAATGAATCATAGCTTTATATGTAGACAAGGGGATTCTTGATCTTTTACGGGTTATATTTCAATTCCATTTTTGTAATTTTTCTGACACAATAATTTAAATATGAACAAACGAGAATAAATTTTTTAACAAAAATTACAAAATATTTGCACAAGAAAATTCAAATTTGAGATTCTATGTATAGACTTGAACACCTTGTCCCTTTGTATATAGGATATTCAATTTTTTTTTTAAATGGAACATCATAAAAGAATTGGTTAATTTATTTACATTATTTTTTGAAATTTAGAGGCATGCATTGTGGCCTAAGCATTTATGCTAATATAGTAATATCATATCCTATTACAAAACAATCGATGGGGGAAACTACTTTGGGGGGCTTCATCAACCATGGTTTATCCATAAGCAAGTTCACCAATTATCTACTTACAATTGCCCTAGGGCAATTGCTTCTTCAAATCAATACATCCAACCTCCTCATTAAACAACTTAGTGTTGATGTGTCTTCAAATACTTCACTAGTTTTTTTCCACATTTAACCAAAGAATCTTAAACCTAATTAGTATGAAAACTGTGGAAAAAATTTCAAAATATTTGACTGCATAGATTACAAGATATCTATGTTTAAAGTGAAATAAACAAGTTTTGCAATACATTGCAAGACTTGGTTATTTGACTTTGTACCTTCTTAACTTAAATTCTCTTATACTATGAAGTTTTGAGCTTTCAATCTTTGTGGTGGAGAATTGAGTTGAAAGTCTCTCTCTCTCTCTCTCTCTCAAAAGGGAACAGCATTACAATAAAATTTATTCTATGATATGGCATTCCCTCTCATGCAAGTCTAAAATCTTAGACTCCAAATCTATACTTGTGACATGTATGACTTCCCATACAACACATTTGCAAATCCATTAGATGCAATATTGGACATATTTTCGATTCCAATATTTATCCTCAACTATTAAAGAAAAAAACCTATGGAAATATGAGCTGTAGTATCGTAATCCAGATACACTGACAGTATATATCGTCAGTATTATTAAGTAATACATGGCGCTAATAAACACGTCACAATTAAATTCCAAATCAAATCACAACCCAGAGTGTCAGCTAACGGGCGATACTGTGGAATTTACAGCTGGAGATACTTCACGGTCATCCAGCAACCCAAAGTGACGGCGTTTTTCAAATCACAAATGCACCATGGAACCCAAATTAATGGGCCTCATGACCACCCGATACCACCTGTTAATACTGGCACGATGAGAGAAACCTCATGACTGATCCGTAGTTCATACTAGCGATCAAGGGACTGCTCCACTGGCTATACTGTCGATCGAAGTAGTAAGTGAGACGAGCAAGAGTGCCAAAAGCTGAAGCGATCAAGCCTGGTCCAGGAGTGATAGCTGGCTTGGTGGAGACGGAAGGACTTCCACGACACCATCAGAGCTGCGTGGAGAATAGGAGAGGAGTCACGTTATCGCGTCAATGAATAGCAAGGTTCTGCACAGTGAGAGATAGAAACGAGATGAGCGATTGATAAACTTCGATAACTTTGTATGCATGGGGAAACCCGTATGTCTAATGTTTTCATGTTGGTGTTGTGACAAGGATAACAACTGGGGTAATGCTGTAGACACCTCGCACACGACCTGGAACTAACTTTGCGTTAGTTTTGTGGCCATGGGTGCAGGTGAGGTATCCCCCTCAACAACGTGGGAATACTTGGATCATGTTCATCCCACCATGACTGTCTCAAGTTTCTTTGCTTTGAGAAAAACTAACCGATCTGACTTCGACACATGTTTATATAGCACTTTTGTTTTCACTTACCGAGTAGTAATTCAGAGTATAAGTGCCTTGCTGGGATAAGGTTTGCAATGATTAGGGAATTTGCAACTGATTGCAATTCCACTATGTACTGTCTGAGTTAAGAGATGTTATGTGATTCTGGATCATTTCCACGAGTTGAGGTTTTTGAGGTATAATAACTGGAGTGTGTTCATCGATTACTTTTTGAACTTGTATGACGTATAGGAGTATAGATATAGTCAATGGGATTCAGAAACAAGGATCGTGGTACTGATCTACACCACATAAAAAATACGATCCGTTAAAATAATGGAAACATGACATTCGTCAAGAGAGTTCCCAGAAAGTGAAAGTAGGAAACGCAGATTCAGCAGTGTTTGAAAATGCCCAGACTTGGGGTGTACAAAACTAGTCTATCTCTCTGAATTCAATCTCTCTCTCTCTCTATATATAATTTTATTTTTATTCTTCGACAAATTGTTAAGTAGAAGTAGGATCAAGATAAGAAGGAAAATCTAAATTATTAATATCTCTAAATTAAATTCACTAATCCCGATGGTGAAATTATTCTAGAAAACAAAATAAACCATGAGGAACTTCTTCTTTTTAATAATTGTAAATATTGCATTTAGATACAAATCCTATAAGTTATTTTTTCAAGAAAATGATTTAATTGTCCAAAAAACAAGATTGTTCATAACTTTCTTACAACATATCCAAATGTATCAAAGCTTTTCATGTAGGCAAAAATATAATCTATGAGAAAAAAATGAGAAATGAAATCAAAATTTTTAAAATTATTTTCGGTTGTCCCTCTCCTTTGTTTTGAGCTTATTTGGGCATAACTTTTGATCTAAGGCACCAATTGAAAAAAAATCATACAAAGCTAATTAGTTTTTTTATCTTTAAGAAAAATTCAAAAAATAAAGACAAAAATTGAGACCGTAGGTACCTAAATGAAATCCCATTTGTCCCCCTAAGGGACAATGGTTCTTTGGAGGTTGAAGACCCTAGAAACCAAGAACTCCTAGAATATATTCCTAGGGAAAAAGATCAAGGCATTTAGTTCATGGAACTTGATAGAAGAAATAGAAGGGAAATAAATAAAAAAATTTAAATCATTTTCAAAAATTTAGGAAATAATTTTTTCTAGGGTCTTCATAACTTGTGATGATATGGAAACCCTAGAACCAAAAATAATAATAAATAAATTTCTTAGTGGAAAGTAAAAATAGTAAACAAATTATAAATATCATTTTAACTACCAAAAAATTCCAAAATAAAAGACAATGTTATGATATTTAACCCCTAAAGGACCAACATGCCTTTTTTGGCAACATAGCAATTTTGGGTAGGTACGTGTGGCTAGAGATTTCCATATTTTGGAACCAAACTTTAATAGAAGGTATAGACAAGGAGTATCTTCAAAGTCCAAAGATTTTTGTGACTTTTGACTACATAGTTGAAAAGTTATTGCATAAAATGTTGTTTGTTTCTCAACTTGGGCAGTTCGGGCAGATTAGAAAAAATCACTTTTTTGGAAATACAAATTTGAAATTGGCCTTATAGATTGATATATACATGGAAAGCTTTGAATCATTCCATTTGGATTAATGAATAAAAAGTTATGAAAATTTTTAGTTTGCAGATAGTTATGGATTCTCTTCTCTAAAATAAACTTTAAAGTCCTTTATTTTACTCAATTTTCAATATATTTTAAAATGAATAAAAACATTGAGTGTAGATTGTTTATTAAAACATTTGAACCATTGGGATTGACATTTTTCAATTCAATAAATACATTGCTACCATTTTTGTATTTTGAATCATTCTCTACTTCTTCCTACTTACTATTTTTTTTGTACATGTTGTACAATTCCAAATGATATGAAAATTTTCAAACTTGTAGCCAACTTGAATTGGAGAATTAATCAAAAGAGTTGCAATCATTTTAGACATTCTTTCATACAAATGTGGCCTTCTGAAGTGCAGCTGCCCAAATTTCCGCAGTGGAAAAAAAATGATTTTTGTAACTTCAAACACTAATATCCTGCAATCTACTTGACGAAAATTTCTGAAATTTCTTTTACATCTTTGCAAACTAGTGCACTAAAAGATCCTATGGTTACATGTGTCAAAAAATGTTTTAAAAATAAATTTGGTAGCTGTCCTAGAAATGACAGTTTTGAAACAATTTTGGTGAAAATATAATTGCGGTCCTTTAGGGATTAACCTCTCAAACCCCATTGTCTACATGGAGGACAAAATGAATTCTAAAGAGGTTCTTATGACCTTAATTTTTGGTAGAACTTTAAAAAAAATTTCCATTAGATAGGAAAATTGATTTTCTTTGTGGAAATATAATTTTTATTCTAATTGGTACCCAAAAGCAAATTATACTACAAAAGCTAAAGGTATGTTCCCACTTGCTATTAGTGGGGAGTCCTAGTTTTAGGGAGGACCCTTAAGAGTCGGAAAGCCAGATCACTTTCACACCGTGACTGGTTCGGGTTATCAGACGGTGGTTCGGAATCACCTGTCCTGGCTCGGCTCACCATCAAGCGTGCCAGCCAGTCGTTGTCAGAAAAACTTTTCCACAACCTTCCTGACACGGCGTGGAAGTTTCGCGCACCCTTGGCATTCGGCTTTCCGTTGGAGGTGCTGCGCTGTAGGACTTCAGGGTCGATGCGTCTCCCGTTGTCTGTGAAGAGTCTGTGAGTTCTACGAGGTCGACAAGGGAGAGAAGCTCTTGTGCGATGAAATGTTGCAGCGAATCCCCTACGGAATAGATCATACTGGACAGCGTGACGAGGTCGTTTTGATTGTGCACTGCTCGAATAAGAGAAATGCAGATAGGTTAAACAGGGTAGGACTTCTTGCTTCGGGCGCATTCAGTCCTTGAATTACTGTGGCAACGACGAGCTGCCGAAATCACTGTCGGCCGTGACCCGCCGCTTCTTTGGAACAGGAGGTAGTGTCAGCAGCTGTGGTCTCCTGCATAGTGAGGCAGCAATTTCATCAGGTACTGCACTCAATTCCACTCACTTGCGTTGCTTGTTCAGAAAATTTTGTCTGTTTCCGTGCTTTTGTCTGAGGGCTCTCCTACTGTAGGATGTTGAAAATAGCGCGTTGGTGACCATAGCTGACTGTGTCCAATGCAAATTAGGGCTCTCGGGTGGGTGTACCTCGTTTCATGTGGTGCGCTCCTCGTCATGGCAAGTGTGTTCCGCTGTATTGTGCTCATTTCATACTCTGTATTTGAATGTGCATGACTTCGTAGTGGAGGGAAATTGACAGCGGTTTCTCTGTTACTGCAGAGGAAATTCAACTTGCTCTTCAGTCATTGAACGATGTACAATTTGAGCGACCCCTACACTGCCGTAGCTTTCAGTTTGTGGATGCTAATGCTCCTTCTTCATGCGGAACCCGAGGTCTGCCAAGCTACGCCGGAATCTGGCCTTGGCGATGACGATGAAGTCATGGCATCGCTACTTGAAGTGCAGGAGGGGCCTGCGTTGGCGATGGACTCCATGATGCAGTCAGCTGTCCGCAATTTCCAATTGTGCAGCACGGTTAACGTGTTTCATGACGAAATTGCTTATTGGGTGAAGCCACGCTCCACGACCTGGTTCTCAAGATTCTTGATGCATGAATACGAGAACAAACGCTGGATTTCCATGTTTCGCATGACGAAGCCTGCTGTCTTCGCTTTAGCAGAAGTGATTCGTCCGCATGTCCAGAAGAAAGACACACGTTACCGATTTGCTATCCCAGTACTTGTGCGGGTCGCATGTACTTTATTCAAGCTGGTTCACGGAGCTAATTTCACCATCTGCAGCAAAATGTTCGCCATTGGCAGGAGCACCGTGTCCAAAGTCTTGAGGGAGGTGGTTCATTCTATTAATGATTGCTTGAAGAGTGAGATTCAATGGCCAGCTGGTGATCGACTACGTGAAACCCAACAGAAATTTGCAAGACTGTGCTCTCTACCAGTAGTTGTTGGAGCTCTGGATGCTTTTCACGTTGGCATTAGCAAACCACAACATTGTCCTGCGGACTATTATTACTTCAAGAGCGGTGGTTACTCCATGAATTGCCAAGCTGTGGTGGATAGTGACAAGCGCTTCCTCGATCTCTATGTGGGCATGCCCGGATCAACTAACGACAGTCGAGTGCTGCGGAGGTCTACATTGTATGAACTGGCAAGGAACGGCAACCTCATGTCTCCCGAAATGGCTGTGGACGGATTCGAACCCTACGTCATTGCTGATAGTGGCTATCCTTTAATGCCTTGGATAATGGTCCCGCATCGTGAAGTCTGCAATCTGTCAATGCCTGACACATTACTCAATCGGAAGTTGAAGAAAGGCCGCACGGTAGTCGAGAATGCTTTTGGCATTCTCAAACAATCGTTTCGAGAGCTTCTTGGGAAATCCGAGTTGCACGTCACTTTTCTACCGGATGCCATCGTCTATTGTGTTATACTTCATAACATTCTCCTTCGCCAATCTCATGACGAAATCGAAGACTTGCTGGAGACGCTCATCCAGGAGGGCATGGAAATGCCGGATGTCCTCGTAGGACTGCCGCCCCGTAATGCGCGCCGCGTCGAGGACTTCGGTCGGCAGACTTCTGAAGCGGTGATCAAACGCCATGACCTCGGCGACTATTTGGTAGCGCGACGACGTCCACCACCGTGAAGAAAGAAGGTTCGTTCACTGAACCGAATTCTCTCCAGTCTTGGCGACATGTTCGTCTTCAGACGTTCCCTTACTTCTGCCGCCTTTCAAGACTCACGAAGTGCACATGCGGGCTGCGCATCCTCAAAATAACTCATGAGGGCAACTAATTTGCAGGACGGCATCACAGGGATCTGTCTATGGAATTCAAGCGACATAGAAGAGGCAGACAGTAGTTTTCTTTCTGTACTATTTTTTATTTTTTATTTTTTTGGTTTTTTCTTTTTGAAAAATTACAGACGTGCATGGGAACGAGATCCATGACTCGTGCTACAGCTATGTCGATGCTATTGCACTGGCAGGTCGTCGGACCATGCATCGAATACCCCTTCAACTCGGAATTCATATCACTGTGAACACAGTAGGAAGAAGCGGACTCACGGAGGCAGCATCCCATCACATTTTCAATGAGAAACAACCGTCCGTGCAAAAATGTTTCCTCCTCAGACTGAACCATACTTGACTGAAGCTAGTGGCATCCATGCAGGTGACAAAATGCAGGGCCGGTCAACGAACTCCTATGGACATGACGGCAGAAGCTAATGTACATATTCGCCGTCTGTACAGAGCTATATATGTGAGGGCTACCTTCAGTCCTCCGTAGGCACATACTCTTGTGAGGAGGAATTGGTAATGCACGTTCCCTTCTCGGCGGCGTGACGGGGTGTTGCTTCCTCTGTTGGTGATGCAGAAGCTGGCTCTGGTGCCGCTGAAGTGTCTCCACGAGTGGGCAGTGCTGTCCGCCCGCCGCGACTTGCAGGCGCGTTTTGCGACATGCTGCTTGCAAGGCCGAGACTCAGAACTTGCGTAAGCTGTGAAAAACATGTAACCATTTCGGTTTGCTTCAATATGGATTGCCTTGCATTGTCATTAGCTATCTCCGTTGCTTGATGCGCTCTGTGGTCACGCTCGCGCTGGTATGACATTTGCTGGCTGAAGAGATCCCTCTGCACTTCGAGTTTTGTGCGCTCCACATCTAATGTCGCATCTGAGCAAGTCTGCATCTGGGATGCCATGGCAATGCCGTGTGCCTTCGTGGCTTCGTCAATCACTGAGGGTCCAGCAAGATTCTTTCTGCGCACCATCGTATTGCCCGGGCATCGTTTGCCAATTCCAGCTGTGTTGACCGACTCACTGAGCGAAATGGGGACTACGCCAATGGGCACCTCCGTGAATTTACGCTTCCGTTGTCCGCTGCTGGCAGGCGGCGTTGCAGTCGCACGCGTAGGACTGCTAGCGGGCGTCTGCGGACATGGACGTTGTGGGCTTGCGTTGCCGGGGAGAGCACCGGCAGGCTGCTCCTCACGCACTACTGGTAGGGCAGCATATTCGTCTTCCTCGGTAGCTTGGTCCTGCATATTATCGGCGACTTCAACAGTGGGATCCTCAAAGTTCCCGTCCATTGGAGACAGCAAGTCCTGATGTGTGGCGGTTGGATTTGTGGGCGACTATCCAACCATTCGTGCATGGCATAAAAAAACTCCTCACAGAATTGCCTTGGGAGATGCGCTGCTACCCTTTGTTGGGGACTCATGCTCCAGTACTCAGCTGTGTTCATCCCACTTCGCTTGCAGTGGTCAGCTATTTTTTTGTATTCGGGTAATAGCTGATGCCACTTCGCTTTGCACGCTGCAGCATCGCGGTGGTCCTGGGTGTAGCCGGAGATCATGACATCATGAGAAACACGAGCCCACTTTTCACTCTCCGTGAGCATGAGATCTCGTGGGTCTGTGTAGTCGAGCTCTTCCAAGTGCATCTCTCGTCTCGCTCCGATGAGAATTAGCACCTCTTCGGATGTCCAATTCGGGGCCCTCTCCCTGCATGCACGTCTTCCCTGAGTAGGACCTTCTTCGCTACGCTCCGAGGACGCTGCCACACTGGATGGAGTGCGCGTTGAAATTGTGGCCCTTGCAGCGCCGTGTCCGTGCTGGAACTGAGGCCCTGCGGGGAATCAAAAATTTGAACGTCATCACGAAGAAACGAGTGAGAGACTGATCCTCCTAGCCGCTCAATGTTCCATTTGCGTATTCGGTATGGAGATCGGGCATCCGTTCGGTCAATGCACATCTAGCGTCGACATCCACATCGACGTCGATGACATGGGTACCCTTTAAATTATCACTGCATTCAATTGACGACAGGACCTCCACTGCTAGTGAATTGGACGTTCATGACATGCATGCGCTGTCACGTCCGTGTGTTCGGAGCGATCGATTCTAGAATCATAGTGACAAACGCACGAAATGGCAAACAGATGGACAAGGTTCTCTGACATTCTCAAGTCTGCTGTCAGAGGTCAACAGAGCTACAGAAATACACTTCGAGTTCGAACACTGACCTACGTAGTCCGATGCTGCCGCCCGACTTGTCTCCCGCGATCGTCCACGTCGAGGTTGTGAGTCCGTGGGCCTCATGGTTCTATGCACACCTGTGAATCCGTTACATTCAATCAGGAACATGATCAGCGTCGTCAAGCGTAGCAGGGCACCTTAAAGTCGTCATGGACGACCAAGCGTTAAAAGACATCAGAGTATGTGATTTGAATTCGGGTTTTTTTGTGAAGACGGAACATGTGGAAAAACTAGCGACGTTGGATTCTGATAGTAGGTTCTCAGGCCTCCACAACGTCGACAGAATGAAGCAAGCTCTATTGCATTTCCCCGCAAGTCTTTCCTGCATGAAAATGATAGTCTGCGTTGCTTTTTCAATCACACTGAGACTTTTCTATTTTACCTACTCGACTGCCTTCGTTCCGAATGTACAGCAGTAGCAGTATACGGGCAGCACATAACCCAGTTCCACCATGACTCGTCGACATGCAAGTTACGGACGTACAGTCACTGACGGACAAAAACTTGGGACCGGTCATCCACGTAGCACCAGGTATTAGGCAAAACAAGATCGTGGTGACAAACCTATGTTGCAAGCAAGTACTTCGTATTCGAGAGTTGTCAGCACTCCGCGCTCAGCAATTCCTTCTCAGACTGACCGCTTCTCACCGCATGCAAAGCTTCCGCAATCAGTGGAACAAGGCATCTGCTTTTGTGTCAGTCTGTCTTAAGCAATTCCGCGTCGAAGGCGGTTAATCTTCTCACGCAAGCCCCCTTAAGCAGCATTACACGGCTAATTAATCCGCGCATGCCATCCATAATGAAGTTCGTGAACTATTGCACGTTACACTTGCCAGCATGAGACTTTGTCGACGTGGCGCCCACTTTCTCCGCTTATCCGTCTGACATTGTGCAGAGGCGACAAGCTGTCATTAAAATCGCATGCCGCAGCCAGCGATGCCTTCCACCGGACCAGCCATGTAGGCTCGGTGATTAATGACTAACGAGCTGCTCTGAACGCTCTCCGGTTTTAGTCCAATTCTTCCGTTAAAAATACTGCTCTAATAGTAAGTGGGAACATCCCTTAAGATCTAAACTTGGCAAATAAGTGAAGAAATATAAAAAATTGCAACAAATCATAATTTATTTAAGTTTTTTTCCTTAAATATTATTTATTTCAAAATATGAAGTTTTGATTCATATTATTTGGACTAATAATGAAAAATTTAAGAGTACCCATGTTTTTAAGGCAATCCAAATATCTTATTGAAAAAAGTTTGTTTGCTAAAATAATCTTGTCCTTAGGGATTATAGTATTTCAAATCCATTTTAGAGCTATTAAAAATTAAGTTTTTCTTTCAATCTAGGACCTACTTCTACTTTTAGTACTTTAAGAAAAATGAAAATCAAGTGCTCTTTTACTAAAATATACTTTTTCTAAACTTTCAAATCAATTCTTTACGACAAAAAGTTTAAGCTCAAAGTAAAAAGTGCAAAAACATTTCTCTAGAGCCTCTCAAAGTCACCTAAAATTGTAGGCTAGCATTAAGAAAAAACTATTTTTAAACTTCAGATGCTAATATCTTCTAATATGTAAGATCAAACTTCATAAATGTTTTACCAAATCATCTTAGACAAGTGTGAGTCCCAAATTTGTCATCTGAGACTTGTTCTTTTTTTTCAATTTTTAATAAAATATAGTGTGTAAAATAGTACAGAAAATCCAAAAAAGAGTGTAAAATCAAAATAGATATGTTACATATCAATATAATATTTGGTCATATTTTCCATGTTTTTATCCATTTAGTCTAAATTCCAACTATAAATAGGTTTAAATCCCTATAATATCAATCTTTTGTGTGGATTTCCAAAATAGCTTCATTTATTGTATATGTGATAAATATTGGCTAAAATTAGGTCCTAAAAATGTAGGAAAGTCTTAGAGTATAGGTCGCTAGATAGATTTCATATTTACAACTATATTCTACACTTAGTAGAAACCCCGATTTTTAGCTTACAAGATGAATTTTGTCATGATGACTCTATGAAGGGAATTTATAGCTAAAAGATGGTATTTTATGTTTAAAACTATACTAGGAAGTCAATAACAAAGTCGCTTTGTCAAGATTTTTCTTCTATGGAAGATTCCCTAAAACTCAATAATTAAAGGATAGAGTAGGATTTATTTCTTGTTTGGCAATTGTGTAGAGTCTAGATGTTGGCTTATACATCTTTTGTGTAATTTCATGAGAGGTGAGAGGTCCTACAAAAAAATTAATTTTTTTTTATATCCAAAAGATGCCTTTCGAAACACTCAAACACTTTAACCTTCAACGGAAAATTCAAAGAAATTATCCTAATTGTAATAAAATCCCACTAAAAATTAAGATTTTTTTTGTGTTAATAAAGAGCTCCAATAAGTTTGAGGACATTTTGATAGCGAAAATTATCCAATTTAATAAGTTCATCTTTGAACCGACAATTTTTAAAAATTATGGTGGAATTGACTAGTGTTATGAGTGCATACAACATCAAAATGAGGCCCAAGTTAGGTGTTTTCTTACTCCCTAAAATCTTCTAGAGACCTTAAGCTAGTTACTTTTTTATATTAAAAAGTCAACATTCAAAAGTGAGATTTTTACACTATTTGGTCGTTAATTTAGTATTTGATTTCTTTGATTTTTTAGTAGATAAGAAGGGGGAGGAGGTGCTCATCAACTAAAAATGGACTTTTGAAGTCAATGGCGCAATCCATTTGCAATTTGGAATCAAACTCCAAAAATTATAAATAGGTTCAGCATAAAAAATCAAAAATCATTGGATTAGAATGAAAATCTTAGAAAATAAGATTACTAAACAAAATTGAGAGGACGTGGGTGCTTTTGGAAGAATATAAATGAATACCCATTTCTTTCTCAGTTCACCCCTTGAAACCACTTGTAGCTATTATTTTAGCACAATATTACGTTGATTCAATAATTTGAATTTTTGATCAAGTTTGAGCCAAAGTTTGAACCAAAGTTACTGAAATGTGTGTTTTTTGAGCATTTCAAGCTCTATATTTGTGTTTTGGTTGAACTTTGAAGGACATTGGGGTCCCTTCAAAATTTATTAATATTTTGTGTGTTTTTCGAGAAGTTGTCTTTGTTTTGTTGAATTTTTGAAGTACTTTGGTGTTTGTACTAATCATGTACTAATTCTAAAGCCACTTCCTCTTATGATTGGTGATGCCGCTTAAGAGAAACTCTAATATCATTTTGTTGTTTGGATTTTGAAACATTAATGTATTCAATTGTTTCTTAACACTTGTACTAACCATTGTTGTGGATTGTATTTAACGTATTGTGTTTACAAATTTTCTTCTTTCAATTAAAACGATGTAGCTTTGACTTCGTGAATTCTAATTTGTTAATTTTTTTTGTTTTTAAAACCATGATGAAGCTTTGACGTTGTGAGTTCTGAATTTATGTTTATTTTCATTTTAATAGCAAAGCTTTGAACTTCCTCCTTTTTTTGGATCATTTCTATGTAATTAGGCCTTTTAGCCTTAGGTTGGTCAAATTCATTCAAGTTTGTTATTTTTTATAACAAATTTTTCTTTAGAGCTGAGACGAAAGATATAGTTAGACTGCTAAGAAGAGATTTCAGTAGAAATTTAAGTTCATAATCTCATATTCTCATAGAATAAGTCTAGAGTTTTCTAAAAAATAAAATACAAAGAAATCCGAGCTAAAATGAATAAGATATATATAAACGGATGAAGTTTTAAATATCAATTACCAAATAGAATTTCATTCATGCATAACTTTTATCAAAAAAGTTCAAATTGCAAGTGCCACATTAATTTAAAAAGTTAATGTTAATTTCTACAAACAAAATCACTCAAAATCTAAAAATAGTAATCTATTTAGAGTCAATTGAGAATTAGAATGTTTATAGAGCCGAGACTAAGAGCAAAGTCAGACCATTAGAAGGGGGTTATTATATAGATTTGAGTTTAAAATCTTATAGTAGAAGTTGAGAGCTTTTTAACAACATGATGTACAAAAAAATTGAATTGAATTAAAAAATTTATAAGTAAATGAAGTTTCAATCACTAATTAGTAATCAAAACTTCACTTTTATATAACTTCTACTAGGAAAGTTTAATTTGCAAGTTTTGCATCAATTTTAAAAATTGATTTTAATCTCTATAAGAACAACATATTAAAAGATAAACAATAATAAATTGTCAAAAGTCAAATTAAGAGCTAAAATACTTAGGAAGCAAAGAGTAGAGAATTAGAAAATAGAAATAGAAATTAGCAACTCAAAGAGTAAAAATTAACAAGTTTTATCCTGCTAATTTTTTTCACTTTAGCCTACACTACAATATGAGAGATAGTTGAGTTAAAAGACTCAAACTATAGAATGATAAAATTATAGTTGAAGGTTTAATTGGAGTTTAGAAATCAGTTGAGAAAGAAGGAGAAGGAAATTTAGAGATTTTTTTCTATCTACACAACAAACACTTGAGGATAAAATAGACTAGGGTAAGAAAATAAATCTAATCCTTTCTACACTATGTATGAAATTTAAAAAAGAATCATTTCAATAGTGTAGAAAAAAATAAAAAAATAAAGGAAAAAAGATAGGAAACTAGAACCACAAGTTGTAATAAACTCCTACTTTCAAGTGGTGAGCAAAATTATAAAAATACTTTCAACTATAGAAAACAAAGATAGACAAAGACAAGTATACAACAATCTTCAAGATGCTCTATAATAGATGCCCTATAACGGATGCCTTGACATTGTTATAAACCATAATTTAAAGTAAAAAAAACTAGAAGATTCTAGGATTATGCTTTTAATATTAATCCAAAGTATGAAGAACTACCACTAGAACTAGAAATCATGACTCTAACATGACTTTATTGTTCAAGAAGCTTTTTCTATCTTCTTATGTCTATGACATCATCCCCCCTTTCAACTTCGAAATCCTTTGAGGACTTGCTTTGTTAGATGTGTCTTGTTGTAAGTTTTGGCTTTTTTGGGTGGCAACAATGAAAGTCTCAAATCTTCAAATGTGCATTAATTATATTAGAAGCTAACTCTCATGTTTGTTTGTTAATCAGATATCCTTAGTAATGAATAAAATACTTTAGTTGTCCTCGTCGAATTCTTGAATCAAAAATGTCTTCAGCCTTGTATTTTTAATGACCATTCATTTCAATGCTAGGTAGTGGAGCTTGGATTCTGCCAAGAAGGTTGGATTTTTTGTAGAGCTCTAAAAGAGAAGTATAAAATATAAGATATAATTTCATAGTTTTTAGTAAATCTAATCAATATGCAACAATGTTGATTTATTTTTGAATGCGAAACGGTTGAATCCTCCAATAATTAAGTTTGTTGCATGAATGAGAAGTCTTGATGTTGCGTTGTAAAAGCTTGACTTTATCGCCTTCTTGTAGTTTAGATTATTTTTTTATTTTAACATCTACTAATTCTTTGTACTTGGCTTGAGCTTCTTTAAGATTTACTTTCATTATTACATGTAGCTCCTTTAATCGTGTTGCAAAATTCTCTGATGCAAAATTCTTTTTTTTTCAAGCTAATAGCATATCAATTCAAGAATGATAACCATAATTGATGTAGAACATCGTTTGCCAAATGGAAGCGTGTATGCTATTATTGTAAGTAAATTCCACCAATGGTAGTAAGGATGTTTAGTTGTCTTGTTGATAATTAATATTGTAAATGCAAAATATTATTGCAAAACTTGATTTACTTGTTGAGTTTGACCATCTGTCTAAGGATGAAATGTTGATGAAATTTTGATGAAAGTTTAATCTTGGTTTATAATATTTCAAAAAGCGCTCGCTAAAATTTGAAAAAAACAAACTAAAGATCATGATTAGATACAATGTCTTTAGATAGACAATGAAAGTGATAGACGTTGTTGAGGAAGAATTTTATTGTTTCTTTGTTAGTGATTATCTTCCAATATGGTACAAAATGTGTCATTTTGAAAAATCGATCTACCAATATATATATATGGAGTCGAATTTGTTCAAAAGTAAAAGGTCTATAATAAAATCCATAGAAACAGAGGACTAGAGCTTCTCTAAAACTAGAAGTAGTTGAAGTAATCTATGAGAACGATGTCTAGGATTCTTTGAACGGAAATGAATGTTGCAAAACAAGACAATATTCTTGACCATCTTTCACATTTGATGCCACCAAAAACCATGGGAAATAGGCTCCAAGGTTTTGTTAAATTCAAAATGCCCAATTTTTGGAAGGTCATGTCAAGTTTGCGGAAATTGGAGGTATAATAGTCCGTTAGAAATATAAAAATGATCTTCAAAATATATAAGTTGATCTTTGATTTTGAATGTACCAAGATCTTCATAAATATTTGAAAGACGTTACTTGATGTCAAATACAAAAAAATCAACAACAATTTTTTTCCAAACTTCTTTCAAGAAATTAGAATCAGTGAGAGTTGATATATGAATCTCTCATAAACAAAGGCGTTCAAGCTTCACAAGTATTATCTATTGTTAATCATACGCTTCTTCACCTTCCTTAGGAATAAGGTTAAAACGTCGAGACAAGACATCTAATAATCCTTGTTGTTTTCTGAATTGATGGATAATGCCAAAATCAAATCTCGATAAAGACATATTTCAATGAATTTGATGACAATTTAGAGCACGTGTAGACATGAAATACTCAAAAAATTTATAATCAGTATATACTATCACCTGATAACCAGTGCCTTCGAGCAAGTGATGACAATCTTGGAAGGAATCTACAATCGCAAACAATCCTTTGTCAAAGATCTCATAATTGATTTTTGCGGCATTGAACTTTTTTGAACAAAGAGGAACAAGATAGAGTTTTTTGCCTTTATTTAGATGGGATAACACTATATTTAAAGCAAAGTCTGAGGTGTTTGTTTCTATAAAGAAAAGTTTTAAAAAGTTGAAATGAATTAACCCCTAAAGGACCAAGGCCTTTTTTCTGTCAAAAACCTCTCAAAACTGCCATTTCTGTTGCATTCACCCAAGAAAACAATTTTTTTTTTAAGAATCTAACTGTAGGATCTTGTACTTAACTTGATTGAAATCAGGTGGTAAAAATTTCATGAAGTTTGACCATACAGATTGAAAGATATGAGCATTCAAAGTTGAAAATGCAAGTTTTTTTGAACTGTGGTTTGCAATTTCAGATGACTTTGACTAGCATTTGTAAAAAACAAATGCACTATAGACTTTGAATTTATAATTTTTTATGTTTAAAAATTGAGTTGAAAGTCTAGGAAAAAAATTTCACACAAAAAACACTTGATTTTTCATTCTTTAAAAAATTGTTAAGTAGATGTAGGTCCAAGATTGAAAGAAAAACTAAATGGTTAATAACTCTAAGATGGGATTGAAATACAATAATCCCATTGGTGAGATTGTTCTAGCAAGTAAACATAACCTTGTCCAACAATTTTTTTTGAAAAATTGTGAAAATTGCATTCAAAAATGAATCCTATAAGTTATTTTTTCAAGAAATTGTTTAGATTGCCCGAAAAACAAGATTGTCCATAACTTTCTCATTATAAGTCCAAATAGAATGAATCAAAGCTTCACATGTAGCAAAAATATATTATTTTAGAAAAAAGAAATTTAATTAATTTCGACTTTTTGCCAAAAAAAAATTCTGCCCGCCGAATGAAAATTTGGACTTTTTGTGGTATAACTTTTGCTCCTGGTCACCAATTGGAATAAAAATTACATTTTCATGAAGCTAATCAGTTTTCCTATCTTATGAGAAAGTTTCAAAAAGATTAATTAAGAATTGAGGTCTACAGAACCTGCCCGAACTCCAAATTGTCCCCCGAGGGGACAACGGTCCTTTAGGGGTTAATATTAGAGTCGTTGTTAAGGCTTTTTTCAAGTCTTGAAAAGCTTTTTCCTCTTCATGATTCAAATCAAGGATGTCTTTACAAGTAAATTGTGTAAAGGGAGCAACAATTTGTGAATAATTTCTAATAAATATAAGATAAAAATTTGCAAAACCAAAAAAACATTGAACATCACGTACTGTTTTGTGTATTGCCCAATCTTGGACGGCTTGAATCTTCTTTTAAGTCTATCAATATTTTGTCACTAAGATAATAATTATATCCAAAAAAATTGACTTGAGATATATGAAAAACGTATTTCTCGAGCTTTGCATACAATTCAACATCTTAAAGTTTTTTCCAAGATTAAGCCTCAGATGTTCTTCATGTTGACTTGCGTCTTTTGAATACATCAGATTATTATTTAGATAGCAAATGGAAAAAATATCTAAAAATTTACAAAAAATGTCATTGATTAGATGTTGAAAGATGGATGGCGCATTCATCAGTCCCAAAGGCATAACATTATACTCGAAATGGCTATACTTCGTTCAAAAAACAATTTTCTATTTATCGCCTTCTTTAACTCGCACCAAATTTTAAAACTCTTCTTAAATCAGTTTTAGTGTAAATCTTTGTTTGGCCAAGTTGGTTTAAAAGTCCATCTATAAGTGGCAACAAAAACCGATTCTTGATTGTTATTTTGTAGATAGTCAACATATATATATAAAAATTCGTTTTTTTCTTCATAAAATGAATAAGAGCACCAGCTAAAGACTTCAAATGTCGAATAAATTTTTTCACAAGATTCTCATTGATATACACCTTCAATGCAACTAGCTCATTTTGAAATAAATTGTAGATTGGTCTGAATGATGATTGTGCACCTTTTCTTAAGTTGATGGTGCAATTGTATGGTCGATATTGCAACAATATATTTGCATTTTTCTTTTTAAAAACATTCCGAAAGTCCTTGTACTGTTTCGAAAGTATTGTTGTATTAGAACTCTCATTTATTACTGGCGTTGTATATGTTGCAAATACAGTTCTGGTCTTTGCAGCGCACATGAATGCTTGAGCTTCAAGAAATAAAGATTTTTTGGACTTACGTACCAAAGACGTTTTGTTTTTTTAAAAGCTTAGACATAGAAGATTGAAAGAAAATAACTTATATACTACGATTGCACTAATTTATTTGACGGTTATATTTTTTAAGCCAAAAGGATCTTAGAATAATAAGACTAGAAGGAGAACGGATAATATTGTAAATTACATGGCTACTATGGTTTTCTATCGTCATTTGTAAGGGAGTTGTTTCATGGATAACATTCCCAGAAACTAAGTGTTTTCCATCAATAACCTCAACATGTATAGCCTTTGTCTTTTGAACTCACAATATATTATACAGTTTGGTAAAATAATCATCTATAATACATATAGAGGCTCTTGAATCTATTAAGACATGAATTTTAATCATTGAAGAATCTAAATGTATAGGAATTATAGAATAAAAACTGAGATTTGCGGATAATACAAGATTTGAAGATGTTGAAAGTGGTATTGAATCTAGCCGCACAGTCTTTATTGAGACTGAAATTTGTCGTTTTTTTATTGAACATTTGTACTCCAAATTCAAAAAATACATTGTTACTTGTTGAAGCAAGCATCAAGTTTGTGTCCTTTGTCTTTACAATAAAGACATAATTTTTCTTGTCTCCGGTGTCTCTTTTCTTATTCAATTAAAGGCTTGAATCGAACTACATTGATTGCATGTCTTTAGCTTCAGACACCTTATTTGAAGTACCAGTTGAAGTGTAGTTGGCATGTGGTCATGGCACGGTCTTTGCTTGTTTTTCTTATTGAAGTTTAAATAATTGGTTGCCACATCTAATAGTTTGAGAGATTATGTCGTTGAATGTTGTAGAGTTCCACAAAGAGAATAATAAATCCTTCACTTTATCGCATAAGCCATAATAAAATTGACTTATTAATGATTCTTTTCTTCAATTGATCTCGCAAGCTAATTAACAAAAGTTAGAAGCATATATAGATATTGCATAATGATTTTGTCATAAATTTTAAATCTTTGTTGTCATAGCGCGTGTTTTATCATGCTCGCTAAATGTTTCTTTGAAAGCCGCTAAAAATGTGTCAGCCATTGAAAATTGAAGAGTTCTTTTTGTAAAGTAGTGCAAATTATGATAATACTTGTCTGGTCAACAAGGTTCCTACTAATTCAATGCGAGCTACATTTGTTGTATACCATTGAGGTTGTAATAGCAAAACAAGTCAAATTTGGTTGACAAAGCCTTGGAATTTTGAACGCATACCATCAAACTTCTCGGGAAGGCTAATTCTAAATTTTTTGATGTCACTCTGAAGTAAGGTTGATACTTGTAATACCAAAGTTGAAAAATTGTCAATCTATACTGTTGGTACATAAATTACATTGTTTAACCCCTAAAGTCCGGAGGTGCATTTTTTGGCATTATAAATTTTTTGGACAACTCACTATGAATGAAACTTTTATTTTTTTCTTTGAAATTTTTATACAAAATGTGTCCAAGGAGTAGCTTTAAGGCCCAATAATTTTCGTAACTTTTGACTTTGTGGTTAAAAAGTTATGGCATGATAAGTTTTTTTCTTTCTTGAAGGGCAGCTTGAGCAGCTGAAAAAACTTCTTTAAAAAATCTTTTTTTTCAAAAGTAAAATTTCAAATTGATTCTTTAAGTTTTTACAAACATAGGAAGCTTTGTTTCATCCTATTTGGATTAAATAGTCAAAAGTTATTAGAAATTTTAGTTTGCGGGTAGGTATGAAATTTTTGAAATTGGAAGAAAAATCTTAATTTAGACTTACCACATGGTAGAAAATCATAGATAAATTTTGATGTACCATTTAGTGGTCAAAGTTCATTCACTTATAATTTTTAATAGAAGAATCCAATCAAGTTGGGTCTTACCATTCTGGAATGAAGGAAAAATAACCTACAAGAATCTGAATTAATTTTTGATTTGAGTATAACTTCACTAATAAACCACAGTGGCCTAATTGGAAGTCTAAAAGGCCAATCAAAACCTAATTTGGAATATCTTAGGTTTGTTTTAAGTTTGAGACACTTAAAATTTACACAAAGATTCATTGCTTGAAAGACATAGTGGATCAATGTGTAAACACCCGTTTCAAACACTTAGAATAAAACCCGGTTGTGTTAGTCTAGTTACTAAGGGTGGATAACTAGGTGCTCACAACAAGTGAAGTATAAATTCCTATAGATAGATCCAAAAAATCATGTTTTTCACTTTTCTTAGTTGAATGTAACAAACTAGGCAATTTGAGTAATCATTAAAAAAAAACTTTGGATCTTTAGGTGTTAAACCTCTATTTTTTATTATATTTATATATTATATAGGAAAAAAATACATAGCCACATTTTGGAAAGAAAAATAGCACCATTCCTGCTTGAGATTGTCCTAGACAACTAGACAAGAGGTCAATCTAATTTAAGGTCACCTATAGAACCCAAAAATGTCAATTTATCAACATACAATAGACAATGGTTCCCACCTCCACTCAAGGTCACACTAGAAGAAAGTTCTTCCACAAAAGGTTGCCTTAAACAAGAGATCTTGCATAAGAGGTTGCCCAAGACCCAAAGTAGCCCCTAGAATGGAAAAAAATGACAATTTTTGGATATAGGCTCCCACCTTCATCCAAAGTTAGCAAGTCGCCTATGAGTCATTAGATCTTTTTGTTTTTGGCTAATTGTCTTATGTGGTGTAAATAGAGGCAATTTGTTAGATTATTCCGCACTTGTAAGAAATTAGAGGCTAATTGTCATATTAGATCCAAATAGCCATGATGTGTTAGAATATGAAGTGGAACAAATTGACTTGGTAGCTTTTCATGCAAGTAAATGTCACCTTGGTTGTAGATATACACTAATAATTTATTTTTCATTCTTTCTCTCTTTCTTTCTTAATTTTCTTTGGCATAACAAATTGTAAATTTTTGTACCAGTGTACTCTCTCTCTCTCTCTCTATATATATATATATATATAAAATTAATTTGTCATTGTATTTTGTATTGTCATGCACCAATGATTGAGCCTGCTATTTGAACTATTTGTCTTGATCCAATGATTGGATTGTCTACGTTGTGACGGAATCTAGTGATTGGAAACAATTACTTTCTAGTTTTGGAATAATTGAATTTCCTTGTTTGATGTATGGTAAAGTTGTGATTGAAGTAGTAATGAATATATTGGTCTTCATTGATGTCTATGTGTGTGACAATTAGTTGATCTCGCTATTCCCTTGGAATTAGAATTGTTAATCTGATTACAAATTGGGCAATTTGTCTAGTTGTGTACCAATGATTGGGCCAACTACTACATCAAATTTTTTTTAAATTAATTTGTGAAATTTTATAGTGTATTTGTCTCAATCAGGTGATTGGATTTTTGTAGATTCAACAACTTGCTTGTGTTGTGTAGAAAATTCTAGTGATTGAAATTACTTCCTTATATTGATTGGAACTAATTATGTTTGTTATTCATTTTTAAATCATTTGCAGTATCAAGTCAAATAACTGATTTGGTTATTTATTGAGAATCAAATTTCTTCATGAAATTATGAATTGCTAGGTGAATGCAAGAAACACATGTACTATTTGTTGCGTTTTACTACAGTACTCATGACTTTTTCTGGAGTACTTTAAAATTGGATAATTAATTTGAAAAAAATTTGAAAAATATGAACAATATATAGACTTCTAAGATGAAGGTTTTCACTGAAGGAAATGGATAGAAAAATTCTCTAAGTAGGAGAACTGAAAAAGCGCCAAACCTCAAGAAAATATATACCTTCATGTTTTAAATTGAGAAAAATAGTAAAAATAAATAAATACAAAAAATAAAATGTGTCCATTTGCAACAATTCTATGGAGATGGTCATTCACCAAAAAAATAATAATAATAATATTTGATATGTTTCAAAATTCAAGCAGAAAGAAGTTCACTTTGTAGACTTCCACACCACATAAAAATAACTTTTTTCAAAATCTCTCATGTGGAGAGATGTAAATCTACTAGAAGACCATCTCATCAAAATTTAATCTCAAAATCATTCAAAAAAGGTACTTCTTAGTACTAAAAACCTCCAAATTCTCATTTGTGACATTTAATCACTAGTACTATTTTAGTATTAAACTATTTTTGAAAATTATGAAAAAAATTATGTAAGGTCTATGATAGACATGAGTACCTTCTCTAGAAATCTTAAGTCATTTTAAGCAAAAAAACAAAAGTTATGGCTAAAAAACAGATGAACACTTAGCTTGTGACAGAAAATAGTACAAGTGTTTCTTGCATTCACCCTGCACCAACTTATCTAAATTAACATACTTGGCTTATTAAAGTCAAATTGTTTGTACCCTTCTTGTGGTCAAGTTGTTTGATGTGTTAATTGTTTTGGCCACTTGTCAACTTGAACTTGGAGTTGGTTGTTTGTGATTGATTAATCTGGCTAATTGTCTAAAATAGGGGAATTGAATTCATATAGAAGTATGCAAATGTCACTTGGAAAGCATCCAGTTTGCAATTGTGGCTTGAAATTGAGTCTATAAGTTAATCATAATTTGATTTAAGTGTAAAGTTTTGGAAAGAGTTATGTGGAGCAATGATTCCAAAACTGGCTAAATTTCGCTCATTTTCTACTTAATTTTTTCATGCCCTTTGTATAAATTTTAAAAAATCTTCCTAAAATGAACATTTGGCTAAAAACCCTGAATCTGTTCTGAGATCACTGATGTGGAGCATTGATTGTAGGGTGATCAAGTTGTCTGATGGAAAAAGTTGTATGATCAACAAATTGTCAGGAATATGAATAGACTAGTAGAGGCAACAACAATTTGCCATTTGTGCAAATTTATAAACCAAGGATTTTTCTCATCCTAATATTTAATTTAAGTGTGTCATTTGGTGAATATATAATATTGGTTGACAAATTGTTTGGAATATGGGTTGTAAAATCATTTATCATATATGAAAATTAATTTGTGTAAACAATTTGAATTTATAGGATGTCTTTGAAGCATTGGCCGTAAGTCAAGTTGTGTGTAATAAGTTATACTAGAAAATGAGTGGTTAAGGAATTAGATATTTTCAACAAGTGGTTAAAAAGGAATTTAAATAGACAACTTGTCCAACGACTAGTATTGTGTCATTGGTGATCAATGCAATTAGCCATTTGCTAATTGATTTTGCAAGTTCATGCTAAATCTTATATCTAGTTGTCTATGACTATAGGATTAGTGGAGTCTAAGACCATGGCAATTTGCCTTGGGCTAGGGTCTGGTATTTGATGAGTTTGACAATTGGTATAGTTGTTGGGTGAATCTATTGACAATTTTATTTTATTAGTGTGACTCAAATAAATTGCCAATTATTATTATCAAATATTTCAAGTTGAACACCAATTGAGCATTTGATGTAAGATTGTGCAGAAAGGTAGAGATGGTGATAATTGTATATACATTCATGCCTTACATTAGATAGAGACAAATTGCTTTAGAACTCAAAAAGTCTATTAGAAGACCATCTCGTCCAAATTTCCGTTGAAAATTTGTTTTTTTAGATTCTAAATAGTACTTAAAAAAACTCCAAATTGGCAAGTGGGACATTGAATGGGGGTCCATTTTGTGGTAGTAAACTATTTTTGAAAATTACAAAAGAATTAGAGAAGGTGTGTGATAGTCATGAGTACCTTTTATATAAATCTTGAGTCATTTAGAGCCAAAGTATAGAAGTTATGGCCAAAAAAGCAAATTAGCAAATATGGTGTGATACAAAATAGGGCAAGTCGGTTGTTGCAAGAAACACTTACCAATTTTGGCTCAAAGTAGCCATAATACTAGAGTGTTGTGACTTTCAGGATAAATTTTTTTAAAATAAAATAGAATATGTATAATTTATAAAGCATAAAAAAACTGAAGTGTGTAAAAATTCAACTTAAAAAAAATTTATCTCTAAAAGTTATGTATACTCAAAGAGTGATGGAAAATACCATGAAAATAGACAATATAATGTTTGTTTTTAAAAAAATAGTAAAAGAATTCAAAAAAATCTTCTAACATAAAGATACTCCCTTCCGACCATTTTCATCTTTGAGAAAAATAAATTGTGTTCTCTATACTTATGCAAAGGTACTCCTCTTTGAACACATGTGGAAGTTGGAAAAATTAAATATTTTTCCAAAATTTCTTGGTAAGCTTGTGTAACTTTAGTAGGAGTCCTTAGATGTCAATTTTCAGCTCAAAATTTGCATTTTTGAGTAAAAAATAGGACAAAACCCCCAAAATGGCTAAGATAGACATCCAATTGTGGATTGTTTAAAAATAGTAATATAATTTTAAAAGATGTCAAAGAATTATATAGTGTCTAGAACTATTATGTATACCTTACTTTCAATTTTCGTGTAAAATGAACTCATAATTCAAAAGTTATGAAGTAAAAAACCACCTGTCCAAGGCCAAGGGGACAAGAAATAAGACAAGTGTTTCTTGCAATGACCGAAGTGTTTCTTGCAATCATCCAATGATAGAAATGATGGGGATTGCAAAGAATTTAGTAATTTTATGGCATAAATTGAAATTATTATGATTCAAAAAGGCAAAACATGCATTGGAAAAATAGCCATTCTATAGACTCTTCTAATTCTGATCATTCAAATAAATACTTTTCCTTTCACTACTTCCTATTTTCTTGCACACTACTTTGGAACATGTATCATGAACTTTTAATTCCTGATTTGGAAAAGAAAAAGAAACTCAATTTAGCCTCAATTGACAATATATGAATCTACATATGGGCTATGAGTTGTTGGTTGGTTGTAAGAGGTTCTACTTGAGTAAACGTCTTGGATCCTTCAATGTGTAGCGGCCTAGCTTGAAGTGTCATACTACTATTGTCCTGTACAAAAAGTTTATCCTTCATCTCTCTACCAGTGTAGAGACTGAGCTCGCCTTCTCCCATGTCTAAAGTAGACATGCATATTATTACCCTGATTCTTCAATTAATTTCGTCCGTTCACGTTTTTGTAGGGAATTCACATTTGGTGTCCTCGCTCTGCTTCCGTGACGTGACGATGCCAAGGTCGGTGATGCTAGGTACTGATTGGTACAAGCAGGTGTGACTCATGTCGGGAATCAAAAGTCTTGTAAAACAGAGGATTGAAGTGAAATTCGTTCTCTCGCTTGCTGGGTTGAGTTGCGATCGAGGGATGGAACTTAAATACCTAGATTTCGGTCCAATTGCATGGCAGAGGTTTAGGGTCCTCATGCTCCAGAGTGCATGATGTGAAAGAGTGTCGCATAATTTGCGCTCCGTTCTATGAATTAATTTCGGCTTATAAGTGAATGTGAGATACGTACGTTTGTTAGATATTTCAATGTTTCTTGAACCTTGGGATCACTGCTTGCCACTTGTTCTGTGAATTCCAATTGTTGTTGTCCTGTAATCATTCAGCACTAGCTAGCTACTCTACATGTTGGTAGACTTGCCGGTAATCAAAGGTTTGTGATGGTATCTAGAGAGTTCTCTCGAGTTGGAAATTCTGGAACCGATTTCTAGCACACCATTTAAGATACTTTACTTCAAACGAGAATTTGGAACCTTAAATGCGTCAATTCAGTGAGTGCAAAATTTGGACACTGCAGTTTAATCAAGTCGGCCGACTGAACTATGAGGAGCTGCTCATTAACGCAGCGTGATTTCGTTGAGATCGTTCCACCAATCACAGGTCAGAACTCCGAAAGGTTACAAACGCTCGTGATTCCCTCGGTCACGGCGATAATACTCTCGTTTTGGGTTACAAGTAAAACCGAAAGCTGTAGGTCGTTACGAAATCAATATCAGGTACAGTAGCTACAAGAATGACCATTCTGAGACCCAAATCGTAGATTTCAATTCTCTTGCGATGGAGCTGCCTGGGCTTGGGATCATGTGTTTAATATATCGCAATTTAGTGTCATTTGTCTTGTTGATCGCATAATATTTGATGTTGCCTACTGTTGGAGGTGTGAGCGTGTGAATATATTCACTAGGACTGTCCATGTTATCCCCAACATGGAAACAGCAGTTAACTACGATCCCTTTTCGATTTTACAGAACCTAGTCAACAAAGTCCTTCGCGTATAAGCCGCACTTTCCGAAGTGGGCAGGGGATTTCTTTGCAGAAACGTGGAGTTCGCAAACGCCAGAGGAACATGATATCCTCACCAAAGACCCGCAACCAGAAATTGATGAAAGTCAGTGCACCTACAAGATTCGGTATCATATTATCATTCTCGAATATCGCCTTAGAATTGGTGTATTTAGTTGCCCTGGCGCAACGGCGATTATTCCATCCGCTGGACGTGCCCGTGCAGAATGTTACTGTAGATGGGACCATGGCGACTTGGCGAAGCAGAATATGCGCAATTCCGAGGATCGGAAGGGAATCTGGGCAGGAATTAGCGGTACGGCGTTTCGCCTTGCCCAGCCATTTGTACGTAGCACAAGAAGTTCATGAGCTCTGTTTAGTTTCTCCAGCAGAAAGGTTATGTATTCTTGCTCATTGTGCTTCCTTTCTTTTCGGCCCTTTAATTTCACCAGCCTCCTCCGACAGGGGTTTGGAACTCATCGTTCTTTCGTTTGTGAAACAGTAGGGTATTTTCATTTTGACCACCGCAGCGGTACTGGTCGGGATGGCGAGACGTTAAACACCCCCATCGAGCCTTCTGCGGAGGCTGCTTTTATTCTGCGCAGGGGTGAACGTAAAAAAAAAGCCCCCTCAATTGTTGTTATCTTCATCCTCTAGCTTAGTCGGGTCCTCTGATTCCAAATATGAACTCAAAATTTGCAAAAAAATTTATGCGTGGCTGATAAAAAGTTCCTGCGTTTTCCCCAGGGGTAAAACGGGGGGTAAAGCAGCCTCCGCAGAAGGCTCGATGGGTGTTTAACGTCTCGCATCGGGCGCGGAGGTGTGGTGGGCTTCGCTCAACGACTGTCTCAAAATCAACGACCCCAGCAGATGGTAAGTAATTCAATATTTCAATTCATACCCGGTTGCAGAATTTGCAGCAATCAGTTTGAAAAAAGAAGAGTAAGCTATGTCCCCTTTAAAAGATTGTGATTAGATGTACATTACTGTAGAGGGCAATTATAGAGATTCCACTCCCAGGGTAGCTGGACTGAGGGCGAGAAAAGGGAAGTCGATTTGAGGATGCTCTACTGTAGCAGTGGCGGTGAACAGTACTGTAGAGGCCTAGAGATTCCACTCCCAGGTAGCTAGACCGAGGGCGAGAACTTTTTGCGGACGTACTACTGTGGCAGTGGTGGTGATATGCTTTGCACTCCGAGCTTCCCAAGAGAGCCACGGCAACCCTTTCCTTGCTCTTGGACGTCGCCACTCCACGCCCTTGGACGGTGCATTCTTGAGGAACGCAGTGGCTGCTGCCCCCGCTCGCGAAGGCCGCATTCCTGTGAATTTCGACTGGTGGGTAGCCTTGATGCTTGTCGATCGAGGTGACCTTTGCTTGTCTCCGCTCTTTTGGGCTCATTAAAAATTGAAGCCCTCTGAGATGCATGCACGATATAAAATTATATATTGAGAGAGTTGTCACAGGTTTCCTCGGCTAGCGTTACGCATCACGCAGTAGGTTTTGATGGTCTGGGAGTTCTGAGTTGGAGTTTCAGTGTTGGTGGGCGGAAGTGATATGCTCGACCTTAGATGCTAATCTGTGGTGATATTCTCTCTTGCAGAGCCGAGAAGCCATTGAGGGAAAAAAGTGTGCAAGCCCCGTGCGCATTCTCACCTCAGGTACGCGTGGCTGCTTTGCTTCTTTGTCGGTATGGTTGGGATTGAGATGTCTGTCTTGATCATTGATTCTTGCTAAGAATCGATTTGCCTGACATCGGTTGTTATTGTTATGCAAGTGGTTGATCTTGGTTGTCGTAATTAGTCGTGTAGATTCTGCAGGGTAGGACTTACCCAGTTTGCGATTTAAGATTGCCTTGACACGGGCAAGTGATTCACAGGAAACTCATATCACGTTCCCGGTGTTGATTCCCGGTGAGTCTCACGTTTCCCACTGAACTTTAAAATTTGACACCTGTAAAAACTTTACTAATTACAGTAATTTTGGACACGTATTGCAACTACACATACACAGGGGAAAATGAGACTCACCGGGAATCAACACCGGGAACGTGATATGAGTTTCCTGTGATTTGGATGTATTGCACCACAACAACGGCTTGGTTTCTTGTAATCGGTATTGCTTCAGGGTGACAAGGCGTCATGTGAATCGTTGTCTCAGGGTCTAGACCAGCTTTGTCTCCTCGGCTGCTGTCACACATCACGCTGCCTATGCCTTTGTGGTCTGGAAGTTTAGACTGTGTTTCAAATTGTAGAAGTGGTTATGCCCAGCCTGCAGCTGACCATGTGTGGCGATGTTCCATCTTGCAGATTCGTGAAGCTATCAAGGGAACAAGGCCTTTTGGACCACAAAATCACACCTTTAGGTATGGGTTACACCATAATCATCTTTCTTTGTATTTTGAGGAGTAAATTGTCTTTCTTGATTATCCTTGGGATGATATTGCCTAGAATTGATTCAATCTAGTTCATATTCCTTGGTATAATTCTCCATCTTTTACAACTTGTCCATTTAGATTGTCTTAAATAGTTGAGAATGTCTTCATGAGCAGTTTGTAATTAAAGGTAGCTTTGCCATGGCTAAGTGGTTTAGTTGTCCGTGTTCATAGGGAAGGGCTTTGGGTGATGATTATTCTCTTCAATTGGAAGAGAAAAGGACTATAGAGCATTGTGTTTATGATTCTTGCCATATGTAGACCAAGGTCATAAAACTTGTGTCATCAAAGTGTTTTGGTTGATTTTAATTATTTGTTTGGGGTGGTATTTCAACATGTAGATTTGTAAAGACTTTGAGGGAATGAAGGAGTGCAAGTCTTCTTGATTAGATTTCAATTGCAACAATGTTGGCATTTTGTGCATTCAACTTGAATTTTGTTAAAATAAGTTTTAATTGTATTTGATGTAGTTCTATCTTTTGCAAATTATTTATATGAATTATCTAGCTTGAGATTATATATAATCTCAAACTATAATTACACCCTTGGCAAGCAAAATTGACAGGAATCTTAATATGGGTGGGCGATAGCATTGTATAGGTCTTCTTTTTTACTTTTTAAGAATATGTTAGGATGGCATTCACTTAAATCTTAGTGAAGTACTATACTATATCTTTGAATTCATCTATATTTAGAATCAAAAAATATTTTTCCAAATTGAATTCATACACTTCTTCATCCAAATTTGGAGAATTTATCTTCACTTTAACAAAAATGAAGATGTTTTGGTAAAATCAATCTATTTTTATTTGGCAAGTTGTAGAGATTTATTTTCAATTGGTGCAATTTGGCAACAAGGTGCCTATGAAATGAGATTGCTTTGGTAATAGTAAAGGATTGTCAATTTGGTGTTATTTCAGAACTTCACTACTATCAATTTTATTAGTTTTGGTAGATAATATCTTATATCACAAGGTAGAAGCGCCTAATTGCAATACATTTTGTTCTCTAACTCCTTAAAATGGACCATTAATGAACACTTGTATGATCCAAATCTAAAACTTTTGAGAAGCAATTAAAGAAATTTGAGACATATTTTGCTTGAAGGGTGTCCATTCAAGGGTAGTTTAGTATTTAAAGTAGGTTGTTCTTGTCAACTTTGGAAATTTGCAAAATGTTATTAGGATATAGTAATTGCAAAACCACTTGATTTGCATTTCCCTTGATTTTGTTAATATTCTCATTAAATTTTTTTGGTTATTCGACCTTTGAAGTACTTAGTGGTATTAAAAAAAATGCAACTTGTTGGTGTTACAGTGATCTTTGATATTGTTATAACATTTGTGTATATATAATTCCTATATTTCCTAAAGAATCTCATCCATTGCAAAATGGTCAAACATTGTATTTGATATAAATTTAGTTTTTTAAATTGTATTAAAAAAATAATCAAATAAATTTGTTTTTCTAGTAGATTTACCAATCAATTATTTTACACCCAAATCACCCTTGCTAATGTCAAACTGAATTTATTTCTTATTGCTATTGATTTTTTAGCAATTATAATGAGACGAATTAGATTAATTTGAAATCTCTATTGTAAGCAAGGTTTAGAATGAGAAACTCCACTTTGTAATAAAGTTTTTAAAGTACTTCAAAAGTAGGAAGTCCAATTGAACTACACAAAATGTTGTATATTTTGGATTCTATCTTAAAGAATTTGCGATTGCAATAATTAATTCATTCCATGGAATTTTTCAAAATTTCAAAATGGAATAGAAATTAAATAGGTCAAGCTTCATATTTTGAGTTTAAATCAAATATTGAAACATGATTGGTTTGAAAGTTGCAATTAAGGTTGATCAAGGTGCATTTCATTTTAGAATATATGCTCAAATCTCTAGGTTGAAGTCAAGGTGTGAGATTATGAATGCTTTTTTTTTTAGTGTTAGTAAGAAGCCTAGGATATGAGTTTTCACTTTGTCACTTTGTCATTTTACTTAAGCCAACTTGATTTGAAGGGATTGTAATATCCTCCTTTTGTCATTTGGACTTGTATAAGCTAGATTCTTGCTTGTTATTAGCAAGATGACACCTTCATGCAAGCAACTTTATTGAATGCTACTTGAAATGTCACATGCGCCTTGTGACATGCCTCGATAATGGTGAACTATATTTGTAACAACATTGTAATGATAGTTTCAATGCCACTTGTGTCAATTACTTCAATCACAAAGGTATAGCATTGTTAAAAAAGTTTAAGCAAGGAGTGTATTTCTAGCTAGGTACCTATTTTTTACACAAATTTTGTGGTGTTGTGCTCTATGTTTATGATGGATCTTCCTACTCTATTGCTTTGAAGTTATGGTTCTTTCAATCTCCCCAAATTTCTAGTGGTCTTTGATTTGCATATTTATTTAATCAATTTAAAATCTTCACTCCAATTGACTTACAAAAATTTTAGAGATAAATTGGTAGAGACCCTTGAGAAATTTGAAATGTAAGTGGTTTGGAAAGTATTTTGAATTTGTGAGTGTTTTTTGAAGTCTTGAAAATCTACATGGATTGGATTGGCATGGAGAGGATGCCTCAAGTGAAGCAACCTCATAGTGTATGAATTTATATTTTCACAATTTAATAGAAGGTTTCCTTGTTTTTGAAATCAGATAGCTCATATTCTATGCAAGAAGGCCCACTTTGAATAACCGGCAAATCAAGAAGTCGAAGGCTCATCATAGCCTTGTGAAGAATTGCCATTGTTGGATATTACCAGGGTTCTCATTTGCAACTAGAGATGGAGAAGAGTTTGGATGGCAAATGGTTATGCAAGATTTATATCTTGTGGGCCATGGTATACACCATTATGTTGTTTGGATGTGTGTTGTGTCTCAATGAAGAAGGCAAGGTATTGTTCAAGTGGAAGCAAGAATTTTTGGAGGATGAAGACAATAGCTTGAGCAATTGGAATGTCTCGGACAACACTCCTTGTTTGTGGAATGGTGTGAAATGCACCCAAGGTTCCATAACTACTTTGGACTTCTCTCCTCTTCCTTTTCGCCACCTAGTTGGGGACATCCATGCCCTCACTCCTTGTAAGTGACTTTGCCTTGTCATGGATTTATTGTTCCAAATTGCATATTCATTCATTTTGAAGTAGTACATTTGAATAGGTGGCATGTAGACTTGGAACTTAGATGAGGTGAACTCAATTGATGAAGAGTGTGTTGCCATGCAGCAAAATTTGTCAATCTTACAATCTTGAATGTGGGAAGTACAAGCTTGAGTGGAAATTTCCCTGAAGACATTGTGAATTGCTCCAAATTGGTGTACCTCAACTTGAGTTTCACCTTCATTGGCGGGAAGTTTCCAACTGACCTTCCTAAACTCCAACATCTAGAAGTGTTTGATGTAACATATGATTTTATGGAGGGCACTGTAGAGAATAGATTTGATGAGCTCCAAAAGTTGCAAGTTCTACGCCTTGCTGGGAATTCTTTTGAAGGCAAGATGCCAGATTCCATTCTTTCATTGACCAAGCTTGAAGAATTGACTCTATCATACAACAATTGGAATGGTTCATTGCCGTTAAGCTTCTTCACCATTCCAAATTTGAAAGTTTTGTGGTTAGGCTCATATTTGGACGTCATGGACATGGTACCATGGCCAAATGTGAGCTTATGGGAGGGCCTAGAGGATCTTCGCCTACATGGCGTGAATTTCCCACCATCTCTATTTCCAACAGGGTTATTGACATTAACAAAGTTGAAGAATCTCCATCTTGAGAGGTGCCACATCATTGGTCATATTCCTTCTCTTGAGAATTTGACACATCTTGAAGGACTCAATCTAGGCAATAACTCACTTAGTGGTTCCATTCCAGACATGTTTGGAAGCATGCCAAATTTGACAATATTGTGGCTTTACACAAATCAATTGACAGGGCCTATTCCATACTCTCTATCACAATGCAAGAGCCTTTGGCAAGTCATTGCTTTCAATAATTTTGGATTAAGTGGAGATTTGGCCAACTTAGCAAATTTGAAAGATAGCTTGAGTTGGCTTGACATTGGATACAATAACTTCAGTGGAGAGATTCCACCAAGTTTGGGGAATCTAACACTTCTTACCAAGCTTGTCCTATCTTCAAACCATCTCAGCGGACAAATTCCGGCAAGTCTTGGAAATTTGAAGCTTCTCACATACCTTGACTTGGGTTTAAATAGCTTAGGTGGACAAATTCCATCTAGTTTTGGGAACTTGTCCCTTCTTCAATACATCGGCCTTGCTGGATGTAACTTAACTGGGCCAATTCCTCCTGAAATTACCAATTGGAAACAATTATCTGAATTGTATCTCCAACAAAACCAACTAACTGGTGAAATCCCATATGATCTTGGGAAAAATACTTTGCTTCAATGGGTGGATATAGGGAACAACCTCTTTGAAGGCCCAATGCCTCCTTATCTGTGTTGGGGCAACAATGTCACTTTAACATTCCTTGGATTATATGAAAACAAATTGACTGGTTTGATTCCTAACACATATGACAATTGCACGAACTTAAGGGTATTGCGATTGGATGGCAACCAACTTGAAGGGCCCATGCCAATAGGCTTGTGGGGAGGTGCCAACTTAGTAAGAATGCAATTGAGTGGGAATCGTTTGAACGGAAGTATGGACACTAGCATTGGAAATGCAAAGTCTCTCTCCGTCTTATTTGTACAAGATAATCAATTTTCAGGCCCCATTCCTAAGGAGATTGGACAAACTAGCTTGGTTAAGTTCCAAGCCAACTCCAATGGATTCAATGGCACCCTCACTCCTCTACTAGGAAACTTGTCAAGCTTGACACAACTTGTATTGGGTGGCAATTCATTCGAGGGTGCCATTCCTTTGAGCCTAGGCAATTGTTCTGAGCTTTTTCAGTTGGACCTTTCTGGAAACCATTTGGATGGCTCTATTCCCAACGAGTTGGCTTACCTCAACAAACTAAGTGTTTTAGATGTCTCACAAAACAACCTCACAGGACCCATTCCTAAAGGCTTATTTAGTATGTTGAATTTACAAACACTAAATGTAGCTTTTAATAACTTATCGGGAGTCATTCCAATGGAAGGAAATGGGGTGACTGTGACAGTGAACTTCACTGGAAATCCATATTTGTGCATGGAGGGCTCATGTGGCTCTAATTCGTCTACCCAAGACTTGGCATCCAAGAAAGGCAAAATGAAAGCATGGATGGTGTTGGTGGGGGTATTCAGTATTGTGGCATTTGTGGTGTTCATTTATGTTTTCAAAAGCTATCTCTACCGCACTTTGTGGCATGATGCTTTGCCCTTGCCTAAAGAAGAAAGCTTGTGGACTTTGACGTCATTTCACAACAAAGTGTACCATGAGGATGAGGTCACAACGTTGGAAGAAGAAAATTTGATTGGAGTTGGTGGTTCGGGCCAAGTGTATAAGGTCACCTTAAGTGATGGTGAGATAGTGGCTGTGAAGAAACTATGGAGTGTGAAGAAAGAGGAGGGGCAATGTGATCATGGCTTTACTACTGAGGTATGAAAAGCTCTCTACTACTTTTGATTGGTTACAAAAGTGCAAGTCTAGTTTTTTTTAATGTTGAATTATTTATGCAAAAATTTGACTATGGAGGTGCATGGATTTTACTTGCTTGGATGGAGTGCAGTTGAAGACAGTGGCCAACATTCGTCACCGACACATTGTGAAGCTTTTATGTAGTTGTACCAAAGGCAACAACAACCTTTTGGTGTATGAGTACATGCCCAACGGCAGCTTAGGAGATTTGTTGCATGGCCCCAAGGCAAACCCAATGCCATGGGAATTACGCTATAGAATTGCTGTGGGGGCCGCTATGGTTTGTTACTATGTCCTATCTCTTTATATTTCCAATCTAGAATTGTGATTATTTCATCTTCTTTTGACTTGATTCTTCAAATCTTGGGAATCAATTGCATGCATGTAGGTGCTTAAAGAATAACTATTATGGTTGACATTTTTTTGTATTGGTAGGGATTGGAGTATTTACACCATGATTGTTCTCCACAAATCCTTCACCGAGATGTGAAGTCCAACAATATTTTGGTAGACTTAGAGTACGAAGCGCACTTGGCTGATTTTGGAATTGCAAAAATAATAGATCCAACAGCATCGCTTGACTTGTCTTCAGTTGCCGGCTCAGCGGGATACATTGCCCCAGGTGAAAAGCTTCTGTAATTGCTATGCTTGGAAAGAATAGTAGGATTCTTGGAGATGTAAAGTTGGTCATTAATTATTCTAAATTAGAATGGATGATTTCTAATAGTATAACTAGGGTTGAAATGTTTGGACCTAATGATGTAAGCGGGTTTGAAATGTTGTATGCAGAATACTCATTTGGAACACGAGTGACGGAAAAAATTGACATCTACAGCTTTGGTGTTGTATTGATGGAGTTGGTGACTGGAAAACGAGCTGCGGACCCATTGGAGGGTGTAGATGGAGCAAACTTGGTTCAATGGGTTCATAATAGAGTGTTGACACCCAAAGGGTTGAGTGAGATCTTAGACTCTAAGTGTGGAATAAATTCACAAAGTAAGATGGTTCAAGTCTTACAAGTGGGGATGTTGTGCACCAATTACATGCTTGCAAGTCGTCCCTCAATGCGTGAGGTGGTGAAAATGCTGAAGGATGTGACTCTCTAATGGGCACTAATCCTAATTACATTAGAATTTCAGGAGGCTTGAGTTTGATGTAGTTGTATGGAATTGGTGACAAATTTGATGTTGCACTTATTTTCAAACTTGCAATGAAATATATTGGTGGATCTTTCCAATTATGATGAATAGGAGAAATTGCAAAAATTGGCCTAGGCATATAAGGCTTGATGGATTTTATGATGGTGTTATTTGTTGATACTTGTGCATCTTGACATCATGGGCTAGTTGTCTTTAATTGATTTTTGGTGATTTAAATTTTTTGTTTTTGCATTTTAGTATCATTTGGAAGAAAGGAACAATCTTAAATTGTTATATGACATTAAATAGCCTTTAATACACACCTTTAGACTAGATTCTCACTTAAAATGGCAAGCTATATGAATATATGATTTGAAGTACAATCTTCGTCTAAGTTACACCACATTAGTGACATCACTAGGGAGGGTTGCTAATATGTGAGCTTAGAAGTATGAGCCCATGAGCCAAGAAGATTATAGACCTATGATATATGTGTCTTTATTATAGTAACCCTTTATATTAATACTACATATAGTATATACTCTAAACACCTACATTACAGGATTGGTGTTTATGTTATGAATACCTTCAATGGTTGCATGATACCTACTTATATGTATGCTTAAGGCTCACATGCTTACACTTGCATGTTTACATACTAGTATTATTGCGTTACCAAGCTAAGTTTTCTTGTTAATATTAATTGTCTAGCAATCAGGGCTGTGCGGACGTCCGGACGTCCCGCGTCCGACACCCCGCGGACGTCCTATGACATTTGAATTTCCTGTATTTATTGCGCCCGGTAAAAAATTGAGGCGGACGGCCGCCCCGACCGCCGACGTCGGAGGTCCCGTCCAACCGTCCAACCGCCCGTCCGCCCCGACCGCCGGCATCGGAGGTCCCGTCTGACCACTTGTCCGCCACTCCGCCCTGACCGTTGGCGTCGGAGGTCCCGTCCAACCACCTGTCCGCCACTCCGCCCCGACCGCTGGCGTCGGAGGTCCCGTCCAACCGCCTGTCCACCCCGACCGCCGGCGTTGGAGGTCCCGTCCGCTGCGCTCGTCTCAGCGTCCGCCCCGATCGCGATCCTGTCCGCTGCGACTGCATCTCGCCGTCCGCTCCAACCAACCGCATCCGCCACGCGTCCGTAATGGTGTCCGCATCGACCCTGATGAGAATGTCTGAAAAAAATTAAAACTTTTCACCGTATAAGGTAACTAGTCAATAAATTGACCATTTAAGAGCTGAAACTGAATTTTGGGGAGGGGAAACGTCTTAAAATATTTTCCAATAAATTGCCTTTGAAAGACAAGTGGAGTTGACATCTAACCGAAATTGTTTTATAATTTTTGAAGTTTTGTGGAATTAGTTATTAATTTTTGAAGATAAAAGGGCATAGGGCTTTGAAAACGCCCACCCCTGCAATGTACACCCTTTGTACATTGCTGAAGGCTACAAAAAGCAACATGTACAAGTAGTGTACAATTGAGAAAGTGGGCAATTCCAGGCACATTGAACTTGCAATTGGTGGGGAAATTTACAATAAAATTTTGGAACAATGTACTTGATTACTTGAAAAAGTTAACAAAAAGATCAACAAGTTGGTTTTCTTCAAAAAAAATTAATGATGAAGATTTTGATTTTTGACATTCCTTTGGGGACAAGTATTTCGTATTCTGAAGTGCATTTGGGGGATCCTTTTGGGATTAATGACATTTTTGAATCACGATTTGTCCATGTCATGATTTTAATTAAATTTTCCATGAATTTTTCAGGACCCCGCAAAAGGAATTTTGTCATTTGTGACTAATGCCCTTTGGGGCATTAGTCACATTAGTCACAATTTAGTATATTTGCCACAACTTTTGCATGGGCAATTGAAATTTTCTAAATTTTTTTATACATGCTTGGCATGATGTAGGACACCTACTTGCAAATTTTCAAAAGCAAAGCTCACTTTTAGAATTCTGTACAATTTTTTGATGGCTTTGAGTTAGAACTCAAAAATAAATAAAATTTGAAGTCACTTATCCAACTTCAATCGTCAATATGCTTCATTAGGATGCATTGGAAGTATTTGGAGATTTAAAAAAAAAATTGAAATTGAGAAGGCTAGGAATTTGGGAGATATGCTCGATTGTGACTAATGTGACTAATGCTCTTTGAGGCATTAGTCACAGTAGTCACAATTTAGTATATTAGCCACAACTTCTGCATGGGCAATTGAAATTTTCTAAATTCTTTTATACATGCTTGGTATGATGTCGGACACCTACTTGCAAATTTTCAAAAGCAAAGGTCACTTTTAGAATTCTGTACAATTTTTTGATGGTTTTGACTTACAACCCAAAAAGAAATAAAATTGGAGGTCACTTGTCCAACTTCAAATGTCAATATGCTTCATTAGGATGCATTGGAAGTATTTGGAGATTTTCAAAAAAAATTGAAATTGAGAAGGATAGGAATTTGGGAGATATGCTCAATTGTGACTAATGTGACTAATGCTCTTTGGGCATTAGTCACATTAGTCACAATTTAGTATATTTGACACAACTTTTGCATGGGCAACTTAAACTTTCTAAATTTTTTTATACATGCTTGGCATGATGTGGAACACCTACTTGAAAATTTTCAAAAGCAAAAGACACTTTTAGAATTTTGTGCAATTTTTTGATGGTTTTGACTTACAACCCAAAAAGAAATAAAATTTGAAGTCACTTATCCAACTTCAAATGTCAATATGCTTCATTATGATGCATTAGAAGTATTTGGAGATTTTCAAAAAAAATTGAAAAAGAAAAGACTAGAAATTTGGGAGATATGTTCAATTGTGACTAATGTGACTAATGCTCTTTGGGGCATTAGTCACATTAGTCACAATTTAGTATATTTGACAAACTTTTGCATGGGCAAATAAAAATTTCTAAATTTTTTTATACATGCTTGGCATGATATAGGACACCTACTTGCAAATTTTCAAAAGCAAAGGACACTTTTAGAATTTTGTACAATTGTTTGATGGTTTTGACTTACAACCCAAAAGAAATAAAATTGGAGGTTACTTGTCCAACTTCAAATGTCAATATGCTTCATTAGGATGCATTGGAAGTATTTGGGGATTTTCAAGAAAAATTGAAATTGAGAAGGATAAAAATTTAGGAGATATGTTCAATTGTCGGACCTCTGGCGTCCACCTCGGGTCGTCCGACGACAGGCCCGTCCGCCTCGGAAGTCATCGGCCGGACCTGGCGTTCGACAACCCCGCTATGCATCCGCCCTTCTAATGTCCTCGTCCGCCTTGCCACCACCCAACGTCCGCCCTGCCGAGTGCCGACCGCCCTACTGACTTCGCCGTCCGCCCTTCCGACCGCCCAACGTCCGCCCTTTGGCCCTACCTATCCACCCTAACGATCGAGTGGACGTCCGACAAAGGCGTCCGCCCTGCCGACCAACTAACCTCCGCCGAAGACCACTCAGATTTCAAGTCCAAACTCAACATTGGATTCCACAAGTCCAAACTCAACATTGGGTTCCCCAGAAGTCATATTTAAAGCTTTAACCCTTAAAGGACCGTCAATATACTTTCACCAAAAGCGCTCCAAAAGACCAAAACTGCCATTTCTAGTAGAAGTACCAAAATTTTCGGAAAAAAACTTTTTTTGACATATCTGACCATAGGATATTGTATTATATAGTATCAAAAACATGTAGTAAAAATTTCAAACATTTCCACCGAGTGCATTGCAAGATATAAGCATTCAAATTAACTAAAATCATTTTTTTGACTTTGTAAAAAGCAAGGTAGGTGCACTTCACAAGCTCACATTTCTATGAAAAAATGACCTAAATGGTGGTGCTTCTTTGGATTTGTTTTCCTAGACAAGTTGGGCACATGCTTGAAAATTTTCAAATCATTTGGAATAGTACAACATATAGGAAAAAAATAATAAGTATGTAGTAGTAGAGAATGATTAAACATACTAAATTATTTATAGTTGAAATATGAAATTGAAAATTTCCAATCCCAAATTCTCAATGGTTGAAAATTTGAAATGTTGTAATAATGTATCTACATCCTACGATTTTATCTTTCTAGAAATCATAAATTAAACTCTTTTGAAAGAATTTGTAATTCTAGGAAATTATTATGATACTAGTCTTAAATATTGGAAATTGTCAATATCAATAGTTGAAATTTAGCTGATTCAAATTGTTCCAAACACAATAACACACCTCCCATGAGAAAGGAATATTCAAATTTAATGGAATTCCAATTGAAATTTGAAATCCTAGAGGATCATTCATTTCTGGTCCTTTACGGGAAACATGTGATTTGTGCTAGTACCTGCGGGCTTAAATTCAAATTTGATCTTCATTTTTACAAACTTCTTCAGAAGATAAAAAAGTTGATTAACTTTCATGGAATGTAATTTTTTTCACAATTGATGCCCAAGAGCAACAATTATGATCCAATGAACTCAAAATATTGAAAGTAAGGGACGGGGGATTGAAAATAGCTAGAACAATCTCACCATTGAGATTATTGTGTTTCAATCCCATGTTAGAGCTATTAATGATTTAGTTTTTCTTTCAATCTTGGACTTACTTGTACTTAACTATTTTTTGAATAATGAAAATCAAGCCTATCTTTCTTGAAATTTTTGTCTTAGACTTTCAACTCAATTCTAAGTTCTTCAAATTCCTTCAAAAAATTTTATTCAAGGTCCATACTCCATAGTTCCAAAAAATTCCACGAATGGTGGTCAAAGTCATCTGATATTTTTACCACATTATCCTAAATAATATAGTACAAGATCCTACGGTTAGATCCCAAGAGAAGTATTTTTTTGGTTTTCTTATAGTGAACGCAACAAAAATGGCAGTTTTGAGTGGTTTGTAACCAAAAAATGGCCTTAGTCCTTTAGGGGTTAACAATATGGGGAGAGATTTATAACCATATTTTATTGCAAGACATTCTCAACACTCAAATTGTAACTTGTAAGGGCCTAATATTTCAATTTCTAAACAAATTAGAAAAATGTATCACCATACTTTCTACAATTCTACAGTTGGAAGATGATGACATTCAAGATTGCATAAGAGGATGAGTCAAATTTGAAAATGATGCAATTATACTTGAAAAAAAATTTGAAAATGTGAAAAATTATAGAATCTTTCATTTGAAAATAAGTAAATCTGTGAATGTGAATATGAAGGAGTGTACTTGAAATAATTTTATCCCTTACTAGTTTGCATTTAGAAATATGTAAAGAATATATATTTTTTCTATTAAAGTAGAGTGTATACATTTTTTTAATTAATAATGTGTTGAATCCTTGGATCATTCATCAATTTACTTTCACTATTTATTATTTTATATGACACCCATAATGCAAAAATGATGAAGAAGCTTGGGTTTAGGGTTTAGAATTTAGGGTTTAGGGTTTGGGCTTGTCTACACTCTACAGAAGTGGACGTCAATGCTATTCGGATAGGGTGTAAAGTTTAGATCTTACTTTCTTTAAATGTGCATAATGAAACTCAATTTCACACATACATTGAACATTGGATGCTTTTTCCAACACTTCCCATTTTAACCCTTAAAAGACCGCACTGTTTTTTTGGGATGTATAGAAATTTTGGGCAGGTACCTACGAGCGGGGACTTTTAGATCTGAGGCTGAAATTTGAATAGAATGTGGGGGCAAGGAAGATCTTTCATATGCAACAAATTTTCATGACATTTGAAAATACAAGTCAAAAGTTATAGCCTAGTATGTTATTTTTTTCATAACTGGGCATTTCATGCAAATAAGAGGAAATCACTTTTTTCATAAACAAGAATTCCACAAATTGATTTTCTAGAATTTTGTATACGCGTGAAGTTTTGAATCATTCCATTTTGATGAATGAGTCAAAAGTTATGTGGATTTTTTGTTTTTGGTCAGTTTTGGATTTCCTACTCTAAAAATAAACTTCGAAATCCTTTATCTTACCCAATTTCCAATATTCTTGGACAAAAATAAAATCGTAGGATGTAGATACATTATTACAACATTTCAAATTTTCAACCATTGAGAATTTGGGATTGGAAATTTTCAATTTCATATTTCAACTATAAATAATTTAGTATGTTTAATCATTCTCTACTACTACATACTTATTATTTTTTTCCTATATGTTGTACTATTCCAAATGATTTGAAAATTTTCAAGCATGTGCCCAACTTGTCTAGGAAAACAAATCCAAAGAAGCACCACCATTTAGGTCATTTTTTCATAGAAATGTGAGCTTGTGAAGTGCACCTGCCTTGCTTTTCACAAAGTCAAAAAAATGATTTTAGTTAATTTGAATGCTTATATCTTGCAATGCACTCGGTGGAAATGTTTGAAATTTTTACTACATGTTTTTGATACTATATAATACAATATCCTACGGTCAGATATGTCAAAAAAAGTTTTTTTCCGAAAATTTTGGTACTTCTACTAGAAATGGCAGTTTTGGTCTTTTGGAGCGCTTTTGGTGAAAGTATATTGACGGTCCTTTAAGGGTTAAAGCTTTAAATATGACTTCTGGGGAACCCAATGTTGAGTTTGGACTTGTGGAATCCAATGTTGAGTTTGGACTTGAAATCTGAGTGGTCTTCGGCGGAGGTTAGTTGGTCGGCAGGGCGGACGCCTTTGTCGGACGTCCACTCGATCGTTAGGGTGGATAGGTAGGGCCAAAGGGCGGACGTTGGGCGGTCGGAAGGGCGGACGGCGAAGTCAGTAGGGCGGTCGGCACTCGGCAGGGCGGACGTTGGGTGGTGGCAAGGCGGACGAGGACATTGGAAGGGCGGATGCATAGCGGGGTTGTCGAACGCCAGGTCCGGCCGATGACTTCCGAGGCGGACGGGCCTGTCGTCGGACGACCCGAGGTGGACGCCAGAGGTCCGACAATTGAACATATCTCCTAAATTTTTATCCTTCTCAATTTCAATTTTTCTTGAAAATCCCCAAATACTTCCAATGCATCCTAATGAAGCATATTGACATTTGAAGTTGGACAAGTAACCTCCAATTTTATTTCTTTTGGGTTGTAAGTCAAAACCATCAAACAATTGTACAAAATTCTAAAAGTGTCCTTTGCTTTTGAAAATTTGCAAGTAGGTGTCCTATATCATGCCAAGCATGTATAAAAAAATTTAGAAATTTTTATTTGCCCATGCAAAAGTTTGTCAAATATACTAAATTGTGACTAATGTGACTAATGCCCCAAAGAGCATTAGTCACATTAGTCACAATTGAACATATCTCCCAAATTTCTAGTCTTTTCTTTTTCAATTTTTTTTGAAAATCTCCAAATACTTCTAATGCATCATAATGAAGCATATTGACATTTGAAGTTGGATAAGTGACTTCAAATTTTATTTCTTTTTGGGTTGTAAGTCAAAACCATCAAAAAATTGCACAAAATTCTAAAAGTGTCTTTTGCTTTTGAAAATTTTCAAGTAGGTGTTCCACATCATGCCAAGCATGTATAAAAAAATTTAGAAAGTTTAAGTTGCCCATGCAAAAGTTGTGTCAAATATACTAAATTGTGACTAATGTGACTAATGCCCAAAGAGCATTAGTCACATTAGTCACAATTGAGCATATCTCCCAAATTCCTATCCTTCTCAATTTCAATTTTTTTTGAAAATCTCCAAATACTTCCAATGCATCCTAATGAAGCATATTGACATTTGAAGTTGGACAAGTGACCTCCAATTTTATTTCTTTTTGGGTTGTAAGTCAAAACCATCAAAAAATTGTACAGAATTCTAAAAGTGACCTTTGCTTTTGAAAATTTGCAAGTAGGAGTTATAAAAAAAATTTAAAAATTTTAGTTGCCCACACAAAAGTGATGACTAATATACTAAATTGTGACTACTGTGACTAATGTTTCAAAGGTCATTAGTCACAATTGAACATATCTCTCAAATTCGCTTAGGACCTTGTAGGTACACGAACCTGAATCCCAATAAATATGTGAATGTTAAAGGACACTATGAGCCCCCCTAAGATCCAAGGTTGAGGGTTGAAAAATAAAAAGGGGTCCGTCTAAAGCCGTCCGCTGTCCGCCCATTCCGCCGCCCCGTCCGCCATCCCGTCCGCCAATGCACCGCCCGTCCGCCCATTCCGTCGTCCCGTCCGCCAAAGGACCGCTCGTCCGCCATCGCGTCCGCGTGTCGGTCCTCCCATCCGCCGTGCCGTCTGCCAAAATTCCCGCCATCTGCCACAATACACACCGTTCGCCCGCCGTCCACGCAAATTCAACGGCCCCCCGACTGTCCCGTTTCCCCGTACTCGACGTCCGACAGCCCGTCTGCCGAAAAAAACGCCGTCCGCCACGCTAATTTGGCCGTCCACCGTTTTACCCAACGTCCGCTGCGCCCACTGCGTTCGGATGTTCGGATTTTGGGTGTAATTTTACAAAAGACATAGAGTCCGCACAACCCTGCTAGCAATGGTCTTTTGGGAATACTTCCAAAAGCCATTTCAATTGCTTCAATATTAAATTAGTTGAGCAACTTTGAATCAGAGTCTTCTTTCAAAACAAAAGCAAAAACAAATAACCCAAATGTGGTTATGTTTTTCTAAACTTACAAGGTATGCATGAAAATAATTTCATCAACATTTAAGTCTTTTAAGGAATTTCAAATAATTCTTTTGAATGTTTTCATGTTGTTGGGGAAAATCTTATTGTTTACAAAAAATTCCATTAAAATATCAAATTGTGTCATTTTGGTACTAACTTGTTATATAAAGTATATGTAGATAGTAGATATGTATTATTTAAAGTTATTTGTTTGAAGGATTTAAAATCTTCTTTATTTTGTAATATAATGCTTCAAATGTGGACTTTAGGAATTATCTCTTCAAAGCCAAAAACGATGGAAACTAATTATTTAAAAAAACTTTTTTTTTTTGCCTAAATTGAAGTATTTCATGCCATTGTTAAAAATGAAAATTTAAACCATATCCTACTAAAGTGTTAGCCATGAACTTCGAATTCTCCATTGACGCATTGTTTTTCTCATTGTCTAGCCAAAAAAATTAGCATGTTTAATTAGCAAGAAGCTGAGAAACCAATCATCTAAGGGCTAGTCCACCTTTTTCATGTATTTGTTTGGATGGAAATATTTTTTGCTCATTTTTAAGTGAAAGAAAAATAAACAAAGAATCTAATATAAGTTGTTTCATATTTTTTGAAGCATTATTGAATTAGTTATGAATTTTCAAACACAGTTTGGCATAGGGCCCTATTTGTGATCAGTAGGCCTTGCAAACCCATACATGCACACTTTGAAAAAAAATTTAGCTTGCTTCAAAACCACCTTTGCAACATGTAAAAAGTAATAGAATTTGTTTTTAAATGTGTCCCTTTCTAAAACTAAAATGATATTTTAGATTTTTTAATACTTGAAAGAAGGTAGTTCAACAACCAATTCTTATTTTGAATATAATTAGTAGAGACCTATCCACTTAATTAGGAATATCCACTTAGTTAGGAATAAACCCATTGGGAATCTAAAACCATCCATTCAATTAGTAAAAATCAAATCTTAGCATCCTTCAATGTAATTCACAATTAATTTTCTCACAATGAACTATCCATTTTAGAGCCTCCTAGTGGATAGGTGCAAAAGCCTGCAGAATTTATGAACCCTCTCCTATACATTTTCTTGCATTTTGAGCAACATTTTTATCTTAGTTTTTGAAGAAATGCAAAGATGGCAATAGTTTAAAATTTTGTAAAGCATATATTGTATTTCTACATCCATCCATCTTTTGGACAAAAAAACACATTGAATTCATATTCGTGCATTTTTTGTTGACATTTGGCAATTTCATCTAATATTTTAAATAAAATTCAAAAAATTATGGAAAAAAAATATTATTTTTATTCAGTGAAAAGTAGAAGTTTATTTTGAAATGGTGCAATTTGATACCATAGTGCCAAAAAAAGGGTTGATTCTAAGGGGCGGAAAGTCTTGCTCTAAGAGCAAACTCTTCTCTTCCTTGCTAAAATTTGGTTGTTTAATGTTGTCCATTGTGGTAGATTTCACTACAACTCTCTATCATGTTTCTTTAATTAATTGCAACTTTTTTTTTCCATGCACCTCGATGAAGCCGTGATTATCTTTTGGTATCACCTTTACTTTTGCATTTTTCATCTTAGTTTGTTATTGCTAGGGCCTAGCTTATCGACAATCATTCAAAATGTGCCCAAACATTCAACACCAATCACACTGATTTGGGAGCCCCAAATAACTAAACACCTAGTCCAAGTTAATTAGATTAGGCTCATTAGCCCAATACCATACAAATTTACTATCTAGGTACTTAAGAGAAACTATTTGTCAATTGTCATATTTTGTAAAGATTGAAAAGTTTGAGAGAAGTTATTTGCTAAAAAAATGAAGACATTTTGACAAAAAGAGATTTTTTTTTAATATTTCATAGCTAAAATATTAAAGCATGAATATATCCTTGTTGAAGTATGGATAGACCATTAGTAATAAAAGTGTGGGCTAATACGTTTACTCCCCAAGTGCATTGATATGATGATAAAAGGTTGCTAAAATTGTGGTAATAGGTGGGATATTTACAAAAATGGGAGAATCTTGCAAGTGATGTTATTGGTTAGTTCTACCTTAAGTGATGTCTTCCATTCTAGGATTAACTTGAAAGTCTAATATCTTGCAATCTTTATGTTCAAAAATTCAAAATTCTTGATATTTTTCCTATATGTTCCAAATATTTTTTCTAAATTTTCATTGTATGGATTATAAATTAAAAAATTCCTCATTGCACAAAATAATAATTAGTATATTGCCAATCAACTTAACCTCCTTGCATTGTAAGATGATTTAGAGTAAGTTAAGATCTATATCTGCTACTAAATTTTTTTGTCAATGAACCTAACCTCATATACCTACAAATGGTTAGAACCTTCATTTTTTAGTAGAGCAAAAATTTTACTCCAAAAGGGTCATGAAATTAATGTATTGACCTCATTTCCTAGGAATGAATTTTTTTTGTTCTCATTCAAATACTATAATCTTTCAATCCCTAATCCCTATGGTCAAACAGGCTAAATCTTTCTCTAGACTTTGGTAAAATATTCCTATTTAGTTTTGTAATTTGTATAGTTGAAGTTTGTAAAAAAAACTCAACGTTCATTTTTAAATAGCATACCACAAATACCACAATAATTGTAGTTTTTGACAATGTCTCTAGCGGTGCTATTTTGTGAGCCTGTAAGCGTAGAGCAGGGATTCTGTGAGCAAAGAGCCCAATAAATAGAAAATACAATAATGGACTCAGTTTTTAAGTAAAAAACCCAAATATGCATACAATTTTTGCAGTTTTTTACATTTATTTAAATATCACATAATGTATTTCTATAGACCTATGACCGTGGACCTATGAAAATGTATTATCTATGTTAGTGTTGATATTTTTGAAAATGTGTATAGAATAGTAAGATTGAATTGTATAAAAGGTTTGAGAAAGTTGACATGATGAATAGTAATAGAAATAAGGCCTGATAGAAAATTCTATCAAATATCAGTATTTGTCTAGAAATAAAAAAATTATAATAGAGCTAAATACATATAAGTTGAAGCTGAAGTTTTTCATACTAAAATTCTCAGCTCCTCTAGATTCTTCGACTTCTAAGTCTGATGAAGATCCGCATCTGGAATGTTGATGATACCAGCCTTAATGAGGAGGCACTTCACTTCATTGAAACTGAAGCTTGGAGAGTGAATGAACTTGTCTTCCAGAAGGTTCATTTTGCAGAAATAGCGAAATAAATAATAAAGATGTTTGCAATTCACATACTGATGGCGCCCTCCAATTGCAGAGACAACCATGTCCACAAAATCAGGACATGTGCACTCAGAGTACATACCAAGTGTGATTCGGTAAACTTTTTGTCTGGACTCTGTTCCAAACCGAAGAGATATGATGGCTCCTAGTCTAGGAAAGGGGAGCATAGTAACTCCCAAGTCCCAAGATAGTTCCTTTCACATTCCCAGTACTTTCCCACTTATTGCGATGCTCTGTAGTAGGAGCATTTGCAATACGTCTAATAGGTTTGTTTCTTCGAGTAGTTGGATAGCTATCAGCATGTAAAGGAATGGGCTGGTCATAGAGGACTGCCTCAAAAACATTGGACATTGTAAATAAGCGTCGAGGTGACATAGGTGGCCGATCGTGAAGCTGAAAGCCCGCTTCTTGCAACAAAAGTGTTTCTTGGCGAATCAAGTTAGTACCAGTCAGTATAGGCCATACATCCGGAACTTGAGGCCAATCAATTATCCAAGCACGTTTCGAGCCCTTAACACATCGATGAATGTCATCAGGGCAGAACCAAAAATTTGTCATGATCTCCTTGTTTCCACCATAGTGCTTCTTTTTACCATGGTATGTTGGAGCTGGAGTACCTTTGGAGCCCTTTGCAATTTTGGCAACACAACGAATGTTTGATCCTCGCTGTTGGGCATGACATTTGCAGCTTGACTTGTGGGATAGTCTTGCAATATGCCATTCAGAAGTATTGCAGTTGCTCTCCAACGCGGTGGTCACATGTGGTAAATGCTCAGGGGAAGCCAATGTATTTGCTTCCTTGAAGGCCTCTGTTGGTGTGCGTGTTGATCTCTGCATGACTCGAGGTTGAGAAAAATTGACCTTATCTGGACGATGAGAGTCGCCATCCGAACCATTGGGAAGGTCAAGCTTCCACTTACTACTGCCAAAAACCTCCTCTCCTTCCAAGTGTGGAATACGGGTGGCAACATCGATCGCTCCAGGAAGGATATTCAAGGCCTCTGCAATCTTTTTTGGATCACCACCTCGTCTTGCACTTCTTAACTTGAGTTCCTCCTTTGATGGCCCTCACCTTGATCTAGTGCCCTTCAAGAATGCTCGATAATTTGTCATTTGCATAAAGGCTCGAATGTAGTCATCACATGTGGCAACAAACAAATCATTACCTCGATTACCCGATTGTTGCAACCATTTGTTATGTATGGTTTCAAATAAGTTGCATGATGGCAAGTCTGCCATTTCTTCCACAGAGAGACCCTGCAAGAGAACAATTGTAGTGAGACCTACAATGCAGTATGTTGGACATCTACAAATGAAATTATCTGACACATTGCCTAAATGCTAAATTTTTATTTAATCTTATAACAAGCCATCAAGGCAAGCCTTGGCTCTAAAAAATGGTTCAACATCTACGTAATTCAATTCCAGAATCAGTCCATAAATCATGTACTACTAGAACTAGTGATCTCAACAGTCAACCCTAGGCATCCATCTTTCCCCTTAGCTCCGAGGGGTACATTATAGCATTCAAAATTTGATCTCTAAATCTATAACAAGTAATAATTACTTATGACTTGTACAAAATAATTTCAATTCAAAAGTGCTTTTCTTAGTGAACATGAAAAATAGGGATATAAATTAAGACTCACCATTTGTGCCGCGCAACCCCATTGGGGATATCGAAAATGCCAGAAGGCTAGCCACAATTCCAGTTCTCATAATGCATCTTCTGAGTCTGCACTAGATGATAGCCACCAAGATCGAATAGCCAAGTACCGCGTCTCAGCTTCCTCCTTTGTTCTGGACTCCCTGTATTTTTGGCATAGACGAGTATGATGGTGTTGCATATCTGGTTTAATGAGCTTCTGTGTATGTTGATGCATTGAAGTACTCCAATGCAAAAGACATGTGCGTTCACGATTCACCATCTCTTCCTTGGGATTTCCTGACCCATATATAATACGAACGGCATTCCAATTGGCTTGTGCACTGTCAGCCATAAAGCCCTTAAAGTTTGGGCTTTCCACTCCATTTCTTTTCATCACATCATTCAAGGACCTCCACATAATGCATTGTACTTTTGTGTCTTCAGATTGCATGTCACAAATTGCAATAGTCATGACCTTTCTACATCCTGTGTCATATACGTGGCAACCCATGGTTGTCCAATTCTGAATGCGTTTCACGTGGTCAAACATAAGCCATGCGTTCTCCAAATCTCCTCCAGGTTGCATGTGCTTCACGAGGTCCGCTCCACTACCAGGTCCTTCTACCAGCATCTTAAACAAAAATACTTTTTCCTTGCCTTGCCCAAGAAAAACACTATTATGAATATATTCAAATTTCAAATTACGCTTCATATTCATAATGCTATCTATGATGCCACCACTGCCAGAGCTACGAAAAGAAGAAATAGTATTTCAGATATTAGGGGAACTTAATTTTTGAAATTTGTCCATCACATCCTCTAGCGACTTCCCTTGTAGCATCTCTTTTGGCCCATCCCCGTTATGTATCAGATGGCTCTCTAGAAACTGCTTACTAGCTGCTAGAGCAATGGCTAAGTTAGTGGCACTCGGGGTTTTAGAGACCTCGCCAGCAATTAGCTCCGTGATAGTATCTAAAGACTCTCTACATATTCCAGAAGCCACAGGATGCAAGTGATTTCCTAAATGTATGCATGCCCTGGTCATAATAGTAGTATCGCTAAAAACATAATATATTCTAGCATTACAAGCACTAATGCAATGTGGCGGAACCTTACAAATCTTGAAAAGAATAGTAGAGTCTTTTGGAGGGTTGGCGCCAACATTGAAAGGGATAGAAGTGTAACCACTCCACTCACTTTCATTGCGTTTTGACGATCTCTTCAAGTAGTCACAACTAGGGTTGATACATACCAAATGGCCCGTGCAAGATGATTTTCGGAACTTCAGGCCATCTTTGTTGTGGATATTGGATGTCATCGTTCGACACCATGCATGACCGTCATATTGTTTGTCCATGCCGTGAAGGTTTCCAGCAGCAAATGGAGAAGGTGAAGGTCGAAGAGAAGGCAACTCAAATACGACGTCTCCATCAAAATCCGGAGGAAGATAGAGAACTTTCTCATGTGCAATTGAATCATAGTCTATTGTAGCAATTTCGTTCCTAGATCCACGAACAGATGCGAGTTTACGAAGATAACCAACGATACTGACTGGTAGTGAACTTCTTGGACAAATTGGCGGGCGAGAGAAAGAAGAGACAACAGGACTAGTATTTGGTGTGCTATGTTGATAGGAAGATGGCTTCAAGACATCTTCTGAGACTCTATAAAGAGGTGTTTCCTGTAGATTTGGTTGGCTAGGGGACTCTCCTTCAGATTCACTAGATAAATCTATGATAGGGGATACAAATTCCTGCTTAACACGTACAAGTGGAACATGTGTTGTAGTAAAAATAGTGTGGTCATGTTCCTCTGAATTCTCAACATCCCGTCGAATAAGCGGCATGTCCACAGTAGAATAATCCGACTGGCAAGGAATGACATCATTAGAGGCACCCATTAAAGGAGAAAGCAATCCATAAGCTCTATATCGTCCTACAGAAAGGTGCCAAGCGTGACCATCATCGACAACTAACTTGAGAACGTGAAGAGACTCCTTCAAAATTCCAGAGTCAGACATGATCTCCTGTTCGACGTAGATACTAGACTAAACAAAACCAAATCTAACGTGGAGGAGATGTGAAGATATTACAGCAAATCCCCCTTCTCCAAGAGGGAGGACTAAAGGTATTTCATGGCCGTTGTGAGCGCTCCTAACTCCACCCTCGAGCTAAGAGTTTTTCACATGGGTTCTGTGTCTAATTGAGTTTTCTTTCTAATTGGATATTAAAAGAAAACCTTCCAAGCAATGAACTCTTTTAGTCACGTTTTAAAGTGTTCTTTTAATCTAATTTGTGGATATAAATTTATCTATTCTATTCTAAAAGTCAATTCAAGCAATCCTACTCTACTCTATTCTAGCAATTGATATTGCCTAGATCTAATTCCAAGCATTTGGCAAAAAGAAGCTTAACAGTAAAATAATGAGAATGAAAATCAAATGTGAGCGATTTACCTCCTCTGCGTAAATCTCCATGGTCCCGTCGTCAAACATCATCATGTGTAAATATTCCCCTACGACCTCGCCATCGAAATCATCCCGGCTCTCCATCTAATTCATAATAATTCTCACGTTGTTGGTCAATTAATTATGTCCTGAATAAAAGGTTATGTAGCGTTAATTTAATTGCGTAATTATTTTAATTCCTAATTTCCCGGTAATTAAGAAATACTACAATTAAATTAGTCTCCCTAGTTTGTTAGTATTTTATCCTAAAGGAATTAACGGAAATCTAATAGTTAACTAGTTGTTATTTTAGTTTTTGATTGATATTATAAAATCCCAACGAGTTCCAATTAATTTGGATGGAAATTTCCTTCAAATCTTTTCAAATCTGATTAATTTTTGAAATTATTTTAATTCTAAAGAAATTGGTTGTCAATTTGTTTGTTTCCTTTTTGGCTTATTAGAATATTTTAATAAAAAACTATCATCAAATATTTTCAAATCTAATTAATTTTAAATTTGCATTAGTTTGTAAAGAAATTAGTTGTCAATTTGTTTATTTCCTTTTTGGCTTATTAGGTCTAATAAAACAAAACCATAAAATCCAAAACCTTCTAAGAATCTAATTAATGACTAACTACCAAAGAATGTAGAACATACCCCGAGAATCAAAGCCAATTCAATAGTAATATTCCGAAACAATTAGTTTTTTAATTGTCAAAGGTCAAACTTAAAGAATATAGCACCTTATTCAATAGTGAGATTCTTTTGGAAATTAGTTTTTTAATGTCAAATTCCCTCACGTGGTTGTCTTCCCGTAATCCTTCTCCCCTTAATTCCTTTTGCATTCCTCACTCTTGCAATTAGTTTGTTGCAAAGTTTGATGAGAGTTTTGGCTATGGAGGTTAGGAGAGTGGAAGTTTGGTGTGGAAAACCTCAAGTTGGAAATGTTGGATTTTTGATGTAAAATCAATTGGAAGTAGGATGGTCAATTTCTTTTCCTTTGATTTTTTATTAAAACCCAAATTTTGCAATGACCAAGAATTTCAGATTCAATTTTGGTGAGAAATGCACTTACTTATGTGTATGTGTTTGAGTTGTTAGTGTGTTTTTTGGCCTCTGCTCCCTGGCCTGGCCTCTCCGCTCCTTGGCTTGGCCGCTCCCTGGCTGGCCGCTCCGCCGCCCCCCAACCGAGGCCTGCCACGTGGCGTGGCGCCACTGGCCGACGGGGAGGGGGTCAGTCTCCCGATGGGTCAGTCCGCCCGATGGGTTCAATCCGCCCGAATGGGTTCAATCTCCCGACTGGCTCCTGCCTGGTTG